>CM070505.1:2900517-4238482 GCA_036346375.1 Guadua angustifolia
CTGTATATTATTTGAAAAGGAAGTGACTTAACTGGTATGACCATCTTGGTGCAGGAAGAAGAATAGAATTGGTCACAGCAGCTGCATTATATATTTTCGGTGCTTTGGTCACTGGATTTGCCCCTAATTTTGTAGTTCTGATCATAGGTCGTCTCCTTTATGGCATTGGTATCGGTTTGGTGAGTACCAAGCACAACTGTTTCTTGCAAATATGATGTGCAGATGAGTTTGTGGGCACCAGTAGTTAGATATTAAATATACCCCTTTTACCACCGCTAACAGGCCAGCAGCAGCTGTGGGTGGGGGGCTGAATAGTGTTGAGTGGCTTGTTCCCTCCACGTACAGGAATAGGCATTAGTAATCTATGATTTGAAACAATTCCTTCTTACCTATGGTAATCACTGTTCTATGTGTCATAATGTCTAGTCAGATTTGTTTGATTTACTATTGATTACCGAAGTGCGACACCATAAAACAAATCTGATACAAATGTAGCATGATGACTATGTTTTGACTGAATTAATTATAATATAAGTAGAAAGAAATCATGCATTTGTCTGATCATTCCAGATATTGCAATATTTTGATCCTTCGAGTATAATCTTATCATGCATATATAGACAAATTAACTTGATGAAATCCATCTTTTGGGCTAAGTCTCTTTTTTTCCGTTTGAATTTCTGAACTTGATGGTACTTGGTGTTGCGACTGTAATAGCTATACTAGCTTGTTTTGCACCAATTTAGAAGACCCACAACTGTTTAAATTGTCAGTGATTTGTTAGAAATACTTAATAACAACTGAAGAGGAACAGAACTGCAAAGGAGCATATTCATGATCAACTAGGGGTTTGGGAGAGATTATCGACCAATGCTGTTCTTTAACATTATGGTGCTACGTCTCTGAATCATCGTGGTGCTCTGTGTCAGGCAATGCATGGTGCCCCTCTTTATATTGCGGAGACTTCTCCTTCGCAAATACGTGGAACATTGATATCTTTGAAGGAGCTGTTTATTGTATTAGGGATATTGGTAACTATCTACTCTTACAGATGTTATACACTTGTACAATTATACTTCAATGTACTCATTTGATATCTGCTGACTATTAATTACTATAATATTTTGCAGTTTGGATACCTCATAGGGAGTCTTGAAATTGATGTTATTGGAGGATGGCGTTACATGTTTGGTTTTGGTGCTCCGTTGGCAGCTGTAATGGCTATTGGTGTGTGGACTTTACCACCTTCACCGAGATGGCTACTTCTCAGGGCTGTGCAGGGAAAGGGCTCTGTGGAAGATAACAAAAAGAAGGCAATTCATGCCCTGAGAAGACTGAGGGCCGCTCAGCAAGTGACAAGGTTTTGGCAGATGATATTGATGATACCCTTGTCTCTATTAAGGCTGCCTATGCAGAACAAGAATCTGAAGGAAACATTTGGGAGATATTTGAGGGTGCTAGCTTGAAGGCCTTCATCATTGGAGGAGGGCTGGTCCTCTTCCAGCAGGTCTTTGTCCTCTTCAACCCACTTACATGCAACTCAACTGAATTTAAAATCTGGCCATGCTTTGATGTCCTATTAAATTTGAAATTATTCGCCCTTTAAAGTAAAGTGAAATGTCCTTGTTTGTAATATACTTCCTGCTCTGAACTAGACCTTTTGGCTTTAGAAGTTATTTTCTCACATTTGAGATCCTTTACTATAATTTGTGGGGCAATCCCTACTCCCTAGCAGAAAAATTCAACAAAACTATTTGTCTATTCATCTCATGCTATTTGGACCTTTCTTAGTTCTCAAAAGATTGATGAAACTTCTTTTTTTAGTGTTCTTGGACTTGATGCATCGATGTTATCAAGTAAGCTAAACTCTTATTTGGCAGATAACAGGCCAGCCGAGTGTTCTGTACTACGCAACTTCCATTCTTCAGGTACCTTTGTTTTGCTTGGATTTGTTCAATGGTTCCTTTTAATATAGAAGAAATGGAAGTAGGAACATTAGTTTCTCGTATTGCTGAATTGCTTTGATGCGTACAATTCAATTTCTCCATGTTCTATACTTCTGTAGACTGCTGGGTTTGCAGCTGCATCTGATGCTGCCAGAGTGTCAATTTTGATTGGGCTGTTCAAGGTAATGCTAAGGAGCTTTCACTTTCTTTTATTCCTTAACAATGTGTGATAGTTCTATTCTTTGCAGTTGCTGATGACAGGTGTTGCAGTATTTAAAGTCGACGATCTAGGAAGGCGTCCATTACTGATAGGAGGTGTTGGTGGAATTGTGAGTAATTTTGCTCTTTCCTATGACTTGTTTATTTTCTATGGAATGCATGGAAGTACCCTCATACCCATCTATTTACCTATTTGATCACTTAGTCCCACTTGATGTAGATACTAAACAATATTTTCTGTATTGTTCTCAGTCACTCTAAATTACAACTAGATGCTTAAAAACCTTTCTGACTTTGTTCAAGTTGCATTAGACATATAAACAACAGTACAAGGTAGATTCTGAATAAATTGCCCTCATGCTTTCTATAATCTGGAAATGCAGGCTGTTTCCCTGTTCCTACTAGCAGCTTACTACAAGATTCTGAACAGCTTCCTTTTATTGCTGTTGGTGCTTTACTTCTATATGTCGGCTCTTACCAGGTTGGTGCTTTACTTCTGTAGGGGATTGAGATGTCTATGACTAGTACAAGAAGTTGAGATGTCCTTGTGTTTCAGGTGTCGTTTGGTCCGATTAGTTGGCTAATGGTCTCTGAGATCTTCCCACTCCGAACAAGAGGACGTGGAATTAGTCTCGCAGTACTTACAAATTTTGGCTCAAATGCATTGGTGACATTTGCGTTTTCACCCTTGCAGGTACTGATACTCAAATTGCAACCCCCTAGCAGACATTTTATGGTATTCTAGTCTCAGCATGTGGACACCCTAAATCTTATGTGAACAACTGAACATATCCATATATAGTTGCTGAGCTCTAGGAGTTTTGCTCTGGTAATAACACAACCTACAAAAGAAGAGAATAATTTCCTATTTAGTATGATTGCCCGTTTTGCAAAAAATCAACCTCTTCTCCGGTTCGGACTCTGGATAGTGTATTTTGGCTTCCTACTGTACTGCTACCAGTTGCTTGTTCACAAATATATGAACAAACAGAACTTAAGTGCCAATTTCTTTTGCTACAGGAATTCCTTGGGCCAGCCAACATATTTCTTCTTTTTGGAGCCATATCGTTGCTTTCCCTCGTGTTTGTCATCCTCAATGTTCCAGAGACAAAAGGCCTGAGCTTGGAGGAGATTGAATCTAAGATCCTGAAGTAAGGTGCCACGGCTGTACTGCAAAGTGCAAACCAGTAAGTTCGTTGGTTCTTTCCAGTCTCTAGCTCGCCGTTCGCAGGATCGGTGATTTAAGTGTGTGGTACAGTTTCGCCAGATACACTTGATAGATATCGGTGTAAAGTTGTTCTGCCGATTTTCATTGTGTAATTAATATAGTTGTACATCCATCTGTAGCTCTATCAATCATAACCACGCTCCAGCTGTGAATTGTCCTTCGTCAGCTCGTTCTCAGGCAGCTGCCATGTTGTGTTGATGCCTGCAATTTCAATGATACTGTTAAAAAGTGTATAGGCGTAGAATTATGCTCGCTGAATTTGCTTACATATGATCCTTGCAAGCAAGAACCATCGACATCACTATTAACTCTGAAGCGTTTGCCCCTGGAGGCCTGACTTCTTTTTACATGACTGGGCGAAGTTCCAAGCATATCACAATCAACGAATTTATGAAGCATATCACAATCACAAATAGTACCGCGCAATTAATATTGTTGTTGTTTACTCCTTCAAGAATATATGACATTTTGGGCATCGATGACTTCAACATTCAACTTTGATTACTACCTTTTATATGAATATATTCATAATATAATATAAAATTATTATATTATGAAAATATTTTTCATGACTGATCTAATGGTACCATTTTCACATGACCAATGCAAATATATATTTTTTGATATACTAGTGGTCAAGGTTAAGATAATTTGATTGCAAAATTTTTAACTTATAAATTTCTGAACGGAGGGAATAGCTCTTCTTATTTTTTTTCTCTCTCTGGAAGGAGCTGATGCTTAGCATTGAAGTAAGCTACAGATATCCTTTTCTAGTATTTGGCGTTTTTATTTATTTATTCGAGACAAGATGATTTACCTGATGTATCTGGCCCATATCCTGGCCTCGTGGGGTATCTTCGGTGCAATATTTTATATCGAGGTATATGCTATAAATAGGTAATGCTCTGTAATAACAGAATAAAATCACGAAATTACGGGACCAGGACCAGAGAGAGGAAGAAGAATTTTTTTTTGCTTAGCATGTTCAACCAATCGTTCCCGAAACTAGGGTTAACCATAGCGAGGTGAGCTTTCATATATGTTCCTATGTTCACTGATGCTTGGTCATCCATATGACATCATGGTAAGAAAGAATCCAATCATTCTAGAATCTAGATACGTAAGCAAGAATGTGGAGAGAGAATAGACAAGCCCCACGGACCAGATGGCAGATCCGCACGTGGAGGTCCTCTGAGTGTAAATGTTTCTTGCTTACCGTTCAGTCCGGTCCGTTCTATCCTATCCTTCCCTTCCCTGCATCTTCCAAGCTCCTGTAGAAGTCAGTAAAACTCGCCGCTATATTGATATATCAAATGACCGACCATGTAGAATTAACCCGACGAGAGCCTTGGTGCGTGACGGTAAGGTTAATCCGACGAAAGGCTTTCGACTCCCAACCATTCTCAGAATTCACTTTTGAGTACTCCCAACCATGCAGAGTTCAGGAACAAGAGACAAGGAAATAACACGATATAAATGTTCGTGTCGTGCCGACTCGAATGCATATGGCATCGCTCAGGCATTGACTCGCCACGTTCCTGAGTTTTCTGCTCGCTCTTATTTTTGGAAGACGGGCAAGTCTGAAATGAATGAGGTGGACTGACTGACTGACTGACCGCCCAACGAACGATCGACCGGGCCTTCAGTCCCTCCCGGCAGGCACAGCTCCAACTGCCGTCTGCCGCAGAATAAATTCTTGTCAGCTTCTCCGCTCTGCATGTGTTTCCTGACCTGTCAGGCCATGGCTGTTTCGCTGTGCACTGTTTCAACCATGGGCATCACGTGCTTCTGCTCAGCGCTGGTGCGTCGCACTGTCGCATCATCTCCCCGTGATCCGATCTGCTTTCGACGCTCCGGATCTCAGGATCTGATCCCTGCTTGTTCTGTATCTAGTGTAGGTCTTCTTTGCCGGAAACGTAAATTACCTTCTTCACCTACCGGATGTGACATCTCGGATTGGAACCCACACGCTGAATTTGGGAACTGTAAGGAAACCGTAACGCCAAATCCCAAAAATGGGTCCGAAACACGGTTACCATATTCACAATAACCCTGAGAGCAATGCTTCTATGCATCAACCTTCTAATATAATTTATATAATTTTGAAGTAAACGAATAGATAAGTGATCACTGTTTACCATCCATTCATACTTTACTATTTATAAAACTTTCAAATAATGATACGTAAAAGAAGCTCGGTGCCTAACCCCACGCACCATGTACCTAATTTGTTCACAAGTCGTGGTATGCCGTATGAATTCACCATGGAATTTAGGAGGAAAAGCGGTGTACCAAATGCTGTGGCCTGATGGCACAATCCAAATGTACCATGCTTCGAGTAAGTATAGTCTACAACAAACTGTTCTCAACGTGGACCGTTGGATTAAAAATAGACGATTCAAATCATTCGAAAATACTGTTTAAAATCACTGTGCCATTTTTTTACTATAATAATATATTATTAAATAATCTGAATTGTTCGTTGTCTGGATCCGATGACACTGCGAAACCTCATTCCTATCACACAGGATCTCTTTCCCTACGAGAGAGGAGATGTGAAAGGCGTTCTAGCTGAAGGGAGTTTGGTAAATGTAGCAATCGGTAGTCACTGAATGATAGTGACTAGTGAGCCATTGCACTGTGAGTCTGTGACACACGCTGGACGCTGCTTGACTGGCTAGCGTCTACATGAAGAAACGTTGTACATCTTCATTAGACTCTGCAGCGTAAAAGCTTCTTCATCAACATTCTCTAAAATCGACTTTTCAAAAGACCTATTTGAATAATTTTCCAAAAAAATATCTCTTCATATCTTATCCCTCTTCAATAGCACTCTTCACACACACTCTCTATTTTCTCTCTCATATATTCTAATTATATTCCATATAACTATCATAACAGCAACCGTTTTTACTGTAAATTCAAACGGCTATATTTAAATACAGGAATTTAAAAATTTAAATTTATTGTGACGACCACGTTGTAATGGGAAAATTCGAACGGCTAAATTTGGATGCGAGAAATTTAAATCTAAAATAGTGTATACATATATTCTAGTATAGCATGGTTTAGTAGCACAAAAGTTTCCAACAAATTAGTTTATACATCATAAGTAGTGCTCAATCGGATCTATTACATCTTCGAGCAATGATATCATTCTGCAAGGATAGGTAGTATTGTTGTTGTGGCCCACTCAAACGACTAGTGTCAATGCTCATAATTCTCTCTTTTTCAACCATTTTCTTCAATTCAAACTCATTTTTTTATCTCAATCTTTTCCTTCTCTTGAGCAATCTTCTCCTGTTCTTGCGCAAATACTTGTTTGTACCGCTCTTTTTCTTCTGCTCTTTCATGAGCTCCATTTCTTTTATTTCTTTCCTAAAGTTTTCCAATGCTTCCATGTAGAGTGAACTTGTTGCACCACTCTCAACTGAAACTTTACCACGGCGTAACCACTCTTTCTCGGCCTTCCTACCAGTTGGCCTTCTGAGCACATCAGCTTCTGTAGTAGGAGTATAATCATGAAAATGACTTGCATTAGAGCTTACAAGACTGGAACACCCCAGAGAAGTATTAGATGATGTTTTCTGCTTTTTCTGAGATAAATGACCAGTCCATTTTGGATGGTGTTGTAATATATTCCAGCAATGCAAGTATGCAAATAATCTCACTTCTTCTTCCTTATACAATGCTTTAGCATGAACAATCTGCAGAAGCACAAGTACCTTATTAACATGGACACAACATATGAAGCTATATTGAAAAAGAGATATAGACCAACCTTATCTTGCTCTGTTATCCCGCTTTGCCTTCTACACTCAATGCGGTCATAATATCTACAAAACTTGTTAACATGTTCTTGAATAGATGACCATCAGTGCTAAGTGAATTCTAACTACGCTCCAAAAAGAAATTTTTGTTCTTGTGGAAGTAATCATGTATTCTACTCCAATATGTAGTACGAGTTTGTTGGGTCCCTTACACTGGATCCAAACTAACATTCAGCCATGCCGATACCAACATATTATCTTCATTCCCTGAGAATTTTTTTGATCTTTTATTGTGAGCTCTAGGCTGGGGATTAGAATGGTCAACTGGAGAAGGTTGCTCTCCAATTGGGCTTTCATCCCAATGTATTTCACTTCCCCCCTCACTCAACAGACGAGCATAGAAATCATCCATATTGTACAAACTATAGACATCAATACTTCATTAAACAAATATGCGTAACAACATATGTAAAAGTAGAACACGTTTTAATATGCTGAACATTAATAGGTCTTAAAAGCAGAATACGATTAACATTAGTCACTAGACTCGATACTTTCATCTTCTCTAAATTGATGATCATCAAGTTTACCCGAATCATCAGTCTCATAATCGTATGGGCGCAACTGCTCTTCTTCTTGTTTAGGTGGATCGACACCGTCTGTTCCCACCAAGTCTTCTGATTGTATGACAAGTTCATCAAGACAACGAGCAGTGTGTTCGATCTCAAGTAAGAGTCGGTTGAGGTCATTTGCGCTTTCGCATGAGCAAAGAGAAAAATTATCGTACACTATATTCTTAATATCACTTGCGATTTCCTCTATGCGATTAATTGTCCAAGCATGTACTTTACTGACTTTCTTTGAATCTGTATCCATCTATATGCAAGTAAATAGTACACTAAGACATAATATAATAGTGTAATGCAAACAGCAATGTTCTTCAAAATCAAAGCTCACATATCACCATAACTAAACCGCTAAATGCAAGAACCCAAATTGGCATGGAGTATTCGGTACAAACACTTAACAAAGTAGTATTATATCCTTAACAAGCATGTAGTTCACCTGGAGAGGGGTTACTCACTGGTGTCTCAAGTGCTGTGGCTAATCACACAAAAAGTCTTTAGAGCAAACCAACCTAATCAGATTAATTAAAATGATGGACTAGCTGGTTTAATTTACTCACTAGTAGAAGAATATTATCACAAACAATCAAGGAACATGGGTCCAGTGGTCGAAGCAGTGGCCTCTCTCCAAGAGGAGGGTGTGGATTCGAATTCCAACAGACCAAGAACATTGCAGCATGGCAGAATTTCTCCTCCCAAATCAATCACATAGAAACTAGGATTCAGAGGCTTGCAACAATGAGAAACCGATATGGCATTTCCATAGGTGAACAAGATAATGAGAAACTGATGAGACAGCCTTATCTTTCAGATTTTGCTTACCTCACTGACTACTGTGAGATTGCGGGGAACATGAATGACACAATGGTTACTTGAGTAGAAACAAGATCGAGCTATCATGTCCATCTTTAGAATGGGAGGTTTAGGTAAAACAACTATAATAAGCAGTATGTACAGGAATCAACAAATCAGAAGAGTGTTTGATTGTTATGCATGGATTACTTTATCCTAGAGTTACCAGTTAGAAGACCTAGGAAGACAAATTATAATGCTACATGTTCAAACACATATCACTCACTAAAAGCCCCGAGAATCACCAACAGCTAGTGAGCACAAAATTGTGGAAGCAATAAAATGGAAGTTATTTAGCGTTGCTGGCACTAACCTAGATGAACTAAGGTGTTGGGGCAGTGTTCTTAGCAGAATTCGATAACTCCACAAATAGCTCAACTTCAGAGGCAAAGAGGCTAACAAGATATTCAACTACCTGACTATCTACCATAATATGACTAAAGGTCGGCTACCTGAGTTGGGAAGTAGCGAATAACATTAGCAGTGTTCCCTCTCCATAGTACTGTAGCACATAGAACAAACTGGTTCGATGTAGGTAGCCTATGAACGGGACATTAACAAAACATGCAATCATTTCATATACATACAAATAATCAACTTATGCAGGAAACTCCATGCAAATGATGGTAACTTGATGCACAAACAGGAGGACACAACATGTTTGGCATTTTTCTCTAATTCTGAATTACTACCCATCAAGTTGAGAAGAGCTCCGCATTTAAAAAAAATACTGACTAAACCTTCCACTCAACTCCTTGTCATGTTTACAAATTTCCAAAACAATTATTCAGAAACAAATGTGCTTTAGAAAAGAAACCTCACCAACTAATTGAATTTGCCTATGTCAATAATTATCAACCATAATCAATTACACATATATCTCTTTCTTTAAGTGACTTGACAAGTCAAGTAGAACATCTAATATTCCTTCAATAAACATAGTCATATGTCACGGTGCAGCTAAAATGGTGATTAGAGCATCAAGCCATCATCTCTATTTAACAAAAACATCAAGCCAACCTTTTCATTAGCCAAGTAACATTCAACCTGGAACAAAAGACTCAATCAAGAGAGTGCAATGTTAGTCCAATACCAGTAAATCAACACTATCACTGACAATAAAATTAGTCCAATAAACACATATCACATGGCTTCAAATCATGGTAATGAAGACATTGAGGCAAGGCTAAGCCAAACAAAAGGGGGGAATTGAAAATCCTATTCTAACATGCTCGAGCTCAACAAACCTGGAAATGTCATCCACACCCCAGATCAACAAAGCTCAACAAAGCACACACCGAACAAATTGTAATGACAACACGAAGAAGCTAGCAACCATCACAATTAAATCACTGGCCTGTTCGGCGGTGAGCTCGACGCAATCCAAAGCAGCAGATCAAACACTAGCCCGGCACCCACCTGCAAAACCGAATCATCCGCACCTCGGATCAGATCAGATGCCCCATTTGCCTGCTCGTAGATCCAATCGAAGCACCAAAACCCCTGCAGCAACAAAAAGAAAATAAACCCCACGAAAGATCGCACCGGTAGAAGAGGAATCAACGCCAAGTGAGGGATTCGAATGAGTGGGGGCGAGGGGAATCGGGAGGGAGATCGAGATGATGGGGAAGACGGGAGAAGAGATCTGAGAATTAGAAGAAGTTGCTCCTCTAGCTCTTCCTACCGAGATGAGGGTGAGGAAGACGGTGGTCACGCGGAGGAGGCGAGTCCCGGCGGTCACGTAGAGGAGGCAAGGTCCTAGCGGTCGCACGAAGAGCCGTCTGCCATTGAGTCCGTCGGATAGCGAGGGGAGAGAGACGTTGAGTAGCGAGGCTGTTTGGAGATGAAAACAGTAATTGAATCGGTAAAAAATACAGAGAGGGAGCTAGGTAAGAGTAGATGCTCTGAATAACCCTACAAGTGGGTAATCTGTAATTCGTTACCGACACTAAGGCTCTGTTTGGGAGAGCTCCAGCTCCCAGCTCCAGTTCAGATCTGAAACTTATAGGCTAAAAACTTGTAGCTAGTACTACTTCTTCCACACCTATATGCATGCATCTGCAGTGAAGTCCCGACTCCCGACGTCAAAACGCAAGGGGTCATTTTTCCTGCCAAGAAAAGAAGGGTGCACGCACTGCTGCAGCCTATAAGCGTGTTGGGAAATCCTGTAACTCTTAGGTTGGCATTTCAATTTGAGCAATTTTACGGTTGATTATACTAGTCGTATATGTAGTGAAGAGTAAAAATTAGATCTAGTTTTTGATGTGTTAAGGATATTTCTACTACTCTGATACTATCGGAGGAAATATAAATGAATGCTAGCTAATCTGATTAATCGGATAAAAACGAATAAACATGCATATTATATTTAGCGTCGCCTAAAAGAGCTCTTCAAACTATGATTCCTAGCTAGTCGAGCGAACTGGCAGGCTTCGGGTAGATGCCGCGTATCCAGCTAGTTTTCTAGACGTGCTAAGTAGCTAGTTTTGCAACATTTGCATGTTGTGTGTTGGATGGTAGGGTTATGTACTCCACTGACCATACACGAGATGAGTTACTTGCATTTTTCATGGTTTGATCGTCGAAATGACGGAACGTTTGCCTTGAATCTGCCAACCAACCAGTAGCAGCATCTTTTCACGTCCGAACTCCCACCCTGCTCGTCCGTTTCCACCTCCTCCGTCCGGAACTCCCATCCTTATCGAGCTCCGGCCCTCCCAATGCCGCTGTCCACTAGCTCTCCACCACCGTACGCCTCGCACAACCCAAACCTGGACCAGCAGCAGAGCCAGCCAGCAACTACCCCCCTCGACCAGGGCGGTGCACAAGAACCCAGCGACCGCGAAAGCAAAGCGCACCCTGTGTTTGTCTGGCCGTTTCCGTTTCTCACGTCATCGTTAGCAGCTTGCGCGGTTAGTTGCTGCTGCCGTCGATCTGTCTCATGCCGGCCGTTCTTGCCATGCTTCCGCGGCGCCGGCGGCTGATCGAGCTGGTCGCGTTCTGCTTGCTCGTTCTTGATTGGGGTAGCGCCGCCGCCGCCTTCACCGACGGGCTTGTGTTTGCCGGCTTCGCTGGCAACAGCGTGACGACCAGCGGCGCGGCGGTTGTCACCCACTCCGGCCTTCTGCAGCTCACGAATGATACGAACGAGAGGTTCGGCCACGGCTTCTACCCCGTGCCGGCCCGCTTCAAGAACGCCTCCACCGGCGCGCCGATCTCCTTCTCCACCACCTTTGTGATCGCCATCGTGCCCCGGTACCCGGACGCGCACGGCCACGGCCTGGCCTTCGCGCTCGCTCCGTCGGTGGCCGTCCCGGGCGCCATGGTCGGCAAGAATCTGGGCCTGTTCAACACGTCGGACAACATGGGCAGGGGAGGAGCGAGATCGTCGCCGTCGAGCTCGACACGGCGTTGGATGAGGAGTTCCAGGACATCAACAACAATCACGTCGGCATCGACGTCAACAGCCTGGTGTCCGAGAACTCAACCTCGGCGGGGTACCACGACGTCGGCACCGGCAGATTCGCCAAACTCGACTTGAGCAGTGGCGAGCGACTGCAGGTGTGGATCGAGTACGACGGCGACAGCACGCGCCTCGAGGTGACGGTGTCGCCGGCCGGCAAGCCCAGGTCAGCCATCCCGCTCATATCACGCAGCGTCAACCTCTCGTCGGCCCTGGCCGACGACACGTACGTTGGGTTCTCCGCCGCGAACGGCGCGGCCTCCAGCTCGCACTACGTTCTTGGCTGGAGCTTCCGCCTCGGCGGCGGCCGCGCGCAGGACCTCGACCTCTCCAAGCTCCCGCCGCTCCCGTTGTCAAGATCCAATAAAAAGATGCCTCTGCTGTTGCTCGTGACACTCCTCCTCCTCGCCGTCGTGGTCGTGCTCCTGGCGTCGGCGGCCGTCGCGGTGCTCGCCGTGCGGCATCGTCGGTTCGCCGAGGAGGAGGAGGACTGGGAGATAGAGTACGGCCCTCACAGGATCAGCTACAAGGACCTGCACGTGGCGACCAGGGGCTTCCGCGACGTCATCGGCGTCGGCGGCTTCGGCCGCGTGTACCGCGGCGTGCTCCCGAGGTCGGGCACCGAGGTCGCCGTCAAGAAGGTGTCACACGACTCGCGGCAGGGGCTGCGGGAGTTCGTGTCGGAGATCGCGAGCATGAGGCGACTGCGCCACCGCAACCTCGTCCAGCTCCTGGGCTACTGCCGGCGGCGGGGCGAGCTGGTGCTCGTCTACGACTACATGGCGAACGGCAGCCTCGACAAGCACCTGTTCGGCAGCGCCAACCTGCCGCCGGCTCTAACCTGGGAGCAGCGCTCCAAGATCGTCCGGGGCGTCGCCGCCGGGCTGCTGTATCTGCACGAGGGGTGGGAGCAGGTGGTCGTGCACCGGGACATCAAGTCCAGCAACGTGCTCCTCGACGCCGACATGAACGGCAAGCTCAGCGACTTCGGCCTCGCTCGGCTTTACGACCACGGCAGCAACCCGCAGACCACGCACGTTGTCGGCACACTCGGGTACCTCGCGCCGGAGATAAGCAAGACCGGCAAGGCCACCACGAGCACCGATGTCTTCGCCTTCGGCGCCTTCTTGCTCGAGGTGACCTGCGGCCGGAGGCCCATGGAATTCAGCTCAATGCCGACTCGCCGGGGCTCGTCGAGCTCGTCCTCGACTGCTGGAAAGCCGGGAAGATCAAAGACGCGAGGGATCCAAGGATAGGCAAGTGCGACGAGGACGATCTCGAGCTAGTTCTTAAGCTCGGGCTGCTCTGCTCGCACCCTGACCCGCGGCGCCGGCCGAGCATGAGGCAGGTGGTGCAGATCTTGGAAGGTGCTGCGGCGCCGCCGGAGACATTGCCGGAAGATCTCACCAGCAGCGGGATGCCGTTCGGGTACAACGAGTCATTTGACGAGTTCGTCACCATGTTCCCGTCGACGTCCGAGATCACCACCGCCACGACGCAGCCGTCGTCTTCGCACTCCACCGGCGAACAACGGCAGCTAATATTCAGCTGAGTAGAGCCACATTTTGAAGCCAATTTAGCACATTTTGGTAATGTGTATAGGATGGTTAATGACTTGATGTTGATGTTGCCACTCCTAACATTGGTCCTCGTTAAAAAAAATCTTGGCTCGGTATACATCGTAATACGAGAAGGTCGCGTATCGTTGAGAGAAGAGTTGCATTTTAGCGAGCGGTAATATCAGAGGTGGTATTTTATCAATTTTTTCGTCAGTACGTGCCATGTGGACTAGAAAGCAAATAATTGCAGGATTAGATGTGTGACACTTGTCTTGAAGTGAATATAGGATACTATCAGTCGTTTTTAGAGGTGATCAAAGAGTTGAACACCAATCGGCAGTATCTCTTGTAATTTTATCATTTTAGCTTTGTGCAATATCAGAAGAATGGACTCTGCAAGAAGAAAGGTTGCAACAATACGAAGCTTCCGTTCGCTCAATTCAAAACTGTAAGGGCATATTTGAATCGTAGAAATCTCATAGGAATTTCACAAGAAACAATTCAATTCCCAGAGAAAAATCCCCCCATTCCAATCGGGACCTAAAATAAGAAATCGAGAATGATATGAATTCCAAAGCTTGCAGTTGCATCACCTTTTTCTTTCTGTCTGTCTGTCTTTTTTTTTTGGGGGGTTGATTGCAATTGTATCACTTTACAATATACAACACTAAAGAAACCTCGGAAGAGTATCAAGTACGGTAATGTCGATTCTGTCATACAGCAAACATAAATATCACTTTTGCTTCTTGCTCAAAAGGAAGCAAAGATATTGCAATATGCTTAATCTTATCGCCGGAAAGAGACCATTTGAACCTAAAACTTTAGGACAACAGGTCTGCTTTTAGAACAGCGACAGATACGAGGAAAGATACGAAACATATCCAAACTCTAAATATCTCAAGGACCGAAGGAGACATTTTAAATTACACAACTAGAAGCATATCTATACTTCGTTTTGCTGCTTGGAAAGTTGTGACGAGCAATGCTAGATTTTGTCCATACAACATTAGTTTACAGGTTATCCAAGTTAGAACTAGCCCCCCTACTACCCCATTGAAATGGCTAGTTCACCTATAGGCACGGATCTCTTCCTCCTTGGATTCGTCGTCGTCATCTTCCTGGGTGCCTCGAGAAGCACCTTGGATCATTTCATCATCAACTCCTGCAAGAATATTTAGTGCTTTTGATGTTTAATAATTAACATTACCTGCGGATAAACTGGAAGCGAGGAAATATATAGGACGTACCTTCAATGAAGAACTCAAATTCATCATCACACGGTTCGGTTGATGCAATTCCGTTGACTGGCTCATTAATCTCCATCCAGTTTGGCTGCTCAGCCTGGCCGGAGAACAGTGTAGGTCTATCCACAACCCAGTCATCAACGATGTCTATGTTGTCGACTGAGACAGGATCAAATGCTTTCGCCTTGCGTTGTTGCCTATTTACAGTTATTAATCAAACCACCCATTGACATCCATGCTGCTTTGCTAGCCAGTGCAAAAGTACAGTATTGAAATTTGAACAAAGAACGGTAAAATTCTAACAAGACGATTTAGTTACCTGTGCTGTAGCCGTATGTTGTATTGAACAAAGGTTAGATGATGCATTCGTTGGCATTCAAAAATATTCATTCTTTGGTCATGAATTTGTTCAAATGGAATCTGTCTCCGATCACATCCTTTAGCACTGCAGGTTTGACTGAGAATACGGACTGCTAGACGTGTCAAACTTGGGCAAGTTCCTCCATACATATACCACCATTCAGCTACAAGATAAAATGACAATATGTCAAGATGAATTATTTCAGCAAGCATCATAAAACAAAGTTCCTCTTATAACAACCTATATCATAGAGTGGATGAGGCTAACAATTTTTGTCAAAAGAAAGAGTAATACAGCTCTAATTTTATGGAAGGTTGATCTAGAAAACCTGAAAAATGTATCTTAGGTTTTAAGGATGTCATAATTACTCAATTAAGTAAACTATTTCATGACAAATTTGTACGGCACTAACCAGGAGGTAAAGTACGCCTGGCTCGGATAGCCATTTGCCTACGAAAATCCCCTGCTGCCTCACTCCGGTACATGTTGAGCTCCTTTTGGATTTTATCTTGGATTTTCACATCAGGAATAAGCCTTTCTATGCAATCCAGCATTCCTGAGAAGATCTCATTTGATATGTCACCTCGAATTCCATCAAAAAATAATGGATTCAGAAAGAAGCCAGCTGAATGAAGTGGCCGTGGTGTGTGCTTGTCCCATCTCAAGTCGATAATATTCCAGTAAGCCATGTAGTCATTCTTCCTCACCAGTTCTTTCTTGATTGTTTCTTTGGCTTTGTATAATCCAGCATAAACATACCCCATAGCAGGCCTCTTGTTGCTACCGACTAGCTTAAGAAGATGCCCAAGTGGTTCAGTGATGCGAACCACTGCAGCACAAGAAGACCAAAACTGTAAATTATTAACAAGATTGCTCACTTCTATCCCTCCAGGTTCCTTTGGCAACACGCAGTGTATCCATTCATCCGAGCTGACCATGGCCTGCAAAGCGTCCTTCAGACTGTACATGTTCTTCAGCGTGACAAAGTTCATAGCAGCACGAGTCTCTGCAGGAACTAGCAGATCCTTCTCATGCAGATATTTCTTCATCAAATTCAAAGCAAGTGCACTGCTGTAGATAAACCCCGTGATGGCCTTTGCGTTTCTTATGATCTCACTGATTGCCCCCACCTTACTGAAATCTTCAAGTATTCCATTGATGCACTGGTAAGTGCATGGAGACCAGAACAATGTAGGAAACGTTTCGCCTAGCCTTTTTCCTGCTGCTGCATGAACCTCAGAGTTGTTTGTGATTACTTGGACAACATTTTTCACTCCAACTTCCTCAACAACATTCTTCAGTAACTCATATAGTGCATCTGACGACGCGACAGTGTCTGTGGCATCGAACGATTTCAGAAACATAGTACCTACTGGGCAGTACACTAAAAAGTTTATCAAGGTTCTGCCTTTATCAGTCGTCCACTCATCGGCCAACACTGAGCACCCAGTCCGGGACCATGAGCCCTTATACAACTCCAACTGAGCTGTAACTTCGTCCAGCGACTTCTTCAGAATGCGACCGCGGAAGTCGTGGTACGAGAACGCCTCAGGCCTCCCTCCTGCTGATGCAATGGCCTCGAGCATCGGCCGGAAGAAGACGGAATTCACTGCCTCCAATGGCACACCAGCGTCGTACAGGAACCTCCCAACTGCCATGTGAACCTGCTCCTTGTCCAAGCCAGTCGGACGAAAATGCCTCGACGGCGGTGTAACCATGTCGAGCGCCATGACAACCTGATGAAGAGGCTGGGTCTGAGAAGCAGGAGTAGGCTGAAGGGGCTGCTGGGTCTGAGGAGCAAGGGGGGTAGAGGCGTGCCTCATCGCCGCTTTCTTCTTCTTCTTCTTCTTCTTCCTACTAATGCTCCCACTCATGTCCCTGGTCGCCGGAGGCGTCTCGTCGAGCGGCACGGCGCCCAAGTCGAGCACCTCGTTGAGCGGGATCATGTGGATGGGGCTCTCCATCTCGCCTCCGGCGCCGTCGACCTCGGCAGCGGCGGCGCCGCCATTGGAGACAGAGGGAGCAGCCGCCGGGTGGGTGATCCGCCTGATGTCGTCGGTGAGGGACTGCTTGTGCTTCTTCTTGGCGGCGACGGCATCGAGGCTGTCGAGCATGGTTTCCTGGACCTCGCGGGGGACCTTGGGGCAGCAGCAGGCATTGCCGGGGCGGCGCGCGAGGTGCTCCTTGAAGCGGTGGATGCCGCCGCCCAGGAAGTGCTTGTGGCAGTACATGCACTTGAGCCTGACGCGGCCGGCCGAGCGCACCATCAGGCAGTGCTTCCACGCCGGGTCGTGCTTCTGCGCGCCGATCGGCAGGACCACCTCCGGCTCCAGCTCAGGCTCCGGCTCCGGCTCCGACGCCATCTCTTCTATACACTAGCACTAGCTCCTGCACCGCATTTGCCATTACCACTAGTTATCACTACTAAGAGCTTACCATTTCTTACATGGTGATGCTAATTTCTTGCCAAGAAAGCAGGGCAACCAACAGGAGTAACCAATTGCGCATTTTCTCAGCAAAAGAATTTTATTTGAGCAGCGAAATGAAATCCTAGTAGCGATGTACGAACAGAAACAAATCGGCGATTACTCAATGGCAACTATGCTCTACTGTACAACGGATCGGATGGTTTTCCTCAAGCAAACCGAAGGGCCCAAAGCTAGGAAGAATGCACTGCGATGGGGCCACGTGTGGCATCAAATCCCTAAATAATCCCCAATTAGCCGATGACACAAGCGCAAAATAAACCCTCCAGGCGAACCCGACAAGAGAGGAGGGCAGAGGAGGAAGGGAGAAGAACTGAAGAGAAAACTCACCCGGTTTTTTTTTCCCCTTACTTTCTTTTGAGGCTAATCGGCCGCCCCGAAATCGGCGGAAACCCAGAAGGGACGGAGCCGGAGGCGAGGAAGCGGAAGAGGAGAGAAGAAAACCAGGAGGAGATGGACTGGGTGAGGAGCGGTTCGGTCTGATGGTTGTAGAGAAGGGCAGGGTTTGTGCACCGGCCCAGCCGGTTCTCGCGTTGGTTGGTTCGGGTTATATTGGGCTCAACGACCGGCGCCGATACGGCGGGCCAGGTGGGCCGACCTGGTCAGTCCCCGGGTTGGGCCGGTAGTACGAAGAACCGGACCTCCCGGTTGCCCTCCATCTCTCTCACACATATGCACATGAGAATCTTGGATATTGACGTCCAGCTATATTTGTTTTTTTCCAAGTCATTTATTGAAGTAGAGTAGCAAACTATACAGTTAAAAAGGAGCATATGAAAGTTAGACCCTAAAAAAATAAGTAAGAACGATGGGGTTGAAGGAGAAATAGAGAGATGAAGAAAACAAAAAAATTTGTGTACCTAGTTGAGGCCAATGATTTGCCCCCTGTAAAATCCTGTCACTACTCACTAGGCAAGTGAAATTTGCCATTGGAAAGTTCTTTGTCGATTTGTGACATCCTGTGTGACGATAAGGTCAAACACTTGCTGCACCGTTTGATATCGTCTGTTGAAAATACCACCACTTCTTTCCTTCCATATCTATATTTGTGTTTTGTTCGGTCTGAATTCTACACTAATCTGACTAAAGTTAATGGCTGAATTGATGCACTGTGTGACAGGAAGCTAACACTTTCTACTTCCTAGTCTAGGAAGAAGTTTTCAACCAAACCCCTTCGTATTGGAACTCGGTTTCCTAACAGCTCACGAACAGATTCGATCGGCAATTACCAACACAAAACACTGCATAATTCATTCGTGGAAGTTCTGAATCAGAATCCATCCTAAATCGCCTCGAGTGCGACCGCGGAAAGAAAGAACAGGTAGGCCAACCGAGTTTGCAGAACGGCAGAAATACTATGAGCACACAGTCATGTTCAAATCAAAATAGTTTTTGACTCGAAAAGCAGAAAGCACACCAAAAAACCACATACTGATACTGTTATACCATCTTTTACCCCCGTAATTCCAAAAGTAACAAATCTTTGTTGTTGTGTTTTCCGAGTAAATTAACTGCACTCCTAGAAACCAGAAACATGACGAAGGCTGAATACGTGAACTCGTGAGCTCTGTCACCTAGATTACAATATCTAGTAACAATTATCGCCATCCAAGCACATGGACACAAGAAGTACCTTCATATGAGCATCAAGTCAGTACCAATTGGCAATTCCAATGGCTATAGTTGCCGACAGTATGCGCTGACATTAGGTAATGGTTTAGCCGAGCCCAAGCTCCTTCTTCAGCTTCTCAAGAGCTGCCTCTATTGCAGACACGGTATTATCAAAGCTGTTTGTCGCTGTATTGTCATCCTGAGCATTTTTGCCCCCTCCCCCCTCCAAACTGTGTGTATGGATCGTTCCCACTGTCTTCCTCAGGACTTGAGTCATCGATCTTCGGTTCACTCTCTACAAACTCGACAAATTCTTCACCAATTGCCTGATTGAGCAAAACGTCATATTAGTGTTTACATGAGCTTTGCCATAGGACATAGTTAGTTAGTAGCAGTAGTTACAGTAGTATCCGTTTTTTACTAAGCATGTACAGTGGTATAGATAGTGTTTGTATGTAATACACTACATGTCATTTATAGATAGCACTAAAAATAACTTATACAATAGATTTTCTATATAGTTGTCTGTAATAGTTTCTTATACAAATAATAGACTGTCTATATAATGGTACACATAATATAAAATCGTCTGTTATAGACCGTCTGTTAAATAGTAGACACTCTCCTCCACATCACCAAAAATCATACCTGACATAAATTTATAGACCGCTGACATGGACTACTTACTGTACATGCCCTAAGTGGTCACTAGCAAATCGCAACGGTAGAAGTTTACAACAAGACCGTGGAACAAAGAGAACTTACTGCCAACTCTTCCCACAGCCTTTTAGGCTTTTGCCCTGAATTCAGCCCAGACTCCCAGTTCCGAAATTCTGCTTGCAGATCTTTCAGGAAATCCGCTGCAAAACCAGAACCACTGTGGTGTCAACAAATGAGCATTTTGTGTTAAATTGCTGTTTTCATATCTCATTCTCCATATTACTATCTACCAGAAGTCCCAACGAACAAAAACTAAACGGAATCGCAGTATTAGTAGTTTTTTGGCAGAAACTGCGATGGAATCTAACTGAAACTATCAAGTGATCAACCAACCACTGATGGAACCTCAGCTCACTCACTGACTAGCACAAGTTTCCAGCCCCAGAAATACAGTTCATTAAAGCAGACTAGAAAGAGGTTCCAGTACCAAACCCATAGAATTGCTCCTCTGCAGCAGTTGATTTGCTCTTCCCGGAGGTCCAAGACGAATCTAGGTGGCTGCTTGCGTACTTGGACCGGCTCTCTGAATTCATCAGCGTGTTGTACGCATGCTTGATCCGCACAAATTTCTCCTGAGCGGCTGAGCATTGGCCTGCGTTGAGAAAATCACAAACGCTAACATTAATAATCTCCATAAATGGTGAAGCTGCCATTGCTCGATCCTCCTCCTAATCACGCAGAAAAGAGTGGAACGCAACGGGGTAGTAAGACTTGGGGACGAGCAGCACAATGGCACGCACTTCCTTGTTGACGTCCGGGTCTCCGGGAGGTACTTGAGCGTGAGCCAACAATACGCGCGCTTGATCTCGTCGGGCGCCGCCGACGGCGACACGCCGAGCACCTCGCGCGGGCCCAGGAAAGGAGAGGTGCGCGGAGGACCCGGAGCGCGAGGAAGCGACTGCGCGGGGGAGGAAGAGGGGAGAGGGGGACGCGGAGTGGCGGCCTGCAGCTGCAGCTCCATTGCGCAACAGGAAGCCGATGTGGTTGCAGCCTTTGCAGGATTCACAGGCCTTCGACTGGACGACGGAGATCCCCAGCAGACCTGTGGTGACTGCAATCCCCAGACTGTCCAATCAAGAAACAACGGTCTGAACATCATGAGAGTACTTGAAAAAAAAAACTCTTTTACTGTAGCAACATGCTATGGGTTAACCTATCAAAACTGTCTATTGTCTTGGTTGGATGGTCTGCACCTAAAAAAGACCGCTTAAGTTACAATCACATAGGGACTGTAGGGGAATTCTATCCTCAACTGAAACAGGCAGAGCATCAATCGTTCAGATCAAGTGGCACATGCTCCGAGGTAAGGATCGGACATTGCAAGAGTAATTCACCACACCACCTCGACATTGTGAAACAAGGATCTAAGATGACAATGGAAATTTAATCCTCATGCAAGAGATTTAGGCCATCTCGAACAGCATTCCCTAAATCTAGATCTCTATATCTTTGTATATAGAATTTTCTAAAAAAGATTCATTCCCTATATCTCTTTCCTCTCCAACAACATTCTCCAAATCCTACTCTCTATTTCCTCCATTCTATGTTATAATAATATTTCATAACTGCCATATGAGCAACATTTATTTTTTAGCAGAGAAAATTTTAATAGCTATTTTTAAATACGGAAATTTAAAATTGAAATTTTATTCTAGTAGGAATTTAAAATTCGAACGGCTATTTTTAAATACAAGAATTTAAAATTTAAAATTTGAAACTAACCGAAAAATGCTTTGCCTTCGTTGCATATGACATATAAAGGGTATTCAAGCTATATCATCGCTAAGGCTTGAATATGTACCAAATAGGAGGTGCACCTCCCGCAGAGATTTTGGGAAATCCAAGGCCAAGTATACCATCGCGCTATAGGATCAAATGACATCGTTCACATATGAAACTAGAAAGGTAGGAATGACTAGCAGTAAAATAAGTTGAGAATTATACATAATAATTTATACATTCTAAAAAGTTGTATTATAAGTGTGTAATGAACAAACTATTAGCTGTCATATTTCTCTGTATCCTTATCCATCTACATCTGCTCCATCTATAACAAATTTCTTATCGTAGTGCTTGATCAATACAAATCCGGTATACATTTGTTCTTATCAAGACAAAAGCACTTTGCAACTTTCCAGAACCAGTAGCTGCTGAATTTGCTACGGTCGAAACCAAAGCAAAAATTAACCAAGCATAATGTAAAGTTAACTAGCTATAACTGATGATCTGAACAATATTTTAGTGCAAGCATAGGTAGTCAAATTAGGTAAACAAGAATTTCAGGCATGAAACATGTCATATAAAAAAATTGATGTTCAGCTGGTCCTTTAAACTTAGGGTCTGTTTGGTAAAGCTCTAGATTCTAGCTTTCACCTGAAATCTGAAACTTGTAGGCTAAAATAAAGTGAATTAAGTTTATATTTTTGGTCTAAAATGTAAACAAGATGATCTATCTAAACACTCTTAATGTACTCACAACTTCAGCTTCACGAATCTGGAGAAGCTGAATTCCTGCCAAACACACCCTAATTAGTGGGGAGAAGCACTTGCCATTAGACTCATCCAGATTTAACTCTCCATTAGTCCATACTTAGATTTAACATATACTGATCTATGTTATCTAGCTTGCATAACTCAACATTAGCAAATGTACTAGAAATTGAGCTCACCTGGCCCCCTATAATTCCTGAAGGTTGATCTCAACACCGGATTCAAGCAACAAAGAAACAATCTGAACATGAAAGCAGCTAACGAATGTGAATGCAACTCCTGTGTTCATACATTCAAACACTGATACTTAAGTACACAAATGGCATTACCTCATATACATTCAATCGTATGCAAGAAGCAAACATGAACTAGTATAGCAACAGCAGAAAAACGAGTGAACTCAGGCCCAACCCAGAGCTGCTTTGATAGAAAATTTTGCTGACTAGTGGTGTGGGTTTTAAAACTACCTCACAGCTTCATAATATTTGTGCTATAGGATATTACCCCACCTAAGATCCAAATCAAGTTAGGGTTTATACAGGGTCGAGGACGAAGTTAGCACCAGATCTGGCAGGAGGGAAGCAGCCTCCACGACGGAGCTGGACGGGGATGCGCACCGGGTTGAGCGCAAAGAAGACGGAGCGACACCGCGGAGGAAGTGATGCGAACCGGGTCGAAGACGAAGCCACCTCCTCTGTCGCCTGGCCGCCTCCGAAGCGGAGCGGCGCTCTCGAAGCGCCGCAGCGGCTCGCCTCCTCCCACCCCCGAAGCGGATCGGTGGCTCGCCTCCTCCGTCACCTGGCCGCGAGGATTCTGAGAATTCGAGAATCAGATTCTGGATTCTGAGAAGTTTTAGCTTCTGATTCTGGATTCTGGCCCCAAAAGCAGAATCAGAAACAAACAGTCTGATTTTAGAATCTGATTCTCACAATCCAAATTGCATATCTGGCTAGAATCCACAATCCACTTTATATGTACTTCTGGATTCTAGCTTTTGGAGAATCAGCTTCTCTATAACCACAATCCAAAATCAGCTTTTAGAGAATCCAAAGCTTTAACTTTTGATTCTGGATTTTGGCCCTAAAAGTAGAATAGAAAACAAACAATCCGATTCTAGAATCCAATTCTCACAATCCAGCCCACCCATATACATTAGAATCCACAATCCACTTCTGTCGACGATCGGGATTGCCAACCGTAAGAAATGAGATGGGGGTCAGTGTGATACGGGACCCGAGCTGCGCTTCGCTCAAACGGAGGAAAAGTGTAGGCGAGGTGATGGTCGAACAAGGCGACAACGGCGTGAGGCAAGATTTATCTTGGTTCGAGCCCACGAGGAGGTAATAGCTCTCTCGATCGCCTTCTGCGGCGATTTTAAGTGGCTATTTAAGTACAAGGGTGAGTTCTGACTCAAGTTCAACAATGGCTATGACTAAGCTCGAGCTATGACGTATTGTGTGTTGTCTTCGTGTGTCCCAAAGAACTGCGCATCCTTAGTCTTTATACCTCCTTTGCACGCAACGGATGGGAGAGATTCCTGGGAAGTGGCCTTCATGCACGTTGAGGGCTGGCAGTAACCGCTCCGAACTTGTTGCACGCACCTGGCGCTGCTCCACGACCCGCACCTTTGGCAACCGCCGGTCAAATGTTTGATCCGTAAACCAAGGGTGGACTACGACTCCAAACAAGGGCCCGCCCGAGCTCGAGGTCGAGCGGGGCCGTGCTCGGGTCCGACGTGCTCTAGGTCGAGCGCCTCGGCGCGCACCCAGGTCGTGGCCGGGGGCCTCCGAGCTTGGTGGATCCGTTGACACACGAAGACAACACACAATACGCCATAGCTCGAGCTTAGTCATAGTCATTGTTGAACTTGAGCTGTAACTCACCCTTGTACTCAGAAATAGCCACGAAAACTGCCGCAAGGCGACTGGAGTAGAGCTATTACCTCCTCAGGGTCTCGAACCAGTATAAATCTCGATCTCACGCTCATTGTCGTCTTGCTCCGACTATCACCTCGCCTACACTTTTCCTCCGTCTGAGCGAAGCGCAGCTCGGGTCCCGTATCACACTGACCCCATCTCATTTCTTGCGGTTGGCGATCCCGATCGTCGACAACTTCATATGTGCTTTTTGGATTCCAGCTTTTAGAGAATCAGCTTCTCTACAATCATAATTCAGAATCAGCTTTTAGAGAATTCAAAGCTGAAATAAAAAGCCCTAAGTCTCGCATACCTAATGATGGGGAACACAATGAGGAAGCTGTTGGAAGGCATGTTTTCAGTACTGTTTGTACAGTTTCCTCATTTTCACGGGATGGAAACAGGAATAGGGAACCTCTTGGAAATGCTCTTATAAGTAGCCTAGATGAGATGATACAGGGAAGATATTTGGTTGCCTGAATGGAATGATACAAGATTTTGTTTGGTTACTCGGATGAAATGATACATGATGGTACGAGATGATGTTTAGTTGAAGGGATGAAATTGGATTAAGGGGTGAAGTTGATTTAAGGGATGGTGTGAGTGAACGACCCTATCCTGGACCGATTGGTTCGGCCAAATTTTCCGTACGGGATGGTACAACATCTTTTTTGAATATTCCAAGAATTTATACCATCTCATTCTGTACCAAATGGTTCTGTTTAGCTAACCAAACGTAAAGACAATCAAATCCTGTACAGGACGGTTCGGTTTACCCTTGTACATCCAACCAAACGCACCCTAAAATGCAGAGCTGATCAGCATAGTACAACTGTAGGAGCGTACAAGAGGTTGTAGAGTTGTACAGGCCGAAGTACCAAAACTGCTATCAAGTCTGCTGTAAAGACTTTCACAATACTTGCAAGCCTAGGAACTGGTGTTGGAAGATGGTCCAGGGCCTAGCAGCAATGGCGGATCCTTCTTCCCGCTGCCGGAATCAGAATCTTCTTTCGGGGGTGGTCTTGCTGTGGCCCATGCGCGAAGCGGCGGCTCAAACAACTTCCCAGCAACATCTGGCGGCTGCTGTTGCGGGGCGTCCTCTCCGGGAAGCACTACGAGACCCTTCTCCCTGAGAGACGACGGCTCGCTGTAGCATTCCCTCCAGAGGGAGTCTACAAGTTGTCGCTCCTCGCGAGCAGCACGGAGATCGTCAGCATCCATTGTGCTGATGCCCTCGATTCGGCTCCTGAGGACATCTTTCAGCCTGTCTTGATCTGGTAGATTGTTGACAGCACCCGGTGTCTTGTCCCGTGCCAGCTCAAGAAGACCACCTAAGGCAGCCTCTCGAACTCCAGAATCGTCACTGGATGCGAGGTGCATCATTTGATTCGGAAGACCAAGCTCTGTAGCAACACTCCTATCCACCTTGTCATTGTGCAGCAGGTACTGTATGAGATTCAGAGCTTTCCTGGAATGATACATAAAACCATATTGTTATGGACATTGCAGGTGCATAATTCAAGTAGCAGCCAAAACTTCAGAGTCAAACCAGCAAGTCCAAAAATTCTGTAAAAAAAATACTGGCACAACCAAATCAAATGACTTGATATCGGCACAATCATAATGGCTCCATTGGCAAAGTAAAGTTGGAAGAGCACATGATCGCTTTATTCCCCTATGATAATGTAGTAACTCCTGGTATGCAATGATTCGCAGAGTATTAAGTTTATTCTTATCATTTTGGATTCTCGCACTACAATTTTTAGTGAAGTGTGCAGGTACACGACTACTGAATAGAGAACCCATTTACCCCCAATTCCACTGCCTTTCAAAATGTTGTGCCAATACAAGGCCATTTTATCGAAAGAAAAGGCAAGCATAGGTCTACATGGTCATAGTGTTCAACAAGACAGGTCAATGTAATCAGAAAATCGTCTTATAGAATATTGTGTCATAGCTCTTCTGAATACCACACAACGTACCTCTGAAGTCTAGCATCATCAGAACCAAGGGCATCTTTCAGTGCAGCATAGCCATTTCCTAGGCGAAATGCAGCAATTCCTGGTTGGTTATGAAGAATCAGAGCTGCAAGGGCATAGTATCTATTGATTAGAAGGAATAACAGAAGGAAACTATGTGCAGTTGACATTTGAGGTCCTTGCATAATATTATATTCCATTTTTGTCATATATGGTATGCATTGCCACAAGTACAAAGGGAAGAAAATGACTTACAAGATATTGCTCCAAGAGCTTTTGTGCGTGCATTCATACTAGGATCAGATCTGAAGTTTGTCAACAGTGGCTCCAGTCCATTAGATTCCATGACAAGTTGATGGCTTTTCGGGTTATTCTGCACAATTGTACTCACAACTTCTGCTGCCTTTGCTCGGATGCCAGCATGTGAATTTTTCAAGTAACCAAGTAGAGGATCTAATCCACCAATAGAATGAAGATCTGATTGGATAATTTATACAGGTTACCAATTTCATATGGTTAACAACAGAATAACCATTTAGAAATAACGAAAACATTAGATTCAACCATGATCTCACCATTTGCCATGTCGATAGATTCCACATGCTCTTGTAACTCATCCAACATATCTGGACATAAAATTAGAAAAATGGACATCAGCACTAATAACTCAGTGGACTTTTATCACGCATATGCTAATAGGCAATTAGGAAAGTGCAATTTTAACAAACTCTTAAGGGGTATACATTGTTGGGACTAGGGATAAACAACAATAACTTGATTGTAGACCAAAAGGGTCTATAAAGACATGTACAGCGATAGTACATGAAAAGGAAAAGCAGGACGTAATCCGAATAAATCATCATATATAGATTAACAATGCAAAGAAAGAAGTGAATAACTGTAGCAACACATAAACAGATTGACTTCGTGTCACTGCAACAATTTTGCCCCAAATGAAGCCCCCATATGATTATCAACTACTAAAAAAATGGAGCTTTGCAACTAGCAGAAAGATAAACTATTTTATCAAAAGAACAGAAAATATCAAACCCCCTCCTGTTGTTACATCTGCCAAAAAGTTGGTTCTGTGAATCTCAACCCCCCACTAGGACTAGGCACACAAATTGCATAGCAGAAATTTTATTTGTATCAAGAACAGCAACCAGCCTGCTTACACATCGCTGCAGAAATTACAATCCATCACTACCGTAAAGCTTTTCAGTTGATGGTGTTGTCATGTTCTTCCCATCTATCATATCCTACAGACCTAAACATACTATGAATTTAAGCAAATGTGTATGACACCCTCAAGTTCCTAGTTATAAAAATTGAACTAAGAAAGACTTGCATGTTGTCAAACATACTAGCAACGTGGGCGCGGCGCACGCCGCGCCGCAGAGTGCTAGCCATAATACGATATCTGGGTCTTTTAGGATAAATTCCATGTAATCTTAAAAAGATTTCGAGAAAAACGGAGAAAGGATCTTCTTTTCCTGAATCTAACACTATATACGTTCACCCGTCAATAATACATGCTTCGAAAAATACTATAGATCGAAGTGGGGAAAAATACAAAGATACAATTGTACGCATATTTTTCACTACAGAAAATATCAGAAACCGAGTTAGGGGGAAAAAATAGAGAGATAGAATTGTAGAGATAACTCTTTCGGCGTTTTTTTTGAAAATATTGGAAACCGAGCTAGAAAACCGAGGTGGGAAAAAAGTCTAGAGGAAAAAGGGTGAGAAATTATTAGAGACGACAACCTTATTTTGTCGACCATAACATTTTACGCGTTCACCGAGTAATAATACATGTTCTAAAAAATATCAGAGATCGAGTTGAAAAATCGAGCCGGGGAAAAAGTCAAGAGATAGAGATACACACATATTTTTAGTGACGAAAACATATTTTCCACGAAAAAACGGAGAAAGGACCTCAACGTAAGTAGCAAGGACCTATTCGTTATATTTTTGGACCTGTCTGCTATCCTGAAAAACTATAAAAGGGCTTGTTCGCGATTTGAATTTAACGGGAGTGTTTTTCTGTAAAACGGCGCACGAGGGACCTAAACGCGATTCCGGAAAAAATATCTTCCCCTCACAAAAAATCGCGAAGGACCTATTTGTAATCTGTAGGGACCCATTCGTAATTTGAAGAAATGCAGGGAGTTTTTCGTAAAACAACAAAACTTTAATTTAGGGGATGATATGAGCTACCACACTACCAGAGTTCTAGAATGCATTGGCATTTTAATCTCTACAGTGATGAAAATGCTGTCAGCTGTGTGGGCTATATCAATTGCACGTACAACATATTTTTTGCAACCTCAGGAAGTAACAGTAAGAATGTAAAAGCATGATAAGTTCTTTTAGTTGGAGAACGCATGGAGATCAAGACAACAAGAACACTTGAAAGAGTACCTTCGATGTTCTCCGGAGTCACGCCCTGAGAGTGCCAGACATCTTCAGGGGTTTTCAACACCTGGGTGATCTCCTTCATCCTCTTGACAACATCGATCGTATTCGCCTGCATTGCCTCCATGAACCATTTCCTGTCCTCCTCACTGCAAACCGAAAACAAGGGAATTATGAACAACAAGAATACTTGTGACACGACAGATCAATTCGTCATTTGAACTGCTGGCACATTTGGAACAGTTACAGGGTAGGGCGAAGAAAAAAGGCAAAAAAGAATGAACTTTTGGTTGGACAGTACCTAGATTTCCGACGCGAAATTAAGGTTTTAATGCCTGCCACTAGTGATAGAGTAATTCAAACAAACCAATAGCACACTAGTGACAAGTAGCGGGACGATAATTTTGTTAAATAACACAGGTTGGCTATCGTGTTTCAATTCATCAAGACACGAATAGGTAGCTGATATAGTACTAGGGAACGCACAACTATCGCATCATTAACCCAAACTCGCACTGGGTACACACAGGAGAGTAGTAATTCTGGCCGCAAATCTAAAAGCAATGGACCGCAAGCGCAAGAACACACCAGAATCATTCGCGCGCGCGTCGCAACAACCATAGCTTGTAACTCGTAACCAGAGCCGAACACCAAAACTGAGCACACCACAGGAGGAGCACGAGCAAGGGTTTTGCAATACAAGAAATGCAAAATTAAAAAAAAAATGCGCAGATAAGCGGCGGGGTGGGGGAGATCTGGACCTGAGGGCGCGCGGAGGGTTGGTGCCATCGCCGTGGGCGAGGCTCCACTTGAGCAGGCCGTTCCAGTCAGGCCCTCCTCCTTCCTTGGCCATCGAACCGACGCTGCCGCTGCCGGCGAGGCGAGGTGATTGGTTGGTTCAGGTGTTGGTGCGCGGCCGCGGGAAATGAAAACAGCACAAGAAGCTGCTCCTCCCCTCCTCCTATGGGGAGAGTGGTAGTGGTCAATCGTGGCGTCGTCGAGAGGGACCTCGCCGCGGCGGCGGAGTCCAGTGTCCAGAGTATTCAGGAACCTGCGCTGTTCTCCCTATCAGATCGCTCGGCCGCGTTCGGATCCACGGGCCGCCTGGCCTGTGGAACTCCGGGCCAAGAACCATTTAAGCTTTTCTTGAGTTGGCCTATGTTGGGCTACATCTACGGCCTAGACACACAGAAATCAAGCTTAGAGAGGCCCGAATTGGTGCTAGCCCGATTGTTCTCGAGCTCCAACGTTGGTGAAACTGGCACAAACTTGCCCGGTTCGGTGATCAGAAGAGAAGAGAAGCGAGTTTAGAAACGAGATAAGAACATGACTCGCAAGTCGCAACACGCACACAGGTTAACCAACGGAGCAGCAGCCGTACTTCACGTTTTTCACAAAGCACGGACGGAAAGGCATAGTAGGCAAAACGAACGTTGGACGAACCTAAGGAATTAGCACAAGCTCAGCGTTGTTGCCGTTTAGGAGCACTTCTTTTCCGATTTGAAAGAACATTTACATCAATCTTCCGAACTTGTCCTAATCTTTCTCTTTTTCTGCCTAACAGCAACATACACGCAGGGTGGTAGATACAATCTTAGAACATCACAAAAGCAAAAGAGGAAATGCACATCCGTCTTCTCCCCAAAATCCAAAACAGGATGTGCGACATCCCTGCACCAACTATCACTGGCACTGCACAGCTGTACAGAGGCAGCATTGATGGATGTGCGTAGATTTAATCACGCGCAGCTGGAGGCCTGCCTCCGCGGCGGCGCGAGCGCGAACAGGGACTCGAGGTCCGGCGGCTGGAAGTAGCCCCCCTTGGGCGGCTCCCGCCGCCCCTTCCCGAGCCCCGCCGGCGCCACCGCCTTCTTCCTCGGCGGCGCCGGGCACGGCGGCACCACCGGAATGCGGCACTCCTCCCTCCGCGGCGTCTCCCACCCCTGCTCCTCCACCACCATCACCATCACCTCCTCCTCGCCGTGCTCCACCCCCATCGCTCCTCTTCCTGGAAAATGATTTGATGAACAAAAGCTTGTGCGCGAGCTAAGAACAGAGCAAGAAAGCAACCGCACTAGCTAAGCCGGAGGAGTAATATAGTACTACTGCGGTGGGTGGTGATGCAGCAAGCGAAGCGGAGTGGAGTCCAGCGGCGTTGCGGTGGCGCGATGAGATGTCCTGGGGGTTGTATTTGACAATCTCTATGATTTGTGGGGCCATGTATGGTGGGGTCCGCTTGCCTGCGAGAGAGGGGTGTCCACGCGGTGGTGGGATGGTTGGGAGATTTACGTGGCACCGACTCGCGAATGCGCGGGAAGCGCGTCGGTCGAGAGTGGCGGCGGAATGGTCTAGACCTCCACCGCGGATTCTCTGTGGCATCGCAGTGTCGCACCAATAACCAGAGAGCGGACCACACCACCGCACCGTTACAGCTCGGAAATAACATTCCGTTCTCAAATGGCTGGTTGTCGTATTACCCTCTCCTTATTTACACTTGTGATAATATTAAAAGTAAGAAAAGAGAAGAGAGGGAGTTAAATTTTATTTAGTAGTAAGCATTGTATGAAAGCATATATAAATTAGTTATATACACCATAGAAGAGGTAGTTAATGCATAACATCTAGAGTCAATTTTTAGAGATAGCTATTGGTCATGTTTAGATCCATTAGCACTAACAGTTAGCTGCTAAAATTAGCTGAAATAGATCCAAACAGCTTAGCTAATAGCCCAGCTAATAGTTAACTCATTAGCTGGTTCTCCCCTGCTAATTTCAGCTAATGGATGGTCAAAAGACCAATTTGCCCTCGCCCCTCCACCGCAGGCCCCTTTCCCTCACGCTTGGCTAATTAATACAAAGGTACAATGGACATTTGCACCTATAATCAAATTTTCAACCACCTATTAGCTAATAGATCCAAACAGCCTCCAGCTAATAATTAGCCAGCTAATAGTTAGTCACCTATTAGTCATTAGCTAGCTAACTATTAGAGATAATGGATCCAAACAGACCTATTGTACAAACTGGTTTTAGTGCTTGCTCAAGATAACATAGATAAGAGATAGAGTAAACAGCTGACTTTATTATTGTACTTACACTTAGTCACGTTTTATGCAAAGTCTAGTTTTCTTGCTATGCATAATTCGGTAAAAGGTGGCAAGTAATTAAGGGTGCGTTTGGTTCGCTGTATCAGGGTGAACGGAATGGGATGGTACAGGATAATTATTGATACATGCGTTTGGTCGAGTATATGGAACCATCTCATCCAGAACGAAGTGGTACAAATACTCAGAATATTCCCCTAATATTCCGTATCAAAGCGTTCGCCCAAATTCGCCGAACCATTCGGTCCCGAACGCGTTCAGGAGTCTCGGTCCTCGTCTCGGGTCCTCGCCTCCAACTCCAGGCGTTCCTCGTCTCGGGTTGCCGCACGGAGTCACCGCTTTCGCCAGGTGCTGCCTTCCCTCTCCTTATCCCAGCCAGATCTGACACGCCGACACTTTCAGGGAAGCAAAACTCCGTCGGTGACCTCTACACGCCCGGATCTGCACGCCGGCACCGCCCTCAACTGTAACCTCTACGCATCGCGTCCGGATCTGCTCTACTCACTTCTTCTTCTTCGCACGCACGGGACGGCTGGATCCAACCACTTTCTCTTGTGCTCCGCCTCTCCTGTTCGTCCCGAGGTTGTAAGATCGAGGATGAGCCTAGAGGGGGGTGAATAGGCTATTCTAAAATTTTCTATCACACTAGTCAAGATTAAAGTTTCTAATCTCACGTGACAAGTATTACAAAACCAATGTCTTAGCAATTTTAATGATTACCAATTAAAATTTCTACTCAATATATCAATGGCAACACAAGCAACACAATGAAGATCAATTTACTAGAGACAATGTAAGAGTAGAGTCTATGCAAACCACAAAGATGAACACGCAAATTTTATCCCGTGGTCTCGGAGACTTGCCGGTCTCCCCTACTCCACGTTGAGGTGACTTGAAACACTTCAAGCCGGCTCCACTTGCTTGAGCCTTCCCCGATCACTAGTGATAGCTCTTCCCCGCTCCGGGTAGGCGAGCTTCGTGCCTTCACAACCGCCCGGGTCTTCACACAACCTTCTTCGTGAAGATCACCGGTGCCTCACGCCTCCAAGCCGTCTAGGAGGCGGCAACCTCCAAGAGTAACAAACTTGACGCGGGCTTGAATCTCAAGAGTGCAATCAATATGGCTCACTAATGCAATGCACTCAATTTTAGCTCTCCAACACTCAAGAATCAAAAATTCAATGCACAAGAGAGTGGAGAGTGTTTCTAGGGCTCAAGAGTATTCAATGGAGTCACCAACCAGGCCCTAGCACAGTGTGGGGGTATTTATAACCCCACCAACTCAAACTAGCCGTTATTTGCTTTCACTGCAGATTTTGCGCCATGGCAGATTACCGCCCTCTAAGGGCCTAGAGTACCGCACTGGTCAGAATTGCTATAACGGGCATTTAATGCTGTTGACACGTAGCATTCTGTTGATTTTTATATGTGGTAGATTACTCACCTTCATGGGTGCGGTAGTACCGCACTTACCAACCGGAAAAACAATCAGATCGAAAAAGGCTACCGCTAACTATTGTGCGGTAGTACAAGCGTTCAGCAGACTACCGCTATGACCATGCGTAGTGCCTTGGTGGGAGACCCAAAACACACCTCACTGGAATATAGCTACAAGCAATCGTGGTGCAGTAGTATCAAGACTTATGTGACTACCGCCTTGAACCAAGCGGTAGTGCTTAGGCCTCAATTTTTTCAACATTTTGATTTTTTCATTAAATGCATGATTTCACGGATGAACTAATGAGCCATATTAAAATGCACTTTCAAGTTTTAATGCCCAAACCAAGTCCCTCTTAGTAGTACGGCGACTATCCTAAAAATCCGATCTTTACTTCTAACTCCAAGATCGGTAAAAAACACTAGAAAATACTTCTAAATTTTATACCTTCATTTCTTTAGCTTCTTTTGCGCGTACTCCTTCCATTTCATACTTGTGACACTCCAACGTCCATTGAGGAATACATTTATCCTGTTTCAAACTTACTTGCACAAACATCGTTAGTCTTTTTCGCGTGATTGTCATTAATTATCAAAACCATAACCATATAGGGGCCTAGATGCTTTCAATCTCCCCCTTTTTGGTAATTGATGACAATCCTCATAGTCGAATTGAAGTAAATTGATATTTAGTGTGAGTGACCAATAGAAATCAATTACTCACACCATGGGATTCTTATTTAGCAATATTTTGTCTTTGGAGGACAAAGGATATTTAAAGGAAAATATTGCTAAATGAAAACATGACTCCCCTACAAATATGCCATGGATAAACAATAAAAGTTTGCACATTTGTATATGATTTTATATATGACAATAGAGATGATATAATTGGAATGAATTAATCATGACATAATGCACAACTTCATAAGAGAAAGATAATTTATATTTAAGCGCAAAAGAACCATAAAACGAGTTCAAGACCGAAATCATATTAAAATTTCAACAAAACGACATAAGCATCCATAAGGAGTTCAAATCCAACACAACCACAATTTAAGCAGGATTATTACAATAAGAAAGATAGATTTGAGCTAGGCTTCAATTTCACAGACTACTTCAATTCTTCATTTTTCTCCCCCTTTGTCATCAAGGACCAAAAGAGGATCGCCAAGGAACCGTCTACTCCTCAGCATCTCCAGGAGTGGAACCGGGTGGCGGATGAGGAGACCAAGGATCCCAGCTGGATGACGGAGGAGGATGATAGGAAGGGGAACCACTGCTGCCATCCGGACGACGACGCTGGTAGGACTGATGATATGAGCGATAGTCATCAAAAGAGGTGCTAAGCGAATCCAAGCGCTCACGTACATCCTCAACCATCTGACGATTGTTGTACTGCAACTCCATGACAAGTGCAAACTGGCCCTGCATGTAAGACTCTTGTCTAGCAAACCCGGCCATCATATCAGAACGGAGAGTCTCAAGGCTCGCAAGGTAGGCATCGGGCATGGAAGCAGCTTGAGCTTGGGCTTGGGCCGCTTGCCCGGCTTGAGCTCTTGCTTGAGCGGCTTGCTCGGCGATGTGATGTAAGACTTGAGGAGGAGCGACTCGAGGCTTGTACGGCTTATGAGGAGTAGGGGTGGCACCATTGTACTCGGCAACTCTCCGGATTAGCGCCATGATATACAGTGCAAAGTAGATCGTCTTCCCCCTATCCCTAGCAGATTGAGACATTTCCCTTATTATGAAGTCCACCACATCAAACTTTTCTTTTGCCATGATCTTCGCAATGACATTCCGGCATGACCTCTCACAATTTAAATTGCCACTCTTCGGATGAATAGTGACACGAATAATTTTGTTCACCATGCTAGGTTGGAGCTGAAGACCGGCTGAGTTTCCAATTCTGAAGGTATGAGACTGGTCATAAAAGGTTGCAGCATGTTCCAAGGATAGAGGAGGCTCATCATGGATTTTAGGATGATGACTGTGGAAGATTCCCAAGGCATGCTCAAAGTCATCCTTGGAAGCAGTGTATCGGGTAGTGTCAGTCATCCAGGTGATTTGCTCACAATTTTCAGAAACATAGAGCGTTGCATAAAATTGCTTGATGACCTTCTCATGATAATCAGTCCTTGTACCAAGAAAGTTGTATAAGCCAGCTCCACCAAACAACTCAGGAATACCAACAAATTCTGGCTGCTCTCGAACATGTTTCCAGCTGACCCAGTGCTGGTTGGCAAAATCCTTCTCCAGATAAATTTGCTCAAACACCCTCTGCTGAAACAAGGAATGGAATCTTGGATTTGGGGCGGAGCGAGGTTGGAGATACAGATTCTGACTTCTGCGAGCATAATAGTCATCTCCTTTAATTTGAGAAGGATCGTGCCTTCCAACCGGAGGCACCACTTCTTCTTCCTCTGAACTTTCCTCATTGTCGCTTTCAGTCTCGTCGTCGCTGCCAGTTATTTGAGGAGCAGGTGCGGGGACTTTTCTTTTCTTAGCCTGGGAAGGCTCAGCAGGACCCTTCCCTTTAGCCCTTGTGGTCCTCATGGCGACGGTGAAAGAATTGTCGCTATCATCACTGTTTGTGTCCGGAGTGGGAACGCCACGACCCTTAATCGTCTTCTTCGTACCCTTGCCCCCTCCAGAAGGACCGGTTCCGACGACTTTAGTGCGAGGCATGATCTAGAGAAGATCAAAGGATTGAGAATATGAGCATTGATTGTGTGGGATTGAATATTAAGAACATGAGATGCATAAATGTTGGAGAAATATCACCTCAGACATGCTCAAAATCAATCTCAAGGTGGACGGCCGGTGATTACCACCATCGAGACCCAGAGTACTGCAAGGTCCTGATTACCGCCTCGGTGGCAGTAGTGCCGCCTCGAGCGTGACCGAGGTGGATTTTGGGCAAAATCGAGGCAATGTTGAGGCAATGATGATTTAAACTAGGATTAGGGTTTTAGGGAATATTAAGGACATCAATTTTATACCTAATCCTCAAGTATTTTGCCTCAAAACACGATTACACATTTTAATTCTTCATTCAAACCCTAGATTGCTCCAAATGAGATGAATCCAAAGAGAATAAATGAAATGAAAGATACCTTTCGGAGGAGAAGGACACAATGATTAACTTTGATGGACGAATCCCCACAAATCTTCAAGATTTCGGAGGGGGAGATTTTAGGGTTTGAGATGGAAAGAGAGAGAGAGGAAGAGATGAGCCGCACGGGAGTGGGGAGCGGTGGTTTCGGTTGGGGAGAAGAGTGAAGAAGAGAGAGAAAGGAGAGAAAACCGACGGATAAAATCCGGGTCCCCACAAATTCACGAGTTTAAGCGGTACTACAGCTCCTCGACCCGAGTAGTATCAAGATTTAGCAGACTACTGTCAGAGGCGGCCTAGAGTTAGGAAAGGGCTGAGACGCAGGAAAAAGAGGAAATAGATTGCGAATTTTCTTTATATATTGTTATAATGTGTATGAGTATAGATTGGAGTAAACACAACCACAAGATAAGCACGATCCAAAAACTTTAAACACAATCAAGTGTGAAATCATGATTTGACTTGTTTGAGTTGAAATACCACATAAGAAACTAGAAATATGAAATTCTAGTTCTATGGGCAAAACTCAATTGTGCATTTTAGTAGATCAATATAGATCAAGATTTTTGGATTTTATCAAACTTTTTGAAAAACAAAAGTTTTGTTTCATTATAAACATAGAGAAGGTTATAATTATGGCATAAGTTCCAAAAGATAAGGTTTATATAATAATAAGTTTTAAATGAAGATTTGTGAGCCCTTTGTACTTTATAAATCCAAAATAGATTATTTCCAACTAATTTTGTCTTATAAAGTCTAGTTTTATCCTTTCAAGATATTCATAGCACAATCTTCAATTTTCCACATTTAGGAGAGGTGATATATACATGAATTGTATATTTCTCCCCCTTGATGTGAGACTCATCTAAAGAACAAATACCAAATAAAATCCAATTAAAACAACCAAAGAAATTTCATTTAGGCCGCATTAGAGATATCAATGACATTCAACTCATTTCTCAATTTGCAAAATCTAGCCTCATCTAAGGGTTTTGTGAGTATATCCGCTAATTGATTTTTCGTTCTAATGTGACTAATCTCAATATCCCCTTTACATACATGATCTCTCAAGAAATGATGACGGATATCAATGTGTTTTGTTCTTGAGTGTTGGACGGGGTTATTGGCTATTTTAACCGCGCTTTCATTATCACATAAGAGAGGCACCTTCTTAAAATTAAATCCATAATCCATTAAAGTTTGCCTCATCCATAACAATTGAGCGCAACAACTACCGGCGGATATATATTCGGCTTCGGCAGTGGATAAAGCTACGGAGTTTTGTTTCTTTGAGAACCATGAAACTAGGGATCTACCTAGCAATTGACAACTCCCGGAGGTGCTTTTTCTATCCACTTTACAACCCGCATAATCCGAATCCGAATATCCAATTAAATCAAATTTTGCACCTTTAGGATACCATAACCCTATGTTTGAGGAATGTTTTAAATATCTTAGAATTCTCTTCACGGCAACTAAATGACATTCTTTGGGAGAAGCTTGAAAGCGAGCACACATGCAAACACTAAACATAATATCGGGCCTAGATGCGGTGAGGTAAAGCAAACTACCAATCATGGATCTATAAAGCTTTAAATCTACCGGTTTACCTCCCTCGTTTAAGTCGAGATGCCCGTTTGATGCCATTGGAGTCTTGATGGGCTTTGCGTCCTCCATGCCAAACCTTTTGAGTAGATCCTTCGTGTACTTGGTTTGACTCACGAACGTCCCATTTTTGAATTGCTTGATTTGAAGTCCAAGGAAGAAGCTTAATTCTCCGATCATCGACATTTCAAACTCCCTAGACATCATATCACCAAATTCTTTGCAAAAGTCTTCGTTAGTAGAACCGAAAATAATATCATCAACATATATTTGACATACAAAGAATTCATCATCAATTATTTTGGTAAAGAGTGTAGTATCAACCTTCCCAATTTTGAAACCTTTAGAGAGTAGAAAATCTCTAAGTCGCTCATACCATGCTCTGCTAGGAGCTTGTTTGAGTCCATATAGCGCCTTAGAGAGTTTGTAAACATGATCGGGATATTTAGAATTTTCAAAACCGGGAGGTTGTTCGACAAATACCAATTCGGATATTTGTCCATTCAAGAATGCACTCTTTACGTCCATTTGAAATAATTTTATATCAAAAGATGACGCAAATGCAAGCAAGATTCTAATGGCTTCTAATCTAGCTACGGGTGCAAATGTTTCACCGAAATCTAAACCTTCAACTTGGGTGAAACCTTGTGACACTAACCTAGCTTTATTCCTAACTATAAGGCCATTTTCATCTTGTTTATTACGAAAGACCCATTTTGTGCCAATTACATTATGTTCTCTAGGTCTTTCTACTAAAGTCCAAACATCATTTCGGGCAAAGTTATTTAATTCTTCATGCATTGCATTTACCCAATCCGGATCAACTAATGCTTCATCTACATGAGTTGGTTCAAATGAGGATACAAACGAATAATGTTCGCAAAAAGAAGCAACACGGGATCGAGTTTGAACGCCCTTACTCACGTCACCCAATATTTGGTCTATTGGATGATCTTTGGAGAGGCCGTGATGAATCCTTTGAGGTAGTGGTTGAACTTATTGCTCGTTATTCTTGTCATCTTCATCTATTTCTTGTATTTGACTCGGAGTTGCGGAGGTTGACGGCTCGACTTGAATAGATGAAGGTTGATCTTGCTTATCCACTTCCGACTTCACGTCTCCAATTGTCATATTCTTCATTGCTTCTCTTAGGCCTTCCTCACCTACATCATCCAAGTTTTCTTGCTCTTCTTGAGAGCCGTTAGTTTCATCAAATTCAACATCACATGTTTCCTCTACAAATCCTTTGTTTTTATTAAAAACTCGATAAGCTTTGCTATTTGAAGAATATCCTAACAAAAACCCTTCATCACAACGACTTTGAAACTTGGAAAGCCGAACACCCTTTTTCAAGATGTAGCATTTGCAACCAAATACTCGAAAATAAGAAATGTTCGGCCTTCTTCCAACAAGAAGCTCATAAGAGGTCTTTTTCAAGAGTCGATGCAAATAGAGTCTATTTGTAGCATGGCAAGCGGTATTAATGGCTTCCGCCCAAAAACTATCGGACGTACCATATTCATCTAACATCGTTCTTGCCATTTCAATTAATGTACGATTTTTCCGTTCCACAACTCCATTTTGCTCCGGAGTGTAGGTTGCGGAAAGTTCGTGCTTTATTCCAATTTCATCACAATAATCTTCGATTCTTGTGTTTTTAAATTCGGAGCCATTATCACTACGGATTTTTTTTATTATAAAGTCAAATTCATTTTGAGCTCTTTTTGCAAACCTTTTAAATATATTTGAGGTTTCGGATTTGTCATCTAGAAAGAATACCCACGTATATCTAGAGTAGTCGTCAACGATGACTAAACAATAAGAATTACCCCCAATGCTTTTATAAGTTGTTGGACCAAACAAATCCATATGCAAGAGTTCTAGTGGTCTAGATGTAGACATTATGCTTTTTGAAGGATGAGAACTAGCCACTTGCTTGCCGGCTTGACAAGCGCTACAAAGTCTATTCTTCTCAAACTTCACATCTTTCAAACCTACAACTAAATTATTTTTAAACAATTTTTTAAGTTGAATCATTCCAACATGAGCTAGTCTTCTATGCCATAACCAACCTAAGGAAGTTTTAGCCATTAAGCAAGTTTGAAGACATGAATCATTTGAAGTGAAATCAACTAAATACAAATTTCCAAATCTAAATCCTTTAAACACAAGCGAATTATCATTTTCTTTTGTAATAACTACATCATTTTTAGAGAAGGTACAAACAAGATTAAGATCACATATTTGAGCAACAGATAGCAAATTGAAATTTAATGTTTCAACTAATGATACATTAGAAATGGAAAGGTCGTTTGATATAGCAATTTTACCTAAGCCCAATACCTTTCCTTTGCTATTATAACCAAATGTGATCTTGTCATTTTGTCCATTTCCCGAATCGAATGTGGTGAACATTTTCCGGTCACCGGTCATGTGTTGGGTGCACCCACTATCCAACACCCAATGCCGTCCGCCGGTTTTGTAGTTCACCTACAAAAGAAAATCAAGCCTTTTTAGGTACCCAAATTTGTTTGGGTCCTTGGAGGTTAGTAACCAAGGTTTTGGGAACCCAAACGGCTTTCTTTCTTTGGCCAATTATCGGGGTCCCAACAAACTTAGCAAAAACATTACCATTTCTATCCCTTTTTAGAACATACAAGAGTCATGAACATTATTCTTGGATGCTTTACTCAAGGTGCAATCATTCGCTAGATGTCCTATTTCATGACATTTATAACAAAATTTACCATTTGATTTCACAAAGCGCGGAGCTTTGTTACTTATTTTCTTATTCCTTTTAGGGATATATCCTAAGCCTTCTTTATTATAGGAACATCTTTGACTACCTAAAATCTTATTTAAGGTGTCCTTACCCTTAAAGCATCTATCTAAACTTTGACTTAATTTGTTCACTTGCTTCTTAAGTTCATCATTATCAACAATTAAATTTCCATGACATGAACTAGCACTAGAACATGATAAATCAACTAAATCACAATATGAAGTAGATATGCTTGATTTTTCTACATGAGATGAGGTATTTGCTAGTCTAGGCAAGTCATTTATAATATCACACTCGATACCAATATCATTTGTTAATTTTGAATTATTCTTGACAAGTAGAATTTCATGATCCTCCTTTAGCTCATCATATGAATTTTTGAGAGTTAGGAATTCTTTCTTTAAAACCTTAAATTTTGATTTTTCTTTGCCAAGATATTCATTTAATTCTTCTAGCATGTCCATTAACTCATCATATGATGGTTCATTATCTTCATTAGAGTTTACCTTGGTTTCTCCTCTAGCCATGAGGCATAAAGGAGTGACGAATGGAGATGAGGCCTCTTTGATAGTAACACCGGCAAAACCTTTCTTCTTTGAAGGAGTCTCTTCTTCGGATGAGTCGGAGTCCGAATATTCTTCTTCGGAATCCCATTCCCCAATGTGAGCTTCACCCTTGCCGTCCTTTTGGAATTTCTTGAATAGCTTCTTCTTGCCTTGAAAGAACTTCTTCTTCTTGGGTGATTTATCTTTGTCATCCTTCTTCTTAGGGCAATGCGAGGCTATGTGTCCCTTTTCATCACATTCATAACACCGAATATTTGCATAACGGTTAGTGCTAGAATTTTGCCCTTTCTTGTACCTTTATGGACCGCTAAAGTTTGAGCGCCTTCTCATAAACTTCTTCATTCTTCTTACTAGAAGCGCCATCTCCTCCTCGGTGTCCTCATCTTGAGTCTTCATCGCTTGACTCGCCTTAGCTTTGAATGCAATGTTCTTCTTTTGGAAGAGCTTTGTTCCAACAATTCTTCCTTGTCTTTCTTGTAAAGCTCGTTGGTGATGAGATTGCCGAGAAGACCGATTGGCGTCATCCTTGGCAATTCCGGCGAGTTGAGAAATAGTGTAACCAATGTTTCATATTTCTCCGGAAGAGCTCTAAGCATTTTCCTGACAATATCAACATCACTCAAGGTCGTACCAAGACCCTTGAGCTCATTAACAATATTGTTTAATCTAGAATACATTTCATTTATACTTTCATGAGGCAACATAATAAAACTTTCATACTTTACTCTAAGCATATGCAATTTAGCTTCCTTAACCGTGGATGTCCCTTCATGAATTTTCGATAATGTATTCCAAATTGCATGTGCGGTTTCTAAATTACTTACACGATTAAATTCATCCGCATTTAAGGCACCAAAAATGGCATTCATAGCTTGAGCATTTAGATGAATAAATCTTTCATTTTGTTCTTCATTTAGAGCGGCACCGGTGGTCACAACATAACCTTCATTTACAATTCTCCATATGTTGGGACTCATAGCCTTAAGATAAACCGTCATACGAATTTTCCAATACGAATAATTTGTACCATCAAAGAAAGGAGCCTTTCCAATTGACATACCCTCGTTGGTCATCCTTGCTCTCTAGGCGGTAAAGCCAAATTAGAGAGACCAAGCTCTGATACCACTTGTAAGATCGAGGATGAGCCTAGAAGGGGGGTGAATAGGCTATTCTAAAATTTTCTATCACACTAGTCAAGATTAAAGTTTCTAATCTCACGTGACAAGTATTACAAAACCAATGTCTTAGCAATTTTAATGATTACCAATTAAAATTTCTACTCAATATATCAATGGCAACACAAGCAACACAATGAAGATCAATTTACTAGAGACAATGTAAGAGTAGAGTCTATGCAAACCACAAAGATGAACACGCAAATTTTATCCCGTGGTCTCGGAGACTTGCCGGTCTCCCCTACTCCACGTTGAGGTGACTTGAAACACTTCAAGCCGGCTCCACTTGCTTGAGCCTTCCCGATCACTAGTGATAGCTCTTCCCGCCTCCGGTAGGCGAGCCAGGCCTTCACAACCGCCTGGTCTTCACACAACCTTCTTCGTGAAGATCACGGTGCCTCACGCCTCAAGCCGCCTAGGAGGCGGCAACCTCCAAGAGTAACAAACTTGACGCGGGCTTGAATCTCAAGAGTGCAATCAATATGGCTCACTAATGCAATGCACTCAATTTTAGCTCTCCAACACTCAAGAATCAAAAATTCAATGCACAAGAGAGTGGAGAGTGTTTCTAGGGCTCAAGAGTATTCAATGGAGTCACCAACCAGGCCCTAGCACGTGTGGGGGTATTTATAACCCCACCAACTCAAACTAGCCGTTATTTGCTTTCACTGCAGATTTTATGCCATGGTAGTTACCGCCTCTAAGGGCCTAGAGTACCGCACTGGTCAGAACGGCTATAACGGACATTTAATGCTTGACACGTAGCCGTCACTAAATGATTTTTATATGTGGTCAGATTATCACCATGGGTGCGGTAGTACCGCACTGACCAATCGGAAAAACAATCAAGATCGGAAAAAGGCTACCGCCAACTATTGTGCGGTAGTATCAAGATTCGCAGACTACCGCTATGACCATGCTGAGAGTGCCTACCGAGAGACCAAAACACACCTCATCGGAATATAGCTACGGCAATCAGGTGCGGTAGTATCAAGACTTGCGGTATTATCAAGATTTATGTACTACCGCCCGAACCAAGCGGTAGTGCCGGCCTCCGAATTTTTTCAACATTTTGATTTTTCCATTAAATGCATGATTTCACGGATGAACTAATGAGCCATATTAAAATGCACTTTCAAGTTTTAATGCCCAAACCAAGTCCCTCTTAGTAGTACGGCGACTATCCTAAAAATCCGATCTTTACTTCTAACTCCAAGATCGGTAAAAAACACTAGAAAATACTTCTAAATTTTATACCTTCATTTCTTTAACTTCTTTTATGCTGCATTCTTCCATTTCATACTTGTGACACTCCAACGTCCATTGAGGAATACATTTATCCTGTTTCAAACTTACTTACACAAACATCATTAGTCTTTTTCGCGTGATTGTCATTAATTATCAAAACCATAACCATATAGGGGCCTAGATGCTTTCAGAGGTATTGGATCCACTTCCTCTCAGTTTGTGTGGATGACTTTGTTTTATGTTTAGGGAGCTACAGCTAGATTAATGGGGAGCAATATACCGGTGTAGATTAATCCACTTCCTAATTGTGGTAGCACCTAGCATAGTTCAGAGAGGATCGTGATTGTACCCTGATTACATCCTCCTGAGAAATAGCAAGCAGAATTCTGAATTATGGGAGTTTTTCACAGGACGTAATCAGGGTACAATGTTACAAGCAATTAGGAAGTGCTACCACAATTCTGTTCAACTGAGATCATTGTTTTACGCCGCCAAATTGTCCATTTTGAGCTTGAAGCCTGAAGCAAGTTTTGTGGAGTCCTCACAAAAAAAAGGATTATATGGAGTATTACTGGGAGTCTGGGATGTATACTACCAGACTAATCAGTGGTATGCATGTATTTCTCCCACCACGGGTACGAAAATGCCATTGTCGCAATGGATTCAAGCCAATTCGCGGTTCAAATGTCAACGTTTGGTTGTCTGGATGAAATTGGATAGGATATGCTCGTGCAGCTTGGTAAGGATAGAGCAATCCAGATGTCTGTTTAGTTGGGTGAATATAACATGAGCTAATTTTTTGTTAGGTTGGATAGATGAGACTGGATATGATGAGTCAATTTTTAATTTGGATTGATGGACTAGCTGTGATCAATGTTTCAAACTTCAATTTGGAATTTTTGAGAAAAAATTACGAAAATTTGAATTTTTGTACAAAATTTGAACAAAATTTAAATTTTTGAACAAATTTTGACTGGAACTTCAATTTTTGACATAATTTGGCCAATACACTTTAGTGAAATTTGAATTTTACCAAGTATACCTTATCTAGCCTAGTGGGATGGAGTTATCTAGGTGTCTGATTGGTTTGATGGATATAAGATGAGCCAATTTTTTTTGGTTTGATATATAAGACTAGATATGATGAGTCAATTTTTAGTTTTGATGGATGGACTAGTTGTGATTCACGTTTCAAATTTTTGGTTTGGAATTTTTGAAAAAAAATTACAAAAAAATGACCAGTACACTTCTGTGAAATTTGAATTTGACTGAGTGTATCTCTTCATACAACAAACTGGTTGAGCCCGTCCGACCTCTTTTTATGGCTCCATCCAGCATCTTAGGAGAATATTTTCAAAAAATAGATAACCATATCTTATCCATCCACTCATCCAAACAATTAGATGACTCCAAATCCATGAATAACTATATCCCATCTAAGCAACCAAACACTATCCAAATTTAGCCTCAAACATTGACTGCTCCACGGAGAAGACTTGCTGGAAAAATCCTTCTGAGCATATCTCGTGAGTGCATGGGCTCATAGTTCAAAATTTCGATGAAATTTCAGAAATTTTGTCCAAGATTTGGGATTTCGGCAGAGGACGAGATTTAAAATCTCGGTCGAATAACAAAAATAAAAAAAATCAAATTGCTATAGTAATTTAAAAAATTTCAGTCAAACCGGATTCTGACTTTTAAGGATCGTATTTGAGTCAATAACCCTTAAGAATGTAATTTCCACTGAAATTTGTTCAAAACCCGATTTTTAGATGTTTTATAAAAATGGTAGAAACACCATCAGATTTTTATAAAATTATAGAAGCTTGATAATACTATTAAAAAATTTTAATAGCATCTTTAGCAGTCTAAGATCATATATAAAAATTTCCAAAAGAATTAAACTTTATTTATTATATTTTAAAATCCAAAAACATAATGAACATAACTATAAATTTGCTCGAGTGTAATCATAATCCAAAACTTTTAGGAGATCTTAATAATTACCTCAGTACATTTCTCAAAAATTTTCAAAATTTGTAAACTTGTTTTGACCGTTCAATCGAATTTATGGAAGCAATACATGTAGTATTGTAATACTTTTATCAAAACAGTAGCACTATTATAATTTTTTAAAATTCCTAGGATTGATCATCATATAAATTTTTTATGAAAATATTAGTAATGCATCAGAATCATCCACAAAATTTTTCAAAATATTCTAACTTGGGTTGTACTATTTTTCATTCGATTAAAATTTGTCGTCATCCTTTTATCATGACAATAGCACTGTCTGGATTTGTAAAAAATTTTCGGACTTGATCGTTATCTAAAAATTTTATGGGAACATTATTGATGTATCAAGACCATTCAAAAAAATTTCAAATTTTTTTAACGTGGTTTGCATCATTTTTTATTTAGTTGAAATTTATCGGTCAGTCTTTTACTCTATTACCATGATAGTAACACTTTCAGATTTTTTAAAAATTTCTTAGGCTTGATCATCATCTGAAAATTTTTTATGGGAATATTAGTGATGTATCAAGACTATCCACGAAATTTTTTTAAAAAATTTAACATCGTTTCAACTATTTTTCACTCAGTTGAATTTTGCCGAGATTTTGCTTTTTTTGGGCGATATTTCGTTTCAAAATTCCAGATTTCAAATTTATTTCTTAAATTTTAACTAGATTTCATTTAAAATTCTGAGATTTCGCCTACATCTGTTGATACGTAAACCGAAACAAAATTTCAAACCTTACGTGGGCTCCATCCTTCTCACAGACACAAAGAAGTTGTGGTGGGGAACGCGACACGTGTAGCCAACCCAATCGCGGGGGGCAGAAAAAGCGTACGCTAGCATAGCACAGGCGCGTAGGCACAGCCCCACAGCTTCTTCCGAAAAACCCTTAGGGCCTGTTTGGCAACAAGGTTTTTTCATAGTTTCTAGGCAAAACCATGGTTTTAGAGAAAAACTCTGTTTTAGAAACCATGAGGTGTTTGGTAGCCCTTAAAAAAACTCTGTTTTAAAAACCATGGTTTTCACAAAACCATGGTTTTTTCTCTGTTTTGGAAACTTTGGTCTTGGGCAAATTTTTCTGAGCGTTGGCACCAAAACAACTTCCAAAACTTTGTAGCCAAACAGTTGAGAGTTCCAAGAAAAACCATGGTTTTAATGGGGTTTGATAAAACCATGGTTTTTATGCCAAGACAGTTCCCAAGCTATGGTTTTGCAAAACCATGGTTTTACAAAACCTTGTTGCCAAACAGGGCTTTAGCTTTTTTGAAGCCTCTCACACTGTTTTGCAATATCAAATAAATTTCAAAAAATGTTTTTCTCTATAACATGAAAGCAATTATATCACCTGTTACGTCTGTCTACCTTAACAGATGACAGGATGCCAGAACTCACAATAACCTGAGCAATCACAACAAAAGCTTAGTGCCGAACTAGGACAGTATAATAGAATAGATACGGTACCCAAGCTCGGTAGAAAGAGAAGCCGCGATAAATGACATGTGCTATTTGCTGATGTTTCTACAATTGAGAAAGAAGCTAAATTTATAATTTTATTCAAAAGATAAATTAAACTGAAAAAAGAAAGTGCGCAAGACTTCCGCGTTCCGAAGCTGGAGCTGGAGCATGGACCGGAGTCACCGGAGGGAGCGAGCGCTTTTGGAGCCGAGCATTCTGTTGGGTGGCGCCTCTTGCCAGCGTTGATTCACGCGCGTAGCCCACCGTGGAACCGAAAGCAAATAGGAGTAACCACTACTAACTCACAAAAGGGAAGAAAATACATGTAGACAAACATCAGCAACTTCAGGAGAGAAATATTCTTGGGTTTTGTGCAGCTTCCTATTAATCTCAGATTTCAAGTGAAGTTTTCAGGACTTCAAACCGTAAGCTCAATAATCAGCATATCAACTCGGTACCTAAAGTAGTAAAGTATTGAGTTTCTCAACCCAGCCAGTCAAGAGCCTTCCAACCGACTCACAACAGAAACAAATTACATCCAAATTTGAAAAAGATGTGCACAAGCTCCCTCAAATAAACACCATCGTCAGCTGTTCAAGAATGATGTGCAGCAACTTTTTTTTAAGGGCGAGTGGCCACTTTGCTACCTCAAACCTTCGCAGATCACATAGATCTCCCTCGAACTAGATCTTGTCACCTTAGGCCTCAGCCATGATACTTTCTTGAACTTCCGTTTGCATAATTTGCCAAAACCTACAGCAATGCAACGATTGATCAGACTTTGTCGTTATATCAACTGCAACAATAGCAAACAGAATAAACTAATTGTAAGAACTTTATTTAACCTGGTATATCCTCATTCTCAAGGAACTTGATAACTAGGTTGCCTCCAAGTCTAAGAACACCATCCTCATCACCATCAGGATCAGTGGAGCTCTGAAACTTCTCTATAGTTGCACTATATTCTGAATCCTTTATTTTTTATCTTGCCAACTGCCAAAGAGAGTGCACGCATGCCTAAACTCACAAGATATAGCTGCATCTTTGGTTGTGATCCCCGAAACTACTAGACACATGTCGGGCAATATCACAGAGAATCTCGCTCCTGTATAGCAGAGTAACATTGATTAATCACATCAACAATGCATTGATTGCTCACCTGCAAGTAGGGGTGGACAAAAAAAACTTAAAACTCGTGAGTTTAACGAGTGCTCGAAAATTCAACTCGACTTGACTCGAGCTCGTTCCTTAACGAGTCGAGTTGAGTTGGGTTTTGAATTCGTTAATGTAACGGTTACCTTAACGAGTCGGGAAAAGAACACTATAAGTCTGTAACCCTACCTCTATTCCTTTAACCTTCAGACTCAATTCTTTTTCCCTATTTCACATCCGTAATTCCCCAATTCTCAGATCGGCTACATCTATGCTCATACAGCCATAAAACTATTGAATATTGAAGCTTTATAGCAACTTGATGAGCAGATAGTCAGAGGCATCGTAACAAGCTTAACGAGCTAACTCGAGTTTTTAACAAGTCGAGCCGAGTTGAGTTTTCATCTCGTTAAGAAAAACGAGTCGAGTCGAGTCGAGTTGGCTCATTATCTTAACGAGTTTAACGAGTCGAGTTGGCTCGATATCCACCCCTACTTGCATAGCTGCAAGACACAGCACACATATAACTGACGACCCTTGCTTTGGTATTTCTAATCATAGATGTCTCAAATTGAGCAGAGGCAAGTTTGGTATTTGGATTGATGAAGCTTCGTATTACTCCCTCCATTTCACTGTATTTCTCCATAACCTACCATGCCTACAGAGCATGAAGCACTAAATCTAAAAAAAATTTAATGAGAAATGACCATACATATTTTTAGTAAATAGGGTACCACAAATACTTAACCTCTTCCAAAACATTTAAGTGTACAGAGAAAAAAGTACAATAGTACACTTTAGATTCTCTCAATAGACAAATATAATGAAATGGTACTCCCAAGACCATGGACAGATACAGTGAAATGAAGGGAGTATCAGTTGCCTTATTAGGCCATACTCAGTGCATAGTTTCATTTCTTAATTTTCAAGAGTGCTACATCAGCTTTTGTCTAGATAACTGTGTATCTCAGATTTCATCTAGATGAAACTCTCTCATCTCCCATGAAACTCTCTTTATCTCTCTCTTCATAATTACCTTACCATGTCACCAAACATAATGATGTGTCATGTCATTTAATGAGAATAAAACTCAGTTAAAGCTCCCACTGGGAATGGCCATAGCTTGTGGGGTGAATAGGACCGAGGGTTAGGTTACATGTATCACACAGAATACAGAACATTCTCAAAAGTTCTGGTAATCAACTGTGAACTGTACTTTTAATACCAGGTTACACTTAATTAATTAATACAAGTTGGCCCTTCACGAATCACGATTTGCAGCACCATATCCCGCGTCTCTAACAAGTAAATGCCCATTCATTCTTCAAGACTTATTCTTCAACCTTAGTTTTGGGTTGTGTGCGTTCCCATCTATTAAGCACCATATACAGATGAACAAACTACAACTCTCTGGCGATGTTTAAAATAATTCCTTACACACATTTCTGATAATTAACAGTTCTTTTGTCACAAGCTGTCACAAGTACTGCTAGTCACTAAACCCCAATACACCTACGTGTGAGCTTTTCGACACTACTACAAGTTGTGAAGCTAAGAAATTTTTGCGGATCATACGCTCCCATACAAAATATATGGATTTTTAGCTCAGTTACAAAGATTTCACGGATTTGAACCAACCACGCCACATTTCATGCTCAGATTAATCAAAATTCGATCGAAACCTAATTCGACTAATCTAAGCAAAACGCCACATTTACATGCTCTATCAATTTGCACGTCCAACCTAAGTCCAGTAATAGATAAAAGCAGGCTATCTAACCTGTGGCAGCATTGCCTGAGCTTGCTGCTTCATCAGAGCCATCATGTCGCACAGAACGTCCTGACCCGTGAGTCGCAGTGCGCCGAGGGGACCTTCACCTTCTGCTCTGCAACAACCGAGCACCAAATCAGGCCAACCATCCCGTGCATCAGACACAGCGATCAACGACAATTTGACCGCCAATGACCTTGACATCAAGGCCGACGACCAGGCCGCCCATCTCGAGCGGATCGAGGTTCTGGCAAGCCACCTGCGAGCACCACCGATCCAGTCACTAAGGCTATTCTCAGTGCATGGTAACATACCCATTTAATGCATGCCACATAAGTATTTTTGATGATGTGGCAAGAGAATTAAGAGGAGAGAAGAAAGCTGTATCTTGAGGAAGATACCACTTGGGCACGAAATCATAGACATTAAAACTTGAATCATTTAAGTGGCTCACAATTCATACTCTCATACACATCTAGCATTTAATTATCTTGTGGGAACTAAGAAACAATCCATGATACCATGCATTGGGATAGTTGTATCTTCTATAATATCATATGACATGGCAGTTTTGGATATTGTGACAAGATACAATGCACTGTGAATAGCCTAACAACAACGAGAGATGAGAGTGCGCGGAGAAGAGGAAAGGGATCATCGTCACCAGGAGCCACGCGTCGGGAGGGCAGCTGAGGTCGAGCACGGCCGCGCAGGGGCAATGAGCTTGTGCTACCTCTGTATCTGGATCAGCTGCAAGCAGTTCACGTGAGACCCCGAAGGCGGAACACCCCCCCCCCCCCCGCGGGGGTGCCAACCTTCAAAACCTTCAAGGCGGAGCGGCGACGAGCCGAGGCATTGGGCCCCAAGGCCTCATGTTCCGTCTCGGCGGCGATTTAACGACGAACTTAATAGGATTTGTTAGGGTTTTTGCCCGTTTTGCGGGCGCGCGGGTGGGCGCTTTATTAGGCTCAAAATGCAAAATGTCCATCACTTTTTCTAGTCCCTTGATTTTCATGTTCACAAATTTGGCATCCCCATCGTATTCATGAAACAAGCCTGTTTGTTTCGGCTTCTACTTTTTTAAAAAATATTTATTAAACAAAAGAATTCTAGACAGTTTCTCTCATAATCAAAATTTATTCTCTACATATAATCAGAATCAGGCTGATACATGATTCTTGTCGGCCCTCGGCCCGATCCGAAATCTAGAAGTTGCAGTCAGTCCGACCCGATTCTCCCACAATCAAAAATAACTTCTTCCATAATCCATAATCAAGAAGCTGAAACGAATCAGGCCAAACTCCCTTGCTAAACGTAGAACTTTTGCAAAAAATAAAATAAAAATGACACAAGGCTAAGGCCACATACAACATGAAGCATGTATTAGACCCTTTGACGGATTGCTGCTTAGCCTTGTCATGGTGGAGCGTATTTGTATGCAGATGTGTTGTTGCGTTGCTTGGAAAGAAGGTTGGCGCTTCGATAGATTATTTTGCACAGATACTTGTATAGGCGCTATAGTTTAGAGGTAAAACAACAGTAAAAGTAGGGATGTCAACCGAATTTGCATTAGAGTTTGTAGCCGTTTAGACAAGCTCTTAACCTTTTTAAATTAAATAAGCATGTGTAAAATAATTATTTGTATTAAAGAACAACACTCTTGAATTGATGTTTATTGATACGGTATTATACCTCTATTGTTCTTTGCAGACTTCACGTGCTGGGACCGCAGCCACGTCGCATTGAGCCGAGCCGGCAACTCGGCTCGAGCCAGCCGACCGGCTCGGCTCAAATTTTTTTTTCGCGATTTAGTCCTTTTGTAAGTTACGAATAGGTCCTTCGCGATATTCTGTGAGAGGAAGATTTTTTCGCTAAAATCGCGTTCGGGTCCCTCGTGCGCCATTTTACGTAAAAAAACTCCCGTTAAATTCAAATCACCAACAGGCTCTTTTCTAATTTTTCGGGATAGCGAACAGGTCCAAAAACGTAACATTCAGGTCCTTGCCCCTTACGTCTAGGCCCTTTCACCGTTTTTCCATGAGAAAAAATGTTTTCGTCACCAGGAATATTTGTGCAGCTCTATCTCTAGACTTTTTTCCTATCTCGATTTCTCATCTCGATCTCCGATATTTTTTAAAACATGTATTATTACTCGGCGAACGCGTAGAGTGTTAGACTCAGCAAAAGAAGGTTGTCATCTCTAATAATTTTTCGACCTTTTCCCTCTAGACTTTTTCCCCGCCGCCGTTTTCCAGCTCGGTCTCCAATATTTTCCAAATAATTCGTCGAAAGAGATATTTCGATAGCTCTATCTCTCTATTTTTTCCCCGTTTCGCTCGTTACTTCGACGATTTAAATAATTAAACGCCGCCGAAAAAAAGAGAATTTTGTGTCCTTTCAGCCGCTTCGCTCAGTATTTCGACGATTTAAAAAATAAAACGCCACCGAAAAAAAAAATTTCTACGAAAAACGCCACGCGCGACGTGTACGCTGCGAAAATTTTCTAGTTGTTTCTCGGTCTCTTGAAACATCCATCTGAACGTCGTAGGCTCGTAGCATAAGGCATGGCCTAATAAGGCCCTGTTTGTTTCAGATGGAGATTGTGAAAAGCAGCTTTTAAAAGCTGGAAGGACAACAAACAGCAAACTTTTAATCTAGATTATAACAATCTGGAGGCCAGATTGTAGCAATCCCACAATTCACTCTTCTCCAGCTTTTTTTTTTTGCAAAAGACCACAATACCCATCCAACTTCAACCAAAATTACCCACCATTGCCCCCAGCTTTCCCTAGCTTTCCCCAACTTCAACCAAAATTACCCACCATTGCCCCCAACTATAATCTGAGTTACCAAACAACAATGAGCTTTCAATCTCCAACTTTTTAACAATCCAGTTTTTACAATCTAGTTTTTAAAAGCTGCTTTTCACAATCTCCAGCTGAAACAAACAGGATGAGCCGGGAAACCCAGGTGTGACGTGGCCACCCTCCGCGCCACGCGCACTATTGGCATGTAGGATGAGCACGACCTTCTAGACGGTTCAGGAAATCAAATCCTCAACACACTCCGTCTCTTAGCCTGTCTTCCCCTTCCGTCTTCTCCCCCTCGCAGACATTGACGGCAGAGTACAGGTACGGCACCGAGGGACTAGCCGGAGCCAGCACCAACTCTCGGGTCATGGCGGATTCGGCCGCGCCTCGCTCCACCGTCCTCGTTACCGGCGCCGGCGGCCGCACAGGTAACCTCCTTCCCTGTCGTCACCTGCATCAGTGCATCAGGGTCCTCGTAGCGGGTGCTGTAGTTGTCCTGTTTCTTGGAACGAAACCAGGTGACCACTGAATTCACCTGTTGTGCACGGTTCCTGGGATCTATATATTTGTTCCTTGATGGGGAATTTTTATTTATTGAGTTGCATGCACCAGTTCACCCAAAACCAATTCACTTATACTTCAAAACTACTCCTCACCTATAGCCTTTCTTAGGCCTAAGAGGTGTAATTGAAGTGGACTGAAATTATTATTTTTTAATTGTGCCAATCAAGTCTTGAACTCAAGATATCTTGGCTTTGATACCATATGGAGTTGCATGCATCAGCTAGTTTATCCAAAAGCTTAAGCTGATGAGGAAAGGTGGACAATTCACTTGTACTTTAACATTATTCATTAGAGTCTAGTATTATGTGAATTTCGATGGAAATGGAACTCGCCTTTAATCTGGTCTGCAGGAATTTTATCACAGTGTTCTCTAGGACAAGATGCCTTGGCTGGCATGGCAGCTAATAAGAAGATGACTTGGGATTTGAAAAAATTATAAAATCTCAATGTGAATGTGTAACAATTTCTGCAACTCTATATCGGCTCATGACACCCGAACGGTTACTCCATCTTAGGCCAAATTGTCTACAAGAAGCTTAAAGAGAGATCCGAGCAATTTGTCGCGAGAGGTCTAGTTAGGACAGAGGAGAGTAAACAAAAGATTGGAGGAACGGATGATGTTTACATTGCCGATATAAGGGACGCAGAGCGTCTTGTACCTGCTGTTGAAGGCGTCGATGCGCTCATAATCCTCACAAGTGCTGTCCCTAAGATGAAACCGGGTTTCGACCCTAGCAAAGGTGGAAGGCCTGAGTTCTACTATGAAGATGGAATGTATCCTGAGCAGGTTGGTTGAGCGAAGCGCTCTTCAAGTTCATATATAGAATGTGTTATCAAACCTCCTAAGTGCTTGTGCTCAAATTGGCCTTGGATATGTGTTAGGTGGATTGGATTGGCCAAAAGAACCAAATTGATGCTGGTAAGCTTGTTGTTCATTCTGCTTCGTTCTTCAGTCTGTAAAGGTTTGTTAGGTTGATTACTTGTTTTGACAGCCAAAGCTGCTGGAGTGAAGCATATAGTGTTAGTGGGATCCATGGGAGGAACAAATCCTAACCATCCACTGAACAGCCTTGGCAATGGCAATATACTGGTGAGTTGTTTGAGTTGGGCCATTCCTCGTTGCTTAAGTTGTATAGTGGAGCTTTGGCTCTAGCATTCACTGGAAACTTATTATCTGGCTTCAAAGCATTTAAAGTACAAAATAAAAGCTTTAGAAGGAATGATAGATTGGCAGTAGATGTCATGAGCTAGCTGTCTCGAAAGTCAACGGCTGTACATGAAACAAAGGCTTGCCATAGAAATTTCCAATTGATAGATAAGTCACCAAAGCAAAACATCTTGATAAAGAAAGTTTTACAAATGAACTTTTCTGCATACTAAGTTCCCCTTGGTTTCTATTATTTGAAAGTTTTGTATCCTCTCTCATGGGCTGGAATGTTGATGTTTGAAGCATGTGTGTTAGGAGCACGACTTCGGAGATCGTAGTGGTGCGTGGGACGCCGGGCTTGAGGTTCGGGACGGCGCCGTGCCGACATCGTGGCGAACGAAAAGACAAATTCATAGAATGAAAAAATCTGCGGCGGCAAGAGATGAAAGGCAACGAAAATACTATGTTTCTTATCTTTATTCCTTACTTCTCCTCGGCTAAATAGCCTCCGCTCACAAAGATAACGAAGGAAATATCTTTAAGCAACAAACCGACTCGATAACAAAGGGAAATATCTTAAGCAACAAACCGACTCAGTATTAAGACTAGACTCTATGCTAACTCCATGTCCGTGTCGTCGTTCGGTCCGACGCGTATATATCTTGCCGAATCGACATCACCCTCCTTCAAAAACAAATTCGCCCACGAGCCGAAGTCTGGTACCTCTGTTGAAAATCATTCACATGCTCCCATGTAGCCTGTTCCGCTGGGATATCCTTCCAGCGAATGAGCGCTTGGCGCTGACCACGCACGACGCGCCCCTTGATCGCTTCCTCAGGTACTGGAATTGCCCGGCCGCGAACCAACGAAGGTAAAGGTGCCAACACTTGTGGCGGCGTGCCATGGAACTTCTTGAGTACCCCGACGTGGAAGACATCATGAATACGGGCACTGGCAGGAAGCCGAAGGCGATACGCAACTGTCCCCACTCGTTGCACCACTTGATAAGGACCGTAGAAGCGCGGGCTGAGCTTGCCGTGAGTCATATTGGGAAGAGAAGAACCGAGGCGAGGCGAAATACGGAGCCAGACCCAATCATCCACCGCAAATTGGACCTCACGGTGATTACGATTATAATACGAAGCGGCCACTGCTTGAGCTTGTACAAGACGGTCGCGCACCTCTGCCAAAAATTCATCTCGGTCTAGCATCTGAGACTCGACAGCTGGAGTGCGGGCTTCCCCTTTTATGTATGAGCGCATACTTGGCGGATCGCGACCATAGACAACCCTGAATGGCATGGTCTTCAAAGATGATTGAAAGGACATGTTGTAACAATATTCGGCCCAGGGCAACCAGCGAATCCACTATTTTTGGCAATCCCCCGTGAAGCAACGCAAATACATTGCGATAATTTTGTTGATCACTTCCGACTGGCCATCCGACTGAGGGTGATATGCCGTACTCATGTGAAGGCGGCACCCAGCTAGTTGAAATAACTCTTGCCAAAAATTACTTGTAAAGACCACATCCCGATCAGTCACAATCGAGGAGGGAATGCCGTGGAGGCGGACCACAGTGTCGAAGAAAGCCCGGCTGACCGAAACTGCTGTATACGGGTGAGCTAATGGAATAAAATGCGCAGCTTTAGAAAAACGATCGACCACGGTGAGAATGATTGTCTTCCCGTTTGATTTCGGTAGCCCTTCAATGAAATCCATAGCAATATCGGATCAAACCGTGTATGGCACTTGGAGAGGTTGGAGAAGTCCCCCCGGGTGTAAATGCTCCGTTTTGTTTTGCTGGCATACCAGACAATCCTTAATAAGGGCCTGAAGCAACTGACGCGCCGTGGGATATGAAAATCTGCTCGTACTCGAGTCAACGTCTTCTAAACTCCCTCATGGCCTAGCGCATGGCAATCGGCGAAGATTTTGGTCGCGAAGGGGGAAGACAGAGGAACAAAAATGCGGCCTTTGTACAAGATGAGGCCATCGCAGATTGTCCAAGGTTCCCGTAGGCTGCCGTCCTGAATGCCTTGCAAGGTAGAAGCCCAGGTGGTGTCACTAGGAAGTTCACGACGCAGGTCATCGAAAAGAGTCAGGGAAGGGCCACTAATAGCCGCAAGGGCAGCTTCACTGGACATGCCGTCACGTCGAGATAGAGCATCCGCCACGGTATTAAGTCGGCCTGGTCAGATTCCACAGAAAAATCAAATCCCACCAATTTGCTCACCCATTGATGTTGTGGGATAGTAGAGAGTCGCTGATCCAAGAGGAACTTCAGACTCTAATGATCTGTGCGGACGACAAACGGACGCCCCCACACGTAAGGACGCCAATGACGCACTGCTTGGACGAGGCCGATTAGTTCCCGCTCATACGCAGCGAGTTTAATATGGCGAGCAGCGAAAGGCCGACTGAAGAAAGCAATGGGGCCAGCCCCCTGATGGAGGACTGCACCAAATCCAGACCCCGAGGCATCGCATTCAATGATGAAAGGGCGTCCAAAATCTGGTAGTTGAAGAACCGGGGCCGATGCCAAAGCTTGTTTGAGCGAAGAAAATGCCGCAATCACCGCGTCAAGTCCAAGAAAGCCTCTTTCGCAAAAGACGCGTGAGGGGCCGCAATCGCCCCATAATTCGTATGAATCGCCGATAGTAACTCGCCAAATTTCGTAAAGGCACGAATAAACCGAAAGAGTAGTAATCGCCACCTCGACAGCCGCCACTTTTTGGCGATCCATCGTGACACCCTCGGTCGAGATGACGTGACCAAGATATGCGACAGAGGTAGTACCGAAGGAGCATTTGGAGCGTTTTAATACCAATCCATGCCGTGATAACTCCTGTAATACGGTACGAACATGACAGAGGTGTTCGGCCCACGACGGACTATAGATAAGGATATCATCAAAAAATACCAGCACGAATCGTCGAAGAAAAGGGCCGAGAACGTCATTCATAAGTGCCTGAAATGTTGCCGGAGCGTTGGTCAACCCGAACGGCATCACCAAGAACTCAAAATGCCCATGATGTGTGCGGAAGGCCGTTTTGTGGACGTCATCGGGATGCATGCGCACTTGATGATAGCCGGATCGAAGGTCCAGTTTAGTGAAAAAACGTGCACCTTTCAATTCATCCAGAAGCTCTTCGACCACCGGGATTGGAAATTTATCCTTGATAGTCTTGTCATTAAGGGCCCGATAATCAACGCAAAACCGCCACGTGTTATCCTTCTTACGGACCAACAATACCGGTGAGGAGAATGCCGAGGTACTGACGCGTATAATGCCCTGGCGTAGCATCTCGCGACATTGTGATTCTAGCTCATCTTTCTGCAACTGCGGGTAGCGATATGGCCGTACGGCTACGGCATCTGTCCCAGCTATTAAGTGGATCCGATGGTCGTAGCCTCGTGACGGTGGAAGACCTGGTTGCTCTGCAAATACCTCAGGGTACTCAGCCAGTAAGGCCTCCATTAGATCAGTTGGCGAGGTTGTCATGGTCGCCAAAGAAGGTTGTCGCGGTGACACCCCATGGAGTTGTACCTGATGATCCCCGCGCCAAAACGTCATAGTGAGACGTTGAAAATCCCAAGTGATGGGCCCCAGAGTTTGGAGCCACTGAATACCCAGAACCACGTCGACTCCTGGAATTGGTAGAACGTAGAGATCAATGATGAAGTCATGGTTGTCGATGCCGAGCGAAACCTGACGACATTCACCGCTGCTGCTGATCCGTTCACCATTGGCCACCGCTACCCGGAAAGGGGAGCTTGCTGCAGACACCACAACACCGGCATGAGCCACCGTGTTTTCGGATATAAAATTGTGGGTGGAGCCGGAGTCGACGAGTGCGACGAATTTGTGATTGCCAATGCAAACCAAAAGTCGCATCGTGCGGCCGACGGCGATGCCGGTCAGAGCGAGTAGAGATATGGACGGATCTTCGCCGGGCTCGGCGCTGCCCCATGTATGGATATTGTCAGGAATCACCTCTAACCCAAAGAGCTGCTGACAGGAATGCCCGGGCACGTATTTCTCATCGCAATTGAAACATAATCCCAGGCGGCGGCGTTCCTCCATCTGCGCGCGGTTCAGTTTCTTGATAAATTTGGGTCCAGCGCCTTGGTGGCGCCCTTTTGTCTTTGAAGGTTCCACAAACGCCAGATCGACAAGTGGTGGCGCTACCGTAGCCGTTGAAATCTTCGTGCCGTAGCTCTTGAAAATAGCACGCCTGCTGTCCTCCGAATCCACTTGTTGCAGGCGCTCATGAGCCCGAGCTAAGCTCATCGCCATGGCCAAAGATTGCGGTGCGGCCAAGTCGACGGCAATAGCGATTTTCTCTTTGAGGCCCGCCGTAAACATTGCAATCTTTTGGTTGGCTCGAAGATTCGCACGGGGAAGTAATGCCTCAAATTCCTTTTGATATTGTGACACGGTCCCAGTCTGACGAAGCTGCTTCATCTCTGCGAGGTGATTGCGCCGTGTTGGTGGCCCGAAGCGAAGATTTACGAGGTCCTTGAAGTGCGGCCAGGTAAGTGCCCCCATCTCCTCTTCCAGGAGCATGTACCACTGCTGTGCTTCCCCGCGCAGATGGTACGCTGCAGTGCTGACCTTATTGCCTTCCGCCGTGTGCTAGCCGCGGAAGAACAATTCGCAAGAGTTGAGCCAATGGAGTGGATCGTCGGCGCCCTCGTAGGTCGCGAAATCCCATCGATGGGGTTTTGGAGGTCGGCCGTCCGGTGTCGCAACAATCCCGCTCCTCCCGTCAACATAGGGCTGCGTGCCTCCCCCGTGCATGCCACCGCCGAAGTTGTGCGGCGCACCCCCTCCGCCAATGCCGCTGCCGCTGCCTTCGCTGGGACTAGCATCGCGCCGAGCAGGCGGAACATAAACCGTTTCATCCGCACCTTTTCCTTTGTCGCCGCCTCCAACCATTGTGCTCATCAGGTCATCCACCTTGGCGATGCGAGCGTCATGGCGATCCAGCCGCGTGGTGAGGGTGGCGAACTGAGCCGTGTGGCCGTCCTGAACCAGCGCCATGTCCTCCAGTTTCCGAAAAATCTGATCAATCTTGTCAGCCAGAGTGCGCCCCTCATCACCGTCCATGGTCTCTGATACCAAGTTGTTAGGAGCACGACTTCGGAGATCGTAGTGGTGCGTGGGACGCCGGGCTTGAGTTCGGGACGGCGCCGTGCCGACGCCGTGGCGAACGAAAAGACAAATTCCGCAGCAGAAAAACTGCGAGCGGCAAGAGATGAAAGGCAACAGAAAATACTCTGTTTCTTATCTTTATTCCTTACTTCTCCTCTGGCTAAATAGCCTCCCGTTCACAGCATAACGAAGGGAAATATCTTTAAGCAACAAACCGACTCGATAACAAAGGGAAATATCTTAAGCAACAAACCGACTCGTATTAAGACTAAACTCCTATGCTAACTCCATGTCCGTGTCAGGTTCGGTGCCGGCGTGTATAATGCTGGCCGAATCTGACAATGTGCTTTGTTTTTTATGAAAGCTTTTATTTTGTCTCATCAGCAATGAAAATAGTTTGATCCAAATAAAGATACTCGCAAAAGATTGCCTACTTAAATGGAATTATGATGGCCAGAAATACAAGGAACAGTGCTTACTCATGGTATAGTTAATCCGATAATCTACTGGGACAAATGCATTTTACAAATTCGGAGGATTGTATAATTGGAAATGTGAAATCCTGATTACTTCATATATTTGCTGTAGGTCTGGAAACGCAAGTCAGAACAGTATTTGGCAGACAGTGGAGTTCCTTATACAATAATAAGGTACATGGAAGAACATGTACACCAAAAAACATTTTCCTAGATTTCAGAAAACAGAAACTTTCTTCTGCTAGTTTAGCATGTAGTAGTTTGGATAAGAGACATCCTTTAGATCAACAATTCTTGAAACACAGATGCTCACCTTTTTGGAGTGGAGTACTTAATTGCACTGTACGTCTAAATTAGCACCTCTCTAGATTTTCTAGAATGTTGTGCTAAATCTTTCAGTTTTTGTGAACTCCAGATAAACTCTGTAGCATAGTTTGTTGTAAAGCGTGAAAAAATGCATTTCACTAATACAAAAAAAGGTCAATCCTGTCCTCGTCACTGATATATAATATACTGTTCTTATTCTTCTTCCACTTCAATTCAGGCCTGGTGGTTTGCAAGACAAAGATGGGGGAGTAAGGGAGTTGGTTGTTGGGAAGGATGATGAGCTTCTCCAGACTGACACAAAGGCAATTCCTAGGGCTGATGTGGCTGAAGTTTGTGTTCGGGTATAACCCATATGATTAGTACTGCAACTGTATTTTTCTTGCAAGTTATTTTTTGCAGTGAAACATCATTAGCAACACAAATCTGTCTGAAAGTACCAAGAGAAATTTGAGTTTGGCAGTGGGTTCGTTGGACAGATATTGTGAGATAGCCATTCTGATTATATACTTTTTTCTGAAAATAGGCTCTGGAGTATGAAGAGGCGAAGTTCAAGGCATTTGATTTGGCTTCAAAACCTGAAGGTGTGGGAGTACCGACGAAGGACTTTAAAGCACTGTTCTCCCAGATTACTGCTCGGTTTTGAGTGACCTATTAAGAAGCATTCTCTCATTTCTAGATTTTTCAGATTCGTATTGAATTTGGATGTCTAACTAGTTAGCTTCTGAATGATGAAGTTGCAGTTTGGTGTAAGTTTGCATAATTGTGTTCTCAAAACTGCTGAAAGAAATCCTTGACTTGTTCAGAAATATTTTTTTAAGATATATATTAATAATAATATAACAAGAGTTATATACAAAACACAAATAAATAAAAATAAAAAAATAAATTGCTACCGTATAATTGAAGGAAAGAGTTGTCTTCTTTTCATATTGTTGGCTCAGTGCTGATATACTCGTATGCTTGAGTTTCCCGGCAACCAATACTACCTTCTCAGCGATCTGAATTCTGAAGAATGAAGCAGAGGCAGCACAGAAAGAATTTAGCAGAGAAGGAACGTGTTAGACGCCTTTGTATACACTGTAGATTGTACCAAAGAGGAAGAAGTTAAATTTATTTTAGGCGCCACCTGCTACTAGTTTGCTATCTCAACTGACAAGACTACTCCCATTGCGTCAAACACTATATGTGCCTCTGCAAGTTGATATCTATTATTCGGTGGATGCATGTGTCAATCCTTTTGTCTCATTTCATTGGACCAAGCCTAGCAATTTTCCAGTTCAGTGAAAAACGACAACTGAACTCCTCGGTATGCCTCTTTCATTGAAGCAAACAATGAAACGGTACAGTGAAAATTGTCAGTGGTATCGATTCAAGGAACAAGCAGTTAGGAATTAAACAATTTTGCTCCCAGAATGGCTCAGAATTCATCAACATAAGCATCAGATACAATGGAATAGCGAGGTAATACCTTAAAAACTAAAAGATATCAGCTGAGCCAGTGACATTTACAGGTCTAGGTAGGTTTCCACGTAGAGACGGCAAAGATGATACGGCCCTTCCAACCTAGCAGCATCCACTTGTTATCTTCATCAACGAGGAAATCCCTGTTATAGCACCTGTTCACCTTGTATCTTGCTTTCTTAACCGCCTCTTCATTCAGCGGTAGCTGCCTGAAGCCTGCCCTGAGGTTCCTTACCTGCCATTGTTTGTAAGTATCAGGCCTTTCGACCCTCTCCGTGCCCTCACAGGCAACCACATTAAGAGCTTGCCTACCGAAGAAATCTCTTTCGATCATCAGCCTATGTTCGTCCAGCCGTGAAGCATTTGCTTCAAGCATATCAAAGAGTGAAGAGAAAAAGAACAAGGCCTCTTTGAAGCGTGTCACAAAGAAGGGTGCATTGTGAGTGCCATTGACAACCCCATGAATGAACACATGTGGGTTCATCTTTCTGACTGCATTCAAAACCCTCATTCTCGGGCTGTCTTCTGTCACCGTCTCGTCCATCATGTTCCTCATTCGAAAAAGGCAGTTAACCACAAGAAGCTCATCCTTGTCTGTCCTGAGATCTTCAGTCCGGATGGTATCCCACTTGGCAGCAATGGGGCGATATTCGAAGGGAACATTGAACATCCGGGCATACTCATGTAATCTTCGCCCTGTCGCCTCGACACGCTCTGCAGGGCGGAATCCTGGCTGGGGTAGGTCGACGCCGGTGATTCTGATGCTTGGGGGGCCACCAGGTCTCTTCGAGATCCGCTGCAGGAAGATTGGCCACTGGAAGCCATACTGTATACCATAGTCAATAATGTGCAACCTTGTGGCACCCTTGGAAGCATTCAAGATGGCTTCATTTGAGAAGAAGTTTGATATTTTCATAAACGGGCATGCCGTACAATACAGACTGAATGCTTTCAGTATATCGGCAGTGGAAGTTCGCTTCGCAACAAGTGAACGGTAAATGCTGCTTCCAGTGCCGGCCAGGCGAGCCTCGAGCCCGTTAGCAAAGTAATGCGCCAGCCTCTGGCCAGCATCCCCAAGAGCAGAAGAATGCTGCCTAATCTGTTTCAGCAACTCCCTCGAGTTCCGATGATCAGAAATAGCTGCGGCCTGAGCACAATGTATAAGTAGGGTTGTCAGATCGACTGCTTCCTCCTCCGACACGGCTACAGATTTTCCCTTCCTTCGTCCTCTTCTATTTCTCGATCCTTTCACGTATCCTCCACTGATATGTGCTTCAGCTGGCAATGGAGTCTGGAGCTCGCAGTTCTCGCCGCTACACAGAAGCACTTTGTCAAACATCTCTCGGACAGTCTCCTCCTCGCACAGTGCTGACTGCTTGCTGCTCCTCTTCTCCTCAAGCTCCAACCCGTCGTCATGCGGGTTCTTCCGACCTTTATGGACAGCACACTCTTCCTTCCCCTTCACCAATTCACAAGGTACTGATTGGCTAGAGGCGTGTCTGTCCAAGAACACATCAGGCAATCCTCCCTTTCCAGTGACATCACAACAACCGTTCCTCCGAGAATTCTCTTGATAAGCATGTGTGGGCTTCGCAGCCGTGAGGATGTCGACGAAGGGCTTCTCGACAGCGAGGAGCGCTGAATCCCCCGCCGATGCAGTGGCGCCAGGACAACATTCCTCGTCCTCATCTTCAAGGAGGAACTGGTTGATGTATGCCAGGACTGCAGCATCGTCGGAGACAGCCTCAGACAAGTCCTCCGAGTTCTCCAACTCGGTTGTGGTTGATGCGGAACTTGGTGTGCGGCCAAGCATAGCTCGGGGTGGAGATGGGTGGGGATCGACAGGAGGGCTGTGGAATCCGTAGGAGGGGAAGAATTGGAGGAGTGATTGCTGGAGGGAGAAATTTAGCATGTGAGAGGGTGGTGAATTGGGGGTGGAGAACAGATCACCATAGTCGTCATCATCGCAAGAACCAGAGTCCATTACCATGCTATGATCCTGGGGCGTAACCTTGTCACAAGATCTAGCTTTTGCTTTCCCGCGTTGAAATCACATACAAACCCCACCTCCTATACCAGTTTTCCTCTTAGAACACAAAGATTCCGCTTAGAGAACTGGACAGATGACAAGCAAATCAGATGATGCCATAATCTAGTATCGATTTGTTGCATGCAGCAAGCCAAAAAAAAAATTACCTTCGCAAGGTGAGGAGTTCAACTCTTTTATCAAGATCTGTGATCTGCGCTCCTAGGAACACTGGGAGGACGAGCAAATATTTCTTGCTTGCTAGTTGCGGCTCCAAGAAACGCCGTGTTTATCTTCCAAATTCTCGGATGTGGTTGACTTGATGCAGAGCCTTGGAGGAGAAGTGATGGGAGTGATTCGAGGACGCCTCACCGAGAATCCAAGAGAGCTTTGATTGGGCTAGTGCTGAATTGGTGGATTTGTTTAGTAGCAGTAGCCGCGTTTATCCAAACAGCGATGGGATTGGGAGTAGGAAGTGGGGGTGCTCTGCTCTCAAAACGGCGCGAAAGGACCGGATTCTCTGCGGGAGGTAGCAAAAGTTTGACTGTTAAGCAGTGCTTTAATGTTCCTTTTCCGATACAAAGTGTATAAATTTTAAAACAAATGAATAGATAAGTAATTAATATCTATTATTTATTTATATTTTAATATTTATATAATTATTTATTTATACTGTTTCGAGTCATGTGATGGGACCGGCTACCATACTGCGTTGCTGGCTGCTTTTGGAATTTGGCCACTTGCCTTTCATGGACTGTTCATTTGCACAGTCACCTCCCATGTCCAACACTGGGTATATAACATGTACGGCAGTTCTTTCCCATTTTAATAATAGAAAATTTCTTCCACGGTGAACCTCATAGTTGGGAGGCATCCCCATGTTCCACTGCAAGCGAGTCAAAAATATTTTATTTAGATAAATAAGGTAATTCATCATACCAACCACGATAAGTCACCAACTAGGATGTACTGATGCTAATTATGCCAACTATCAGTGTAAAGTATTTCTATAAATTGCAACAATAAGACATAGACTTCGTCCAACCAATTAATGTTGTAACCAAACAATGCAAGATGCTTTGTTCATAATCATTACACAGCAATAGTGAAGCCAGGAAATTTGGAAATCCCACACAAATCAAGCCACGTCTCGGAGTTTATTAGGGAAGACGCAGCTTTCATGGTGGCTAATAATGGCTAGACTACACTAAAATTCTACTGCTCATCGCTAGTGAGTTGGGATATTCGCCCGCCTTGTCCGAAAGGTGCTGCGGTCTAGCCACACGGCGACGATTCCTCAAAGCCGGCCGCATGTACTAACATGACAGTTTGCGCCAGGGAGAATCAGCGGGAGATGGCGAGTACCGCTTCCGCAGTGTGAACGGGGGCGAGATGCTGCGGCAGTGTGCAGTCCAAGCTGTTGACCGCGTATTCGGATTTCGGGCGAGCGAGCGAGCTACAGGCCGACGCACCGTCTCGCCACGTTTTCCACTGTCTGGTCGTTGTCAGCCTCTGCAGTCTACTAGGCTGTTAGTCCGCACGCCCGGTGGATCATAGCGGCCATGAATCCTGAATCCGAAGCGTAGTCTCCGACGGGCCATACGAAGCCCAAAGCGCAAACAAAAATGCCCAGCAAATCCTGTTCCAACTCCAAGGCATGTTCTGCTAGCCCAAATTGGACCACGGGGGCAGCACTTGCGCCCACGCACGGCACCGCACATCACATGCCATCATGTCTTCAACCAACGCAGTGACGCACGGACCAAAGCCCAAACCCTGCCCAACTTTACCCCCGCATAAACAGACGCTAGTAGTCGCCTAGTAGTAGGCTAGTACCGAACCGGACTTGGTTTCATGTTTCGGCCTGCGAATCCACGTCTCCGGAAGTCCGGAGCTTTGGCTTTTTTTTTTTTTGCTTTTGCACTAACTTTTTCTTGTAAGTTCAATCCTTATTGTCGGTGTTTTGTAAACCGACAAGTGAATTTGTAAGTCAAGGGGCCGCGCGCTTCCGCTTCCTTGAATGGTTAGACTACAGGAGCCCAGAGTTTATACTGGTTCGGGCTGAATGTCCCTACGTCCAGTTCGTGTGGTGGTATTGTATTGATGAGGGCGCAGAAGACTGCGTTGGATTACAGTTCGGATGGCTTCGAGAGAATTTTGTTACTATCGAGATGGCTCGGATGAGAGGCCGATCCCCCTCCCTTGGGGTCCCGCTTCTCCTCATATAGGTACGGGGAAGGCGGGTTACACGGGAGTCTGGAAGATATGCAAAAAACAAGAAAGGGATGCCTAACGGCTAGGCGTTGCGCCCTATGCTGAGGTGTCGAGTCTTCGGCCTTGAAGTCTGTTCCAAGGTTCTGTCATCCGTCCGTCAACTGCCTTCGCCATATCGAGTGGGTAGACATACGGGGTTGGTGCGGTGTCCTGCTCTTCGAAACGGCGTACCCGGCCCCTTCAGGCGCATGTCTAATGCTGACGTCTGGGCGACCGGTCTCGGGGCTTGCCTCAGGAGAGCGCGTGTTCCTTTACGGTGCGTGACCGCGTGATGGGACAGCTGCTTGACTTCGGCGTCCTCTGGGATTGCTTCGGGACGGACCCACCGCTCTGGCGAGGCGCTATGTTCGTGGAGACAGATGTTCATCTCGTGGCTTGATGACGTCGCGGTGGAGGCCCCAATGTGAAGCTCGTCGAGGGCTTCGCCTGGGTCCCTGGTCGAGCGTCCGAGCTAACCTCGGCCTGAGGCTTCATGGACGCCTGACTGGTCTTGGTCGGAGCCTTCGGGCGGCTCCGACTATCGTTCGAGGCCTGTGGCTTCGGCGGAGGCCCACAGCTCTTTTCCGCCCATGAGAGTCCCTGTTTTTGAGGTGGGCCTGAGTTGGCCCGCCTGAGCCTCAGACTGTTTCGGATGATAATCCCTCTTTATGAGGATGAAGTCTAGGCTGTGAGGTACCCCAGGTATAAGTATTCGTCACTTATTTAAATAAAATTGTAAATACGATCCTTTTTCAACAGCAGAAGCAACGATGGACATGCCCTTCTACTACGGTTGGTCAATTTATTATAGCCCTACTCAATAGCAAGTGACATGCGTCACTTATAACCTTTCGTATTTGAGGAGTAAACTAGATTTACAATTTTAGATAGAAACTAAACTTACGAAAAAAATTAGATCAATGGAACAGAAAAGCCAAAAACTGGACATCTCCTCTGACCGCGGTGCTGGTAGGAGCAGAACGAGAGAGACTAGGGAAGGAGAGTAGAGGGGCACTACCGCCTACGTGTGCAGAGGCGACCTTTGCGCTCGTCTCGTCTCGGCCCCGACGCGGCCGTTTTCTTGGAGCTGGCTGCCAAAGCGCCATGCATGCCAAAGCAGGTACTAGCAGTAGTCGTCACTAGTGGCTTGAGCTGCGTGCTGTGCTGCTGCTCGTCGGGTCAATGCAAATATGCGCCGATATCTTGTTGACGTCACGGTGCTGATCTGATCGCTGCTGCTGGTCAATTCCTACTCCCCATGTCGGTGCACGAGATGAGCCCACCGGGCCACCCCTGCCGAGACCCAACAAGGAGATGGCGCCAAATGCCTATTCAGCGATTGCAACAAGCCGGATTGGCAAGCAGCAAGAAAACACAGACTTCTGGACCAAACAGGTGGGGCAAATAGTACACCGTGGTCAACTTCAGGAACTCATGAGAAAGAATTTGCAATGCACCGTCTGGCACTAGTTATGATGTTTAGCAATGTCCAACTGTCACTTCATATACGGTTCTCTCTTGATCCAGCACTACTCCCATTTTCTCAGGTGTTGGACCCTGAACCAAAGGTAGGGCCCCAAGTTTGAACGGCATGCATGTGCTGTGTGTGCTGTTAAGAATCAATGTTCAGAAGCAGAGACCTAAACATCACTCACTGCTATTGAAGAGCTCTTTAAAAACCAGAGTGCATACAGGTCAAACCCTTATCAATTTGTCCGGGCAGCGGTAAGTAACCGTGACCTAACACAATCTTAATGAATGCAAAAAGGACAGGAGGTGGTGCGCAACCAAACCAGATCGCCCGGGGAGAACGAAAGGGCGGGGGTCGAGCACATGGCCTCCTGGGCAGCTGGCTGGCGTAATGTTTCAACGCAGACCGCTCATACTCGACCACACGACATTACCTTGCAGATTGCTTTGACATCCTGGAAGGCCTTATCCATCTGTTTCGAATATACTACTATGTTTTTATATCACCCTCTCAATATAAACTGCATAAATTTTAAAATAAATGAATGGATAAATAATCACTCTTTATCTTTTATTTATACTTTAATATTTATGTAACTTTCAAATAATGATGTATAGAAGACTGGCAGGATGGAAAAGTAAGATGTTATCCAAGACTGCTCGCTTAACTCTAATAAACTCAGTTCTGACGTCTCTTGCAGTCTACCATCTTACAGTATTCCCACTCAGTAGATGGGTCACAAAGAGATTAGACAGGCTTCGACGCAATTTTCTTTGGAGAGGCAAGCAGGAATGCAACGGGGGGCACTGCTTTGTCAATTGGAAAAAAGTTTGTAGGCCGCAGATGCTGGGGGGTCTAGGGGTAAAAGACATTGGCAGATTTGGCCAGACGCTTCGAGTTCATTGGTTATGGTATGCTTGGAAGGAACAGCAAAAACCTTGGGCAGGTTTGACACTTTCTTGCGATGCCTCAGACCACAATTTGTTCACTGCAAGTACCGTCATAACATTAGGGGATAGCGAAACAGCAAACTTCTGGGAGTCCAAATGGCTACAGGGCACCTCACCGGCAGACTTGGGTGTTACAAACTAGTCCGGAGAAGGGGAGGCACAACGAAGGACCTGCTGACATCCAGGAATTGGATTCGACCTCTACGCCGGATCACAAATGAAACGCAACTCCAGAAGTTCATTAAGCTATGGCACACGTGCACTAGGTCCAGCTACAGCCACATATGGAGATCACATTGCCTGGAAATGGACATCAAAGGGAGGGTATTCAGCAAACTCGGCATACAGGACTCAGTTCATCGGTTTCACCATGGATCACAGCTACAAGATGATTTGGCAAGCCACCGTGGAAGGAAAATACAAGTTCTTCACTTGGCTCTTCACTCAAGACAGGATTCTAACAACTGACAGGCTTGCCTCCAGGGGGTGGTCGCACTCAGCTACATGCGTTCTCTGCGGCTCGAAACCTGAAATAGCGTCATACCTTCTGTTGTTGTGCCCCTTTGCATAGCAAGTCTGGGTGAGGGTGCTTCTACTTATGCAAATAGATCATAGCGCTTCACAGCTCCCGCTGGTGTAGCTGGGAAATTCCACATGGTGGAAGAACGCCCGTCTCTCAGTGGCCATGCACAGACGAAATTAGTTCGATGAGGTTGTCACATACAGCCTGTGGAACCTATGGAAAGAAAGGAATAATAGGATTTTCAACCTATCGCACAGTGCAGCAGGTGGCAAACGCAATCGCCCATGATGTGCACAACCGAACGGCTGCCTTCGCGGTGGTCTAAAGTGGTGGGTGTTTTTCACGACGCACGGGGCGACCATCTTAGGAGTTTTCTCTTCACGTCGATTTGAGATCATTCTGGTGCTGACCTGACAGTTCAACGCTGGTTGTCTTGTACATGCTATCTGGCCTCATTCGATGCTCTCTTGCAGCCCTAATATGCACGAAACTCCTGTAAACTCTTTGGCTCGCTTCTTCCCTTAATGCATTTGACAAAGCTCGTGCCTTCTCGTTAAAAAAAAGCATCCTCCCTACTTTTATCAGATTGTTCAACAAAAGTTAAGCAATACTACTATAATACTCCGTGTACCATACAGGCATGTGTGTACGTGGAAGAAGAACTTAATATTTGCCATTGACTTCTCACTGAAGAATTCCCTGAACAAACTTTCCTCTTGGTTCATGCCTCGCTGAGGAACTAAGGTGGTATTTCGATGGAGGGACGGTGTGTGAAATGTATGAAAATCGGTCATGTTAGGGAGCAATCATGTGCCACCGAATGTGCTAACAATGTACTAGTACAGAGGGAAATGCGTCGGTGCAAATGCAGTTGTCATTTTCACATACGCTGCAGAAAGAGAGAAATGCTGAATGCTAGTGGATAGCAGCGTCGGTGTACCACAAGAGTCACGTAAAGCTGCGTCTGCTTCATACTTGCCGCGATCGACTGGGATTATTTCCTATCCGTTTCCCTTTGTTTTCATCGTGGATCGGAAAAGCACGCGATCTGCTTCTAGTTCTATATGCGTGGATCAGGTTCCGAACACAGAGAGATGCGAAAGTAGAACGTACGTTGTTCGGTTCTTCCCTTTGTTTGAGATTTGCTTACCTTTCTGCTTGGCTTGGTATCTTCCTCTACTGGAATTTTCTTCCTATAAATTTAGGCAGCAAGTATACTCGTTCTTTCAGCTTTTACAATCGTCATTCCAACACTGCAGTACTACACTGCTACTCATTCGAGACGATGAATGGAGAACAGTTGTGCCGCAATTCCTCGTAGATAGAGTTCTCGCACAAATGTCCATACGTATGCTCCGATTCCGAGAGGCCAACCCCACCTTGATCTGTCCAACAGATAGGCGAAAAGATGCGAGGGACACCACGCAACTAGTTTCCTTACATTTACCTGTTCTTCAGCAGCTGCCTGTTGCTCATGGAGTCTCCCCTTGTTCTATTCCACAGTAGGACTAGTACTGTGATACCACAAGTCTACAACCGTGAGGTCAAATCGTTCCAACTATGCAAGGAAATTCCAAAAGCAGGCAGATCAAAATGCGATTTGGTCCCATTTGCTGCGGCGATGTATATAGAAGTAAGCCAGTGTGTGTTGACTTCCCTTTCGCTGCTCAACAACATGAACTCGATCGCATGGCTAGTTGAGCTGCTACCTGGAATTGAACTATGCTATAGGAGGCTGCGATGATATGGTCTACCTTTTACCTTTTACCTTTTACGAGGTTGTAAGTTGCAACAACTCTGGTAACCTAGAGCTGACCAACGATACCAATGATCGAGATCAGTAAATCGTAGTATTAGCGCAATGGTGACTTGTATTCGTGCCGATAAAAGATGTGGACTGAAGTATTGCTTGACCTCTGTATCGAAATGAACCGAAACGTAGAGGCAAAGGTTGTCGAAATCATCTTTTTATCTAGCACAATACATTGTTTTTTTCTTTTTTACAAATTTAGCCTTTTGGTACCTACATTTGAAAATAAGACTCCTCTTCTCAATCACGGAAAACGTGGCAGACAACACTTGTTCCCTATCATGACTAGGAAGCACGGAAGGATACTAGCGCCACGGCAAAGCGACGGATAGCAAAAGGAGGCACTACCGCGCTTTGGGAGCATGGTAGGAGTTGTAGGCCACACACGGCCCCACGCGAGAGGAGCACTGCCCCGCCTAGGTAACACAAAAAGATCCCTAGCATGGTGGGCCATGCATTGCTCCTGCGGTCGACTAATATCCCAGGGCGCCTGTGACCTTTTGCAGTTGAGTGGAGAGGCTAGGTTTGAAAAAAATATACAGAAATTAGACAAACGATGATTTTAAATAAGTTTTTGGAGTTAATACACACATGAATGCGCCCAATAAAACCGTTACAGGTGATGCTTTCTTTCTGACTAGTCATGTGCTCGTGCGATGTAACAAAAACTTAATTTGTGATAGAAAATTTATTTGCAAAGAGCGCTAACCTTATCTGAATAATAATGTTCACTCTGAATGTACAATGGTTAAATGTTTAAATCAATTCATCGAATCATACAAATTTCAAACACCTGTTTATAAACTCGGGCTTAAAATTATCTTTAATTTCATAAACTTAAATAATAATATCACATCACTTAGGATTGTAAATTTGTAACGCCATAATTTGAGATCGATCGATCGACCGAAAGAGGCATCACTTGCTACCCTATGGACGCAAAGGCATTGAAGAGGTAGACGTCATCCGTATGTGGCTACCGCCATATAACGGCGTGCGTGGCTCATACGCTTTGCTCCGATCATACCATAGCCTCACCCAATCAACTAGTTCCACTGCCTCCTCGCACCCCCCCACGAGTGCCTCCCTCAACCTATTGACATTATCCACCGCGCACGAGCTCCATGTAGGGTCGAGGATGCGCCTAGAGGGGGGGTGAATAGGCGTTTTACAAAATTTGATCGCTCATTAAACAATTCGCTCTAATCAACCCCTATGTCAAAACCTAATCAATTATATATGCGGAAGCAATAAATAGGTTTTGACAATTAAAGCCTAAATCAACTAGGCTTATTAGTGCACTAACTAAATTAAGTCTCTACACTAGAATTGCTAAATTGAACAATCAATTAATACTAAGCAATTCTAATACATTCAAGCAATTGATAAATATGCAAAAAGTAAATACTCGAATGTAAAGAGACAAGAAACAACCGATGTTTTTCCGTGGTGTTCGGAGACTTGCGGTCTCCCTAGTCCACGCTTGAGGCAAGCCCACACTTGGACCGGCTCCCGCCGAGCACCGCCTCTTTCCACTAGTCGTGGTTTTTCACGCTATGCGTAGGCTCAACCCGAACCTTCACAAACTTGCGGGGCTTCTCACACCTTGAGAGCTCCGCAAGACGACGCCTACGCCGTCTAGGAGTCGGCAACCTCCAAGAGTAACAAGTCGCTTCTCGCTTGAACTTCACCGAGCACAACGAATGCGCTCCCGGTGATTACCTCGTGCAACACATGCACCAAGGCCTCCCTCAAGTGCAACACATGCACAAGAGATCACTCAATCCACTCCTAATTGCAACACATGCAATTAATTATCACTCTTTGCTCAAGAATCAAATGTAAGTGTGCAACACATGCAACACCTCACCCAAACACTCAACCAATGCAAAGAACCATCGCCCCAAGCCCCCAAGGGGTATTTATAGCCCCCCACAAGAAAACTAGCCGTTTGGGGGTAAACGGCGAATCAGAAAAATGCGGTCCAACCGGACCTTCCCGTCCGACCGCCCTCACAGGCAACGGTCGGATTTTGGATCACAGCATGGCCGGTCCGACCGCACTCCCGGCCGTCGACCACAGCGTGGTCGGATCGACGACCTCGGCCGGTCGCACCGCCCTTCAACCGAGCCGAAAACTCACGTTCTGGAAAAAACAAGCCGGAGCCAATCCGGTTGCACCGCGCGCCGGCCGGTCCGACCGGACCCGAGCCGGTCCAACCGCCCATACAAAAATCAGCAACAAAAAAACACTCATAACTTTTTACTTCGAACTCCGATTTGGGTGATTTTTGATTCTATGCGAAGCTTATCATGAGGGCTACAATCTCCACCTATTTTCATGATTTAAGCACCCATAGATATTTTTAAATATCACCAAAATCAACTTGCAAAAACACATTTCGCAATCAACTCAAGATCTATTTGCAAAACATATTAATCAAATCAAACCCGAGTCTATGAGATTAATCCCCCTAGCCATGTGAAGGTCAACACGAGACCCAGTCAACTTGCCAACACCCGTTGCAAGCCCTACTCACATGCTCTCGGAATTCCGGACTCATAAACCTCAGTTTATTCGCACAACGAACTTGCAAATAACTCAATAAACACAATTTCATGCTTGAGCACTACTCTTTGCAACACATGCAAAAGTCTAGCTCCAAGCAACATCAAATCAAGGTGCATGAACTCTCTAATTGCAACACATGCAATTCTCTAGTTCCATGCAACACCAAAACCAAATTTCAATTTCACACCAAAACCATTTCAACCATATGAGCTCTCTACTTGCAACACATGCAAGCCTCTAGCTCCATACAAACACACAAACATCAAATCATGCTTGAGCTCTCTCCTTTTGCAACACATGCAAAACTTAGCTCTAAGCAACCACAAGATTTTGAAAGATTGTTTTGAACGAAACCAAAACATGAAGCTTCAACATTTGCAACACATGCAAAAGTGAACTTCACGCAAAAGCCAACGCATTAGCTTATCCTATTTGCAACATATGCAAATCAGAGCATTATGCGAAAACCAAATACATATGTTCTTCCTTTTTGCAACACATACAAATCGGAGCATAAACCAATAACACCAAACATAAATTTAACCCATTCGCAACACATGCCAAATAGTTAACTTTATGCAAAAACCAAATCAAAATGATTTGAGCTTGAGTGAACGTGGATTGAGATCACCAACACATGATGAAACTCAAACTAGGAGACAACCCCTCTTAATAGTACGGCGATAAAAACCTTAGACTCAAAGACTACAAAGTCCTTAGCCTATCTAATTATACCTTTGCCGCCGCGCGCAAGCAATCCCCTTTGGGGTCTTTATGATCTTCACTTGATACTCCCTTGGGATCATCACTCGACTCCTCTTCTTTATCATCTCATCCATCTTTGGACCTAACTCAATCACAACTCATAAAACTTGTTAGTCCAAGATGCATGGTTGTCTCAATTATCTCTTGCACTTCATTAACACATAATGGATGTCTTTAGATCAATTGAGCACAACTTAAATCAATTTGAATGATTTAAGTGTGTCTTAAGTACAATAGTGCAACTCATGCTTTATTATACTTAAGAGCTATTCATTTGTCCTTAATTAATCAAGAAACACCATCAACACATGATGAAATGTTCTTTAATGATTAACAAGACAAATGAACTCAATTTAAATTATCATTTAAATTGATATGAGTATATATTAACTACACAAGTTTTCATATACTCATGTTGATGAAAAGTAATGATCCATTATGTGTAAACTATATGGAGATGATCATTACTCTAAGTCATCAACTATAGAATAAACCCCACATTTATATATGTGCGTAGATATGATTGATTTGGATATAATATGCACATATTCAATTTGATCATATTGGAGTATATCCTATATTACCATGAGTATACTTATAACTAGGCAATTCAAATATATACTCAAGGATTTAGTTTCTTTGTCTTGATCCTTATATGTGTCAATAAAGAATAAATCAATACAAATAGACTTTCAAGTTAAACTACAAACTCCCCCTAAGTATGTGCATTCATGTAATGTGTGGATTGGGAAACATGATGCATATTTTGTGGTTAATTCAATGGGAATATTCATACTTTAACTTGAATCCAAAGTATGCAACTAATACTAGAATGAATACGCAGACATACCTTGGGTTTTCCATTTTTCAATGCGATGAGACTAATTAAAGATATTCTAAATAAACAAGTTAGTCTCGATATAAGATTTGTCATTAATAACAAAACCACATTAATGGATAATCACAATATTAGATTTGTCATTAACACCAAAACCATAACTAATGAAGGTTGAACTTACACTCAAAGAATAAGACCAGTTATCTCACCGCCCACCGCTCGGTGACTCGCCTTCTTATTTGCATCGACGAGATTAGGAAGGCACTGCTCGCCTGGGTAACACAAAAAGATCCCTAGCACGGTGGGCCATGCATTGCTCCTGCGGTCGACTAATATCCCAAGGTGACGAATACTCATACCAGGTGTACCCCACAGCAAAGTATACATCTATTTCAAGATCGTTTTTCTCTCAGTCGTACGAACATGGCGGCAAGATTGGCAGCGATGCAGAGTGCTGGAGGGGGTACTGCCAAAGTCTCCGTCCCTCACAGATGGGATTATCACTGAATATTGGCTGGAACACCAAATGATCCGTCTTGGGCCCAGTTCTAGGCCTCGTGGGGCCACGAAGGATCCTTGGCCTCGTTCAGGCCCACCAGGGGTGGTCCGACCTGGCCTCAGGTCGGACGTTCCCGCAGGCTCCGACCTGGCTGCCGGACGTGCCCGCAGGCTCCGACCTAACCGCAGGTCGGGCGCCCCCGCAGGTTCCGACCTGGCCTCAGGTCGAATCCCTAACGAGCTCCGACTCAGCGACCTCCGCCACGCCACCAGTCGACTTCAAGCAGGTCACCTGCCCCGTGGACGCGACGACCATGCTGGGGCAGGTGGCACCTTCCCAAGGTGGCCAGGAGGCCGCCTAAGTCAAGTGCCTGTCCCTTCACCCCGTCGGGCACAATGGAGAGACGCGCTCCCTCCCGAGGCGACACCAAAGCGCAAAGATAGACGACGTCAAGATCGACAGCGACAGAGGCGTGTCGCCCCCGACGGAACGGCGCTCGCTGTGTCTACCAACCCAGGCGTGGGATGAGCAGGGACCCGTCAGTCGCCAGTCACCAGGACCGAAGACCGGGACTACCGGGCGTAACATACACTACCTTTTTTCTCCAAATTCCCGTGTAACCTACCCCCTCCGCCTATATAAAGGGAGGCAGGACTCTCAGGGAAGGGCATTCGATTCGACTCAATTCGATCCATCCGGATCCGATCCAAGCATCCGAACTCCTCCGAGCTCCCGAGCTCTCCCACTCGGACGAGCGCTCAAGACCAGTCCTTAGCCCTCGCTTGTAATCCCCTGTAATCTACTGCACCCCGAGCAATACAAAACCACCACCAAGAACTGGACGTAGGGATATTCGGTCCGAACCAGTATACATCTTGGACTCCCTTCGTCTAACCATTCAAGGAGAGGGAACGCGCGGCCCCTATACTTACAAATTTACTTGCCGATTTACGAAACACCGACACAGGGCGCCTGTGACCTTTCACAGCTGAGTGGAGAGGCTAGGTTTGAAAAAAATATACAGAAATTAGACAAACGATGATTTTAAATAAGTTTCTGGAGTTAATACACACATGAATGCGCCCACTAAAACCATTAGAGGTGATGCTTTCTTCCTGACTAGTCATGTGCCCGTGCGATGTAACAAAAACTTAATTTGCGATAGAAAATTTATTTGCAAAGAGCGCTAACCTTATCTGAATAATAATATTCACTCTGAATGTACAATGGTTAAATGTTTAAATCAATTCATCGAATCATACAAATTTCAAGCACCTGTTTACAAACTCGAGCTTAAAATTATCTTTAATTTCAGAAACTTAAATAATAATACCACATCACTTAGGATTGTAAATTTGTAACGCCGTAATTTGAGATCGATCGATCGACCGAAAGAGGCATCACTTACTGCCCCATGGATGCAAAGGCATTGAAGAGGTATACGTCATCCGTATGTGGCTACCGCCATCAACGGCGTGCGTGGCTCATACGCTTTGCTCCGATCATACCACAGCCTCATCCAATCAACTAATACCATTGCCTCCCCCCCCCGCGAGTGCCTCTTTCAACCTATTGACATCATCCACCGTGCGCGAGCTGCAGCAGCGCGCCAGGCTATCTCGCCACCCACCATCGGTGACCTACCCCTGCGCTGCATCGACGAGATTAAGAAGGTCGCCCATTATCTCTGCTCAATGGATAAGCTCAAGATATCTACAAAGAGAGGCAAGAAGCGGTGGGGTTATATAGATTTAACAACCGAAAAAAATATTTATGGAATCTAGATTAAGAAATAGTCGTAAGGAAGACAACAAAAGGGAAAGAGGCAAGAAGAGACCCAAATCTATGAATCGGAGCTCTGCTTCATTCGGAAGGAAATCAATCAATCTAATCCGAAAAACACCGGGAGCAATCGCTGTTGATTCGAATGCTAGATCAATAGGAGAAAGGAAAGTAATAAATGAGTCATGCATATTCATTTACCTCCCGCGACAGGATGATTCAATCCAATCTACCAGAGTGGCCACTGCCCGCTTCCCACTCAGTGACGCGGGTGCGCACACGTGTCGGGGTGAGAGTAGAGAACGGACGTACCACTACTAACTCCTAATTAGAATTAGTAGAGATAGAGATAACAAACTTATCTAGTCGCATCATGCATAGCCGTGCGTATGTTGCTGCCTGGTCGAATTCAAGTCTATACGTGATTTGATAAAAAGAAAAGATGATCTTATCTACACTTACAAGTAAATATGTAATGGAAATGATGCATATGGCAACTCAAAGCATATAGTAACTTAGAAATTGTATATGTGCAACATATAGAAAAAGAATCGGCTGTGCAGTATTTAGAAATAGAATCAGTTGATTAAGATAAGAACCTAATATATTATATATCACATCTACATGTATATCTAACCGAATTAAATGGTTTTACAGGAAAGAAGAACCAACTACAAATAACAACTCGTAATTAGAAGAAGTGGAGTCATGGGCTCACACCCGTCACCTGGCCCTCCCTTTGTCGCGGTGCGCCCGATAGTGTTGTCGCGGTGCGGTAGGACTGGATACGTGTCGTGTACACGGATATAGACGGGGGGCGCGCTGGCGTGGACGGGCGGTCGCGTTCGTGTGGCGCGCGCGGGGAGACGGTTCGACCTTGGCGGCTCGGCCTGGTTCTGTTTGCGCGCGCATCGCGCCGGGAGTCCCGCACCGCTTCCGTTTGAGGTTTGACCGGCGAACGTGCGTTCCGCGGACCCGCTTGGCGCGCGCATTGCAAACGTAGGCAGCGGCTGTGGCCTGTGGGTCGATCGACCGCGACGGCTCACGTTCGCTTGGCCCAAGTCCTATAAAAAACATTCTAAAAAAAAGTCCTATAAAAGCAGAGAGCACGTGCACTCTAAATTTTACTGCTCGTATCGTACATACTCTGATACTTGTAGATTTGCATGGAAAATCTGATGTACTAGTTAACCATCTTAGGGCATGTTCTGAGCTAACAATTAGCCAATTCAAACAGAAAGACTAAAGGTGGGCTAATTTTTAGCTGATTAATGATAGAACTAATTTTTAGTCAACTAACAGCTAGTCTTAGGCGATCCAAACATGACCTTAATACGGCAGCACCACTACTTCAATCTTACGCACCGAGCAGCGCAGAAGAGGCGTATATTTCGTTTGAACTATGCGCTCGTCCGAGACTCCTGATCGCATTTATGCACGCAGGCATGCGTCACGCATATGCAGTAAATTGGAATGGAAGAAGAGCAGAGAAGCGCTCCGAAGGGCGGGTGGCGGTTCCGGGACCAGAAGTTAGGTGTGGGCGGCACAGTCGCTTCGCGTCGCGCCATGTGTGCGATCAATTTTGGTGCGGTTTTAAGGCGGTCGCGGCTCGAGGTGGGACATCGACTGTGGTCGGATGTATGTGCGGAGGGCTATGGTGTCGCCGAACGCGGAGGGAACCTGGCCCTGGCCCCCCTCAGGCGTGCGTCTGCACCGCAGTGCAGCCTCCACTCTCTAACGTGCTTTTGTTGTTCACAAGGCCGCACTACCACCATTTGCATGGATAGGTTCCCTGCAGTCCGGCGGGAAGAAAAGAAACGCCTGAATCATCTAACAGTGTATTTCTACATAGCTGTATCAGGGCAATCTCAACTCATAGTTTCCATGAGTGGTTTCTAGAGGAGAGAGTGCAATAAATATTCACTTAGATCTAGTCTCTCCAATGCATAGTTTCTATAGTAGTTTCTATGTAAAGAAAAATTTAATGATTTCATACATGCATCGGATCAGGATGAAGGGGATGGAAACCACAATTCTGCTCCCAATGCAAATTGTTTAGTTTCTTTATGCATCGGTCTACGGGAGGACTTAGTTTCCTGCATGAGAAACCATTTCCCTCTCTCACCTCAATAACTGTATTGCCATGTCATCAATTTGCTTATGTGGCAGCCTCATTAATACTATGGAAACTAGCTGACATGGAGTATTGGGACTGCCCTTACAGTGTTCATTAGTGAAAAAACGTAGTAGTATTTTTACATGGTATTTTTAAAAGATCTAGGATCCAACAGTTCACGTGTAGTTGCTTAAGTTACAATCTCAACGAGATTATATTGGATGTCTTTCACACTTGGATATGTGAATCCAAGTGCATTTCTACCCGTGAGTGCTTGTTCTACCAAAAATATGCGATGCCTGATTATCCTTGTGAAGCTATCTTTCGGCGCCGTTTGGACCAGAACAATTCTACAAGAGTTTTCAGGGAAATCACAGTGATTTCGGCAATTTTACGTTTTTCAAATAAGGTCCTCAAATTCCTGTAAAATGCTATGCTTTTGTGAAATAATGGTCATAATGCTATGCCTCAGGATTAGCGATCTTGTTTGTGAGTACGTCAATCAATTAGTAAATGAATATTAAACCCAACGTTTGTAGCAGTACTGCAGCTATCAATAGTGTGTCCCAATGATCCGCCCTGACACACCTCTACTGTGCATTAAACGGTTGCGTGGTCAAATTTGTTAACATGCTATTAACAAAATCGACTGTACCAAGCCGATTCGAGATCTAAACCGATCAGTAAATGATCAAATTACAAACCCAACGTTTATAACAGTACTGCGTCTATCAATAGTGTGTCCCAATGATTCGCACTGACACACCTACTATTACTGTGCATTAAACGGTTGCGTGGTCAAATTTGTTAACATGCTATTAACAAAATCGACCGTACCAAGTCGATTCGAGATCTAAACCGATCAGTAAATGATCAAATTAAAAAAATCAGAAAAAAATATGTCACGTAAACCTGTCAAAATCAGTAAAAATAGACGAAAATCACACAAAAAAATTGTTCGCAAGAAAATTTTTAATTGGTCTATCGATTTTCGTGGAAACCGATTGATTTTTAATCTTTTATAATTTTTTTCCAAACCATTTGATTTTAAAACCCTTCGGATTTTGACGATTTACGTTTGATTTTCATGATAAATTGGTGTTATCTAATCTTTAATTTTCAATCTCAATTCAGTTTTGTAAATCGTGATGCCCACCCTATTTGATTAATCTGGTCCAGTCTCTACGTGGCACGCCCCATAGTTTACTCCCATAGGATGCCGGCTCACGTTTTGTCCGTGGAGCATGATCAGTAGTGCATGCATGTGTTGCAATGGCAACACACCCCAATCATTGTCGATGGCTGTAGCCTATCCTTGCAAACGAATCACTCAATCACGCAGCTCCTCCACGGTAACCTGAATCCATTGCTTTCTAGCCCCGTAGATTATTATTATTATTTGTAAATCTAGCTCTTTACATGTAAATATGTAAATTTGATCTTTCACCGTAAAAGGTGCGTCGGGCTGGAAGCATGAAAGGAGACTGCCTTGTGATAGCGAGCATAAGAGCATACACGCAGCCCACAGAGGGAGCACGAGTGTGCGTGAGCTTGGCCACGCGGCAACGAGCGCAACAGGAACTTGCTACCACGTCCGAATAGCACGGAAGTGCCCCTATCATGGTGAACCGCGATGCTCCTGCGGTCAATGAAGCTCCGCTGACTGTCGAGCTCCCTAGCCACAGAACAGTGCTTTACACACTCCTTGAGAAAGGTAAACAACTAGATTTACAAATACATATATGACTATATGAGAGAGCTAGATTCGAAAAAAAATTGGAAACATGAAAAGCAATGGTAGCTAGGTTCTCCATTTGAGTAGCATGTACGTTCTCTACGGAAACAAATGAAAATAAGTCATCGTTGTTTACTCTTTTCGTACGAAAAGGTCGAAAGGAAAAATGAATTTGGAGGCATGTAGGCGCATAGCTTAAGAAATGTCCAAAATTGGATTAGTACGTTATTGGTGTACGTACAAAGTTCCTTTTGCTCCATGCTGGCATCTCTTCCAGTCCAATCAAATTGGATTAGCACGTTATTGGTGTACGTATCCTGGTACAGGTTACGATCCTTTTGAGAAGTAGAAAAAGAGAACAAACAAATAAGAGTGGCACACCTACAAATTCGTTTAGGCAGCATCGTGGAGTAGTTTTTTTTTCTTTTTAACTTGGTCCCGTCACATTTCCAAATGGCACGACATACCTTGATTGCATCTCCCAACAAAGAGCTTGCATCTTTTGAAAAGTGGCATTATGATGGCAGGCTAATGGTTTTGTCGGTCGAAGCATGGGTTATATCCGTGCAATTGCAACGAGAGACGCTACGCACCACTAGCTCACACGCTGCAGACCGCTCGATATAAGGGCATCTCCAATGGTCTTATTTCAAATTTATAAGGGTGTCATCTCAAAGATTTTCTTGGGTGGAAGGAAAAACAAGAGAGAGATATAGACCAATTACTAATGTATAGCGGGGTTATAAGCGATTCCAAAGCACTTATTACTTATTACATGTGGGCCAATATTTAATTTTATAGACAATGCTATAACTAATCCATTAGAGATGTTGTCTATATGCTATCTATAGATAATATGGACATTTCTTATAGCTAGCACTATTGGAGATGCCCTAAGCACACAAGAAGTTTGTTTGTTGTACACGGCACTACGTCGAACCAGCGCAGTGCATGATGAGTATGCATGTCGCAAGACAGCACACGACGTACGCCGCTGCTGCAAAAGGGTTTTGCCGTGGTTCCCTCCATATTTTTCGGCGCCTTTTATTCAAACATGGCATTGGCATCGAAACTTTAACACTGTAGCCTGTAGAAGAGGCCGGGCAAAGCAAAAGGATTGGCTGGAACAGAAACAGAACACACACAGGAAGAGACGAGAATAAAGAAAAGAGCCGATGGGATTCACTCACGCCGCCGTCAGCCATCGGTGGGGAGAGGAGAAGACCACCGGCCAGAAGACGGGAAAAAGAGAGACGGCACAATTTGCGATGGAAAAGGAGTTCGTTCCTTTAACAGCTCTGTGTTTATTTCTTTTTTAAATTTGACTCTTTCCAATTTAATAATAAAAATAATTCTACCCTTAGCAATAAAAGCTCTGCGCTCCTGCGCCACGGGAGCACATACTAAGCTCCTAGAGCCCAAGTCACATAAGCCACATAAGCTACCGAGTTTTGTAATTAGCTTGAAAGAGAGAAGGATTTATATGAAAAATAGGTTTACGGTAGAGATAGAAAATGATGATTTTCGAAACAAATCCCCAGCGATGCAGAGCTTTCGGTCTGCCCACGTAGTCGGCTCTTCCATCCATCTAGTGCTATCTTCCCGCCGCGGCGCATCATGAGCCGATGAGCGTGCCCCGCGCCCGTGCCATCCCGGCCGTCCGCTTGCCTCCTCGACCGGAAGACTGAATCATGGCGCCCTGGTCTGGAGTTCGAACATTGGCGTGTGGGGGCGGTGCCGTGGGGCCCGCCATCCGGATGAAAGAGACTGACCGGGGTCACGGCAGCGTGGAAGGCTGGACTAGCAGGGGCCTGTTTGGTTGATGATCCAAACGAGCGTGGCAAATTTGTGGCACAGTTAAAATCTTGTCAAAGTCAACCAAAGGTAAAAAAAAAAGTATTGTTTGGATCGTGGTCAGACAAATCTTGGTGAACGATTTTATCGTGCTTGGATTGATTGCGTGTGATATTGGATTTGGCATTACTAAATTCTCATAAAGCCTTGGTTTTTTTAGCCACTTGCAACTTTTTTGGGCAAATTTAACACACACGAATACAATTACAAAAATAGACCAACTTTCGACCGTAAAAGTATGGATAAGTGATACGTTCACTTGCTGTGCTAATGTATCGCGACACAACAGTGCTGCTAAGCTAGGGTAGCATACAAGAACCACTCTGCCTATGCTACCGCCCTGCCAAGCCACTGTCACGCCTGTGGTGCTCAGCAGCTAGTTGGCCGTGCCAACAAGCACAACAGATAACACATGTCACCTGCCGATACTTTCACGGCCGGATGTGACTATTTTGTTTTCAATTGCGTTCGTACAAGAGCTAAGCTAGGTTTGCAAAAAAAAAAAAAATGGCAAGACACTAGAAAAACTAATGGTTCAGTTATCATGAATATTAGCAAATTTTGATACAAATCAAACAACAGACAACTTTCACTGGCATTGGTTTGCAAGGGAGCAAACCAAATGACCCCAAATGCTGCCATAGAAATTACGCATTTATTATTTCCTTACTTTCGACGAAGAATGCATCCTGAATCCTGAGGAGTATCTCTGGGATTCATACCGCCGCAGCAGATCACATGAAAATTGCAATGCATGTCATAAAATAATTAGCAAAGAATGCTGGAAATCCAACGTAATCCGAGTTAATTCGGGCTCTTCCCATGCTATGGCAACAAAAATTTTGCCCTTTATTAGAGAAGGCACTCTACTCAACACCCAGGTTCGAGCAATGGGCCACAAAACACCAGTTTTCTGGCTGCGAAAGCACGATCACATAGTACCACTAGTAGCGTTGTAAGCGCGACGTTTTTACTCGACAAGGCCGTGGCAGACGCTACCAAGTAGTACTGCTGCAAGTCCAAACGGTGCCAGAGAGACAAGAGAAAAAGTAGGGTCCCAACCCAACCGCCTGCCCATGGTGCATGAGGCACGGCACAGTACTATCTATCACCGGTTCACCGCACGGTCCATCCATCCCTCCCCGGCCAGCAAAGCCGCATCAACCCCTGAAACGAGCAATCGCGCATTTCTTAACGGAAACGCCTCCGTCCTCCGGTACATCTCATCTCCCTTTTCCGGCTCTTTTCGTGTGTTTTCCCTTCTACTAGTCCTTTGACGCTTTTCCGGTCCCTCACGAATATATTTTCCCCTCATTTGAATTGATTCGTAAAAATAACATCTTTCTAATAACGAAAGACGCTATTAAAAAACGAAACCGAGTGCATGAGCTCCTTCTAAGCATAGGAAGTGTGGGAGCGAGATATTGAGTTATGTTATTGATCAGCCTAATACAGGTATGAAAAAAATACTGAGTTTCCGGATAAGGTAGGGAAGTCATTTTTATAAATTTATTAAGAAGTATGTGGGATTTTAAAAAATTACTAAAAAGGCCAGAAAAGTTAAGGCTTCCATGGATTACCCCCGGAACGGAAGCGCCATTATTTGGTCTGCCTCGTGCCTCCATAAATACCGCCTCCACCATCACCTTCGCCTCTCCCACCACCACCACTCTTTAACTCCGCCATTTTTCCATCTGCTTGCTCAGTGCTCTGCTCGCTGAACGTGTACTACGTCCAGAGCGAGCAGCGAGAAGACTCCTAGGTGCGATGGCCACAATACCGCCGCTGTTCTTGGTGGCCGCGCTAGCGATGCTCTCCCCTGCCGCCGCTCGCATCCCCGGCGTTTACGGCGGCGGCGCCTGGCAGAGCGCGCACGCGACGTTCTACGGCGGCAGCGATGCCTCCGGCACCATGGGTGCGCGCAATGCATATACTTTTCCTCCCGTTTCTCTGCCTTGCCGATGCCATATTGCCATGTCTCGTGTGATTAACGTGCGCGACGTAGCAATGCAGGAGGGGCGTGCGGGTACGGGAACCTCTACAGCCAGGGGTACGGCGTGAACAACGCGGCGCTGAGCACGGCGCTGTTCAACGAGGGGCAGAGCTGCGGCGCGTGCTTCGAGATCAAGTGCGAGAACCAGCCCGGGTGGGAGTGGTGCCACCCGGGGCGCCCCTCCATCCTCATCACCGCCACCAACTTCTGCCCGCCCAACTACGCCCTCCCCTCCGACGACGGCGGCTGGTGCAACCCGCCGCGCCCCCACTTCGACCTCGCCATGCCCATGTTCCTCCACATCGCCCAGTACCGCGCCGGTATCGTCCCCGTCTCGTACCGCCGGTGAGCCATCCGCCATCAATTCTACTCCTTAACTCACGCAAGTTACAATGTCATGCTGCACTTCTTGCTTTACTTGGGGACTGTGCAGCAAGTCGTAGTAAAAGACATTCGTCTTGGTCATAGGAGTAGTAATTTCTGTGGCCAATAGAGGCCATGCAGGCCCTGCGCTCTTCTTTATTCACGATTCCTTTTCGCGTCTTTTGAGATGGCGTGGGGATGCCGCTCTCGAACCGCACTGTTCATAGCGAAAGATAATTTCGATGCGTTCCATCGGGTCCAGCCAGGGGTAGTAACGGCCGCGCCCGTTTCGCCTCCTCTTCTCGCCGCTACTTTTTCACGAGCCGGTTTATTCACTGTGGATAATTGATATGGTTGCACGTACCGGCACGGCAGGGCGATAAATTTAGAACCCTTACTTTCTTCTAGCGGCCCAACTACCGCGAAAATGGCATCCTTCTCCACGTGGAAGGCGCTTATCTATCAGCGTGGCTTGATTAGTCTTTTAACTAATTATTCCACCGCTCCTTTTGTAACCTACTACCGCCGAGAAATTAGTGGGGATGGATAGGTGCACCGACTGCGGCTTTTAAAGGGGAACGTGATATGATATCGGCTAGAGAAATTGCACTACCAGGCAGCAACAGTGTCAGGAGCACTCGCAGAGTTGTTTTGGTGCAAAAGCTAGATAGAAATGGAGTGTGTCAGTAGCACTCGCAGAGTTGTTTTGGTACAAAAGCTAGATAGAAATAGAGTGTGCACTTCTTCTATAGCGTTTAATTACTGCGCCTCTTTTCATGGGTAAGAATCTGCTCACCGTGATGGCGCTAGTCCATCTCTGTCTGCTTTTACCTTTCTGTTTAGCCGCATTGCACTGTGTGAAACTGTGGACTCACTGCAATTCTCGTAGCAATTCCTTTCCGGTAGTGTGCTACGTTGTAATCCTTGCTGCTGAGAAGAATAAGAATTAGGGTTCTTAGGAAAGAGAAGAATAGTCGTATTTCTTCTGCTTAGCGATTAACACATACATTGAAGCGCTGCTGCCCTGGGCCCCAGATGAATAATGCTATGACAAGGACCAAGCTTGTCCAGGAAAATTGGACTTGTAATTCTGTAGACCAGCACACCAGAGGGAGCAAAAGAAAAGGCGGAGAGAAACATCCAAATCGTAGTGCGTCGTAGAATTCTGTAGGGCACACGTACACACTGGCCGGGACACCCGTGATGCCGCCCGTACCTCGCCCAGTGCACTGACGCGTTCTCTTCGCGCTGACAAACCCATACCCTGAGGAAATGGCCCGTTTGCCCTTTCATTCTTCCGTCCCTGGTGCCCCTGTGAGGCTGTGATCTGTAAAGGCAAAGGGCCATTTTGTCCTTTCGTCCTGCAGCACAGCGTTACATACTCGGCTCGGCATCGTCTGTCTGCCCCCTGGCCAAGTCCTGTGTTCTTCGTTCCAATTTACAGTTTTACCCTTACAAGTAAGTAATCGCTGATCAGTAAGTAGTAAGCGTCGTTTACTGACGAAGTGGTGATGTTGTGGTGGTGCAACGTGATGTGGCAGGGTGCCGTGCCGGAAGTCCGGCGGGGTGCGGTTCACGATCAACGGGTTCCGGTACTTCAACCTGGTGCTGATCACGAACGTGGCGGGCGCCGGCGACATCGTGCGCGCGAGCGTGAAGGGGTCGAGCACGGGGTGGATGCCCATGTCGCGCAACTGGGGCCAGAACTGGCAGTCCAACGCCATCCTCGTCGGCCAGGCGCTCTCCTTCCGCGTCACCGGCAGCGACCGCCGTACCTCCACCTCCCTCAACGCCGCCCCCCGCAACTGGCACTTCGGCCAGACCTTCGAGGGCAAGAACTTCAGGGTCTGACCCTACCATTGCCACTGGGTGATGATGGTTCGTGAAAATTAAGAAACAAAAGCAAGGTCTTTTCATACATAATAGTAATTAGTTACTATAGCGGCTGTTTATTTAGGCTGGGGATGTTCGTCAGGTTCACCATTTCCCGCCTTGGGTTTGGGTTGAGAGGTTTTTCTTGGTAGCTTGTGAAAGCAAGGGGCAAACCGGTAATAGTAAAGTCTAGCGTTAATTAGGGTAAGCTGTCATCACTAGTCTCTGCTAGTAGTATTAGCGTGCTTATGGCTATGCATTTGTGTTGCCAAGTGTTGGTGATGGGATGTTTCCTAATGTTTGGTTTGGGGCTGGAGTTTAGGGAGGTTAATGGGATTTGTGTTAGTGGCTGAAGTGGCTGCAAAGCTGCAGCTTAAATATGGGGGTGGTGAGTGTAGCCCGCAGCTGCTTGTTCCCGTGTCATTTCTCCCCTTGACACGCCGTGTTCTATGGACTTGATTTATCTATCAGGATGGTAATTGGAGTTTGTAAGAAGATTTTAATTGTTGTTCCTCTAGTTCTATCATGTGTGATGGTTAAGCTACTTTGTCGTGCTATGGTATGGTGATGATTCTTGCCGGCTTTCCGCCAATGCTTGGTAAGTTGCTTGACGGCGAGTTCTGAAACCAGAGTTCATAAAACCGACGAAAACCACTCGAAAACCGCGGTTGATCTTACCATTCCGGTTCGAAACTCAAAACCGCTCGGTAAACCGTTCTAATTAAAAAGAAAATTTAAAAATTTTGGAAAAAATTATATGAGAGGTTTTTCGCCAAAAACCGCTCAAAACCGTTTTCGAAGAACATTCAAATGGCCGGGTCGATTTTCGTCAAAAACCGAACGGTTTTTCGTGAAACCGAACGGTTTTTTATTTTTTTCAAATTTTTTTCAATTTTTAAACCTTTCGGTTTTTGACGGGTTTCGAGCGGTTTTTAGCATGCTTTTTGCGAAAACCGTACCGTGAATTTCGACGCGAATTTTGAAAAACGGTTTTGTAATCCCTGGCTGAAAGTACGTGAGAGTGGTAAAGGTGAAAGCTAAACTGCGCTGCAAGCAGGGTTAACAGTACTGTTTCGACCTCGGTTTTTTAACGAGCCAATGGTATCGACAGTAGCAAAAAATTGAATGTTTTTCAAAGTTAATTGAATTTGAAATCTAATCAAACAGCAAAGTAAAACTCGAATGAAAAGTTTGAAAACTGCTCGAAAAGAGGTGAATCATAAGAGTTTCTGTCCCAATTATGTTCATTCTGTTTTTGATTTTTTAAAGACAACAAATGAAGTTAAATTATTTTTAAAATTTTTATGTATGATCCTACACTACTAAAGATAGTATCATAAGAGTTTCAGATCATTATAAAGCTTGTAAAATTCAGCCAAAATTTTAAAACATCTTAAAATTTTGGTTTTTCAAAAAAATTTCATAGAATATGATTTTCCTAAGAGTTATTGGACCAAATCCGGCCCTAAAAGTTTAAAAACTGGCTAGAAATCATAAAATTTCGCCAAAAGAACCAAAATTACTATAGCATTTTCAATCTTTTTTATCCGACTGGTAATTTGGATTTCGCGTTGGCCCGAAATTTCGGCGAAATTTGTATCCATGCTTGGGAGTTCCTTCAGCTATGGAGTTATCCGTCCACATCATTGAGAAAGAGAACCAAGTGTGCCAGTTAGAATGAACTCAAACATCAGTCAGTGTGCTAGGAGCGCAATCAGTGGGTTAAAAGAGATGCTAATTGACTAGTACCATCCGAACGATCCTCTCGCCGGTGATTTCCGCTAAACACACATCAGAATCATGCCACCGATGTGCCCCGGCAAAAAACATTAGCAGTAGTCAACGCCACTCAGAGACGAATATCATCCAGTGACGACTGGTGCGTTTTATAACCTGCAGCAAAGGTTCACTAGCTGGTTGCACTACTTCAATGAGATGAGATGAAGATTTGTACCATGAGCACTACTTTTGTGCCATGAGTTTCGACATACAGATCCATCCAGTAAACTGAAGTTCAGAAGCTAATGATAACGGGAAAGAAAAGACTGGTTGCCAAAACCTGATGACCCAGGAATATGCGCAAGCATAATTACAATCTACCACCTAGCTAACAAGTCGCCCAAATTCTGCCTTGCTAATGGGAATGAACCAATGGCCTTGGATTTGGGCCAGTCTCCTTCCGAGTCTCTCCCAAGCTTTTTCGGAGAGGCTTGGCACTGTTCCTGCCAGCGCTTGCCGTAGGCGCCTTTTTGCCTGCACCCTTGAATTCTTGATTCTTCTCTGCTGCTGGTTTTCTGTCTGCATCACTGGAGTCTTGAATCTCTTCTAGAATAGAGACCACGGCTTCCATGGACGGCCTCATCTTAGCATCGAAGGACAGGCACTCGAGAGCAAGGACGGCAATTGTCTGTGCCCCACTGAGGGAATATTGACCTTCTAGCCTGGTATCCAGGACACGGAATATCTTGCGTTTATGTGTGAGATATGGCCGGGCCCATTCGACAAGATTGTGCTCACCTTGGGGCCGGTTCTTGTCAATGGCGCGACGACCTGACAGCATCTCCAGAAGCACTACCCCAAAGCTATAGATGTCGCCCTTCACAGTTAGATGGCCTGAAAGCATTGCATTGTTAAACAGATGTTTATCATGTAATGAACATGAGCTGTCGGTAAAGGTTATCAAAATAAAGCAGTGTATGTTATTTGCCAACAGGATGGCATTGCAACATTTTTGGCACCAAAGTAAAGGAGGAAAACATAACAGTTAATGCCATGTCATGGAAACAACTAATGGCTGAAGGCAATAAAAGTGAGCAGCAATAACCATTTCCTTATATATTTTGTTCTCATTCCATGGCACACATGTCACAAAAAAAAGGTTTACATAAATTTCATGGAATGGCATAAATTCGAGTCTTAGATATTCAATATCAGACTGACATTGAATGGATATGTAAATGTAATGCATGTACGGCAACACCAACAAAGCAAAGGATGTGCCGAAAATGAGATTTGCAAAGCTAGGGATAAAAAAAAAAGACAAGTACACCTTTTTAATGTGCTGACCAACTGCCGTTATTTAACGTACTAACATCCAATGGTTTCTGCCACAGCATGAGGTTTTGCATCCAAGGCAAGCAAATGTGCAGGATATTGGATGGATAATACTACCCACTACCCAGAACTGCATTTCAATGGTACCTGTTGACAGATACTCCGGAGCTGCATAACCATGTGTTCCCATTACCCTTGTAGATACATGACTCTTCTCATCAACAGGACCATCCTTCGCCAATCCAAAATCAGAAAGCTTTGCAGAATAGTCCTGTACAGTAATATGATGCATTTCTTTCAGTAAAGAGCAAACGAAAGTACAGTGCAATATTCACTTTCACTTACTGTGTCAAGGAGAATATTGGAAGTCTTAAAATCTCGATAAATAACTTTTGCCTCTGCACTGTGAAGGTAAGCTAGTCCTTTTGCAGCTCCAAGTGCAACCTTCATTCTTAGGTTCCATGAAAGAGGTTGAAAGTACGAGCCTCCTGCATCAAGGATTCATATAGCAATTAAAAATAAAACATACCACAATGATATTGTATGCAACACGAATAAAACATTCCTAGGACAACAGTAGAAACACAGTCCTAGTTTAACTTACTCCTAAACAGATGATTTTCCAAGCTCCCACGTGGCATGAGCTCATACACTAGCAGTCGGTGCTCATCCTCCAAGCAGTACCCAATGAGCTTAACAAGGTTGGGATGGCAAAACTGACCTAGGAAATTAACTTCCGCCTATAAACAGAAACATAGCAAAGTTAGAAGAAGATTGAAGTATTTAATTAACACTTCTGAAGCTGTAACTGATCGATTGAAAGGCAGAACAAAAGAGGTAGGGTTTTCAAGAGTAAACTTCAAAGAAACATGAATCAAGCATGAATTCGAGGACAACAGCATACAATAGAATAGCGGTCATACTCACCAACCACTCTCGGTGCCCTTGCAAACCCTCCTGGTTGAGTCTTTTCACAGCAACAGCTATTCCAGTGCCAGGCTTGCAGGCTGACAATGTATTCTCATCAACCCATCCTTTATAGACAGATCCGAACCCTCCTTCACCGAGCACACTGTCAGGACGGAAGTTCCTTGTGGCTAACCTGAGATCATTATAACCGAAGATCTTAACATTGGCTGACTGCAAGATCTCGCATTCAATCTTAGCATTTGGAGGCATGTAAGCTGAAGAGGCTCGACTGCTGCAGCCACTATGCCTATTCCCATCCTTACCGCCGCTCTTTGAGAACATTCCTGCACATCACGTCTTTAGTAGAGATTCTAAAAGACCAAAATCTAGGCTTCATATTTTAAATGAAAATGTTCTCTGATGAAAAAGTCTTTGCATTCATCATATTATGATAAACCTTATTGGAAGTTTCAATGCTTGATTCAAATTTGCATAGCAATTAGGAATCAACTGAAGCAATCATCACTTGGGTATTTTCTAAAATTTTATATGAGCCCCGAGAGTTGCAGGATTAGCCATTTCCACCTGTGGTACACAATGATAGCAATTAACGGATTGACTTGTCTCCCAGAAGTTAATGCAAAGAGCATGTTGATCACAATAGCAAGCAACAAGGCACGAGTGTTGCTGCCTGCGAATGGTGATATGCTCTGGACTCAAAAGTTAAAATGATGGTTTACACAGGACAAGGTGCAAAATGAATATGGAGGAAATGGCAGTGGTTTACCTCCATTAAGTGGTAACATGCATGCACTAGTAACCTTGTCCCACCCAATGCACATCTGCTGCCACGCGGCATGTCCAGAGGCTTATCATGTTTATCTACTACTAACATAAGAAATATCACACCTATTAATAAGCAATTAAAAGATACTTCAATCTAGTGTTGAGATGAGCAAAGCACGTGACAGCTATACAGAAATGAGCCATACTTCATAAAATCACATAAAAACTTTCTAATGGAGCATAAACAACAACAACCAAGCCTTTTGTCCCAAACAAGTTGGGATATGCTAGGAATGAAACTCAATCAAAGTCCGCCTGTGCAGTTTTCTACATAGCCTGTCCCAAGCTAGGAAAAAGGAGAGTTGTGATAGGCTTGGCGAGTCAACGTAAAATAAAATAAAATAAAATACAGCCATCATTTCATGGAATAATGGAGCATACAACATTTTTGTAGATTTAGATTACTAAATGCCTTGAACTTGATAGTACGCATCATAAACAACCAAAAAGTTTCTGGTCATCATTGGGAAATATATCCAATGATTCAAATCATTTCTAGCCATGGAAAGTACTTAATCAGTGGTTGAAACCGTTACTGAATTTGGGCGGGAAACCAAATTAAGAGACAAGGGTGAATAAAAGAATTCAAGACACATGCTCTATATGGTATTGCATATCATACCTGAAAAGGTGATTCAACGAAACATTAATATCAAATTAAACAAGAAAGAACTGGAGCACTTTTCCTAATTCAATCAATAATTTATGAATTTGCAACACAAGAAGAATAACAATAGCAATAGAGAAACAATTAGTCAACCCTAATAATCTTCTTTTCCTTAACAAGCTGTCCCCTAAATTCTTGTGATACATTTTGTAAAGGAAAAAATTTAAATGGTCAAATTCAACAGGTGGCCAATCGATATTCATAGCAAAATGTCACAACAAGGGCAAACTACACTGTACTGTAGTATTAGTCCTGCTTCAATCAAATGTTACCTTGGTCAACAGCAGAATCCAGGATGATTAGAATTCGTCATGGTACGTGGTCAGCACAAGGTACCGATAGATGTGATGTAAAATATTTTACCCCTTGAGAGTCAACTTCCTGTCCCTTACTATTGTCATCTCATCATCTCAGAAGGATAAGCACCACTAGCACAGTAGCACTGCCCTGCCCAGTAGACGATGGTAGAACGTCTACTACACATGGTACTAGTGAAGCGATGTCCCATTACTACACAAGAGAAGGTACCATCACCTAATAAAGCCTATAGCTTCAGTGGTACAACCGCACAACCACCTACGAAGCCTTCCAACATAGCCGAAGCTTACTTTAGCGAAACCACTCTAAAAGTGATTATGATGTCTTACTTTAGCGCCTAGATAGCTTGAACACAATGAAGCTGGCAGGATAGCTAAAGAGTGGAAATCAACTAACCAAACCAAACTACTGGATCACCCTGACTAGGCTTAACCAACCAACCAACCAAATCACCCACACAAATGCATGATCATCCATTGCCCTTGAGTTGCCAAAACAGTGAATAAAATCTCCGGTGAAATAACATACAAACAAGTTCAGCCTTTTGCAATCGAATCCGACCGCACGAGCACCCAAACAACAACACAGGCTAAATTCTGAGCTACAAGAAACCGCTAATAGCTCGGGTTTCCACCGGAATCCCTAGAAACCAATGAGCAGGCCATGAATGGATTTAAATTTGCATCTCGGAACCATCACACGATTGAACCCCGCAAGCACGAATCGACCGAAACCCATCGACCACCCGAAAACAGCAAGCACCGCCACCGAACCAGGTATATGCGGCGAGAGGATCGAACCTGAGGCGCCTGGGTGAGGGCTCCCATCCTTGATCCGCGCGCCCCAGCAATTCCCCATACTCGCAGGCTCCACGCAAATCGAAGAGCCAAGCAAGAGCAAATAAACCCAACCGGATCAAAGCACGGCGGGAGGCCGGGTCACGGGAGGCGGCGAGCGATCCGCCTCATGCGGGCGAGGGCTAGGGTTTTGGGGAGGTGAGAGTAAAGCGAGATGATACGTAGAGACAAAGGCAGGCTAGAGAGTGAGAGAGGGAGGGAGGAGCGGCGTGGTGGAGCGAGGGAGGAGAGAGAGCAGTTAATGGCGGCGAGGGGCAGCCAGAGCCCAGCGCCCCGCCGCTGGTACCGCTTCCGGTTCCGCTGCCTTCTGCGAAAAAGTTGAAAGGCGCGGTGCTTGGTGTGACGCTGCCGCGTGGGCCCGCCCTTGGGACCCATGATTTTACCGTTTCACGCGACGTAACCGTTGAGTTGGACGAGTCGAAAAATCCTACGGGAATGCCTCCAGTGGAAAAAAAATTCTGTGGAGGAGGTATACAAATTTAATCATATGTATCTTTATTCTGATGGATATCACGTGTTTATCTTATTAATCTCAACCATTCATTTAATTTCTCACTCCTCCTATTCAGGGGCGGACTTAGGAAGAAATTATAGGTGGGACATGTTTAAAGTAGTATTAAAACGCTAAAAAGAATGCAATATACGTAACAACAATAGTACTATTAAAGAAACATACATAAAGAAACAATTCAGTTCTAAGTTAGATTCAGTTCTAAGTAAAAAACACATAACTTCTAACTTCAAATGCTAATCCACATCCAACAAATGCTTTCATCAGGAGTTAAGGACGACAGGACTTACCGACTTACCGAAGCTGCTCAACTAGTCGAATACAGGCAACTTCCAAATATGTTGGGTCTATACATATGCAGTATATATAATATACCTTGACTTTATAAATTTTAGGTGGGCAAGCGGTTTCAAGTCGCCTCAAATCTTTGGGTCCTACCGCTCCTATTAATAACACTCTTGATTTTCCACTCCTCCAATTAATAACACTGTTGGTGGGATGAGGCTGAGATTTAGCTAGATGAACACATAACATTCATCAGAGTGGGGATACATATGATTAAATTTGTATACCTTCTCTACAGAATTTGTTTCTGCCTCTAGTGACCAGCCGTAAGCAAACTACTGCCTTAGCGCCCAAATTTACGTGCCCTATTTTTTTAAATAGGAGTATTAGTATAAATGTAGAACATATGTTCTAATTATCTCTAATAAATATTCAGATTATTTAATATTTACTATAAATATATTGCTTCTAGATAATAATTAAAGGTTGTTTATTAATTGTTAATATTTTTTATCTATATGCGAATAGAAAATATACCTATAAACTGCAGGGGAGTAAAAATTACGAATTTTTTATATAATATTTTCTTTATTTTTTTTTCAAAACTAATCGTAGGAAAAAATTGCAAAATACCTCCTGTCAGCCTAATGCAGGCGATCGCCTATACTAGGGCGACAGCGCCTCTTAACGGCTCGCAACAACGAAATTCCAAAATTTTAACGGGAGAGCAAAAAAATTGAAAAATAGATCTATCACCCCAGTTTGGGGCGACATGTTCAAATTTTTACTGTAGCAAAAATTTTCATTATTTGTTGTAATTTTTTTTACAATATTTGTTGTATTCAACTGGGAAAAAAATCATGTCTGAAATATTGTAAAAAAAACATACAACAATTACTGGAAAAATTTTGCTACAGTAAAAATGCTACAGTCTATTTTCCAATTTTTTTTGCTCTGCCGTTAAAATTTTGGAATTTTGCCGTTGCAAGCCATTAGGCAGGGCGCCTGTCGCTCCAGTATGGGGCGACAGGAGGTATTTTTGCAAATTTTTTTCCTCGCCGATTAGTTTTGAAAAAAAAGATTTAAAATAAATATTAAATAAAAAAAGATTCTAAAAATTACCGGGTCGATTTGGGTGGCAAGGCCCGGTCCGGCCATAGGCAACAAGCTAAAAATTGGGGTCGTGTGGCCCAGGCTTTGTCCGTCCTGCTTAGCAATTCGGCAGCATCTCCTAAACCGAAGGGATGGAGTTTCTTTAAAAAATAACAGTAAAAGGTCGTTTTAGTATTAACAATGCACATAACAAAGGTTTTTAAAACAACAATACACATAACAAAGTCGCGTGCGTGGGAGAGGACGTGACATATCATCAAGATAGATGTAGGATTTGATAAAATGGCTCAAAATTTGACTGAATCCTTCTAGTCTTAGTCATCACTCCCTTTTCCCCCTCTCAGTCTATTGCAAGATTGCTAATTTTATGCTTCAAAATTTCGTCAAGAGTCAATAGAGATTATCTTCCAGTATCATTTTATTGAATGTAGATTATCCAGACAGATTAAGAAGATATTGAAAATGATTAGACTATCCCTAATTATTATCTATAAGCAATAAGTATTAGTCAAGTGACTGGGCGTTGCAGCGGAAATATATTTTTGAACCCAATAATCAAAATGTGCCATGTGTTTACAAAAATAAAATTTGCGCACTTGAATTACCATGGGGAGGGAGAAGGGAATGGCCTGGGCAGGGTAAGCGGGTGTGGACGAAAAGAGAGAGATACGATTGATTTTCTTTTTATTAGCGAGACGTGGCCTATGGTCTATATATCGATATGCTGATTTTATTGGTTTTGCACATACATGGCATTTATGGATAAAATTATTAAAATATATGACCTATAAACTTAAAGGGAGTGCACCTATATAGCTTCATCTGTACTTTGAACATTAGCAGGTGAACCAGGATTGTTTTTGCTCGAAGCCTGGAATATAGAAGTTTGTGTTTTATTGTTTATACTAAGTGGTTTATGTACAAGTTGGTTCAAAAAAATCATTCATATGTTTGATTGTTTAAATAAAATCATCCTATCTTAGATGATGGAATATAATTTTGATGAATATTTCTTGTAGATATCGAATCAATTTATTCACTAAAAACAATGGAACTAATAGTGTGTTTAGTTGTTTGTACTAAGTGGTACAGGTATAAAATGATTCAAGAAAAAAGTTATCTATGCATTTATTTACTTGAATATAACCATTTCATCCTAGATGGTGGAATACAAATTTGAGAAATATTTCTAAATCATACCATTCATCCAAAACAATGAAACTAAATAGTATAAAAACATCAATTCCTATTCAACTGTAAGACCACCATTTTTAATAATAAATATCAATAATGGGTTCTCTATGCCCACAATACTAGTCCCATGATCAGTGGTTAGTACGCACAGCTTACAAAATTGAAATTACATCCATACACAATAATATTACATACACTAAAGCATCTTGAGATTACATAATATTATTACAAGCCAAAACTCGAAACTTACAGCAGAAATATTATTTATCTTGTAGTATGCCTTAGCCCAACCCTCAAGTAACAAACATTATCTAGACCTAACTTTGCACCAGTCCAGTGACAATAACCCTTATTATGGAGAAGAAACAAGAATTATGACAGTTATTCCCTATCATTAAAATAGTAACATGTGCAGTAAATCCCTATAATATAGGTTTCTTCCCATAACAAGGTGTACACCGTTGTACCCATATGCATTTACCCACACTGAGGTGTGGAAGCCCCTCATACGCAAATCTAACCAGAATGCTTCCACTAACTCCCACCTTTCAATGCGCAAAGCTAGACCTAAGCAGCTTAATAGATTAAGGCCGTCCCATTTTAGCACTCGTGATTGTACGGTTTTCTTGGCTTGAAAACAATCTATAGCTTGGTCCTTAATCTGACACAGGCAATAATCTCTCCCTACACTACTTACAAGTTCGTGCACAACCGGCTATTGTTAATAATTGCCCGCATCTAAACCATAGTTTTATTTTGAGTTTTTAGTCAAAATACTAGTAATCAAAAACATGTCATATCCGAAATTTTCAAATTCCCAAGAAGCAGTTTTGATTTGATCATCTACTTCGCTGCTAATTAAGCATGGCTAAACATAATTAATAATCATATATACCCAAGTTGACATTATGTATTGTCTACTCATTTTCTATGGTTATCAAGGTTCACATGTCCATATTTATCAAGGAATTTCAAGGAAATATCAGGTATATCTACCAACATTTTAATATAGCATTTTTATGAAAAGTACACATATGCATATTAGTTTTGCAAAGTATTGAAAAGTAATTATTTAAAATAATAGGATCAAAATGATCAAGGAGGTGCTTGCCTTGCTGATCGTCGTCCGTTACAAAGTCTGGATCGTCTGCTAGGTCGTCGCTAACAAACTCAGGCTCGTCGGAGTCTACTCGTTGATCAACAGGAAAACATACACTAGACAGTAAACTGAAATAAGGACAAAAAATGGATAGAAAATCAAATAGAAATTTGCTCATAAAAACAAATGTATTTATTATTAAGATTATGGTTCATATTTATGTATTATGTAGTCTTCTTATTCTTGTTAGTATTACTTTTTGGACTAAATGGTATTAAGTGTTTTCTTGCTTTTTATGGATTATGCCTTTTTTTTAACGAATTCAAGAAGCTAAAATTATGTATTTTCATACATATATATGTAAGTATTTTCTTTATATAGCTTACAGACTATATACCAAGTATAATTATGCAATTGCTCTGCTGATGTCCATTCTGGGATGATAAACATCAGATTAGTTCAACTCTTAATGAAGTTCTTATGGACCATTGTTAATGATATGCATATACATATGCACTAATGCATCTTTTGCACTAAGGTCATAATTTAATCATAAGGCAAATGCAAGATGAATCAGGTTCTGCAACGCATGCATATGCAGGGTCCTTTTGATATATACATGCATATATGGCATTTCTGAATATTGAGTTCATTGAAATTACTTTTAATAAAAACAGGTTCAAATAAAAATTGAAACATAAATATTATCACATATTTGAGTTGTTGACAACTTAAGGATTCCATAAAAATCAGTCCCATTCAATTCTAAACATGTTTGCAAAATTTCTACATACAACCTACGTTTGGTGCCTTTTCTACAAATTTTAATTTCAATTTTTTTTCCAGAGAAGATTTTTAAAATATTTTTGCATATTCTGAGAGTACTTGATTTTAGATGAATTTTGAAATTGATTTCATCTTATTTGGATTTATATTTCAAAAGTTATAGCTATTTGAAGTGATTCGGTTTTTGAAATGAACAAATATATTAAAATACGTTTTCAGAGTACCGTAAGTGTCTTTCACAGCACGCGCCAATTTTTTTTCATTCAAACCCAACCGGTCACTAACATCTCGAGTCCATCTGTCAGTGAGACCAAACAAAGCGTGAGCTAGGGCTCACCGCCGGCGAGGATCCGGTGACTTTCCAGTCCGACCGAAGGCACGACTAGCACCAGGGTGTCCTCGCGCACCCGATGGGGGGGTGCCCATCCCTACCATTGACCGGCCGAACCACCTTGCCACTGTGGTTATGCGGTAGCGGAAGAGGTGACAAGCCATGCCGGCGACAAGAGACAACTCCTATGGAATTGGTTACAGCTCTAGCATCAAGGGATACTGCGCAACTCATTTTGCCTATTTGGGACTACTAAAGCTTGTCGGATGTGCTCACCACCATTCGCATATTTTGGAGAAGAAAGAGGTATAGTGGTGGCGAAGCTCCGGTTGATGATTCCTGAAAATGAGTGAGGGGTTTTGAATGAGGTGAGACACAAAAGCTAATGCGCAAAGGAATTTGAGAATGAAACCTTGCACAACCTCAATTTGAGTTTGAATGAGGTCGAAGGCACGACTAGCACCAGGGTGTCCTCGCGCACCCGATGGGGGGGTGCCCATCCCTACCATCGACCGGCCGAACCACCTTGCCACTGTGGTTATGCGGCAGCGGAAGAGGCGGCAAGCCATACCGGCGACAAGGGACAGCTCCTATGGAATTGGTTACAGCTCTAGCATCAGGGGATACTACGCAACTCATTTTGCCTATTTGGGACTACTAAAGCTTGTCGGATGTGCTCACCACCATTCGCATATTTTGGAGAAGAAAGAGGTATAGTGGTGGCGAAGCTTCGGTTGATGATTCCTGAAAATAAGTGAGGGGTTTTGAATGAGGTGAGACACAAAAGCTAATGCGCAAAGGAATTTGAGAATGAAACCTTGCACAACCTCAATTTGAGTTTGATCTCTTTTCTAGGGTTCTTCGACCGAAACGGATGAACTGGAAATTCAAGGCTACTTAGTTGATGAGGGTGAATGGAATGAGAGGGGTTTTGACGCGTGCTCTTTTGCGACTTTAGGCCAGCTTTTATAGCCAGAGAATTCGCTGTAGATTGGAGGCCACCTGGTGTGAACTCAATGGTTAAATGGCGGCAGCTCCACAGTAGAAAGTATGGGCGATCAGGTGAAATTTATGGATGAGGCAGTTACGTGGCAAGCTAATGATGCTGTGGTTACCTCGGTTGGCGTAGAAGCGCAGAGGTGGCGAAGCTACAGCGGAAATTTTTCGCTCGGTAGCTCCGGCCAGAGGAAGAAGAAGAAGGAGCTAGCTACGACTGATAGGTGGGGTCAACAGGGAGATAGGCCCACACAGCAGAGGCAAGAGAAGAGAACTTCGAGTTCTTCTGCAGTCTGAGCCGATTTTGCTCCTTTGAATCCATTATCTATCATGCCTGTAAATTAATGGGAATTTTATTGCGTGTACTTGAGATAAGCTAGATCACATTGTTAAAATTTTAAGCTGATTTGTTGTCTGTAGAATTTGTAAAAATTTTGACAGTGCACTGTGCATAGATTTGTACATTCTATTTTTAATTTATCTGGGTATTTATATTTAATTAAAAATTTTTGAAACTTTCTGTGAAGGTTCCTTATGGTCATATTGGTCTCCTGTAAAATTTTTCAACTTTATATTCTTTATATTTTATTTACTAAAATTCTGACATTGGTATTTCCAGATTTTTAGCTTTTCTGTTTTTGAATTCTTATAATTATAAAATTTAACTATTATTTCCTAATATTTTTACTAGTTGATGGCCCGATCCAGAATGAAGATAATATAAAAAAATTTCACATCAAATTTATGGCAAATTATTTTTGTTAATTTCTGATATATTTACTGTTTGTAGTCAAGACCCGTTAATTTACCTTTCTTTTCATCTTTTAATACATTGATATGACTTTTAAATTAAAATTTTAGTGTTTTGGATAGCTCCACAGATTTTACAGGGATTTTTCTTATTTTGTTATTTTACAAATCTTTTCTTATCACTTATCCAATGTTTAAATGATTAACAAAAGAGATTTTCCCTTAAAGCAATAATAAAAAAGCCAAGAAAATCTAGAGAAAATTTTAAAAAAACCAGGAAAATGCAAAATAAAACTAAATCAAATATATTTTGATTTCTTATTTTTATTAAAATTTCAGAATATTACATCAACATTATCCCACCTACCAAATACACCCTTAAATAATATAAGATCACCTTAGCCTTTTCAACCTGCAGACTAAATCCGAAGAAAACGTTGCCGAATTCAGCGTAACTACCGGGCGGGCCGCGTCAAGCCCTGCAGATCTCCCCTTCTCCGGGACGCGAACCGCTAGCGAGCAGCAGTGGGTGGGGGGCCTGGGCTGGGGGTGGACTCTACACCGGCCGTCGGGATGGCGGGTGCCGCCTGGCCGCTCTCCTCCATCGCCGATTTCCTCCCCGCCTCCCTCTGCCTGACCCTCCTCCTCGCTTCCCTCGTACTGTCCAAACCCTACTCCCCCGCTCCCTCCTCCTCCTCATCCTCGCACCGCTGACGCCATCTCTTCTCCCTCCTCTGCGCAGGTGGCCGTCCTGGTGCTTGGCGTCGCCGCCGTCTTCTTTGATCACCTCCGCAATATCGGATGCATGCACTCGTAAGGCGCTTCTGTATTCCCCGTCTTATCCTTTTGTTTGTCTCTTGCGATCTGCCCGTGTTGTTGACTGGCGCGTCTTTCTGGATCTCGGCCGCAGGCTGGAGAGGACAGCCGTCTCGGCCTCCTTCTTCGAGGACCCCAACTCGCTCAACAAGGTACTCAATTGCTCGTCTTGAGTTGCTCGCGCTGTGACATGGTGTGCACGCTAGGTGTTTGTTCATTTGCTTGTGTTACCTGTGCTAGGTTCCCTGCCCGTCCATTTATGACCCTGCGGAGAAGTACATTTCCTTGATCATTCCCGCTTATAACGAGGAACATCGGCTTTCTGAGACTCTTACAGAAACACTCAAGTAAGGATCTGATACGAGCACTTCCTGTTCATGTTGCTCTGTTAAGTTTGCTATATTTGAATGGTACCGCTTAATCTATACAAGTAGTTTTCCGTGTCATAGCTTTATATGTCTGGTGATTGTTTGATTTGTTATGTTAATCAATGATCACCGTGTTGTTTTCGTTCTCCAATAGCTACCTGAAACAACGATCAGCCGCTGTGAAGTCCTTTTCTTACGAGGTATGTACAAATTAAACATGTTAACGATCTTCTTTATTTGATATGACCAAAATAACGATACATTTGAAAAAAGAATCCCGTTAAGCTACTTTTGCAAGTGAAACTAGCTAAGGAAAGATGAGAGATTATGTATTTCAGTATCATGAAATATGTTTAGTGAGCTGGTTAAACCCTTTGCTGCATTGGCTATAGTATGCCATGCACAGCAGACTAGCATTTTTACTTATGCACGAAGAGATGCTCGATATGTGATTTTATAGGTTTTGCACGTACACGGCATTTTCCCCTGCTAAATTCTGGGTACTTGTTTGTCCCTGTTGTTTTTTTTTAAATTCAGTCATGGAGTTCGACCTGATTTTTAAAATAGTCATATGATCTTGAACTTGCATATGTTAGATTTATAGTTTGAAACATGTTCATTCAGTGTATAGCAAAAACCAAAGCCCTGAATCTGGGACTGCGTGGTTGGATTTATCTCACTGTTATTGTTTATATAGGCCTTTTAGCAAGAAGGGACAAAGTTACAATATTTTCCTTGGGAGCTAGTTCATATTACTTTCTGAATTGCAATCACATGTTCTATATTCATTTTAAATCTTAGAGATCTCAATATCTTGTTTGAAGTGAATCAGTGATTTTGGTAACTATGTAAATGTAAGTTGTAGGTCCTTTACAAAGTAATCCCGGCTAATGATGTAAGTTATGCGTGACACAAAATCTAATAGCTCGAGTAAGTGGTTAACACTGTTTATCTAATTAACTAAAACTGGTGTCAGCGCCTATCCATTAGCTGCAGCGGTCGAGCCTTATACAGAAAGTGATGGGGTTAATTGAGACCGCTGAACTCTGTACTTGGGTCAAGTGAGACCTTAATATAATCTGGACTTCCTCTGCAATGTCAGAGAACTCATACCTATGAACAACATCATGTTCTTTGAAAACTTGTTATCTATATTTGTATTAGCATTTGCATTGTTTTGTTATACCCATCCAGATTTTTATTTAGCTAATTTTGGAGGTTTCATGTGTTCTTTATCAATTCTATGGAGGTCTTGATTGTTGACGATGGAAGTACTGACCTTACCTCTAAAGTTGCCTTCGAGTTTGTAAAGAGGTACAAGATTGATAATGTTAGAGTTCTTCTACTTGGAAGAAACCATGGGAAAGGTGAAGCAGTCAGAAAAGTGAGTGCTGTTGAACTCCCCTCTCTCTCTCTAACATGCACACACTAGTTTTTGTATGACATCAACACTAATTGATGCTTTCCAATTTTTTGTGTAAGCATTGTCTAGGGGATGCTCCATTCACGTGGTGAACTATTACTCATGCTTGATGCTGATGGGGCAACTAAGGTCACTGACTTGGAAAAGCTTGAAGCTAAGGTTTGTTGTAAGCTTATTCAAACAACATGTTGTAAAAAATTATATCAGGCTGGTTTTGATTAACATGAATAAAAATAACATCCCAAGATTTGCATTTTTGCTGTTAGGTTCGTGATTTGGCTAAAAATGTTCAGTCCAGTCCAGTAGCATCTGCTAGTTTGTCTCAGAAACTATCTGATGTTGAAATTACTGTTTTCGGTTCACGTGCTCATCTGGAGAAGCAGGCTCTTGCCACCGTAAATCTCCTTAACTCCATTACCCCCAATTGTGTGGTTTTGTTTCCTAGTCCATTAGGTTTTTCACTTTGTGATATATTATGCTTTTCCTGGCTTACTGCAGAGGAAATGGTACCGAAACTTTCTTATGAAAGGTTTCCACTTGGTAGTTTTGTTGACTGCTGGTCCTGGGATCAGAGATACACAGGTAAGCTTTTGTAAGCACAAGATGTGCCTGTTGATCCATTACTCTATTCATTAATCCCATTCGCTAATTATTACAAATTTCAGTGTGGCTTCAAGATGTTCACTCGAGCTGCTGCAAGGAAACTCTTTACAAATATCAGATTGAAGAGGTATTTTCTTAATCAAATTCCTGTGCTGATTCTGTGTATGAAATATTCACATCCTCTTGCAAGGCATCAAGTTGACAGGCATGGGTGATTTATTGTTATTATTATTTGCATTGGCAGGTGGTGTTTTGATGTTGAGCTAGTATACCTATGCAAGCACCTCAGGATCCCGATGGCAGAAGTATCTGTTAATTGGACTGAAATACCTGGATCCAAAATGCGCATGACAAGCATCCTGCACATGGTATTTGAGCTCGTGCTGATGAAAGTAGGTTATGGACTGGGTTTTTGGAAAATTTACTCGTGGACCCTGTGTTGACAAGTCACTACAGTTTCATCACTGGAGCGTACACCGTAGTCAGTTCGTCAGTGGGCATTTCAAGGAAAATTTACAATTTTCCAAGAGTTTCACCTGGAAAGAATACACTCCTGTTGTATCTTAGTGTTTGATCATAGAGAGATTGACATATATAGGTCACATGTACTCTTACTGCTGATAAATTCTCTAATCCTTTTTATTTGATTTTGTTACGCACGAATCCAAAATGTGACTGGCCTTGTTTTATCGGCGGAGAAAGATGTTTACTTCCGATCATGTTTGACATAATGCACAATACAATATTCTTTGCTGACTTGTATGTGTATACGTACGATTGAATAATAGTTGTTCAATTTAGCTTATTACAATGCATAGGTCACTGGCTCACTGCATTGGGATTTGCGAATGCACATTGTAATGTATGCAAATCACATCCGGTTTCGTAGTCAAGACTCTTCTAATCTAACCACCCGACTCTTAACTTCTAAAACTTATTTATTTAGCATGCTCTTATACATATTTATATACGTATAACTTTTCACATATACTCTGGTCCAAAGCACGTCAAATCCGGTCTATTTTGTATCAATTTCGGTCGAAAATCTCGAAATTTTGTGAAATTATTATAACAATTTGATTTTTTTTATTCGGTCAGAATTTAGAATCTCATCCCAACCAAAAATCCGAAACTTTGTTCGGATTTTGAACTATAGACTGACGCACGCATGACTACTCCGCTGCCCGGTTTCCTGTCCGGCGTGGTCCGCGCGAGCGCGCAACCGTCGCTCCTGCCGGCTGCCGCGCCGCAGCAACAACGGCGTACGCATGGCCATGGCCTGTACGTGTCCTACTCCTAGCCAGTAGTAGCACGGCCTGGGTGGTTGTTCTCGACTATTCCGGTCCCTCACGCCGTCACGCCACGCGCCCGAGGGAGGCGTCCACGCTGGATGATGCCATCGCGCGCCCAGTCACACATGCTGACATGTCCACGCATGCCAGAGGTTGTTAGCTTGCTCTTCCTACTGTGATGGATTTTTTTTTAGAAAACGATGGGGGCTCTGCCATGTATTAAAGGAGGGGCTAGAAATACGGTACAACATTTGATACCGATACAAGTTTAATTGTTTAAAGCGAAATAGAAATAAATAAGGAATGCCACATGGAAACAAGCCATAGCCTGACCCATCGCGGAGAAGCCCGCGACACCACGCTCCTATGAAGAAGCAAGAAAACTGTTTGAAAGTATGTCACGCAGTGCTACGGAGGTTGAGGAGCTACCGTGATCCTTCCATTCTGAATGTCATCGACAGCGGTGTTAGCCATGGACTGCACGGTTCGATACAGGTTGTTGAAAATCCTGTTGTTCCTTTCCTTCCAGAGATTTCATGACATACATCAAGATGTCATCCGCCTCTTTGCGTTGTTGTTTGGCAACTGAGAAGCGGATCAATCGCCACCAAGCAGCAGGGCTTGCTCCAACCAACGTTGGTTCTATGGGAACGAAGTTTATGCTCATAAAGTGTAGCACCCTCCTCCGAACCTGCTTTTCGAGCGGGCATTTCAGTATGAGGTGTGTGGATGGAATTTCATATTCTTATCCTGCTATTCGTTACTTCCTACCGCATCGTCATATTTCTTGTTCGAGACACATCGCAGTATTTTTGAAAAATCGGACCCCATGGATTCTAATTTTGTTTTTCCTAAAAAATAAAAACGGGAGATCGCTTCTGATGTTAATTGTAGCGTTCCTCAATCCTCTACGTTTGTGCAACAACTTTCTTAGACTTTAGAGACACGAGTGACCAAAGTGAGGATCAACAGGCACAAATTGAATAGTTTAAAAGGCACCTGGACCAGTTATTTGATTGTCTTTACGGCATATATATTGACAATTTGTACACCAGTTATGCGAAACAAGGGAGACACCAGCGATGGCACGGGAAGGCGAGGCTGTCGAAGCGGTGGAGGAGTCGCTGACGGAGCTGGCAAAAACGACTGAGGGCGGTGACGTACCACCGGGAGGAGCGAGGGCCGGTGAGCAAGAATGGAAGGGACTAGCCGAAGAAAAGCGAACGGATTTAACTCCCGATTCGCGAACAACCGATGAAGGAAGAACCAGCAGCGGCATCGAAACCAACAGAACGAACCTTTCCATGATTTCGGATTCTCCAAAGAGTCTTCCCGCAAAACTGACGACTTGGATGGCCTGAGAGCGCCGGAAATTTTCCGCGTATAACAGATAAGATATAAGTTGTGAAGTAGCAAACATGAGATCTTTGCCAACCCCATACAATGGACTGCAACCAAGTATATAGTATATGCATTGTTTATAACAGGATAGCACAAGCTGTTACTCAATTCTCGATTGAACGTCTGGCACGTTGCTGCTTACCACCCGGGCAAAGAAGCGACTTACAGTGAAGGGCCAGCAGGCCAGCATAGCTCTCCAGTTTATTGAAGTAGGAACTTTCACCTCAACTTTACTTCCCATCACTGCGCAATGAATCCTCTCTCTCGAAACAAGCTGTTGATCTCTGGTTATCAAGCATCAGCAAGCAGTACAGATAGTAACATACATAATTGTCAAAAGGAGTTGAATATGAAGATGATAAGACCTTTTTTCTCTTAATACTAATACGGCCAAATTTATCAGTATTTAAATTAGCATAAATATGTAACTTTGTATCAAAAAAAATAAACAATCATGATGTAAGCACTTACCCTTACCTGTGGCAGACTGCAGATTTCCATTTGCAATATTGTAAGACCCACTTTCCTTGTGGAAAATGCCTGAAGAAATAGCAGCAGAAGCATTTGTTTCCTAGAGGATACGAGGACCCAAAAAAAAAATGCCGCACGACACCAAAACAGAGATCGGCACCAACTGAGTTCAGACACCATGTTAGTAAGATCTTCTTTAAATCCAAGATCCTAACCTTCGCCAAGGCTGTGCTGGCACATACATATCAGATAAACCTTTGATCCAGCTGGAGACTTACGAGAAGCTATCGGCAGATGGCAGGGAGTTCTGAAAATGCTTTTACCTACAAAACCCCTCAATCCGCCGGTAGCTTCTCGTGCGTCGACAGCCGCATTGCTCTTGATTGCCGTTCACTACAGAAATAACAGAACCACCTGGTTCTGACATCTCTCAAGAAGTGACATGAACTTTATTCAAGAACAGATATACGGGCATCTGTCAGCTCAAAGGAAGAGGCATTGTGTTTGTGATGTAACTTGACATCACTCCTCAATGGCTATTTGAGTGGCGATCTCGCGGGGAAAGTTAAGGTAATGAAATTGGAAATTTGAAGGACGAGCGAAATGAACAAGGAGAAAAGGTACCAAGAGACTTGATTATGAAAACATGAACAGATAAATTAAAAGAAAAGGCAACCTAGTTGCTGCCGGCGTAGTTTTAACCATCCTGAAGGCCGGCGTTGATATAAAATAGTTGGGAACCAGACAAATGATGTACGGTTGGTATCTACAATAGACTTGAAAAGGCATCTTTAGATATTCTCAAGAAGAATAAAAAAAGGAAGGGATCTTTAGGTAACTCCACTTTCATTTAACCCATCTAATTTCTGATGGATTAGCTTCATGCGGTGAACAGTTTGCCTAACAGCCTAAGGGCGGTATTATTGGCGATAGATGAGATGACTATGAAAAGGCTCTGCACAAAGTTGTAACAGCTTTTAACAGTTAGCGTCCGTGTTTACACACAAGTAAGGGTCTGTTTGGTAGAGTTTCAGATCCCAGCTTCACCTGAGATCTGAAATTTATAGGCTAAAATAAAGTGAATTAAGTTTATAATTTTGGTTTAAAATGTAAATAAGATGATCTATCTAAACACTCTTAATGTACTCGCAGCTCCAGCTTCACGGATCTGGTGAAACTATAAATACCCAGCTCCACCAGATCCACGGATCTGGTGGAGCTGGATCCCTACTAAACACACCCTAACTCATTGATCAAATCAACACTAAATCTAAACTACCAATTTCAGATCTTTGTATAAAAAATGGGAAATCTAGCATATAAACAAGATTGAACAATCGACAGCAAATATAAATTGCTTCAATACCGAGTGTACCTTTAATCAGAAAATATGATAAAACTACACAATCCAAAACGAGAAAAATCTGACACGAGTTGCCCTTTTTACGCTCTCTAGCATCTTGTTGGGATCAAGTATAGAGTCAAACGCCCTCTTCCTATTCGAAGGTTGATGCTCTTCCTGTTGCAATGATGAACTGTCGCGTATAACCGGCTTCCTCCTTTCTGTTGGTGCATGCTCCTCCTTCGTGAAGACCTCAAACTCAACCAATCTTAAGAACTCTTCAGTATCTGTCGACAGCTTCTCTAACCTCTCCACAATACAATTAAGCTTTTCCACGTCCTTGTCTAACAAGAGCAGCATCTTGGTGGTATTGTGGAAGTACTGTACCATGCTCGATATGGCAGTCTTTGTGTAAATCAGTTTACTGGGTTCGCCTTTGTGATGCTTGTTCTTCCTGACGGCTTCGTTCAAGGCTCGCCAATGGAAGCTAAACAGAACCTCATCGCCTTCTGTGGCAGCTTCCTTGAGCTTCTCCTGCCACTTGAGCAGATAGGAATTGGTGATTTGGTGCTTATTAGATGCCTCAACCGTGCTGTGGATCTTTATACACAGCATCTCCAGCTTCCACAGCTTCTCATCAACAGCCGCCAGCATGTTGAACATTTCGATCACCTTGGAGACGGCCCTGTTCGCGACATCGCTGACCACTGCTGGAACAATTTGTCCTGCCATTGCTCAAACAGCTTGTATGGATACAAGGCAGCTTAAAGGAATATGAGGAAAATATTGCATATATAGAACCAAAAGTGTATCTGCCTATCTGAGTGATCATCTTTGGGAGCTTTAAGTAACTGAAAGCTGTAGCAGAAACAAGACAATCGAAATGGATTGAGAAAAAGAGGTATCAAGTATTCGGGAAAAAAGTAGCCTAGGTGTCGCTGATGATATATGATTGGGAGACAGGTGATCTGAGCATAGTTTGTGTCACCCACTCACCACTTAGATTTCGACTGAAATTATAAGACTTTAAGAGGTGCTTCCATACTATTCTTGGGAGATAATAAAGTATATATTGAGTTAGCACTAAGAGATACCAAGAGTTTAAAGGGTTAATGTATCAAGAGATACAAAAGTTTAAAGGTAATTTGGTGGTACCATATGGTACCTCCCAATGATGGTAAAAACTCTACTAAAACTATAAATTGATTGGGAATAAGGCCTTGCTCTGAATAATTTCTGTCGGTTAAGGGTCTGGATGAAAGCAAGTCCGAGACTCTGTGTGTATCTGTAGATAGTAGTTCGTTAGTTACACCAGTTCGTGTATATAGTTTTTCCCGGCACTGGAATACCCAGGTGTTGTCGGTGGTGTGTTTCTCGGACACCTCTGCGTGCTGTGGGCCTGTGGATCTCAAGTTGCTACAGCTTCTTCCTTGATCACACTGTGTGGAGACTGGAGAACGGCCTGCTCGTTACCAGTTACCACCGTGAAGGACAGCCGAACCAACTTGCTCTGCAATCGCTCCCAGATCTTACTCACCAAGAGAGGAGGAGAGTGAAGCTGGGGGTCGAGATGAGTGATACACGCAGAGTTGTCAGCCATTTGATCGTCTTACCATAAGTTGTTTCTTTTTTTCATCTTTTTTGTGAGCTGAATCTGACCATAAGCTATTTTTTTAGAAAATAATCTAACCATAAGTTTTGACGGGAGCTTCCATACTTTTCTTTTTAAAAGTTGTATAAATATTACAGCATTAATGAATAGTAGACGGTGATTCCTACATTTTCGCTAGTTTCAAAATTTATACAACTTGTATTTAGAGGAAAAACATAGAAGCGCGCTCATAAGTTTTTAGAGAGGAATCTGACCATACGTTGTGAAAAAAGAAGGCCCGGTAGGATGCAACAGGGTCAAAAGACCCCCGGGCCCCAGCCTACACTAGCCGCCGGCCCAACACACACCGACACCCACACAAAGCAACGCATGGCGACACTCCTGACGCCTCACACCGGCGCACGAGGAACGCCGCAATCGCATGCCCTCGCTCGCGCCGGTAACGGTAAACGGCGGCTCACGGCACTACGCCAAGCAGCCATACGGCCGTCGGCCGGCGCGCCGCACCTGGCGTGCCAGGTAGTAGTAGTATGAGCATCCAGTTGAGAATTGATCTCACCAAGAGGCAAGAGCGAAGAAGTAACGTGATAATCAGGTCAGAATACTAGTACTATATTACATGCGGCTACGATTACGACCTCACAGAAGAAACAGAGACCAGGCTACATCCTGATGAAACGCGTCGGTAGACGATCTGACCCGCACGCTGTTAGGGTTTTGATACACTGGTTAGGGTTTTGATATCACTTGTTAGGTTTAATAGCACCATTATAAGAAAAAACTACGGGAAACAATTCACTTTAATGCTTCAAGATTACAAATATAGGGGATTGGCTTATATAACTAAGAGCCCTAGTTGTAGATGGTTTAGACTAACAACCTATTTGGATATAACCAAAAAATATGGTAAGTTGAGATATTGAGTTATCTCCAACACACGCCAAAAGTAGAGCTGTATACTCGACACCGATGATCCGTAGAAGAAAGAAAAGCCACAGGCTGAGGACCTGTTTAGGAGAGCGGTACCTTCTCTGAAAAATCTGTTTTTTAGTTTTTTTTAGCTAAAAACCGTTTTAGTTTTAGCTTTTTATAAGCTACCATTTAATAAATAGCTAATTTCCCTCAGCAATAAGCTATAAAAGCAGTTACAGTCTAACTTTCAGCTTTTAGCTTTTGTGTATATCTATATGGCTTTTGGCTTATGTTAAAATCCGTTTAAAAGCTAAGTGGTTTGAAAGTGGCTTATTAGCTTTTTAAAAACTGAAGATGACTTTAAATAGCACAGACATAGACTAAATCTGACCCGGCCGGTGGAGCAGGATATTTCGGAGTTCGGGCCGGCTAATTTTGTCAAATGGGGTCTGTACTGTACTTGGTGAAAACAACGGTGCGACGGGACTCTGGGCGAGGTTGTCATCTCGTTGTCCGTCCGCAAGGCCGAGACGTCCCTACCGTCTTGGACGGACGCTACGGCCGTCTCGCCGTAGTAGTAGCATCCAAAGCCGAGTAAGAAATTATACTCCATTTGCAGCAGAACGGGACACGAAATGGAGAAAGAAACAATGCTAAGTATTACTGATGCGTCTCCTACTCAAGTGGTATAAGAAAAGAAAACCACAACTACAAAAGTAAGCAATTTCGTGAAGAAGAAGAAGAAGAAGAATGTAGGCGGCAAAAGTCAAATAAAACACGCTTGAAGTTGGCATTAGTTTGGGGGGGTGGTTCAGGAAAACTTAAAAGGCAAGGAAATAGGTGGATCCGTCGGTCAAATCCGATGAAAAACTGGCGGATCTTACATGTCCAAGTTGGGACGTTTGAAAGCTTCCTCAGGTTGACTTGACAGAGTGCTGACTAATATGGCCTGGCTTGTTGCTTCAGCTCATTGCTTATGGCTGGGCTGACATGAAGTTTAACTGTGATGATGCCTGCTCTGCTTAATGTTATATGTAATCCTGACTTGGTCAGTTAGTTATACTCAGTCCGAGTTATTAGGTTCAGCGAATGGTGAAGTGCCTAAGTTAGTTGGGTAATGTGTTAGCGGAGTCCGGCTTTGTCGGACATGGCTACAGTTAGTTAATTCTGATGCTCTGTAATTCCTTTTTAGCAGTTGTTCTGTTTTAGTGAAGCGAATGCACATTCAGAACTTTGCCTGACGAGTGCATTCTTCCTCTTCTTCCTGAGACAAGCCGAGGTGGGCGTTGTGCTAGGCCGGGCCGGTCCGGCACGGGCCCATCGTGCTTCGGGTTTAAACCGTGTCGGGCCGTGATGGCCCATCGTGCTCGTCGTGTCGTGCCAGGCTGGCCCGGCTTGCTTTCGGCGAGCTCAGGTATGGCCCATTTGCACTTTGTGCCTGCTTTGTGCCATGTCGGTCCAGGTCCGGCCCATTTATACTATTACTACAAGAGAAAATAATCACGGATTGGTTTCTTTATCTGTCTAGAACTTTCTTTTTCTCCGGTAGAAATAAAATCTTATTGTGTTTATTCTTTTCGATTTCCTTGATTCAGTTGCTCTTTCCAATCACATGTATGCAATCATGCATTTACTCTTTGATTTGCTCACCCACACATATAACGCATAGATGCATTCCCTTTCATTTTTCCAGTCCATCCAGAGTTTTCTTCCTTTACTCCTTGATTTGCTCACCCACACATACAATACAGGTTGGATCATGGCAATGGCGGTGCGTGTGCGTATCGAGTCCTTCTTGGAGGCGTTGTCATTGGAGAGTTTTTATCGCGGTCCAAGTGTTGCTATGATGGTAGATAGTCTTGAAGACAATATTGCGTGATGTAGTTTGCCGCGACGGTTCCTTTGTTTTTTCTTGTGTGTGTGTGTTTGGCTGTGTACACCCTAACTGTGTAGAGGCCGGGAGTCTTCTTAGTATAATTGTATCACCTTGATGTAATTTACTAAGATTAATAAAAGTTTTCTTTATCGAAAAAATATAATACATGTGCGTGCCTGTTTCGGGCCGTGCCGGCCCAAGCATGGCCTGGATTGTCGTGCCGGGCCGAGCCGCCCATCGTGCCCGATTGGCAGGCCCGGTACGGCCCGGACAACCGTACCGTACCGGTCTGGCCCGTTTAGAACAGTACCGTGTCGGGTCATAGATCGGACTGGATCGGACGTGCCTCGTACCGGTCAAAATGGCCCGACCCAGTGCCCACCTCACAAGCGTGCATGTCCAACTTCCGCAAGATTTCCTAGTGCGTTTACCTGTGCTTTGCCAACACTTAATGGAGCGGCTTTTCTTGTGCTGGAAATGAAGGCATCGATTGACCTCTGAGATCTAGTGGTCGGTCGAGCACTCGAGCCTTCGAGAGATTTGGGGACATAGGTCAGACTTCAATTGGTTTAAGCCTCACCTTGAGCCCCTCCCTCAAAATGGTCAGCTCAACCTCATGATCAATAAACTTATCCTCTTGGTACGAAGTTTGGTCAGACATTTCTCTCTTCGTTTTTAGCTGTGCGAAATGGTTGAATGGTACGTACATTTGCATCTCATGCTGTATCATCTATCCCTGTTCATTCAGCGTTGAAGACAAGGAGAGAGGACGTCTCACCTTGATCAAATCTGTGCTAACCTCCATTCCAATTTATGCGTTGGCAGTGCTCAACATGCCCAAGAAGTTCATAGCAGACATTGACAACATAAGGAGAAAATTTCTATTGGTAGGGAGCACTGAAATGCATGGTGGTAGTTGCAAGGTGCGATGGGAAACTATTTGTCGACTATTTAGTTTGAGGGGACTCAGGGTATTGGAACTTGAAAAGTTTGCACGAGCCCTAAGGTTGCGCTGGCTGTGGCTAAGGTACTTAAGCCTGCAAAGGCTATGGATCAGGTAGCCAACCTTGTGCGACTAGGTTGATCAACAGCTCTTCATGGCAGCCACCACAATCACTGTTGGAAATGGGTGACTAACAGTCTTCTGGACTTCTAGATGGCTGCAAGGTGTAGCACCTTGGTAGATTGCACCGTGCTTCTACAAGCACTCTAGGAGGAAGACAAGATCGGTATTCAATGCATTACAAAACAATAACTAGATTCAAAACATCCGCCATCACCTTACCCCACAGCTACTACGGGAATATGTCAACCTATGGTCCAAGGTACATGCCGTGTCACTTAGTCTGGGATGACTCCATAACTTGGATGCAGACCTCCAACGGCATGTACTCAGCAACCTCCGCGTATCGCATGCAGTTCTATGGATGCACCCACGAATCCTTTGTCACTTCCACCTAATCTGCATGGGGTTCGCACCAATGTAAGATTTTCTTCTGGTTTGCGCGACAAAATCGCCTATGGACGGCACAGCAACTGCGGCTCAGAGGATGGTCTAATTAATATTTCTGCCAAATGTGCTATCGGAGCCTAGAAATAGTCATCCACCTCTTCGTAGACTGTAACCAAGTTCGGCGTATGTGATCCTCCATTGCAGACTGAGATACCGTCCTTGCAATTGGGCCAGTGGAGACCATGTGCGGACCTTGAGCAGTGGTGTCTTCATCACATAGCCACCCGGTCCACCTTGCAGAAAGGTGTTAAGTCTCTTATAATCTTAACATGCTAGCAATGGTGGAAAGAGCACAACAACATGATCTTTCAAAGAAATTGGGCAGCACATGAGCAAATCCTCTAATCGGTCAAAGATGAGGCAGCCAACTGAGTCTTCGCGGGAGTGACGCACTTTGAAAAAATCCTACACCAGCATTCTTAATAACCTGTTTCTCTTCTTTTTACCTTTTTTATCCTTCTACCTAAAGTCTAACCCTATTCGCCTACCCCGCTATGGGTGCCCTCTCTGCACCTATGTATCTTGTACTCTGTTTCCTCCTTATAATATAATCACAACACGCCGTTTCAAAAAAAAAAAAGACAAGGAGAGAGAAAAAAGGTATAGTGGGCTTGCACGAGTTCAACATACCACCAAATGACCAACTTAGCTTTCCTAGTCATATATCACAAAGCGATTATTGCAACAGGTGCTATAGGGCTGCGTCATTAATAAATCTGGTAGAATTACTCCACGCCTCTAATTTGAGTGATCGACTAAAAACATAAACTAATTACTCCCTCCTCTTACAATATAATTCTCCATTCTTACGACGGGTCATCCCACAGTATAAGTCTACTGCGAGATCAAGTGTATAGCTATTGCAATATTTCCACCGTATGTCTCTCCTTTCAACTGAAAAATGGATAGTTAGTTGTAATATATCATTTAATAGGATGTTTCTACGCTTTTCTTTTTTTAAAATTTGCATAAATATTAAAGCATAAATAAATTGTAGATGATGATTACTTACCCATTCGCTTACTTCAAAATTTATGCAACTTGTATTAGGAGGAAAGGCATAAAAGATATGATGGTCCAACAACATTAATTTTTTCTTGTATTTATTACCTCCTGGGTCATTGCATTCAGTAACTTTAGACTTACGTCATGGCATGGAGGTATACTAGCTTTCCACTAAAAAATAAATGTAGTCGCTCTCTCTGTTGCATAGCATAGGGCCTTTGCCCATGATATTGCTTCTAAAATTCAAGGCATTCCATTTTGTCAGTATTTTCCTACTTATTATACCCCTACAATGGTAGTATCATTTGATAATAACAGTAGACACATCAACATTTTCTCCTCTCCGATTTCACTATTTCTTAATATGTGTGATAAACATCATAGGCTGTATATTATGAAATGGATCAGAGGAAGTGGCGAGGGGTACCAACAAGACAACGACCCTTTAACCCTTTAGGCCCTGTTTGGAACTATAATTTTTTAAAATTATGGTTTATAATTGTTTTGTCATGAATACCATGGTTTTACCAAACCTCTTTAAAATCATGGTATTCCTTGGAACTGTCAACTGTTTGGATGCAACATCACAAACCATGATATTTGAGTGGAAATAGACAAGAAGCTAGCCAAAATCATAAAAACTTTGGGTTGGAGTGGAGTTTCAAATATTCCAAAAATACCATGGTACCTACCAAACTATAGTTTTTAATACAGAGTTTTTGGCATGGTAACTAAACACCTTATGGTATAAAATACCATAGTATTCTTAGAAACCATGGTATTGCCTAGAAACTATAAAAATACATTGCTTCCAAACAAGGCCTAGTCTGGCATTTATCCGGGCAACGGTTTTCTTTGTAGCAATAGTACTACTAATAAGATGTAATTAAGAAACTACGATTACAAACTCGTACAAAATATATTATCGAGTCGGTAGGGTGCATGCCTATGCAGACTTTCACTTCTAAAAAATACCAGCTGTTTTTATTTAATTTCTATAAGATTTGATCTGCATGCCTACGTGAGGATCAACCTAATCCATGCAGCACGATGCATGCAAATGTTTGATTAGTAAGCAGAAGTGGGTGCTTACCAGCGTGCACACCTGGTCCTTAATCTTTTTTTTAGTCATATGAAGCTATAATATTTTTTTCCTTGATTATTTGGATTAGTGTGCCGTCAACTATGGATAATTTAAGAGGGGAGCACACTAGGCCCTTGACTTGTGCTACCGCCATTGCATTGGTTTAGTAGTACTCCACTATTTTTTAATCTTTTGATTTATAGTAGGAGTACTTGGAATGGGGAAGCCAAGATATAAATCTCGAGTTGGTGGGCAGCTCGAGATTAATTACGCACTTATGGATTAACGTAGATGTCGTTTATATCCTTGATGGGATCATAAAGAAAGTCAACACGATCGAGTTCATAATAATATACATCATAACCTATTCTTTTCATGGAAGTTCAAACTACTGCGACTGTACGAGTACGTACTCTGTATTTAATACCACTGGTATTTTTCTTTTGAATAGTAGTGATGAGACTAAAATGATGGGTCTAACCATGTGAAAATAATGTCGGATAGTCCCCATCGGCTTGGCAAGTAGGTCACCTAGCTACAGACTTCAGTCATGCGTATTCGCAAGGTTTTAAATTTTGTTTTTGGATTATATCTTGGAAGTGATCAAAATATAGAATTTTGGAAAAATTCAAAATGTAAAATTCAAATTCAGAATTTTTTGACCGAGATTACGACCGAAATTGGTAAAATCTCGGCAAATTTCAACTAACTGAAAATTTATTTAAACTACGTTAGAAAATTTTTGTGGATAGGACTAACATATCACTAATATTTCTAGAAAATTTTCAGATGATGATCAAGTTTCAGGAATTTTCAAAAATTCTGAAAGCACTACTATCTTGATAAAAGCCTTATCGATAAAATTCAACCAAATAAATAGTTCAAACCACTTTAAAAAATTTTGAAAAGTTTTGTGGATTTTCCTAATGAATCAATAATTTTCCAAACGAAATTTCACATGATTATAAAGCATTAGTAATTTTTAAAATATCTGACTTTGCAACTGTCCTGATAAATCCTTACTACAAATTTTAACCAAATGAAAAATGGTTCAAACCATGTTAGAAAATTTTCAAAAAATTTTTTGGATGGTACTGATGCATCACTAATATTCTTATAAAATTTCCAAATGATGATTAAGCTTGAGAAATTTTAAAATTTTTTGAAAGTGCTACTGTCCTAATAAAAGCTTAGCTAAGTATATGTATTGCTTCTATAGATTTGATTGAGTAATCAAAAAAAGTTTAAAATTTTTAAAACTTTTATAGAATAGTCCCGAGGCAATTATTAAGCTCTTTTAAAAATTTTGTATCATAACCACACTTGAGAAAATTTATAAAATTCTGACACTGTTACTATCCCCTTTATGTTCCTTCCATTTTTTATTTTTCAAACATAAAAATGAAGTTCAATTATTTTATAATTTTTTTGTATGATACTAGACTGATAAAGATGGTACCATAATTTTTTTTAGAGCATGATCAAGCTTATACATTTTTATAACAATCTGATGGTGATTCTGTTATTTTTATAAAACGTCTCAAAAATTAAGTTTTTCCACAAAATTTCATGGAAGATGACATTCTTAAGAGGCATTGACCCAAAATCCAATCCAAAAAAGTTAAAATCTATTCAAAATTATAGAGGCTGCGGTGAAATTTGCCAAAATTACTGTAGCATTTTTTTTTTCTTTGGTCAGAATTTGGAATCTCAGTTGAAATTTCTAAAATTTCGCCAGGATTTTGAACCTTGCGTACTTGTCGTTTTGAACTTAGAAGAAATTAAAATTTTGAAATTTTATCTGTTAATATCTTTTTACATATTTAAATTAGATACATGAAAATTATATATGTAAATTTGCCTCAAAAAATACTTCGATATTATTATAATTTTATAAATATGTTATAATATAAATTAGTGATTAAAGCTATGTTTTTATATCCAAAACGACAAGTATTTGTGATCGGATGGAGTATTTTTTTTTGGTTAAGGTTATCAAGCCTCACTAGCTACGTGATGCAATTGTATTTTTTGTTATCTCGTGACATATTTGTAACTCTGTTGTCATATTAACGGATCGAGAGTTGAATTTGGTGCACTGCCTGGTTGGCTCCCAACACATGGGCTTTGACCAGGAGCAAAGTACATATGCAAGCTAGACACCAAAAATTAAAGGTTAAGCAGCCTATTGCTACTGCTGCTTATATATGGTGATTAAGCATCTCCTATGATGTTAGTACACATGTGCTACAAGCACATGTTAGGTTAAGCTGTTGCACTGTAAAGTGCCTTCAGCCTATTCTATTACTATAACGTGACAAAGAGCCCCAGTAAAAGAATATTGCAGCGTGAATTAATTCAGAGTTGGCGGCACATCTGCGCAATGGTTATGCTTTTTACTACGCTGACCACTGCTTTTTTTCTATGGACTGCCTATAAAAATAATTGACCGCCTTTATCTACAGCAGGTGCAGTAACGGCAGCTGGATGTAACACGGTCTGTTTTTACGGTGTAAATTACAGCTACTTGTCGCTCCATTAAGTAGATAACGAAAGATAATTAATCCCCCAATTGACAGCCTGTCCGTTTTCAGCAGGGTAAAAGCAATACTGCACGGAAGAACTCACTCGATCAATCGAAACCATCCTTCTGCACCAGCTTCAGCTTAGCTTGCTTGATGGCGATCGAGCTCTCCCCTTGTTTTTTCCTTGCAATTGAGCAGTAGTTAGCAGTTTATTGTTGGGCTAGCAATGATCGATGGCGACGGAAAAGGAGGTGACCTAAAAGTCCATCCATGCACGTTCAATTCCAGTTCCCCACTAGTACAAGGTGTGTGATTTACAAGTCAACGATGATGGCAAAACGGGCCCCATCGCTGCTCGCATTGGCAGTGCGCACTTTCAAGAAGTTACATCTAAACATACTATATTATGTATAAATAGTTGTAGATACATTCTCTGGCCTTGATACATACTTCCCAGTCAAGTTCATAAGGCATATTTTCTGAATGATTTTGTTTATAAATATAGGACATATTTCATATTTTAATATAAAATTAGTGTGATGTTCTCTTTATTTCTAAAATAAATATCTAATTTTACTTTATATTTTCTCTACATATGTATTAAATATAGTACTTAGTGATAAAAATTAGAGGTAATTTAGTTATTTTAATATCTTTCTTATCTATGTACCATAAAGAAATACACCTTATAAACTTACACAGAAAGATTAGTATCTAGCAAATACGTGACTCGATTATTTTCTTCACACCTAGCTCTCTTCTCTCTCCCCCTCCTACCAATCCTCCTCTCTAACTTTCTTGATTCTCTCAATTAGATTATATCTTGCATGATAAATAACTCTACTTTCTCTTTCTTTAATCTCGTTAGATTTCATATCAGACTTTATCACACTTATAATTTCATAGAAACTAATTACATGGTTGCATTGGGAGTGTCGTTGACATCGACCGGAGACGCCCATCAAAATGATTTTAGTCCAGATCTTTCAGAGCCCCTCACGAATCCGATTCCGTTGATCCACAAACCAAGTAGGAGCATTGTTACGGTTGGGATATGACATCTGATACTAGTGTGTCGATGTTTGCGATGTTAGTACTAAATTGATCTTCTCGAATAAATTCAGCTTTGGAAAAATACTAAATAGTAGAGAACGAATGGAGAGTAAGTACTGCTATAGTAGATCTAGGAGAGTTTTTGTCACACTTCCATCACGCAGTTTTTCTAGAAGGAAAATGGGACAAACCTTACTAGCTTAGCATACTACTAGGATAGTTTGCGCGGCGTATACGCCGTGTGCGTTGTTTTTTCGCGAGAAAAATTTTGTTTTTTTCCGTCGGCGTTTTTTTAAAAAATCATCGAAGAAACACGCGAAACGGTTGAAAAAACAAAAGTGCATCTGTGTTTGCGCTAAATCGAAAGGTCCTTTTCGATACGTTTTTTTTCGGTATCTATTTAGAGTCCTCTCACGAAAGATCCAAACATCAATACGTTTTTTTTAACACGCCACACGTGTCGCTTTTTCTGAGTGAAACAGCTGAAAGAACACAAATTTTTTTCGCGGCGTAACATGCCGCGTGTATCGTTTCTCATAGAAAAAAAATCTTTTTTTTTCGGCGGCGTTTTATTTTTTAAATCGCCGAAATAATAAGCAAAACGGCTAAAAGAACACAATTTTTTTTCGCGGCGTAACATGTCGCGCGTGTCATTTTTTGTAGAAAAAATTTCTTTTTTTTCAACCGTATTTTATTTTTTAAATCGTCGAAATAATGAGCGAAACAGCTGAAAGAACACAAAAATTTTCGCGACGTAACACGCCGCACGTGCCGTTTTTTCGTAGAAAAAATTGTTTTTTTTTCGACGGCGTTTTATTTTTTAAATCGTCGAAATAATGAGCGAAACGGGGAAAAAATAGAGAGGTAGAGTTGCAGAAATATCTCTTTCGACGAATTATTTGGAAAATATTGAGACCAAGCTGGAAAACCGCGGTGGGGAAAAAGTCTAGAGGCGGTGGGGAAAAAGTCTAGAGGGAAAAGGGTGAAAAATTATTAGAGATGACAACCTTCTTTTGTCGAGACTAACACTCTACGCGTTCACCGAGTAATAATACATGTTTTAAAAAATATCAGAGATCGAGATGGGAAATCGAGGTGGAAAAAAAGTGTAGAGATAGAGCTACACAAATATTTCTGACGACGAAAACTTTTTTTCCCTGGAAAAACGGAGAAAGGATCTAGACGTAAGGAGCAAAAACCTGCTTGTTACGTTTTTTGACCTGTCCGCTATCCTGAAAAATTAGAAAAGGACTTGTTCGCGATTTGAATTTAACGGGAGTTTTTTTTCTAAAAAATGGAGCACGAGGGACCCAAACGTGATTATAGGGAAAAATATCTTCCTCTCACAAAAAATCACGAAGGACTTATTCGTAATTTATAAAAGGACCAAAACGCGAAACTTTTTTTTGAGCCGAGCCGCCAGCTCGGCTGAAACAACGCCCGCGCGGGAATTCTCCCGGAATTAGGAGACGGATGATGTAGGTAGCCAGAGCACAGAGATCAAGTGTAGCTGCACAATAAGCATCTATACCTGATCTAAGCTATCTATTTTCAGATCTAACGGTCTAGATTTGTGCTACAGTACTTGCTGCTCTAGCAAAAAGATGGGATCCCGTGGTGCTATTCTCAGTACATACGAACCCGGAAAAAAAACAATCAATACTAAACCCCAAGTTCTTAGGTTTTTGGCCATTGATTCGGATATTGCCAATTAAACTGGCCATGTATATGTACTTGACCGTTTCCTTGAGACTTGGTCACATGCGTAGCTGACAGCGGCCGGAGGCCTGAGAGAATTGGACGAAATTGCCTGCGCCAGCGCGTCATTTGTTCTTGACTTGTTGCATGCGTTCCGCTTGCTTTCCCGTGATCCAGGGCGAAGCTGTTTGTGTCCCACGACCATGCATGCATGATTCTGCAAATCTGCCTTTGGACCTGCACCACTGAATTTATTATGGTTCTTGTCTCTGCATACATTTCATTCTGCAAATCTTGCGCCAAAAAAAAGACTGACCTTGTACTCTCATGATTTTTTTATGCTTGGAGATATTTATTCTCATGAGTTGGGTGTCAAAGTATTGACGATGATGAGGTCACCTCACCTCCAATATTTGCTTTCTCGTGAAACCAGTTCTTCGTGTGGATATATATCATCATACATCGTGAATCATATTGAGCGTACTAGCCAGAGAAACTAGAAAAATACGTTGATGCTGGACTGTTTTGAGTTTCAGTAATGAAACTGAGACATCTTGTGGATGTCCCGTTGATCTAAAAAAACTAGTAAAATACGTACTACAAAACTTTGAGAACGCAATTAAACAAGAGAAATACTCCAGTGAAACATAGGAGCAGGTAAAAGTAGAACTAATGCTATAGTATTCTCCAATGATCGTTGTAACGGGGTGATTAATACGTAAAGGCCAGCCGCCGCCGGCCACAACTTTAAAACCACACGAACGCTGCCCATGAGCCACAACTGTAGACCGTTTACTGCTGTGCTGCTCCTGCCATGTGTTGGTTTTTTTCCATTTATACACATGCAGTAGGACTGGGGAAATTGGGAGTACCACAAAACGAGGGCAAAAGAAATGTCATTATCTTGCCGTTTGCTTTGCATGTTTCCCTATGACTCGGGGAAGTGTTTTTTGCTGAGAAGTTGGTAGCCGACTGTCTTTTGTGCCGATACGTTTTCTGATACTAGACTACTAGTCACGTATGTATATATGCCGATTTTGTCCAAGGGATGACGAAGGAGGACTCGTGAAATTCCCCGTGCTTGTTACTAGCGACTAGCGAGTACCACGAAAGTGAAATGAAGGACCAGCACAGCACTCCAGCAGTTGTCAGGCACACACCCACGAGCGCATCTGCCAAACGACTGACTTGGATCGGATGCCTTGGAATTGCAGGACACATGTAAAAGAGAGCAATGGAATCCAATTGGAGTTGCTTAACCTGCAATGCTGTTTCCTGAGATGAGCATGTGCCCGTAGCATTCTGCTGCTACTAAAATTTTAAAAAGCATACTGCCCACTCCCGAAATTGGAAAGAGGGATGACACAGAGGTGGGCCGTGCCATTTTTGGTCGGCACGAGGCACGCTTGGCAAGCCTGTCATTCGGGCACGGTAGATGGTCCGACATGGCACAGTAGTCTGGGCTATGCTCAGACTGGCACGGTCCGAAACAGTGTATGCGTGTCATGGCATAGCATGCTCGGCGGGCGACACGCTAGCCCGTGCCTGACACGGTTAGCGGCAGGGCCCACTGCAGCGTGTGCGGCATGTGGCCGAGCCCACGATATCACGTGCGGCATGCGGTCGGGCCCACGGAGAGGAAGCCAGAGGGACAAGGGAGCTTACCTGGGCGAGTTGCCGTGCCACCATGCGCCATGCCCATGGGCCATCGCTCGATGCCTCGGCAACTACTTCGGCCAGCGCCTCCGGTCTCCGCTAGATCCATGTTGGCGCCACCTCTTGGGTTTCCAATGCTGACCTACGCGCCGTCAGTCACCTGCGCCACCATTTTCTTCGTGCTAGCCACCCCAACGTTGCCTAGTCGCTCCGCCGTCGGCACGCAAGCGCTCGCTAGCCTCGAAGCTCCCGGGCGGCCCATCTGTGTCGGTCACCTGGCCCTGGGCTAATCGTGACACCCCCGTCGCAGCGCGTGCTTTGCAACCCCGTTCTCCTTTGCGCCCTGCGCACCACCTCCGCCGACAACGCGTTACCTGTCCATAGCCTCCGTGGCTCGTCGCCGTGCCAGCCACCGTTCGTGGCCTCGCCTGCCACCTCCTGTTGTGCCCCCACATCGGCCCCTCCGCTCCACCTCGTCATGTCGTTGTGATAACAAGCCTGTGTCGTGGCCTCATGCTTGCGTCATGGAGGGCACAGGGACCACATGCCCGCACCATGGTCGGAGAGGGCAGAGGACCCGAGGGAGGCTGTGGGGCAGAGGTGGGGCATGCCGGTGGAGAGAGGAGGAGGGAGGCGGGCGGAGGGACCACGGGAGGGGATCAGTAGAGGAGGGAGGCGAGCAGAGGGATCGAGTGAGGTGGGCGATTGGCTGTCTTGGGGGAAAAGGGGGGCACGGGAAAAAAAGACCGAGGGAGGTGGGCAGTCAGCCGGCTTGGGGGAAAAGAGGGGGGGCACAGGGAAAAAAGGGAGCCGACGGGGAAAAAAGGGGGAATGAGGAAAAAAAGGGAAAGTGGGTAAGGGAAAATAGGATAAAAAGAAGGAAAGGAGGAAAATAGAAAAAAATAGAGAAAATAAAATAAAATTGTAAAATTCAAGTAATTAAATAAAATTATATATGCTTAAATATTCTAATTTCTGAAAAGGTTGGCTTACTTGTTTGGAAAGGTTGGCTTACTTGTTTGGAAATTCGTCCTAACTGTTACTCATCCCCCTTCGACTCTTTATGTCACTCTCCTTGGCTCACACTCACTCTCTCTCCCTCTCCTCGATCGTATCTAGCTCCTCTCGCTGCTGACTCACTTGTCTCTCTCTCTCTCTCGTTCTCCCCTCGATCGATGTTTAGTTAGTACTATGCATACAAGCATCGCATTATCACTTGAGTATTCATACGATTGCAGACTTGCACTGCCTGAAATGTTTGAACGAGGCATTTATTGCTCATTGGCTCATTCATTTCACAAGTCACAACTTAGTTAAAGATGGGAAACGGCAAGGAGAAGAAGAAAAATCGAGATCAAGCCAAGATCGTCTAGCTTCCGAACAGTCTAGCCACTCTCAACTTGCCCATGTTGAAGCTAAGACCATTGTTGACACCAAAAACTTGACGGAGGGTTTTCAGCCTCAACACACCGGACGAACACCTGGTTCAAGTGTGTAGGCGTACCAGCCGATTTGACCTTGCAATCGGCAAGAAGATAAATGGATCTAATCGACTTATGCAAGTCGATTTCGATCAAAGCGAATCAGTAAGTCTAGTCGATCCCATGAAAGATCGGATGGGGTAAATAGGCCACTTCTTCCTAAAAAGGCGATCGCAACAAGATCGAAGAAAAGATGAACCAAAAGGGTGTAATGCAACAAAGATCAATACCGCGATGCGCAACTCGATTGATCAAAGAGTATTACAGATGAAAGATTACAAGCTAAATTGGCTACTCCTAATTGACAGAAAGTAAAGGAAAAGTAGATGCGTGTTTGTGGGTTGGCTCAGGCGTCCTTTCCTCTCGCCTCTGGACCTCTTATATAGCACTTTCGGTCCGAACGTGTCCTTCTCGGTTTCCTCAATCACCAGATCGGCTTCAATCTCTCCTTACCATGTAAAGCCCGATCGTATCCTTCTCAATCTCTTATCCTCGCTCAGATTGGACTCGATTTCCTTGGAATTGAGGCCTTCCAATCAAATCGTGTCGACTTGCTATAACCGACATATCCCTTACCAAAACCGGTCTCTATGATATCGGTCTTGCCAAATTTGGGTGCAAACATATGCCCCCATTTTTGGGAGATAACTTGTTATCTTCAAAAATCTCCATCATCGGCTTGTACTTTATCGGCTATTGGACATTAAGTAGCCGATACACACTCAACCCTCGTGCGGCCAATTCATAGTCGGATGAATGCCTCTTTAGCCGATTCTATCTTTATTTTAATTTCGCTAGCGAGTAAACACCATGTTGATGTCCATGGGGGTGTCGTCGATGAGCTCTTTCCAAATCATTTGGCCAATTATCCGTCGATGAGAATCTTGCCTTTGCCGACTACCTCTTTCATATTCCTCAAATAATAGAAAAAAGTCGGCTTAAGTCCTGGTCTTTGGTTTTCGTGGAGATTTTTCAGCCTTATACCATCGCCCGACTTGCAGCTCTCCATTTGATTTAATTGTCGAGTTTTTGCCATTTTGATTGGCTTCTATTTGGAACGAGCCGATCGTAATTTTGAGTGTATCTCTACCCTTCGAACTGGACTGAATGTTGACCCGTTGGATCTGCTTAGGTTCTTCGTCCATAGGTTCCTTTCCTTTGCTTGAGCAGTGGACCATGTTGATCGAAAAAGGGTTGACATCCTCATTCATGACTGGCTCCTCTACGAATTGTAATCGGCTATCCTCAAAAACCGATTGTATACTGTCTTCATTATTCTTAAACTCATTTTTGAAGCCATTATTATTAGAGAAACAACTTTCTTGAGCCGATACTCGGTGCAGGAAGTGACTCAAATCAGTGAATTCTTGCCCGCCAAATCTTTCCTTTAATGGAGAAATTAAACCATGGAAAGCCAAATCAGCTAACTGATTATCGGGTAAGGTTACACTAAAACACCGACTCTTAACCTTCCTGAATCTCTTAATGTACTCAATTACCGATTCTCCAGACTTCTGTCGGACGGAACTTAGGTCGGAGATTCGCAACTCTAGGTTCCCGCAAAAGAAATATTCATGGAATCGGTTTTCCAAATCGTTCCAAAAGTGGACCGAATTTGGAGGTAAGCTTGTGAACCATGTAAACGCAGTTCCTGACAAAGACAAAGGAAACAATCTGATTTTCAGCCCGTCGGACTGGGCTGCTTCGCCACACTGGGCAATGAATCGTTCGACGTGCTCAAGGGTGGTGACAGAGTCATCTCCTGAAAACTTTGCAAAATCAGGGATCCTATAATTGTGTGGATAAGCTATTCGATCTATGTAATCTGGGTACGGCTTTCGGTAACCGACCGTCCCACCCCTTGGTTGCAGGCCAAACTGGTCTCTCAATACGGTCGAGATTTGGTCGACCCAGTTGACATCCTGCTCCCCGAGTGCCAACTCGGGTTGCCGATTAGGCCTTTGGTCATAAACAGCATCCTGCCCCCCGAGTGCTAGCTCGGGTTGCCAATCGGGTCTAGCCCCGAAGAAGGCATCCTGCCCTCCGAGTGCAAACACGGGTTGCCGATTGGATATCACCTCCTGGTATTGTTGTGGCGCTTGATCACGTCTATCGGCTCTAGGTGCAGGTGGCTCTGGCATGGGTGCAAAGGGTTCCGTGTAGGCAACCACTCTGTGAGTCGCCTGATTCGCGGTCGGAATTGGCCTGTACATGTGCTCATTCGGCTGTGTAGCCGATTGGGTATAGGCACCAAACGATACCGAAGGCAATAGCGTAGCCGACGTGCTGGGTTTTGCAGCGTCGGTATATGCATAGTACTGAGTGAATCCATCGGATTGTTTCAGCACCGTGGGTTGAGTCGGCATTGCAGGAATTGCTGATGCCGACTTAACTGCCACGTTAGTTGGCGCCCCCGCGTAGGCAGGATACGTCGGAAGTTGTTGCGATGGTTCTAACAGACTTCCTGACGTGGCCAACTCTTGAGCGATTGTCTTAACGCTATTTTCTATCATCGGCCCCAAAGTTATGACCAAAGCCGATGATTGGTTGATCAACGCATGATGTACCGACTACTCAATCATAGAAGATAACTCAGCCTGAGCCGGCATGTATCGACTTACCTGATCAGCTAGTTTGTTGGAATCGCCGATAGGGTTGAGCGTCGGGAGAGCTGTTTTTTGGATAACCCCTCGTCGGGTTTTTTGGTAGCAACTCGGATCATCTCCTCGGCGACTTTTCTTTCTTCGATCTCTTGTCGCCGCCAGAGTCAAGTCCTCCATTGTGGCGGCGATGATCGCCTCCGTGTTGACGTCAGCTGGAGCGATGGACTTGTTTGCGTTCATCCTGTAGATTGGTTCTTTGGTCCCACTGGGCGTGCCAAAAATGTGTTGACACCAAAAACTTGACGGAGGGTTTTCAGCCTCAACACACCGGACGAACACCGGGTTCAAGTGTGTAGGCGTGCCAGCCGATTTGACCTTGCAATCGGCAAGAAGATAAATGGATCTAATCGACTTATGCAAGTCGATTTCGATCAAAGCGAACGGTAAGTCTAGTCGATCCGGGCGGAAAAACTGGATGAGGTAAATAGGCCACTTCTTCCCGAAAAAGACGATGCGCAACAAGATCGAAGAAAAAGATGAACCAAAAGGGGTGTAATGCAACAAAGATCAATACCGGCGATGCGCAACTTGATTGATCAAAGAGTATTACAGATAAAAGATTACAAGCTAAATTGGCTATTCCTAATTGACAGGAAAGTAAAGGAAAAGTAGATGCGTGTTTGTGGGTTGGCTCTGGGCGTCCTTTCCTCTCGCCTCTGGACCTCTTATATAGCACTCGGTCCGAACGTGTCCTTCTCGGTTTCCTCAATCACCCGTATCGGCTTCAATCTCTCCTTACCATGTAAAGCCCGATCGTATCCTTCTCAATCTCTTATCCTGTCCGTATTGGACTCGATTTCCTTGGGATTGAGGCCTTCCAATCGAAATCGTATCAGCTTGCTATAACCGACATATCCCTTACCAAAATCGGTCTCTATGATATCAGTCTTGCCAAATTTGGGTGCAAACAACCATCTAGCTTCCGAGCCACTCTCAGCTCACCTACGTCAAAGCAAGGACCGTATAGCTTACGAACAGCCACCAGTGATTATGTGCGGTTAAGCCACTCACGTTGAATTACAACCAAAAACACTAAGTACTATAAAATCCGCGGTTTACGTGGGAGACCACCGCCTTAGCCGTCATACGCCTTCGGGTCCTTTCCTCTCGTTACAACAGTGCAAATGGACCGAGCTTGAACCGGCACGGTATGAAATAGGCACGAAGCGCAAATAGATCGTGCCTGAGCTCGTCGAAGGCGAGCCGGGCTAGGCTGGCACGGCACAACGGGCATGACAGGCCATGATGGCCCGGCATAGTTTAGGCACGAAGCACAATGGGTCCGTGCTGGGCCAGCCTAACCCGGCACAACGCCCACCTCTAGGTGGACACATAGATCAGAACTTAGCTCAGTTCAAACTCAGATACAACAAAAATAGTATTGGAGATGATCTCAAGAATGTACTCACTTTGTCCAACTTTGTAGTACTTTTTTTTAAAATTATCTTATTTATAAATATGTGGTATATTTTATATTTTAATATAAAATTAGTCCGATGTTTTCTCTATACTCTAATATATATCTGGCTTTACTTTATACTATTCTCTATATGCTATATGTATATATTGAATATAGTGCTTAGTTATAATGATCATATATAATATAGTCATTTTTAATCTCTATATATATAAAAAAATATGTCTCGTGAAACTTGGACGGAGGAACTTCCTACCCAATTCCAGCCACAGAGACTTGCAGACGACGAGAGAGAGCTCTGTGTCTCGGACCATCGTATCGTGTCATCTCGTGGACCCCTTGTAACTTGTAAGCAGCAGCCTCCCTCCCTCACCTCAAGCGCGCGACAAGAAAAAATCTACCGAACCCTCCGACCTGTGTGGTATATACGGAGAAGGTGAGCGCATCTCGCAGCAGGACGTGAGCCACGCTCTGCTCGCGCCCCCACGTGAACCGAGCGACTCTACTCACTCCCCAACCAACCAACCACTCCAATTCGGCCACCCAAACTGCGTGGTTCCGCCCGGGGACGTCGGCGATTTTCTCCACCTGCCCCGGCCCAGGCGCGCGCTTGTTCCGTGCGGTTTCGGCGCTCGGACGGCGTGGCCGCGGCTACGCGGTAAAATAATGTGAGCAGGCAGCGGGCGCGCGGGGAGACGCGGCCCCGCATCGATCAGCGTCGCGACTCGCGAGGCCCACGGCTGCTGAGCTCCGTTTCCACACAGCCGTTTCGGCCGCCGGCCAAACTCTTCCGGTGCCGTTCACAACTGACGTACTGCTTCCGTTGAGAACATGAGACCTAGTATAATTTTTGTTGTACAGTATTGTATTATAAGTATAGACACCTTTCCAAACGGAATTTTATGAGATTCTTAATTGAAGAGTCTTAGGGTGCGTGTGGTTGGGTGAATGAGGATGAATGGAATGGAATGGTACAGGATGGATGAAATGATCCTGGATGAGATGGTACACGGGAGGTGTTTGACTGAATAGAATGATACAAGATTTTGTTTGGTTGCTTGCATGGAATGGTACATGATGGTATAAGATGGTGTTTAGTTGCTTGAATGGAATGGTACAGGATGGTACGAAAAGATGTTTGGTTAGAGGGATGGAGTTGGATTGAGGGATGAGATTGGTTTGAGCGATAAAACTTGATTGATCGGGCTACCGATACAACGAGCAGTATCAACCGCGATCTCAACTGCACACAATAACACAAGACAAATATCGACAGAGGTGTAGTTTATTGAAATGCTCAGTAAAATTACTTAAACTGACTCAGGGATGCTCCCCAATTCGTTAAACTGACTAACGGCGTTGAGTGACTCAGGAATGATCGGTTGCAGCAAGTAATGTCGTGCCGATGCAAAGAATCGATGAGCCGATCGTCCGCACAACATGAAGCTTAAGTCCTCCATTTGTATAAAGTGACTCAGGGATGCTCCCCAATTCGCCGGACTCCTACTAGAATCGGGAGGTAGCCGAGCCGTCATGGCGATGAGGGGCGGTGTTGGCAGCGCACCGCTTTGACGAAAAGACGACGCCACGAGGATGACGCACTGCCGAGGTGGACCAAGTCGGCCTTCCACTTGAGGAGCACGCCGTCATCAATGCCGAGCTTGCGGTGGGCGGCTCGATCGGAGGCGGCGCAGCTCTTGAAGGAGCGGAGGACCTCGAGGGCGAGTGGTGGGAGACGTCCCAGTGGGCGGGCGGCGAGGAGGCGGCGCCAGGAGTGCCAGGAGACGAGGCCGCGCGGGGAGAGGATCTGCCGAAGCGCTGGATGGGCTCGACGATGCCGCCAAGCACGAGGCGTGCGATGTGGGTGAGGAGAATGATGCGAGGTGAATGAAGCAATCTGTCATCGACGGTTCAATGAATTTGGCGTATGGATCGGACAAAGATCTTCAAGGAATATTCCAGGAATCTGTACCACCTCATCCCGTATCGAATGGTTCCGTTCAGCCAACCAAACACGAAAATGAAATCAAATCCTGTACGGAACAGTTCCGTTCACCCTCGTACAGCGAACCAAATGCACCCTTAGTAGATTACTCTAGAATCCACCTTTGTTCCCCTCAACTTTTATATAGGCGAAGCATTAGGGCACGTTCTTCACACACTAGAAAGTATCAGTAAAGACGAGAGAGAGTGGTAGATCTACATCTTATGTCTCTACTCTAATATCGTGTTTATGCGATCTTGATTAGCCAACAACGATCGCGACACATAACACTTCAAAGGTTGTTGCAAGATCTTTGTTGATCAATTCACTTTCCAAATTTATTTAGTCTCTCCCTAATTTTGTATTCTTCTAATCCAGTCAATGTCTCACATTGGGTGGGATTAGCATCGACTAAACCCCCTGCCATCGTTTCGCGTCCTGGCGCCATCAGTGTTGTTTCATGCCTTAGCACGCATCGAGGTATTCGGTTGTCGATTATCGTCTTGCATAATCGTTGTTGGTGTCAAAACTTAGTGTGGATGTCAAATAGATCTAGCCATCAGGTAGCGCCACGGTGCAGCCAAATCGATGCATTAGCAGTCAAATCATGCCGTACCGCGTGCCTTGTGCATGGTTGCTAGTCGGCTGATGAGACACACCGTGTGTGCTGCCGCCATGTGCCTCGCCATAGGGAGGACGCTGGAACACTATCGAGACCGCGATGTGGCATGATGTGATGTGAGAGCGGGCAAGATGCCACACCGTGAGCATGGGACCGCGCCATTGTGAGACATCATACGTCACCATTGCCGGTCTGTTGGACCAGCCGAACCTGAGAAGTCGTCGTTGTTGCCACCATGTGCGGGACATGGTCAGGCATCATGGTAAACACACCGTACATGTATCTCGATGGAACCGCCATAGTCACTGTGCCATGAGCATGGGTTGGCCTAATCGCCGCACTGCCATACACGGTCTGGCGAGTGACATTGCATCGCTTGAGCCAAGTAGAGCTTAGGACGAACTGTCGTGTTGTTGTGGTGTGTGCATGGAGCCACAGACCACCTTCGTTTGTAGGAGCCAGAGGGAGCACTAGGCTGAAGCAAAGTTGGGACGAAGCCAGGGAAGAGTCACCAAGCCACCCCCAAAAGTCGTCGCTACCACCTTCCACGGCATGTGTGCACGCAAGTTGCCGTTGACAAGACCACCGAGGGTGGTGGAGGGACAAAGTGCCGCCATCGCCATGGGTAATGTGCAAACCAGGCCGCCGAAGACGACTTGGAAGAGCATGCGCCACCGTCGGCGCCGCTAGTTGAAGCCTTGTTCGGGACAGGGATCAAAATATGTTCGAACAGATTTATTAACCCTAATAGGTTTTGGATGGAATAGTGGGGCCGATCCAGATAGAATCTAGATTAGAATGAGTTAGGTCCAAATCAAATATGGATAAGAACCTGATAGGACCAAACCTCCCTATAATATCGAAGGATTGCAAATAAGTACATAATTCATTGAAATGAGGTCTCTATGGGCCAAAATTTTGCCAAAAAAAACCTAAAACTTTTTCTTTAAAGTTTTATGGTTTTCACCACATATAAATTAGTAGTTTAAACTATGGAAAGTTTTTGGTTATTATATTTAAGTTTACTAGTCTTTATTTAATTACCAAAAAAATTTCTACCATTTCAATTCAAAAATTTGATTCTATATTGACGAATACTCATACCAGGATACCCCACAACAAAGTATACATCTATTTCAAGATCGCATTTCTTCGAATTATCTAGCATCGGAGTCCGGGCTGAAGGTGAAACCGACATGGCCCTCGTCCCTTACTGGAAGGGGGTTGCTATCGAATCTCGGCCTGGACGCACCATGGCCCCGACCGACCCAGGCCGACACCTCCTGAGTACCTACTCCGACTGACCCGCAGATCGTACTACATGAGTTCACCAGAACCCGACCAGTGATAGCATCTAGGCCCCTCAATTTACGATTATATATTGTTTATTAGTTTTGGTGTTGATGACCAAGTTAATAATATTCTCATACTGCTCAAATCTTGGATGGAGCATGATGGACAAACAAGACTAAGGTATTTAATTTGATAGTTTCAGACTTGGGAGTTGGTTCAAGTCAAGGAGATTAGGAATTTCCGTTTACGTAAATTTGTTCTATCAAGGGGACTTAGCACAAGTTGGTATCTTGGTTCATTAGGAAAATATTACTCTAGACGACTTGGAGCTTAAATCCTTTATTTCAAACTCTAAACCTTGAACCAAAATTACTACTTTAATATCTTGATAAAAATACCTTGCATGTCTCTGAGCACCAAAACCGACTTCATGATTTCATATCTTAAGTCATTTACAAAAACGATAATAGTTTCAAACTCTTCTCATTGTCCCATCTATGGCGGACCTAACTTTAGGTCCCAGATACATGCCTTAGCAAAACGAGTTTGAAATCGCCCATCTACGCAGGCACCTAAAGTTAGGTCCCAGATACACTTGCCTTGAGAAATTCGAAACTCAACCATTGCCCATCTATGACGGACCGAACTTTAGGTCCCAAGATAAATGCGTTCTAAGCCTTTGCTATTTCACTATCTCGAGATGTATTCTTTGAAGTTTGCGAGATTTTATTTCTAGATTATATCATCTCAATGTTTAAATAAAAGTAGCTCAACAAGCTTTTAGACCAAAAATCAATTTCAAATAATCTTATGTCTAAAATGACTTTGCTCAAAAATCTTTCTTAGTCAACGATCATAAGGTTTTATCCTCATCAGACCATGTTTGTGACGGACCGATTTTTCAGTCCGTCATGTACATAGCTATCTTTATCAGACCAAACTTTGCCCATCTATGACGGACCTATTTTTCGGTCCGCCATACACATAGCATCCTGAATTTGCTGATTTGGTCCGTGATACACATGATCAGTATCGCTAGAAATTCTTGTTGGTCCGCTGTAAACGTGTTTTATCTCATTTTTATATTCTGACACGTGCAACGGTCACTGCGGTAGGTACAACGGCTATATTCATCAAATTTGAGTATATAAACATTGCCTGAGCCATCTACCACAGAACCTTTTGAACTCCTGCACATTTTAGCATTCAGAGCTCTCAATTTCTCAGCAAGGAGTCTGTTTTTCACCTGACTTTCAAAAATCATATTTCATCTCAGTTTTGAGCTCCAAGTGTGTCTAGTAGTGTGTTTCGAGTGTAAACCAAGAGACAGAACTTGTGGGAAGTTTATTACTCTTGGATCATTTTGATCCTAGACAGCTTGGAGGAAGTGAAGAGTTAGACACATCCAAAAGGCGAGTGTGGAAGGCAACTCTTATTTGTGAAAGGTCTGGAGCTTGCCTCACTGGAGTGGTGAAAAAGCTACCCTAGTGTGATCCCAAGCTCTGCGACTAGTCAGGAGAAGCAATACTTGAGAGAAGTGCTTCAACGAGGATTAGGAGGAGTGCTCAACCTCGGGATAACTCTCTTGTCTCTTTGTCTTTTATTTCATTTACTATCTTTGCTTTTCATTTATTCTTTGTTGAATTGATTATTTCTTGTGTTAGTTCTCATGTAGTTTAGGTAAATAAGTTAAATCTGAGATTTAAAGTGAAAATTGTAAAGTTGCCTATTCACCCCCTCTAGGCCAACTCGTTCCTTCAAGTGGTATCGAGCGTTTGCCTTTGATAGCTTAACCGCTGGTAAATGGCCGAGGGAAATGGTTCTACTATGTTAGTATAGGTAGAGTACATGTTTGATGGTACTAATTATGCTTATTGGAAGATTAGGATGAGATGTTATTTAGAAGTCATTGGGTATGATGTTTGGAGGGTTACGAAAAGCCTATGCCTCCACGAATCATACCCGAGGGCAACTACATATGGTGAACCCACCCCGGTGAGATTCTGAATATGCGATTATGATGCTCAAGCTAGAAATGCCATCTTTTCTGTCTTAGCTTAGAAGTGTTTGATAGAGTTAGCAATCTAACATCTGCTTATGATATATGGGTCACTCTACAAGATATCCATGAGGGTACCTCTGATGTTAAAGAAGAAAGATACTATGTTGTCAGAGAAAAATTTGATCAATTTAAAATGCTTCCTCAAGAAAATGCCAATGATATGTTTACTAGGCTTAATCCTATTATCAATGAACTCAAAGGCCTAGGGACTAAAATTTCTGATGTTGAGGTGTGCAGAAAATGGTAAGAGTTCTTCCCGAGCCTATCACGACTTGATCACCTATTTATCAAACAAAGGTGATCTCGTAAGACTCACTCCTCTTGAGTTGTTAGGAAGATTTCAGCTCACGAGCTCACCTTGGCCAAGAAGATGCACCAAAGAAGAAATCCATTGCTCTCAAGGCCAAGGAAGTGAAGCAAGACTCATCAGATGAGAGTGATGATGAATCAAGTGATGCTGAAGGTGAAGATGTGAAGAAATTAGCGTTGCTAATGAGAAGAGCAAACAAACTCATGAGAAGAGTAAACTTCAAGGACAAAGGAAGGTTAAACTCTTACTCTAAGAAAAATCCTTTTGCTAATGTTGTTTGTTTTGAATGTAATGAAAAGGGACACATTGCTGCTCCGGTGCCCCAACAAAAGCAAAAAGAAGAATAAGTATAAGAACGATGAAGATGAAGATGATGAGAAACCCATGATAAACCAAAGAAGAGGTATTATAAGAAGGGTTATTTCAAAAATTCTCAAAGAAAGGCAAGGGTGAAGCTCACATAGGAGAATGGATCACTGATGAAGATAGCTCAAGTGAAGAATCATCTTCGGATGATGAAAACTCAAGATCTAAGGGTCTAGCTGGACTTGCACTGGATGAGTCAACTCCTCCACCACCTACGTTACCTCTATGTCTGATGGCTAGAACAGATGAGGAAAAGGTCAGTGACTCACCCACTTATGATGAGCTAGTCGAAATAATTGAAGAATTGAATAGTGCTTTGCATGCTAAGACAACTTCAACTAGAAGTCTCAAAAAGACTGTTGCTGGCTTAACTAGTGACCTTAAGTTATTAAGAAATAATCATGATAAGCTTACTCATGAGCATGCTGAGACTGTAAAATTATATGATGATCTTGTCACTAATCATGCTCTGCTCATTAAAAATCATGAGGATTTGAAGGATAAGTATTGTGAATTAGAAATTGAAACTAAGATGATTGCAAACAAGTCTAATCATATTGCTGTCAACGATATATCTATTGACTGTGACTTGTTAGGAAGTGAAAACTCTGTTTCCAGTTCGTCTAGTACTTGTGATGAAAACTGCAAATACGCTTCCTGTGCTAGAAAACTTAAATCTGAAAATGAAGAATTGAAAACAAAGATAGCCAGATTTGATAAAGATCTGGAAAAATGTTTTCTGGGCAGTGCTACCCTTGACAAAATTCTGGTTGATCAAAGACCTAACTTGGGCAAAAAGGGTTTAGGTTACCAACCCAACCACTTGTTCAAGAAAGATGGCTTAAACAAGGCCAAACAGATTTTTGTCAAGAAAAGCTCTCATTGTTATTACTGTCATAATTCTAATCATGAATCTAAGGATTGTTTTCTAGCTAGTACTCCTTATGCTAAAGTTGACAGAAAATGTATGGTAGATGCCCATTACATGCTATTTAAGAATTATAGGGGAAATATGAATGTCAAGTATGTTGGACCTTCTAATCTTGATAAGAAACTTAAGGCCATTTGGGTTCCCAAGACTATGCTATTGAATCCTTTTAGGCCAAAGATGATTGAAACTAACATTAAAGGACCCAAAAGTATTTGGGTACCTAAAATCAAGAAATGACTTTACAGGTAAATTATAAAAGTGGTGGCCGGCATTGGGTGATAGACAGTGGATGCACCCAACACATGACAGGAACTTCAAAAATGTTCACATCAATTGAAGATGAGAGTGATCCAAGCCACAAAATCACATTTGGTGATAACAGCAAAAGAAAGGTAAAAGGGCTTGGTAAGATTGCTATTTCAAATGATCACTCCATTGATAATGTACTCCTAGTTGATTCATTAAATTTCAATCTTTTATCTGTAGCTCAATTATGTGATCTTGGATTCCATTGTAACTTCTCTATTGATGGGGTAATGAGTGTTTGATGAAGTGAAAAGCTTGTTTTAAAGGTTTTAGATTTCAAAATCTTTATTTAGTTGATTTCAAATCTAACTCCTCATGCATTTCAACTTGTCATTGGCAAAAGTATCTCTTGGATGGCTTTGGCACGAGACGACTTGGGCATGTAGGTATGTCTAATCTTAAAAGCTTTTCAAAAATGAGCTAGTGGTTGGGTGAAAGATGTGAAATTTGAAAAGAATAGGCTATGCAAGCTTGTCGAGCAGGGCAAACAAGTAGCCAATTCTCATCCATCCAAAAGCATCATGTCCACCTCTAGACCACTTGAGTTCTTTGCATATGGATGTTTTGGCCCTACTTCATATGCCAAAGATAGGTGGTAACTCATCTTGTTTAGTCATTGTTGATGACTTTTCCAGATTACTTGGGTATTCTTTTTGCCTAACAAAAGTGAAGTTGGAAAAATCTTCAAAACTTTTGCAAAAAGGGCTCAAAATGAATTTGATTGTCCCATCAAGAAGATTAGAAGTGACAATGGATCTGAATTTGTTAATACAAATATTATTGAATCTTGTGATGAACTAGGAATTAAGCATGAATTATGCGCTACTTATACTCCTCAACAAAATGGTGTAGTTGAAAGAAAGAATAGAACGTTAATTGAAATGGCTAGGTCAATGCTAGATGAATATAATACTTCTGATGCATTTTGGGCTGAAGCCATTAATACTGCTTGCCATGCAACCAACAGACTTTATCTTCATAAATTACTTAGGAAAACTCCTTATGAACTGTTGGTCGGTAGAAGACCTAACATTTCATATTTTAGAGTTTTTGGTCAGAAGGTTTACATCTCTGAAAAGGACTCATCTTGGTAAATTTCAAACTAGATGTGATCTTGGCATTATGTTAGGTTACTCCTCTAAGTCTAAAGCCTACCGAGTATTCAATAATTCAAGCGGCTTAGTAGAGGAAACCTATGATGTGAAATTTGATGAATCTAATGGCTCACAAGGTGAGCATGAGAATTTAGATGATGTAGGTGATGATGGGCTGGTGCAAGCTATGAGGAATATGGAAATTGGTGATGTAAAGCCCAAAGAAGATCAGGATCAACCACCTACTCAATCAATGGTACCACAAGATGGATCTCTTGAAGAAGATGATGAAAAGGAACAGGAAAGACTCACTTTGATCAAGAGTCATCATACCATAGCTAAAGATCACCCTTCGGACTTAATCATTGGTGAAATAAGTAAGGGTGTCCAAACTCGTTCTAGACAAGCTTCCTTTTGTGAACATTACTCGTTTGTTTCTTGTGTTGAACCAAAAGCAGTTGAAGAAGCTCTAGAAGATCTTGATTGGATCATTGCTATGGAAGAAGAACTCAACAACCGAAAGAAACAAAGTCTGGAGTCTTCTTGAGCGGCCTAAGGATCAAAATGTCATTGGCACAAAATGGGTGTTCGAAATAAACAAGATGAAAATGGAGTAGTAATTAGAAACAAGGCAAGATTGGTAGCTCGGGGTTTCACTCAAGTAGAAGGACTTGATTATGGAGAGACTTATGCTCCTGTGGCACGCCTAGAAGCTATCCGGTTTCTTCTTGCCTTTGCTACTCATTTTAATATCACTCTTTTTCAAATGGATGTAAAAAGTGCATTTCTTAATGGTTTTATTGATGAAACTGTTTATGTTGAACAACCACCTGGTTTTGAAGATTCAAATATGCCTAATCATGTTTACAAATTATCTAAAGCTCTCTATGGCCTAAAACAAGCTCCTAGAGCTTGGTATGAACGTCTTAGAAACTTTCTGATAAATAAGAACTTCAAAATTGGGAAGGTAGATCCAACATTATTTCTAAAAGACATCAATGGAACATTAATGATTTGCCAAATTTATGTAGATGATATCATTTTTGGTTGTACTAATGATTCTCTCTGCAAAGAATTTGGTGACATGATGGCCAGGGAATTCGAGATGTCAATGATAGGAGAGCTGACATTCTTTCTTGGATTTCAAGTCAAGCAATTGAAGGAAGGTACATTTATTTCTCAAGAAAAGTACATCAAAGATCTTCTCAAGCGCTTCAAAATGGAAGAAAGCAAGCCAATAAAGACTCCTATGGCTACAAATACACATCTTGATCAAGATGTGGGAGGTAAATCTATTGACCAAAAGCTTTTTAGGTCTATGATTGGTTCATTATTATATTTGACCGCATCTAGGCCCGATATCATGTTTAGTGTATGCATGTGTGCTAGATTTCAAGCTGCTCCTAAAGAAATTCACTTAAGTGCTGTGAAAAGAATATTTAGATATCTTAAATTTACTTCTAGTATTGGTCTTTGGTACCCCAAAGGTGCTTCTTTTGAGCTTCTCGGCTACTCAGATTCTGACTATGCCGGTTGCAAAATCGACCGCAAAAGTACCTCTGGGGGATGTCATTTGCTTGGTAGATCATTGGTTTCTTGGTGTTCGAAAAAGCAAAATTCAGTAGCACTTTCAATCTAAAAATTTGAATATATAGTCTGCAGGAAGTTCTTTGTGCTCAAATTCTATTCATCAAACAAACATTTCGGATTTTGGAATCAAATTTAACAGTGTGCCTCTGTTATGTGATAATGAAAGTCTTGGTAAAAATAGCAAACAACCCAAATCCAACATTCTAGAACTAAGCACATTGAAATTAGACATCACTTTATTCGTGATCATGTTGCTAAAGGAGACATTGTGCTTAGTTATGTCGAACCGAGGATCGGTTGGTGATATTTTACTAAACCTCTTGATGAGGCGAGATTCTCAAAATTAAGAAATGAATTGAATATAATTGATTATTCAAATATTGTTTGATGATGTCACATTAAGGGGAGCAAGATTGCTGTTATGCAACTTCTTGATACCTTTGTGTGAATACATAAATTCAAAAGTCTTGATTAGGTCAAAATGATTTCCTTGTAATACTCACTTATAAATAGAAATCTTTGCTAAAAGGTCTAAACCTTTTTTTTACCTCGAATAGTGAAAATCTTGTCAACTTTCAAAATTCAAAAATCTTAGTTTCAAAGACTTGAGCATTTCATTTTAAGTCTTAGTTGTAAATACTAATGCTTATTTGAAAATCTGCTCAAACATTCCCAAAACAATTGTTTCTGCAAATTTGAGCTTGTTATTGTGCCTTTTAATCTTATCTTAGCTATTTCTCTAAATTTCAAAAACTCCTAAGACATACTGTTATGACAAATTATTAATCTCTGTGCTGTAACATAATGTATTTGCATTTGATAAGTGCTTGTCTTGAAAAGCTTGTGCATGACGGACTCAAAAGTTCAGTCCGTCATTCACAAAGATTTCTAGATCTTGAGATTCTTCAGAATTTTTCTTATACCACGGACCGAAGTTTTTGGTCCGTGATAAATGTGAAGTCTCAAATGTCTATCAGTGCAAATAAAGTATGTACTCTACACACTTAAAGTCATGAAACAGTCTGTCATATAAAATATTTCGTTTCCTATCTCTTATCTAAAAATCAAAATGGATTTAGTCTGATTATAAAAATCTTTACTCCTTATCTGATTTACAAAATAAATTCAAAAAAAAATCTTATCTATTGCTTTAGGACTTACCTATTGCTAAACCTACCCTTGTTTTCGGGATCCCAAGTTTAAACTCTACTCTGTCTACTGGGTCCCGCCACTTCTTTAACCAAGTCTTCTGACTCCCTCAACCACCCACACTTTAATGGCGCCAGTTACCAAGACTCCCAAAACTTTTGCCAAACTCATTCATCGCAGTCTCCTCAAAAAAACTCTATCTTCCTTCGTCATTCTTGCGCTCCTCTCACGAAACCAGAGAAACTTCCTCTTCATTCGCCGAAGCAGATTCCTTATAGGATTTCTGCAACGGTGCTCGTCTGGTTTTCGCACGCAAGGACATTCTGAAATTTCAGTAAGTTGCCCTAAAAACCCTTTCCGATTAGTTCGTTGAAACCCTAGACCTAGTTCTCAATTCTAGATTTACTTTTTTTTTTTTTTCTAAGCGCGGTTTGTGTGTGTCCTTGAGAAGGTTCTACTTTGAGTTCTTGATCGACCGCTATACCACAATGAGTTCTAGCAATCGACAAAAGAGGGTTACTTGGAAAGATTGTTGATAAAGTAAAAGGCAAGAAGCAAAAATTGTCTGATGCATCACCTAGTATTTCTCTGCCTAGACAATCTCAAGGTCCTGTTATAATGCAAAATGTGCGCAACACTGAAAGAAAGAACAGAAAACAAGTCACATCTCATCCTGGAAAAAGAATAGATAGATATGTAGTGGGGAATGATTCTGAAGACAGCTCCTATGAACCAAGTAGTGAATCATCTTCAGAAAATGCAGACTTAATCACTGAAGTTGACACTTTAAGCACTCAAGAACTGCCTGCTTTAAGTGGGAAAAAGCTAAGGTCTGTGAGATTAGTTAGTGAAAAGACCTGGTTTCCATTGACAAAATCAGCTCCTGGTGCGATTTTTGTTTCCCTTCTGCACAAAAACATTTACAATGTTTACTTGAATAAGGTTGACTGTAGAGGAAAATCAACTCCAGCTCTGTCAAATCATCAGTATCTTGACTGGAATCAAGTGAACTCTGTGATTGGGTCAACCAAACTTTATGAGTGCATAAATTCTACACCGGTTTGGCTAATATAATAATAAATAGTTCCACCCTTGGAGTATTTCAGAACCTTAGAATTCTATGCTTCATTGCTAGTTGACAAACAGAGAAGGTATATTATGTTCTCCTTTAATGGAAAAGTTAGAAAAGTGAAAATTTGCTTTCACCTAGAGTCTGCAATTGGTGCGTCAAGCCCTCTCATAAAATGTAACAAGAGTGTTTGAGCGGTTATTTCCCAATCAAAGATGGAGATTGGTGGGTGACATGCCAGATATTCAAGTATCTGCACATATTTATAAAGACATAACCAGTGTTGACTTCAACCCAAGCAAAGCATCATGTCTTTCAGAAGAAGCTAGGGTACTATCTTTGGTTCTAAGGCACACTATATACCCAAAATCTGGATACAAAGAGGGTGTGACACCATCTCTAGCCCGTTCTTTGCACTTGATACTATCCGACAACCATTTGACCTAGTGACTATTTTTTGGTGAAATGGAAGAAGCCATATATAGAAAACTAAGATGTCCAACGCCTTTTGCTCGATAATCACTCAAGTTCTTTTGGCTCAAGGTTTGATTTCTCAAGATGTCCTTAGAAAAGAATTCACTTGCTTTTCCAAGGAAATACTTTATCGTGTCTCAAGCGGACAAAACACGAGAATCACCGGTTTTCTTCAAAGATTACAAGCAAATCAACCGATAGAAGAAGGAACATCGAGTTCACAATGATGTCTTTGAAGAAGATGATATTGAACCTAGAAAAGAAAGTAATTTGGTACATAGTTCAACAGAAAATGATGATTTGGATGGAGAATCAAGACAGAGAAAACCGTAATCCTTCAAGTGAACATATTCAATCTCATAACAAAGAGAAATGAAGGTTATATGCCTCATGGCGGTTTAAATATCAGCCATGAAAGCTTTCATGAAAACCCGAAGCTTCCATGCATGCTAGCCAAGGCTACAGAGACAAGAACAATATTCCCATGGTCATCAAAGTTCAAGTAGGAAACAATATGAAAAGGAGTCTAGTGCTCAAAGCTTACACAGAAGCAAAGATGGGAGAAAGCCTAGTAATAAACCTGTCAACAAAAGCCAGGGTGGAAATGAGGAGCACATGAGTGCAGAACAGCAAGTTCATCATCTACAAGAACTAGCAGCAGCAGCTCAATTCATGCAAGATCAAAGTTTTGGGGCTAGTGCACATGATTATGAAGCCGGAGGATCTGGAATCCCACAAGAATTTGAAGCTTTCTATCCTCAAGGAGCTCACCAAGACCATGATGTCAGAAACACCTTTCTGGTGGGAAAAGTCTGCTTTGACTATCCACATCGATCTGTCAATTCTGTCATGAGCAAAAGCGACAAGAATTTAATCGAAAGACCGAAATCTTGTTGGCCCTCAACCTTCATGGTTTACATCCTTTGAGCAACAATATTATGCGGATCAAAGGAATTTTCAACAATCCGCAGTCCAGAGGCATGAAGCGCAAATAAAAGCATTTCAGCAATGTAATGAGCTAACTCAAGAACACATGAGAAAACAAAATGAAGAAACGACTAAAATTCAGAAATGATACCCTTTGCTAGATTTGGAAATGTACAGAATTGGGTCACTCAGCTGAGCACAAATCAGAACTTGATCAGGGACAGATTATATGACATGAATCTAAAGATGGACACTAATCAAAAGCACATGTTGAATCAAGTTGTTGCTGCTCGTACATCAGTAGAACAAAAGCTTTTTGGACTCAATCAAGACTTGGAATATTTTCGGAAGATTCGGCACTAATTTTTATGACTTTGGACAATTTCTTTGAACAACATCACATAGACCTACAAGACCTATCCTTGACAATGGATCAGCTACAAAATTCCGTGGACCGACCGTCATGATCTTCATCACTTGGTCACGGAGATCCAGATTATCCCAAATGGCATGAACAAGCAATGGCACAAGCATCAAGTCAATCGGATCCTAACACCGAGAAAAAAGAAGAAGTGAAAGAAATGTCTCCTCTGTCAAATTCATGGGAACCTTTTCAAGGCACATAAAGTCGTTCCTTTTTCTTGATTAATGCCAAAGGGAGAAGTTAGTAAGCTAATATGCTTAGATTCGAGAAGTGTGTTATTAAATATACTATGAGTATATCTATTATACTAAATGTGTGTGTTGGACTATCATTCCTTGTCATACTCGGCGATGATTACGATATTTTATCCTTATATGATCCGATGAATGCCATTTATGAAATTTCTTGATAATGAAAGTTTTAAGGATCTAATATAGTCCTAAAAATAATTCATATATTTCATTTGTTCGTAACTTGCATCTGTTGAGGGGAGCATCCTCATATGTGTATACTATGTCAAGCTAACCTTGTTTTGCGAATAAGCGAGATATTATTAACTTAAAAGGTATGTTGTCATCAATCACCAAAAGGGGAGATTGATAGCATCTAGGCCCCTCAATTTCGATTATATATTGTTTATTAGTTTTGGTGTTGATGACCAAGTTAATAATATTCTCATACTTTGAAATCTTGGATGGAGCATGATGGACAAACAAGACTAAGGTATTTAATTTGATAGTTTCAGACTTGGGAGTTGGTTCAAGTCAAGGAGATTAGGAATTTCCGTTTCTGTCAGCTGTTCTATCAAAGGGGGACTTAGCACAAGTTGGTATCTTGGTTCATTAGGAAAATATTACTCTAGACAGCTTGGAGCTTAAATCCTTTATTTCAAACTCTAAACCTTGAACCAAAATTACTACTTTAATATCTTGATAAAAATACCTTGCATGTCTACAGACCAAAACTGACTTCATGATTTCATATCTTAAGTCTCATTTGCAAACGATAATAGTTTCAAACTCTTCTCATTGTCCCATCTATGGCGGACCTAACTTTAGGTCCGGCATACATCTTGACCTTAGCAAAACGAGTTTGAGAATCTGCCCATCTATAGCGGACCTAAAGTTAGGTCCCAGATACACTTGCCTTGAGAAATTCTCAAACTCAACCATTGCCCATCTATGACGGACCGAACTTTAGGTCCCAGATAAATCGTTCTAAGCCTTTGCTATTTCACTATCTCGAGATGTATTCTTTGAAGTTTGCGATATTTTATTTCTAGATTATATCATCTCAATGTTTAAATAAAAAGTAGCTCAACAAGCTTTTAGACCAAAAATCAATTTCAAATAATCTTATGTCTAAAATGACTTTGCTCAAAAATCTTTCTTAGTCAACGATCATAAGGTTTTATCCTCATCGAGACCATGTTTGTGACGGACCGATTTTTCATCCGTCATGTACATAGCTATCTTTATCGACCAAACTTTGCCCATCTATGACGGACCTATTTTTCGGTCCGCCATACACATAGCATCTGAATTTGTTGATTTGGTCCGTGATACACATGATCGATGTCGCTAGAAATTCTTGTTGGTCCGTCAGAACGTGTTTTATCTCATTTTTATATTACGACACGTGCAGCGGTCCTCGCGGTAGGTACAACGGCTATATTCATCAAATTTGAGTATATAAACATTGCACGAGCCATCTACCACAGAACCTTTTGAACTCCTGCACATTTTAGCATTCAGAGCTCTCAATTTCTCAGCAAGGAGTCTGTTTTTCACCGACTTTCAAAAATCATATTTCATCTCGGTTTTGAGCTCCAAGTGTGTCTAGTAGTGTGTTTGAGTGTAAACCAAGAGATGAACTTGTGGGAAGTTTATTACTCTTGGATCATTTTGATCCTAGGCAGCTTGGAGGAAGTGAAGAGTTAGACTGTCCAAAGGCGAGTGTGGAAGGCAACTCTTATTTGTGAAAGGTCCGGAGCTTGCCTCCTTTGGAGTGGTGAAAAAGCTACCCCTAGTGTGATCCCAAGCTCTCGCGACTAGGCGTGGGAGAAGCAATACTTGAGAGAAGTGCTTCAACGAGGATTAGGAGGAGTGCTCAACCTCGGGATAACTCTCTTGTCTCTTTGTCTTTTATTTCATTTACTATCTTTGCTTTCATTATTCTTTGTTGAATTGATTATTTCTTGTGTTAGTTCCTCTGTAGTTTAGGTAAATAAGTTAAATCTGAGATTTAAAGTGAAAATTGTAAAAGTTGCCTATTCACCCCCCCCCTCTAGGCCAACTCGTTCCTTCACCAGGGTCCCCGCAAGCCTTGGCCCCACAGCCTCGCCACGCCGCCATCTCACGCCAAGCGAGCCGTCTGTTGCACGGACGTAACGGTAATATTGGGGCGGACAGTTCCTTCTCAAGGCAACCAGATGGCAGCCTCAGCTAAAGCACCCATCTTTTCAAGACATCGGCTCGACAGCGCCAGAGGGCGATATCGCCCTCGAAGGGCGCCACCGTTGTGTCTACCCACCTCAGATGGGGCGCTTGAGCCTGCTACCATCATGACCGAAGACCAGGTCGCCCAGACGAAGAGCCTGCCCGTCATCATGACCAAAGACTAGGACGCCCGGACGGGAAATTCTCTTGTCTCTTTTTCAAATCCTCGTGTAACCTGCCCCGTCGGCCTGTATAAAGGGAGGCAGGACCCTTGGAGGAGGGGGATATAGATTTTTCTTTCCTTCACGCGCACTCACGCGAGTTCGCTCACTGGCACCGCCCCTTTAGATTGCTCAAGGTCCTCCGACCCGGGTCGGCGCCAGGCCTAGGAAAGCCCTCCCGATTTCTTCTTCCCGAGCAAGTGCTAAGGGCCTGTCCTTAGCCTCCGTTTGTAATCTCTGTTTGCTCTCCAAGCTCAGGGCAATTCAAACCGCCACCACGAACTGGAAGTAGGGACATTCACCAACCAAGATAATCGAGGCTTCTTTGGTGCGACCATTCGAGGAGAGGAGCGCGTGATCCCTTATACTTACGAATTTACTTGCGGTTATCTGGAAACACCGCGGTTAGCGCGCCCGTAGGGGCTCGCGTCACCTTCGTGATCTTTGGATTCCCATTTTCCTCCTCGATGGCTTTCTTCACACGACGACGATTCTGCGTCAAGAAATTGGATCCGCTTCGACTCCTCGACTTCATCACCATCCCTACGGAGAGTTCGTGCTCATCCTCGCCATCGTCGCGCGAAGCGCTGCCTCGGCTGGACTCCGTCATCCACACCCTCGGTGACCTTCGGCAGGGACCCTGCGCGGGCCCCAAGGTGGGAGTCCGTCTACCGCCACGCTACCTCTCGTAGCGGTCCCTGCGAGCCTGCGCGCATGGTGGCATCACCCCCACAAGCTTGCGCCGTGGCTACTGATGCCGACCATCTGCCGACTCCGTCTCGATCTCTTGGAGAGCCCTCTAGCCTCGATTTTGGCTCAGACGCGGAGCACACCTCCAGCGTGTTGTGCCCTCGCGAGTGCAACATGGTGGGGCCGGACGCCCCGGCCACTACCTCTGTCGGCCAGGAACCGCCGCCGGCGTCTTAGAGGCACGGAGGCGAAAATCCAGCGTGAGCGCACCGAGGCTCTCCAAGCCCGTCGTACGGAGCTCCAGCGGCAACGAGAGCAGCTGGAGGCTCAAGAGGCTGAGCTTGTCAAACTCCAGACCGATCTGGAGCAAGGCAAGCTGGGCCTTCGTGATGCACTGCCGCATCTTGTGCAGCAGCGGAGTTCAACAGCTGATGGCCGAGCCGTACTTCCCTCGCCCCAGCCAGAATGTCACCGCCGCGGCAATTTTGCCAGCGGCATCCCGAGAGCCGAGGATCCGGGGCTAAGGCCACCTACGGAACCTCCGGGGCGGTAGAACGTCTTTGCGATCCAAATGTGCAGCCTTCCGCTCGGGGCTTCTTCGATCACCCCAGCGTTGTCGCCCGCACCGCAACGTTCATGGGCACCGTGGGGACGAAAGAAGACAGACGACGAGGCGATCGATCTGGGCGAGGATGCGATCGCCGCCGCCCGCGGCCTCGAGCCCCGATGGTGCGGGGCATGGGCGTTGGCGGAAATCCGCCATGAACTTCCCCGCCAGATCTCGGGCCCCACCAACATAACCAAGTACTGCTGGGCCTCGAACCCGATGTCCGGTTAGAAGACTTTCGGCTCGCATGCGTATGAGGCGCCACAGACGATCTCTTTGTCATCCAAGACCTCCCCATTTACCTCGCGGATTACGCCTTCGAGCATGGCTCGAGTATTTGCCGCGAACACCATCGAGGCTGGGCCGACCTAAAGAGCGTCTTCGTCGGTAACTTCGGGGCACTTAAAACGCCCAGGGAACTCCTGGGATCTCAAAAGCTGCAAGCAGCAGCCGGGGGAGTCTCTCCGGGATTATATCCGGTGTTTCTCCCAACAATGCAACGAGCTCCCCGACATCACCGACGCCGATGTTGTCAGGGCGTTTATCTACGGTACCTCGTCGAAAGCCCTGGTCCACAAGCTGGGCTGCGCCAAGCCCAGGACCACCAAGGAGCTCCTCGACATCGCCACCAACCACGCCTCTGGCGAGGAGGCTGTTGGGACTATCTTTGACAAGGGGAAGGCCAAGCGAGAGGCCGCCCGACGTCGATGCTACCTGACCGCCGACAAGAAGAAACGGAAGGGAAGCAAGGTCATGAGGGCCACAATGGTCACGGAACAATCAGCCTTCTAAGCGGCGAAAAGTCGAGATCCCGACCACTTCGAAAAATTGATGGACAGCCCATGTCCGCATCATGGGTACCCGTCAAACACAAATCTGAGGACTACTGAAACCCCAGGCGTTTCATCTCCAGAACCTCCGCACGGGGTAAAGGGAAGAAGCGCGACTCGGCACTAGATGCCGAGCCCAAGGAGGCGGACGAAGAGTTCCCGGAACCTGATAGCTGCCTCATGATCTTTGGCGGACCAACGAGCTACGCCGACAAACATCAGCAGAAGCTTGCATTCGCGAAGTCCACAATGGCTCCGCGTGCCCAAAGTACCTTCGGTGGTCGGAGTCACCGATCACCTTCGACCGGAGTGATCACCCCGATCATGTTCCGCACCCGGGGAGATACCCTCTGGTCGTGGCCCCCATTGTGGGGATGAAGCGCCTTTCCAAGGTGCTCATGGATGGCTGCAGTAGCCTCAACATCCTGTATGTTGAGACCTTCGATGCCCTGGGGATCCCTCGCTCAAGTCTTCGACCAAGCAAGGCACCTTTCCACGGCATCGTTCTCAGTGCGCAAGCCCATCCGCTCGGGCGGTCGATCTGCGCCAGTAACCTTCAGAACGAGCCAACTTCCGCAAGAGACCCTCACCTTTGAGGTCGTGGGGTTTCACAGCTCCTATCACGCCATCACGGGAGGCCATGTTACGCCAAGTTCATGGCGATCCCCAACTACACTTTACCTCAAACCGAAGATGGGGCAGCGGGAGTCATCACCGTGGCGCATCCTTTCAGCTCACTTACAACTGCGAAAACGGTTGTGAGTTGGCATCGGCGATTATTGCGTCCGTAGAGCTCGAGAATCTCTGAAGAGACCTCGGAATCCGCCCGAACTCGGCAAGTGCAGGTCGGATCCTTCAAGTCCGCCGAGGATACGAAGGAGGTCATGGTCGATCCCAAGATCCGACCAAGACCGTGCGTGTCGAGGCCGCTCCTCGCCAAATAGGAAGGCGCTCGTCGACTTCCTCGCGCTAATCGGGGCGTTTTGCATGGAAGCCCTCGACATGCGGGCATCCAGCGAAGTCGCGAGCACTCCTTGAATATTCGGCGGCTCAAGGCGATCGTCAGCCGCTTCGCCCGCTTCGACGAAGAAAGCGCCAAGATCATCGGCGAACAAATCGCCAAGCTTTTAGCGGCGGGGTTTATAAAGAGGTCCGCCACCAATGGTGGCCAACCTGTCTTTGGTAAAAAAGAAGTCCGGGCAATGGAGAATGTGTGTTGATTACGAGCCTCAACAAGGCGTGTCCCCAAGGACCCTTTTCCGTTGCCCCGTATCGACCAAGTTGTCGACTCCACCGCGGGGTGTGAATCCCTGTCTTTCCTGGACGCCTACTTAGGCTACCATCAGATAGCGATGAAGGAGTCCGACCAACTCGTGACCTCATTCATCACTCCGTTAAACTCGATTACGCTCGTAACGATGCGTTCGATCAAAACGAAGTGCTACATACCAATGTATCGCGAGCGTGTTTGGCGACGGACGGGCGTAACATCGAGGCGTACGTTGACGATATTATCGTCAAAACTAAGAAGGTTGACAACCTTGTCGCCGACTTAGAGGAGACTTTTGCGAACCTCCGAAGGTTTCGCATCAGGCTCAACCCCGAGAAGTGCGTTTTCGGGGTCCCCAAGGGAAAACTGCTCGGCTTCATCGTCTCCGAGCGCGGCATCGAAGCTAATCGGGAGAAGATCGCCGCGATCATGAAGATGGGTCCGATCAGCAACTGAAAAGTCGAAGTGACGGGATGCCTAAGCGACCTGAGCCGTTTAGTCTCCGCCTCGGTGGCGCGAATGCCGCTTTATAAGCTCTTGAAGAAGTCAGACCACTTCATCTCGGCGCAGAAGCCCTCAATCGATTGAAGGCATTCTTAACCACGCCCGGTCTTGAGTCGCTAACGTCGGGAGTCGCTCCTCCTCTACATCGCCGCCACGACCAGTCGTTAAGCGGCGCTTCGTTAATGAAGCGAATCGAAGAAGGCCACGTACTCAAGGTGCGGCCGATATACTTCATCGGCGAAGTACTCTCCGAGTCAAGGCCGGTACCCTCGGTCTGAAGTTGCTCTGGCGGTGCTTATCGCCAAGAGGAAGCTAGTCCACTACTTCGGCCAACATCCGATCTCGTGGTAACTTCCATGCCGCTCGGCGAGATCATTCGCAGCCGCGACGCCTCCGGAAGAATAGCCAAATGGGCTCTCGAGCTCAACGGCCACGACATATCGTATGTCCCCGGACGACCATCAAGTCGCAGGCCCTGGCCGACTTCATCGCAGAGTGGACGAAGCCTGAGCACCACCCGCTCCAAGACCCGTCTTGGGCGATGTAGTTCGATGGGTCCTACACCAAAAATGGAGCAAAAGGGAATCGTCCTCATCTCTCCACTTGAAACAAGCTTGATCTGCGATTCGGTTGCACTTTGGCGGCACCAACAATGTCGCCAATCTGGCACTCGTTAATGGCCTCCGGATTCTTTGCCGACTGGCGCTGCCGTTTCTCATGTGGCGACTCAAGCTTGTCGTCGATCAAGTCATGAAGGTTTCAGAGCCTCATGATTTGTCGTTATGGCGACATCTTCCGCCGGAGGTACGTAAGTGGAGGAAAGGTTCAAGGGTTTCGAACTTCACCATAGCTACGCCATTACAATGGGGAAGCCGACTACTGCCAATCGGCTTCGATCGGAGACCCGGTCCGTCGAGGATCTTCGTCTCCGACTCTCTAGCCCACCGCTCGGCCGGATTCTCCCTCCGAACATCCGGCCGACCCTCAGCATGCGCCCACTCCGACTGCCGAGCGTTCGAAGTCGGAGCCTTCCGAATCGAGCCACGGTGTCCTGCTCACCGACTCCGACTGGAGGAAACCTTTCATCAACCGATTAACCGACGAATCGCTCTCCGCCGATCCCACCGAGTCCCGGCGCCTCGCTCGGCGGGCGAAATCCTTTGTACTAGTCGGAGAAGACCTCTACAAGAGAAGCCCCTCCGGGGTCCTCCAGAAGTGCATCCTGGCGAACCAAGGGCAAGCAAATTTGGACATCCACGCCGGATTTGCGGACATCATGCCGCCCACGTCCCTCGTGGGCAAAGCCTTCGCCAAGGTTTTATCTTGGCAATGGCGATGGCGATCTTTGGCGGATTGTTCGCACCTGCGAAGGGTGCCAATTATTTGCTCGACAGACACATCTTCCCGCGCAAGCCCTGCAGACGATCCCTATTACATGGCCATTCGCCGTTTGGGGACTTGATCTGGTTAGACCCTTTAAGAAGGCGCCCGGGGGCTTGACACACCTGCTCGTCGCGGTGGACAAGTTCACCAAGTGGATAGAAGCTAAGCCGGTCGTCACCATTACTTCTGTCCAGGCGGCCAACTTCTTCCGCGACATCGTCTATCGGTTCGGAGTCCCGAACTCCATCATCACCGATAATGGCACGCAGTTCACAGGGAAAGAATTCCTCGAGTTCTGCGATGACTTCAACATCCGCGACCGGCGGTGGCCCATCCAGCGGACTAATGGCGGTCGGCGCCAAGCGGCATGATCCTCCAAGGGCTAAAGCGCGGATCTTCGATCGGCGAAGAAATTCAGCGGGGCGATGGGCGTGAAGCGCCCTCCGTCCTTTGAGCCTACGGACCACACCGACCCGATCGGCGGGTTCACGCCATTATTTCGGTATTCGGCGTGGAAGCCGTTTTGCCTACCGACCTGGACTATGGCGCACCACGACTGCAAGCTTTCAACGAGGCGCGGGGGCTCGACGCGCAGCAAGATGCCATCGACCAGCTCGACGAGGCGCGCGATGTGTCCGTTTTGCGATCGGTCAAGTATCAGCAGACGCTGCGGCGTTATCATGATCGTCGAGTCCGCGGACGGTCCTTCAACGTTGGCGACACAGTTTTACGCCAGTCGATCCAACGTCGGCAGTACAAGTGTCCCCTCCATGGGAAGGACCCTTCACCGTCGTGGAAGTCCTCCGACCGCACCTTCGGCTCAAAGACGCCGACGGCAACGTTGTGCTACAACGATGGAATATTGAAAAGTTAAGGCGATTTTATCCTAAAACTTTATCCTTATTTACGCAACTTTGGCCAAACCTCCAGTTCGCGCGGCCTTGACCGATCACACCCCGATCGTCAAGCGTCGCTCAGAGGACTGCCTACCCGCCTAGCCATCTGAGATCGCGCACCAACCGGACAGAGTGACCCGCCCTAATGGTAACTCGTTTCGCCAAGAATGCTACGACCTCGCCCGGCTGACTCGGACCAAGTGGCGTTTCGGAGACGGAAGATGACCATGCGGCGGTCCTTTGTCGGTTTGAGCACGCCTGGGCAGCGGTTTCGCCACGACTTTGCGTCTCCTTCAAAATATCGTCACGGGCCCTCGCGCACAACCTCGGGAGGTTCCTAAAGGCTATGGTCACCCAGTGAAGCGCTTGTCACGGAGGAGAAAACGCGCAATATAAGGCAAAATCCCCAAAAGCTGCACTGTGCGGTGTGCGAATATTACAAAAAGAGAAGAAAAGAGGCGGGGAGGGAGCCTGAGCCATCTCCAGGCTACGTTCAGGCGTCGCCCTCAGCGGTGTCGTCGTCGGAGCTGTCGCTGCTCTCGAAGACGTCGCCCAGCTCGGCCACCTTTTTCGCCGCCGGCCACACCCTCGCCCGCTTAGGTCGCGTCCCCTCAATCCGACAGCGGCCGCAATCGGGTCGAAGGGCGGCGTCGTGGTGGCGTAGCACCAGTCGTATTCCGCCATGGTGGCGGGAGGCCGGCCCTCGTGGAGCGGAATGCTCACGCGAGGCACGGACAAGTCGAAAAAGGCGTCGGCCTTTGGTTAAGCGGAAGCGTATCCCACGAGTAAGCTCGAGGCTCGGCAGCCTCACCCCCAGAGGCTCGAGCTCCTGCCCATGCTCTCGAAAGTGGCGGAGCAGGAGAGGCAGAACCTTCCGAGGCTAGTTGCTCGCGTACATCGAGTGAGGTCCTCCACAGCAGACTCAACTTTGGCCCATGCGACGGCAGCGTCTTCGCGCCGTGGCGAAGCCTCCTCGGGGCGGCGACGAAGCCCGATCGCCGCCACCTCCTCGCGACTGCGCCAGCTCCTCTTCGGCTCGGGTCCGTGCTTGCGAGCAAGCACTTCAGCCCGGCGGCGGCAAGTGGCGACTTTGTGGCGCTAAGGCGTCCGGCCCGTCGGCGCGGCCGTCATACTGGCTGCCCGCGCCCTCGTCGTAGAAGCGATGGCGTCCGCCCCTCCCACTGAGGCGGCCGGCACAAGCATAGCAGATGATTCGCCAGAACCAGAACCAGCAGCGCTGGTCAAAACAACAAATAGTTCAACATTAGCAACAAGAGGAAGACCGAGCCATCGCCAGGACGAACAAAGAAGACTCACTCCGAACGAGGATTACGGATGCGGAAGATCGGCGAGGGCATCTGAGCCTCCCTTCTCGCGGCGCATCAGCGACGGATCGGCGGTCGGGGATCTCTTGAGCCCGACCCGAAGTGCGCGGCCACGCCTCCGCTTGCGGCCTACGATCATCGCCCGCTTCGCCATCAACGCCCTTGCCTTCTGATCCTTCTTCTCTTCTCTGGACGAAGGGCAAAAGCGTAACGAGGAAGGCGAGGGGGTGAATCGCGATAATGGCCCTTTCCTCCGCACCATATTTATAGAGCCGGGCGGAGCGGCGGTCGAAGTCGTCGTCGAGACGCGGCAGCGTCGTATTAATCGTGCTTGCCCCGCGCGCGACGGGGCGTGCCATTCGCACGCGTCTCGCATTAAAATGCGACGTGACGGTTGGGGTGAAAGGACGCCAGGTCCGACCGAGGAAGCCTTGTGCGACCGCCGATTTCCATTCCAAGCCTGATCGATGCGTCGGCGATCGGCTAAGCGACGTCTGACTAGGCCACGGTGGCCCCAAGTGAAGGTCTCGGCCGCCGCAACACCTCCCTCATCCAAAATAAAAGATAAGGCAATCTTTTCCTTAAGAGTTTTTCCGTATTCGTTTTTCCACTTCGAGTCCCCACATATCGCTCGGGGGCTGTAAGCTCACACACTTTCACGGGTCGGGTGACCGGGTCGGCTACATGGTCCTCCCTAGCGGTAACCCCCTCAACCCGAGCACTACGACCTATGCACCTGCGGCTGCGGTTGCGAAGTAGTGCCTTGCGGAAGGAGGAAATACCCATACGGAGCGGCCCCCAGTCGGTCGGGAACATTCCTCTCCTGTGCAAGTGTGGATGAGCGACGTATACCTAAGTCCATGACATTTTACAGGAGTGGAAATCGCGAAAAGCAAGGGAGCAGCGATGACGAAAGGCGGGAAAACTCACCCCAGATTTACAGGTGCCCACCGAATCATGTTCCGATTGATGCATATCGACCGATCACCTGCCGATCAAAGCGTCGCGCGTCCCATCACAAACGCCACGACAAGCCATCGGTAAGACATGCCGCCCCCCGATCATTTCGTTTCGCATTTTAATTCCCGCACGCACATTAAATGCTTGCGAGGATCGAGGCATCGCTCGGTAACGCATCATGACCTTTAATCTCGCCTCGGTCGGCTCAAACCGACCCGAGGCAAGGAAAAAGCCCACCAGCCTTCGCGGCCTCGAGGTGGCGAAGGCTTGAATGCTGACGAATAAGACTCGCCGTGGGTCCCAAAGGCAGATCACCGGATGGATCCTCGCCCACCCGGCGAACAAACAGCGAGGACAAGTTTTAGGCGAACCCTCGGTAGGTCTCTAGTTGGGTTGACGGACGACCCAATCGCCTTAGCTCGCGTCCGATACTATACTTCAAACTCTCCTGCGGAGCCCCTCGAAAGGGGAGCAGCCAGCTGCGCCCCGAGTTACGAATGGCTCGGGGTCCGATACGAGATTGAGTAAAGAAAGGTTTTTTATGGGTCGCCCCCAGCGGGTCGGACACCCGACGCAGGGATCGTCCGCTCGGAGGTCGCCCGACCTTCAGGGCCCACTCGGATAACCCGTTTGTAGCTCCACGAGCACGATGTTCGGTCGACGTAGGCAAACACGCGTCTGCTCACCCCCTCCAGGTCCCACACCTGCGCATACGTGGGATCGACAGCGGCCTCTCCTCTCGCAGATCACCTCGCCCGACGAGGACTCGAGATGGATGCCCCCCGCTTAGCTCCGGCGTTAAACCAGCACGCCTAACACGCCCAGCTACGGCGTAAAAATAGCACTAACGCATCTAGCTACGACGTTAAAACAAGCACTGGGAACCGGAACCTCTCGCGAAGGCATCCGGGCCTCCCCACCGGCCACGTCCGTAAACCGTCTTGATCGGCGCATTAGGGCCCTCCGACCAGCTCGGTCGGATTCATTTTGGCTGTGTAACCCCGACCAGCTCTCCGGGCACGCTCGGGGCTACACCACCAAGTGCTTCGCGCACCGGTCAGCACCTGTGATCGGTTGGACTCTGCGAAAGCAGGGCGACATGTTCCTTCTTTGCCTTGCGTCCGCGGCTGTCGAAGACCATACCGAACAGCGGAAGGTCCCTCGAGAACGCTCGCGTTTGATTACCCCGGACTCTTGAAGAATACTCATACCAGGATACCCCACAAAGAAAGTATACATCTATTTCAAGATCGCATTTCTCCAAATTATCTAGCCTCGGTCCGGTTTGAAGGTGAAACCGACATGGCCCTCGTCCCTTACTGGAAGGGGGTTGCTATCGAATCTCGGGTCGGACGCACCCGCGAGCCCCGACCGACCAGTGACACCTCATGCAGCACCTACTCGACGACCCGCGCCGATCGTACTACCACGAGCTCAGGCCGGGAACCCAACGGGGTCCCCGCAAGCCTCGGCCCCACAGTCTCTGCCACGTCGGCGATCTCGCCAGCGGGCGTCTGCTGCACCTGACGTGCTTGGTAATATTAGGCGACAGTTCCTTCTCAAAGGCAACCAGAGGGCGGCCTCAGCTAAAGCACCCATCTTTTCAAGACATCAGCGTCTGACAAGCGCTCAGAGGCCAGATATGCGCCCTCCGAAAAGGGCGTCGCCCGTTGTGTCTACCCACCCCGTATGGGACGCTACTGAGCTGTCGCTCATCATGACCGAAGACTGTGTCGCCCAGACGAAGAGCTGCCGTCATCATGATCGAAGACTAGGGCCGCCCGGACGGGCATTCTCTTGTCTCTTTTTCAAATCCTCGTAACACTGCCCTCGGCCTATATAAAGGGAGGTAGGACCCTTGGAGGAGGGATATAGATTTTTCTTTCCTTCACGCAAGACTCACGCGAAGTTCGCCACAGGCACCGCGCCCTTTAGATTGCTCGGGGTCCTCAGCCCAAGTTGGCGCCGAGCCTAGGAAAGCCCTCCCAATTTTTTTTCTTCGGCGAGTGCTAAGGACACTGCCTTAGCCTCCGTTTGTAATCTCTGTTTGCTCTCCAAGCTCGGGGCAATTCAAACCGCCACCACGAATCTGAAGTAGGGACATTCACCCGAACCAATTATAAATCTGAGGCTTCTTTGGTCCGACCATTCGAGGAGAGGGAGCGCGTGATCCACTATACTTACGAATTTACTTGCCGGTTATATGAATTATGTACTTGCTTACGAGTTGAAGGATAAAATGCAAGGCTTACTTGTTGGTGCCCTGCTTCGAGCAGAAAGAGATGGTGCTATCTAGTTAAGAAAGCCACCAAGGAAACAAACCCGTGGGATGAGGTATGGTCCATCCAACAAATGCAGGTTCAAAAGAATGGGGTCATAGAGGAGAAAAAATGTGCTAAAGGAGAGACAGTATATGTCTTCATCAATTAACTAGAATCTTGGGAGTGAGAGTGATTATGGGGTCTATGGGGCTCACCCAATTGATATCTCTAGTAGAAAGAGCATATGGCAAAACTTTAGTTAAAACTTATAAGTTCCATTGCATATTTATATATAATATTAGTCAAATCATATGTTAGGATTGTGTTATGTTATAAAACACCAATTTTTTGTTTACCCTATTAAAAGACAGCTAACAAAAGTTGAATTAAATTATAATCATTAGTTCATGTCTATGAAGAAAATTTGATTTCATCTTATGCATGATGTTTACTTGCATAATTTATGCTTAATGTTTTCTAGTATAAATACTTTTGCTAAGTTTTAATACATGTAATTGTTTATCTTTTGCTCATAGAGAAAGTACAACGAATGGCGAGGAGAAAAAGAAATTTGTCTTGTAGACAGTTGCACCACAAATACTATCCAAAGAGATAGAAAGTATTTTTAAACATTGAGCAAGATGATTTGTAATATTTTGACCATAGCTGGCAGCTCTTGTAATATAGTTAGATCTAGAAGAGCTTCGTAGTGTTAATGATGGAACTAAAGCAATCATCAAGTATGTATTTTTATTCCCAGAATTAACATGCACTCCCTAAGTTTTAAATATATCCAACATAATGGTTTTCATTCGAAAACAACAGAAGAGAATGGGTCGAATTACCTTCTCTTAACAAAGAAAGTGGGATATCAAAAAGAAAACCTTAGAGACTTCCTGCTTACACCTCTAGATTGTACTACACTTTTTATTAAACATAATGATGAATATGTTGCGATGAGTATACAACTAAGTGGACCACATTGTTTTAGAATGTACAATGAGCATCTGGGTCATCTTGGATACCATTTGATGCACCAGATCATATAATGTTCTGGTAGCCATAGTTTGAGGGCCAACGAAATCCCTAATTCATCACACATAGGTTGTGCTAAAACTAAGTTGATTACGAGACCCTTGTATTAGAAGATAAGGGATGTTATACCTAATTTGATGAAGAGAATTCAAGAGGATATATGTAGACCAAATGAGCCTATGTATGGGCCATTCATGTATTTCATTGTACTGATTGATGCGTTTACTAGGTGGAGAATGTAAGCAAACTTTTCACTAAAAATCATGCATTTGCTAAGCTAAAAATATTTTGGATCTATATTACGTGTGCATGCGTGCATGCATCTATCTATCTGTATAGGGGCGCAAATGCCAAAAGGTAGTAGAGCTTTGGAAAGTTTCTTAGACTCTATGAAAATACTAATAGAATATATTCGACTTATAATTGTACTCCCTCTGTCGAAGTTTATAAGGCTTATTTTTGAATGATTTTGTTCATAAATATAAAGCTTGCATGTAGATTTATGGTGTGTTTGGCAGGGATTCAGCTTTTCTAGATTCGTGAATCTGGTGAAACTGAAAATTCTAGTTTCACCAGATTCGTGAAGCTGAAGCTGTGAGTACATTAAGAGTGTTTAGATAGATCATCTTATTTACATTTTAGACCAAAAATATAAACTTAATTCACTTTATTTTAGCCTACAAGTTTTAAATTTTAGGAGAAGCTGGAATCTGAAACTCTACCAAACAGGCCCTTAATAAGGCCTTTTCTTATATACCCCCTATTTATTATCTTTCAACTATATGCATTTATTCATTACCACCTATATAGAGTATTATCTCTCATCTTTTAAGACAATTAAATGGTAGTATCTAAGTCATTTTTTCTCATATCTTTCTTAATTTTAACGCAAACTTAATCTTTGTGCAAAGTCAAAATATGTCTTATATTTTTGGATGTAGAGAGTATTTATGTAATGGACATACACGTCTTAAATCCTAACTTTGTGAGCCCGTGGGTGCATCCAATGGGTTTGTTAAACTAAGACCTTGTTTGCAACACACTAATTTTTTCCTACTTGTATGCACTAACACTTCAAAGGATGCAATCCGTGAGCCTATAATATTCATGCATCCAACTTTTTCAACTTTCCATGAAGTAACACATTTTGTAGAGTAGCCCATACAGCAAAGCAAAGCAGTACCAACACTTAAAAAGGGAGAAGGCAATTGGGATTTGGGGTGCGCCTCAGGGCGGGCCACACGGACGCGGACGCGGAAGGTTGCATCAGGTCTCCGCACCGAGACACGCGGCCCCGGCCCCACCAGGCAGCTGCCTGGCGGGCTCGGACGCCCACAAGGGTCAACGCCTAGAGGTGGAAACCACCTTCAAATATTCGGGCATTTCAACCCCACCCGCTCCCCCACCACGAAGTCAACTCTCCCTTCCGCTCTTAATGTCCTCCGCATTATAACCACCCACCTATCACCCCTCCTCGCACTTCCCTCTTTCTCCCTCTCCCCGCCATGGGCAACTCCCTCGCTTGCTTCTGCTGCGGCGGCGTCGCCGGCCGCCGCCGCCACGTCGCTCCCGCCGGGCTCCCCTCCGACCCCGCCTACGACGAGGGCCTCGGCCACTCCTTCTGCTACGTCCGCCCAGACAAGTTCGTCGCCCCCTTCTCCGCGGACGACCTGGTGGCCGACGCCAAGGCGGCGGCCGCAACCGAGGAGGCCACCACGTTCCGGGCCATCTCGGGGGCCGCGCTCAGCGCCAACGTGTCCACGCCGCTCTCTACTTCCGTGCTCCTGCTGCTGCCGGAGGAGTCGGCGGCGGCCATCGCGTCATCGGGCTTCGAGAGCTCAGAATCGTTCGCCGCCGTGCCTCTGCAGCCGGTCCCGAGGTTCCCGTCCGGGCCCATCTCCTCGCCCTTCTCTGGTGGATTCCTCTCCGGCCCCATAGAGAGGGGGTTCCTCTCCGGGCCCCTCGACGGCGCGCTCCTCTCTGGGCCTCTCCCCGGGGCCGCCACCTCCGGCCGTATAGGAGGTGCCGTCCCTGCGCTCCGCCGGAGTCTCTCCCACGGCGGCCGCCGCCTACGCAATTTCACGCGCTCGCTCCTTGCGCGCGCCGACAAGTTTCAGGATTCAGCGGATCTTGGCTCGCCGGACGCCGCAGCAGCCGTCGCAGCCTGTGACGGCGATTCCGACTGTCTTCAGTGGGCGCAGGGGAAAGCCGGCGAGGACCGCGTCCACATCGTGGTGTCGGAGGAGCGGGGCTGGGTGTTTGTCGGCATCTACGACGGGTTCAACGGCCCCGACGCCACGGACTTCCTTGTCTCCCACCTCTATGCCGCAGTGCACCGCGAGCTCCGCGGCCTGCTCTGGGAGCAGCAGCAGGACCAGCGCCCCGACCAACCGACCTCAACGCCCAGCACCACGACCTCAGATCACCAAGACCAGTGGAATCGGCGCCGCCGCTCCAGGCCTCTGCGCGGCGGCGCTGACGATGACCAAAGGCGGTGGAAGTGCGAGTGGGAGCGCGACTGCTCCAGCCTGAAACCACCAACGCGGCAGCCTCCTCGGAGCAACAGCGAGAATGACCACATCGCCGTGCTCAAGGCGCTGGCGCGCGCGCTTCGCAAGACTGAGGAGGCCTATTTGGACATCGCGGACAAGATGGTCGGCGAATTCCCTGAGCTTGCGCTCATGGGCTCTTGCGTCCTTGCCATGCTTATGAAAGGAGAGGACATGTACATCATGAATGTAGGCGATAGCCGGGCTGTCTTGGCAACAATGGACAGTACGGATCTCGAGCAGATCAGTGAGGGTTCATTCGACGGATTGGTTGGGGATTGCTCACCATGCTTGTCGGCTGTGCAGCTTACTTCAGATCATAGCACTTCAGTGGAAGAGGTGATTTAATTGGCTCAACGCATGATTCAAGCTTAATTGAGTGACTGTTCTTGGTCTGATAGTATATCTCACATGTGTTGCTTCCCGAATGCAGGAAGTTTGCCGAATTCGAAATGAGCATCCTGATGACCCGTCTGCGATCTCCAAGGATCGTGTGAAGGGCTCGCTGAAGGTGACGAGAGCATTTGGCGCTGGTTTCTTGAAACAGGTTAGCATATGTTTGGTTATGCCAGTTTTGCAAAAAAGATAAAATTCCTTCTGTTATTATGATTATTATGCTCAGCCAATTGAGTAAGTTTGCAACCTGCCAATAAAATACCCCTGCATGACGTGGAATTCTTTTGTAAGTAGTGTGTAATGGCAGATTGGCACAGTTAGTCATAGGCCTGACGTAATTATGTGATCTGTTTTTCTTCCTTGAAATTGAGATCTGAAGAGACAGCACAAAGTCTAAATTTGATCATATCAGGTGCAAAATAAGTCAATCATGGTCCGCCCATAATGAAAGCCATGATTAAGGGTGTGTTTAGTAGGGCTTCAGCTCCATCCAGATCTGTGAAGCTGGAGATATGAGTACATTGTGTTTGGTACAGCTCTAGCTCCATCAGATTCGTGGATCTGGTGGAGCTAGGTATTTTAGATTCACTAGATCTGTGGAGCTGGAGCTGTGGATACATTAAGAGTATTTAGTTGGGTCATCTTATTTAAATTTTAGACTAAAAATATAAACCTAATTCACTTTATTTTAAACTACAAGCTTCAGATCTGAGGTGGAGCTGAGATCTGGAACTCTACCAAACAGGGCTTAAGAGTGTTTAGATGGATCATCTTATTTACATTTTAGACCAAAAATATAAACTTAATTCATTTTATTTTAGCCTACAAGTTTCAAATCTCAGGTGAAACTGAGATCTGGTGCTCTACCAAACAGGCCCTAAGCAAGGTCAAAAAAAGGAAAACGAGATCTTGTATGACTGGTCCAAAGTTCAAAAAATAAAATAAAGCCACTTTCAGTTCTAATTACTTTGGAGTGGGAAATATGACCATCCTGTATTTGAAACTGACCATTAGACTTTGACACTAAAAACCCATATGCTAATTTCGGTTGGCAAAAATTTCAAAGTATGAATAAATAAGTTCTATTCCTCGGTCACCACGTGTGTAGCCAGTTCGGAAAATTGAAGGAGAAGCTGTTCCCAGAGAATGAGGTTTCTTTTGCTTTTGTCCGAGTGCAACGAATGTGCTCGTGTGGTACTAAAATGTGGCCAGAAAGCTAGCAACTGTAGTGGTTTTGAAAGAAGGCACGTTTCTCCTGCCATGTGACAGTATTTTCGGCTCTCTAATAGAACTATTTTCTATTATTAACTGCACAAATGGATCTTGCTGCTATCCAATAGGCTTGAAGTGAGCTATATGATGAAAAGAACACAACAATCTGTAATATTGTCAGCAAAAACCCAAAAAGTTAACCATACGAAAGGTATTCTAATTTTATTATCTCTTAAGGATTGAACTTAGTATATGAGGGAACCCCTTCTCCTGATTTCGCTGTCTACAAAATTTACAGATGTAATAGGTAGCTGAGTCAGACATTTCTGATAGAACTGTATAAACTGTAAATTGTTCATTCTACGAGCTAATCCATAGCTGACAATACATGTGTCGAGCTTTTCATAATCTTTTTCCTCCTTGTGCTCACAATCCTTGCTATTTTTTACAGCCCAAGTGGAATGATGCCCTACTGGAGATGTTCAGAATTGATTACGTTGGGTCCTACCCGTACATCAAATGCAATCCATCCCTTTTTCACCATAAGCTCAGCACAAGGGATAGATTCTTGATACTGTCTTCAGATGGGCTTTACCAATATTTCACCAATGAGGAGGCAGTTGCTCAGGTAGAAATGTTCATTGCAACAACCCCTGAAGGCGACCCTGCCCAACACCTTGTCGAAGAAGTTCTTTTCCGAGCAGCAAATAAAGCAGGTGTGCCCGCAAAGAAGTCGTCATATATACATATATTTATGTGTGGCGGTCGTTTTGCAGTAACTTTTGAACTTCTAGATGATCAAGCTGACATAGCCCAGTCACTGATCTCCTTTCACATTTTTTGCTGCTGCAGGAATGGACTTCCACGAATTGATCGAGATACCACACGGTGACCGTCGGCGATACCACGATGACGTCTCCGTCATCGTCATCTCTTTGGAGGGCAGGATCTGGAAATCCTGTGTGTAAATAGAAACATACTAGGTTAGGGAAAGAAACGTATAGAGAGGTTCTTGCAGGCTTTGCGCAGTTCTTGCGGCTACTCCACTCACTCTTACCCCAGTTTTGCCATTGTACAATATCAACCAAGCTCTGGGTTAATTGTGTTCGGGGTCTCAGCAGATCCAGCTGAATCACGATGCAACGCACGCCGCGTCGTATAGTATGTTCATGTAAAAGAGGATTTGTTCAATTATTAATAACTGAAAAATGCGACCAATTGGTCGGTTTTCTTTGACCTTTGCTTGCATCTTCTCTGTTCGTATCTCCGAAGCACTAACTGTGCCTGTACGTGCGTGTGCACGGGAGGCTGAGACTGATTCTAAGTTAGAATTTCATGATTCTAAAAGAGACTTTTTATGCCAAAATTCAAAGGGTTTCATTCTTTCTTTGGTCAGAAATCGTTTGCTGTGTTGACCTCTTAACTGATAGCCCCAGAGCTACCCCATCTCGAACAATTCAGCAGCAGGCACTGCCAGAGTGCCAGGTTGCCAGCCTTCTCTGTTGTGATAAACCATGGGCTATCCAATATCCATGCCATGAATGAACCTAAGTTGACCACTTATCTATGTATGCCATACTCACAATCAATCAGTCCTTGTGGAGTAAACTTTGTCCCTTGGATTCAGAGCCTCTTTGAATTCCAAGATCAGGTGAGGCTGATTGCTGCTTCACCAATAATTGGCACTGCCTTGTTGTGTTCTAGGCACTCCCACTCGCTTGCGTGTATTTCTGTCTTCTCTGTGGTTTCAACCGAAATGATGGGTGGCGAACAAAGATTTTGTTCTACTGGGTAGGGAAATATATTTCTAGACAAAAAGGAGGGTAGGTCATGGCGTATAGCTTTGATTTTATGTAAATATATCTTCAATAGTGAGACGCAGCTATCTTCAAATGTTTATTTCCAGAATTAAGCAAGAGAAGGTAGGAGCAGGTGCTTTCCTGTAAGAAATGCATACTTTTTTGGCGAGTGGTTGCTACTTGCTTGAGCGAAAAGGACGGCGATCGTGCCGGGGCATTCTTCAGTTATGTTTCTCCCACTGCACAAGCCGACGTTGGACGCCATTTTCAGTGCTAAGGTATGATCCAAGCAAACCCTTCTATGCGGCTGTAAATGACTTGTTTTCCTTTAAGGCGCAAAGAGTTGGACAGTGCACCTACCTTAAGAAATATAATCAAACATGGAGCATTAAACCTTCACCAAATTTTAGTATGATAGGAAATAATTCCACATGTGGTTTACACTTTGAAGCCAGAGAGAACAAAATGCTTTGGACTCAATTGGAATGCAGTTCCTGGCAGCCAAAAGAAGAAGAAGAAAGAGCCTGTTTTGCGATGGGCCAGACCCAAACTGGCCCATCTGAGGCCCAGTTATTTCGCCTGACAGCCCATAGGCCGTTACCCGCTGTACCCCGTCCCGCCACTCTACTTAACAAACTATCCTCCACCTTCCTAAACCCTATCGCCGCCGCCGTTCTCCCACCTCCTAGGTAAACCGGCGAGTCTGCGACCACGAGCTGCTTTGCGCGACCTTGCATCTGCATTCTCTCCTTTGCGTGATTTGATACGATGGCGCCGGTGCCGCCGAAGACGGGGCTGTTCGTGGAGCTGAACAAAGGGCACGTCGTCACCAAGCGCGAGCTCCCGCCTCGCCCGTTCGACCGCAAAGGAGTAAGTGTCGCGCTTCCCAATACCTCAACCGACCAGTGTTAGGTAGTTCGATTAGTTGTTCTTCTGTTGCTTGTGCTACTCTCAAGTTGATACCTTAGACGTTTGAAACGCGAGTAGAGGCATGGTTCTGAATAGGTCGGGATTGAAATGCGAGTAGAGGCATGCATGGTTCTGAATAGGTAGGGATTGAAATGCGAGTAGAGGCATGGTTCTGAAATAGGTAGGGGGATCTGTTACAATCCTAAGTAAACGGGCGTTTCGCATGGTGAATTTGTGATGTCAATGCTGTATGCTGTGATGTGCGATCATTAATTTATGTGATACGCCATTATCTTTTACTCGTACAAGGAGATTGGGCAAATGCTGAGTCTAAGGCTTATCTTACCCGACAATTAACTATGAAGATACCACTTCGCTATTTCTGCAGTACATTTGGTGTATGTTGTAACAGACAAACTATATGTATGGATTGCAAAACGACTGTAGGATTCGTGTTGATACAAATTTGTGAACTTAAAAAAAGAAAATTTTCAATACCTGTGTGTTGATTTGCTGTTGCATATGGGACAATATGGCCCGGTTCTTGCAGTGGTTTCTAGCAAACAGTATAGGAAAAAAATAAGACCGTACCTCTAGTTACGGGGTATAGGAAAAAATAAGACCGTACCTCTAGTTACGGGTTACTCTGAAAATTAGTAATGAATGATGATGTATATGGCCATGTAGCCTTTTCCTCCATGATACGCGTGTGCTATGTAGAGTCTTACAAGCAGGGTTTTGTCCATGTCCTTAAAAATTTATTTGCACATAATGTTGAAGTTACATGTCGATTCTTAGGATGAAGGTGGGATTGAATGCGGCATTTGCTCGCATATGCTGCGAAAGTTTACACGGGTTAATGCGGCAACCCGCAAAAGTCTATGTGGACTAATACAGCACCCACAATCTGCGGCTATACTGTATGGCCCATACAAACATACAATCCGCAAAGTAGATAACTGGACCCGCAAAACGTACTACAAGATCAACAGACGACGGGCTTCACGCACCATGCACGCGTCGACCACGAGAACTCGTATGCGCACAAAAGGGAGCGGCCAGCCTATGTATGGGCCTGCCTATGCATTTGATAAATTAACTACTTGTAAAGAAAGATGAAACTAATGATGACGCTTAGTTTTGAATTCAAAGCAGCTCTTGTTGGATTAAGTGTCCCTTTTATAGCTCTGCTTCATAGGTCTTATTGTATTTACTTCCCACAATCCATATAGTATTCGCGGGCTATACACGGACGCAATGTGGACTTCGCGGGCTATAGTTTGGACCACTTAATTCATCAAATGAGATACGGGTGTCCACATAACATTTTTTTGGGGCTAATTTAAGCGGGTTCGTGGAGACCCGTGTCCACTTTAACCCCTAGTCGATTCTCTAGGAATCTCTTTTTTTTTTGTAAAAGTCTGATGGTTTTTAGGACTGCGGTAGTCTGATGTTGCCCTTGAGTTCAATTCTTCTAATGTGTTATCTCCAGGCCTCAGCTAGTCAGCTTTCAATGTGAAATCATTGTGAGAGTCACTTAGCTTGGAAATTTGTCATGGCTTTTCTACCTTTTTTTTGTGTTACAGTATTATCATGCGATGTTAGCACATTAACCGAAGCAACAAATCCAAGCACTGGATGGGTTTTTGGTGAAATTCACTTATGTTCTCCTTCTCCACTAAATAAGTTCCTGCATTGGTTCTCTATTTTGTTAGAATGCAAATTTGAAATGAAGTTATTGAACATGTCATATTTTTTACTTTTCTTTAATAAAATGTCTAGTAGCATTTTAATTTATAAATGTGTTATTTATTTTTATTTCAGAAAATTAGCAAGAGGGTCTATTTTGTGCGACACTGGATTAGTGAAGTTGCTGGATTGGCACCATAGTTGGATTGGCACCATAGTAGAAGCGTATCACTGAGCTTCTGAAAGTTGGAAAGGACAAGCGTGCGCTTAAGGTACCAAAAAGAAAGCTTGGGACACACAGGAGAGCTAAGAAGAAGCGTGAGGAGATGGCCAATGTTCTTAGGAGGATGAGGTACGTTTCTACCTTTTATTTTGTATAGCGGAGAGAATACCGCCAACTTCTAAAGCAAACATACTTTTATTTGGCGGAGATATAGTTTAGGCATCAAAGCATTTTGTGATGCTAACCAGTCATCTAAAAGTTGATCCAAGCTGAATACAAGCCACCTTTGGCATAGTCCTTTCGCAACAAGATTAAGTCTTGTATTTAAATTGAGTTATGTGCCCAATTGCCATGTCACTACTGTTCATATATTAACTGGATGCTGATTTCCCTCTAAAAAAGACTCATTTCTTTGGGAGAAAAATATTCTCCCTTATCGAGTGTGAATATAATTCTTTTTCCACCTAATAGGCTAAATTTATGTTGAACTATAACTTGTCCAAGCATGTAGTATCTAGTAGACAGAGTAAACTAGATCGCTCAGTTTGGCTGAAACATGTAGTTTGATAGCAACTTAACAAGTCATCTTTGAAGGCTTCAACTTTCAAAATCTTATGGGAAACATGAACGCATGGATAATAGTCAAGGACCGGTAGTATAGCCAATTTCTTCCATTCTTTTTATGCATTGATGCATGCTTAACTACAATCTCTCCACCTTAAAAAATAACCACAATCTCTCTATTTCTCTCTCCATATGTCTGTAATTTAATGTAGTAGTATCAGTGAGATTGCTTATTTTTAACGTTTTAAGCCTTAAAATTTGTGATTGTGGAAGTGGACCTATGGATGTGACCAATGCTTAGAGGCAGTTTTTTTAGACTGTCTTGCTTCATCAAAGTTTTTCAACAAGAACTTCACAATTTACATAGACTGGTATATTTTCTTGCTTTCAAGCTTTGTATTAGGTGATGATTGTGTTATTTTGTTTTTGTAGGGCTGTCTGCCTGCCATTGGTTGGTTAATCTTTGTATTAGTTTTTCTGTTTTTGAGACAATGAAATTCTTCAAAAAATCCCATTTTAAAGAACTTGACTGAATCGTAGACAAAGATATATCATAAATATGGAGGAGCTCTCTTTTCATTATATGATTTTAGTATAATCACTATTGCTGTTGCATACTTGCAATTATTGCCCTTAATTTTTCTTCTTACTCCGCTACCAACACCACAAGCATGTTTCTCCCTCCTTGCTAAGGTTGCAACAGCAAACATGCTGGTGCTGCCTTTTGCGATGTATATTTTTTCTCTCTCTCGAAGCCTTGGGTTCTTTGCTGATTAGTTTAGGAAATGAGATTTGAGACTTCAAGTTGTGATGGATAGTGCCTAATACTTGTGATAGTAGCATAATAATATTCTGTTTTAGCTATTGGCATACATACAAATTCTAGTTATCTGGCCATAACATATGTTGTCAGAGATGCAATCGTGGAAGAAATTAACCGAAACCAACAAGTGCTTATTCTTGATTCAGTTGAACATACCACTTTAGACAGAAAAGCAAGCCTCAGAAGAGATAATTCAGACTATAAAGATGTTGCCTAACCTACTACCCTCCACTGTGGTCATCCGTTTCACCACAAACGGAGGCTTATGTCATGTTTTGTGTCCATCGATATGTGTTGGTGGCTTGGTGCCTGACATCACACATGATGACATGAGCACATAATTATTGTCCCTGTCTACTAGATATGGTCGTTCATGACACTAGCTAACCACTAGTCCACTAACCACACGTTGATTGGGGCCATCACAACTGCCCGGAGATGCTTGTATGGGGGAAGGATATAGACAAATAGAAAGTTGAAAACTACTTTTGGAGCCAAAATACAGAGGAATCATTGCTTTTAAAATCTCACAGCAGTGCTTGTAGTATCTTGATTGAATATCTTCAAGTAGTAAGCAACTGAAATTAACGAATTTGTAGTGCAAGGACGCATCACTGCATTAAATAAGAGAAAAAGGTTCATACAACACCGTGACTATATAGAACGGTAGAACCAGCCACAGGCTAGAAGGGGAAAAAAAACAGCAAAAAAAAACTACAACGAAACCATAAGGTAGGACTTATTCAAATTTTTTGCAAATGCAGTGCTGATAATGAGGCAATAGTGTATTCTTGACCAATCTTGTTAATATCACCCAGTACATCTAATAAATTTCTATCCTGGTCTGCAGATCTGCAGGAGTTGCTGAGAAGAAAAAGTGAAATGGTGCAACTTGTGAAAGTGTTGAGGTTGGGTTGAAAATTAAAGTAACGAACTTTGATAGAAAATATTTTTGGAGGACATGTACTAGTGGAGGAATATGAGCTTACCTTATGGGTGTAACAAATTTCTCTTGAAGAATGTGGTTGATAATTGGTCATGATTGATCATGTCGTGATCCCCGCTTATCACGTTTTTTGTGGGGTTTTTTGTTTTGTATTCTATGAATTCCGCAAACAATGTATCGGTCCAGCAAATATTGTACTTTTGATGAGAGCTCGATAGCTATTCAATCAATCTTACTTGGTTGGCTAAGAGGCATGCTTCGAGTCATCGAGTGTCCCCTGTTTCATCGGGACTCTGTTTGCTGGTAATTAAAGTCGTCTCCAGATTTGGTTTATTTTCAGACTGAATCTTCAGAAACTGTATGATGCACAAATTAGTAACATGCATGAGATGAACTTAGTTTTTCAGTTCTGCATCTTGTTCTTTATTAATTAGTTCGTCGCTTTTGTGGCATGATAGACTGATAGTACGCGGGATGCCGCCCTTTCCCCCAAATAGCTCCAAACGAACAAGCTTGAGTTACATGTGTTTGATGCATTCCCAGGTAGCAGTATATCCGAGAACAAATGGTACACTGGCGACGTCCATTCCACCCGTCTTCCATCCTGCTTGCTGCTGCAAACCGACCGGAATCTTGTCGTCGCGTGCTTGCCTGCGCATACGCTCAAACTAACCCTGCAGCCTCGGCGTCTGAAACCCAGACCGAACCCAGACTGCCCGCTAGCTCATCCATCGATCGTTCTGCACCCTGCCGCGCGCGTACGTCGTTCAGGCATCCGAGGACCGAACCCAGACTGCCTGCTAGCTCATCCATCGTTCTGCACCCTGCCCCGCGCGTACGTCGCGGGCGAGCTGCTGATCGATCGATGGAAACGAACGATAGATGTTTGTTTTCTGTCGACGCGACACCTGCCTAGCTAGCGACCACCTGTCGCCTGTCCGAGCCGAGCGCGCGACCACTGGCCTGTTGGGACGCGCGGCCGGGCCCCGCGCGCCTTAACGCGCTCGCTCGCTAGCTGTCGCCGTACGTGTCGCGGCATGCAACGCGTCGCGCCGGGAAAATCAATCGGAAACCCCGCGCACCGCGCGCGCGTCACGATCGAGAACACGTTACATCTGCACGTTGGTTCTGCTTTACCAGATTCCGCCCGCGCGGCGCGGTGGAACGGCACGGCACGGTGCCGCTTCCGTGCAGGGGCGCGTGACTCCAAGTAATTAACCGTGTTCGCTAGCATATATACATACATGCATGGATGTTGCTTGTCCGTCTCGGGCACGGCCACCTGATGGGCAACGGGGCGACGTAATACGGACGGCCACATGTTCCGGCGAGCACACGTACGATCGATCGATATATATACCATGATGGATCGGAGATGACGATCGATAGCGAAAAGAAAGTAAAAGGTGATCATACTCGATCGCATGACGAGGTTCGTATGTAGCTACGACGTCGACTCCGTTATCTCCGGGCGGTGGATACGATATTGGGGATCGATCGCGCGAGGGAGGCAGGCAGGCAGACAGGGACGATCCGAATCTGGCTGGGCCGGTGTCAAAGCTGGGCATGCATGGTGGGGGAGGGAGGGAGGGGAAGGAAGGACAGTGGAGGCTTCTCCTTGACGCATCCTGGAAGGTGATATGATAAAATAAAGCGGCTATACCGATCATGTGAGTGACCTTGATGTGTGGTGTGGCGGGGTGCATGAGAGAGAGGCCGCGCGCGCGCGCTCGCTCATGCTTGAGAATGATGTGTGCCGCGCCCGCGACCGAGAGATTCCACGGTCAAATCGCAGGGCCGGCCGAGGCAGGGACAAGACGCCAGCCAAAGCCGGGCCGACCTTATCCCGCCACGCCACTACGACAACCGCATAAAGCTGCTGCTGCTGCTGCTTACTACTTACTAGCTAGTAGTACGTACCCATCTATCCACCATGCATGGTCTACACCGATCGACCGATCAAGCCAGCTGGGGCCGGGAGCCGAAACAATTCACTAGATTACACCGCGGGCTGTAAAAAAGCTCGAACTCGAGCTCACGAGCCTAACTGAGCCGAACTCGAATAGTTCGCAAGCCTACTAGAGTCTGAATCGAGCTTGCTTAAATCGAGTTTTCTCAAGTTTGTTACCAAACTTTCTCGAGTCGAGTTTACTCGAGATTGTTACCGAGCCTATCGAGCTTACAAAATAACCGAGCTTACTCGAGCTTACCGAGCTTTCGAGCTTATTGAGCTTAGTCGAGCCGAGTCGATGGCCCATTTGCGCCGTGCCGCTTGCGTCAGTGCTTAGCCAGTCCGAGCCGAACGCCTTATAAACGAAAGCAGAATTATAGCGATCGTCGAGGCTCGAACCCAAACTCGAGCTCGGCTCGAGCTCGGTTCAAGTCTTACCGAGCTCAAGCCTGGAGGACCAGACTCGCTCAAGCTCGGCTCGTTTACAGCTCTACACCGCGCGTGCCTACATAATTAAGAAACAGGCAAACACGCAGAAAGTTCTACGTGATAGGTCGGTTCATTAAAACTGAAGTTTCATTTGATAAACATCGAAACTTCACGCGAAACAGTTTGATATATTCCCGCGAGGGCTGTATGATTTCTTGTACATATTGCTGTACCGCACACGATAGGTAAGATTAACTGCTTGTCCGTACGTATGGGCCCATCGGTCGCTGAATTCTATGCGCCGCAGGCGCGCACACGAAACGACAAGCGCGCCCGGCCGTACGTGCGTACTTTCCTCTGCACGTCACTCCCTTTCGCGTCTCCGTCTGCACGCACGCACGTACATACGTGCAGCCGTGTGCAGGGCGATCGAGAGCTAGCTGCGGCTGAAGCTGATGAAGCATGCATGCATGCACGAAACGACGTTGGAATTCCTGCTTCCCACGCACGCACGACAATGCGGCAGGTTACGTTGCGTTGCGTTGTGCATGCAGTTGTGCTATCCGGCCGGCCGGGACAAGACCTGCAGGACGGGAATAAGAATCCTAGTAATCGATGGGCAGCAAAAGTCTCGGAGAGCCCGGACAAACGATATATCGATCGCACCTGGCCTGCTGGGAACACATACATACATACATATGCTTGGACTGCGTGCACATATCTGCTACTATAGTGTATGCTTATTTATTACTATATATATGCATGCATGCTTCTGATCATCTGATGTTGCATGTGCATGTCTTCTCGGACCTGTCATTTGTCGCACGTGCGTACGTACGTGCCGGGTCTCTGCATGCATGCACGCACTTGCGTCCAAGGAGCTCGACCGGGAGATCGATCGTGATACGGGTCGAACGGTTTGATGGAGACGTATGCAGGGTACGGACAAATTCAATGGGATTTCGAACGTGCTGTACGTGTGCTCCCTATACTGTACATTGGGCAGTTGTAATGTAATGGCAAGTGATCAAGCGATTTTTCTGCAGATAGGGAACAAAGGATACAACTAAGCGCATCCAGGCAATACGTACGTACATGCATCATGTACGTGTGAGTTTAGCAGCTTTATCACCCGACAGTTCATAGACGTAACGAGCGAATTAGAGTCCAAGAGTATCAGTAGAGAATTTATTTGTATTTGACTTTTACACAGAATTTGTTTGTGACGATCATTCTTGGCCATGTCAATATTTGTTCATAAAAAATGGATCCATATATTAAAGATCACTTAACATAACGGTTACGTCTATGACCATAATTCAAATGAAGCTTTATTTCCTTTAGGAACAAATTGGTCGAAAGATAATGACAACATGTTATGACCAAGAGACGATCAATCCTAGGCAATAACGACCGATTAACAGTCAGAAAACATGATAGTTTTCTATGCAATTAACGTAAGAGCGGTTATTAGTATATCTGGCAACTTACAACAGTTAACCAAATGATAACCAAATGATATGATGGTTGATCAAAGAACGTGATGATTCAAGACTCAACGAAGACATGTGGGTGAAGACTCTACCAAATAGACCCTAAGATCTCAACTATTACCCCTCTTACAACGAGGACGGGACATTTTTACCCTCCATTTGCTCTCACTTTCTTATGTGCACGGTCATCAACACTGATGAAACCGACGAACAATAGACGGCATGTGAACAACAAAGGGCCCATGAGCATGGGACAAGATGAAGATCATAATAGTTCATAATTTTAGTGTTCTTCAACGATAAAATGCTCAACTGTTCTCTGGCATACTATCAGATCCGATTATAGTAGGGTAAATAAATCAGAAAAAAAATACTTTGTATACTCTAATGATCAAGACTGCACGTACCAGCAGTTGTTTGAACTGTGCAACAACAGTCATATTATTCACAGTCACACACATGCATGGTTCTGTATTTTGTTTTAATTTATATATGGAGTATCGATTACATCCGATCCTATGATTTGATCCAACGGCCCGGTGATTTTCGAGTGAGGTATCTAATGGTCCAAAATTTGGATGTTATTGTTGAGATTCGGGAGTATCGATTACATCCGATCCTATGATTTGATCCAACGGCCTGATCTGCACGGCCCCAATGAAAACCAAGGCGATGGTTGGGTGACTGAAAATTTGCATGGGTCTTCAGCACGGTATCGACCAGGGGCACAGTTAGCCGCCGGCAGTGCAGGATGACAACAAAAGAGGTGTCTACAGGCGTTTGTGGCGGCGATGAAGATTCAGGCCGTTTTTTTTTTGCAGTTCGGTTGGGCCATGACTCTATAGTCTAACTGTTCAGTTTCATGTGATGTTTATGAAAAGTTTCCAGCTACTCTACCTCTGTATCAAAACACCTGTTCCCTTGTATCTTTCCTCTACTTTTTAAATGCTGCCGTTCCTTAAAAAAAACAGTTGCAGACACACCTGAATGCGTACCCGATCGATATTGCATCCATGCTAGCTAGCTACCTACATATATACTTGTGATATGATCTTTGGAATTCTTTTCAATGTACCCATATTTACATTTGTTGTACGTACGTATACTGTGGTATATATACTGCTTAACGACCATCGATCGATCACAATGCATGTTTGCAATGTACGTACGTAGAATCGTAAATCTCCGTGCAGCTAGCTAGAGAGGACAAGGTAGGTATATATATATACAAAAATCGACATGCATGGCAGAGTGTTTCTTCCGTATGCTATGCTATAGTTAATTTGTTTGTTTTTCATGTAGCAGTAGTGCGACCATATGCAATGCATGCATCGATCGCGCGATAGAGTGTACTAGCTAGCTAATTGACATTGCCAGCGGAAAAGTTGTAGGGAGAGGACAAGGCGATCCACTCCCTGGATCGGACCACAAGCGAATACTATAGGAACTGCATGCCTAAATTTTCAGGGATTTACGTGAACGCCCCGGCCCGTTTCAGATTTGACTTTGACGTACGATTCCTTGCTACATGCATGCCCATCTATACACATATATATTGCTCTCTATATGGATGTTACAGAGTTGATCAAGTAGTACAAATTAAGGAGGACAGAAGCCTTTTTACCCCAGAAACGGGCTGGAATTAAAGCAGGGATCGATATGTGGCACGTTCTTCGCAAGGCTATCCTATATATACATGAACGGGTTGCAACACGGTAGGTGCGTGGTGGCGTTACAGACGTTCATTTTAAATAATAAGTCGAGGGCTTGTTTATCATATTTTTTTTGCCAGGATATGTTTATTTTTAACATACAAAACTCATCTAGTCATGTACTCCTCCTATGGTGGTGTTAATTGTAAACAGGCTTAAAAAACACCTTATATTATTGTGCACCCCAGTTTTATTCCATCTAGCTAGAGTCTCTCATGTTCCTAGCTCCTTAAAGGGATCGTTCGATCGACCGAGCAACTAGTTAATGATCTGGCCCATTGAATCATATAATTAATCAACGATTAAACAGGTATGCAAGTTAATGAAGATTATCCTACACGATACGAGATCCGAGCTTTTGTCCCGGAGATTGGTCGAGTGAGTGGGCGGGATGTTTATAGCACGTGATTGTGTACGCACGTACTCTTCGTAACGATGTTTATCAGCTGCCTTGCACTACGGGCCGTTCGTCCAATTTGGAGTAACTAATTAGAAACGATCGATCCACTAGTATATATATCTTCGGGAAAGGTCGTATTAAAATCGAGAATTAAGGTACTGTATATATAGTAGCTTGTTGCATAGACGATATGCACGCAGCTGCTAGCTAGCCAAATGGGCATCAGATTCTTAAGCATTGGGATCTCTGCCTGCAAATCAAGGAGCTCATTAACATACAATTTGAAACATACATGCCTTGGCGCCTTCCCTGGACCAAACCAATTTACATATACACTCCTACATACATTATACATAAACTACTCACAGGGCAATGTATGCTGCATCATGCAATCCATGATTGTACTCATGTGATGCAACATGAGCCCAACCACAGAATCTCAATCGTTTCTCTCTCTCACACACACACTGACTCTTGCAACTATAAAAACTACTGTTGGCTCTTTACCGTCGCAAACTTTTTACAGGAGACGAGAGAGCATAAAAGACAGGAACCGTATGCATGATCGAGTAAATAAATTACCGTTTTATCCCTGGCCATGCATGCATCCACTGATCCAAGTAATTTGCGCGTATGTATGTATGTATGTAGTGGGACCCCGAAAGAAAAGAAAAGGCGCTGAAACTCGGTAGTGAGGCGAGGAGGGCCTGCCTGGTGTATAAAGCTAAAGCTGCCATTTTTTCTGATCCCTCTCTATGCGTGTGATTCGTACTACAGTCTGACAGGAATCTGATACCCCCGACCTGGTGTCCTGTCCTAGCTGGGCTCCGATTTAAACATCCACAGTCCACACAGCTCGCACAATCTCTCTCTCTCTCTCAACACACACTGTGCATGGACGAGATCGATTCATAAATATTGCTGGGTTCTACACTGCCTGGTCTGCTGCTTCTGAAGCTCTGATGGCTGATACATCTTGATTACTGAAAGCCCCACACCGCTGGGAATTTCTCTCTCAAGAAATGCGTCGGTATTAGGGCACATGCAATGTTGCGCTAGCTCCCCGACAGCTGCGGCCGGAAAGTTAAGAGGGCCAATCCATTAATCTCTATACAGATCTCTATGGGCACGGAGAAAGGGCCCGAGCTCCCAAGATTACATTAGATCTGATTGATGTACATGCATGCAAAGTGTGGGACGCGCACTTACGTTAGTATATATGTCCATCAATTCTGGTCTAACTAACTTGTAGGAGTAATCAATTAAGTGCCCAGTTTTTCTAGCCAGGTGCAAGATTGCAATCTGAGTTTTGCATGGGATTATTTTCTGCTTCTAGCATAGGTATTGCCCTAAACAAGTCATTAATTTTTTGTACAGTAAACACATAACATATTAACCGAATTACGTGCAAGTACCAACGCCAGAAGGGATTACATAATTCAGTCCAACCCAAATTGATGTCCCGACCTAATTCAAAGCAAACCCGAACTTGGAAAGGTTTGCGCGTATTCAATATTCCAGGAGCAAAAGCATTAATTACACACTTTACAATGCAATGAAGAAAATAATACCTAACCAAGGAACACCGTAAAGCAAGGTAGGGAGGGAAATGTGACCCGTGAAAGTAATCTAGGGCCAAAAATATATTACATCTCAGTCCAACTATATATGTATATCCTGCTTTATTTTCTCATTTCTTCCTCAAAAGAACGAATAACTTGAGAACTATTGAAAGTTTGTAACAAGTTTTGCTTTAGAATATGTACAGATTTCTTTTCGTAAAAGTTAATTTACTCGTTGTTGATATACTTTTTATCAATCTAGTATCCCTCGTAGCCAATCCAGAACAAAAATAGGAGAACATCAGTACCATACGTTTCCATCCTTTTCTAGTTATAAGTTTTCCGTACTAAATTTAGGTCTTTTGTATTGCGTCTAGCCAAAAAAGAAAGAATCTCATTCTATTTCATTTGTCATCGACTCTTTTAATTTTTTACTGTACTTTTGGTCAAAGTAATGCATTTTTCAAAGGAATCACATTTACAAGGTCATATTTGGAATGAGAGCAACTACCCAACGGTATACCGTTGCAACGGTATAGCATGTTTCATTAGTTTCACGGGTAAGTTTCATTGCTAGGTTTCGCGGGTAAGTTTCATGATGTTTCACGGGTAAGTTTCATCAGGTTTTCGAGTTTCACAGATAAGTTTCAACCAAAGTTTCATGTTTCACGGGTAAGTTTCATCCTATACCGTTGCAACGGTATACCGTTGGTTAGTTTTTCTCATTTGGAATATCGCAGAAATTTAAAAGGAATTTCCTGTGAATTTTGTATGGAACCCCTCCAAAATTCCTACCAAATAATTAAGGAATTAATGCGTAAATATCGATCGTCCTGTTAGTTACGACAGTGAACAGGGTTATGCAAACTTCCCCATTTGAATTAAAGCATGATCTCCTAAGGCCATTCACAGTGGAGAGTTTCGTTACACGGTTTCCGATAGTGCCACGTTATATTTAGATGTTTGAGTTGATGAATGAAACAACCTCTCTCAATGCACAGTTTCATTTTGCAGTTTCATAGGCATGACATAACATTTAATTGCTGCATGGTGTTGTGATCAAATATGCCATATAAATTGTGTAGCCACTTGCAATTATATCTAGCACACTACTATATGGCCACACGGGATCCAGAAAAGGTGTGGAGATGAAACAAATCACTCTCAGTGGGGTTTCATCCCGTTTCAAAGACTTGGTAATCACAGTACACCAGGGTTTCATCCCCATGAAACTCAACTCTCCTCTCTCCTCATAAATTTGTTGCCATGTCACCACTTTTACCTATGTAGCATCTCATTTAATGAGAATGAAACTCCCATGAAACTTGCACTGTGAATAGCCTAATTAATTTGGTGAAATCCAAACATATAAACACATGGGGTCAAGGCGAGGTCGGCAGCCTTTATTCCCTCTCCAAGAGGGGAAGACTGCATTGGACTGCGCGAAAGCAGACGAAAACTTAGATTCCCTTGGACAGCGACAGGTAAACAAACGCGAGAGAGACGAGAGAGAGAGGGAGCGAGAGATCTGTGTTGAATTTGATTGGAGAGGCTGTGGTTGCATGCACTCACGCCCTTGGAGTCACGGTGGAGCAGAGCAGCAGTTGCTGTAGCAGACAGTGCCAACAACGTACATTACGGCATTTTTCATCATCACTAACCACTAATTTTCGCTTTTGTTTACTGTACGTGCGTGGCTCCGTGTGACAGTAGCTACATATATATGGAGTAGTATTTGCTATATATTGTGCTTGTGCTACTTAATCGGCTAGCTAGCTCCTACGTAAACAGACAAAAGCTTGTCCTGCACATATTGCATGTGTCTTGCGTTTCAAGTACTGTCTGGTGCAGCAGTGGATCGATATCTCAATCAGCCGGAATTCCTGATTAATATGCATACGTGTATTGCCATCAGGATCAATTTTGAGTCAAACAAATTTCTCTTGGATGTGATCGAGTGTGATTCATTTGAAGGCACTTAATATATATAGCCATTTCCAAACTAATTGATAATTGAAAATTATAATGAAATTTATGTCTGATGCAAAGCCTGTCACCATGTCACGGTGAAAAAGAAAACTAGATAGCTATAATAATGAAAGTACTGAAGCATGTGCTACATATAATATGTTGCATGTGGGCCACTATTGAAACGCAGGTATTATATAGGAATTTGCAAGAAAGGAAACATACGTTCTCACTGAATGAAATCATAATCTTCACCTCGTTTTTTATAAAGAAAACACCTGGCAAAATTTTAGCCCTTGGATCACAAATAGTTGTCATTTTGGACATCAACGTGGTTTTCAAATACAACTTTGACCACTAATTCATATTATAATGTATTTATAAAACTTAATAAAATTATAATATTACGAAATCACTTTTTGAGACAAATATATACATGTTTTTCATATATCCACTTTAAATATTTAAAAAGATATTGATTGTCAAAGTTTCAAAATTTTAACTATATCTATGTCTAAAACAATAATTAACTATATATGATTAGTGGAAGTACATGTATAATGGTATGTACAATTCAATTTGCACTGGATACTGTATAGCAAGTACCAACCAATAATCAAACGTGTCTTGTAGTCGTGAATTAATTAAAAAGGAGAGAGAAGAAATTTGATTCCAAGAACCCGTACGTAGACTGACGCGTCCACTACAGTGCTAAGCACGACGGCATGCATGCATGCTTGCACAAGCTCGCATATGGCGCGCGCAAGGACGTTGTACCACCACCAAGACTGCATCAAATTCGGAGACCACCTCTCGTTTGGAAGTAAGTTAATTCATGAGCCTGCATGAGGTGGGTTTACAGAGTGGATACAGTACTGCCACTGTAAAATCAGTTGGAACAAAGTTTGTGCCAAATGTTGAAGAGAATATGCCCAAATAAAGCGGTTGTCTCCTTGCAGGCTTGCACCTCATAGCCATCATGTAATTACAATGAGGTGTTGTACATGTTATGCTTGTGTGTATGTCTAGATGTAATGCCTTGGATTCCTGCTCGATCAGATGTACACGTATACTACACATGTACGCATGGCTAGTTTAACAATATGTTGTAGATCGAGTAGTACTTAGGAATATCTCCTCTCGATTAATGTAGAGCAAGGTCCATATAGTCTGAAAAGGCCGTACCGTGATTAGTGCTAGGGTTACGTAGCACTGCATCAATGTTGAGAATGAGTAGAAATTAACATCGCTATTTTCCAGAAACTTAAGATTTGAAAGCCAAATGAAATTAACCAAGGATAGTTTCATTTGCAATTAGCAAGTTCAGTATTTCATGTAGGGCTCATTAATTGATACAGTGCGATCTCATGGTTACAGTTAACACGCACAGCAGCTATATATGACAGACAATTTGGAAAATACATATAGTGTAGATGTATAATGGGTCCTCACTGCCGTTTTCATTCCAAAAACTGTCGATGGTCTACACCATTATTGCCAATGTGATACACCGTTGAGGCAGATATACCTTGTACTAGTATATATATATCTCTACACAAATCAAGTACTCTATGTGTTAATTCCTGAATAGATGTTATTTTAGGTTCTTGTGCTTCCACCAAATCATATCTACAAAGACAAGATCACCTCTCTTCATTATATTTTTGAATGGCGTGTCTTACTTTAGTCTATAATAATAAATAAGTATTAGAAATAGCTAAAGGGGAGCTAGCACAGATGAAAAGAATTAAAGACGAAATCTGCAGTTTCAGCAGGATACACACTTTCGTGTGGCAGTCAATGGTTGGCTTCAAACCTCTAGAAATGTAAAGTTACTGCTGGTGCAATGACTCCTCGAAACCGATGAAGCTTGCTAAAGGTAAAGATGGCAAAAGGACTAAAGAAACAAAAGAACAAATTCTTTGAGCACAACTAAGGAGATTTCTAGCCATTCCTGCTTGCACTGGCCCCTTCATTCCTTGGAGTGTGCATGCACATGAATAAATGTCTCTCTGCCTGCACTGTGGGGGCATGCCATGATTACAGTGGCCGGGGAAAGGCTTTGAATGGAGATTGGCGCTTGGAAACCTGGAAACCTACACCATTTCTCAGAGGAGGACCATGCATGGAGAACTGGGGTCACTAATGATCACTCACTTGTACAAGAAGCTCATATATGTGTGTGCCATCAGAAGTGTGTGATCGATCTCTCAAAAGAGGAGAAGTGGAACAAGTTTAGAGCTTCCATGGATCCTCATGCTTCATTCTTTGCCTGAATTAGTAAAAATAGAGGGAAAGCGTTTGCAATCATTGTGGATTGCTAGGAATGCTTCTACTATAGCTAGCATTCAATAAGTACTTGCATGCTGTCCCTCAAATCTAGGTGGCTAGTTTCTCGTGTTCAGTGCTTCCAATGGATATGTTGGTTAATGAAAGTATGCGCGCGAGTGTCTGCAAGACTAAGAGCCGAGATAATTAACAAAGGATAATGTGCTTACAAGACTTAGCTACCTGTGTTATCAATGGGCATATGTGCACTTATATATGCATGAGAATCCGAGTATAGGGCATACTGATCTCTTTAGCCTCCACCATGGAGCAAGGTTGACACAATCTAAATTCTAGGCGATGTTTCCAAACTTAGAAGCATTGCCAATCATGACCTCATTCATTTCCAAATTATAAGTGTAATTGAATGCAACATGATAGGTGTGTTTGTCTAAAAGAACATGATGGTTGTGTGTTGGATCGATACTTCCTCTGATGGATGCGTTCCATGTAACCTAGTCAATGATATGTAAACCTCGCATAGAGTTGCAAGCAAAGCATGCATACATTATCGACTCAAAACCATGCATGCATGCAATGCTGCTACACATCTATACCAAAAACACAAGGAATAATTGAGTAGCCATTGCAAATTAACTTACATAGACAAAGATTGCATCGATAAAACCAATGAATCAACTCCCTTCGAGTACTCTCGTAGATATATATATATCACCTTCGACCATGAACATGCAAATTACACCAAGCTTGTAAACCTAGTAATTAACGTGCATTACAACATAGGAAAATGGAGAACAATATAGAAATCCAGCACCTTACGCGACACCAAGGAAGAACCTAAAACAGTACAAGAACAGCAGCAGCAGCAGCGACACCAAGAACGGCACGAAAAACCCAAGAGCGAAAACTAATTGATTTCGCCTACCAATTCTAGACCAATATTCAACCATCTCGATCCATCGCCGATAATCAGCGCAGCCCTATCTTGCACCACAACTCCTTAGTTTAATTTGATCTTTCTCAGAAGCCATGACTAAAATTAAGCTTCAGGGCTTATAGGGTGGCTACCTTTTGCAGCTAGAATCAACCATGCACGGCGGCATCACAGTATGTTCCCCGAGGACGATGAGTTAAATCCCGACAGATCAGCCCAACCGCCGCCTGGAACTACCGAACCGCCGCTGACACTGCCTCCGTTGCCACCTGCACCGTTGCCGCCGCCCCAGAATTGAAGGTTCCCAGGAAGGCCCAGGAACTCCCTCGGCGAGGCGTTTGTCATCGCCGTGGACGGCGGGTTGTCCTCCATCTTCACCGACGCCAGCTGCGTGATCAGCCCGGCCGAGCCTGGAACCTTGGAGCCGGCCAGCATCTGCCCGGCGAAGCCGGCAGCATCGGCGGTGCCTTCCGCGTCGAACGGGTAAATGCCAGACATTGGCGGCGGCATGCCGTCGGTGCGGCTCAAGAAGGGGAATTGTTGTATCTGAGGGAGACGCCACTGCTCTAGCCCGATGGCGGCTGCGGCGCCTCCGCCGCCGAGCTGGTAGTCCACGGGATCCATTGAGCTCAGACTGGGAAACCCTAGCCTTGATGCACCAGTGCTGTAGTGATCACCGCCTAGTGGGTGCAACGAGGCCAAGAAGGGCAGCTGCACCTGCGGCGGCATGATGGCCGCGGCACTGCTGCCACCCGTGGCGGTGGAAGAAGAGGAGGAGGACGTACCGCCTGTGGCGGAAGCCGAGGCGGCCGACGACGAAGACGACTTGGACGACTTGGTGCGCTTGTTCCGGCGGCAGCCGCCGCCGACGGGGACGTTGCGGAGCGCGCCGCCGCGCGTCCAGTAGCGTCGGCACGTCTTGCAGAAGTGGCGTGGCTGCGACAGAGAGTAGTTGTTGAAGTAACAGAACTTGGTGTTGGTGGACTCGCAGCGTGGGCACTTGAGCCCCGGTTCCGGCTGCGGGATCTTGGCGAGCCGGGCGCGCTCCGTCATCGAGCCTGGCCGCACCGACGAGCCGCCCGTCGGGCCTCCACTGCCAGCGCCACCGCCGCTCACCGCAGCCGCAGCTGCCATGTCAGGCCGAGGAGCCATCAGCACCCCGGGAGGCGGCACCGGCGGCAGCTGGTGTTGCTGGTGGTGATGCGCATGCGCGTCTACTCCGCCACCGCCGCCTCCGCCACTTGGAAGCTGGCCGTGGTGAGCTTGCTGTTGCTGAAAGCACCATCATTCCAAATAAAACACACACCAAACAGAATTAAAGGCGACGAATTGAGATCACAAACTAAAAGGATATAGACGGTATATTCAACAAGAGATTTCGCAAAAGAGCGTAGGAATATTTCCTCTCCATTTTCTTCGGTTTTGCTTTTTTCATGAAGAAGCTATGGCCATAGAGAAAAGCTAGCAAAAGAAGAGAGATTTTTGAAATGAGGGAGCGAGAAGAGAAACCAAATTTTTACCTGCTGCTGGCTCCAATTGGGTGGATCAAGATAGACGGGAACCGAAGAAAATACCATGGTATAGAATTGATTTCTTTTGATCTTTTCCTACTAGGGGCCTTCTTTTTTGGTTTGTTTGTTCCTCCTTGCTTCTTTGTGCGATAAGGGTATATAGGTGCTTTAGGGGATCATGCGAGGGTGGGGAGGTGGATCGATAAAGGCGGAGAATAACACCCACTAGCTACCACCAAGCTGTTGGCTGGAATGGAGCTAGCTGATGAGAAGAGAGAAGGAAGAAGGCAAGGGAAGGAGGAGAAGCGAGAAGAAAGGGAAAGAGATGGAGAGAGAGAGAGAGAGAGAATGAAAGTGAGAGGGAATAAAAGGAGGAGGGGGTTTGTTCTTTTTTTTTGTCTTAGTGGTGTGCTTGCATTATATATATTGGTTGTGAAACATATGGGAGGAATGGAGAAGAGAGAGACTTTCTTAGCCTGTAAGAATGTGTGAGCTACATGGATGGGTGTGGCTGGCTAGCTAGAGAGTGAGAGAGGAGAGAATTGAACGGGGGTTTTATGCATGAGGAAAGCTATAAAACCCTATCTAGGATCAGGAGGTGTGCAAGTGTGGTGTTGGCTGCCGTACTGTTTGGAAGGCTTGCACCAGCTAAGTTTTGCTTGTTTGCTTGCTGTTCTTGGCTGGTTCATTAGCTACTAGGGGGTTTAACAGTGGAGCTAGCTAGCTAGAGGTTATCAAACTGAGCAACACTTGTCTAGGGGGCATGCTAGTGTACGTATGTATGCAGGTGCAACTTTATGTCCATATTGATGAAAGAGATCAATCAGTAAAGCTGGTCTTACTAGTCTTGGACTCTCGGCTAGTGGTGGTGGTGTAGAATTCCCCTTCTCCCTCCCTCTTTCCATTGCCAAAGTAAACAAGTATAGCTAGACAGTCTCATGTATAGTAACTTTAAGTCAATAGCTAGGGAAAAAGAGGCAATAAAGTACGTTTAACTAGTCGTAATGCTAGAGCAGAGAGAGGTAGAGATGGGGATAGAGAGAGATTGATGTTTTTTAATCTGCATAGAGTAGTGTATGATGTACTACATGGTTATTTATCCCAATTTCTAGCTTCTGTAGCTGGACTCGTCTGTCCTGTATACTTAGTAGTTCAATTTGCTAGTACTGGGAAACTTCACTGCTGGGATGATGCGCTAGATCTGTAATGTTTCTCTCTCCATTGTACAAATGCAGCGACCCTATTTTTACATAAATATAAAAATAGAAATCTCATATGTATATAGTACTAGTCTTATAATCAGTAGTTAGGACGCATATTTATAACAATTGATATCATATCCAAACTCTTTATTACAAATAATAATGGTAATTTACACAATAAAATTTTACAATTCAGAGTAATGCAGCGAAAGAATCAAAAGTCTTGTAATGTGTCCATCCAACCCTCAGGCAACTGACAAGGTATAATCCCTAGAAAAACTCGTTAACATCCCCGAATCCTGCGTCAAATAAGTTTCGTCTATTCTGATTCTTCACATAAAAACAATAAATAAGCAAGAGTGAGTACTTTCGTACTCAACAAGATTTTTGCAAAACCTATATTATATGCAGACCATTTCAAAGAAAAGGCTTTTACTGTTAATTTGCATAAAGCCAATTTAATTTGTAAAACAAGTAGTAATTGCAAAACAAAATTTATATAAGCAAATTTGACTGATATGAAAATAACAAATAAGTAACAACTCACAGTCCTCCACGACGTGAGCATCAAGTCGTCTATTGCCAACACAAAGCATAAATCTGAAATAAGCACTTTCCAACAAATATTTCCAATCCAACTAATTTAGAAAATATCAAAACTGCTAACTAATGCAGGCGCACCAAGTGTCCCTTGACCGTGGGAACGACTTTTCGAAAAGATTTACACTCTGCAGAGGTACAACTTTACCCACAAGACATGACAGACTCTTTGTGCAATCGATATTAGCACACTTGCTTTGGTGTGCCACAGAGAGTCATGACATAACTGTTACATTACTTAATCTTAGCTTTGCACCAGTCCGGGACGAAAACCCATACTATGGCAGAAGAACTCAGAGTATAGAAATGATGGAACTTCCCCCCACAGCATGGCATACACCGGTGTATCCGGAAACGTTTGATCCATAATCACCTCGGTGTGGACGTCCCTTCGAGCAATCCATTAAGAAACAGCTCGTACTACTCGAGCCTTCCAATGTGCAAAAGTAGTTTTAAGTAACTTAATAGGTTAAGATTGTCCCATACCAGCACTAGTAGTTGTACAGAAAGACTTGGATATAACGTACAATTAGTTCGGACCTTAATCTAACACGGGCAATAATCTCCCCCTACACTACATGCAACTCCATGCACCTCTGGTTATTGCCAATAATTGCCCATATCAAAAACATAGTTTTATTTTCATTTTTAGTCAAGATACCAATAACCATCATCATGTCTCAATATTTCCAAGTTTCATCTGATCAATTTTTCCAAGTAATTTATCCCTAGTCTAAAGCATGGCTAAGCATGATTATTAACCATCGCATATACCCAAATTAACATCATATATTGCCTAACTATAATTCTAGAGTTGTCAAGGTTCACATGTCAATACTAAGGAAGTTTCATAAGATAACAGGTATATCTACCAGTTCCACAATATAGCAAAATTTACTGAAAATACGTGCATACATAAAACATTTGATGAAAACAATTAAAACATTGGGATCAACATGATCAAAGAGGGTGCTTGCCTTGTTTATTGTTGTCTTCGACGAAGTTGAAGCCATAGTCGACGATGGAAGTAGTTATGTCGGGTTCTACGCGTCGTTCAACGGAAATATAACAAACTTTAATAAGGGTAAAAAGAAGAGACAGAAAACCAAATAAAGACACTGCAGATAACAAGAATAGTTTAGGGTTTGAGTTGCATGATTTCACATTTTTGTGTTTTTAGTTGACTATGTATTCGTTTTGTTAACAGCTTTTAGGTTAAGCGATGACACGATTCCTTTTATAGATTATGCATTCTTGTTTTACGAATTCAAGAAGCTAAAATTATGTATTCTTATATTTATAATTTTGAATTCAAGATGCAAAAAATATTTAGAATAATAAGATTAAAACATCAGTTTAGTAATGGTTAACTTATATTGGCTACGAGGTACTTGATATTTTATCGACTAATGCAAGGCGGGTCTAGATATAGACCGCTAACTTTGGGCCATATGTTCATGATTTTAAGAAAGTTCTGGTGATACAAATATTTCAGTCACTGTTTTCTTTTTACTTAAGGTTGTGTTCCGATGTTATGGATTTTAAAGTTTATTTTGCGGGGTTAGGCTTTTGTCAAGATTCAAATGTAAAACATATTAATTACAATAGAGTTATTGCTACATGATAGGATGGTCTTGAGTTTTAAAAATATATACGAACTAGTTTTACTTGTATTATCTCCTATTGATTGTAGATATATATACATTAATCTTTTATATAAAGAAAGCATTACTATTTTAAGATCCAGATTTATTAAGCTAAATATAATCATTGCATTAATTTTGTTTAACCTAAGACCTATAGCATATTTATGGATTACATTGGCTCTTAATTATGGACTTTATATATATATATATATATATATATATATATATAAGCCTTTTAGTACTATATATATATATATATATATATATATATATATATATATATATATATATATATATATATAGGAGTACATACTTCCACATTCAATATACCACTTAAACAAACATGTTATACTCCTTTATCACTTTCGGTATACTAGAATAATAATTCTAAGATACTCTAATGCGACATGGTTGGAAAAAATCATCAGAGCCCTTTATTTTTTTCTTATATACCCGTTTTCATATTAAAAGGAATATATACACAAATTATGCTATAAAAGGGGGGATTTTGATGAATTTTTTTGTGGAACTCACCTTGAAGTATCTTATAATTAGTATTAGAGTATACTCAAAAGGATAAAGAGGTATAATAACATCGTTTAAGCGGCATACTAAATGTGGAAGTACGTACACCCAAGAGTATAGAACCATTTTCCTATATAGGAAAATGATTACATACTCCTGGGTGTACGTACTCCCACCTTCAGTATACTATTTAAATGATGTTGTTATACCTCTTTATCCTTTTGAGTATACTCTAATACTAATTATAAGATACTCTAAAGTGAGTTCCATGAAAAATTTCATTAAAGTCCACCCTTTATAGCAATATTTGTTCATATATTCCTTTTACATATGGAAAATGGTATGTAGTAAAAAATAAAGGGTTCTGATGAATTTTTTTCAACCATGTTGCATTGGAGTATCTTAGAATTATTATTAGAGTATACCGAAAGTGATAAAGGAGTATAAAGCATTCATTTAAGTAGTATATTAGAGGTGGGAGTATGTACTCTGTGAGTACTAAAAGGCTTCTATTTCTATATATATATATATATATATATATATATCCACTGAAACAAGATGCACTACAAATTTGATTCAACTTAAGTAAATATGAAATATTTTTGCATAAATAGTATTGTTATATTACTAAGATCTAATAATTAGTTTTACTATTATTTAAATTTATTTGCATTAGTTGCAACTTGTTTGATTTCCATATATTGAAGAACAATTTATTTTCAAATATAAATCAAACTAAATTCAAATCTAATTATTTTTACATAACTGGAATACTCATGATCTCAGTAACATTTTAAAATTTGATTCATGATTTAAAGAGTTATAGTTTGTATATTTGTAATAGTATCATATTAGGGTTTGTTTGTATTTTTAAATTCAAATAACTGAGTTTGAAAACTAAATATTTTTGGACAAATGGATTTGTTAGGGTCTTAGGAACATGTGTGAATTATTTCATCATTTCAAGGTTCATGATGCACAACTTTTGTATAAAGATCATATTAGAGTTTCGAATAAAATTAAATTCAAATATTTTGAATTGTGATTCAAAAATAAATATTTTTATATATTATGAAACTAAATGATTTTACATGAATATAGAAATTTATTTCATAAAATTTGGGTTTAAAATGTGCGAGATATAAGTATTAGAATAGACGAGGTTTAATTAAATTCTGAAAAATTCAGAAAGTTTCCTTTTCGGAAAGTGTGCTTTCTAACTGTGAAGACGCTTTTTTGGTTTTGGCAAAGACTCAGACTCTCGGCTGACCAGTGGGCCCAACCGTCGCTGACTCGATTCATGCATGAGGTCGACTGTCGGGCTGGATCGTCACGACACAATTCAGAGTTAGCTACTGGCTTCATGGCCGGTGATCCTCAGCCGGAGAGCCCGAATGGGTTCGACGGCAGGCTTTATCAGCTCATTTCTCATCTGTGGGTGGTCCATTTGGCGGTTGGTGTCACGGGAAAATGGCGCGCCACCGAGCTCCCGCGGTGGCGGTCATGGCCGGTCGGCGGAGAAGCCAAATGAAAGGACTTCGCTACGCATTCTCACACCTAATAGCTTTAACATGCTACAGTGGTTCCATTTTGCTACTTCTTCAAGGAAACGAGTAAAGGAGTCGGGCTCTCACCGTGCGTGGGCGGTGGCGAATGAAGGAGCTCGGTGCAGCAATTCGCCGGAGAAGATGACCTTCAATTGAGGCCAGAGACAAGTTCTGGGAATCAAGGAGAAGCTCCGGTCTTAATTAATCGCGGAATGGTTCACCGGTGACTTGGTTTGAGTTTTTCCCTTATTCTCGGGCTTTTGCCGACTTTGGAGAGATCGGCGGTGTGTTTTGGCTCAATTGGCTAAGCTCGGCTGTGGTTGAGGTAGTGGAGGAGATGGATGAGGCGTTGAAGAGCTAACTGAAGGCTGGCTATGCTTAAATAGGCAAATGTGGCGGTGAGAACAGGGTTTGAACGGGAGTTATTGAGGCGGCAGCGCAAATCTTCTGCCGTAGCAGAGAAATTACCGTGAATCGTTTGCCGTGGCAGGATTTTAGCAGGGTTGCAGTCAAGTTGGCAGTGCCGAGATCGTGCCGTGGCAGTGAAAACTCACGAAATATCCCGCCGTGGCAGAAGTCCGGCTGAGGCGGCAGTGAGGAAAAGTAGAGAGGAGGAGACAGGGGAAGGATCTGGCGCTTGAGTCTTAGGTGGCAGCGGCATGTTAGTGTTAGCCGTATGCATGAGAATGCATGCACCCTGTTAGCCGTATGCATGAGCATGCATGCGCCCGTCTGTGTCCATGCAATGGACCTGTGCCTGAGTCCATGCGTCTCACGCTTCCCTCGTATTTGGCGAGGTTGTTATTTTAGGCATATCCAGGATTAGATGCAATCTGTTGTAACCATCTATTGTAACTCTCCTTTATATATGCCTCCTTGGCCAATACAAAGACTATTGCGTGTGATTTTATCACGCTTTCATGGTATCACGAGACCAGGTTTTCCCTGCGTTTCTTCCGCTGCCCACTCTCATGCCGCGCCGATCTAGTTAATCGCCGTCGGCTTCCGTCCGCCGCTTTCCGCCGCAAGACGCCCACTGCGCTTCGCGACCCTTCACGTGACCTCTCCAGTCCGTGTTCGTGACCGTCGCCCGCGCCCTCCGTCTCACATCTGCTGGTTTTGTCGCTCCTGCACCCATGGCCGGCGACACCACAGAATTGGAGCGCCTTCGCCACGAGGTCGCAGAATCGCATACGCCGCCGCTGCAACGCGTTTCGCCAACCGGCAGCAGTCTTGATGAGGCGCGCCAACTCGCCGAGGCTGAAGCCAAGGCCGAACACCGCCGACTGGAAGAAGAACGAGATGCAGCCGAGCGTCGCCATCGTGAAGATGAAGCTGACACCCTTCTCGTTGTCAACCTCCATGCTCAGGCCGTCGCCCTCACCAACATCAAGGCGCTAGTTCCAATGGTCCTTGAGGTCGACTCCACGTCCTACCCCAAGTGGCGTAGCCTCCACCTCATCACCCTTGGGAAATACGCCCTCACCGACCACGTCCTCTCCGACGACGTCCACCCCGACATCGCGCCTTGGCATCGCATGGATTGCGTCGTGATCTCCTGGATCTTTGGCACCATCTCCAGCCACATCCTCGAGATTGTCATGACCTCCAGCGATCCGAATCATCAGCCCACCAGCCGGGCTGTTTGGCTCGCCATCGAGGATATGTTCCTTGGGAACAAGGAGACCCGCACCCTACTGTTCGACACGGAATTCCGCATGTTCACACAAGGTGATCTGTGCATCTCCGACTAATGTCGCCGTCTCAAGTCTATGGCCGATCAATTGGGCAGTCTTGGCGCGCCTGTTCCTGATCGCGCTCTTGTTCTGGCCACCCTTCGCGGCCTCACCGAGCGATACAATCACGTGGTGGCCTTCACCAAACGCCAGACACCACTGCCATCCTTTGACACCGTGTGGAACGATCTGCTCCTGGAAGAACTTACACTCAACGCCAAGGCCAAGGGGCCTCCCACGGCTCTCCTCTCCAGTAGCTCTCGCTTTGCTCCTGGTGGCGCGCCTCGCTCCGCTCCTGGTGGCGTGCCTTCGCCCATCTGGTGGCCCTCTCTTGATCTCAAATTATCAAAAACCTCATTTCCGTTAAATCGCTTTACAATTGATAATAATTGTTCCGCCGAATTTGACCCGCTTGGCCTTTTTCAGAAGGACCTTCAAGATTGAGAACGTGATCGCCAGTGCAATAGTTCCGCGATCTTTACCCATTGTTGCCGTTGTCCCTCAAGATGTTTCTCCTTGCCACCGACGCCACCCTCTCGCACCGTCGCTTTGGCCATCTTGGAGCGGATGCTCTTCATCACCTTGTTCGTTTCTCTGACTATTTTGTGTACCCATGGCACCCCGATACTTTATGTCATGCGTGTCGGCTTGGGTCGCCACACTCGCTTGCCTTTTATGTCATCTAGCTCTCGTGCATCACGTAATTTTGATTTAATACATTGTGACCTATGGACCTCACCTTGCTAGTGTCTCCGTTATAAGTATTATTTGGTCATTCTTGACGATTGCTCTCACTTTTTTGGACGCTTCTTTGCGCTTTAAGTCTGATACTTTCGCCACCCTATCCCACTTTTTGCATACATCCATACTCGCTTCAAGTACACCATTAAAATGGTCCAATGTGACAACTATCGTGAGTTTGACAACCCCGTCCGCCCATTCCTTCTTCCTCACTCATGGTGTCTCTTTCCGCATGTCATGTCCTTATACGCCTCAAAGAAAACGGCAAAGTCGAACGCTCCATCCGGACCATCAATAATGTGATTCGCTCCTTCTTATTGAAGCCAAGATTCCTCTCAAGATTGGGTCGCGCTTCCACGCCGCCACCTATCTCATCAATAGGCACCCCACCAAAACCCTTCAATTCTCCACCCTTACCAAGCCTTGTACGGCTCCCCACCTACTTATGACCATCTCCGGTTTTACTGTCGATGCTACCCAAACCTTTTCGCCATCAAGCTGCCAACAAACTCTTGCCACGCCCACGCTGTGCACCTTTCTTGGCTACTCTCCCGAGCACAAAGGATATCGGTGTCTCGACATGAATTCCCACCGGTCATCATTTCGCCATGTCACATTTGATGAGAACTCCTTCCTTTGCCGACTCGTCCGCTCTGGCGGTTCACACTAACCATGATTTTTGCTTGGATTTGGAGTCCCCTACTTTGCCTATTGGACCTCAGATTGCAGTATCGACCTCCCGCACTGTATCCCTCGGGTCATCCTCCAAAGAGCCACGACCGATCGCCTCTGCCGATATTTCAAATGGCCATGATGAGACTCGCTCATTTCGCCTCCGTCGGCTCCCTCGCCGCAGTCGCTATTGCGGGTGGTCCAGACTATTATTCCTGTGTGGTTCACGCCTCACCGGCTACTCATCGCGGTTGCCGGCCGGCCCGCCTCAATTGATGCGCGCCCACTCTCCACAAGCTACAGACCATGGCACCGACCAGATCGCTGCGACACCAGCCGCTTCTTCGCGCCTCCGCCGCCGACGGCCGAACGAGGCCTCCTCGTCGTCGTGGTTTATCACTCCGGTGATCAACGCCCACCGCATGACCACAAGAGGCAAAACCGGTTTCACCTCCCGACGGCTCAACCTCCATGCTACCGTCCTCTCACCGATCCCTAAGACGCACTGTGGTGCTCTTGCTAATCCTAATTGGCGCTCGCAATGGTTGATGAGTTCAATGCTCTACGGGCCAACGGCACTTGGGATCTTGTTCCCCACCACCAAAGGCCAACGTGGTCACCAGAATGCATTTTTCGTCACAAACTTCATCCGAATGGGTCTCTTGATCGCTACAAGGCTCGGCTGGTACTTCGCGGCTTCACTCAACGAATTCGGCATTGACTTCGACGAGACTTTCAGCTCGGTTGTGAAACGGCGACTATTCGGACGATTCGACTCTAGCTCTTTCTCGGATCGCCTGGTTCATCAACTTGACGTCAACAATGCGTTTCTTCATGGCACTCTATCAGAGATAGTATACTGTGTGCAGCCCTCTGGTTTTGTTGATTCTGCTCGCCCCGAGCATATCTACCGCCTCAACAAGTCGCTCTATGGACTTAAGCAGGCGCCTCGTGCCTGGTTCAGCCGGTTCGCCACACATCTTCTGTCACTGGGATTTGTCGAGGCCAAGTCTGATCCGTCATTGTTCACTTTTCGTCGTGGCACCGAGATTATTTACCTGCTACTCTATGTTGATGACATTGTTCTCACTGCCTCGTTCGATGCGCTTCTTCGCCGCATTATTACGCCCCACAAAGCAGAGTTCTCTATGAAGGATATTGGCCCTCGCATCATTTTCTAGGATCGTCTGTCACCCGCCAGAGTGGTTCCATGCATCTCTCGGCCATTATATTCTCGAGATTCTCGAGCGAGCATGTCCGATCGCAAGCCTTGCAAAGACTCCTATCGACACACACGAAGCTCTGCCGCCAAGTGACCCCATACCGATGCCACCGACCACGGAGTCTTCACGGGCCTTACAAGACCTCACATTCACTCGTCCCGACATCGCTTATGCCGCAACAGTCTGTTTGTTCATGCACGACCATGAAGTTCCCCACCTTGCCTCGTCAAGCGGATTCTTCGCTATCTTCGCGGCACTCTCGACCATGGTCTTATGCTTCATCGGACCTCCCGGATCCTTGGTACGTTGTCTACACCGATGCCGACCGGGTGATTGCCTCGACACTCTAAGTCTACCTCCGCCATCTGTGTTTTCCTTGGCGCAGTCTTATATCCCGGTCATCCAAACGCCAACCGAGTCTTATATCCTCGCTTCTAACCGAGTATGTTGTGTTTTTTGGGACAACGGTCGCTTTTTTGCCTCTAGAACAACAACAGAGGACAACAAATTTCGGCTGAGGGTATAAATAACCTAACGAGGTACATCATAATCAGTTCACATCACAATCGATTTCTATTGTGATGTGCATGTGCAAATCACAATTGGTTCTAACATGAGAAGCGATTGTGATTATTATTAACACCTCTCTCAAATCATCTATAGTAATTGGTTTTTCCTAAAAAGTTAAGAACCGAATCCATATGAAGCGATAGCGTTAAACCATTCTATAGTAGTGTTGGCACTATAGGGATTTTGAATTATTGCAACAAATTTATTGCAACAAAAAGGAAGTCATTGTAGTGTTATTACCACAAATTGGATTTCTGTGGTAATAAATAATTGATATTGCCACGGTTTTCTAGCATTGTGATAATTAAGAAATTTGTTGCAATACAATGTACATATTGCAACAAAATTAGAATTGTGGTAGTACGTAGAACATATTGCCATGATATTTGGGTGTGGTAACGATTAGGACTATTTGTTGCAACATAATTTACATGTTGAAGTGAAATCAAATCGTGGCCATTGTAAATTTTGGAAAGGCCAAACCTCGTACACTTCTCCGGCTCTCTCTCCATTTCCCATCCTTCCCGATCCTCTATCTCCCACTATCTCATTCCCACCCATCCAAATCCCTCCTCTCCTCTCTTTCATACCAAAGCGCCCACGATTCGCGCACCACCCCCGACAAGTTTCGCTACCAAGCACCTCCGTTGAACTCCTCACCTTCTTTGCCTATTCTAATGGCACTGCAATGCACATGCAGAGGAGGTCGCTTATGGATCACGAGAAGCCGACGGCTTAGCGAGCTAGGGCGGCCGGGTCCGACTCAAGCGTGAGCTACGAGGTCAATTTGCGATGTTCATGGTAGGTCGGATGTCATCGACCAACCTAGCACGGGCGAGAAAAGCGCGGCGACGAGCTCGCCCGCCAAGTGTTTGAGGTAATGCTTGAACCATGCACAATCCTCATCCTGGTCAATTATATCTATTTTCCATTTTTTTTAATCTTGCTACCATGTGTTGTGTGTCGATCCCATCTACAATTACACGCATGGACATTTGATTTGCCCACGCTTGTTGGCAATCCACGCCCATAGATGATAGAATGCAGTTTTGATCCCTATTATTTGTCCTGAACCTAGTTCTTTATTGTTTGAGGTAGTTCTTGAATAGTATGTTATCACAGACTCACAGCATAAGAAAGTCTGAACTTCTATTCTAAAGTTATGTATTGCTAGTGCTATGATTTTTTGTTAAATGGGAGCACTTCATACAAGAGTTCAAAAATTTATTCTACACTGTTGATAAACAATACCAGTATTTTCATCAAAAAATGAGGTTTGAATAATAGTTTACAATCATTTTGTTTCTTTGTCCACTATTTTGTTTGTTTAAAATCATCTACTCTAGTAGATGTGTCAAGAGCATCGATGATCATCAATTTTATTGGAATAATTAGATCGCCTTAATTAAATAGGTAGTGTTTGCCACAAGATTTCAATTTTAAGTTGCTATTAGGGAATCTCATGTTCGATGAAATGCAAGAAACACATGGAGACAGATTGTCAAGAAGAAATGTGGATATGTTTGCCAATCACCTACTAGCTACATCTTCTATGCACATCTGAAACTCGTGGTGCAACCATAAAGAATATGGTGGCCAAAGAGGCATGAGGCCATGGGATGAAGTATTGGTTTTGATCATCAATAAATTTGAAAGGAGTCTCGCCAGAAGTAGATAATTATTGTTTTGAAAGAACAAAAGAAAAACAGGGATGATCTGTAGAAGATTAAAGACATGGTGCTTGGTAAGTTTGCCCTCTCATTCTATCTCCTATATCTAATTGTTCCAATGATTTTTTTTTCAATATCTGAATCAAAGATAGTTATCCTAACACATATGCACATCTAAGTTCAATATTTGCTTGCTATTTTGCAGAAGGTGCCATCTTATTGGAGGCTTTGAGCTTAGCCACCACCATAGAAATGCATGGTTAGCTAGCCTGTGTCTAGCTAGGTTGTAGTTAGTGAGCTACTCAATGCTTAATTAGCTGATTGTGATTTCCTAACATACTTAGAGTTACTATTATGAGAAAAATGTCGATCATTATGCTTTGTATATTTCTTTCTAGAGCACCTCTTTGCATCAAAACAATATTAATTTCTACTAAAATAAAACAGATTGTTGTGTTTTTAACCATGTATTTCATTATTTTCTTTGATTGTGTGTCTACGTTTAATGAAAAGGATAAAAAGCTCTCTCTATATATATATGTGTAATATTGCATTGGTTTTTTTGTTTTTATTTATCTATTGTAATGATAGAGTTTGTGGTAATAGTCCAACGCTACAACCTCTCAGTATGCCGCAATAGGTTATTACAACGAAAAAGTGGTCGTTGCAACAAGCTACTACCAGGTCAATTGTTGCAACAGTTATTACCACAAAAGGTATTTTGTGGCAATGTGTATATACTACAAAGTTTTCAGATTGTGGTGATAAAATGCTATTGTAACACTAAAATTGTTGGAATATCATATTTTACTACCACGATTTAAATTTTGTTACAATATGTTATTACATGTGTTTATTGCAACGGTTGGCAACAAATTTAATATCATTGCAACATGTGCATATGGCAACTATTTTAGGTTTAATGCAACAATTACTTTTGTTGCAATAAATAGGTTTCCTTGTAGTGTATCGACGCACTTCAAGCCCTTGCAAGAGACGAGCTTCAACCATGGTGGAGTTAGGATTCTCCGTGCCATTGCTTCTATTCTTCTCTCTGTGCAGTGTGGTTATCATCTGCCTCTACTTAATCACTAGTTTCGAAGCTTCTGTGTGTCGGTGGTGGGAGGCGTTGTCCTTCGCTTGGCAGCGGTGTGTGTTTTGGTGCGTAACAGTAGTTGGTCGGTGTTGTGATATTGTGCTGCTTGGTGTTATGCTGCTTAGCCAGTAGTTTTAGAGAGGTCCCTTCTCTGTCTGGTGTATTCCTGTTGGGACCAGTGTTTGTACATTTTTCTTTGTTTTACTCATGCTTTACAATTATAATAGGTAGCTCTTCTGCCTGTTCGTTTCAAAAAAAAATATATTTGTATTATTATTCTCTCTAGTTAGCTAGCTAGCAGTTAACTTACATTAACACAAACTCCACTTTTCCTTGTCTATGACTGATTAGAGAGACTCAACAGAAGATAACAATTTTTATTAGCAGTAGGATCTAACAAGTGTACCCTTCCCATTTACCAATGAGCTCATTCATTCATGGGGATCGGTGAGAAATAAAAAAAAAACACTTACGTGCAGAAGATGTATAGTAGTTATATATATGGAGCCTTCAGAGATTCAGATAGTGCGTACAGATTGCAGATTGGAACAGAATAGTCGCTTCTAGCTACTAGCTAGTGCATGCTGCTCCTATGTACGGACACGGTTCCATACCGTGGGTGCGGCCTTCTGCAACGGACGGACTACAGTGAAAATCGGCACAATACATTGCTACAGTGTTCTGTCGAAGATCTAATTATCGCTTCTAAGTCGGAGTTGCAGTCCTCACGGGACCTTAAGAGAGCGGTGTCCCTGTATATATTGCTTTTCTGGCAGCTGCAAACCTTGTGAAGACTGAAGTATATAGCCTGCATTCCCAGATCCTGTCAGCTGCATCATGAATGCAAATCAGCCAGAGGTCAAGTCCAACGAGACGGTTAATTCTACGTACGCACATGCCTCTAGAATGTTATGTGATTGAGCTGTGTATCCATCATGCATGCACAGCCTTCAATTCATATGAATAGTTACTCATATGAATCAATGCATGGTAGTATTAAACTTGATATATACTTGGTTAAAGTTTGCTAGTACTATGCAGTGCCACTGCCGCAGCTATGATATCTCGTTTGCTGTGTGTCCAAATGTCGACATATAGTTTAGCTGGGCGCTGATGCATGACTACTCGAGTTAATTATGTTTCGCATTCAACTTTGTGGCTCACAGCTTTGACAGTTAAGATTCTGCTCCGCTTTTGTTCTGTGAAGAGTTGTGTGTGCATTGCTAATCATTCCTAGCTACTTCAAGATCGTAGTGCACCGAAGCCTGATCTTATTATATTTAGTAATACTTTTCCTTTTGGACGAGAAGAGAAGAGCATGACCGACAATAGCTATCGCATATCAGGCAACTGCGGATGATCTTCAAGGAGATCAAATGATATTTAGTGCCATTGTATTTGTGGTGCATAAACACCATGGTTGGAGCAGGACTGGATGGTGCTTAATTGCGTCCATCAGTAACAACTTAGCCAGTAACACATACTGAGCTTAGATTACTGAAACTAGCTACATATCCAGGTAATTAAGTAACTACTAGTTAACTAAAGCTGGATGCATGCAAGAAGGAACACAGCATACCAAGCCAGCAGAAACCATATGTTCATCTACTATGGCGACCCATCCGTCAATCGATTTTACCAGTAAGCATGGATGCATGCATCGGCCACCAGAATGACAGGAACAGAAAGCTTGTCTATGCATGCATGGTGTGCCGTCATGTGAAGACCAGGATACATACACTGAGATTTAGCTAGTGCCGACCCTACTCGGTGCTCACCGGGGAAAAAAAACTTCTATCAACCGTCGGACCCGGATTTCCAACTGCTGGTGAAAAGCACAGTCCACGAATACCGCAGGGCAAACTAAAGTGACAAGCGCTCGCTTTGCCGCCTTTAATTTGTTTCCTTTCACCACACAGTTGCTGCAGACAAGTGCAGTACTAGTACTAGCCAGAGAGGAGAACATACCCCCCGGTTCACTTTTAATATACTTATTTTTTAAATGATTTTATTTATAAATATAAAGCTTGTATGTAGATTTAATGATATGTTTTCTTCTATACCCTATGTATTCTCTCTTAACCATATGCATTTATTCATCATCACCCTACACTACACAAATTATAACTTTCATCTTCCAAGACAATTAAGCGTTGGCATCTAAATCATTTTCTCTCGTACCTTTCTTAATTTCAACGTAAACTTAATTCTTGTGCAAAATCAAAGTACCCCTTGTAAAAATAAACGTAGGGAGCATATGAGAAGGCAACTTGATCATCTGATCAGCAAATACTATTATGCGGCCAAGGACACGAGATTAATTAAAGAGGTTGATTAATGATTAAGGCAGCGTTCTTCTTTAGGTAGGGCCAGGAATGCCGCTTTCCCCTGCATTATTATTGCTTATGACTCATGGGGTTGCTGATTAAAGCGAAAGACGTAGCGGAATTAAAAGGCTCGTGTGCTACGTACTGTCCCCATGAGAGAGATCACATTATGCGACTTCCCCTTTTCTTCCCTCCCGACATCGCAGGATGTGAGCGAGAGGTTCCGAGCAATTTGCCTCCGCCAGCTGCCTGTTTCGATCAAATCCTGCTGCTCAGCACACCACATCGATCCGTCCGTCGGTCAGGCGAAACCTGTATCAACCTCGATCAACGTCACTCGCTAGAGCAAATCTTGCCGCTCGAGCAATCACCGGACTACCTAACAGGGCGGCTGGTTCATTGTTAATACACTACCAACATATATACTCGAAACTCAAAAGCGAATGCCATGCTGCAAGTTCATTCTGAATTCACATTTCAATGACGCTACTAGTCAAAAGGCACCACCAATAAGTAGCAATCATCCGATAAAGACTGAAGACAATCTAAGCCTTTACAATACATTAGGTAGCTCAAACTCGAAAGCAATAATGTGAAATTAACAACAAACAAAAACATACATCATTGCATACATATACATATATGTATATGTACACGTATATATACACACATATATACCACTCCCGCCTCCAATATATATACCACTTAAACGAAGTGTTATACTTCTTTACCATTTTCGGTTTCCTCCAATAATAATTCTAAGATACTCCAATGCTACATGGTTGAAAAATTCATCGGACCCCTTTATTTTTTGCTATATACCTTTTACATATGTGAAATGAATATATAAACAAATTATGCTATAAAGGGTAGACTTTGATGAAATGTTTCGTGGAACACACTTTGGAGTATCTTATAATCAGTATTAGAGTGTCCTCAAAAGAATAAAGAGGTACAATAAAATCATTTAAGCGGTATACTAGAGGTTTGGGAGTATGTACTCCCAGGAGTATGGAACCATTTTCCTATACACACACACACATAAATACATACACATAGGCCGGTGGCGCCGAGCTCGCCGTGGTGGATGATGTCAATAGGTTGAGAGAGACGCCATGGGGAGGCGAGGAGAGTGGAGCTGATTGATGGGGTGGGGCTATGGTATAGCCGGAGTAAGGCGTCTGAGCCACGTGACAGATTGATGGTGGCGACCACATTTGGATGACGCCTACCTCTTCAATGCCTTTGCACCCATGGAGCAAATAGATCGCTCTTCGATCGATCGATCGATTTTGAATTATGGCGTTATAAATTTCTCAATCCCAAGTATTGTGATGATATTATTTAAGTTTTTGAAATTAAAGATAATTTTAAGCTCGAGTTTGTAAACAGTGCTTAAAATTTGTATGCTTCGATGAATTGATTTAAATATTTAACCATTGCACATTCAGAGTGAACATTATTATTCAGATAAGGTTAATGCTCTTTGCAAATAATTTTTATCGCAAATTGAGTTTACATTGCATCACACAGCACATGGCTAATAAATACTCAATCCACACATATATACAGTTAGGCCTTTTCTATAATTATGAGCATTATGTTTCCTTTGTTTCCCAATAAGCAATTTTTCTCTAACAATCTAAGGTAAGCATTTGCCTGACTGAACTATTTTTCCCTTTCTGATTCTTTTTTTTTACCATCATTAGTCTATCTACCCTATAGTCTTTTGGTAAACATACTGTGTTATAAATTATTTGCATGTGTGAGATCATGTGATGAAAAATTGGTTGAATGGTGAAATTGGCATTGTAAAGTGACGTTGGTTATAGCATGTGGTGCTTGTGCATGTGCTATGGTGATATGATTATTATGCTTGGTGATAGCATGATGATTTTGCTTGATGCAATGCACTTTCGTGTGAGTGGTTGCATGGATTAACCTTGAGTCAAGTCGTGGACTTGTGCTCGGACCGTTGTTTGTTTATTCGTGTGTGTGTTGCTCGAGGGCTTAACGTGGTCGATGACGGGACCGAACTAGGTTCATGGAGGAACCGAGGTTCGGGACTAGGTTCGTGGAGGAACCGAGGTCCCGGTGGTCGAGGATGTCATGCGGGATGTTTGGGCTAGAGAACATGCACGTGAAGCTGGTTAGTCACGTATGCAGGAGGTGAGCTGCTCATGCGTGCAAAGAGATGTTTTGGGCATGGGGCCAAGTAGAGATAAATATGAACTCTTTCCATGTTGGAAGTAGAGTTGTATTCAATCTGTGTTTGTTTTTGGCCATGTTGGTAAGAGTTGAGATAGATACGAACTCTTTCTATGTTGGAAGTGGAGTTGTATTCAATCTCTTTGTGGTTGCTCTATATAAATAGAGGGAGGTGTCCTCTGTTTATTCTTGAGCAAGGAATTAGGGTTTGTACTCTTTGGTGTTGGAGTACTGTTAGACAAAAGAAATAAAAAAGCTTTTTTGCGGCGGCTGGACACAGCCGTTTTTATTGCGGCGAGAGCGTTCTTCGTCTGGCGCGGCGGGGGCTTCTTGCGGCAAGGAAGTCCTGCGTCGGCGGCTGATATTCGAGTGTCTTGTTCGCTGGCGGCTGCATGCAAAAAGCAACGATGGTTTGACTTGATCCTCGTGCAGCGACTTGAAGATCTCCGGCCGTGGCGCATGCAACGCCATCGATGTTAATTATCACCTCGTGAAACGGCGCTCTCAAACGTTCCTTCTTGGTTCTACACGTGGGGCTGCATGCATTTGAGTTGGCGCTAGATCCTTGTGCCTGGATGATTCTTGCGTCCTGGTGAGTTTGTTGCTACAGTAAATCGTGGATTACTGTTCACACATGATGCGCTATGGTATCGGTTTCTGACCTGTTTGCCCAGTTTCGATTTAGTAGATTGAATCATTGTTCTTTTTATTCAACAAGTTTAATTTTGATTTGATCCATCTAAAATCTTCTTAGGGCATTAATTTAGTGTTCCTCAAAGTTTTGTTGGTTAATCTTTTGTAGATTGTGATTAATCACGAAATTAATGTTTGCTTGATTTTCGTCATATTCTATCACAGCAAGCTTGCAGGATTTATAACTTTTGATCCGTAGATCCGATCGACCTGATTCTTTTTTGTTAGATGCGTATTGGAATCTAGTTTCTTCTGTTCAAATTTCAGGTCAATCAGACAGCTGCATCTCCGGGAATTCATAATTTACCGAACGCATATACTCTATTTTGTTGAATACGAAGCAATTATTTGAGTTCGAATTAGGGTGAATTTTTAGTAGATCAAAAATTTGATTTTAGCTTCCGCGCAATCATTCACCCCCCCTCTGATTACTAGTTTTGCATATTTCGATCCTACAAGTGGTATCAGAGCAATGTTTTTCTAATTAATCTTAACCGGTGATTAGAAACCGTAGCGATGGATAGGTATTCGACAAAACCTTGTGTTTTCGATGGTGTTGATTTTCAGTTACGAAAGCGAAGATGGAGGCGTACATTCAAGCTCGGGGCTTTGCAATCTGGGAGAAGGTATACAAGCCATATCAAGTGCCCGAGAATGATGAAGTCAATGTAACCAATCAAGCACATGTTGAGGCAAACAAAGAAAGCGAAATCGATCATCCAAGGATTGGGAAGAAGTGACTTCGATCGCGTGATCCATCTCAAATCTGCATATGAGGTATGGAAATCTCTTTGTGATTATCATGAGGGTTCTAACAACGTCAAAGAGGTTCGTCAAGATATATATAAAAAGAATACATGCGATTTGAGATGAAACCCGTGAGTCGCTAGATGATTTCTTTGCACGCTTTAATAAAATTCTTAGCAATTTGTGTCTTGTTGGAGTTTGTTTTGATGATGTCGCTAATGCTAGACAATTGCTTGGTGCATTAGACATGTCAATTTGGGAGATGAAAGTTACATCCATTAGAGAATCAACTGTAATGAGTACACTTTCTTTAGATGTTCTTTTCTCTAAATTAAAAACTCATGAATTGGATGTTCTTGCTAGGAAAAATGATCATAAATCAATTGCACTGACCTCTCAATCTAGCATGTCTCATAATAATGCTTCTTCAAGTTTTGCTTTGTCCTCTTTGTCGTCACTAACTGATGAGCAGATCGAAGAGTTTCCTGAAGAAGATTTGGCACTACTCTCTTCTCGGTTTAACAAAGCTTTGCAGAATGTGAGAATGAGAAAGAGACTTGGTGGTGGCCCTCCAAGGTGTTATGAGTGTGGTGATCTCAACCACATTCGATCAAATTGTCCTAAGTTTGCGTGTAAAGCATCAAGGGAGGAGAAGGACAATGATGAAGAAAAGAGAAGAAAAGTTTTCTCCAAGTGATAGAAAGAAAAAGAGCTTCATCAACAAAAGGTTGTTCATCGGGTTTTTCCGCTCTTGAACAAGTTAATTTGAGAGATGTGGATTCGGAGAGCAGCGAGGACGATGCAACTCCAAGCAAGCATGATTTGACAGATTGTGTCTCATGGCTAGAAGTGATGAAAGTTTCACCGAGGATCGATCATGACAATGACTTCAATGAGGTAGAACCTTCTTACGATGAATTAACTATTGTCTGTTGTTCGTCTTGGAAAATTACTTGACAAACGCGACAAGAAAATTAAGAAACATGATGTTCTTGTGGAATCTTTGAGTGCTGAAATTGCTAGACTTAAATCTTTGATTCCCGATGATGATGCTTGCAAATCATGTGACTTAATTTACAATGAGCTTACTTTGCTTAGGAAAGAACATGTTAGCTTGTTAGAGCAAATTAATGCTGAAAAGGAGAAAAATGAGAAACTTGTTAAACATGCTAGTTGTTCTATCGTTGATTTGCATGATTCAACTCCATGTTCTAAATGCTCCACACTTAAATTGAAGTTGAATGATGCTAATGGTAGAGTTTCTCAAATGACCAATGATTTGCTCACACATGAGGTTCTTTCATGCTCAACTTGTCGCAAGCAGAAAGGAAAAGTGGACGTTCCATGTAATAACTGTTTAACTCTTTCTCGAAAGGTTGATTACTTGGAAAAATCTTTAGAACGGTTCACTTCAGAAAGAAAACCTAAACATGATTTTGGATCAATCAAAAGTCAGTACTCATCACAAAGGTTTAGGTTTTGATTCTTATGCTCATCATAAATTGCATGCTCCTACTATTGTTAAGACACTTGAAAGTGGAAAATTTGAAATTGTCAATGAGCCTAAGAAAACTGTTTTCAAGTCTACTGGTGTGTTATCTTCTACTATGATGAATGCAAATGCTACTTCTGTTTCTAAAGCTAAACATCATGTTAAGTATACTTGCACTCATTGTGGTAGAGATGGACACTTAGTAGATTTTTGCTTTAGGCTAGCCAAACAACAAAAGAAAGAAAAGGCTAAGGCTGGGTCTAATTTCAGGAAGGCACATTTCACTCCTCATTTTGTGCTTAGGGTGATGCAAACATCTTTTGTTGAAAGAAACATGAGAAAGGGCAAATCTGTTTTTGTGAACAAGCATACTCGGTGTTGTGCCAACTCGCCGTGTGTCTCGTACTGGATTCCCAAATGCTTTATTTCTAACCCCAGTACCGAGGCCTCGACATCTTCTCGTGCTATGTAGGTTTTTCAGATGCGGGTTGGAGAACAGAAGCTTAGTGGATCTTGGTCTTTTGCAAGATGAGATCAAGACTTGGATGGTTCTCACCCTTGAGATGGTTTTCAAGAGGCATGTGCAATGATTCTTCATCTACTTTGTGAGCTATCTTATATACTCATGTCTTTTACATTTCTGAGATATTTAATTGTGACATGAGATGAGACTTCTTGTTCATATGCTCATATGTATCCTGGCATGTTCAATAATGTTATATCTTCTATCATGCCTTTTCATGCTTAGAATTTATTTATCATGATTCATGCTTATGCTTAATTGAACATACCATGATAACTCAAGCACATGTATATCATCATCTCCTCTCTGTTGATCTCATTGGTTATCCATTTGAGGGGGAGTTATTGGATTTTTTTTTGTGAAAGTCTTTTTCGGTTGCTTTTGGGAGGGTTGTTCTTTCAGCCTTTTGTTTTTAAATCAAACTATTCAGGTGACATTTTTGAAGAAGTTTTTAAGATGGTTGTTTTGAGGGGGAGTTTTTGAAAACTTTGTAATATTGTGTAACATACTTTTTATTTTGTGTGTTTCTTAAATGAAAAACAAAAAAAATGAAAAACAGCAAAAGTACTGAGTATTGTATTTCATACACATATATCATTTGAAGCCATGTTTATGCTACAAGGTCTTTGCAACTTTCTGTTTATACATATATGGTGCAGTTTATGGCATGACTATTTAAATGGAATGATAACTTGAATTAAATCTTGTCATGGTTGAACTTTCTTGGCTATCTTGATCCTGTTTAAAAAAAGTGCTAAATCTGAAAGCTAAGTGCTAAAATAAAAAATGATTGTTGATAAATGCAAGAACAAGGTCATGTACTGTCGCACTTCCTCTTTACGAGACTGCTTATCATTGCACTTTGATATGAACTTGGAAGAGATTGTGTATGACCGAAACCATGAAACCTTAAGCTTGTGATTGCTTGGCATGGTTGAAAAGTAAGGCTGATGGTGTATGTAATTCCTTGCAATTGTTATTGTTGCAATCAAAGTAATGAATCAGTTTTTCAAAGCACAAATAAAGTGCACAAAAATTCAATGTTTTCAGGTTTTAAGATTGTTGAGAAAGGGAGATCATGCCATGCAACAAATCGTTAATAGTACTTGATTTCTAGTTATGCTTACTCTACATTGTTTATGTGTAGATTTGAGGGTGCAAGTACTTTTGTTAGCATGGCTTGGTGATGAATTTGTTACATTTGTGCATAACTTATAATGCTCAGTACATAAAAAAAAAGGGAAAACAACAACATCAAGGGGGAGATTTCTCTTTTGTTCTCTTTTGCATTCTTGATGAATCCATTGTCAAAGGGGAGAAACTTTGGAATCAAAGGAGAATTTTTTGTTACACATTGCACATTCACACACACATTTCTTCTTTCTCGTTAGGGGAGTTTCTCTTTGTCATCGGGGGAGATTTCTTTTTAGATAAGGGGAGATTTTGTTTCTTCTTTGTAGGGGAGATTTTCTCTTTGTCTTTTGGTCACCTTGTTGGTCTTTTTGTTTTATAAACAAAATTTCTTACATCTGTTCTTGTGAGGTGAATGCCAATGTTCAGGTCCAAATGGTGTTGCCAATGTTTTCATCAAGGGGGAGATTGTGAGATCATGTGATGAAAAATTGGTTGAATGGTGAAATTGGCATTGTAAAGTGACGTTGGTTATAGCATGTGTGGTGCTTGTGCATGTGCTATGGTGATATGATTATTATGCTGGTGATAGCATGATGGTTTTGCTTGATGCAATGCACTCGTGTGAGTGGTTGCATGGATTAACCTTGAGTCAAGTCGTGGACTTGTGCTCGGACTGGTTGTTTGTTTATTCGTGTGCAGGTGTTGCTCGAGGGCGAACGTGGTCGATGACGGGACCGGAACTAGGTTCATGGAGGAACTGAGGTTCGGGACTAGGTTCGTGAGGAACCGAGGTTCCGGTGGTCGAGGATGTCATGCGGACGCTCGGGCTAGAGAACATGCACGTGAAGGCTGGTTAGTCACGTATGCGCAGCAGGTGAGCTGCTCATGCGTGCAAAGAGATGTTTTTGGGCATGTGGGCCAAGTAGAGATAAATATGAACTCTTTTCATATTGGAAGTAGAGTTGTATTCAATCTCTGTGTTTGTTTTTGGCCATGTTGGGCCAAGTTGAGATAGATACGAACTCTTTCCATGTTGGAAGTGGAGTTGTATTCAATCTCTTTGTGGTTGCTCTATATAAATAGAAGGAGGTGTCCTCTGTTTATTCTTGAGCAAGGAATTAAGGTTTGTACTCTTTGGTGTTGGAGTACTGTTAGACAAAAGAAATAAAAAAGCTTTTTTACGGCGGCTGGACACAGCCGTTTTTATTGCGGCGAGAGCGTTCTTCGTCTGGCGCGGCGGGGGCTTCTTGCGGCAAGGAAGTCCTGCGTCGGCGGCTGATATTCGAGTGTCTTGTTCGCTGGCGGCTGCATGCAAAAAGCAACGACGGTTTGACTTGATCCTCGTGCAGCGACTTGAAGATCTCCGGCCGTGGCGCATGCAACGCCATCGATGTTAATTATCACCTCGTGAAACGGCGCTCTCAAACGTTCCTTCTTGGTTCTACACGTGGGGCTGCATGCATTTGAGTTGGCGCTAGATCCTTGTGCCTGGATGATTCTTGCGTCCTGGTGAGTTTGTTGCTACAGTAAATCGTGGATTACTGTTCACACATGATGCGCTATGGTATCGGTTTCTGACCCTGTTTGCCCAGTTTCGGTTTAGTAGATTGAATCATTGTTCTTTTTATTCAACAAGTTTAATTTTGATTTGATCCATCTAAAATCTTCTTAGGGCATTAATTTAGTGTTCCTCAAAGTTTTGTTGGTTAATCTTTTGTAGATTGTGATTAATCACGAAATTAAGGTTTGCTTGATTTTCGTCATATTCTGTCACAGCAAGCTTGCAGGATTTATAACTTTTGATTCGTAGATCCGATCGACCTGATTCTTTTTTTGTTAGATGCGTATTGGAATCTAGTTTCTTCTGTTCAAATTTCAGGTCAATCCGACAGCTGCATCTCCGGGAATTCATAATTTACCGAACGCATATACTCTGTTTTGTTGAATACGAAGCAATTATTTGAGTTCGAATTAGGGTGAATTTTTAGTAGATCAAAAATTTGATTTTAACTTCCGCGCAATCATTCACCCCCCTCTAATTGCTAGTTTTGCATATTTCGATCCTACAGCATGTTTTAGATAGCTTTGTTATATCTGTATGCTATATACCTTTCGGAATTTCATCTAGCTTGCCGAACTTTTGCATGTTCCATTGATTCAAATTGTTGTCTAACTATATCAGTAGTTATCTGGACTCTGAAGCTAGGACCTATAGTCTTGCTGCATGACTTGACCTATAATTTGAGTTGTGCGCACTTCACACTTTCATAGGCTAATTTGCTAAACCAACAGCGAATATCAGTTCTACTAAGCATATAGCCTCTTTGCTATTGTTGTTGGCACAATTTCGGTTTGTTTATGCTTTCAACTAAAAAAAATAGATTGCCTTCCCAACAGGGAGTCTGCTCAGCAACAAAGGAAGAGAAAACAGGCGAGCGGCCGGTGTTGAGGCACGTGTATAAATTATAGACTATTATGCATGAATTGACAGTCTTGATTGTGAGTTGCCTAACAGCCTAAGTCATGACTCATGACCTGGAGCTGTCAAAGTTGCCTGACCACTACTAGGCGTCTCCTGAGGCGTTTCGGCGACTCAGGAGGCGATTTCAAAATCCCGCCTCGAGCGCCCCCCAAGCTTCATCGCCGCCGCTGTCCGTGGCTGCCGGCTGGCCGACGGCGGCGGCGGGGTATCTTCCGCACCTCCCCCCCTTTTTCCATCTCCTCTCTCCCTTCCCATTCCCAGGGGCCGATGTCCATGGATTCGGCCGTCGGTGGTGTCGCTGTGTTCGGGTTGGCGACGGCGTCGATCGGGGCGGCTGGTGGAGTGAAGCTCATGGGGCCGTCGCCAGGCCGACGTTGGGATCCAGACATGCTTCCTTCCGTCTTCGCGCCTCGCCGCCGCTGTCTGCTTCCGCCGGATCGCGCCTCCTCTTTGCCTCGATCCGATCGGTATGCGGCGTGTGTGATGTAGGCGGGAGTGGTGCGAGATCGGTGGTCCATTCGGCCGGGCGAGGTTGGTGTTCCCTCGTGCGGCGAGGTCGTGGTCGTCGTTGCCCCAGTAGCGATGGCGAGGGCTCAGGCAGGTCGAGGCGGCGGTCAGGTCTTCTCTCCGGGTGGGCTTCAACCGGAGCAGGTGCCTTCGTAATGGGCGTCTTCCAGGCGTCCTTGAGGTAGGCGATGGGGAGCCTTTTGCGGTTGTCGGCACGAGCCGGTGCGGGCGTGATGGCCCGGAGGTTGGAGAGGCGTGGAGGCCCAGAAGGTGCGATCTTGGTTCGTTTGCGCGCCGTGGCAATCGCCAGCATCCCGGAGCTCAGCAATGGATTGGGTTCACTGGGCGGATGGCTCTCAGTCGGTGCTGTGTAGGAGGCGACGGCCCGAAGTCGGCCAGAGGTTGAATTCGTAGCTTGACCGGAGATGGCGGCCGGGCTGGACAGGGTCCGTGTCTGCAGGTGTTCGGCGTCGCAAGAGAAGGCGGCGTGAGCTGGCGTTCAAGAGGACCGTGTATGGCGGGGACTGCCTGAGGAGGCCCGGGGGGAAGCTTTGCGCCATCGTGGGTGCAGGGCTCAGGCTGGCTGAGCTGCGACTGCCGATAGTGCCGGGCGACGAGGCTAGGCTTGGATTAAGGGTCGTCTTGTTTGTCATTGCCACTAAATGTGTCGGTGTTTTAACTGGTGTAGGTGGTGTCTTGGGGAGTCTTTTTAGGCCTTCCATATTGGTGTATCTCTTGCTATGGCGGGGATCGGTGTCTATGTAATTCTATTATTTCTTCTTCTGAAATGAATGACAGAGCTCCTGTCCTTAATTTCAAAAAAAATGACTCATGACCTGGTATCGATAGTTCAGTATAGTACGAATAAGATCGGACTATCCGACTTGGAATATCGGACTATCCGATATGTATCGGACTTTCCGATATGCACAATCGGATTATCCGATCAGAGCGTGAACTATCAGATTTAACTCAATTCAAAGCTAAACAAGAGTACACAACAAGGAGTAGATGGCTAGCTACTACAATTACTTCAAGATCAATTTAATCAAGGCAATGAGAAGAGACCAAACCAAAGATTCGAGGCACGATTGGTTTTTTTCGTTCGGATCCTGAGGATCCCACGTCTCGCTGAGGCGGCTCGGTTAGACACAAGCCGGGGGTCTCTTTCAACCCGCTTCCTTCCGTGTTGCACAAATGCACTCGCCGGTTGAGGCTTGGTCACGCTTGAGCCGGGGTCTCTCTCAACCCTCTTCCTCCCGGTGTTGCACAAATGCACTCGCCGGTTCTTCACTTCTTGATTCCTTCCTTGCGGAGGCGGAATCCGGCCTTCACAAACTTCCTACTACCAACCACACACAAAGCTCCGGTGGCTCAGAGGCGACCTCCCAGCCGCCTAGGAGTCCTCAACCTCCAAGAGTAACAAATGCTCACGAAGAACAAGCTTGGAGATGAAATCAAGTGCTCAAAGATCAACACTTCCTCAACACACACTCAACCTAACACCTCACTCCCCAAACTCTTCCCAACCCTTCACACAAAAGGGGATCACTTAGATCTAAGGGTAGATGGGTGTTTAGGGGGCTCAAGAACAAGAGGAGAACACCTCAAAACCAGTGGAGCAACAGCCACTTCGAAATGGAGAGGAGAGGGCTTTAAATAGAGGCTCCAAAAAACTAGCCGTTATGCCCTTGTCAGACCCACATCGGACTATCTGATGTTGAACATCGGACTATCCGATGTGTGTAAAACTCCAGATCGACTCCACTCGAAATTCAAATTTTTGTGAATAAAAAGCACAGATCGGACTTTCCGATATGGAACATCGGACTATCCGATGTGTGTAAATTTCCAGATTTTCAAGTGAACATCGGACTATCCGATATCAAACATCGGACTATCCGATATTGGAACATCGGACTATCTGATATCAACATCGGACTATCCGATGTTTCCAGAGAGAACCCATTTTCAAAGGTGTTTCACAAAATTTTCTAAGTCCACATCGGACTATCCGATGTCAACATCGGACTTTCCGAACTCACTTCGGATAGTCCGAACTGGCACAGAGCAGCCCGACGAAAACGGGCATAACTTATGATTCCGGACTCCGATTTCAGTGATTTTGGACTCTATTGAAAGCTAAGAACAAGGGCTACACAAATAATAAGGTCTCACTACCCAAATCCCAAAGGATAAATTCAGAATTCACAAAGAATCCAAGGGAGACCTACAACTCTCACTTTCCGGCACCACCAATACCACACTCTCTCTAAATTTCACAAGGATGGATCATTTGAGCACTTGACACATCTAAAAGTCATTCAATGGAGCATCCCTCTTAATAGTACGGCAATCCTTAGACTCAAATTCAAACGAAAAATCTAAGTCTTACATTCAATCCGCATGCCATCTTCTCCGTGGATGCAATGTGTATGATGTCTTTTACCAAATGATTGATGACGTCTTCGCCTTGTCCAACTTGACTCGATTCACCTCATGAGACTCTCGTCCTATCAACCTTGACTTGATCATCCTCTCTGACGATCTCCACGCCAAGTCGATCTTGACTTAGTCCTCAACTCTTGGTGACACCGTCGTCTTGTTGACCTTGGCTTAACGATCATCCTTCAAGATATCTTGGTCATCACACACACGGGACCTAATTCTTTCCAAACCACTCATAAAAGATATTAGTCCCAAAGGCTCAATAGATATGAATGAGTTGATATTTAAGAGCAATTGATTACCACAAGTGTTTCATATAAAGAAGCACAACATGAATGGAAACACTTGACATTATAAATGTTCTCTACTAAGTGCATTATGATGAATATGTAATTGATCTATATGCACTAGAGAGATAATTGCCAATATGATTAAAACAATTAAATCATGGCAAAGGATCACAGTCTTTACTTTAAATGAAGCACATGAAGAATATACACGAATTGTACATGTGCAACTAATATTCGAACAAGAGTAAATATGTGATCCAACTCTAGATTAAGCTTCACTAAGAGAAGTGCATGAGAAGATACGCAACTAAAACATACATGCACCAATTCAATCTATAGCAATGTGAAGTTTAACTCTAGTTAATACATGCATACTAAAAGCAAAGCACATAATGAACTCAAATGAATATATATGCACAAATAAATATAACATGAACCAATGTGCATATATATAATCAACATACTACTTGGAGTTCACTATGCATTTGCACAAAAAGATTGCATACCTTATCTTTGCTTAACCATCCTACTTGATTTCCTCTAAATAGATGAGACTAATATTCAACTCAGCAATAAACATGTTAGTCTCATAGTAATATAATCATATTAGAGGTTTGTCATTTGTTAATCAGTAGTTAAGCATTTACACAATTATATAGATTGTCATTATATGCGTTTGTCATTAATCACCAAAATAACATAAGTGCCTAAATGCACTTTCATTAAGCCTAAAATGAGAGTGACCGTGGCTCTGATACCACTTGTAGGGTCGAGGATGCGCCTAGAGGGGGGGTGAATAGGCGATTTACAAAATTAATCGCTCACTAAAATCGATCGCTCTAATACACCCCTAAATCAAAACCTAATCAAAGATATATGCGGAAGCGATAAATAGGTTTTGACAATTAAAGCCTAAATCAACTAGGCTCACTAGTGCACTAACTAAATTATGTCTCTACACAAGAATTGCTAAATTGATCAACTAAATAATACTAGCAATTCTAATTCAAGCAATTGATAAATATTCAATAATGTAAAGTACTTGAATATAAATAAGACAAGAGACAACCGATATTTTTCCGTGGTGTTCGGAGACTTGCCGGTCTCCCCTAGTCCACGTTGAGGCAAGCCCACACTTGGACCGGCTCCCGCTCGAGCACCCGCCTCTTTCCACTAGTCGTGGTTTTTCACGCTCGCGCGTAGGCTCAACCCGAACCTTCACAAACTTGCCGGGGCTTCTCACAACCTTGAGAGCTCCTCCAAGACGACGCCACGCTGCTCTAGGAGTCGGCAACCTCCAAGAGTAACAAGCCGCTCCTCCGCTTGAACTTCACCGAGCACAACGAATCGCCCGGTGATCACCAAGTGCAACACATGCACAAGGCCTCACTCAAGTGCAACACATGCACAAGAGGCTCTCAATCACTTCCTAATTGCAACACATGCAATTAGTCTCACTCTTAAGCTCAAGAGGCAAATGGAGAAGAGCAACACATGCACACAACTCCCACACACAAGAACAACTTTGCCCCAACACCCCAAGGCCTCCTTTTATAGCCACCATGCCAAAACTAGCCGTTGGGGGCTCAAACGCGAAATAGCAAAAGTCTTGGTACTATCGCCTCTAAGGGCAGTAGTACCGCCTCACTCCAACGGTCATTGGCCCAACGGCCATATTTCCTATACTCAGCCTTCTAAGGGCAGTAGTATCAAGATTCGCAGATTACCGCTCCCACACGGCAGTAGTGCCACGAGCCAAAACAGAAAACACAATAGCTCGAATAAAGCTACTGGCGGCAAACTGCATGTAGTACCAGTATTATGGTACTACCGCCCACACCCAGCGGTAGTGCCGGCCATACTGAGAAAACACGATTTCAACACGAAAACCATTTCTCCAAAAACCGAAATCCATTCTTTGAGCCACAAAGATGATCAACACATGATCATACACATGTGCAAAACACATTCGCACCAACTTAGCCCATGCTCAAAGAATTCAAACCAAATTGCGAAAACACATTTCGCAATCAACTCAAAGACTATTTGCAAAACGATTAAGCAAATCAAACTCGAGTTTATGAGATTAATTCCCTAGCCATGTGAAGGTCAACACGAGACCCAATCAACTTGCCAACACCGTTGCAAGCCCTACTCACATGCTCGAATTCGGACTCATAAACCTCGGTTTATTCGCACAACGAACTTGCAAATAACACAATAAAATTCATTTCATGCTTGAGCACTACTCTTTGCAACACATGCAAAAGTCTAGCTCCAAGCAACATCAAATCAAGATGCATGAACTCTCTAATTGCAACACATGCAATTCTCTAGTTCCATGCAACACCAAATCGAACTAACACCAAAACCAAATTCATATATGAGCTCTCTACTTGCAACACATGCAAGCCTCTAGCTCCATACAAACACACAACATAAAATCATGCTTGAGCTCTCTCCTTTGCAACACATGCAAAACTTAGCTCCAAGCAACACCAAGGTTTTATAAAGATAGTTTTGCGAAACCGAAGCATGAAGCTTCAACTAATGCAACACATGCAAAAGTGAACTTCACACAAAAGCCAACGCACTAGCTTACCATTTCTTGCAACACATGCAAATCAAAGCATTATGCGAAAACCAAATGCATATACTCTTTCATCTTTGCAACACATGCAAATCAGAGCCTAATGCAAAACAACTAAGCATAGGCTTAACACATTTGCAACACATGCCAAATGGTTAACCCATATGCAAAAACCAAATCAAATAAGATTTGAGCTTGAGTGAACGCGGAATGAGATCACCAACACATGATGAAGCTCAAGCAAAGGGAACGACCCCTCTTAATAGCACGGCGATAAAACCTTAGACTCAAAGACTATAAAGTCCTTAGCCTATCTAATTATACCTTCGCCGCCGCGCACAAGCAATCCCCTTTGGGGTCTTTATGATCTTCACTTTGATATTCCCCCGGGATCATCACTCGACTCCTCTTCGGGATCCACTCTTGACGCCCATCAACTCATGATGCCGTCCTTGTCCCGTTCTCACCATCTCATCCATCTTTGGACCTAACTCAATCACAACTCATAAAATAGTTAGTCCAAGATGCATGGTTGTCTCAATTACCTCTTGCACTCCATAACACATAATGGATGCCTTTAGATCAATTGAGCACAACCTAAATCAATTGAAATGATTTAATTGTGTCTTAAGTATAATAATGCAACTCATGCTTCGTTATACTTAAGAGCTATTCATTTGTCCTTAATTAATCACAAAACACCATCAACACATGATGAAGTGTTCTTTAATGATTAACAAGACAAATGAACTCAATTTAAATTATCATTTAAATTGATATGAGTATATATTAACTACACAAGTTTTCATATACTCATGTTGATGAAAAGTAATGATCTATTATGTGTAATCTATATGGAGATGATCATTACTCTAAGTCATCAACTATAGAATAAACCCCACATGTATATGTGCATAAATATAATTGACTTGAACATAATATGCACATATTCAATTTGATCGTATTGGAGTGTATCCTATATTACCATGAGTATACTTATAACTAGGCAATTCAAATATATACTCAAGGATTTAGTTTCTTTGTCTTGATCCTTATGTGTGTCAATAACGAATCGATCAATACAAAGAGACTTTCAAGTTAAACTACAAACTCCCCCTAAATATGTGCATCCATGTAATATATGGATTGAGAAACATAATGCACATTTTGTGGTTAATATAATGGGGACATTCATATTTTAACTCGACTCCAAAGTATGCAACTAATACTAGAATGAATATGCAAACATACCTTGGGTTTTCCATTTTTCAATGCGATGAGACTAATCAAAGATATTCTAAATAAACAAGTTAGTCTCAATATAAGATTTGTCATTAATAACAAAATCACATTAAATGGATAATCGCAATATTAGATTTGTCATTAACACCAAAACCATAACTAATGAAGGTTGAACTTACACCGTCCAGGGCACTGGTGGCCAAGTCACGTCCGGCGGCAACCGCACCAACAACCGACACCGGCGCAACAATCGTAGTGGTGGCGGTGACCGGCAATAGCAATCAGGAGGCTGGCCACCTTCGTTCTTTAACCCGTGGGCGGGTACTGTCCAGGTGTGGCCAGCCAACGCTTCACGTCCGGAACTAATGGCCAGGCTCCTCGTCCCGTGCCCCACACGCCCCAGGCGTTCACCGTTGGCGTCGGCACAGGCGGTTCCCCTGCCGGTTTCACCTGGCCCATCCTCAGTCCGAGCAACCTGCCCCCTGGCGCGGCTGTCCTAGGCACTCCATCGATCTTGCCAGGCTTCCCCCCGGGCGTTCCACAGCAGGCCAATCCGGTTCTGGGCTCCCTTGGCAGCTGGGATCAGGCTACCCTTGCTGGCGCATTCAACACCATGCACTTGACGCCGCCGCCGTCCACCACATGGTACATGGACTCGGGCGCCAGCAACCATCTCACCTCTGACCCCGGTAATATTTCTATTACTCACCCACCCTCTCCATCGTTTCCTTCTAGCATTGTCGTTGGCAACGGTTCTATGATCCCTATTACCTCAGTAGGCTCTACTCACATCCCGGCTACTTCTGGGCCTCTCACCCTTCGCCATGTCTTAGTCACTCCTCAAATTATCAAAAACCTCATTTCCGTTCGTCGTTTTACAATTGATAATAATTGTTCCGTCGAATTTGACCCGTTTGGCCTTTCTGTGAAGGACCTTCGCACCAGGAACGTGATCGCCAGGTGCAATAGTTCCGGCGATCTTTACCCATTGTTGCCGTTGTCCCCGCATGCTCTCCTTGCCACCGACGCCACCCTCTGGCACCGTCGCCTTGGCCATCTTGGAGCGGATGCTCTTCATCACCTTGTTCGTTCTACAGCTATTTCGTGTACCCATGGCACCCCTGATACTTTATGTCATGCGTGTCAGTTGGGTCGCCACACTCATTTGCCTTTTATGTCATCTAGCTCTCGTGCATCACAGAATTTTGATTTAATACATTGTGACCTATGGACCTCACCTGTTGCTAGTGTCTCCAGTTATAAGTATTATTTGGTCATTCTTGACGATTGCTCTCACTTTTTTTGGACGTTTCCTTTGCGCTTTAAGTCGGATACTTTCGCCACCCTATCCCACTTTTTTGCATACATCCATACTCAGTTCAGTGCCACCATTAAAATGGTCCAATGTGACAACGGTCGTGAGTTTGACAACCTGTCCGCCCGTTCCTTCTTCCTCACTCATGGTGTCTCTCTCCGCATGTCATGTCCTTATACGTCTCAGCAAAACGGCAAAGCTGAACGTTCCATCCGGACCATCAATAATGTGATTCGCTCCCTTCTTATTGAAGCCAACATTCCCTCTCAGTATTGGGTCGAAGCGCTCCACGCTGCCACCTATCTCATCAATAGGCACCCCACCAAAACCCTTCAATTCTCCACCCCTTACCAAGCCTTGTACGGCTCCCCACCTACTTATGACCATCTCCGGGTTTTCGGCTGTCGATGCTACCCAAACCTTTCTGCCACCGTTGCCAACAAACTCTTGCCACGCTCCACGCTGTGCACCTTTCTTGGCTACTCTCCCGAGCACAAAGGATATCGGTGTCTCGACATGAATTCCCACCGGGTCATCATTTCTCGTCATGTCACATTTGATGAGAACTCCTTCCCTTTTGCCGACTCCCCGTCTGCTTCGCCGGTTCACACTAACCATGATTTTTTGCTGGATTTGGAGTCCCCTACTTTGCCTATTGGACCTCAGATTTCTGCAGTCTTGACCTCCATGCCTGCCCTCGCCGGTCATCCTCCAGCAGCCACGACCGACCGCCTGGCCGATATTTCACCGTAGCGATGAGACTGGCTCCGCTACTTTGCCTCCGTCGGCTCCTCGCCGCAGTCACTTTCATGGGTGGTCCAGACTCGTTATTCCTGTGTGGCTCACGCCTCACCGGCTACTCATCACGGGCATTTGCCGGTGAAGCGGCTTCGCCTCAATTGATGCGCGCCCACTCTCCACAAGCTATAGACCATGGCACCGACCGGATCGCCGCGACACGGCGCCGCCGTTCGCTCCGCCGCTGACGCCGCCGAACCGAGGGGCCTCCTGTCGTCGTGCCTATCACTCCGGTGATCAACGCCCACCGCATGACCACAAGAGGCAAAACCGGTTTTCACCTCCCTGCTGACCGGCTCAACCTCCATGCGGCTGTCCTCTCACCGATCCCTAAGACGTACCGTGGTGCTCTTGCTAATCCTAATTGGCGTTCTGCAATGGTTGATGAGTTCAATGCTCTACGGGCCAACGGCACTTGGGATCTTGTTCCCCGACCACCAGGCGTCAACGTGGTCACCGGTAAATGCATTTTTCGTCACAAACTTCATCCGGATGGGTCTCTTGATCTCTACAAGGCTCGCTGGGTACTTCGCGGCTTCACTCAACGACCCGGCATTGACTTCGACGAGACTTTCAGCTCGGTTGTGAAACCGGCGACTATTCGGACAGTTCTGACTCTAGCTCTTTCTCGGGACTGGCCGGTTCATCAACTTGACGTCAACAATGCGTTTCTTCATGGCACTCTATCAGAGATAGTATACTGTGTGCAGCCCTCTGGTTTTGTTGATTTTGCTCGCCCCGAGCATATCTACCGCCTCAACAAGTCGCTCTATGGACTTAGCAGCGCCTCGTTCGGTTCAAACGGTTCGCCACACATCTTCATCATTTGATTTGTCGAGGCCAAGTCTGATCCGTCATTGTTCACTTTTCGTCGTGGCACCGAGATTATTTACCTGCTACTCTATGTTGATGACATTGTTCTCACTGCCTCGTTCGATGCGCTTCTTCGCCGTACTATTACGGCCCTACAGCAGGAGTTCTCTATGAAGGATATTGGCCCCCTGCATCATTTTCTAGGACTGTCCGCCACCCGCCAGAGTGGTTCCATGCATCTCTCTCAGCGTCATTATATTCTGGAGATTCTCGAGCGAGCTGGCATGTCTGACTGCAAGCCTTGCAGCACCCCTATCGACACACACTCGAAGCTCTCTGCCGTTGGTGACCCCATACCTGATGCCACCGACTACCGGAGTCTTGCCGGGGCCTTACAGTACCTCACATTCACTCGTCCCGACATCGCTTATGCCGCGGCAAGTGTCTGCTTTGTTCATGCACGACCCGAAGTTCCCCACCTTGCCCTGGTCAGCGGATTCTTCGCTATCTTCGCGGCACTCTCGACCATGGTCTTGTGCTTCATCGGACCTCCCCGGCATCCTTGGTACGTTGTCTACACCGATGCCGACTGGGTCGGTTGCCCGACACTCGGAAGTCTACCTCCGGCTACTGTGTTTTCCTTGGCGACAGTCTTATATCCTGGTCGTCCAAACGCCAACCGACAGTCTTATATCCTGCTTCTAACCAGAGTATGTTGTGTTTTTTGGGACAACGGTCGTTTTTTTGCCTCTAGAACAACAACAGAGGACAGCTCAGCCTGAGGGTATAAATAACCTAACGAGGTACATCATAATCAGTTCACATCACAATCGGTTTCTATTGTGATGTGCATGTGCAAATCACAATTGGTTCTAACATGAGAAGCGATTGTGATTATTATTAACACCCTCTCTGAAATCATCTATAGTAATTGGTTTTTCCTAAAAAAGTTAAGAACCGACCCATATGAAGCGATAGCGTTGTACCATTCTATAGTAGTGTTAGCACTATAGGGATTTTGAATTATTGCAACAAATTTATTGCAACAAAAAGGAAGTCATTGTAGTGTTATTACCACAAATTGGATTTCTGTGGTAATAGATAATTGATATTGCCACGGTTTTCTAGCATTGTGATAATTAAGAAATTTGTTGCAATACAATGTACATATTGCAACAAAAATTAGAATTGTGGTAGTACGTAGAACATATTGCCATGATATTTGGGTGTGGTAACGATTAGGACTATTTGTTGCAATATAATTTACATGTTGAAGTGAAATCTGAAATCGTGGCCATTGTAAATTTTGGAAAGGCCAAACCTCGTACACTTTCCGGTTTCCTCTCTCCATTTCCCATCCTTCCCGATCCTCTATCTCCCACTATCTCATTCCCACCCATCCAAATCCCTCCTCTCCTCTCTTTCATACCAGCAGTGCCCACAGATTCGCAGCCACCCCCGACAAGTTTCGCTACCAAGCACCTCCGTTGAACTCCTCACCTTCTTTGCCTATTCTAATGGCAGCTGCGGCGAGCACATGCAGAGGAGGCTGCTTGCGGGACTGGTGAGAAGCTGACGGCTTGTGCGAGCTAGGGGCGAAGCCGAGGCCCGACTCCAAGCGGTGAGCTACGTAGGTCAATTTGCAGTCGTTCATGGTAGGCTGGATGTCATCGACCAACCTAGCACGGGCGAGAAAAGCGCGGCGACGAGCTCGCCCGCCAAGTGTTTGAGGTAATGCTTGAACCATGCACAATCCTCATCCTGGTCAATTATATCTATTTTCCATTTTTTTTAATCTTGCTACCATGTGTTGTGTGTCGATCCCATCTACAATTACACGCATGGACATTTGATTTGCCCACAGTTGTTGGCAATCCACGCTCCATAGATGATAGAATGCAGTTTTGATCCCTATTATTTGTCCTGAACCTAGTTCTTTATTGTTTGAGGTAGTTCTTGAATAGTATGTTATCACAGACTCACAGCATAAGAAAGTCTGAACTTCTATTCTAAAGTTATGTATTGCTAGTGCTATGATTTTTTGTTAAATGGGAGCACTTCATACAAGAGTTCAAAAATTTATTCTACACTGTTGATAAACAATACCAGTATTTTCATCAAAAAATGAGGTTTGAATAATAGTTTACAATCATTTTGTTTCTTTGTCCACTATTTTGTTTGCTTAAAAATCATCTACTCTAGTAGATGTGTCAGTAGCATCAGATGATCTGTCAATTTTATTGGAATAATTAGATCAGCTTAATTAAATAGGTAGTGTTTGCCACAAGATTTCAATTTTAAGTTGCTATTAGGGAATCTCATGTTCAGATGAAATGCAAGAAACACATGGAGACAGATTGCTGAAGAAGAAATGTGGATATGTTTGCCAATCACCTACTAGCTACATCTTCTATGCACATCTGAAACTCTGGTGGTGCAGCAACAGTAATATGGTGGCCAAAGAGGCATGAGGCCATGGGATGAAGTATTGGTTTTGATCATCAATAAATTTGAAAGGAGTCTCGCTCGTAAGTAGATAATTATTGTTTTGAAAGAACAAAAGAAAAAACAGGGATGATCTGTAGAAGATTAAAGACATGGTGCTTGGTAAGTTTGCCCTCTCATTCTATCTCCTATATCTAATTGTTCCAATGATTTTTTTTTCAATATCTGAATCGAAAGATAGTTATCCTAACACATATGCACATCTAAGTTCGAATATTTGCTTGCTATTTTGCAGGAAGGTGCCATCTTATTGGAGGCTTTGAGCTTAGCCACCACCATAGAAATGCATGGTTAGCTAGCCTGTGTCTAGCTAGGTTGTAGTTAGTGAGCTACTCAATGCTTAATTAGCTGATTGTGATTTCCTAACATACTTAGAGTTACTATTATGAGAAAAATGTCGATCATTATGCTTTGTATATTTCTTTCTAGAGCACCTCTTTGCATCAAAACAATATTAATTACTACTAAAATAAAACAGATTGTTGTGTTTTTAACCATGTATTTCATTATTTTCTTTGATTGTGTGTCTACGTACGAATGAAAAGGATAAAAAAGCTCTCTCTCTCTCTATATATATATGTGGAAGTAATATTGCATTGGTTTTTTTTTGTTTTTATTTATCTATTGCAATGATAGAGTTTGTGGTAATAGTCCACTGCTACAACCTCTCGGTATGCCACAATAGGTTATTACAACGAAAAAGTGGTCGTTGCAACAAGCTACTACCAGGTCAATTGTTGCAACAGGCTATTACCACAAAAGGTATTTTGTGGCAATGTGTATATACTACAAAGTTTTCAGATTGTGGTGATAAAATGCTATTGTAACACTAAAATTGTTGGAATATCATATTTTACTACCACGATTTAAATTTTGTTACAATATGTTATTACCGCGGTGTTTATTGCAACGGTTGGCAACAAATTTAATATCATTGCAACATGTGCATATGGCAACTATTTTAGGTTTAATGCAACAATTACTTTTGTTGCAATAAATAGGTTTCCTTGTAGTGTATCGACGCACTTCAAGCCCTTGCAAGAGACGAGCTTCAACCATGGTGGAGTTGGGATTCTCCGTGCCATTGCTTCTATTCTTCTCTCTGTGCAGTGTGGTTATCATCTGCCTCTACTTAATCACTAGTTTCGAAGCTTCTGTGTGTCGGTGGTGGGAGGCGTTGTCCTTCGCTTGGCAGCGGTGTGTGTTTTGGTGCGTAACAGTAGTTGGTCGGTGTTGTGATATTGTGCTGCTTGGTGTTATGCTGCTTAGCCAGTAGTTTTAGAGAGGTCCTTCTCTGTCTGGTGTATTCCTGTTGGGACCAGTGTTTGTACATTTTTCTTTGTTTTACTCATGCTTTACAATTATAATAGGTAGCTCTTCTGCCTGTTCGTTTCAAAAAAAAATATATTTGTATTATTATTCTCTCTAGTTAGCTAGCTAGCAGTTAACTTACATTAACACAAACTCCACTTTTCCTTGTCTATGACTGATTAGAGAGACTCAACAGAAGATAACAATTTTTATTAGCAGTAGGATCTAACAAGTGTACCCTTCCCATTTACCAATGAGCTCATTCATTCATGGGGATCGGTGAGAAATAAAAAAAAAACACTTACGTGCAGAAGATGTATAGTAGTTATATATATGGAGCCTTCAGAGATTCAGATAGTGCGTACAGATTGCAGATTGGAACAGAATAGTCGCTTCTAGCTACTAGCTAGTGCATGCTGCTCCTATGTACGGACACGGTTCCATACCGTGGGTGCGGCCTTCTGCAACGGACGGACTACAGTGAAAATCGGCACAATACATTGCTACAGTGTACTGTCGAAGATCTAATTATCGCTTCTAAGTCGGAGTTGCAGTCCTCACGGGACCTTAAGAGAGCGGTGTCCCTGTATATATTGCTTTTCTGGCAGCTGCAAACCTTGTGAAGACTGAAGTATATAGCCTGCATTCCCAGATCCTGTCAGCTGCATCATGAATGCAAATCAGCCAGAGGTCAAGTCCAACGAGACGGTTAATTCTACGTACGCACATGCCTCTAGAATGTTATGTGATTGAGCTGTGTATCCATCATGCATGCACAGCCTTCAATTCATATGAATAGTTACTCATATGAATCAATGCATGGTAGTATTAAACTTGATATATACTTGGTTAAAGTTTGCTAGTACTATGCAGTGCCACTGCCGCAGCTATGATATCTCGTTTGCTGTGTGTCCAAATGTCGACATATAGTTTAGCTGGGCGCTGATGCATGACTACTCGAGTTAATTATGTTTCGCATTCAACTTTGTGGCTCACAGCTTTGACAGTTAAGATTCTGCTCCGCTTTTGTTCTGTGAAGAGTTGTGTGTGCATTGCTAATCATTCCTAGCTACTTCAAGATCGTAGTGCACCGAAGCCTGATCTTATTATATTTAGTAATACTTTTCCTTTTGGACGAGAAGAGAAGAGCATGACCGACAATAGCTATCGCATATCAGGCAACTGCGGATGATCTTCAAGGAGATCAAATGATATTTAGTGCCATTGTATTTGTGGTGCATAAACACCATGGTTGGAGCAGGACTGGATGGTGCTTAATTGCGTCCATCAGTAACAACTTAGCCAGTAACACATACTGAGCTTAGATTACTGAAACTAGCTACATATCCAGGTAATTAAGTAACTACTAGTTAACTAAAGCTGGATGCATGCAAGAAGGAACACAGCATACCAAGCCAGCAGAAACCATATGTTCATCTACTATGGCGACCCATCCGTCAATCGATTTTACCAGTAAGCATGGATGCATGCATCGGCCACCAGAATGACAGGAACAGAAAGCTTGTCTATGCATGCATGGTGTGCCGTCATGTGAAGACCAGGATACATACACTGAGATTTAGCTAGTGCCGACCCTACTCGGTGCTCACCGGGGAAAAAAAACTTCTATCAACCGTCGGACCCGGATTTCCAACTGCTGGTGAAAAGCACAGTCCACGAATACCGCGGGGCAAACTAAAGTGACAAGCGCTCGCTTTGCCGCCTTTAATTTGTTTCCTTTCACCACACAGTTGCTGCAGACAAGTGCAGTACTAGTACTAGCCAGAGAGGAGAACATACCCCCGGTTCACTTTTAATATACTTATTTTTAAATGATTTTATTTATAAATATAAAGCTTGTATGTAGATTTAATGATATGTTTTCTTCTATACCCTTATGTATTCTCTCTTAACCATATGCATTTATTCATCATCACCCTACACTACACAAATTATAACTTTCATCTTCCAAGACAATTAAGCAGTGGCATCTAAATCATTTTCTCTCGTACCTTTCTTAATTTCAACGTAAACTTAATTCTTGTGCAAAATCAAAGTACCCCTTGTAAAAATAAACGTAGGGAGCATATGAGAAGGCAACTTGATCATCTGATCAGCAAATACTATTATGCGGCCAAGGACACGAGATTAATTAAAGAGGTTGATTAATGATTAAGGCAGCGTTCTTCTTTAGGTAGGGCCAGGGAATGCCGCTTTCCCCCTGCATTATTATTGCTTATGACTCATGGGGGTTGCTGATTAAAGCGAAAGACGTAGCGGAATTAAAAGGCTCGTGTGCTACGTACTGTCCCCATGAGAGAGATCACATTATGCGACTTCCCCTTTTCTTCCCTCCCGACATCGCAGGATGTGAGCGAGAGGTTCCGAGCAATTTGCCTCCGCCAGCTGCCTGTTTCGATCAAATCCTGCTGCTCAGCACACCACATCGATCCGTCCGTCGGTCAGGCGAAACCTGTATCAACCTCGATCAACGTCACTCGCTAGAGCAAATCTTGCCGCTCGAGCAATCACCCGACTACCTAACAGGGCGGCTGGTTCATTGTTAATACACTACCAACATATATACTCGAAACTCAAAAGCGAATGCCATGCTGCAAGTTCATTCTGAATTCACATTTCAATGACGCTACTAGTCAAAAGGCACCACCAATAAGTAGCAATCATCCGATAAAGACTGAAGACAATCTAAGCCTTTACAATACATTAGGTAGCTCAAACTCGAAAGCAATAATGTGAAATTAATAGCAAACAAAAACATACATCATTGCATACATATACATATATATGTGAAAATTGGTTATTTGTCACTTTAAAGATTGACCCTTTGGATTATGATGCCACTTGAGCCAATGACATATGTGACCATCTGAGTCAATGAAATGTGGGTCCAATGGCAAATTTGCGAAGCCACATGTTTGAAGTGGCAAATAACCAAATCTCTCCGTATGTATACACACATATATACCACTCCCGCCTCCAATATACCACTTAAACGAAAGTGTTATACTTCTTTACTATTTTCGGTTTCCTCCAATAATAATTCTAAGATACTCTAATGCTACATGGTTGAAAAAATTCATCGGACCCCTTTATTTTTTGCTATATACCTTTTACACATGTGAAAGGAATATATAAACAAATTATGCTATAAAGGGTAGACTTTGATGAAATGTTTCGTGGAACTCACTTTGGAGTATCTTATAATCAGTATTAGAGTGTCCTCAAAAGAATAAAGAGGTACAATAAAATCATTTAAGCGGTATACTAGAAGTTTGGGAGTATGTACTCCCAGGAGTATGGAACCATTTTCCTATACACACACACACATAAATACATACACATGGGCTGGTGGCGCTGCTGGAGCTCGCCGTGGTGGATGATGTCAATAGGTTGAGAGAGACGCTCGCGGGGGAGGCGAGGAGACGGTGGAGCTGATTGATGGGGTGGGGCTATGGTATAGCTGGAGTAAGGCGTACGAGCCACGTACACCGTTGATGGTGGCAGCCACATTTGGATGACGTCTACCTCTTCAATGCCTTTGCACCCATGGAGCAGCAGGTGATCGCTCTTTCTATCGATCGATCGATTTTGAATTATGGCGTTACAAATTTCTCAATCCCAAGTATTGTGATGTTATTATTTAAGTTTTTGAAATTAAAGATAATTTTAAGCTCGAGTTTGTAAACAGGTGCTTAAAATTTGTATGCTTCGATGAATTGATTTAAATATTTAACCATTGCACATTCAGAGTGAACATTATTATTCAGATAAGGTTAATGCTCTTTGCAAATAATTTTTTATCGCAAATTGAGTTTCTGTTGCATCACACAGGCACATGGCTAATAAATACTCAATCCACACATATATACAGTCAGGCCTTTTCTATAATTATGAGCATTATGTTTCCTTTGTTTCCCAATAAGCAATTTTTCTCTAACAATCTAAGGTAAGCATTTGCCTGACTGAACTATTTTTCCCTTTCTGATTCTTTTTTTTTTACCATCATTAGTCTATCTACCCTATAGTCTTTTTGTAAACATACTGTTATAAATTATTTGCATGTTTTAGATAGCTTTGTTAGATCTGTATGCTATATACCTTTCGGAATTTCATCTAGCTTGCCAAACTTTTGCATGCATGTTCCATTGATTCAAATTGTTGTCTAACTATATCAGTAGTTATCTGGACTCTGAAGCTAGGACCTATAGTCTTGCTGCATGACTTGACCTATAATTTGAGTTGTGGGCACTTCACACTTTCACAGGCTAATTTGCTAAACCAACAGCGAATATCAGTTCTACTAAGCATAGGCTCTTTGCTATTGTTGTTGGCACAATTTCGGTTTGTTTATGCTTTCAACTAAAAAAATAGATTGCCTTCCCAACAGGGAGTCTGCTCAGCAACAAAGGAAGAGAAAACAGGCGAGCGGCCGGTGTTGAGGCACGTGTATAAATCATCCTCCTATTAAAGTCTGCAAAGTTCCCGCAACGAGAGCCGATCCACGTGTCCCCTCAGGCCATTTTGCGAAAACCCCTCTATGTTTCTTCAAATTACGAATAGGTCCCTGCAAATTACGAATAGGTCCTTCGTAATTTTTTGTGAGAGAAAGATTTCCTTTTTGAAATCGCGTTTGGGTCCCTCGTGCGCCGTTTTACGGAAAAAAACTCCCGTTAAATTCAAATCATGAACAAGCATTTTTCTAATTTTTCAAAATAGCGGACAGGTTCAAAAACGTAACATTCAGGTCCTTACTCTTTACGTTTAGGTCCTTTCTCCGTTTTTCTCGGGAAAAAATGTTTTCGTCACCAGAAAAATGTGTTCAGCTCTATCTCTAGACTTTTTCCCTCCGTTCTTTTCGGGAAAAATATTTTCGTGCTCCGTTTTTCCTCGTTTTTCCCGGAAAAAATGTTTTCGTGGTCCGTTTTTCCTCGTTTTTCAAAAAAAATTGTGGTCCGTTTTTTCTCCGAGAAAAACACAAATTTGTTTTTCGTTCACGCACGCGACGTGCGCCGCGCTTAGTCCTTTCCCCATTTTTTCCGAAAAAAATGTTTTTGTGTTCCGTTTTCCCCGGAAAAAATGTTTTCGTAGTCCGTTTTTCCTCGCTTTTCCAAAAAAAAATTCGTGGTCCGTTTTTTCTCTGAGAAAAACACAAATTTGTTTTTCGTTCACGCGCGCGACGTGCGCCGCGCTTAGTCCTTTCTCCATTTTTCCCGAAAAAAATGTTTTTGTGCTCCGTTTTTCCCGGAAAAAATGTTTTCGTGGTTCGTTTTTTTCTCTGAGAAAAACACAAATTTGTTTTTCGTTCACGCGGGCGGCAAAATTTGTTTTCGTGATCCGTTTTTCTCCGAAAAAAACATAAATTTGTTTTTCGTTCACGCGCGCGGCGTGCGCCGCGCTTATTGTCCTAGTTATAGACTATTATGCATGAATTGACAGTCTTGATTGTGAGTTGCCTAACAGCCTAAGTCATGACTCATGACCTGGTATCGATAGTTCAGTATAGTATTTAAATCTTAACCTCACCTAGATATTTGCTAGGTCACAAAAATCACTACATGAAAAATTATACTCTATCCAGCGTACTATACAGGTTTGGACGCATGAGGATCATCCTATTACTAGCTTAGGTGAGTTGTAGATAATTCATGTATTCTGGATACATAAAAAAATTAAATATGTCAGCTAATATCTTATGCATGTATTGTGTGGTTTTTATATATTATATGTTCATGCTAGAAATGACAATGCGTGAACTGAAAGTCAGTTTCTGGTTAAATATGTGGGTGTTTGTCTGTTAAGTAAATAATGGACATCTTAGACATTTAGCAATCTAATCCATAAATAATGAACAAAGTTCATTCTGTAGTTTTTTGCATTGACATAGCCTTGCCCTCTGCCATTCTTGCAGTAGTTGTTATACTTCAACAGATATATACAAGGTTGTTTCAAAAAATTTCATCTTTATTTCAGTAACTGTATCTTTTTTCCTAGCTTAATAACTTAAGGGGATGTCTCAAGAGTTGTAGGCCATGAGGGCCTCCACAGTTATACTATTTTATTTTGGATTGTCTCTTACCTATAGAATGATTTTGGGCTGGAGTGAATTGAGGGGGCAAATTAGTATGTTACCCTATCTTGCTACTCGGGACAGCTTGACAACCTTACCAGATTCTTTATAATAAGATATATTTTTGTTAGAAATCGACACACAAATAAGAACAAAGAAGATCAAATCAACACAGATCGAGATACAGGATTTTAACGTGGAAAAAAACCCCTCCAATGCGAAGGGAAAAAAAACCACGGACGCCGGCCGGCAAACTTCACTATTTTCGGGAGTGTTTACAAATCACCGGAGTGAATCCTCGCGACGGCTTACAAGAAGAATTTATAAGGCAATGACCTAGGTCAAGAATAAAACGATCCATAAAACAATTTTTTTATTAGATTAAGCTTCCCGGTGACGGGCCTCCGCTCCGCTCCGACAAAAGTTAGCCTTCTTCTGAATTTGGATCATAATTCAACAATTTTTTTATCTAGAACCGAGTTTTTCATTATTATTTGTCGTGTTACATTTTTTTATTTCTAGGGAACCGTGTGGTTTTACTATGCTCAAGCTTTAGGTTTTGTTCTATCATTTTGCCATTTCGCAGTATGCACATTTTACCGCTCAAAGAAAATGATGCACGTTTCAGGAACCGCTGAAAGGAGTTAGTGGGTGAAAAAAATTTCTTGCTTCCTTTGTTACAAATTACCCATTACTTTATTTTTGTTGTCACAAGTATTAAGAGGATGCTCGGTTGCTATAAACACACATGAACCATGAAGATAAAAAAAAAACCACATAGTACTAGCAAAAAATGTGGCATATTTTGTATTACTTCTGCTACGTAATTTTTTGCTCCTATGTTTTTTGACACATATTGATGATGTTGCAGTGTTAGCTAGCTAATGGTTTAGTCTCGCATCCATGTATTGTGGAAGGGATAACGTGATCATATATAGCCTTTATTTCTTCATCTATTTGCAAGTAATTGGGTTCAGATCTCCAATTGCTGCATACAGCGATAGATTCGAAGATCAAATTATTGCTTATCTATTTATTTTCACAGTTATTGTTAAAGTGAAATGCATTTACATATTTCTCAACCTTTCATTTGCCCGTGCGTGGCGTAGTGCGCAAAATCTATCTAGTTATTCATGGCGCATGCATAAGTCTGAGATTAACCAAAAGTACCACTAAATTCTAACCTAGGTGATATGTGTAACATCCAAAAAAATTTAATAAAGTGAAAATAAATATTTTGAATTTGAATATAAATATCTATGAGCTTTCTTGGTATTACTGGGTTTTATTTGGACTTTCCTTGGATTTGTGTATTGTGAGAAAAATCAAATAAAAGGGATTACAGAATAGATAACGGTAAAAAGATAAAAAGGTAAGAGTAAAATTTTGAAAAATTGATAATAAAAATCTTAAGCATGCAAGTAGATCATTTTAGCAAGTAAATAAAATTTTAATGGACATAATAGTGAGATGATTAATGAAAAGACATATCTTTTGGCTGAAAATAGTGCATAGTCAAAATTAATACAAAATTTTAGAGACTTATCTGAAGCTGTAAAAATTACAATAATGTCCCCAATACATTAATTACCCCTGTTAAAAAATTTCAAAAATTAATAATGTCGTTTAATGCCTTTTAAAATTCAAAAATAAAAACTCTAAAAATATAAAAATTGGAATGTCATAATTCTTATAAAATAAATACAATAATGTAACTTGAAATTTTTACTTAAGAATACTTAACCCAAATTAAACTCTTAAAAAATTTAAAAAATAAATCATATAATTTTCACCGTTAAATAAAACAAAACCCAAAAAGGAAATTTTGGACAATGTCTAATGTCAGAATTTTTACAATTTTTCTATAGGATATTTTGGTCAAAAAATTTTACTAGAATTCAAAAATTACTAGGATACCTCATTCAAAAATTTCAGAAAAAATTGATGGGTGAATTAATGCTAGAACTGAGCTATCCGAGCTGAGCTTATCCTTTTTTCCGTCTGATTTCACCGACAGGTGGGCCCGTTTGATATTTCCATAACCGTTGCTGGCAGGCGACGGGAAATCCTCTCTCTCACTGCCTGGTGGACCCCAACCACACCTGTCAGCCCCCAGGTCTGTTTCTCCCCCTCCTTCCTTCCCGTAGCCGAATTCATCTGCTCAGCCTTCTCTGTCTCGCGCCTTCCTCGATGATTCGTCGTACCAGCGGCACCGCCCACACTCAAATGGCGCCACGTCCAACCTCATTTTCCCCGTGCTGTGCCTCAATCTTCCATTGCCATACCCTGTCTTTTCTTCTCCTTGGTCACGCTGTCATCGAAGAACAGCGCCGCCTGCCGTTGTTCACCTTGCGTTCAAACACTGTGAAGCCATCTAGTGCCACCTATATATATATATATATTGTGTTAGTGTCACAATGAGCCGCTTTTTCCTTAACCGTACACCAACCCAAGTTCTAAAGCCCGAAACTCCATTTTTCCTAATCATTTCTACCAGACACCGAATTGGGGAAATCGACAAATTGAGCACGCCGGTAAAACATTCCTGAAATTGATATGGTTTAGAGCTTCCTAGCAGAACCTTAAGCACTGATCAGTCCCCATTTTTACTAATTTATACCTGTAGCACTCCTCCATCACCGCTCTTCTTCCTCGTTGCCGGTGCCCGGTGGCAGCCTCCTTCGGTGAGCCTTCGACCTTAACTTCTGGTAAAATGGTGCCCTTACGCCCCACTGATGCTTACTCAAAGCTCTCTCGGTGGAATGTCACCGGTGGCGAGCTTTTGCTCGTGCGGCCATGGCGATCGCAGCACCCATGCGGTGGCAATCCACTTTTCGGTAGTCCCCAATCAAATGAGTGCCAACCTTAGGTGCGGCATGAGTTGCTGGATCTCATGGCGTCAGTTGTTCCGTGTCACCAAGGTGGGCTCACCGTTGGCGAACCTGGTTAGGTCATTGTCGACGTACTTTGCGCCGGGGTATCCTCTCCGCCATGGTCAGGAGGGACCACGAGTGCCGAAGCGTGGCAACTTTGGCAAGCGGGCGACCGAACCCGACGCCGCCGCGGCGACCGAGCCCCGACGCCAGCGACATCGGCTGCGTGGTAGCCCGGCGAGCAGGCGGGCGATGGAGTCAGAAGGTACTCGGGGGTCCGCTGTCAGTTAGGCGTGGAGGCGTACGTCGAAGGAATGGGGGAGTTTCGCCTCGAAGTCTTCTCCCCCGACACACCATGTTAAAACCATTGAATGCGCGTGGCTATGCTAACGGCACGATAGCTTATCTCTCTGTCGTCTTGCACCTAACCCGTCGTAGGCAAGTTGCTTCCCGGGCGGACCGGGCGGAGTTAGGCGGTGGTGCAGAGAATGAGGCTAGGGGATAGGGCTACAGCGATTGGTGTAATAAATGAAGTGTAATCGGTATGATGTCATCTTCCCACTTGCCCGAGCTAGCCTGGCCAATATAAGGGAGCTTCGGTGCATGGGGAGTGGCAGTAGGGTGGGGGCGGAAAAAGAGCACGGAGAAGACCAGAGAAGAGAGAGCTCGGGAAAACAAAGAGAGAAAGAAAAAGGGAGGTAGAGTGAAGATCGAGCGTTTGTAACACACTCAAAACGCGTGTGAAGCGAAGCGGGGCGTAGGGTCATTACGCATCGGGGCGAACACAGGTAATATCGGTGTGTTCTTGGATTTCTATCTGTGTGGATCCCTTGGGAGAGCCCGTAGGTGTCCTTCAACGAAGATCCCCTCTATCGAACCCCGGACTCCGTCTAGGGAGAATAACTGTCAGGTGAAATACGCCGACAGTCATCCCCTGTCTCGGTGTCGCTAACGGGCCAGTCCCGATTGTCGGTCGCTAAACGTTGAAGGTATCACTAACTCGCGGGCCCAACTTGTAGTCGCTCCAAGTCAAAGGCCCATGCACCAGTTGCCCTCTTGCGTAAGCGGCCGACGGGCCCACCGCATCGATCATAAGTCACACCACGATCGCTAACCCATGGGTGCGGATTGTCGTGGTGCATACGATTCAAATCAGCCAACACGCGTGCAGTAGCGAAAGCCATTTTCCAAATAGCAAAAACGTATTCTTCTATTTCAGATCATTTGTCAAAACGAGCTGAATTAAATAGCTATAACTTTTGAAATATCACTCCAAATTTAATGAAATAATTTTTAAAATCATCTAAAATCCATTAGATTTAGAATAAGCAAAAATATTTTGAAAATAGTTGCTGTGTGATTTTCAAAATTAGTAATACATGTATAAGATTATAATGAGCTCAATATACAACTTTTGTAAATCAAGCCAAAACAAAAAAGGACAAATTTTATTTGAATCTTTATGCCAAAAGAAGTCCAAAAATGTAAAAACATTTACGTTTCAAGTTGATTTGCTTCATTCTCTAAATAAAGTGGATATTCAGTGCATAAAATAGATAAGCGAGTATAGTCTTCATTAAATAATACTAGTCATATGCCCGTGCGTTACCTTGAAGAAATTTGTTTGATTCTTAGTCTCGCACGAGCACAGCCACGAAGCTTTGCACCACCTCAACTGGCTCTGGGGAAACGGTCATGGAGCTCGTTTCCCACAAGCCTGGCTGTGAATGCTTTGTGCATCGTGCTGGTCTGGCTCTGCATCGCACGCAGGCAACCAAACAGCTATCTTGTATACGTGAGTGTAGGCTCACGCGATACAACGAGCAACCAAACGCTAGTTCCCTAGCTTCCGCGAGTCTGGCCGCGTGGAACCAGGCAGCTAAACAACCCCGAAAACTCAATTTGCGATAAAAAATTTATTTGCAAAGAGCACTAACAGTGGCAAAGGTAGGTAATTAAAGAGCAATGGCAAATATGGGTAATTAAGAGCACTAATAGTGGCAAAGGTGGGTAATTAAAGAGCAGTGGTGTCGGTGTTTCATACAACCGGCAAGTAAATTTGTAAGTATAGGGGCCGCGCGTTCCCTCTCCTTGAATGGTTAGACTACGGGAGTCCAAGATGTATACTGGTTCGGGTCGAATGTCCCTACATCCAGTTCGTGTGGTGGTTATGTAAAGTCCGAAGTGCAATAGATTGCATTGGATTACAAGCGAGGGCTCAGGATAGGCCCCAAGCGCTCGTCTGAGTGGAGGGGCTCGGGAGCTTGGGAGTGTTCGTCTGTATCTTTGACTGCTAGGTTGGTTGAGAACCGATCCGACCTGATCCTATGGTCTTTGGTTCTACCCGATGGTTCGCTATCGTTCGCCCTTTCCCTGAGGGCCCTGCCTCCCTTTATATAGACGGGGGGGCAGGTTACACGGGATTTTGGAATAAAAAGATAGGGGTACGCTACTCCCGGGAGTCCCGGTCTTTAGTCTTGACGACTGACAGGTTCCTGTTTATCCCATGTTGGGTTAGTAGACACAACGAACTGCGTTCCGTTGGGAAGGTGCGCACCTGCCCTTCGTGCGCCCGTCAGACAGTGACGGCGTGAAGGGACGGGCGCTTGACTATGGCGGCTCCCTGGCCGTCTTGGGAAGAACCACCTGCCCCAGCATGGCTGTCATGTCCGTGGGGCAGATGACCAGCTTGTGGTCGACTGTCGTCGTGGCGGAGGTCGCTGAGTTGAAACTCGTTGGGGCCCCGGCCTAAGGCCAGGTCGGAGCCTATGGGGACGTCGGACCCGGGTCTAGTCGGAGCTTGTGGGGGCGTCGGACCCGGGTCTGGGTCGGAGCCTGCGGGGGCGTCGGACCCAGGTCTAGATCGGAGCCTGCGGGGGTACATGACCCGAGGCCAGGTCGGAGTTCTCTCGGTGGGCTTTGACCGAGGCCGGGGATCCTTCGTGACCCGATGAGGCCTTAGGCCAGAGCTGGGCCCAAGATGACCCATTTGGTGTTCCAGCCAATATTCAGTGATAATTCCATCTATGAGGGATGGGGACTTTGGTAATACCCCCTCCAGCACTCTGCGTCGCCGCCGATCTTGCAGCTATGTCCGTACGGCTGAGAGAGAAACGATCTTGAAATAGATGTATACCTTATTGCGGGGTACCCCCTGGTATGAGTATTCGTCAGTAGCAAAGGTGGGTAATTTTGATGAAGTGACGTGGGAAAAAAACTCTCACTTTATATAGTAAAGATAAAGATAAAAGTGAATGAACCTCGTCCTTTTGAGTTAGCATATCAGTATAGGGCCTACATCTTCAAAGATCATTTAAAATTTTGCCTGAGAGCTAATTATCAAGTAAATGTTAATAGTAATTGGGTATAGTATATGCATGATTATGAATTCAAGCTTGGTTTTAAATAACTAAAAGCTTAAGTAAATATTGCTTTGCATCTGAATCCTATTTATGGGTAGGTTGCTTCATATTAAGAATAGTGATCATATCATTATAATCTTGAATAATTTTAGCATCTTGAATTCATAACATAAGTATAAATAATTCACCAAAAGAAACCCTCTGTTTTTATAGTGAATTTTTGTATGATTTGCTATATGTTTTTTTGCCCTTTTTGGAGTTTACTGATTGTTTTTATTTTCTATTACGCGACGTGTAGACACCGACGACCCAAAAGGTGTAGACACCAACGACCCGTCGATGACCCTGATTTTGATCCAGACAACGATCAACAAGGTAAGCACCCCCTTGATCATTGAATCCAATAATTCACTTACTATATGTTGTTTTTATCAATGTATTATGCATACGCGTAATTCCCCATAAAATAGCTATTTTGGGCAGAGACGGTAGTTATACCTGTACATTGTGGATTTCTTTAATATGCATGAATAAGTGAACCTTGATAAACCTAGTATGAATTAGACATAAATGATGTCATTCTGGGTATAATCGTTAGCATAATACTTTTGCTTTGCCATGCTTAGAAATGAGCTTGGTCTTTTCAAATGCTTTAAACTATTGGATACAATTTGAAAATGTCGCTAGTATTTTATTAAAAACCCTAAATAAAAATATGATTTTGATGCAGACGATTATTGCCAATAGCTAGATATGCAGAGGGAATTGCACATAGTGTAGGTGAAGTATCGCCCGTATCAGATTAAGGACCAAACAATGGGACACTATTAATCCAAGAAATCCGTATAACCACGGTGGCTGGAATGGGATGGCCTTAATCTATTAAGTTATTTAGACATGGCTTTGCACATTGGAAGGCGGGAGATAACATAGGCATTTCGGTCAGGTCTGCTTATAAGGGTTTCTACATACTAATGCAACGGTGTATGCCTTGCCATGAACATAAATGATGTGTTAGGTACTGTGTTAATGGATTCACGTCTTGGGTGAGTGTTTCTGTTTCTATAGCGAGGGCTTAACATCCCTGGCTGGTGCAAAGTTATGACTAGACAATGTAATGGTTATGTATGATCTCCTTGCCGATACATCAAAGTAAATGTGTTAATTGGAATGGCAAAAGAGGTTGACCATTCTTTGTGGGTAAAGTTGTACACCTCTGCAGAGTATAAATCTAATCGATTAGCCACGCCCGCGGTCATGGGCACTTGGTGAAGTCATTCTAATGCTAGACTTTGATATTTTCTAAAAATGGGTTTTGGTTTGAAATGGTTTTAGCAACCATTATTTTATGTCAAAGGATCAACATCACTAGGCTTCACGGTCGGGTAGACTATGTTTTGGATCATGGTTACTAATTGCTATTACAAAAAAATCTTAGCAGCTTTTATAAACGTCATTTGCAATCTATCGTACTTATATGTTTACATTTCTTCGTGCCAATGCAAAATAACCTAGAGCCTTATCCTTGTTCAAGCTTACATAATTATATATCTGCATTTGTGAACTACTATAAGTCTTGCTGAGTACAAAAGTACTCAAACTTGCTAAAATCGTTGTCTCAGAAGATGAAGCCTACAACATGCCAAACGACTCTTACTTCCAAGCAGGACATAGGGATTTTGACGATGACTTCTTCTAGGGTTTGCCTTGTCAGATGCCTGCGGTTTTGGATAGGCGTTCTATGAGGCTTTTGGTTTTTCATAATATCTTCTGCTGTATTATATTGTATTATGTAAAGAACTCTGTATAATTAACTTTTCTTTCAGGTTATAATATAATCCGTAGATGAATGTGGTATTGATGTTGTAAACATGTGAGTGCTAGCCACTGATCATGGGACTATTACAGTAATCACATGGAGATTTTTGTTTTTTTGGGCGTGGTCTCACAATATGATTGGCACCCAGGACTGAAACAAAAGGAGTATGATCCTTTTGTTTTACTATATGGAAGTCATTAGTGGAGTAATGGTTTTAATTTAATTGACCTCCTCAATCTTAGGGCCAGCACCACTTCCACCAGCAGCCAGAGCATCATCCTCCATTCCACTAGCCATGTCAGCACCAGCGCCCTGGTACATATTAGCAATGATGGGATTGCAGAGGCCCTCAAGCTCCTACATTTTGTCTTCAAACTCGTCTACATGTGCGAGTTGGTTGTTGTCCAGCCACTAGATAGCTTGCTCAACAGCGCCCTCAATCTTCTTCTCATCGTCCGTTGGCAGCTTGGAAGCAATCTTCTCATCCTGGATAGTGTTCCTCATGTTGTAAGCATAGTTCTCCAGAGAATTCTTGGCATCAACCTTCTTCTTGTGCTCCTCATCCTCAGACTTGTACTTCTCATCGTCCTAGATCATCTTCTCAATCTCCTCCTTACTAAGCCTTCGCTTGTCATTAGTGATGGTGATCTTGTTCTTCTGGCCAGTTGTCTTGTCTTCAATAGAAACATTCAGAACACCATTGGCATCAATGTCAAAGCAGACCATAATATGAGGGACACCCCTAGGAGTAGGGGGATTCCAGAAAGCTCAAATTTGCTAAGGAGATTGTTGTCCCTGGTTCGTGTCCTCTCACCCTCATACACCTGGATTAACACACCTGCCTGGTTATTGGACTAGGTGGAGAAGACCTACTCCTTGGTTGAAATGGTGGTGTTCCTTGGGATAAGCACAATCATTACTCCACGAGTAGTCTCAAGACCAAGAGACAGTGGAGTAACATTAAGGAGAAGAAGGTCCTACACCTTCTCTTTCTCCTCACCACTAAGGATAGCAGCCTAGACAGCAGCACCATAAGCAACAGCTTCGTCAGGGTTAATGCTCTTGCAGAGTTCCTTCCCATTGAAGAAGTCCTACATCAGTTGCTGAACTCTGGGGATTCTAGTCAAATCACCAACAAGTACAACATCATGGACCGTACTCTTATCCATCTTTGCATCCCTCATGCACTTCCTGATCGGTCCATGTTAAGCCCCTCAAACCTGGTTCTAGTGATGGTGGAATAGAATCAATGCCCTCAAAGAGGGAATCAATTTCAATGGTAGCTTGGGCAGTGGAAGAGAGAGTCCTCTTGGCCCTCTCACATGAAGTCTTAAGCCTTCTCAAAGCCCGGGGGTTTCCACTGATATACTTCTTGTGTTTCCTTTTGAACTCCTGGACAAAGTGGTTCACCAAACGATTGTCAAATTCTTCCCCACCAAGAGGTGTGTCACTGGCTGTGGCCTTCACCTCAAAAAATACCCTCCTCAATAGTAAGGAGGAAGACATTAAAAGTACCACTACCGAGGTCGAAAATAAGCACATTCTTCTCACCAACACTAGTAGCCTTCTTGTCAAGACCATAGGCAATTGCAATAGCTATTGGCTCATTGATGATACGCATGACATTCAGACCAGCAATAACTCCAGCATCCTTAATAGCCTACCTCTGGGAATCATTAAAGTAAGCAGGAACAATGACAACAACATTCTTCACGGTTGATCCTAGGTAAGCTTCAGCGATCCTTCAGCTGAAAACTATTTCTCCTCACCCTTGTAATCATAGGCTTGTCCCTGGGCTTCCAATAACTTCTTGATATTGCTCTGGACAAAGGCATCAGAGAACCGTCTGCCAATAGGACACTTAGCATCTGCAGTGTGTGATAAACAGAATGACCATTAGAAGCATAATCCTAATTAGGCCTATAGGCATTAATCAAGAAATATCATATATTTCTATCAATAAATTATATCAAAGATAAAGAAGGCCCCTATTTTGACAATAACATCAAAAGATTACATGTCCTTGGTTTCGAGTTCCTCTAGTGAAGATACTAAATCATTATATTATGTAGTGCACAAAATAGATTTTCAACTATATTTGTCACAGAAGCACACCCAGGAGAGGAGATTGTCATGTTGATGAATGAAATTTAAAAAGTTTGATTACATGCCTAACACAGTGACAAATATGAATTAAGTTCGAAAAGTTTGGCTCAACTACTTGGATATTTTATATTATTATCAAAAGCAAGCTCATAGTGATTCTCCTTTAATTTTATTTTTGGCAAAAGGTAGTTATTGTACTTAGCAGGTGGCTAAGTAGAGCACTAAACCACTAATACAAACAGAAACAAAATAATCTATCAGTGGCAACAAAAACAAATTCTTGTCCTAAATTTGATAATGCTAAACAATTTATCAATATGGTAAATCCACAAGAATGTAAATCGCTAGTTTCGTGGATATAAGTGTTAGTGTGAATATTCCATGTGTGAAACCACTTTACAAGGATATATATAATCTAGCTTAGTGAGTATGAGTGCAACATAATACAGTTTAATAGTATCCAGGACCTACATAAGTAATCTAATTACAAGATATCTATGTGGATCAGAACAAGTGGTGATAGAGTCTTGTTACATTTGGCAACATTTACATGCGAAATGACACTTCTTCAGCATACATCACATGACTAAAAAACTATACAGCACACATTCACGGAAGAAGACAGAAAGGTATAATCCAAAGCAACCAGAAGTAGAGGAAAAAAAAGGCACATCTAGTAGCAGTTCTGGTTAAGCAATAACCAATTTAAAATTCATAACAGTTTCTCATACATAAGTATACAAAAATAGTTGCAATTTAATTGTATATTAGTAGCAAATGTAGAAAATAAAGTATACAAACTACTTCGAACATGCAGACTGAATTTTGAATGAATTATTAAATGCTATAGGCAACCAAAAATGATCGGTAGCCTTTCAACAGTCACCAAAAGGCATTTGACTTCAACTCGGATTCTTAGGAATAACAGCTAACATTATTTTAAATATAATTCTAGATAATAATATCTTTCTAAAACCTTAGGGATGATTCAGAAAGCACTTAGACACAAAAGCCTTCGCTCATTTCGTATTTCACACTTGGTCCTAGCAACTTGACGATGAAATGTTAAGAAAAGGCTCAAGTTTCCAAACTCATAAATTTGTCCTCACATGACACATCATCCTATGCACATAGTGTCAACGTTTGTTGTCGGCAATAATGAAAACGGGGCTAGGCGTCGGATCCAAACTCGATGGTAGCACAAGAGGCAAGAATTATACAGGTTCGGGCTCTCGTGAAGGAGATAATACCCTAGTCTTGTGCTCTGGAATTATACGTGTCTAGCTTATCTGCTGATGATCGATCTGATGATCCTCGCCCCCTTTTATATAGCAGAGAGGTGCGGGTTACATAGGAGAGTCTGGTCGGATACAAGGTAGGGATTATATCTTCTGTACATATCCGTTTGATAACGGCTTAGATTACGATTGTATCCTACCTAATTAAGATCGGTTGCTATCTTCAAGGTTTCCTTGTTTCGCACGTCTGACGCAACCCTGGTAACTTCTATTTTCATGTAGTCGGCTTGGCCCGGCCTTATCTAGTTGGGCTTCACAGGCCTGCTTTGCAGATACCCGTGATCCTTATACTCCACACATAGCTTAGTCAACTAGTACTAGCAAGCATTAGTGTGTCAGAAATATCGATCACCAAAATCCCTTATGTATTTACATAAAAGATTTTTTGTCCACACCTAAGAAAAAGAAAAGGAATATATATATATAGAGAGAGAGGAAGCCTTTTGCGTACTCCTAGGAGTACGCACTCCCATTTCTAATATACCACTTAAACGAATGTGTGATACTCTTTTATCACTTTTGGTATACTCTAATAATAATTCTTATATACTCCAAAGTGACATGGTTGAAAAAAATTCATCGAAGCCCTTTATTTATTTATTTTTGCTATATACCCTCTTCCATATGTAAATGGTGTATATACACAAATTATGCTATAAAGAGTGGAATTTGTGAAATTTTTCATGAAACTCATTTTGGAGTATCTTATAATTAATATTAGAGTATACTCAAATGATAAAGAGGTATAACAATATCATTTAAGGGGTATACTAAAAGCGAGTACGTACTCCTAGGTGCATGGAACCATTATATATATATATATATATATATATATATATATATATATGAAAAATATCTTTTACTCCCAGGAGTAGTTACTCCCACATCTGAAATACCACCTAAACGAACTTGAAATACTCCTTTATCACTTTGGGTATACTCATACACTAATTATAAGATACTCTAATGTGAGACACATGAAAAAATTGCAAAAGAGTCCATATTTTTTAGTGTATTTTGAAAATACCTTCATGCATACCACCTCTGAAAAAATGTATATACCACCTAGATGATCTTATATACTTGTATACTACGTGTACATACCCTTCGTCGCAGGAGATACACCATACGTTGTGAGATACGACATAGGGAGTAATTACTCCAGGAGTAGAAGAGCTTCCTATATATATATATATATATATATATATATATATATATATATATATATATATATATATATATATATATATATATAGCAACGTATCTGGTGCAAATACTGCTCAGATGCTAAAATGCTAACATCTATTATGGGCTATCCGATCTATCATTTGCGACTCAGATTGAGAGTGGTGAAACCTCTTATCACTTAAACGGTTTTGCGAAACCCCATCTATTTCTATCCTCATTCCATAAGGGTCTTCCACCACTCTCAATCCGAGCTGCATATGATAGATCGGATGGCCCACGATGGATGTTAGCATTTTAATCTTAATTGATCATTTGCACTTTGATATCGTTGCCATATACACACACACACATATATATATACATACATACATATATATATATATATATATATATATACATACATATATATATGTATATATATATAGGAAGCCTCTTTTCTACTCCCGGGAGTAATTACTCCCTATCCCGTATCTCACAATGTAGGGAGTATTTAGCACAACGAAGGGTATGTACGTGTAGTATACGAGTATATAAGATTAATTAGGTGGTATTTACATTTTTTTATAGGTGGTGTGTACATTTTTTTAGACATACTCATGTGGTTCATCTTAGAATATCTTATATTTAGTATATGAGTGTAACCAAAGTGATAAAGGAGTATTTCAAGTTTGTTAAGGTGGTATTTCAAATGTGGGAGTAACTACACCCGGGAGTAAAAGATATTTTTCCTATATATATATGATTTATCATCAATTTTGCTCTTGCCACCAGTTATGAACATATCAAGGTGAGACACGCAAAATGCAATTTCTCTATCAGCAAGTTTCGGCATAGCCCAATCTAAAAAAAAAGTTTCTGCATGGCCCATAAATCTACAATACCGACCAAAAGAAATCATCCTCCCGCTATATATATCTAACATGTATTGGCGGAACTAGGAAATTTGAAATGGGTGTATACATTTGACATCGGACAGTTGACATACACAATTTTATAGCATAAATTCATCACATGGTTCGAAATTTATCAATAATACAATACATATAGTTGAAGTAAGGCCTTACATGAATAGAAGATTACAAAATATGTAATGAAAATTAGAATTGTACTTTACGCATTTTCATGGCTTGAAATGTTTGATTACATCGTCTTCACTAACCTTCAAGAAAACATCTCGCTTAATAAATGTAACTAAACAATCATTTAAGAATTGATTGCCTATACTATTTCTTAACTTGTTCTTCACAACATTCATAACAGAAAATACTTAAGTTTCATAAATTACAAGTTATATAGGACGAGCTATGTAGCCTCTTTATACCTCACTAGCTCACAGCATGCCCCACCGCCTGCTCGGCCTAGCGGCCTGCTGTCTGCAGTGCCACACGCTTAGCTTGGCGGCCTACCCCAAGCTCAGCCTGGCGGCCTACCCCTGGCGCCCTGATGATCATAATATGTTCTTAGGCCATTCCTAGTGCATAGTTTCATTTCCTAGTTTCCAAGAGTATCACATCAGTTTTTATCTAGGTAACCGTGTATCTTGAGTTTCATCTAGATGAAACTCTCTTACCTCCTATGAAACTCTCTCTACCTCTCTTCATAATTATCTTGTCATGTCACCAAACATGATGATGTGTCATATCATTTAATGAGAATAACTCCCATTGTGAATGGCCTTATGCCATCGCCACGGTGGCAAAACACCGTGGGTGCACGATGAATCATCTGAAAGATTCGATCTTGCACCGTGAAATTCCTCTGGACCTAGCTCAGAAATCCTACCATGCATGGTTCATATGACCCGATTCCCAAACCAAATTCTCCCAAAAAAAAAATTTCTAAGCTCTAATCGTGCAAAACACCACCCCGGAAACTAAGCTAGATTGCAGGGAGATAGATAGAGGCCAGAAACGTCACCAAGATGGTAGGATACCTTCGTGTAGGTGAGCTGGTGAGGGCCTGAGGGGGCAAGGCGTGGAAGTAGACGCAGTCAGTGTTGCTCCTCACTCCTCAGTGTCTCCTCCTCGGCTCCTCCGACGTCAATGACCTCGCGCTGGCCACTGCCCCGCCCGCGTCGCCTCCTGCGGTCCTGCCTCCCGCGTCGCCTCTCGCTACCAGCGTCGCCTTCCGCTGCCGACACCCGGGCCATGCGGCCCGCGCCTCCCCGTGACCGTTGCCCAAGGCCCTGAGCCTGATGCCGCGGCCTTGCCTCCTGCCAGCCGCCGCCCTACTCCCAGGGTTCTTTTTTCCCCATGTACTCCTCGGTTCTCCTGGCATTAGTAATATACATATTTTGGCATAGTTCTTGTTTTTCTGCATCAGTACATATTGAAGCTTCGATGTTTCAGAAAAGCATTAGCTTTGCAAGTGGCATAAAAAAATAGAAAAAGAAACTCAAATCCATAAGATCCTTAACTTAAAATGTTGCCAAACACATCAGATAAAACTTTATCTAACAAAAGATAATCTAACAGAGCACTAAAAGAACTTTGGATGATTAATTTTAAGCATTTTCACAATAGTCCGCTGGTTATATATAATCCTTGTTAGGATGAAGTTGAACACCATCGTACGTACGTACCAGCACTAATTCAAGTCTAACCTTTCATCAATGTTGATACCAGGATTGCCACCCATATTGTTTCCATCATGTGGCGGAAAAGCTTGAACCTTGATCTTGTGCAGTCTTCTTCACCCCATCTTCTTTCTAAGAGTTGTGAGCCTCTTAAGTTTCTTCGTTGCTCTCAAATTTTAGAGGATGGCCATGTCGACGACGATCCAGCTCTACTCTAGCCTTCAAGTGTTTGTGTTTTACTAGCAGAAGAGCTCTCTTTGTTCTTCATTCTTTTTTTTGTCTTTAGGAATAAAGGTTGCGTGAGATTAAATAGAGAGTGGATGGAGAGGGTGTAATTATTGTGCTCTGCAAATATGAATACGAGTTAATCCAATCCAAACCAGTGTGAAAAACGGCACGCGCTCGGTGGACAGACATGCTACCAATAAGGGATTAATTGCTATGAGGACGATTAATCCGAATTTAATACGGATGATTATAAGTTCTTATTAATATATTTATTTACATTTAAAATTAATTAGAAATATTTTAGTTACCCAAAGTTACTGTAAATTATCACTACATCCAAAAGATACATACTATGAATACTATGACACAATGTTATAAACTAATCTAACATACTTAGTGAATAAAACTAAGCTATTTTCATGATTAAATGGAAAAAGGATGATTAATCAAAAAAACCAATTAATCGATTATAGGTCAATTAATCGTTTGATCACATTAATTGTACTTGATTAAACTGTTCATGATAGTTTACCCACCATCACCGATTAATCAGTCGAGTCGCTCGTTTTTCACAACAGTGATCCACACTAGTAAATGTCGTTTGGGAACGGGTATGCTTGGGAAGTACACGTCGCCACTTCTTTGAACTCCCTTCTATCCTGTACACTTTTCTTTTATGATCGAAAGCATTTGCTATCCATCGTATTACTTCCCTAGATAATTTGAGTCTGGTTACAGCTACTCTCTCTGTTCTCCGTTCTTTCTACATGTTTGTATTAGAATATGCACGGGTGACATTTTTAAAACTTGACAGAAAAAGTATTTGGATTTGTTATCGGAGGAGAAGCGACGGTGTCAGAGAAGGAAGGGGAGGCAACAACAGCACAAAAGGAAGAGCTAGAGACGATGACGTACTTCCTCGCTGCGTCGGTGTCTCGAGTTCCTCACATGTGTACTATTCATCCTAATCTATCTCTCTGCCATATTGTCTCCTTCTGGCTTATCATTGTCACATCGCACGATTCCACTATAGTTTCGATAGCTCTCATTGCTATCATAGCCATTAATACCACATCTTTTTTATTTAAGATTGTCGATATCTAATCACTGTTATCCCTTCTACGCCTCATATTTTGAGCAGTGTTTCAATACTTTCCCTTCTAATACAAGTTACATAAATCTTGAAACAAACGAAGGGATAAGTACTTATTATCTACTATTTATTCATACTTTAATATTTATATAGCTGTTAAAAAGAAAAACAGTATATTTTATTGTATGTTTCACATTTTTTTATACCTTACAACACTACTCCCGCGCCTTACCGTATACAGAGCGGCGGAGCAACCGTGGGGGGCCTGGGGGCGTGGGGTGAGACTGTGAGAGCCATCCCGGTTACTAAAATGCCCATGATGTCCGGAGTTATTCACCCATTAGTTGCCTCCGCTCGCCCGTCGCCATCCTCTCCCCCGCACCGGCGGTCTCGCTCGCCCTCTCCGCGCTCGCGTACTCCCTCAACCCCGACTCCCTCTTAGCCGGTCCCGATCCCCTTCGCCGCCTGTCCCGGAGTCCCTCGTCGGAGGAGTCTCTCCCCGCCGGTCCCGTTCCCCCTCGCCGATTCGTCCCTCACAGCCCGCCGACTTCCCGTGAAGGTAACAGCTCGCCGTCGCCCCTCCATGTCGTCTCTCTTTCTGCTAATTTGTTTGGATTGTGTAGATCCTTGTTGAATTTGCATATCAGAGGAAAATGTGTACGATTTCGGTCCTATTTTGGTTGTGATTGTGTAGGATTTGACTAGATCTGGAATATTTACAGAGCTATCCAAGGTGATTTCAGCTGCGCTGAGATTCTGATTTTTTTATGACAGCTAAAGCTTGTGCATGTACCAACAGGAACAAGTCTTTGTAGTTTTGAGCTATGGGGTGCATAGGGTAATCGTCAGTCAAGTAGAATTAGTTCCTGGGCTGAAAACAATAGGATACCAGTGATCATTAACAATTTTTCTCAACTTGCTATATGTATTTTTGCAATCTTGGGAAAGCACCTGAACATTCCCTTGTAATTGTTGTACATGCGACAATGTTATAAAGAAATTTCAGAAATTTGTGTACAAAATAGAAAGGAGTAAGAAACAAATACACTTAAAAGTGTTCAGACCAGAGGTAGCATAATCTTTTTGCCTCCTATCCTCTCTTTGAGGGTTTGGGAGTCAACCTCCTACCAAACATGCCCTTAAACAGGGAGGTATTTCACCTCATGCCCGAGTCTCGATGTGCGCCCCTCCCAAAAGGTACGGCATGAACAAGACCACAAGGAGCGGCCGAGACGTTGTTCTCCTCCTCTTCCCTTCATTTCCACCGCTCGCCAAACCTGGCCCCCCTTCTCCGGCGGCCTGGCACGGTGAGCTCTTCTCCGCCTCTTCTCCTCTCCTTCCTTTGTTTCCACCGTTCGCTAGATGTGGCCCCCCTCCCCCTTCTCCGGTGGCCGGCGCGTTGAGCTCCATTCGGAGAACCCTTGTCAGCATCCTCATGGGGGCTCTTTTCTTTTCTGTGACCGTAAGCAATCTCTTCCAAATCTTTCTTTCTGGGATGGATACTCCAATCCATGCAGTTTGTTGCGTGGTGGAGTACTAATAGCAGTTAATTTTCTAAAATTTTTTGGGGTTCAACTGAACCCCCATGCCCCGCATTAGGTCCGCCCCTGGTGTGGTTCCTACGATCGGTTGAAGATTCAGCAATTATGTTGAATTAGGCAGCTGGATGCCCTCATAGTTTGATTATGGTATAGCTGGGAGTATTTCTTCACAAATTGTGGGGAAATGGATAATTTGATTGTGTAACTTACAGCCCTGGTATGTTTTTTCAACAAGAAATTCCAGTCGTAGAAGTTTGGAGAGATTTATTTCTAGGTGCTGAAAAACTTCCTGTTTGTATTGCAAAATCAAAATTAATCAGTTACAAAATTAACAGGATCAACATCCACATCTGGTAATATATATTTCTTTACCATCATAGTTAGGAACATTCAGTAAAGACTTCCCTGTTTGCAGGTTTAAATTCTCAATACATATTCTGTTTGTACTTTTCTTATTCTCATGCTGACAAAATTCACTCATCATAATCTTATGCAGATTTTTTTTGGTAGCTTTGTTTCCTACTGGCTAGAGACACCTGGTTTGTAATTGTTGATTGAGCTGGTGGTACATGCAAATATCAGGGCTGGTGATCTGATTCTGCTTAGGCATTTTAAGCAATGGCCAGTTTAAGCAAAAACTTCCAGTCTTTAAACAAACCAGGCAGTGAAAAGAAGTACCATGGTACATTGGTTGCTTCTCCAGGAAAAGCCATTTCACCCAAGTCCGTGAAGCAAATAGTGCCAGCAAAACAACTGATCTTGAGCGGAGGGTCAACAGGTCATGTGGCATCGTTTTTGGTGAAGGTTGTTGCTCTTGAGGTTGTAAGAAGATTTTCAAAAGCAAGATGCCCTTTTATATGGAATTCTATTCAAGCATTGCAAATTCTTGGGTATCCTCCATTTAGGTGGATTCAACGATGGGCACCACTAAAATTTGGCGTGCAAGGCATTCAGGTCATTTTATCTCTCAGCTCATCAAGGCCTTGAATCTCTTGAAGTTTCCAAGCTACGTATCTTCTTTTGTTTCAACGCTTGCCTAGGTATTGTTTTAGTTCCTTGATGCGGCTGATGATAAATGAGAGAATGTTTTTCTTGTTATTATTGCTCAGTGTTTATCTAGAAGACCTGTCAGTTATGTTGATCATAGTACTATTATACCCCAGAAGACCTGTCAGTTAAGTTGATCTTAGTACTATTATACCCCCTCGCTGACTCCTTGACTCAGGGTTCAGATGCAGGTCATATAGTTTATTTTTTAAAAATATTCCCAAGTTGACTAGGAACAATTTCATGGAGAAATGAAAATAGACCCAGAACCATTATTCTGTCAGTAGGAATAGGCTGCTGTAATTTTCATTCCGTTGAACAGTTCTTTCCATTGCAGAAATAGTCGTAATTTCTTCGGAATCTCTATTGGAAAACCGTTATGTGCTTCTTACACCTTCATTTTTTTTGAGAGGTTCTTACCTTCTTTTGGAGACCTAGTTATAATTATATACCTGGAAGAATTTTCCTACTACCGAAGAAGTTTGATTACTTTGGAATTTATGACTGAAATCTTTGAACAAACTCTTTAATAATTTGTGATGATTTGACTAGATTTACCTTTGTACTCAGCTTAGTCCTAATGGTTTTATACATCTAATGGATTTAACAAATTAATTTATAACTTTCCGTAATAGTTTTTTTATTGACTGAGCTTGAGCGCCGCACAGAGCTTTAACCATGCTAGATTGTTAGGCCCAGACTTAACCTTGAGTGGAAAGTTCTGAGTTCTGACTTATTCCTTTCTTCAAACAAGGAATTCCACTTGGCTTGGAGTTTGTTTTGGCGTAGGCTATCCACTTATCCTACACACCTAGCTCCTTGAAGCATGTGCTGAACTTAACTCAATCAGATTAAGAAACTAGAGATGAGCATGTCCTGTAGTTTCTTCCAATATACTGCAGTCAATGAAACAACCTATGCTTACCGTAGAGGCGTAGAGCATCCCATATCATTTCATGTGATGGCTGTGCCCTTGGATGCTCAGTTGAATCTATTTCTCTACTACTAATTACGAGTTGGTGGCGGTGGTCTATTCTCTCCCCTCTCCCGGACATACCTACGAAACTGTCATTGTCCCGATCTTCTATACATTGGCGAATAGTAAAAGTTTTAATTCGGTTGGATATGTATGCATGTGTGATCTGCGACGTATCAGACTCTTATCTCAATCACCGATTCTATTTCCAAATACTACACGGCCGATTCTTTTTCCATATACTGCACGCATACAGCTTTTGAGTTACCATGTGCCTTTGAGTTGACATATGCATCATTTCTATTAAATATTTACTTGCATGTGTAGATAAGATCACCTTTTCTTTTTATCTAATCACGTATGGACTTGATTCCGGTCGGCCAGCAACATGAGCACGGCCATGCATGACGCGACTAGATAACTTTGTTATCTCTATCTCTACTAATTTTAATTAGGAGTTGATGGTGGTACGTCCGTTCTCCACCCTCACCCCGACACGTGTGCGCACCCACGTGACTGATTGGGAAGCGGGCAGTGGCCACTCCGGTAGATTAGATTGGATCATCCCATCGTGGGAGGTAAATGAATATGCATGACTTATTTATTGCTTTCTTTTCTCCCATTGATCTGGCATTCGAATCGGCGGCGATTGCTCCCAGTGCTTTTCGGATTGGATTAATTGATTCCCTTCTGAAGGAAGTAGAGCTTCGATTCATGGAGTTGGGTCTCTTCTTGTCTCTTTTCCTTTTGTTGCCTTTCTTATTTGACGGTTTCTTAATCTGGATTCCATAGATGTGTTGAGTTTATCCGTTGAGCGGAGGTAATGGGTGACCTTCCTAATCTCGTCGATGCGGTGTAGGGGTAGGTCGCTGGTGGTGGCGGCAAGATAGGCTGGTGGTGCTGCTAGAGCTCGCCGCGGTGGATGATGTCAATAGGTTAAGGGAGGCGCTCGCGGGGGGAGGCGGTGGAGCTAGTTGATGGGATGGGGCTATGGTATGGCTGAAGCAAGGCATACAAACTATACACGCCGCTGATGGTGGCAGCTATATATGGATGAGTCTACCTTTTCAACGCCATTGCATCCATGGGGCAGCAGGTGATGGCTCTCTCGGTCGATCCATCGATCTCGAATATGGTGTTACAAATTTACAATCACATGTACTGTGATGTTATTATTTAAGTTTGTGAAATTAAAAATAATTTTAAGCTCGAGTTTGTAAATCGGTGCTTGGAATTTGTATGCTTCAATGAATTGATTTAAACATTTAACCATTGCACATTTAGAGTGAACATTATTATTTAGATAAGGTTATTGCTCTTTGCAAATAAATTTTTTATCATAAATTGAGTTTCCGTTGCAACATACGGACACATGACTAGTAAATCCTCATTTTGAACATTGTAGTGGTTGTTAGTACTTTGTCGAATTGGTTATTATATCACATCTGCTCTATGCAGTTTCTTGAATGGCTATTTTCTTGAAATGTGTTTTTGTTTGTATTGCTTGTGAGCACTGATTTTTTTTCTTCCAATGCAGAAATTATCCATGCCATTTTTATTTCTGTCTCTCACAACAACATTAAGTAATCGGTCTTCTAAGCGCGATGATGAACTTGAACTGAGTAGCAATACAGATGGTCCTGAGATACCCGCTGAAGCTGAATCACATGAGATGGCATCAACTTCTGGTACAAGGTTAGTTAAGTCTTAATTGAGGAATGCTTTGCTAGAGGCTTTTCATTAAATCACACTATTCTAGTTCTGATCTTATCCTGCCGCGATAATGAGATGAAGGTATGGAAAGAAGGTTACCTTCTCATTATATTTGACAACATGTTGATTTCTTCTTGTTTTAGGGATGTTGCTGATGACACAAAGGATATTGTGTCAGAGAACTGGCTTGTGTTACTTTTCAGGGAACTTGAGAAACAATGCATCACTTTGCCAGAGAGGTGACTTTTTGTTTTTACTAACTTCTTTTGTTGGAATTAATCTTATCAAGGTTCACGAGTTGCACATGTGTGCATGTTTACTTTGTGTATAAGTTGAGAAGTTGCATAGGATGGAGTCGTTAGGTTGCATGTGTTTGCATGTAGGTGTTAATGCTTTGTGGAATCATGCACGGTGTGGAGATGTGGTGTAGGAAAAGGTCACGGGTTAGTTGTGCATCTGCATGTTATAAGTATTAGCTTTCATGTAGCTAGCCGACTCCGTTAGTAGTTAGTAGACCGCATCTAGATGATGTGGGCATGAGTTACAGATCAGGCTATTGCCCTGAGTTGTGAGTTTCGATTTAAACAGAGTTGTAACGCATTGAGGTTGAGGATTATTTGAGTCTCAATTTAAACAGAGAGTTGTAACGCATTGAGGTTGAAGAGGAATAATAGAGAAGTACAAGAGAAAACGATGCCTGTGCATGTTGGCAGCATCACAAAAATATGCAGCATGTTCGTCTTCCTTCCATACACATGTATGTGTGTTTATCATATATGCGTATGTATACATCTAGAGAGAGAGAAAGAGAGAGTTGAGTGATTCAACTCCAACATCTTTGCCATGTATGAGTAACATATATGATACTGTTAGCCTTAGGCCACCACAATAGCACAAGGATTTACAACAATGGGACACTTCTATGCAGGATGCTGGGAAAAATCTACAAGATCTTGCAATTATTTTCCCAACGTACTACTGAATAGTAGTTAATTCCTAAAAATTATAACTTACAAGAGATATTTAAAAAATGTGGGGACATATAACTTTTGTTCTTGTCTTTGTTATCTGTGGTCAGATGCAGATTTGTAGATTTTGAATTTCATGTGTTCTAACATTTTAGGAGACTTCATGTAAGCCTCGTTTAGTGTATTGGCTAGCCCTGTCAGTATTTGGAGGCAGAAATAAACAGAAATGTATATTTTTACATGATGTTCGAACCTATCTCTATTGCTCCTGAGCTGCAAGATGCCATATAACTGAGAAGTTTAACTGATGGGTGTTTCAGGTTCAATGATGATGAACTGCGCAGATTTTACATTGCAGCAAATGATGACTTTTCATGCTTTCTCTCTTCAGTTAAGAAGACGATTCGTTGGAGGGAAACTTTCCACATACTTACATTGCAAGAACTTGAGAAGTGGTCCCATTTGGTCTTTTGGCATGGATTTGACACTATGCTTCGGCCTTGTTTAGTAATCCGTCTTGGACTTGCATGCTCTAATCTAGCCCCCTGTGATAGACCTTGTTTTGGACAAGCAGTAGGTAATTTCTCTACCTGTTTTATCTGCTCATGCATTCATGTACTAGATGTTTTTCATATGATTGTACTAATAATCAGTTAGAACTGGGAGGGCACGTATAGTATGGGCAATAGAGAATGCTTGCAGTAATCTACTTCTTACCTTTCTCCTAGCATGGTAATTTCCATTAGCAGCATCTTAGTTACCCGGACAGGAAGCATGGTACAATCTCCCTTCAGCAATTTCTTTTTTGTCCAATTTTTCTTATCATTGAGAAGATGGTAAGATTTTTTTTCCCGCTTATTTACCCACTCCAGGAGCTTTTTCTTTCATCTGATTGCCTTGCAAAAAGAGCAGTGACTAATCAATAATATCTTTCTATGCAGTTTCTCAAATTGACTATGGTATTGTACATTTGATCAACGAAGAAGATCCTAGAATTACTGTTTTACTGGATTGCCATGGGATTTCTCCATTCAGATTTCCAATGCAAATGATGAGGTCATTTATCACTATAGTTCAAGAAAACTATCCAAATCGTCTTGGGGTGTTATTTGTTGTCCGCCTTCCTCCAGTTGTGAGAGTTATTGCACAGACGTTTATTCAAGTAAGATTACTATCACACCCTACTTGTGATCTCATGACTGCTCCTTTTATGTTGTTTTCAGCTTTGCATATTTTATTAAGGTAATGAACATTGCTTGGTTATAGTTTTGCCTATTATATTAAGGTGGCATTTTTTTCTTTCTAGAACTAAGGGTAATATATTTTGTTTTTCAATTGTGTTATTGCCTTATTGGAGATGTGCCATCAAGTTGCTGTAGAATATCCTGTTTCTCTTGGTCGACATGCATGCCAAATTTTGGAGAGATGTTAGCTAGGTCAACGATACACATTTTTTCTTATCTACCGATCAAATTTGAAACTTTGCATGCTGAGTGTTGATGAACTGTAGACTTACACAAATGCATACAATTCACATTTGAAAATATCTGATTCATCCTGATGGATGTTACGTACCAAGTGGGACAATCCAAGTATTTGAAGAGATGGCACCCTTTACCATACTTTCCATCTGCTGATCATGAAGTTTATATACTTCATATCAACTGTGGCCAGATTATCACTAGCTTGTCATGATCTTGTTTGGTTAGTGGGGGCACGATTCATGAGCTCGACTGCTTGTAGTTTGACCACTCGTACTACCTTTCTCAACATTTGGTTTGATGCCAAATTTTGCCTGTCACGCTCTACGGTTGAGAACTTGATATTTGTAGCGATGCTTCGCTTAATTTGTCATGAAAATTGGGGTATTCATTTTGCGATACAAACCCAGAGGAAGCTGGCTACGAGCCAGAATGAGCATTTGTAATGACTGTTATGATAATTGATAAACAATTATGCCCTGCCGGATCGCAGAATCTTATGGTAGTTACTTTTTTCTTTTTAAATTCTCTGCAGGTCCTGAAACCATCAACAAAGCAGAAGTTGCGTTTCGAGGGAGAATCATACAAGAAGACATTAGCTGAGTTCTTGCAGGTTGTGCCAGCTTTTCTTGGTGGTAAATGTAGCTGCTCGCAATGTGAGAAGCCTCGTGATAGTTCAATAATTCGGGCAGGCGAGGGGAGCAACAGCCAACTTCGTCAAATCAACATTGACGATGGATCACCTATCACAAACATGGACTTAAATGAGATGGCGCTTCCATCCCCTTATAGCTGCGAGAACGCCATAAGAGCTGCTATAATTGGTCTGCTGATGGTGTGGATCTTCGTTGCATTTCTCGCTGGGATGGACGACCCGCAGGCCCCCTGAACTGCCTGCTCACTTAAAGCAGCACTTGGAGAGAGGTTGTCAGTAGAGTAGCATTAGCATATTTTGTTGCTAGTTTTTGTTTTTCTTGGCAGTTTTTCAGGGTGTCCTCTGCAAGTCGGCACAGTGCTCCGGCTGCCAATATTTTGGTGCAGATGAATAAATTTGTGTGTTTGGCAATATAGTGTTTCACAGTGCAACCAAGGAAGTCTGTTTGTTCGGCACAGATTCGTCTAGTGCAGATGACATGATGTTATTATCGGCTACTGCCCCCCTCTCTCTGTCAGACCACTTTGACCGTGGGTCTTCATACTGCCAAGATCGTTGTTAATGCGGATAAAAATCACGTGCTTCTGGCAATTGTAAAGTTTCACGGTTCACTGACTCCAGCGATTTAGTGGTATATTTGACTTGTGCTCGTATCTAGCTCCAAGGCAGCGATGGCGTTTCGCCACGCCGTCGTTTCAGGCTCGACGATTGCGGCGGCGGGCTGCTTGTCTTCTCGTTGGACGAACGGAAGCGAAGTGCCGTGACTAGATCGGGCCGGCCCAAAACAAAGAAGAAGGGGTATATAGTGGGCTTGAGCCAGCTCGGCCCGGCCCACGTGGTGAGTAGATGCACCGCGCGGTGAAATGTGAAAGCATTACTGCACACAGTGTACGCAGTGTTTACTTAAAAGAGCTTTTTTTTACTGTACACGAATGGTAACTACACCTATGTCTAAAAGAAGAAAGTTATGATGTAGGCCCATGTAGCTCTCAAATTTTTTTTTTTTGCAAAACTAATCTCCAAATGTATTTACAAAAATAGCCCTCTTACACACCATAGAAGGCGCATTAGTTGACACATATTCCTTACCGTGCCCAAAAAGTATGGAAAAATAGCCCTCTTACACTGACACATATTCCTTGTGCCCAAAAGTATGGAAGCAGTGCAGACAGTCTTGAGGCGTATAGCGGCAGTGCGTGGGCGATGCACAGCGGTATGGTGGCAACCTGATTGGTCTTGTTGGCAGCGAAGTCTGAGTGCCGCATGGAGTAGGGGACATGTGTCGTCTGCCGCGCCTTTTGCGGTTGGAGAGAAGACCATTTTTACAAATGCATTTACGGGGGCTAGTTTTGCAAAGAATAAGCTAAAAGGGCTAAATCAGCATATTATTCCGTCCAAAACAATAACTATTTGTGACTTAGGGTAGTATTATTAATTATATTTTCTCTAGTAATAGAGTTACAAAAATACTGGTAACAAATCAATATACATATATGTAATCTCTTTTCTATTTTCAGGAGTAGTTACTCCCTATACCATAATCTCACGAGCAGGGAGTCTCGCATAACGGAAGGTATATATATATAAGACTAGTTAGGTGGTATTTACATTTTTCGGAGGGGTATGTATATTTTTTTTAGATACACACACTCCCTTCGGTAAAACAAACTTGTCAGTTTAGGATGGATACAATCAAACTTTTGAAACTTTAGTCATTGATATATTTTTAAATATTTAGATTGGATGCATGAAAATCATATACGTAGATTCGTCTCAAAATGTACTTTCATATTATTATAATTTTATTGGATATTTTAAAATATATTATAATTAAAATTAGTAATCAAAATTGAATTTTAAAAATCTTATTGATTTTTTTTAGATCAAAAGGACATCAAAAATTGATGCCCCAGTTCTATTTCTGAAACCAGAAAGAATTCTATGCCAATCCATACAACTCTTAACCAACACAAATCATCATCAAGCATTATCACAGGACAAAAACGACTCATCAACGACCAAAAACGCACCGGTAACTACAACATTCACCGGCACCTGAGACACAATCAAACCAGAAATTATTGATATCTAAAACAACAGCTATTTTGAAACCGGAGGACTATCTGATTTCAACTGCCACAGTGTTCTCTTAGAAAAAAAAAACATACAGAAACGCATTCCTCCTAGCCAGGGATTACAAAACCGTTTTTCAAAATTCGCGATATGGTTTTCGCAAAAACCGCGTAAAAAACTGCTCGAAAACCGTCAAAAACCGAAAGGTTTAAAAATAAAAAAATTTGAAAAAATCGAAAACCGTTCAGTTTTTAACGAAAACTACGGAAAAACCGATCGGTTTTTGACGAAAACCGACCTGGCAATTTGAATATTCTTCGAAAACGATTTTGAGCGGTTTTTTACATAGATTTTTCAAAATTTTTAATTTTTTTATTTAAAATGGTTTATCGAGCGGTTTTGAGTTTCGAACCAGAAGTAAGGTCGAAAACCATTTCATCGGTTTTGTGAACGCTGCTCCTAGCTGTTGCTGCTGTTCGCCGCCACCACCACCGCGTCGGCTCCTCCCGTGCGACTGTGCGAGCCAAGTTAGGGTTCGTGCCCGCACCGTGGAGCTGATCCGCGTGTCTCCGCTGGCTCGCTAGGGTTCGCCCCTTCTCAGTTCACGGTTCGGATTTCGTGGTTCGATATTTCACTACTTTCTTCCGCCTAATTTGAGTGCTTTTGGTTGGGATGAGTCACCGGATGCCATTGTTGGTGAGGTTTTGTTTTAGTGTTTCCTCCTGTTGGGTTCTATACGAAATATTGGGAGTTATTGTTGCTCGATAAGATCATGGTTTTGGTTGGGATCGAGCAAAGGTTAGAAACAGGAGATTTTTTTTTAAAAAAATTATATATATATATATATATATATTTTGAAAGTTTACATTCAATGTTCTCGTCTCGTTGCCCCTTATTTGCCGATTGCTGATCCAGGCTGTTTGTTGGGATGGAGATCAGCGCAAAAGAATTTTTCCCCCTCGCAGGAATGGTAGATTCTAAGTTCTGTATTTATTTCTGCTGCTAGAGCTTTTGCTAGAACCGAGATAAAGCAAGTAGGGAAAAACATTTGGATTTCCATTACCTGTTGTGATTTTGCCACTCTTTTCCCTGAAGGTATTTGGAGTCTGATCAGGTTTGGATGAGTCCATCAAGGAGCAGGAGCAGGACTCGCAGCCGGAGCAGAAGCCGAAGCCCCCGGCAGGATAGGCTGCGCAGCGAGCGTGCATCTCGTCGCCATCGCAGCCGCAGCCGTAGCCACAGCCCACCCCGTCACAGGGAGCGTCGTGGCCACAGGTGCGCACCGAGTGATGTGTTTTGCTATGAAGCTTGCTTGCTTGCAAAATGATGCTATACTGACATAGTTTTGCATTGACTGTTTATGTTACCTGAATGATTCACTGGAATGCCAATAGCAGCACTGAGTTCACATAAAAAGTTGTATTTTGGTTCTCTAGTAGTATATATTGCCTGCCCTTCTACACTATATTTTGCTTATGGACATATTGAAGCTAGCACCACTGTGGAAAAAAAATACCAATCAACAGTTGAATTTTTATCATGGAAGTCTCAGGATATCTTTGTGGCAAACAGTTGTTGTGCTTGTCGGTCAAGTGGTGTTGGAGACGTATGTTGCCATTCTTTTTAATAGGTTTTGGTTATGAGTAACACACTGTCCCAATAGCTCTGCCATAAACCATGCAGAGAAGCGTGTATCTCTAGGGATATCAGCCCAAAATGTTTCTTAAAAAGGAAAAACCCCAATTGCTAGTTCACAATTAATTTAAGGTATTATTTTCACTTGTTTCTCTGTGTCTCATTTCCTTCGAGATATATGAAGGCTGGTTGTTAGTTTTGTTCCAGAAGAATAATTTTTGGTCTTTTGCCATGCTTTGTTCCTTTTTTCTTCATCAGTAGTGACTACAGTAAGAACTTATTGTGGCATGAATTATCCCGCCTGAGGTAAGATTCAGTAAATACTATTTTATTTGCATGAAGAATATGTGGATTATGTTCATGGGGGTATTTAGGATTTCTTCAAACATTTAAAGCAAGACCATTTATGCATGTGAAAAATGCACTTCTATCGTGGTATCGTTGATTAATGTCACACTGAACCGATGTTTAGAATCTAGAAAAATCAAACTATGAATCAGCTGGAGTTTGGAGAAGTCCTTAATTGCATATCATTGTTTCTATCAGTAGAGTTTGCAAAAGAATCGCTAGCTATGGTACGATTTGAACCAGTGGGACTCCTCAATAAGAAATCATTATTCACAGAAACCTGGCATTTTGTTTGGCCTTGCTCTGGTATCAATTTGAGAAACAAGTTAAGCTCGGCATCAGGAAATATGAAATGTAATAACTGTGTTGTTCCTGACAATGCGCTCACTGAAATGTAATATATTTGTTGTGACCAGCACATGAGCAATAGTAGTTTCACCGAGCTGTGTTCTTTGTAAAGCATGCATGATCAGCTGGGTATCATTCATTTACCCTAGCGCACTACATTTACCAAGGTTTATGCTAGTACTTAATAATTTGAGTCTAAAATGACACCAAAGATCAGAACCTCAATTATTAAGTATGAGTGCGCAGAAACTATGGGGTTCCACTGGAAAAAGAAAATTAGTCTTATCATTTACCAAGCTTTGCTATTTTTTAGGGAAACATGCTCTTTTAACATAGTTACGAAAATGTGTTACTTTTGTTTATTGCAATATTATCTATCAGCCTCTCACGGAAAAAACCCTTGTTAACATGAGTGATTTTCCAGGGATCTTACATGCAAGAATTGCAGACAGCCTGGCCACTTTGCTAGGGATTGCCCATCTGCTTCTACCTTCAATAACTGTAACCTTCCAGGGTAACATGGCCTGCAAAACTCTCTTAATGTAGTTGTACTCGTTTCATTTTTGTGGGAATCAGGATGCTGTTATCTTTTATGGTTGTGTGCTTATAGCTGGCTCATTTTCTTATAATTTCTGCTAGATGTTATTTTTCATTCGTCAGAAATTTATTGAAAAATTGGAGCTTTAACACTTTTATTAATTTTTTGACAGCCACTTCGCAGCAGAATGCACTTCTAAAACTGTTTGCTGGAACTGCAAGAAGTCTGGACACATCGCTAGTGAATGCAAGAATGAGGCCCTGTGCCACTCCTGCAGTAAGACAGGTCATCTGGCACGTGATTGCCCCAGTTCAGGATCTAATGTTAAGCTATGCAACAACTGCTTTAAGCCAGGCCATATTGCTGTTGACTGCACCAATGACCGGGCCTGCAACAACTGCCGTCAGCCTGGGCACATAGCTCGGGAGTGCAAAAATGAACCTGTTTGCAACCTGCGCAATGTCTCTGGGCATGTCGCTCGCTGCTGTCCAAAGACGACTCTGGCTTCAGAGATACAGGGTGGCCCTTTCCGTGACATCATCTGCCGCATGTGCGGCCAGACAGGGCACATCAGCCGCAACTGCATGGCAACCGTCATCTGCGACACCTGCGGTGGGAGGGGTCACATGTCGTACGAGTGCCCGTCGGCCAGGATATTTGATCGTGGCTCCGCAGGATCTGATAACCGTTTGCCAGGTTTTGTGATCATGGGCTCCGCTGGTTTTCATGGTTAAATTTTGCCTTGTTCCATTGATTCCAGTTTAGATAGCCTGCTTGACTATACTGAAATGGTTTTTAGTACTTCTTTTTTGCTCCCTGGGAGTTGAGGGATGATTCTGTAGGATGTATTTGGGTGAAACTTCCGGTCATTTTAATCAGGATATAGCCTTTTGTGGGCACAAACTGCTGTACTGGCTAAAGCAAAATTTGTTCACATGAACTGCTTTGGTAGGCCAGGTTATATGCTCGTATTGTCACTGTTATGAGCCAGTATTTCAACTCTTTTTACTCCTCGATCTGCTGTCCCCTTTGCGCACTGGTGAACTGTTACGTAGAGTTGGCAGATGCAAATGGTAATACCGGTGGTTGAATCTGGGATACGGTACTGACTATCCTTGACAGCTTCTCAATTACCATGGCGATTCTTTCCATTGCTGCTAAGCCTTTCTTGATGAAGAAAAGTTTGGATGCTTCCTATCAACCTGTTGAATGTCTCGGGGGGCAAGTTGCACGTTGCTTGTTCAACGTCTACGAGCAGCAGGAATGCAGGACTGGAATTGGGCAGGTGAGGTGAAACATCGGAGTACTTTGAGAAAGGGTAAATGACGGTAATATAGCTGATCACTGTTGTGTAATTTAAACGTTTGTTGTCTTGATCGGACGATCTTGATAACTAAAGACTACTTAAGTTGTAGTTCCAATATTACTGTACAATAACTCTTTCTCAGGCATTCAGATGCAACGGTAGCAATGTCAGTCATGCTGAAATGAAAATCTGAAATGCTACGTAGTGGATACGTCTTTCTTGCTCGAACATCCGAGTGACAACGCAGGCAAATCGAATGGATGGCTTCCAAGAATGAAATTATATAGCGTGGGATGTCACTACGCCGAAGATCAGACGCCGCAATTCTTCCCGTCGTGGTTCAGTTGCAGTTTGGCATGGCAATGTTTGTTTATCTACAAGTTAGGGCATATACAGTAATATAGAAGGCAACTATCTATAATATATCTCTATATCATCTATAAACAGTACTAAAAATAACTCATACAATAGATTATTTATATAATTGTTTGTAATGATCTCTCATTCAATTAACAGACTGTCTATACAATAATATATAAAATATAAAGCTATCTATTAAATAGCAGATAATAGTTTTCTCTCCTCTATACCACTTAAAATTCTCTGTGATATTTTTTATAGACAACTGACTGAATCATTGTATGGTCTAAGAACAAGGAAGGTGCCGCGGTGTGGTTAGTTATCACGTCAGTCCAACACAGTCTCCGATTCGAGCCCGGGCGACGCTACTTTATATATATCTCTTATCTTTTTGTCCCACAAACTGCGTTGCCCATAGGCACAGCTGAACTTGAAATTCTATCCAAGAAAAATATATTTATTACTCAAGAACCCAACGTCTTTAACTCGATCCAACGCCGCTCTTTCAGTCAACTAGATCAAACTAAACAATGTTTACCAAATCTTTCGGTCAGGACCCGTGAGAATTGATAAAATATCAATTATTTATACTGTAACTTGAACAGTGCAACATCTCCCCAAAAGCTTGAACAGTGCAAGTGTCAACACATGCCCGTACATAATGGGCACAACAACCAATTACATGATAGAACCAAATCTTCATGGTCTTCTGGTGGGAAGCCATGAAGATCTTTTTTACACAGCAACAAATTCATCAAGCAGTCTCACACCACCAAATTTATAGTGACACACAAAATTCACAACGGGAAAGTCCATATTGCATGCTCGTGAAAGGCGTGGTCATATGTCTAGCGTACTTTATCTTTGAACACATCAAGACTGACTTCACTAGCATCAGTAGCCTGCAGTTCCACCTGAATGCCGTCGAGCTCCCTCTTGAATCTGTCGTTCGAGCTCGCGTACAGCATCTTGCTCCTTATCTTTGCACTTTCTGGGGACCTTTCAATTCAGGCGCAACACATCTCATTAGTAAGCAGCCTTACTGTAAAGTAATCATGGAATATACACACACAAAAAAACACAGAGAGCAATACCACAAGATATAGAATATCCTGCTCTTTGGTACATCCTCTGCAGTAGTGAAGTCGAAGTCATAGATTGCAAATCGGCAGTCTTCAGCAGGAAGACTGTTCGCGAAATCCTCAAAGCTTGTTGTGCGCTCCCCGACTTTCTCCACAACGATCTCTTTCATCTGGCTATCCATCTTGTAAGTTATGAAACGGTGCAGCCTCTTGGACTTCAGCTCGATGAACTTCAGCTTGCACTCATCATTCACTGCAACTCCTGATGCTGCGTTTGCCTGTGTGCATGATTAACATCATGTAAAGAAAATTGCGAATTCTCGTAGTTACACAGGTAACGACAACCTTGACTCTGTTTGAACAACAACATAAACTCGTGCTAACTTAGAATTCAAGGGATGCAGTTGCCCTTGACTTCTGTATGGCTACCAATTGTCACTTGCATTCTAAATCAGGCTACTCAAATACCACTAGATCATCATACTTCTTAATCAGTTAATGTTGAAAAGGGATTATTTGTTCTCTCAATCAAACGGGTATTTCTCCCAGACAAAAACTAGAGTTTACTAGTTGGCAACTTATGGTCAGTGGCTAAATGGTAGTGCTACTGCTAACCCTACAGATGTACACCAGAATTAACGTTCAGACATTCATACAGCACAATTTCAAAAAGGCTAATTGGCAGATGTATGGTGTGTGAGGCTGTGAGCTCAGCATGTGATCCAGACACAGATCAACTGAAATTCCATGGTTAATCGATCTTACATAGCCTGGATCTAACAATTTAGAGCTCAGACGGTAGAAAGCCAAAGAATTAAACCCCGCAAACACAAAGTATTCCTATAACCACGGATCCAGAGAGTCAGGTATCACTCCTCACTCTTCAACCGGCACTTGTCAAATCAAATTCCCTACTACCTAAATCAAACAATCTGTCAATCTTACCTCCTTGTTTTGCTCATCTAAGACCAAATACATGTTTCACTCATCTAAGGCCAAATACATGTTTCACTCAAGAGAGGCACTCCCAATTCACGAGAAAAACCGATAGTTCCTCGTGATCCGGGAGAGAGAGAGAGATTTGACCAAGCAGAAATTCCACCAAGGAAAGCAAGAAACAACGGACGCACAACCGGAACTTCGTCAATTTCGCCTGAATCCAGTTCGATCCCAACCTTCCTAAGCGTACTATTTCGCTACGGCGACAAGAACAAGAACCCACCGCACGCCCCCAGGACTACAGGAAAATCAGCCACCGAAAGCAAGGAAACCAAGAACTTCGCACCGATCCGCGAAACATCCGGTAAAATCGAAAGCGTAAGAAGACAGATACGGGAGCAGAGGAGGCGGCCGTACCATTCCTGATCTCGGGAGGGCAGGGAATCCGCAAAGGGGAAAGTGGAGGATGGGAACGTTAGCTGTAGTGGCAAGCTTCGGGGCTTTTGATGGAGTCGTCGCCTCGGTCCGAGCGTGTGTGCGCTGGGCCGCTGGTGCCTGGTGGTTGGGTTGGCCTACCCTACCCAGCTACTACCCTTTCAGGTTCATCAGCTGCTGCTTGCGGTCGTCGGATCACAAGATGGATGGCCAACATAAACGGTGGTGCTACTACAGCGTGACAAACAACTATAGCTCTCGTGAAGTGTGCACAGAAGATCCAGCCTGTTTTTGCAAGTTATATATATATATATATATATAGAAAAATAGTTCTATATATATATATATATATATATTCCCATATATATATATACCATTTATAATTTGAGTTTGTTTAGAAATATAGTTTAAGCTCATTTGTTTGAGTTTGAGAGCTTGAAAGAAGTTCTTGGAAGAAATTTGGATGAGGATGGCAATTTTAAGTAAATAATAGTTAAGTTGTAAGTCTAGGGAAGTGAGATTTTAGAAACTCCAATTACCAAAAGCATCGTTTGCTTGCTTCTCTTGCGTAGTCAAATTGGGTTAGAAACTTCTTCTCTCCGTCTGGCTGGAAAAATACTGTTTGTTTTGACTTTTGGCTTATAAAGGTGTAGAAGCCAAATAAACTCAAGCTCAAGCCTAAACAAACTGAGCCTAAATGATGTTATACCTTTTTATTCTTTTGAGTATACTATATATATATAATCTTTTACTCTGGTTGTAGTTACTCCCACCCTTAAAATACCACTTAAACGAATTTGAAATACTCCTTTATCACTTTGGCTACACTCATATACTAAATATAAGATATTCTAAGATGAATCACATGAAAAAATTGCAAAGGAGTAGGGCTGTAAACGAGCCGAACTCGAGTTTGGGTTCGAGCCTCGACTCAAGCTCGAGCTCGGCTCGGTCCAGGCTCGAGCTCGGCTCGATTAAGCTCAATAAGCTCGCGAAGCTCGGGAAGCTCGAGAAGCTCGGTTATTTTGTAAGTTCAGTAGGCTCGGTAACAAGCTCGAGTAAGCTCACCGAGAAAGCTTCGAGAACAAACCCTCGATTTAAACAAGCTCGATCCAGACTCGAGTAGGCTCGTGAACTATTCGAGCTCGGCTCGGTTAGGCTCGCGAGCTCAAGTTCGAGCTCGAGTTCGACTCGTTCGAAGCTCGAGCCAAGCTCGAATCGAGTCTCTCACGAGTCTCGAGTTTTTTTTACAACCCTACAAAGGAGTACATAATTTTTAGCGTATTTTGCAAATATCTTTATATATGAATATAAAAATGAGTATGTCTAAAAAATGTACATACTACCTCGAAAAAATATAAATACTATCTAACTAGTCTTATACACTCGTATACTACACGTACATACCCTCCATTGTACGAGATACTCCCTACATTATGAGATACGGATAGGGAGTAACCACTTCCGGGAGTAGAAAAGAGGTTTTATACACACACATATATATATAGTATAATTACTTAGGGCACCATGATAAAAAATGATATTTTCTCTATGTATTTTCATAAGAAATTTTTAAGATGCTAAGTTTAATCAGTTTACTAACTAGTTCAAACAAGTTTGAATTGAAATTTAAACTAGAATTTTCCTTTCTGACAATAGTTTGGTTGTAGGTATGTGCTATTTTTATATATAAACTAGCAAAGTATGTGGTCCAAATTCGTTCAAAATCTTTGAATTCGAGTATATTTTTAAAAAAATATGTGTTTTATTTAAATTGTTAAAGATGGATACATATACCCTACGACTGAATTTGTTGAAAAAATATACTTAAATATGATTTAAATTCACGTATTTAAAATCATAATGCCTTTTTTTTTGAAAAAATCATAGTGCCTAAGCACCATAATGTCTTATTTCAGCTTCACTTAAAAATTAAACCGTCTAAAAAATATTGATTTTTTAAAAATTAAAGCGGACTTAAATTACAAGAGGGAACATCCGTGTACGGAGGTGGGGAGGGGAGGATGGGAGAAGACAGTCGGCGCGGAAAATATCACAAGAATCGAAAGACAGCGCCACCGACTGCCAGAGTGCCAGCTACCGACTTTATCCTTTTCCTTTTATTATTTTATTTCTTTTGCCTCCTTTGCGATCGTGTCACGTTCTAGTGAGATGACCACGCTCCAAAGGGCTGTGCCCTTGTGCTGATCTGTGACTGTGACTGAGCATTTGCCAGGTGCACCCACCTGTAAACACAGAACAGGTTACGTACGTCGAGTAGAAACCGCACAGATCGCCAATCAATTATTCATATACCAGACAGATATTACAGGCAAGGTTTGAAGGTTTGAAATCTTGTTTTCGAATGGTATCTCGCAGGTAATTAAAATCTGAAATCTCATCAAGTTTTTAGAATTTTAGATAAATTCTGGATGAAATACAAAAACAAAAATTAAAATCTGATTTTTTCACCGAAAAAACCGAAATTTTGGTGAATTTGCACTGAGTGAAAAATAGCTCAAACGACATCGATTATGTTCTCATAAAAATTTCAGATGATTATCAAGTCTGAGGAATTTTTACAAATTTGAACATCGCTATTGTCCTGATAAAACGCTGACTGACAAATTTGAAACGAATGAAAATAGAACAAACCATGTTATAAATTTTTGAAATTTTTTGTGCATGGTTATAATGCATCACTAATATTTTTATAAATTTTTTAGATGATAATCAAGTTTCATGGATTTTTAAAAATTTAAACAGTGCTACTATTCTGATAAAAACCTTACCAGTAAAATTCAACCAAATGAAAAATAGTTTAAACTATGTTCAAAAAATTTAAATTTTTTTGTGAATGCTCCTAATGTATCATTAATATTTATATAAAATTTTTATATGAAGTTTAATTATTTTAAAATTTTTATGTATGATCCTATGCCACTAAAGATAGTACTATAAACTTTTCAGATCATGATCAAGCTTACACAATTTTGCAAAAATCTGATAGTGTTTCTGCTAAAATTTTAAAACGTCTCAAAAATTTGGTTTTTCAACAAAATTTCATGAAAGATGACTTTCTAAAGGATTATTGGACCAAATCCGGCCATAAAAAGTCGAAAATCAATAAAAAAATACAAGATTTCGACGAGATTTTGTGAAATCTCGCTGAAATTTCTGAGATTACTATAGCAATTTAAATTTTTTAAATTTTTATTTACCTAGCTGGGATTTGGGATTTCGTCTCCTACCCTGTCGGAATCTGAAATCTCGACTACAATTTCAACAGTTTTTTAAATTAACCTTGATTACAGGAGAAGGGACACAACCCAAGCTCGAAGATGGCACGATACATCAAACACGCGGTACAAACACAGCCGGTACGTGTACATGTACGCGGTACAATACCACAAATCCCATGCGTATACACGCCATTAATTGGTACGTGAATAATTAGGAGGCGTGCTCCTTGAGGACGCCAAGCGTGAGCTCGCTGGGCTCCGTGGCCTGCAGGTCGATCTGGACGCCGTCCAGCTCCTTCTTGAAGCCCTCGTTCGAACTCGCGTATACCTGTTCTTCACGTCCGCCGTCGCCGGCGACCTTAATTGATCAGCACATAGTAATTAAACGTATAGAGATTAATCGTTCAAGAACAAATATCTCGAAGCAGTGGCGGAGCCAGAAAGTTTCAAAGAGGAGGGCTCTGTGTGTCTGCGTGAAAGTGTGACTACGGCGAGACAAGGCCACCATAACATGAAAAACAACCTTCTATGACGTCGCTACAAATAACCAATCATATATATATGTATCCTCGAGAAGACAAAGTTGATGCAGGCCAAAATTGAAGAATTTGTCAAGAAAATGTCAGACCTTCACATAAAACGAGATGCAGAGTTGGAATTCACTTAGGAAGAGTTGAATACCACCTCATCAATAGATAGTAAGTCGAAGCAGCAGCTCAAGCCAATCGCGTACTGCGTGACCCACAGTCAGGCACAGTAAAAGCAGTGCGACACCATTTGCAATCTAAATATTATCAGTAGTTCAACTGGTTAGTGTGCTTCACTTTTTATTATGTTGTTAGCCGGGTTAGGTATTACAAATATGATTGTAAGGGGAGTGATGTTTGTCAATAAAGGTTTTTGCTGGGCGCTGGTGGGGCTGGAGCCCCACCGACAATTCCGCCTCTGTGACTCGAAGTACTATGGTTGGGGGATGCAACTAGAAAAGATTACGCACCATGAGATGAAGATCATGCTGCGTGGGGCATCTCCGACGGGGAAGTCATGGTCGTAGACGGCATAGCGGCAGTCGTCGGTGGGAGGCTGACGGTCAGATCCTCGAGGGTGGCATCCGGAGGGCCGACCTTGTCGACGGCCACCCGCTGCATGGTGTGTTCACCGTGAAGATCACGAAGCTGTGCATCACTACATAAATGTACATCGCAATTGATTCTTTTTTGTCATCACAATCAATTTTAATAGTGATACAACGTCATTAAATAGTGATAAGGAGATTCTATCACAATTGATTTTCGCTCGATAGTAACAAATTATCACCACAATCAGTTCCGAGCTCATAACCGATTGTAATATGCACTCACCCCACATTGAACTTTATTTGTTATATTATATTTTAAAAATTAAAAGGAGAAAGAACATAAATACTACTGTTCCTTGTAAGAATTTTATAAATTCACTGAAGTGTGATCATAATTCAAAATTTTTATGAGATCTTAAACATTTCCTTACCACCCTTTTGTAAAATTTTCAAAAATTTTAAACCTTTTTTGATTGCTAAAGCAAATATATGTATTGATCATCAGGCTTTTATCAGGACGTAGCACTGTCAGAATTTTTAAAAATTCGTTAAGCATGATCATTATCTTAAATTTTTATAGAAATATTAATATTACATCAGAACCATCAACAAAAATGCTCAAAATTTTCTAACATGTTTTTTACTATTTTTTATTTTGTTCAAATTTACCGATATGCCTTTTAACAGGGTAGTAGCACTGTTCGAATTTTCAAAAATTCATAAAGTTTGATCATCATCTGAAAATTTTATGAAAATATTAGTGATGCATCATAACCAATCAAAAAAAATTTAAAAGAACCATTATCTTAAATTTTTATAGAAATATTAATATTACATCAGAACCATCAACAAAAATGCTCAAAATTTTCTAACATGTTTTTTACTATTTTTTATTTTTTCAAATTTACCGATATGCCTTTTAATAGGGTAGTAGCACTGTTCGAATTTTCAAAAATTCATAAAGTTTGATCATCATCTGAAAATTTTATGAAAATATTAGTGATGAATCATAACCAATCAAAAAAAATTTTAAAAGTTTCTAACGTAGTTTGGACCATTTTTTATTCGGTTCAAACTTGTTATATCAGGACAGTAGCAATATTTAATTTTTTAAAAATTCTTCAGACATGATAATCATCTAAAATTTTTATTAGAACATCGCTGATGTGTCAAGAACCTCCATAAAAATTTCAAATTTTTTTGACATTGTTTGAAATATTTTTTGTTTAGTTGAAATTTACAAAAATTTTGGTAATTTTGTCCGAAATTCTGGAAATTTCGTCCGAAATTTGGTTCAAAAATTCTGAATTTAAATTTTGTTTTTAAAATTTTATCTGAAATAATAAGATTTTATCAAAATTTTGAATTTTAGTAGAGAACGAGATATAAATAAAAACAAAATTTGGAACCTGGCGACGCATGCATGTCCGCGGGATAGCGCCGAAAGGTGCGAGGAAGACAACAAAAAGCTTCAAAACGTCCGGCATTTGAGGTGCATGGAATTCCGGGAACCCGTTTGTCTGATACTCTGATCTGTGCATATCTTCGTTATCAATCGGTGACACGTACGGCCGCACCGCCGCACCAGTTGCTTGTCGCCACCGCGCGTTCACGGGAAAGAAAAGAAAGACCATCCGAAATTCCGAATCTCCAACACGGTGTCTAGCTGGAGTATGCATGCAGTGCCTCGGGTTCATTGAAACTGTTAAAGACCAGGCCACCAGGGCATCCCATATGCTGATATGCGCAGGATGAATTCAGATTTCTCCAAAAACACCTTTCCGAATTTCTGATGCTTTGTTTTGGAAACTTCAATTCTAGCTTAAGGCTGCCAAAAGGAATATTGAAGCCTTAGCAGAAGTTTAGCCCGGTTTAGAACGTATGCGTTTGACTGGAAACAATTTAATCTTCTCAAGAATCAGAAAAAAATATTTCGCATTTCAAATGGAGTTTCAACAAGAGCTAAAGCCTTTTGTCCGTATCTTCTCAGCTCAAAGAATCCAGGTTTTGGAGGAACCTATGCTCGTTCCCATCAAACACACCGCTCGACCCGATCATATGTGTTGTATAAGAGCCATAAGATTTTAAGAGGAGCACAAATGTTAAAGCATGAATGAAGGGTAGATGATAATTACTTACCTTTTCGCTTTCTTACAAAATTATCTAGTTACTCGCAGAACTTGTAAGCTCTGAGCCAGGGCCAAGGCATCGAAGATGCCTGCTTCTAAATTTTTTTACAAAAACCCTTTCGAAATGGAATTACGGTCACAATTAGCTCACATCCAAGGATGACTTGATAGGTTTTAGATGAAGTGATTGGTAAGTATTCTGGTGCTAGCAAATTATTCTGTTTTCTAGTACCCAAAAGGAAAATTTTGGTTTTGTAGCACTGAAAAATCACTAGATATATACCATCCACGTTCCTTGGTGCACTTTATCACTAGATTAATTGGTGAATGTAACAAAATAGAGGGAAGTTGGACAAAATGGCATCAACGGAATGACAGATTCATTTTGTGGTGTTAAAAGTGTACTGGAGATTTTCAGTGGTATAAACCAAAATTCATGATCTTTTGGTGTCACCAAATAAATGTTTTCTATCCAAAAACATTACTCCGTTTGTCCATGGAATATCTTTTTTGTCTTTGTTCAAGTCACAAGAATGTTTTTTAGCACGCTGACTATGCCCAGCCTTTATTGAAAGCATATAAGCAGAAAGTACAGAGGTTTTAACTTGGGACTCCAGTTTAAGTCACAAAAATGTCACACGCCAAGTAACGTTAGATTAAAAAGGCATAGCTTGATGCCCATGAACGATCTAAACTTGTTGCCAAGTGCCATCTTAACCTCGATCAGTTGCCCAAAACATTGATATGTTGTATGGACGTCCATGCTTGAGAAGTGACACGCATAGAGGATCGAGCCATATTGTTTCTTGCAAATTAAGATTGCAGTCTTGCAGATGATTAACGCAATTAGAGAAGGGGGTGTTTCAAATACTGAAATGTACCAAAAAGAAAGGAACGAATCAATTAATGTATCCAAGGAATGAATAAGTTTATATACAAATACGCATGAATCAATGAATGAATGAATGAACCTACAACGGTGTATTCCGACACAATCACAACGAATATCCTTGCACACAAAATCAGGGACTTTCATCTGTGCTCGAAAGAATCTAGACGAACAGCTCGAGCAGAACGGGCGGCGCTTGGTCCGCGGCCTCCTCGCGGTGGCGGCGCATGTGGCCGCCGAGAGCCTGGCCCATCTCGAACCCGAGCCCGCAGATGTGGCACTGGTGGCTCGCCGGCGGCTTCTCCATCTTCTTGGCGGGCCCCTTCGTCGCCGTCTCCGCGGCGAAGAGCCCCAGCGCGAGCCCGTGTTGGCCGCGCAGGTGGCTGGTCCTGTGCCCGCCCAGCGCCTGGAACGACGTGAACGCGCGGCTGCACGTCTTACACACGAACTCCCCTGCCTCGCCGCCTCCGGCCGCGGCGCGGCGCAGCCTCTTGCGCTCGGCACCGGAGCCGAGGGAGAGCGAGAGGGAGAGGGACACGCCGTCTTCTCTCGGATGCTTCATGGTCGACGAACCAAAGAACAGATCAATCAACCGAGGACGGTGAGCTCAAAGGCGGCAGGGATGATCAACGGGAGGCACGCGGGATGGATTCGGAGAAGTGATTGCGCAGTTGCTGGGTTGGGCGCGTGCATGGTTGGCGTTTATATACAGGCAGGCGGTCTTAGTGGTGACGTGTACTCCACGTTGGGGTCGGGGTGGACGAAGGAAAATAGCGCGGCGCGTACGTCGGTCAAATACGTCGCGACCGGCGACTCGTCGTTTGAAAAGGCAGAACCTTCTGTTTGCTTTGTGTCAGCTTCCTTGCCCACCTGGGACCAGGGCTGGGAGTTCGGACGCGCGCGAACGAGGCTACGGAAGCCACAGCTTTCCAGCCTCTTACTTTGTTTTTTTTTTCAAATTTAGCAACATACAATTGTAATTATAAAAATAACTTATTCCTCAACCGTAAAAGCCTACTGCATTTGTATACCGTGACAAAAGACCAGAACATCAACCGTGATAGGATGGTGCTACAAGTTAGAACAGCACGACAGGAACTTATAACCATGAGCACCACAGCAGGTCCAGCTATCCTGCTAGCATTGCTGCGCTACGAGCCTCTCCAATGTGGCACCTGTGCTATACCCGTTGTCAAACCATTGCCATTTTGCTCTTGGCTAGCCACCACGGTTCTAGTTTCCTTCCACTATACATAAACATGAAAGGTGATGTGTGTTATTTAACGGTGTTTCTACGACAAGAATAGAATTATTTTTAAAACTTCGTACGCACTGAGACTAAATTACAAGATTAAAAAAAAATGGTTCAGGCTACCGACGTTACTTGTGCGCTGACTTAAATCAAACCGCGCGCGGCCGGACGGAAGGGTCCGCGAAATGGGATGGAACAAGTACGGTGTTAAAGAATGTCGTCCGGTGACGCAGTCCATTGCGCCTGCGCGGGCAACGGTGGGAGCGCCGCTGCCGCCGCTTGTTGGTCGCACGGCTGGGCTGGGGAACGTTTGTTTGACGGGTCAGACTAGTCCTGCGCTCCACGAACGACACAACGGGAGGGAGGCTTGCCGAATCAAAATTACTAGGTAAGATTGCGCTACTGTTGTGCGCGTAATTTTCACGTCGTGTTGTATATGTTTGAGAAAAAAGAAAATCTGTGACAAAAAATATAAACATATTTTGATGAGCATTATATGTGATACAATTATTTTATGTTACATATCTACAAAGCGACTCACCATATATACTCGTAATAACTCGGAACATCGAAAAGCACATGAATACCTATGAAAAGGAATGGAGCCTCATCGGTACATCTTGAGGATTCTAAATATCATGATGCATATAATCTTGCTAATAAAATGGACACAAAACCCATAGCAGAATGGCAACGATTAGCTCTAGGTAAGAATCATGCAGTCATGTCTCCTTGCTTTAAACCGAGCTAGCAATAAGAACCAAGATATATATATCATTGGAATAACCCAAACTATCTTACAATCGATCCCTTTGCTAAGCACTGACAAGAATAGTTTTGAAAAGTTAACCAGGCATGATGCCAAGTCGTCAAACATATTGTAACAACGTCAATTTAAATTCTAAAAAACCAATAAGCATGCAGAAATTTTGTGAAAGGAACAAAACAACCTAAATACTTTTGCAACATATTGTACGCCACCAATGACAAGCATGTAACTATCATTTCTTACTAAACCCGATGTAAAACTTTCGAGGATAACACTGTAATTAATTTTGCAGCAATATATTGGAGTTTTGATGGTACCACCTGAAAGAAAGGGTTGGTTGTAGAGCTCGAAAGCTGAAACCACTTGGGCAAAAGAAAAAAAAAACTGTCATTGAATGTATCCATGCAGGTTCATGTTCCATGGCTCTAACTTCCATCATATATTCTCTTTGCACTTCTTAGAAGGCTCTCAAACCGTTTAACTCCTAAACAAATGGGAATATCTTATGTAAAGAAGGCTATTCCTTTAGAAACATGGCAAAGTATAGTATGAGCGTATCATCCTCTTATAGATTTTCCATCACCTTGCTCCACGATGCTATACCAAAGGAATACAAAAAAAAGTGAAATGAAGAATAAATAAAATTTGAAACCATAGTAGCAAAAGACAATGTGTAGGCCTATGAGAAGGTTTGAATTTTCAAGCAGGACTAACCGAAAGACAGCTAGCTTTATTGATACAGCACTTAGCGTTTCATTTTGAGATATGATGCTTCTTCTCACAGGATGAGACCAATAGCTAGCAACCTAAAATTTAGAAGAAGGCACATAAACACATAAGAAAATGTGTTTATCTAAAGCACACTATAATATACTAAAGCACTACACTTGTTTTGATTATCCAAACCAAATAGACCTAAAGGGTATGTTTTAAGCTGTACACTAAAATAGAGTTGTATCTGAACGATTTGACCCTTTTCTCTTGAAAACTGACTGATTTGTCTGATTATGGCCCTAAAATATGAGGAGGTAAGATACATAGCACTTTAGCAAGAAAGGAAATGAAATGACTTCGAGAGTACATCCTATGAAATATCTATGAACCGTTAGTTTAGGCTCACGAAAATTTATATAGGTGGCAAACAAAATAAAGAGCATATAAAGATGAATTACATGACGACAATGCCTTCCTGAAGGCAAACAAAAATAAATAGGTAATAGTGCAATACATGGATGCATTTGACCATCTCTTCTCTGCTGCAGACATAGATGAATCAAAAGAAGCCGACTTTTATCATGCAAAGAAATATGTCGGGGCTATCCACTTGCACGTGGTTTTTATTTGTTACTCCTAGAAGAAGAATAGACAAAGTAGGACATAAGAGAAATGCATAAGCATAAGCAACTAAATTGATCTTTGAATAAAAATTGGTAGAAGCGTAAATAGTAAATGTATGGCTAGGATACCATTGTAGACATGATATATGTATCTACATCTTCTTAGACCATCAGCGAGAAAGACTCATTGGTATAGTCCACACATCAATAAGGGTTAGAGAGAAAAAAAAGCTGAAGTGATTATACTTAAAAAATGCTATACTAAGTACCTGCATGCAAGTTCCTCTGAGACCCTCTCACTCCAATCCAACACTTACAGATGTCACATAGGCAAACAAGATGTATGAACATAGATAAGAGGAGTTCAGTTTTGTGTACAAAATTGAACTAAAACACATGTCGTTCTAGCGTTGCCTGAGAGAACCATGGCGCATGTACTGAGATGGAGGCAACGCCTAAAACACAGGCATGGAGAGGAGTTGAATAAACCAACGATTTTTTAAAAAATCTAGACCAGCCATTTTTATCTAAGGTGGAGTTCATAAATATGGAGTCTCACAAAGATGCTGTTTTTTATCCAACTACTAAACTGCAATAATCTGCCTATACAGAGGATGGCAACTTATAATTCGGACAATTCTGCTAAGATTGCATCACAAACATATAATAAGAAGAAATCAATTATTTCATCCATGAATACTACACAATAGACAAACAAATCAGTAAATCTCTCCTCCCAAATTGTATCGTAGCATGGTAAAACATTTCTAACACAAAAAATGACATGAGAAACTATCCAAATGCAACGGAAGCAACAGGAGTGCCTCTAAAAATCAAGTAGTGCTGAGTGACCTTTAGGTACTCAAGCAAAAGCACGTGAAAAAATCACAGGGAAGCAGGGCAAGAGAGGTCTCAATCTCACAAACAAACCCATCCTTTGGCGTCCTCAAGGGCTCAAATGGGCACGCATAGCAAAATCCCAATCCCACTTTTTGTCTAACTCCTGCAAGAATTACGCAAAAAGTGTAAGCACATATCAAATCCAAGCACCTTTTTTTTCCAATTCTTTGAGGAAATTGCAAAATCTTGACCAACCGCCACACAATTCACGAGATCTGTTCACTTGTTTGCCTTTGATAATCCATCCCAAATCGGGCCTAATTTTGTGAGTAAAGAATCTCCGACGTGATGTGACCTCTAACAGCAAAATAATTTGTTTGCCTTTACTAACTATGCTTCGAATTGTAGAATTTGTGACCGATACAATACAGGAAGATAAAATAAACTAACAGCAAAAGACAGACCAGGGAAAATCGGTTGAAGGTATTTCCTCCATATTTTTCTATCGTTCGGCCTAACTTAACCCAGTATAAATTGTTTTTGTGGCTGAGGTACTTGCATCGCTTCTTATAATTCCCAAATGGCTTTTTCATTACAGCATCCAGCGCTCGGTCATCCAACTGGGAAATAGTACCTTAATACATCTAAATTCAATCAATGGTAAATAAACAAAAAGGAAGAAAGTTCTGAGAACTGTAAATAATAGGAAGGAGAAAAAGGTATCGTTCACAGTAGATTTCTCTTTTTGCGTTACTCGTAGCGCCAATTGAATTTAAACTTTAAAATTTATATGACGATAGATCACTTTGAGAACTACCTCTAAATTGTTTTGGATTTTTTCTGTATTCATTTTATGCCCAAAAATGATAGCACCAAGTAGGTCATGGCTTGCATTAGATATGTTCCATCTTTTTAGATTTCTAAATACTTCCAATATGAAGCCACAATAAAATAGGATAGAAAGACAAAAGCATAACCAAGGGACTATTAAGTTCTGTCTAATTTTATGTTGAATTGAAGAATTCTTTTCTTTGATCAACATGGAAATCATAGCTCTGCCCTACAATATAAATTGTTGAGAGCATCCAAATATAAATATAAAATAGTATGGAGTGACATCCTGAAGAGAATAATAACTGACCTTTAAAGATTTTTCTTGAGTGTTCATTTGATTCGCTGTGACTGCTGGAGCCATTAACAGAAGAACCCCTCATACAGTGGATGTCAATTTTTATCAGTTACAGTACCACCAATCAGTGTGTTAGGTCAGATAATTAGTAGAAGCTTGAAAAACCAGTTTTCATATAAATGGCATTATTCAGCTGGGTAAGGCTACTTTGCGTGATAGTACCATTGAAGATATCATTATTATAAGCTTCAACATCAAATCTTACGTCATTAAATGTTTCGTGTTTTGAAAGTAACAGCTGTTCCTAATTATCTTCGTGTCTATCGACATTGTTCTTGATTTCAGAAGCCATTGAATAGGAAAAAGCGAAATAGTTCACATTAATTTGAGCAGGAGATAGGGTCCATGTTTAAATTAGATTGACACTGCGGCGCTATTTTTTACGGTTGGCAATATTTTCAACCTTAGAAGCACTATTCTTCTGGCGCTCCGCCTGGAACGTGACCGCGGCCGCTAGTGACGATTGCTCGGTCGGACACCATTATCTCTGAAACATGACAACGCAAAACACATAAGAACTAAAAGCGAAAGCAGAGGCAATGTACACGCCATGTCGATGCTCTTTGGCCTAGTCACGTGAATTCCTCCACTCAATGAGCGAGGAACTTCTAGTCTACCACATCATGAATTAGTCTTTGTTGAACATTGTGAATCCCTTTTTCGGATGAACCGGCATTGGCCTCGGGTGTCACATGGATAAGCAGATAATAATTTGATATATTACTATTAGTTCTTTCTCAAAGCGAGAAGAATGCATCTGGAATTGATTATGGAAAAACCATAGGGCGCAAAAATATGATTTGCACAAAATGATTCATTTGCATTTGCATCTCATAGCGTCGGACATAGCTTGGAGTTGATCGATGCCAAGCAAATGCGAGAATGCACAGTAACCATCAAGGGTTATCTAAAGAAGATATCTTCCCATTATAAGGCGTTGCTTGTTATGTACATAGTGAATGGTGATGAACAATAAGGATGATTTATAAGGCGTAGCTTGTTTTATACATAGCGAATGACAATGAACAATTAAGATGATTGATGGCTCACTGAAGTCCATTATGTACTTGGGCTTTCCAATCCTACCAAGTAGCAAAACTATCGCCTTCCATTCTCCTATCAAATAAAAGTCGTTGATCACATTACTTATACTTCGATGCAGGGCCGATCCAACCCCTACAATGAAAGCTCACATATCGGATATTTTGAAAATAGAAGGAATGTTACATCCAAAGTCATCTGGAAGCTCTTACACTCATGTCCTCACCTTGTATCTCATCCTCCCGTACACTCATGTCTACACCTTGTATCTCATCCTCCCTGCCCTTTCTCCAAAGTCTAGCTCATAGCGCTTTGCCATATGTTATAATCTGAGAAAAAACATATTAGTAGCAGCCTAAATCTTTTGTCTTGGCTGTAGAGAGGATGTCTTCCCCTGCCAATCCTTTGGAAGGCCAGTGATGTGCTGAATCTATAATACTTTCATAATTCAGCTCCATGCTACTCCACTGTATCTACCAGTGTGCCAACTGATTTTACCTGAGCAGAATTGTTGGTCTTCAGTTCAATGGACTGGTTCTTGGGGATCCATGCCCTCATGCTTCTGAGACTCCCAGTAAGGGTAGTAATCGTAGGGCCAAAGCTGCGAAACCCAAACCTAGTCAAGAAAAACCATATCATACGGACTTGTCACATATGGAGATTGAACCTTACGCGACAATGCCAAGGAGTCGCCGGTAGCTCTTGAACTCGTTGACTCGGTTCCCTAGACCAACAACCATGAACACTCAATTAGTGGTTCATATCCACCAAGAAGGATGAAGAATTAGCAAGAAGGGTAAATACTAAATAGTGATTGTACCTAACCCCAAACTTGGTACTGGATCCAACAAGGTTGGAGCCCACCATCACCGGAAGTTCTTGCAGAGCTCACGAGAAGATGCCATCCTGGTTACGCACCACGACGAACTATGGCCTCCCTCTTGCCCTCGGTGGCGCATCGGCTTCAGCAGCGAGGTAAAAGCGCCAGATGGATTAACCACGACTTAGGAGAGTGGCGACCAGAATCGGAGGAAAGCGATGGTTCTTGACCAGAATCGGAGAAAAAGATGGGAATCGAAAAAGAAGGCTCACAAGGAAACACGGCCGGAAGCCCTCTCTCTACCGGCCAAAGCGGCGCACAAAGGCATCGACAACGAAGGGCGGCAGCGGAGTGTGGCGATAAGCGGCGGAATGACCGGGTGGAGGTCGGGCTCACGTGGGGTTGCTTCTTAGGCGAAGCGGAAGCGAAGCGGTGGAGCGTCGCCCTTCGGAGGAAGGTGGCGAAGCGGTGGCGAAGGGCCAGGCGTGGGATAACGAGGATCGCCGGGCGATGGGGAAGATGGAAGAGGCTTCTCGGCGTCCGCCTGGACTGGATTTCTGCGCTTTACGGGCGGGGCTCACCGCTGCGTGGATGGCGGATCGCGCATCCAAGGGATGGGCGGGCGAAAATCCGGATGGCGTGGCCATCTGGCTGACCCGGAAATCTTCCGGCTTTAATAGATTAGTTATAGACGGAGAGCGTTCCTCGAATGAATCGGTACTTTGTCCGGAAAGATCGACATATCCAGATCTCGCCTTTGTCCGCGTTCTCGAAACAAAATGGCCTGTGAAGTCGCACTTGCATCCCACGCGCTCCCGTCAATATCCATTCACCCGAAGCGTTTCTATCCATCTTTTTTTTTTTAAAGTTAGATACGTACTAAATATGAATGAAGATAGGCGATGATTATTCACCTGTTGTTTATTTTAAAATTTATATAACTTGTATGGATGTGTGGTGCTTAGAAACCCCTCTCTCACCATTGATTCATGTAGACCAAGGATGAAATGCTCTTTTTCTTATGAAATATTTACTCTATGAATAGTGCTTATATGCATTTTTATTTAAAAGTTGTATGAATATTAAAGTATGAATAAAAGATAGATAGTGATTATTTACCACCTTGGTTATTATGAGATTTATGTAATTTATGTTAAGAGGTGATGTGTAGAAACATACTCTTACTTCATTTAATTTGTTTTTGTTCATCACTTCCATGTCCCATTTTCCTGCTCATTTTCAAACATTGTTTCCCTATTAACTTGTTTGTTTCAAGTGCTCCAGATCACACAAGGATCGAGATACCAAAAAATCGGCACGAGAGATTCGGGGTAATCGAATAATTGGGGGTGGGGAACAGAGGAGAAAGGGAATAAGGAACAAGAGGAGGAGATGGTAATTCAGATACGTTTCATTTCATCTGTGGCGTTCCATTCCATACAGGATTCTCACTATCCTTACAACCTGACCCCACAACCTGACATTTTCACTCACACACACTTACAACCTGACCCCACAAGTCATACAGACAGACAATGCCGCCCTCCTGCAGTACTACAGCTCGATGGATCCTGACATTATCCTTGACATGCGCTCGTTGGAGCTTGCATGTGGAAACAGGGTAGGGTACTGACATTTCGATGTGCACAGTGCACTAGGACACCACACGCATTGATCCCAGCCGCCCAACTCAAATCGATCTTCATCTCAAATTGATTCCTCCAGCCCTGCGTGTGTTCCATGATAGATTAACGAACAGGTTACAGTCAGGGGCATGATTAGCACTGCTTGAAGGGGGTTAGAAACGTGTCTTAGCAGCGATCTTAGTACCATGTCTCTAATGACAATTGTTTACTGTTTTACTATTGGGCCGAGGGGAGGCAGCGGTAACACTCTGTCCGCAAGCAGAGGGGAAGCAATAGTGCGAAAGGAACGGCCTAGCAATCGCATGCACCAAATTTGCCATAAGATGCAGAGAAAGTCTTTCATATAGCCTCCTTCATGATTTATCTTATAACTATTTGGCCCATCCCATCTCAAGGGTAGACTCAGTGAGGTGGGAAAATCTTTATTATTGTTGTTGTTATTACTGGTAGTGTTATTACTTGCCGAGTGTCATCACTTAAAAGTCTTTTCTTGGAGTTGCTCTAACACTCCTCTCGTAACAATTCTCTCTCTTTACAGGGAGTGCGTGTTTCCGTCACAAGTCAGTACAACAATTCTTGAATTAGTTTTTGAAATAGCTTTTTTTCTGATACACTAAATTTAATATGAACTATTTATTCTTTTCAATTCAATGATCATATTAGTTAGTATTTATCTATACTTCTTCTGGTAGTAGAAATACCCTTCACAAATTAACGGTTAGATCTGTTTTTACTACCCATTATATACTACCAGTATAATGCATTGTAAAATTTTCTTTTTGCTAAATGTTGGCGGTTAAAGCCTCTTTTGAAGTTGCTCTTAGGCACCTCTTGTGCTTAAGACAATTGCTTCTCTTAGGGTGTGTTTGGTTGTTTGTATGGTGTCTGAATCGTATGAGTGGATGCAACTGTATCTGTTTGTGGAGGTGCGCGTGCAAAGAGTTCGAGGAAATGTCGCTTTATGGAGAGGATGAGGTTGGGCATGTTGCCATCGCGGGCGATGACCACGAGGCGGGCGACGGCGTCGGAGTTGCCAATGACATCCGAGAAGCGGGTGGGGTGGTACTTCTCCACCCACAAGATGTCGTAGGCATCGGCGGGTGCGACGGCGACTGAGGAAGAGGCCATGGCGCTAGGGTGTGGGTTGCGCGGAGGGACGGAAAACCGCGCGGTTGTGGAGGGAAATGGGGAAAGTGCGGAGCCAGCATACCCGCCTCTGGGCGCCGCACCGAGGAAGAGGTGATAACTGGTTAGATATCTGAATTTATAAAACCAGATATATCCGAAAAAATGTTCAGAATATTCTGATCCGACGGATAGTTATCTACTGAATCTAAAATAAAGTATCTGAAACCGAAACCGAATTCGATCCGAATACATCCGGTCAGTCGGAAAATATCCAATCCGATTGCACCCCTACTCCTAGACATCGTGTGATGCCCGTCTTTAGGAGTTTAGATTGCTCTCCCGAGAGTAGTAGTTAGGATTTTGGTTCCAAAACTCATATACCAAAATGCACGGCACAAATAGAAGATAATCAAAAGAGCGGGATAATATGGAAAACGTTTTTGGAAAAATCACAGATAGATGAAGGTGGAATTCAGTACATAAAAAGAAGTTACAAGTATAGTGCCATGTCATCTCATACGAGAATACGAAATTCAGTTGGACCCTTTTGCTATGTCTAGCATGGCTCAGCGAACCGTCCAACGCTATGTCTAGCGTAGGTCAGCGGAGCGTCCGACACGAACACCTAAAAAAACTCGAATCACAACTCAACATTATGAAGGACAGAAATTGGTGGGAGGGGGCAATATATTGCATAATTGCATTTACAAAAGTGGAAGAAATTAACAAAAGAATTGTTACACAATATCATGAGATCAATGAATCACCGGCCGGACGGTTAAAAAACTGACCGATCCAAAGCAAAACCCCAAGAACCGAAACGCTAATCAGCAAAATTAAACACCTATCATACTTGCATGATCGAACAATCTTTCTCTTTCTAAAGACATGTACAAGTCCTCTAGATTAATGATGCTGCGTTAGTCCAAATTAAGAAGCAAACGGATCTGGCTAGGCGAACAACTCGAGCAGGACGGGCGGCTCAGCGGCGGCGTGCCCGGCCACATCCTCCGGCAGGGCGACGCCGTGCCAGACCCACTCGTCGGCGGCGTCGGTGCCGCTCATCTCCTCGCGGTGCCTCCGCATGTGACCGCCGAGCGCCTGTCCCATCTCGAATCCGAGGCCGCAGATGTGGCACTGGTGCTGCTGCCTCGCCTTGTGGACCTTGTGCTGCCTCAGGGCCTTGGCGCCGACGCCGAGCTCGAGCCCGTGGCGCCCGCGGAGGTGGCTGGTCCGGTGCCCGCCGAGCGCCTGGAAGGAGGTGAAGGCGCGGCTGCAAGTCTTGCAGACGAACTCTCCCTCCCCCGACGTCGCCACCACCGGCCTCCGCCGTGCTTTCTTGGCCGCCGGCCCCGACTCCGCCGAGTCCGTGCTGAGCGACAGCGCCAACGACACCTCTTCCTCCCTGAAATGCTTCATCCCCTCTCTACTACTCTCCGATCGCTTCTTCCAAAATCTATCAGCTGAGATCGATGACCGATCAATTGGCTTGAGGCTTTGATATTTTTCTGGGAGGGGGGCATGGATGAGTCGTGCACACTCACAGACTTATATAGGTTGTGTCATGTGTCGAGGTGGGTTGTGTGGGGGGCGCGCGGGGGCTTACGTGTGCGCCAAGTTGCTGTGGGCCGACCGACATAGGGCGAGAGGTGGCTTGGGCGGACCAATAGAAGGAAGGCACCGCGACGTGGGTGGATGGGATCGGGCTCGCTCGGACTCGGCGGACGTGTGGTGCGCAGTGACCTCACCTGGCACGGCAATGTGCGGTGGAGCGCGGCGTGGCGGCTCGCGGTTGCTTAGCCGCGCGCGCAACGCTACCGCCAGCGCCGGATTCGGCGGCTAATTGGTCGACCAGAATAAATAAATAATTCGAGTAGGGGTGGCTGGCTGCATCTGGTCCCTTCCGAGGGCGCGCGGTACGGGTGGTTGAGTTGGTGGAAGGGTCTGGAACCTTCTCGAGCTCTCTGCTCTGAGAGATTAAGCACGTACAGGCGGTCAATGATCCCATTCTTAATTTAATCATCCAGAATTCTTCGTTCTGCGTGCGTACGACGTACTTTACCGGGTATACTACCATGTCCATTTGTGGGCGACCTGGCGTCACGGACCGCTGGTGGCTTGCTTGCTGGTACGGCCAGTCCAGAAGACCAGAACTTGCACGGTTGTACTAATTTGTGTGCGTTGTGTGTATTCAGACGTGTATTATGACGGCCGGCACCGATTCCTTTGAGGCTTCTAGAGCTCAATAGATCTGTGATACTAGGAAGGATGCGGCAGCAACCAAATTGCGCGCCTTTTGCGGCGGCGCTCGAGAGAGACGTACGCCGGTCGATCGAACCAGTGCGGTGGGTGACAAACATATAGCGGCCAGCGCCGAGCTGACGGGGCGGTTTACACCGGCCGGCGCGCCCGACGGTACGCGGTTCGCCTCGCCGGGCGTCCGAAACGTGGAAAAGAGAGCAGAATCACACGGCGGGCTCCGTATTCTGCCTGCTCCACGGGCCGCACCGCACGGGCCGCGTTTTCTTCAGCGCGCGCGCGGACCAGTCTGGGTAAAACCCCCGGGCGCGAACCCACTCGGTCCAAGCCACACGGCTCCGTTTGCCTCGGGAAGGAGTAAACTAGTCACGCGCGCGCGCGGCCGGTCCGGCCGGGTGCACGCGTGCTATGCTACTCTACTCTGTTGCCCGTTTGGCGACTACCCGCACGACTAGTCAGCAGCGGAGCCTGATGCGACTTAATTTGTGTACTCGCTGCCCTTGTTCTTATCTGCAAACAACTCGAGTGCTCTGCTCACCCACACGCACGATGGGTTTGTGGCGATTAAGGTAGTGTTTGGTTCAAAGGTGAAAGTGGATGAGATGAATTTATTTTTGTTTTTCTCCTCATTCATTTGTTTGATTGGATGGTAAAGATGGATGGAGGTATCTAAAAAAGGAGAATATTCTTCAAAGATCCTGAATGAATGAATCCCACAAATTTGGTCGGATGGGCTCGTCCAGTATCCATCATGCGCTTGGTTTATATATTTATTAGCTCTTAATTTTCATAACATTCAGTTATCTCAGTTGGTTAAGGCTTTGGCCTCACAGCGGGAGGTCCTGCGTTCGAAACTTACCCCGCGTGAGCACTGTAGCTGCTACAGTGTAACAAAATATTGTAGCTTGTCTTCCTCTTTTCTAGTATTTTTGTTTATTTTTTAAAAATTTCAAATTTTTAAAGTTACACTTGGTTTGTTTTTTCATTCCAAAATTTTTAAAAAGATTTTTTTCTCTCTGTTAGAATTAACAAACCGTTTATCCTCATCATTCATTCAACCAAACAAAAAATTGGTTCATCCCATCCATCCTCATACATCCAACCAAACAAAAAATTGATCCATCCCTGTCCACCCAACCAAACAGCTACTTGGATGACTCCATCTCATCTAGACCTGAATGGTCATATCTCATCCAACCTTGTCCTTCAACCAAACCTCCAACCAAACGCACCCTAAAGCACGGAGAAATGGCAACTTACAGCAAGATTCAACGGTTTGTGCTTACGTGGTCGTGACTGCAAATTAACTATGAATCGATCGATACCAAACGGCGGGTTGTGTATACTTCACTTGTTCTGGAAGCCGCAGCCCCGACCGGCCGGCTCAATACTTCAACGAACGCATTAACTACTACAACTAGTAGTAGCAAGTGCGCGCGGAATTAGATAAGCGATGATGTCATGGTGTTGACTGTCTAACTTAGTTCTTTGATGCTGGACAAGGTCGGACAAGTTGCATATCTACAGGATTGGATAACGACACACACGGTCGACGTCGATATCTCTCGGTTCTCGACACGGCTAATTAAGCTCGTGCCTTCGCGCGCAAGAGATACAAATAATATCTGTCCATGTCCTCAGAAGTCAACATGGTCAGAGACGAAGCATCCTGGCCCATACATAACTATTCGGATGGACATCTTTACTGGGAAAGCATGAAAACTATGCGATATCTACGTACGTCCCTTCTTTCTGAAGTTGCTTACTGCTTGCTTCCTGGACGGTTGAACCGATCACCTACTGCTATGCGTCTCTATTCTTCATGTGAATTTGCTGTACCCCACTACCTGTACAGGAAATCACGATCCTGGGTTGTCAACACCAGCTTCCTGCCACTAAAGAAGTAAATAAAAACAAGAAACGAATTGCTGTTATCAAGAGATGCATACATTACATGCTGAGGACATGGTTGTAACTTGGAAGTTGTACGAATGTACGATTGTGGCTAACAAATTGAGCAATCACGATTTTTTTTGTTCTTCTATCACACATTTATGCTTTGCAGGGAAAAAAAAACTAATTACAACCTTCATCTGACCGAGGGTAAGCACGTCGCAAAAGAAATACCGTCCGTCCATTTACTGTATATCGCTCGGGATCTGAAGAATTCAGTCTCCTGACAGACACTTGTTAGTATACATACAGTGGTTTTAACCTATCTTAAGATAAATACGAATGGTGTGGCTCATGAAAAGGACGTCGGAGGCTACGTGCTCTCCTTCAAAGGGAGAGTTCAGCCGCCATGCTTACGTTGCTTCCGTTACAAACTGTTTATATCTAGCCCTTGCACATTATTTTTATTTTTCAAAGCTTGCCACACATATTTTTGCAAAAATGAGCACTCTCCACCGCGGAGACGCGAGATACACCGGATTTCTTGAACTTGGGGGGATTTCCGTGTAAAATCACGAAAGATCTCATGTAAAATTGCTATAGGATGAAAACCTATTTGTAAATTCCTAGAACCCGAGAGCCTGATGGATTGCAAAAAAACAATGGAAGACCTGTTCACGAATCCACAAAACTACAGGAGCCTTTTTGCAAAATAACAAGTGAAAGGATCTATACATAATTTTGATTTTTTTTCATAGAACCTCCTCGCAAGGGTGATGACATGGCATGCCTCGGAGGGCTACAATCCCCATAAGCTTAATATAAGTAAAGGTTAGGTTTTTTTGCCTTTACCATCCTAGCCGGCCCACACCTGCCATAAACCTTGTTTAGCTTATGGTAAGTATCTGTTGAGCAAGATATTTTAAGTCAAATGACCAAATTTGAGTTTGTTTGATTGTCCGCAAACAAGAGTTTCTTAGCCATGAAGATTTATTGTTGTCACCTTTTCACTTTCCACTACCGAACAAGTTTTTTTTTTGAAAGAAACAGTCGAGCTATTTACTATTGAGAAGGAAGAGAGCAATTCACAGAGTTTTAATGGATACACGGTGCAGGATGCTGCACCAAACAAAAGAAAACGGAGAGATTACATGCGAGGGTCAATTAAAAGAGAAAAGCAAAGGAGCGATTGCTAATTTGAATGGCTTAATACTTTTGTAAGGTGCTTTGCCCCTGCGAACGACCAGGTTAAAGCTTCATCCTTGACCGATTGTAGGATTTCTTCATGAGTCGCATACGACGCTCGGAAGACTCTATTGTTGTGTTCTTTCCACCAATTCCAACAAGTCAGGATAACTAAGGATTTGACACCTTTAGAAGAGCCGGTGGGCTTTAGCCGCCAGATTCTATTGCTCAATATTAGTAGGGTAATCGATCGTGCAGTGCATGCGGATGTAGCGACGGAATGTGAACCCATTGCGCTATGGACGACCACAATCGAAGAGCTTTGGGGCATTCAACAAGGAGATGGAGCTGTTTCTAAGCCGATGACATTGGGCGTAAATATTGGTTGGGCCATTCTCTAACTGCAAGCGTTGTGCGTCCATAGTCGATCCATCTGGGCAAGCCGGAAGAAAAACTTCACAGCATGGCGGCGCCAAGCCGACAGTTGTAGTCACGAAAGATCTGCGGGTCTTTGCCGATGAACGCATTTGGTACGCTGATTTTGCGAATAGGTGCCTTTAGAGGAATGTTTTCATGTGACGACGTCGTGTTCATCGCTTTCGGCGTCCACAGACTGGATTTTTGTCCAGAGACGGACATATTCGTGTATAAGATTTTGGTCTAGGTTGTGGCGGATGTCTCGTATCCAGTTGTTGTTTAGCAAGGCATCTGCCACCGATCTTGATTTTCTCCTGGAATGCTTATGTAGAAGCGGCGCAATTTGGGATGGAGCCTGACCCTGTATCCATCTTGCAGTCCAAAAGGTCGTGTTGCGGCCATTTCCAATGATGACTGTGGTTGCCGCCGTGAAAAGCATTTGATCAGTTGTGTCACATGGCATCTGCAATCCATTCCATGGTCTCTCCGGATCAGTGCTCTTGAGCCAAAGCCAGTGCAAGCGAAGCGCTCGCGCGAACCTATCAAGGTCTAGAATGCCTAAGCCTCCCATCTGAAGCGGGCGGCAAACAGTTGCCCACCCCACCTTGCAATTTCCTCCATGCATTACTCCATTGCCAGCCCATAGAAATGCCCTCCTCATCTTGTCTATATTTTCAATGAATTTCCGTGGTGCCTTCAGTGCCGTTAGCAGGTAGATTGGTATGGAGGTGAGTACCGATTTGACCAAGATTAGTCGTCCTCCAATAGTGAGGAGGGCCGCCTGCCAAGCCGCAAGACGTCGAGCCACTTTATCTGGATAGGTCACAATCGCGCGCCACGGAGGCAGATGAAATCGCGGCGTTTGAGAACAAGCAAGTAAATTTGTAGGTCTAGAGGGGCCACGCACTCCCGTTCCTTGAATGGTTGGACCAGAAGAAAGGGGATCAAAGATATATACTGGTTCGGGCGGAACGTCCCTACTCCAGTCTATGAGGTGGTCGTGTGTTATTACTGATGCTGGCAAGTTCGCCTAATTACAAGCGGAGGCTGAGCTTAAGCTCTGAGCGCCCCGTGTACAGAGGTCGGCTAGAACGGCTACAAGTCACGAGGGACTCGGAGCCTGAGTCGCCTCGAGCTCTTGATGAAGGCTATCGATGGGTGTTGCTCGTCGCCGCCTGTTTGTGCATGCTATATTCGTCGTCCCGCTCAGGAGCAAAGCTTCCTTATATAGCCCAAGGAAGGAGTTACACGGAGCATGTGAAAAGAAAATGAAAGGGGCTCTCTCGCCTAGGGGTTTGGCCTCCGCCTCGGTGTCGTCGATCATTGGGCGTGACCTCGGCGGGTTGGTGGGGCGCAGAGCGGCAGTGCAGGTCCATTCCTCAGGAAGCAGCGTACTGCCCTCTGCTGTATAGTCAGTCTTGGCGTCGGGCGCCATCTTGAAATCGTCTTGGGAAGGTCTTGTGACCTCTTTGCCCGTCATCTTGAGCCATTGCATCGCCAATGAGGTAGGTGACCAGGCGTAAACCACTTTCTAATGATTTGACGTCGCTCTTTGGTGAAGATGGTCTGAACTAGCCCGGGGTTCCCGGTCGGTCCGACCCTCTGGTCGGGTTACCCTCGGGTTGCCATTGCCTTAGTAGTTTGTGGGCGCTGACCTAGAGCGCAGGTCGGTTGCTTCGAGGTCGGCAGTGGGAACTTAGGCGCCCTTGTGTGGACGGTCGGTCGGCTCCTCCTTGAGGCTTTGGCGCGGAGGCGGCCCGTATATGGTGCGAAGGCGGCCCATATACTTTTTGTGGGCCGCTGGGGATACCCATGCCATGGGTATTCGTCAGAAACATTAGTGGAAGTCCCAGATATTTCATCAGAAGCTGTGATGTAGTTTCAGTGAAAGGTTGAAGGATATTTTGTAAGTGAGCGTCATGACCTTTGGATCGGCGATCTGAGCTCTTTGTCATGTTGACTCGCATGACCGTAAGCTTGCCCAAATGATCTGAGAATCTGTAGAAGTGCTGTAGCTCCTCCTTGGCCGGATTAAGAAAAATGCGGTGTCATCACGCATCTGAGGATAGCTGGCGGGTTAGCACGTCCTCTGGCGGCGATAGGACTCCGGCATCCGTTGCTTTTTTCAGAATGTGGTCTTTGTCGTGTATTCCGCTTTGAGCCCGGAGTCTGGTGGGTTTTGTTGGAAGGAGGGCATCTTGGCGGCAAGCTAAACCTAGCGAGGAAACCCTAGGAACTCCCCGCAAGCGAGCTTGACCACTAAGAACTAGGAACAACACAGATTTTTACCTGAGTTTAGGCCCCTTTTCCTCGGGTAACGGCCTTACTTCCTGCTAGATTGCTTATAGAGAGTGTTTGGAAACCGGCACAGTACAAAGCTTGGGAATTATCAGTTCTTCCTTAGGCTCTACTGCGGTACTCTTGCTTGTTCTCCTCAACCTTCGACCCTCTTTTCCCCATGCACCCGAGGCCCCTTATATAGGCCGAGCCGGTAGGCAGTGCAAGGAGGTCATCATGCTTATCTTCATACATTTATTACCCCTTCCGTCTTGTCCTGTTCCTCGGCCTCATTAAATGCTTGCGATGGCCCGCCCGTCGCGGGATGTGACCCTTTCTTGACAGTTGGTGAGGCGTCGGAGAATGGGCTTGTGCGTAAATCCTCGCGGTTTGACAGTTCGACATCGCTTCATCCTGTCGCCGAAGCAGTATATGCGGGGAAGGAGCCTTCGGTGAAACCACCTCGCACCACCTTTTGCCTTCTTGGCGGGCGGCGCGTGCTCGCCCCGCTTTCGCCGGGCGCCACGTGGACCGCTCACCGGGCGGCGAGCGTGCTTCGCCCACCTTTCGCCGGGCGCCACGTGGACGCTTCGCCGCCGGGCGTCTTCGCCCAGGCGTCGGGCGCCACGTGGACGCCGGCGGCGCCACGTCTTCGCCCACGCTTGCCGGGCGCCCGTGGCGCTGCTTTCGCCGGGGCGTCTTCGCCCACTGCTCGCCGGGCACCACGCGGATCGCCACGGGCACCGAGTGCTCGTAGGCGGCGTGCGTCGCCCACTGCTCGCCGGGCGCCGTGGGTCGGCGATGTCGATCACGTGTTGACCGCTTTGTCTTGTGAAGGTACCCCAAATGAAGAGTACTGCCGACAATAGCCCGGCCCGCTGAAGCGTATCAAAGCTTACTTTAGAACCTTCATTAAATGCCTAAGCGTGCTCTGGGTGGGGCCACCACTCATGAGGGTACGCCTCGATTCCCCTCCGCGTGTCTGCAGATTTTTCTCGGGACGCGACGCGACGATCTTGTCTTCCCTGTGAACCGTCGGTGCGGTAGCATATATAGATAGGTTCATCTGTATCAAGCGATTTTTCGCCTTCTTCTTCCTTACGCACCCATCTTCTACTCCTTCAATCTCTTTGCTAAAAAACCTTCGTCTTCTTTATGGCGCCTACATTCCCGGCCTCCATCGGACTCCCATGCGGTGGGCGGAATCGCCATCTGGCGCGGAGGCACCTTCCGCCTCGGCGGGGACCTCCACGCCATGGTGCCTTTCTCGACGAAATCCTTCTCCACACTTGGGCCATGATGGCGGGCTGGTTCCGCCATTTTCCGAGTTCTTCCTCACGATCCTTCACTTCTCGAGATCCACCACCTTCACCTCACCCCCAACTCTATTATCTTTCTTTTCATTTTGCACACCTCTGTGAAATGTTCATGGGGGTGATGCGAATCTTCCACTCTTCCGCTACTTCTTTCTCTGCGCCCTCCATGACAATGAGATAGTGGGGTCTGCTACTTCACTTCTTGAGGCAGGATGGCCTCATCTATATCCCCTTCGGCCGGTCCAGCCCAGGAGATCATGGCGCGTGAATGGTCATACATCCAAGATAACAATGGCGTCGCATATGAACGTGCCAACGGGGGCCGAGGCCATCGAGGATGGAACTCTCGGTCGAGGAGACAATGAACTTCAGCGTAATGGCGACCCGCGTCCTCCGTTGCGGGAAGCCGGGAATTTGTCTGAGGCTAGTGGCGGGACCGTGGCGGAGGATCACTCTCGCGCCACAAGATCCGCTTACGCATGGCGATATCACGAGCGGCAACGGCGCTGCAGCGCCGCGTGGCGGGACGTGAGTCTTCGTCTTTCTTTAGCTTTTTCTTGCGTACATGCTCTTTTTTGCGATCTCCTACCAACCGGCAGCCACTTTTTGTCCATTGCTAGGCGCGGGGAACTTGGATGAAGCGACTCAGGGCGATGGCTCGCCGTACTTATCTTCTTGGGATTCGGCCGGCACTTTTTTCTGCCATGCGGCCACCGGCTACTATCTGGAGCCGCGGAGCGCTTAAAGGTCGTAAAGTGCTCCCGCCATGAGACTCCACGGACTGCCGCGGTGCGGCCAGCTGCCCACTGGTGTCGAGGACATCGCTTCGCCAAATGATCGGGCGTGGGCAAGCGATCGCATGCCCTGACACCACGGGTCCGGACTCCAGAGGGCCAGCGTGGGCCTTGGCCAAACTTCGCCGCGAGCCCCATCGCGTGGCGGATCCTTCACAGGCGGCCACGCAAGCCGCTAATCTCGATTCATCGCCGTGGCGCCGCCTCGCGGCGCTGCCCGGCGTCTCCTCCTCTGGCGCCAGCCCGATATTCTCTCCTCCGTGGCCTCAACGGCGGGCGCCTAACTCATCGGCTATAGAGCCTGTGCCACCATCAACAAGGTGGCCTTACACTCCCTAATGGCGGCCTCGGCTGAGGGCACCGCCAAGGGGGCCTCAGACGCGCCAGGGAAACGCCACCGCCACCGGCGCCGTCGCCCCGCCAGATACCCGGCAGCTAGAGAGGCCGGGCGGGTGACCCAGCGCCAGCGCCTCCGAAACCTCGCACCGCGCCGCCATAGCCCCCCACCGACGCCACGTCGAGCTCTTCAAGACTCGGCGATTTACCTGGCAAGACTGAGCACTGACCCTTTGCCGCCGCGAACCGCATCGGTCGACATTGCCCGGCTAAGCGTCGGTGAGGGGCGAATCGCAGGCAGCGGTGCGGGTGACACGGCGGAGACAACATTGGCGCAAGAGAGAACCGATGCCGCCATGACATGCGACGGCCGAGAGGGTCAAGATCGGCGCGAGGGCGAGATGGCGGCAAGACCTCGAGTGGAGTCCTTCCGCTGCGGGCGCAACTTTGTCGGTCATGCTCAAGAAGGCCTTCAGCGCCGCGAAGAGGTGCACGAACCCTTGGGGTGGCCTGAGCGTGCGGCCGAGGACTCCGCATGCGGTTCGCCCGCGACCAACCAGGCCGCGGGCGCTCGGGATCGCGAAGCCCTAGCCACTCGATCCACGGTGGAAGGTCGAGAGGTCGCGATCATGACCGCGACCTATACGCTGGCTCGTTGGGCTACCAGCGACGCCGCCCTCGATCCCTTAGCGGGTGGCGGCCGGTGTTGAGGGAGCCTTGGCAGCGGAGGCGAGGCGCGCACGCCGAAAGAAACGCGTGGCCGGATCTTGCAAGTTGAGCAACCGATCATGGATGTCTCCACCCACCGGGCCGTGGAAGGCGGCGAAGCGACAACATCGACGCCGGCGACGAGGAGTGAAAGGCGGCTTCTTGATTCATTTTGCTTTTCTCTCTTTTTTTTGCTTGACCTACTGCATGTACAAACACTTAAGTGGTATAGCGATCGAGACATTCTGGGTTTAACGCTATTTTGCCGGTTCTTTTCGTTTTGTGCGATCAAATTTGTTAGATTAAACCGTTAAGCGGCAAACCTTTTAACTTGGCCGGAGCAGTGAGAACGCAGGTTAGGCGGCATCTTTGAGTTCCGCCGGTGATTCTGCGTGCTTCTTGCCGCAAACACAAGTAAGGATCACACAAGTCATACGGGACTTAGGCAAAAATCGTACCTGAGTCCGTGGAGACGCTAGGCGTAAGCTTGGTCTTTCTTGCGGGATTGTCACTTGGTTCAAACCCTTACGGAATTGGGACCACGATGATCGCTGAAAGCGCGTCGCAGAACGTGGCAAGGCAACAAGTTTTGGAGTGTATTTAGACCACCGCACTCAGCGGTGGCGACCGGTGATGCCGAGAGCCAACCAACGAGGCGTCTGGCCGTGTCTGAGTACCACGTCTAACTTGCACCGGTTGCTTGCCGCACCGAACGTTAACGCTTTTAACACATCTCCTTGATCATGAGGGCCGTTAATTTTGGCGCTTGTGACAATCACAGCGTAACTTGCCCATCTTAGTATATGCGCATAAGGAAATGGTCGAAAATCGACAAGTAGCACTTATCTTGCTTTTTATATCATTTGGCTGACTAGCCCCCAAGTCTCTGGCGACCACGGAGACTCGGGCGAGCACTTAAGGAGCTTAGGCGACCAGCCCCGAGCCTGGGCAACCATGGAGAAGCTTGGGGCGACCACGAAGGAGCTTGGGGCGGCCAGCTCCCGAGCCCCTGGGCGACCACGAAGAAGCTTGAGGCGACCTCGAAGGAGCTTGGGGCGACCAGCTCCCGAGCTCCTGGGCGACCACGAAGAAGCTTGAGGCGACCTCGAAGGAGCTTGGGGCGACCAGCCCCCGAGCCTCCGGGCGACCACGAAAAAGCTTCGGGGAACCGCTGCTGACAGAATGAGTAGGCATACGCAGGATAAATCCGAACGATATAGGTCCCCGCATGGAATGAGCCCCGGTTCCTTTTTGATTTCTAAGTCCTTGCGATTTCTCGGAAGTCAAACCATGGCGCTGTGCGTCAAAGCAGCGGGCTTCCAGGAGGGGTACTAGACTAACGTTGCTCGCGGTGACAACGGCGGTGCTTGAGGAGCCAACCCGAGGTGTGCGAGCGTTTGAAACCACCGTGCCCTAGCCCTGAGTACTTTGTCCTTATGGGACCACGAGCACGAGTGACTCTCTGGATCATCAAGGAATTAGCCAACACACGGAACCAATGACATTCATGCACAAAGAACTTGCTTCTATGGGCAAGAAGTGGGCGACAATGGTAAATTGAAAGCCTTTTAGGCGATAACCTTACTAACTTGAAGCCGCCAACCCGACCAAGGAGAGTCTTACCTCATGGTTTGTCACGGTAGCAATGAAACACCTAAGTCCTTCATGGATAGAACTTCATGATAACTCTATGTTATAGGAATTTGTCGGTTCTTCGCCGTCCTCGATGGCAGTAGGACGCGCCGGGCGAGATCTTGAGACCACCTTGAAGGGGCCCTCCCATCGGGGAGACAATTTGTGCAACCTGGCATGCGTCTGAATTCTGCGCAAGACCAGGTCGCCTACCGCCAGTGTTCTCTCAGAGACCCGGGTGGCGTGGTACCGCCTGAGACTTTGCTGGTAGCGGGCGGCGCGGAGAGCAGCACGATCCCGCACCTCCTCTAAAAGGTTGACATCTTCTCGCCGGAGATCCTCTTGGTCATCTTCGTTGAATCTTGAGGCAGCGAGCCGGCGGCAGCTCGGAGGAGAAACGACCTACGCCCGTATACCGGGAAGAAGGCGTCTACGCTTTGTGCGCGGTACAGGTGTGGTCGCGGGCGACCACGCATGGCGGGAGCTCTTCCGTCCACCGCGCCCTTTTGTGAAGTCGATCAAACGCTCTTGTCTTGAGGCCCTTCAACACCGGTAGCGTTAGCGCGTTCCGCTGCCCGTTGCTCATAGGATGGGCCACGAAAGCAAAGCATACCTTGGTGCCCATTTCATCGCGAACTCGAGAAAAGCCGTTGGTGAATTGGGTCCGTTAGCCGGTGATGATGCGATTGGCGACTCCAAAGCGGCGAAGATCCCGCATAAACTTGGCGGCGCAACGCCGTGATGGCATCGCCTCGGCCTCAACCCACTTTGTAAACTTATCGATGGCGGCGAAGAGGTGGGTGAAGCCCCGTGGCCCGCGAGAACGGACCAGGGATATCGGCCCCGGATCGCAAGCGGCGGAGAGGCGGGATGGTTTGCGAGCCTAAATTTGGTCGGTGGATTTACTGGCGAAGAAGACAAGCCTCGCATGTCCTCACGGCTCGCAAGCATCACGGAGGCGATGAGGCCAATAAAATCCTGGCGGGCGCTTTTATCGACCGGCGTTCGGCCGGACATATGGCTCCTTTGCGCCTCCATGGATATCGAGCGCGAGGTTGCTCCCTCTTCGAAAGTGATGCGCCGGCGAACTCGTTTACGCCTGGCGATATAGGTCCCCACCTACGGGTATAGCACTTGGCCTTACGTGCGATCTTCTCTGCCGAGGCATCATCGTCGGGATCACTTGGTCACGGAAGGCTAAGATAGGATCCATCCACCGATCTTCCTGGCCAAGTGCGGCGACCACTCGGTGCTCGCCCGGGTACTCAGCTGGGCCGAGCTTTTCCGCTGGCGCCCCTTGGCCGCCGCCTTCCCTCGGACCGAGAAATTTGGCGGGCCTTGTCTTTCCCTCGGGAGGGGGGCCATGGCCAGTGTTGCCTTCTACTGGCCGGAGGTCGCAATAGTGCTTGTCGCCACTTTGGGTGGGGGCTGCGCAATGACACCATCGTCCCCACCCAAATCGGGGCCGTGATGGGCGGTCGCGATAGCCTTTCTTCAAGACTCCAGCCGGAACAGAGCCCTTAGGGCCGAGGCTGCAGCCCGTCCATAAGGTGATTATTCGTCTCGGGGACATGGGTATATCCCAAACCTTCAAAATGGCGCTCCATTTTGGGACCTCACTTGAGTGCGTCGCCATGGTGGGGTCGAACATTGGAACTCCTTCCGCTTGATTGATGACCAGCGAGGAGTCTCCTTGACTTGAGACGCCGAGATGCCCAGCCAAGCGTCATAATCTGCCAAAGCGGTGCCCTCGTACTCGGCTATGTTGTTTGTGGCTTTGAACTCGAGGGCGACCACATCTTTGGAGGATGTCCCGGTCGGGAGACGGTGACCCACCCAGCGCCTCCAACTGAAGGAACCATCAAGAACAAGGTCCGGGGAGAGGCGCGGAGTATCTTCAGCTTGGAGTGCCGAGTCCACTCGAATCGAACTCCGCTTGACCGACTTTTGATGGCGGTCTGAGGGTACAAATTGAGGTTGAATTCCCCAGTTCCACGCCCATTTGCAATCCGCCCTCGGCTTCTCGGTTATGAAGGATCTCGCAGAGGTAGGCGTGACCACGGTAATCTCCGCCCGAAATAATGGCGCGGACTTCTGGGCGCCACGGGACTGCATCTGACATCTTGAGCTGCGGTCCGGGTCTCGGCCGTCACGATACCTTCTTGATGTAGTACACGGCCTTTGGTCGCCTTCCCTCTCCTAATCAACACCGCGCTCACCACCTCGGGGGTGGCGGCTATGTCTGAACAACGGCTCACGGTCTTGAAACCAAAGCCGGGGAGGAGAGGTACTTCAATTCTTCAAGCATATACAGGCTTCTTGATCCACTCGAAGTGGTTTGTCTTCTTGGCAATGACTTAAAAGGCAAGCTTTTTCTCCCAGCCGCAATGAACCGCCCGGGGAGGCAGGCGACCGGCCGAACATTGACTTGCTTGAGTCGCTACCGGGCGGCTTCATGTGCTCGATGGTGATATCTTATCGGGTTGGCTTCAATGCCGGTTTGGACACCGAAAGCCCAATAGCTTCTTGGGAGGGCACTGCGAACACGCATTTTTTCGGGTTGAGCTTCAGCAGTTCTTAGGAGGTTAGCGAAGGTCTCCTCGAGTCTTGGATCGAGTTCTTCATTCTTTTTATCTTCACAACTAAATCATCAACATAAACCTCAAGATTTAGCCCTATCTGGGGCGGAAGGTAATGTGCATGGCACGTTGGTAAGTGGAACCGGCATTCTTTAAACCAAAAGCCATCCTTACATAACGAGAGACACGTAGGGGTTACAATGCGTCTCTTCATCTTCAAAGCGCCATGCTAATCTGGTGGTACCGGTGCGCATCCGAAGCCTGTGATTCGCACCGGCCCTAGTGGAGTCAACAATGAGATCGACCGGCGGTAAAATCCTTCAGGCGAGCCTTGTTGAGTCGGTGAAATCGACACATACGCGCCATTTCCGTTGGACTTCTTAGCGAGCACAGGGTTGGCGAGCCACTCGAGATGAAGACCTCCGGACGATCTCCGCTCGGCTTCTCCACCTCCTCTCGAATGGCGTCTTGGCCTCGGGCGCCGCCTCCGGACCTTCGCGGGCCGGGCCGCGCCTCGGGAACGTTAATCATGCTCGATCACCTCCCTAAGGGACCCGACCATATCGGACGGTTGCGGGCGAACACGTCGGAATTGGTGGAGGAAGGTGACAGCGCGTCTTCTATTTGGCGCCGAGGTTGGCGCCAATGTTGGCGGCCTTCGGGGTTCACTTTCGCTTTCGTAGCGACCACCTTAACATCACCGTGGGAGCCGTATGGTCGAACTGAGGGCTCCAGAGAAGCGGCGTCTAGGCGCCAGCAGTGGCACCGGCCAGTCTGCGCAACAAGCAGCGCAAGGCCTCGGCCTTATCCACCTGACCACAATGGGGCCAGCGGACCGGCATTTCACCACCATGTACGCGTTGTGGGTGGCGCCATGAGCCGGGCCAGCGCCGGTCGGCCGAGTATGGCATTATAGGGGAGGTCAAGTCGGCGACCTCGAAATCCACCAATCGGTGCGGTAATTGTCCCTCTCCCAAGGTAATCGGGAGGCGCACTGTCGAGGGCATCAAACCAACCTCTGGGGCTACCTCAAGAAGAAGCGGTGGCGCGCAGATCTGCGCCATGATCAAGCGCCGGAACACTAAGGAGGACGGAGGTTGATAGAACTCCCCGTCCACCGGCATCTGGGTGAGCCGCCGTTCCGGACGGTGGGCGACACTACGACCGGGAGGTGCCCCAAGCCATTGGCGCCCTCGGGATGGTCAGCCTGTCTGAAGGTGAGAGTTTGCTCAGACCACTTCAACATCCGACCCGCCCCCGAGCTCGATGTGGTGGCACACACTTCCCTCTTGGTTTATGGCGGCGTTGGAGGGAGGTGGGCGACCCACCATGAATATAGGCCACCACGTGATCGGCTGTTGGAAGGCCACGGAGGATCTTCATCTTGATCATCGTCGGTGGCGCTCCTTGAGCCGTTTCTCCACCATCTTGTCCATGACCGGCAACTATCTAGGTCATGGGAATTGGTCTTGTGTATTGGGCAATAGGGCTCGCCCTCTTTACGTCGCGGCGGTCATTCCCACGCATCGCGGCGGTAAATCCGCGTCGATTCTGGCGATCACCACGCGGTCACAGCGGTCACCACGCCGCTTCATGGCGGTCTTCACGCTCGATCGCGGCGATTGCGCTTCGGCGCAGGATCTTCTTCGTCGTCGTCTTCGGCGGCAAGACACCTGGTCTCACCGCCTCGCCCTTCGCGCCTTCTTGCTCGGCGGGACCCTTGAGGTCCGGCCTCATCCTGTTGTAGCCACCCTTGGGGGGCGCGCCTTCCCTGCCTCCATGCGCGCACACTTATGTGCGAGGAGAAGAGCTTCGGAGGTGGAGTTGATGGTGCGGTGGCCATCTTCTCCTTCATCTTCTTGATCGCGTACACCCCTCTGAAAGCGATGATGACCGATTGCTCGAAATATGGGGATTGTGTTGCGGCGGTGGCGAACCGCCGGATGAAGTCATGGCGACTCCCCTTCTCTTGCTCCAGGCGTGGAGGTCATCCTCCCTGCACCGGAGCTGCTTGAAGAGCCACGAAAATTGGCGACAAAGATGTCGCTAACTTTCCCCACGAGTGCAAACCAGCGGGAGATTTAGCGACCAGAGCGAGGCGAGACTGTCAAGGCTGTTGGGAGAGTAGTTAGCCATGACTTTTTCGGATCCGCGGTTGCCTCGCACCATCGTCGTATAGATTTGGAGGAACTCCTCGGGTTGGTGGTGCTGTCATATTTTTCTATGGCCGCCGGGCGGAACCGTCCGACCAGATTCTGTGGCCTGTCGCCGGAGAAGGCACGCACCCGTACAATAGAGGGAACCGAGCCGCCGTCGAAGGCCGGTCCGTGATCGTCCGTGGCGCGAGCGGCTCGTAGGCCGGAGGTGAACTTCCTCTCGGTTCCGAGGATGAGAGCCATGGGGGACTCTCATCGTCGTACCGCCACCGCTGCAAGTGGCGGCGCTCTTGGTCGGGCGGCGTGGCGAAGGCCATCATGAGGTCATCGCCCTACGCCGCTGCTCTCGTCGAGATAGAGGCGGAGGTCCCCGCGAGTTCCTCGAGCCGGGACCGGTTCGCGCGCCTTTCTCGACCACAGCCCCCCTGGGCAGGGGCCTTTCTCGTTAGGCGGTGGAGGCTGAGGCGCTGCATGCGCCTTAAGCGTCAAAGGCGATTGGTACTGTTGGCGAAACCCTACCGAGTTGGGCGCATCCACGAGGCCAATGCTGTTCACCCGCGGAGTGGCGAAGTCCTACAAACTCCACCGGGTGGTCGAGAAAAACGGCGGCGTGCAAGTTACTGGCGGTGGCGGCCTCAAGGCGGCTGTGACGCCGCAGGCTGCTCCCGGCTCTGCGAAGCAATTGCGCCGCCTGCGAGCGAGGTGAGACGATCCCTCGGCCGTGGCGGACGCGAGGCGCCTTGGTCGTCACTCGCCCGCCGATATCCTCGTCTTGAGATCGCCATCTTGATGCACGAGCTTGCCGAATCGCGAACACCGTTAGCGGGAGTTAGCGGAAAAAGCCAACCACTAGCCCCTACAGCGCCCTGTCGGCGTGATTCCGCTTCACAGGCCGAGTCTGACTAGGGTTTTGTTGGGGAGGCGTCTTGTGGCAGGCTAAACCTGGCGAGAAACCCTAGGAACTCCCCCCGCGAGCTTCGCCACTAAGAACTAGGAACAACCAGATTTTTACCTGAGTTCAGCCCCCTTTTCCTCGGATAACGGCCTTACTTCTGCTAGATTGCTTATAGAGAGTGTTTGGAAAGCCGCGATACAAAGCTTAGGAATTATCGGTTCTTCCTTAGGCTCTCATCATGTACTCTTGCTTGTTCTCCTCAACCTTGACCCTCTTTTCCCCATGCACCCGAGGCCCCTTATATAGGCGGACCAGTAGGCGGAGTGCGAGGAGGTCATCATGCTATCTTCATACATTTATTACTCCTTCCCGTGTCCCGTTCCTCCGGCCTCATTAAATGCCGGCGCATGGCCGCCCGATCCCGCCGGGATGTGACCCTTTCTTGACAAAGTTGGTGAGAGCGTCGAGGAATGTGCTTATGGCGAAATCCTCGCGGTTTGGCAGGTCGACAACTGCTGTCCTGTCGCCTGAGCATCTGACGGGAAGGAGCCTTCGGTGAAGCCACCTCGCACCACCTTTTTGCCTTCTTGGCGGGCGGCGGGCGTGCTCGCCACCTTTCTTTCGCCGGGCGCCACGGGCTGGTCGGCCGGGCGGCGAGCGTGCTCGCCCTGCTTTCCGGGCGCCGTGGGTCTGACGTGTCGGCCGCCGTGTTGACCGCTTTGTCGCGGCGAAGAGGGTACCCAGTAGCAATCTGTACCGGCAGTCTGGAGGATCAATGGCTAAGATGAATAGGTGCAATGACGGGGATCTCCTTGCCGCAATCCACGCCAGTGCTTAATTTGAGCTCCGGGCACCCCGTTTAGAAGGATCGATGAGGAAGCCGTCGCAAAACAAGTGGATAGCCATTAGGCGCCACCGGGTCCAAAACCGCGTGCTGAAGAAGGCCTAGAAGGTATTCCCAAGAAAGCGAATCAAAAGCCTTTTCAATGTCGGCTTGAGCATGAGGACGGTGTCGCGTTCTATGATAGAACCTTGCACAGGCTGCGAACAACGAGAAATTGTCTTGAATACTTGACCTTTGATGAGCAGCTCTCGGGATTTGGAGATCATCGCATCAATATGCGTGGCGAGCGCAAAGGCCAACACCTTTGATATGATCTTTACCTTGAGTGAATCGGTGATCGGACGGAAGTCCGATGCCTGGCCGAGATATCTTTTTAGGAATGAGAGCAATGTAGGTTTGTGTTGAGTTCAAAGAAAAGCTTACATCGGCGAGTTTGAAAACCAGAGACAACGTCCATTAAGTCGTGTAATGATTTCCCGGCATTGTTTGTAGAAAAGTATAGAGTAACCATCGGCGAGCACCTTTTTACGGCGGCGATGTAATGCATGCTTTACCTCCTCCTCTCGTGATTGGCACCTCCGGTGTTTCCATCTGATGAGCGAGAGGTTCGATTGTTGCCGTTTATGTCTTGGCGTGAGATTTTTTTCCCCAAAATTGATGAAAAGTGTTGGAATAAATTTCTTCTTTGTCCGTTGTGTGAGTAGTCGCTACTTGTGGTCATTACTCAAGGACTGGATATAGTTTTTCGGCTGACGACCATTTGCCTTGAGATGAAAAAAAGCAGTGTTAGCATCCCCCAATTTTAGCCAAGTGACAGAGAGGCTGTCTCATGGTGCCTTTTCCACGGCGGCAAGGCCAAGAACTCTTAACCCGAGCCTGCGGGCTGTTGTTACTGAGAGAGCTCTGGATTCTGGGCCACATCGGTAGAAGGATAATCTCATTAGCGAAGCAAGCTAACGCTTAGTATCGCCGAGAAAGCAAGCACTCCGAGCCTGGCGTTGGCGGTTGTCGGAGTTTGTGTGCTATCCTTTTAAGCGGATTCTGGCTGAAGTGGGCTCACACCGAACTGCTTGAACTATGTGTTTTGAATCCGGTAGTCTAGTCTAAAATTTTGAATCTGAACGTGCGAGGTCTCCTGGGTCCGTCTTCGCTAGTTAGCAGAAGAGGGCAATGGTCAGACATGGATGAAGAGAGGGCCTGCAACATATGACTTGAGAAGATGACATCCCAGTGGTCGTTGCAGAAAACACGATCAAGCTTGACAAGTGTCGGCTCATTACGTTCATTGCTCCATGTGTACTTTCGATTTCGCAGTGGGATTTCCTGCAGCTCACATCGATTGATAGCCGCACGGAAATTTGCCATTTGACGACGGTTGATGTTTGTGTTATTTTTGTCTCTTGCTTCGTAGATGAGGCAAGAATGCATAACCAACCTTAGTTCTTGGGAAGCCACTCCACCAATGAAGGCAGCCACGGGATGAGTATGCACCCCCAAACCGGCACACTTCAGCAATCAGGTCATCGGACAAGGATGCTCCGTTCAAACCCATGTCACTTAGCACCGACACAGCAACCGTCTTCAGCCTAGGCACATCCTCATCAATCTCACTATTGAATCCAGTGCGTATTAGCATTATAAAAACAGAATTTCTTTGTTAAAAGTGTGATACCATAATGTTCACCAAAAGCAAATGAACATTTTTCCAGGTAATCTGTCATAGTTGGCAGCAAATCGATCAACGGCACGTAGGAGAGTATAGAAGTTCATCGCGAAGCTGCGGCAACAAATTTGCTTGTCATTTGAGAAGCCATTTGGTTTAGAAAGTAAAAAGAAAAGGAAAATATTGACCATGCAAGGGTTAGCCATTCCAATAGAAAATAATTCGCATGCAATATTCAAAGCAAAGGATTAAACATAAACTGACTCCGGCATAATTTCTCCACCTACGCAAATGTTGCATTGCATACTGCAGTGCTGTGAACAATAGGTTGAAAAAAAACCTTGCATTTGTAACAAGAAACTGAAGCTTCATGCCACCATCGATAACAAGCAAATGAGCATTCCTCGCTAAGTTTGGTGTGAGCATCCATGAATCAACAGGGAATAAAGCCAAGTACTTATGAGCTGAGAATTGATGGGATGGGCAAGCAACATGCTCTGCTATGAAGCCCAGAATCAGGACGACAATGGCATTTATATTCCAGGCATTTACATTACAATTCTTCATAGTTTCACGAAATTTTGCTTACTAATCTTCGACACAATGCTAATTCCACTATATTCTAGAATTAGCTAGTTCTAGAGTGACACATTTGGTAAAAATAGATGGTATTGTAGTCAAAAGAATGTGCTGCAATTTTGTGGCTCACACGTCACAATATTGCAGCAAATGTAATTGTAGTAGTAGGATCATATATAACATTTTTTTACGTTGATTGCAACACAACATATACATGTGACACTGCATAGAATTGGCACTTGGCAACCTCAAAGATGTCATAGTTGAAGAACACGAACAAATAAAATTTCCGTCCTCTACAACTGAAGAGATGAACCGGCAAAATAAGACGAATAGATACTGACCAGAAGTCTTCATCGGTGAAGTAATTTTGAACTTCAGAAAGAAGATGAGAGCTAAATTCCTCCATACTACGGTATCTATAGACCTAGACAATAAAAATCACTCAATGGCGAGAAAATTGATCGCTTAAGGCAAACAACAAAAGAGGAAAAAAAAGCAGATTTACAACAAAACTGATCAAAACGATAGTTTTCTGGGTATCTTTCTACAATATTTATCAACCAAAACTAATTGAAATTAACAGCTAAGAATAAGCAGGTGTAAGAAATTTGAACACAACATGCCCCTTGGGGATATAAATTAAACCTTGGGAGTTGCACCGCGAAGAGTTTCAGAGTTGCATCTCTTGTGCAATTTACTCTACATTACTCTTACTATTTTATTTTTTGAAGCAGTGAGTAAGCGATGGCGATGTCATGAGTCTGCAGTGACATGTGCATAGATTCACTTTATTCAATTTATCAAATATGGTATGGATAACAAAAGGCGCAAGGTTCTTTCATCACTAAACCCAATCGGTATCGACTGTCACAATAAGATGTACAGACAAAGAATCATAAATGTAAGCTACAAAACATATATTTGACGTAAAAGCAACTTACTCTGAGTTTTCTAGCATTTTTACAAAACGTTTTGATATACGCCCTTGAAATAGAGTCGTGGTCTCTCGCCAATTCGCTTCAAGATATCTTTTACACGATGCTCCATGGCTAGATAGTCAAATGCAGCGTTAGATTAATAAATCTTTTGCAGGTTTACATAATACCTGTAAAGGTCGAAAACGAAACTTTACTATATTCATGTAATAGAAAAAATAGTTATGAAAAAACAGAGGTTGAATCGAGATAATAGTAAAGTGGATGGCGGTACGCAAGACACTAATTCAAGGAACATTTGGACTTGATGACAACCAAGAGGACTCAAGCAACACAAGTTTACGGTGTTTCACTTGGGGACAACTTTCTTGGTCCTTTTGATAATGGAAGTTTTATTAATTTCAAGAAAGTTACATCAAGAAGATACAAACCCTGAAATTACTTCCGACCTCTTGCTTAAAAGCACGTACCAAACAAGAAAGAAAAAAGAAGACGCACACATTAATAGCTAGCAATTGAAGACTAGACCGCCATCCATGCGGTAGGGAATAGAAGTCCTGGCAACCTGCATTAAAACGATGAGAAACCACCACCAAAAGAAACTAGCATCTCCTCCATCGCAACACAACCTCAAGCGACGACATAGGAATAGCAAAAGGCAAAATGCAAAATTAGCAAAATAACTCTAGAGACCCATAATCAAGGCTGAGATCGCCACCCGTGAGCACAGGGAGAAAAAGGACTTGGCCGCTTGCACCATGATTCTACGATCCTACCACAACCCACACTGCAAGTCCTCATTTGGAGAATAGCCCAACCGAGAGCCGATAAGCGCATAAAGGATAACCTGTAAAGGAGATATCAAGACTTTTGTTAAAAACCATATCATTTCGCAATTCCAGATTGACCAACACAAAGCCGTCGCTCCAAGCAGAAACAAAGGTTTCCAAACTTTGTTGAGACTATAAAGCCAATTTCCAAACATATGTTCGACGCTAATAGGTTGTTTTATCCCGGTTGCTATATGAAGGACACACCAAACATACCGAGCAAAACGACATTCAAAGAACAAATGTTTGATTGTCTCGTTTTTGTGGCAGAAAACACAAGACAAATTACCCTTCCAATTTCGTTTAGCTAAATTATCTTTCGTAAGTACCATAAGAAGATTTTAATTCTCAACGGAGCTTTTAACTTCCACAATTTTCTGTTCTCATTGGGGATGTTCTTTGAGGATTAAAGCGGCATAGTGAGATTTTACCGAGAACCGACCATCTGAGGTTAGGTTCCAGTAAAAGATATCCTGTTCATGTGATAGAACAACTCCTTCAATGCGAGCCAGCAATTCATTCCAAGCAACCAGCTTTGGACCGATGAGAAGTCTTCGCCAAGAGAAGTTAGGAGGCGAAGATCTCAATGCTTCGAAATTGATAGAGCTTTTGAGTCCGACTATATTATATAAGGAAGGATCATTGTTCACTCGGAGGTGATCCACCCATCCGGATGTCTTCCTTAAACGAACTTGTGATCCATTTTTCACAACAAAGGTTCAAACGAAGAAAGTCTCGCTTTCACCTTCATTGAACAAGACCAAAATGAGAGTCTCCTGCTTCCTTTCCACTTGAGCCAAAGACTTTGAACCCAAGTATTTGTTTTGAAGAATTTGTTGCCACAACCCATTTGAAGAAAGCAATCTATATAACCACTTGCTAAGGAGGGAAATATTTTTGTTATTTAGATCATGAATCCCGAGACCTCCTTGTTCTTTTGGTTGGCATAGAATGCTCCATTTGGTAAGTCTATATTTTTTCTTATATTCATCCCCTTGCCAGTAAAATCTGGATCGAAAATAATCTAGCTTTTTAAGGACTCCTTTGGGTAAGGAGAAGAAGGACATCATATCGTCGGAAGACCTGCCGATCTTGAGTTAATCAAAACAAAGGCGTCCTCCGATAGAGAGGTTCTTCCCTTTCCAACTACTAAGGCTTTTTCAACACGTTCTTCAACCTTCTTCCAATCACAATTTCTTAACTTTCTATAATGAATTGGGATGCCAAGGTAGCAGATTGGAAAATTCACAGCTTTGCATCCAAACAAGTCGGTAGAAATCTAGATAACTCTTGGGCTTTCCCAAAAGTAGAAAATCTCACTTTTATGAAAGTTGATCTTAAGACCGAAGCTTGCTCAAACGCATCACGAAGTAACTTCATATTACTGGCATATATCCCGGATCATGATCCAAAAAGGATAGTGTCATCTGCGTCTTGAAGGATTGAAAGCCCCCCCATCAACTAGGTGCGGGATAATTAGTCAAATTGCCCATCCAAAGTAGCTCTGCTTATAAGCACTTTTAGCATATCCGCTATGATATTAAACAACAAAGGAGATAGAGGATCTCCTTGTCAAGGCCTTTTCTGGTTTGAAAATAGGGCCCGACATCATCATTAACATTCACACTACACTACCCCGAAATGAAAGACTTAACCCATGAAATCCATTTAGGCGAAGCCTTTCATCCGGAGGGTCTCAAATGAAAAGGGCCATCGTGCTTTATCATACTTTCTCGAAATCTAATTTAAAAATTATCCCGCTTTGGTTTTTACTGATGGAGTTCGGTATGCAGATTTCATGAAGGATCACAACTCCTTCAAGAATATTCCTTCCTTTCATGAAAGCTGTTTGTGTCGGGCTGATCACTTTGTCGGCCACCGAGTTTAATCTACATGTGGCAACTTTAGTGAAAACCTTATAACTTACATTCAGCAAACAAATCGGTCTGTATTGTTGAATGATATTTGCGTCTTGAACCTTAGGGATCAGAGTAATAACACCAAAATTGAGACTAAAAAGAGGCAGAACTCCTCGAGATAGCTCATGGAACATCTGGACCAGGTCCCCTTTAATGGTTTCCCAAAATGTTTGATAAAATTTGGCCGAAACCATCGGCCCTCTGGCGCTTTTTGTGTTCCATTGAGAAGATTACCTCTTTAATCTCAATTTCGTAAAGTCAGTGGTCGAGAGATTATTCTCTAATCCGAAACTCGGGAATATCTAGATTATATGATTCATCTAAGGTGAAGGAGTTTTCTTGGTTCACCAAATAAATCCTTGTAAACCGGTGATAAAGTTTTTGAGATTAGCATGACCTCAATCCTCGCTATCTCCATTTTCAAGAAAGAAGATTTTCTTCTTCCTATGCCTCCCATTGGCAACCATATGGAAGTATCGAGTATTATTATCACCCAAAAGGATATTCTTAGCTTTGGCCCTGGTAATATTTAATCTCCTCTTCTCTAAGAAGTTTAGTCAGGATGATCCTGAGTATGAGCCAACAAGTTTTGTTCACTCTCACAAATCTCTAATTTCAAAGAAGGGTATCCAATATGTTGATAATGTTTTGGAGATCAAGTTTCTTTTTCTTGTAAACCCCATTAGTTTGAGCCGCCCAAATTTCTTAGGGATCTCATAACCTGCTCAACTTATTATTCCATCTTTTGGACGAAGTTCTTCCCTTATTTGTTTTGTTCCAGATATCAATGACTTGATTGTCAAAACCATTCCGCTGGAACCAGCTAAGTTCAAATTTGAATAATTTGTTGTTTCCCAAAAAGACCGGGGTTCCCGTATCTAGTAGTAAAGGGGTATGATCGATATACCCCTATCTAGAAACTTAGACCGTGACCAGCGGGTATTTCAGCTCCCATTCAGTTGACATGAGTACTCTATCTAGCTTTTCATAGGTAGGATTAGGCAAAGAGTTAGCCCAGGTGAATTGACATCCCGTTAGATCTATTTCTCTTAAATCAAAGCTATCAATGACTGCATTGAAAAGAAAAGGCCAACGGTTATTGAATCTAATGTTGTTTTTCTCCTTACTGCTTCTCAAGATGTTAAAATCCCCTCCGATGAGGGTGGGAAGTGGGTTTGCTTGGCGAGCTGGACCAAATCCGCTAGGAAAGTCGACTTGAAATCGCCCCGGCCGGCCCATAAACACCATCAAAATCCATTTAAAATTATCCGACTTATTACAGAGGTGAAATTTAATGTAAAAATCACCATCAACAATAAAGGGATACATCTAGACCGTGCGCTTACGACACCTAAAAGAATTCCCGGATCGGCCCGAGGTGGAAGGCGGTGTCAAACGAAATCCACCCCTCCAGAGAGACGCGTAAGATTCGTCTTTGACATATCCTACTTTCCGGTTTCCATTATAGCAATAAAGTGTAAATTAAGGTCTTTAACTGCCTCAGAAATATACCTGAATTTAGCCAAGTCTGACAGACCTCTGCTATTCCAGAAAAGGCCTTTCATTGTGATACTTTCTTTTTAGAATTATTTCCACCCTTCAAAGTTTCTCGTTTCTTGAAAGACTTTTTTGTTTTACGCTGGAAGCCATCAAATCACATAGCTTTGTGTCTAGCTCCACGTCATCAAAGTCAACCTCTGAAATGTCTTTTATTAGGTGATTGAGAAGGTCATTGTCAAGTTCATTGTCATCATCAATGTCGTTAATAAAAGAATTATCACATTCTTTATTCTTACTTTTTTTATACTGGGAGTTAACTTCTGTCTTTTTTAAAACCGACATTCTATCTACTTCCACACGCTTTAACATGTTAATTGACAAATTAACCGTCGAGGCATTGTTACCCACAATTAGCCCAATATTGTTAAGTCTTTTTGCACAAACCGGGTTGGGTAATGAGCTAATAGAAGGAGAGTTCAAGAAGATGTCGTACCAATTTGGTGAGGATGCAGCGAGAGAGCTGAATAAGTCATCATCTTTGGAGCAGACTCCTTTGCCCCATCTATGCTACCATCCAGATTACGAGTCAAGCTCTCCTCATAGCTTTCAAAGTTATATCTTCATCAGCAGAGAACTCCCATTAGCTGCAAAAAGAATTAATTCGAAGCTCCTCTGGCTGCTCGAGAGAAATTCTCAAGATGGGTATTACTCAGCCTCTGACTTATACCAGGATTAGGGACCAGTTGCACTGCAGGGATGGAAGGAATGTTATGAAACACCACATCCTTCAAGTTAGGCTCAGTAATCCCCACATTCTGCACCTCACTCATATCAGCATTCATTCCAACAAGATCATTTGCAATAGAGACAGTGGGGCTAAATGAGTCAACAAGAGAGTTTACCCTAATATCAGCAAATGGATGAAAAGTAAGCGTACATCAGATCCATAATCGCATGTTTGCTCCAACCGACACTTCCACTATAGACAGACCCCACATTCATTGACACATCATGTTCAGTTATAGAATTATCAAACTGAACTTCAGACTTGGAGATACCATTGCATACCTTATGGCCATTAGTTGATGTAGACTCTGGTAGTCTTGGAGACATATTCGAGACCATTGCTTGCAGCACTAGGTCAGGTTCTCCATTACCTGGGCCAATTGCATTCTGCCACACAGGATATTTGGTCAACTTCCCTTCCAGACTAGAAACCCGACCATTCATCCTTCCAACAAAATAGGGGATGGTGAGGAGAGGCAGCCAGATTTAATTCTTTGTGGGGATGGCCGGGTTTTTTGAGCACATGTTCATACATTTTCCAGCCTGCAACGAATTCAAGCAATTAGGAATGCATGGCTCAGAAATAATAAGAGTAGTCACAAGATCAGCATATACCTTGAGCCTGGTTTTTTCTGGAAGTAAGGATAGCTCAGAGGCATTAGTTAAATTAGTCATTCCAACTGCTTCTGGAACGAAATCAAAATTCCTCACTTCAGTCCTAAGATCTAGCAAGGTCTGCATCAAAGAAGAAGTAACCGGGTTCTCAACCATTGCAGATTCAGAATTCAGACATGGAGGCCTAGGGCTACGCAATGACAGGTTTAAAACCGGTTGATCAAACATTGAAGCCAGAGGTCGCTGGACAAAAGAGCACCTTCCCAGCAATTTTGACAGAGTATTAATAGGAGTCGGATCTTTAAGAGACATAGCATTCATGACAGCAGCAGTGATGTTTCTCTTCGGTGTAATTGCCCTGGACCCATATGTCATAGACACAGAGAGAGGCATATTTACAAAGCCACCTCAACTTTGGGGCATACTTACAATTAGTTCCAGGTAAGTAGGTAACTCCATCAAAGGCGATCGGTTTGCACCTTTGCACCGGTCTCAATGCCGCTTTGGCAATAGGAGTTGCCCTACAGGGACTCTTTGGAGAACTCACCTATATGAGTATGATCGTGAGGTCGCGACACGGAAGCTTGGGTATACTTCCGAAGATACTCATGAATAAAAGATATTAGGACATGACCTGAAAGTCCTATCCCGAGAGCTAAAACTAAAAGCGCCTCGACAGATGTTACTTGTGTGAAGTTTCTCACACCAAGGCGTTGGATCAAGGCCTTAGTCCTCCATCGTCTGTGGCAGAATGTAACACATGTATCTAGACTCGTGTTCAAACCCGAAGGTACACATTGTCAAACCCTTGTATCTAAAACAAGATCAGTTCTTCAAACATCAATTTTGGTGGGGATTGTTGGGAAAATTTGCTGTTTTTCCTTTGGGTTGGGTTGTGCTCATCTTGGTCGTGAGGGCAGCCCACTAGGGCACCAGAAGAGAGGAATAAGGCGACTTAGTCTCCTCCTCTGCTTGGTTATGGCGGCTCTATCTCTGGCGCATGCTTGCTCGGTCTTGAGAGAGCTGGCTAGATCCATGTGGATTGCCGAGTATCCAGGAGGAGGACGAGCTCGTCTCGCCGGCCGATGAGAGGACCAAGTCCTTGCAGTTGCGGCTAGAGGTCTTCTCTTCCCTATATACATTTTCCTAGCACTCCGTCCAGTACACAGCAAGTAAGAATCATCTCTCAATCCCTAGTTTTCCAATCGATATTCTTTGAGCACGGTTTGGGTTGTTGTGGGGATCATCCAGATCATTGATCCAATTGACTAGAACCTGATTTCTAGTCCTGTGCGCCCAACCTTTGGTTCTGTGCTTGATTGATCGGAAGGCTTGGTCTCGGGACCGATCCTTTGTGAGAGACTTTTGGTGTGGAGGTGTTGATCCTGCGGCAAGATTCTCGGTGAGGTTCACCTTAGCTTGTAGTGCCACATCTGCGATTTGGGCATTGTATCTCCGAACCGGCCTTCTTCCGTGGTACGGCGGGCGCTCTAGGTTTTCGGGACAGAATCTACATTGCGCTTGTTCTTATCTTCGAATAGCTTTGAGTGCTATTCCTCAGTGAGTATCTTTGCAAGATTGCTCTCTGTTCCTGCTGCCCTGTTGTTGCTCTGTGATGATTTGGGTATTGTGATGAAAGAACAATTAATCCTGTGATCTAGGCCTTGAATGGTAGACTTATATGCTGAGAATTATTGATTCATTCACCATCTAGATTATATCTGGCTGTTTGCAAGCTTCTGGCTGTTATTATTTTTCCTGTCAGTATTCTTATTCTTGCTAGCCTCTGGTTTGTACTTAGTGTCAGCATATTGCTCCAGTTCATGCGCAGTTACTTGTCTCAGTAGTTGTGATAATCAGATACATAGCTAGATTCACATTGTTTTGTTAGTATCATTTGTTTACATGCTTCTGGTTTGTTTATCGCCTCCTTGAACCGATTGATATATATGCTTTGCGAACCATCCATTGATTCGGTTGGCATCTGCTTAATATCCGATCTGAATATACTCTAATTTGAAGATAATCTAGTAAAAGTGTGATAAAACTGTCAATACTATGTGCATATTAAGGTGGTAAGAATTCAAGGCCTAATTCATCAATTAATTTGTTAACCGATGCGTGATTGAGGTGAAGATTCTAATCTTCATTCAACCCTAAATCGAGAGCACAAATTTATCAACCATCTTGATTTGTAGACATGATTCATAGATCAATTGACATTAGTCTTATGAATTACTTCTTCTATTTGACTATGTCAATTATGTTTTCGTTGAATTATGCAATTTTCTTTATACTGTTAATTGGAATAATCAATAGAATCTTGCTCTTATACTCGCATCTTTTCCAACAGACGATAGGTATGTAATCACGTCAGGCCGTGAAGGATGGTGTGCAGGTGAGTCGCCCCTGCCGCCGTCCATAAAGCAGCCTCATCCTTGATGGACTGAAGGATCTGGTCGTGGTTCCCCCAGGACTGTCGGAAAGTTCTGCTATTTCGCTCCTTCCACCATTGCCAGCATACAAGGATGATAACGGTTTTGAGGCCCTTTTTTGGTCCAACGTAACAATTTATGCATTGCAGGAACCAGGCCTCAAGGCTAGCGAAGCTACGCCAAGAAACTGGGTGAAGTGACGGCACGCGGATCCATTGCGCAACAGAGGCCCACATTCGACAGGCCTGAGGGCATTGGAGAAATAAGTGGTTGACCGTTTCCAGGTTTCTGCAGCACATGAGGCAGAAATATTGATTCGGCCATCCTCTTAGTTGTAGACGCTGAGCCGTCCAAAGCCGATTTAGTTGAGCAAGCCAGAAGAAAATCTTTTTTCTTAACGGCGCCCAAGCTGTCCAAACTGTGGAGCGGAAAGGTCGGGATGTGCTTCCAAAGAATTGGCAATGGTATGCGGACTTAGCTGAGTAAAGGCCATTAGAAGTTGGCTTCCAAACAGGTGAGTAAGCAGTAATCAGTAGTCTGTACAGCATGTGCATAGATTCAGCTTTATTCAATTTATCAAATATGGTATGGATAACAAAAGACTGCAAGGTTCTTTCATCACTAAACCCAATCAGCTGTCAGCCTGTCACAATAAGATGTACAGACAGCAATCGTAAACAGAAGCTACAAAACATATATTTGACGAAAGCAACTTACTCTGAGTTTTCTAGCATTTTTACAAAACGTTTTGATATACGCCCTTGAAATAGAGTCAGGGTCTCTGCCAATTCGCTTCAAGATATCTTTTACACGATGCTCCATGGCTAGATAGTCAAATGCAGCGTTAGATTAATAAATCTTTTGCAGGTTTACATAATACCTGTAAAGGTCAGACAACAGAAACTTTACTATATTCATGTAATAGAAAAAAATAGTTATGAAAACAGAGGTTGAATCTGAGATAATAGCAAAGCTGGATGACGGCTGCAAGACACTAATTCCAAGGAACATTTGGACTTGATGACAACCAAGAGGACTCAAGCAACACAAGTTCTGGTGTTTCACTTGGGGACAACTTTCTTGGTCCTGGCTTAGATCTTCTTTTGCAGCGTTTGGCAGAGAGCGACCTGAATCGTTCTGGCACACCACCTGCCAACAAGGAGGCAGTAGAAGCATTGCCAACTGTGAACATCCGGGAAGTATTGGGATGTTCAGTCTGTCTTGAGGATTTTGAAATGGGGACGGAGGCAAAGGAGATGCCCTGTCAACATATGTTTCATTCCCATTGCATCCTTCCATGGCTGGAGCTCCACAATTCTTGCCCAATCTGTCGATTTCAGTTGCCTACTTAGGAGTCAAAGAACCCATGTGAATCAGCCAGTGGTGTTGGGACAGTGAACAATGACGAAGATAATGCTGCTACAAGTAGTAGTGATGTAGAAAATTCTAACCATAATAGAGGCAACCATCCTGGTAGTCCTGTATTCTCTGCTTTGAGCGCGCTCTTCACAAATCCATCCTCGTCATCCTCATCTGATGAAAATATTCCACAGTTCTGAAAACCGAAGGTAACTACATTACTATGATCATATTGATGGAGACTATGGCAAGAACAATTCTTTTGTTAAAGCTTGTTATCTTCCTCAGTAGTTGCATTATCTGTATTGCATCCTGCGTGGCCTGGCCTTGCAATATGTCGGAGGAGTTCTAAAATGAGAGTCCTGAGAGACTGACGTCTTTATGTGTGTGTGTGTTGTAAATATCTTTTAAATTGACTCTGCAAAACAAGGCTATTCTCTTCGCTTTTCTGAAACCTACGTGGCTTGTAACCTGTTTGATGCCTGCTGTGTCTACTTATGTGAAATAAAAGTTAGCCTCTAGCATGTTTACCATCTCTAAAAACCTTCAGCGTGAATGAGAGGATTGCCAATTTGGTTAGCAGTTTGACCAAAGGCAGACTGCTCGCGCTCGGTAGTTATATCTGTAGCATTTGTTTGGCAATGGTAAAACGGCACCATGTTATCGGCTTAGGCTCGGTAACTTTGCTAGTCCTCATACATCATTGAATTCAGGAGTTACTGATCCAAAGTAGGATGATGGCAACCTATGCATATGGAAGGATGCTGGTGTGTATCAAGATTCAAATATCTGGTATCGTGTACTTCAGTTTCCTTCCCTGTTATTTTTTGTTTTGTTATTTGCAGGAATTTCTCATACATTGAGAATAATTTGTTGCTGCAACAGAGTCCGGCTGTAGCTGAAATCTGTTGTGATCGGTGAAGTTTGAAACTGGATTAGTATGATTGGCTGGATAAATCAAGCCACGTTTAAGTTAAGAAGCAGATTGCTTCTTTATGTTTTCTGAGCAAGAAAGGGCTTAGCTTCTTTTTTGTATGACTAGGTTCCATGATTGTGTTTATTTGCTAGGCGTGATTCTGTATCAACTTTAGGCCGGTATCCTATTCGTAACGTTGCTGTCTTCACAGTGTATCATGGAATACCTGATTTACAAGTGAGAGTTGCAGGTAGAAACTTGCAGCTCAGTGATTTGCTGAAATATTTTGCTCTATATTCAAGTTTTTTCAAGCACACATGATTGATTTCATACTGAAATTATTCTCATATAGCGGAGTACATGTATGTGAAATAGAAATTTCAGTGAAATTCATGTGGATTTGCGATTTAGTGCAATTTACTCATTAGTCTACTCCTTTCAAATGGGCCTAGCATTCCTTGATGCCTTGTTAGTCTAGGATGTAAATCTCTCATTTCGGAGATTGGTGTTGGTTTCTGTTTCGGATTTGATCCCCGGTAAGTTTTAGTTGCCCGTCTTTTTGCTGTTATTTCCAGACGATGTTGTGAAAAAGTTTCATACCAAAAAAACCTACAATGCGTGACGGTAACAGTAACATTTTTTTTTTTGGAAAGAAAGTAAGCCAATAACCATGCTTCTGAACTTCAGGAATATTGTTAAACCGTCAGTGTCATTTCGTTATGAAAATCACATTTTTTTCTACATATCATGGTAACTAAAGACCATAATTAAGTCTGCTGCTAAGACGTCCGGGTTGTCAACTGCTCGATTTCCCAAAGGTTTCAGTGAAAAAGTACCAATAATGTGCATGTCTAACCTAGTATATCATTTTATTTCCAAATATAGCCTCCAACGTTTTTTTGCAAAAATGACCTTCTCCCAGATTTTGTTGTGCACGGTAGCGCATGAGAGGACGACCGCTTTTGTTGTGCACGGGACATCGCTTGTGCACTATATAGCACAGTGCATCTGTTTTGCTTTTGTGCTGGGGTAGCGTGGGAGGATGTCTTCCACGCTTCCCTATCGTGGTAGCGTGTTCTCCCACGCTCGCATATACTACTGTAGTGAATTTCAGTTCTTTAGACACGCTAGGGGATATGTGTCTTTTTCTTGTTAAGCCTTCCACGGTGAAGGAGATTATTTTAACAAAAAATATGTATTAGGAAGCTAGATTTATAAAGTATACAAAAGGCTACACAGCATTCAAAAAGTACACACTGGATTGGACAACCGAGCCTGAACCAACGTGCAAGCTTCCCACATTTGAGTATGCACATACCACACTGCAATTTCTGCTGAAAAATACGCCACTTTCTAATGGAACGGAATGTTCAGTCGCCGGTCCTAGGAAGACCTCGAGTAAACTAGGACCATGGAAATCAGTCGTTGATGGGGGGTTTTTTGATCCGTTTCGTGGGGCATATGACACATCTCACGTGTGTTTTGCCGAGAAATTTCGTAGCACAGTTCTTGCGTGAGGAATCTCGTGTATCCCGGTCATTCATTAGGGTGATATGTGTGAAATATAATTCACGAGTAGAGATGGGCATCATGCCGGACTGGGCCGGCCTGGCTCGGACTCAACGTGCTTCAGACCTAAATCGTACCGGGCCGCGATAGCCCATTGTGCTGGCCCGGCTCGCTTTCGGCGAGCCTAGGCACACCCATTTGCGCTTCGTGCCGTGCCGGCCTTGGTGACCCATTTATACTATTGCTACGAGAGAAAATGATCACGGATTGATTTCTTTCTTTATCTTTCTAGGATTTCTTTTTTCTCTGGTCGAAACTAAATCCTATTGTGTTTATTCTTCTCGATTTCGTTGATTCGATTGCTCCTTCCAGTCATATGCATGAAGCCATGCATTTACTCCTTGATTTGCTCATCCACACGTACAACGCATGCATACATTCCCTTCCCCTCTCTAATCCATCTAGAGTTTTCTTCCTTTACTCCATGATTTGCTCACCCAAACATACAACGCAGCACGCACGACGAGCTGTTCGGGTCGTGCTGGGCCGTCCGTCGTGCCTGATTGGCAGGTCCAGCACGGCCCAGACAATCATCTTGACTCAACCCGTTTAGAACAGTTCCTACCGGACCGTGGGTCGGGTTGAACCAGACATGTCTTGTGCCGGCCTAAATTAACCAGGCCCAATGCCCACCTCTATTCACAAGGCCCACCTCTATTCACAAGGAGACGGCATCGCTATAGTGAGAAATGGTTCCCGTAGTAATCCGCTCCTACATCGGGCAGCGTGAGCTCATTCAGAGGATCTATTGGAATAATTAAAGCTGTTTGCCTCAACGGAATGTACCAGTACTCAGCAACTTTCAACAAAGCATCTAACTACGCCTCGTTCAAGGGAGGGATTTAAAGCCAGTTTCAATTTTTAAAAAGTTAGTAAATCTCTCTAAATAGCTTAGCTTTTAAGTAGTTTTTTTGTATATGCTATAAGTCATGTATAGCTAGCAAAAGTCAAAAGCTAAGTGGATTTAGTTTTGTAATTTATTGCTGAGGAAAATTATCTGTTTGTCAATGATCTTTTATAAAAAGCTATAACTATGTTTCAGCTTAAAAAATCAAAAGATAGCTTTTTTAAAAAATTACAGCTTCCTGAACAGACCTGCGTCCTTAGTGGACAAGACCTATCGATCAATTGTTGTATCAAGCTAGGTTGTCTCTTTTGCTATAGGTATGTTCGGATCCGTAACCCATTTGATTAATTCTGAAGCTGGAGCCTGGAGCTAGCTACTAGCAACGAGTAAACGGCGGCGTGTTCTCACTGCTAATTAAATCGTCAAACTTTCCGGCGAGCTTCCTAGCCAGTGGATAACGTGAAGGACTCTGTGTTTTGATGGCCTCATGCTGATTTGAGCTCGTAGTATCTTCAACAATGTCAGATTTTCCATGCATATTCCTAGGCTCTAAAGTGGTCCCTACATGTGTCTGTTTTGATGCTTTTGAATGTTCTCCAAAATATGTGAATTTGGCTTCTGAAGCGTCTTCAAGAAAAGTTCATTGTCCAAGCTTAGCATCTCTAATGCATCTCAACTCTCAAGTCTGAACCAGACTTCAGAATTCCGAGTTCCGGAAAGAACTGGAGCTAGGTCGACGGTGTCTGAACTCATTCCGCCGCACATAGGAGGAATGAAAAATAAGCTCGCTCCACCTCATCGATTTTGTTTTTGCTGAGTTAGCTTCATTATCTAAGAACGGAGCAACCCATTTATTGTTTAGTTTTCGAAAGTGAACCGACGACCAGGCTGGTGTCTTGCATGAACTCTTTTCTTTTTCACAAATTAACCGGGCTGTCCTTTTCTTTTTCACTCATTTTCCTTTTGAGGTGATCCTTTACTGTTGGTACCACACGATCGAGTACATTATTTCCGGCGACTCTTCTCTTCCTCGCACATACGCAAGAAAATAACTACTTATGACACCATTGTCACGCACGGCAGAATCGCCAAGAAATTTCATCGAGATGACACGCCTTTAGTACATACACGACCTTGATCTTATAGCTAGCTACTCAAGGAAAGCATCATCAAATCATCGATAAGAGTAGATAGAAGGAGATAACAACAAAGGCGAATAAACTGGTCGTTCACATCTCTACTAATATAAATTTGTAGTTGGTGGCGGCGATCCGTTCTTCCTAACCCCCCATATCTCCAATAACAGCTGATCATTATAGCTAATTATTCTTTTCTGATTTACAGCCAGCCATATCTCTCTAAATGTAGCTGATTATTATAGCAAAATCCTTGATTATTGCTGGTAATTAATAGCTTGCCAATCATTCCTTTTATGCTCTATATATGCTGTACAGTTTTCACAGAATCACCCAAGAGAATCCATTCAAGATCTCCTATGTCGCGCCGTCACGGCGAATGAACTCGACGAACTGATCAATAAGTGACGGACCGACGTATATAGCCGTGATACGCAGAAGCCGAGCGCCGCGATTAGTAGTAATTGCGGCCAAAAGGACAGCCAGAGCACGATGCCCACCGAGTGTCGTGACCTCAGCGCTGCCCAATTGGACGTGAACAAAGCGTACGGCGCTTCGGCGTGGTTTCACGGCGACACCGATGGGACGTCATCGATGGTGAGAGAGTCATTGGCATACCCCTTGGAGATAAACGGGTTGATCTAGCTGAACATCGCGAGAGAGTAATGACGTGGTGGCGCCGCGGCGCCGCGCGGCGGTGTTTTCACCTTCACGCCAATGATGGCTAGGTACGCCAGATCGCCACCACACGTGCGCCTCGACACTGGTGTTTTCTAGTTCACCTTCATGGGTTCTGGTATCATGGCTGGTGAAGTCAATGATGGCTAGGTACGCCAGAGACATGGAGACGAGTATGCTGACAAAAACGAGAGGGTCATCTGGGAAGAGCAACGAATCGTCGGCGCAGCTGGACCACCACCAAAGCTAAGAAGGGCGTGGCGTCGAGGCGGTGGTGATCCAGAAGACGTGGAGGTGCAAAGACTGGGTGGCGGCAGTGGCCGCTTTCTCCGAGGCGACTGACCACGTGGTCATGGTATGCGTGACGAAGTGGGCGGCGAGGAAGGCGGACTCCACAGCGTGCGCTGCAGGCATGGCGAGAGGAAGAGGAACGCGAGCTGGTAATATAAATTGCAAAAAGGGATAAAAATGATTGATTGATTTTTGAGATTGGCAATATATATTGCTACGTATAATATATTTGGTTTTAATTCATATCAGAGAAGAAACCATAAAATTTTTTGTAATCGGAAGAAATAGATGTTTGATCTTGTAGCACAATTTTCTTTTATTGCTTGACCTTTATGTTTCATTACTAATTTTATTTTTCGTAACAACGCACGGGCATTAATCTAGTATTCTTAATGTGTTGCCGGGAACTTCGATCCCATTTTCATGCATCACTCAGCAGTCAGCATATATACTCCTCCGGCAGGTCCTCTGTATTCATGGATCCGTGAACACCACAACGTATTCTCAGTGTCACCTAAAGATTTCGCATGCATGAAGGTTGACCCATCAATTGATCAGTCCCGATTAACCGAGCTTTCTCTGCACAGTGCAAGCATGTGGCGAGCTGCGTTGGATCACAACGGCCTGATCGTGTCGGTGTCATCTATCCTGATCATGCTCGTCTTCCAGCCGTTGGTCAAGAACGCCATCCTGATGAGCAGGAGCATCCGCTCCGCCTCCCACGCCCTCGTCAGCCTCCTCGCGCACGACGAATGCGCCGTCTTCGAAGACGCCGCGCCTGCACGGGCGCGGAATTGCGAGAGATGCGCTCGGAGGGTTGAGGACGAGCTGTCGCACCCCGACGTGGTTGCGGTCATGGCGAGCCTCGGCCTGGTAGTCGGCCGGAACGGGTGCCGGGCGATGGAAGAGCTGGTGGAGAGCAAGGTGGTCGGCGAGGGCGAGCTGAGGGAGGCGTTCTACGTGTTCGACCGCGACGAGAAGGGGTTCGTGTGCGCGGTGGAGCTGTGGAACGTGCTGCGGAGGCTCGGGATGGAGGAGGGCGCTGGGTACGAGGACTGCCGAAGCATGATCGCCGCGTACGACGGCGACGGCAGGATCAGCTTCAGGAGTTCAGAGCCATGATGAAGAACGCGGTTTAAGTTAGGTCCGCTCTGGGTCTCAACTTTATCTTAAATCTGAAACTTATAAGTTAAAACAACGCGAATTAAGTTTATATTTTTAGTCTAAAATGTAAATAAAATGATTTATCTAAACACTTTTAATATATCCACAGTTCTAGCTCCATGGATCTGTGGAGCTAGAGCTGTACCAAATATAACCTTAGTGTGCCGTTTTATTTTAGTTAGTTTTGTTGGTAGAAAATATTGTCAGGCGCAGGCGTGGTAGTGCATGCTTATATATATTTATAGATTCCATATGTATGCCAGTTGACAGTTGGAGACTTGGAGTTTAACTACGTTACTGTTGAATAAGATATGCTGTTGAAAAGGGGAAATTTTCAAGTTTTAATCTACTGAAAATGCATGGCTCTGAATTAAGTCTTAACCCAGCATGGCCGCTCTGAGTGACATGATGTTCGTCTTGCTTCAAAGTTGAAATGCTGTACCATGGGTCGTCTTGTATGGCCGGGAGAGTTTTTTCTTAGCAGAAAAGGTTCGATGCATTGGCGTGCAAATATAGACAACGTACACGCTTACATTTGCTGGCCTTGTCAGTTAAGCTTCGCCGAACATTAAGCAGAGCAGGAGTTTGATACTGTTAATGCGACGGATGCGGCCTGAGTGACTAAAATGGCTGGAAGCTAACACGGAACTTGCGTGTGTCGGCAATCTTATTCTTGGTTTCATGCAGCATACCTACGTGTAAAAGCCATCCACCGATCGTTCACGCCTACAGCTGCAACAGTGTGGTCGGTCCGGTCGGCAGCTCTTCCAGGATCGTATCGGCTGGCCGCTAATGTCGGCTGGCGTTATGTATGCCTTGTCAGCAGCAGCCCCGTCAGTTTAAGTAGGAACACCGCTACTATGAGTTCTTGGTGCGTGCGTGTGTTTTTTTTTAAAAAAAATCTAGGCCATGTATAAATGTAATTAAAAAAGAGAGATACTTCCATACTTTTTTTTTACAGTTACATAAATATTAAAATATGAATGAAGAGTAGACGGTGATTACTTATCTCTTCGTTTGTAATCATGGCAGAGAGTTGACATGCGACACTTTACGGTGTCCATGTATCACGGTAGGAGACCGAGGCCATGGTGGGTTGTCAACTGTGGCAGGACGATCCTATCGAGTTAGGGCAGCATAGCAATAACTTACCGCATTTAGGCACCGTGGCAGGCCTTGTTGCACCTGTTTCTAAACTGCTACCACGCACATGGTACTCGATAGTTGGCTGGCATTGGTTCTGGCTTTGCCACAGTAAATAAGTGCGGCAGATAACACGTATTACCTATCGATGTTTATGTGGAAGAAAAGATAACTATTTTTATAATTATATTCGTATAGCGATCAGATTTTGAAAGAAAAAGAAATATAGACAGGACTAGAAAAGGTGAGGCTTCTGCGATTGCTCGTGCGCCAGATGTTTGGGCTGTTAGCCTAAGCCACTTAGCCCACGTAAATTACACGAAAAGGCAAGGGCCGCGATTGCGCAAGGTATCGATCCAGTTGGTGGATATTGGGCCCGGGTGCAGGTGGAGCACTAGGCCTGTCCTTGGAGTAAAGACCCAAGAGTTCTCAGCTTTGACCGGCACAACAACTAGGGATTGGACGGCCCTGATCCTCTCCAAGGACCAGCTGAAATAGCCAGGAGTGGTGCTCCTCGAAAACCCTAATTCAGAAGACGGCGTAGGTAGAAGGGCAGGGGCAGCAGCTCGTGCGCACCCCATTCCGCAGCCGGGGCCTGCTGCTTCCAAGGTGACGGCTTCTCTCCAATCCTTCACCCCAAAATATTTCTCCGTTTGTGTGAGTTTGTCCTTAGATTTGTGCATCCGATGCGTGGTTCCTAATTCTTTGCAAAATTGCACAACCCCTTCATGACGTAGTTTACTTTGTTTATGCGCTCGGACGGATCTACTTGAATGCTTTGTTCTTGGTCTGTTGTTTAGTTATACCTTGATGTATGTTGCTTGCCAAGTTCAGATCCGTATGCCGTATGAAAGACCTGCGGGCCTAATATATTCATTCTTCTAGGATGATGCGTCAACGTTGGGTGAATAATTTGTGATGGTTTGGAGATGATTTGCTGTTCCCTGATGTTTTATGCTTGTGCACTGCGCAATTAGATCCTATGTTATGCTGAGTCTTGTTAGAGTGGCTTAGGTACAGTGTTAGTTCGGCTAAATTGCGGCGCTCTTGTCTCGCATATTACTCTCGATTATTTATTGAGAGAAGCTTTATAATCTTCTGTTTGAAATTATGTGTTCTCTGTAGATCACTTGTCAAGACAAGCTGGAGTTGTGCTAGCGATTTTTTCCCCATGTCCTCTGCTTCGTGCATTGTAAAGAGGAACTATTGCTCTTGTCATTACACTAGTGTTGTCTTATTGCTCATTGTAAGATGGTACTCTTTGTGACACTAGTTACCGTGTTATAAGGTTTTGACTCTGAAGCTATGTAGTTATTAGTAACAGGGCTATACTCCTTGCTATTATTATGTATTCTGACATCTGTACCTGTAACTCCTAGGAGGAGGAGCTTTGAAGGTTTGCTAAGGCAGAGAAGATGGTACTCAAGTATGTTACTCTGTTCCTATAAATGTTCAACTTCTTTTGATGCTTCTTTTTTGCTCTGTTGTTGTACAGAGGTGTCATAGGTTAATTACTCCAGAAATTGTGTTAATACAGGACAGAGCTCTGCCGTTTCAGTGGTGCCAAGATATACCCAGGAAAGGGTATCAGATTCATCCGTGCAGATTCTCAAGTAATCTTCTTTGGATGCCTATGGTTTGTGCGCTTGGAATGAGAGTGTATGTAACTTTACTAAATTGTGCTGTGTATTTGAAATACAAAAAAAATCAGGTCTTCCTTTTTGCCAACTCCAAGTGCAAGCGCTACTTCCACAACCGTCTGAAACCGGCTAAACTTACATGGACAGCCATGTATAGGAAGCAGCACAAGAAGGTATATGCAAATATGCCTTTTTTTCTTTAACAGCATATACGTTTGTTCAGCTTATTTTTCATCATCTTAAAAGTATGCCCAGTATTATAGTGATCTATTAACTCTTTAAGCATTGTAGGAACTGCAATGATCTGGCAGTTAAATTATGGGTCATTGAGGCTGTGTAAAAGGTTAATTGGTCTGCTTGACTTTTTTCGATGATTTAAGAGTGTCACTTGCCGATGTTTACATGTTCAGTGGCAGTCTAGAAAAGTGGCATGTCTAATCTGAGCATTGAATGATTTGTTTGGCACCCATTGTCTTGAGTTTTTTGACAGTATAAATGATAAGAGATCGCATAAATCATGTGCAATTTCCATACCATTTCCTCTACTGCAAGAGGCCATCTTATTTATTATCCAAACTTTTAATGCTAAATTTTGATGTCGCCAATTCTTGGAGTGCTCACTTGTATTGTCCTTTTTTTTTGGGATCATCCACAAGCTGTACTAAGGTGCATGTAACTTGTGTTCATAATTTATTTTTGGTATGGTTGCAGGATATTCATGCTGAGGCTGTCAAGAAGAGGCGCCGTACAACCAAGAAGCCGTACTCCAGGTCTATTGTCGGTGCTTCCCTTGATGTCATCCAGAAGAAGAGAGCTGAGAAGCCTGAGGTCCGTGATGCTGCCAGAGAAGCAGCTCTCCGGTAATTCTTTTTTCTGAATTGCTTTTGATTTGGCTTCTGGGTGCTGTTCTTATATGTTATACCGAGGAATCTTGTAAAACCGACATGCTCCTGTTGCATCTGTACAGTAAAATTGTTATATTGCTTCTGACTCTGTTATTGTATGTTATGGTGGAATAATGCAACATAAACTTCCAGCGAGTCTTGTATAGTTTAATAAAGAAATTATTTGCTGGTTATTCATTTCACAAGATTTACCCTTTTATGTGTGTGTGTTTTTTACTTTTTGTAACACGCCTCTTGAGGCTCTGAACAACACACAAGATATTTTGGGCTATGTTTTTTTGTCCGGTTTAATCAATGTACTGCCCTGGCATTGTTTGATTATGTTCTTTTGGCCTGATGTATCTGTGAGGTTTTACTTATAAAGGTAATCATTTTATAACAGTGAGATCAAGGAACGCATTAAGAAGACTAAGGATGAGAAGAGAGCTAAGAAGGCCGAGACGACGAAATCTCAGAAGACTGCTGGAAAGGGCAATGCGCCCAAACCTGTGAAGGGCCCCAAGCTTGGTGGCGGTGGCGGGAAGCGCTAGATTGTACTGTTCTTCTATGCCTGATCGATCTGAACTAGTTCTATCTTAGTACTGGAAGAAAGTTTTGCCTGCCTGTTGTTTCGCTTTATGTCGAAACCAAATCTGTACTGTCTGCAGGATTTAGTGCTTGGTTAATCTTATGTTTCAACAGGTTTTAACGCTGCTACTTGTGAATGGTCTAATGTTTAGGGTGCCGAATTGCATATTTAGCGTTTATTTAAGCTCGTCCTTGATGAACAGTCAGGCCTCTCGTCGACCAGGATTAAGCTGGGTTTATGTTTGTTTGCGTTGTTTTTTTTGTGCTTAATTTGTGTCTTTAATTTGATTGATTATTTTTTAGCAGTATTTCTACGCTTTCTTGTCTAATATAAGAAGTAAACGAAGAGATAAGTATTCAGTATATATATCTTTTATTTTATTTTTAATGTCTTCTCCATGGCCATGAGCAACCAAACAATAGATGCTACTACTTTATGACGGAGAGAATCCCCCGGCAGCCAGCCACGGCCCACCGGATATTTTGTGAATAAAGCAAATAACTACACTGTTTTTTTTTTGTGTCTAGAATGAGCGTCACTGTACGGTTTCGGCTCTTGACGCGTGGTGATTACGGTAGCCGGTGGCTCGCGTCAAGCGTGCCCTGTTCTGCCGCTGGATGCAACGTGCGTCGTGCGGTGTATAGCCGTACGGGAGATGCGCTTGGACTCGACGACGCCCTCGCGGGGGCCAACGCGGTCTTGCGCGTCGCACATCGGTTTGTTCTTCGTCCCCTACGGCCCTACCCACCTCTCCACGAGCCGCTCACGAGTGCATGTGCGGTTGGCCCGGCAGATTGGCTCAGGCAGGGGTGCATATCGAGCTAACACTGTTTGGAAAATACTAAGACTGTCTGCAAGGGACTCCCTTCCCCCGTCCCGTTCCCTTCCGCATGGGAAAACGAGGGCGAAGGGATTCGGCGGCTCTAACGGCGCCCGTCATGAAGGATCCCACCGGAAGAGGAGAGGAACCTCGTGGCGGCAGAACTGGGATTCCTTCGTCCTCGCCCGTCTCGGCGAGAGCAACGAACTCTCTCCTCGCGGGAGGGAAGCGGCAGTGCCCCCCGCGACCGACATTTCGGCGAGTGCCCTGCCGCGCCGACATTTCCCTCTCCGTTCCTTCCACCGGGGAAGCGGTTGGAGGAGGCTTCGCCGGGCGGAAGAAGCGAACGAGCGGCGTGAAACCGTGGGCGGATTCGAAGTCGGCGGCGCAAGGGCGGTGGAAGGCGAACGAGGCGGCGATGAAGTGGTTGTCAAGAGGGTCATATTGGCGTCTTCATGGCGTGCACACGAGGCCACCGCCGCATCCACGTGAGGTAAAAATTTTCCGCCAAATTTCCTCCCCAATTTGATGTGCAATGTGCGATGGCGATTGGATTTTGGAGTAAATGGTGGAGGGCTTTGTCCAACCTGTGATGGCGATTTGGTGACTAGGGTTTGCTCCGATCTAGCGTCGGTTGGGTGATCGACAATTTACCCAGACGAGGAGGGCTGGCAAGAAAAGGCTTGGCTGCTCTGCATGGGCTAGGAGGGCACGGCTTATCTGCTTCCATATTGGTCTATATGATGGCCTTCGAGATCCCTTTCGTGGATTCAGATATGCATCTTTTGATTAGTATACTACTCCACAAAAGAATATAGAAAGAAAGAAATTGTTGGTCGGTACTTGCTAGTGATCGGTTTACGGTTCTGCTTTACCATTTGGGATGCTCCTTTTGGCATTAGTGGTGGATAGGATAGCGAGATAGCTCAGTATAATTTGATAAATTCCCATTGGAGTATCTATTGATAAATTCCCCTCGTAGACTTTAGCTAACTCACTTGCATCCAAAAAGGAATGGAGCCTGTAACAGCCGAGATGATGTTAATAGTTCTTCGATCTTCTTTGTTCCTGCATAAGTCATTCATGATCTTTGCAATTCTTCTGATCTTGAAACTAAAACAAAGGTTTCATTTACATGTAGGTTTCAGGCTACGATCTATATTCCACCACATGAGACATTTATGGAAATATTTGCAATTCTGATAGAACGAGTTGTACACACTTCTTGATTTGATCATCAATAGACAATTACTTTGTATAGATGAAGCTGATGATGAGCAATATACTCAGATTGAGTCGATTAAGCGTTTTTGTCGTAGAGTAATAGTATCCGGATCAAGAAAAGTAGCGGAGTCACTTTCGATTTCCGTTTTGTATTGGCGTATAAAATCAAACTCAGTATTCTGGGTATAAATAGAGATTAATAAATAGAAAAGACGTCTGCCTCTCAAGTCGCAAAAGGCTCTTCTGTCAACTTGGTTGATCTCAAGCCATATTTGGAGTTCTGAACTTTGGTTTTAGACTTTGCCTTGCGAAAACGTTTAGCGACAAAACGTGTTCTGTATTCGAGGCAACTAGCGACAAGGCTGAACTTGTTGCTTGAAAGTGCTTCGAGGCAAGGTTCAGTGGTGTGATCTCTGTTCATGAAGACAATTTTACAGGAAGAAGCATAAGTTTTGTTACGTATTGTCTTCACTGAATTTTTGGTTACGGCTTGGTCTGTTACAACAAAACTAGCTTTCCGGTTGGTAATCTTGTGAGTTATAAATGTGTAACATGTTTTATCATCCTGTCCATGTAATTTTGCCTTTTGGCCTGATGTAATGCAATTCAATCGGCCTTTTGGCCATGTGGCCTTACATGAAACCAAAGAATTTAGAATTATTGCCCACCATGCATAACATTTTGAAGCCCCAACAATTAGCCCATCCATTCTCATCCAACAATCAGCTTAATTATGAATTATTTGTGTAGATGGGAAGCAAATTACATATTTTTTTATATTACGCAACCTCATTTATTATAAAATTATTTTATTCATTCCAAAAATGTACGAAATACATCATAAACAAGTCAAATACACTCTCGTATAAAATACGGTACAAACTTTGGCGGTTCAAGTATATGCTTAAAATATGGATGAATGGATGGGAAGGGAATATGGAAGGATCTTTGTTGGAGATGCAATCAGGAAGGAAGGAAATCTGAAAAGGGATTCCCGTCAGGAGGTGGGAAGAGATTCTGGGAAGGGAAATCGTTGAAGATAGTCTAAGAGCAACTTCAACCCAAACCCCTATATTTTCCCCCTAAATCACTCATTTAGGGGTGGTATAAGAATTAGGGGTACTCTATATCAAATTTATCTCCAACCCATACTCCCTATTACTCACCCCTATTATTTATCTAAACATTATTATTACTTTGCACCCATGAATTATTATTTTAAAATGAATAAAAAAATACCAAAGAAAATAATAGGGGCAAAGAGAAGCCCCCTAGATGTAAGGGTGAGAGAGTACCTCCCTAAAATAGGGGTTTATAATAGGGGTTGGGTTGGAACTTATATTTTTCTAAGTCTCCTTGTAATTTAGGATAGGGGGAGGTTTAGGGGGTGGGTTGGGGTTGCTCTAAGGGTCTGTTTGGTTGGTTGCCTAATTTGGTCATACCTAAGGTTAGATAAGTGTGGCAAGCCACATTTTGTGGCGTCTAAATTCATGGCCACACTTGTGGCAAGATTGTGGCAAAATTTTGAGTCTATGACACATGGGTCCAATAGCTAAGAAAGTGTGACAAGTTAAAATTGTGGCATGAACCAAACACATACCAAAGAATTGTGGCATGCCTAATATTAGTTGTGGTAAACTTAGGCTACCAACCAAACAGGCCCTTAAATCTCCTCTGAATGGTGCCATGTACATCAATAATACAGCAGAGATCCTATGGGCTATGGTCATAATATAGATCATATGTAATCAAGTCTCTTCTAAGATGATGATCAGGTAATTTCTATCAGCAAACATTCAATTATGAAGCACCAATACTGATTGAAAAAACTACTAGATAATGATGAAATACAAGCAAAGGTGCAAACATAAATATTGAAGATACTCTGGAATATGAAAGTGCTTAATTGGAACAACTCGTCCCAAATAAGGTGCAATGAGAGCATCCAATTTGACAACTCAGAGTGCAACTGCTGACGTTGTTTGTGACATCGTTTGAAAGTATACAGTGACGTCTTCTAGATACAAACTAAAGCTTATAGATGACAAACTTTTGTACAACCAATCCTCATTCATTGGCCTAACTAAATCAACAAGAACCTATAGGGAACAACAACATGGAAAAACCACTCCATGGAAGAAGAGGCCGGAGTAGCGCTGAAACCTCTCCTGCCAAGATGCCCAAAATAAGGTGGAGACCGATGTTGGAGACTTGGAAGGGTGGAGCGACGGTTCCCGAAGGGGAGGAGCTCGATAGGTAGGCGGTGGCACGAGTAATGCAAGGGGACGCGACGGGCCGAGGGGAACAGGAAGGCGGGGAGCAAGGGCGAGGGCCGACACCCGACGAGTGGGCTGCCGGAGGGGAGGAGCTCGGAGCAGAGACGAAATCTGGTGGTGGAGCTTGACCGGGAGGAGGTGGCGCAAGCAAGGCTAGGGGAGGTGACGGGAGCAAGGGAGAGTGCCAATGGCCGAGGGGAATGGGGAGGTGGGGAGTAAGTGCGAGGGCTGACTGGCGGCCGGCGGGAGCAAGGGTGATGACCAACGAGGCGGCGATAGGAGCAAGGGCGAGGGAGGCAACAGCGATGGGAGGTGGACGCGCAGCCGAGCCAAGATGGAGACTCAACGGATTAGGGACTGGGCCATTGGGGAAAATAGGGATTTTTTTGGGTGAAGCGAACTCCACCTAGAGTCGGGTGAAGGTGTGAAGTGAAGGGGCCAACAGGGTTATGGGGATTTTTTTAGGCTCATTGAACTTGTTAGCTCACTCATTTAACTTGTTAGCTCACTCGTTTAACTTGTTAACTTAACGAGTTCAAAACATAGCTCGATTCGACTCATTAAGAAATAAGTTTAAGTCGAGTTGAGTCGAGTTTTCGAGTACTCATTAAACTCACGAGTTTCGAGTTTTTTTTGCCACCTCTAGACACAGGTCTCTTTGTTTAAGCTAAGAGTTAAGACCTTTTATTTACTAGTAGAGTGTTTGTGCACTGCAATAGAATCTTAAAAAAATGGTGATAGATATACCAGTAGATATGATCCTAAACTATGCAATAAATATCAATTTTCTTTTACAAACGTATCAAGCGAAATTTATCCATGCAATCTACTAAATAAATCAAACTATGAAGGAGAGTTTTGTATTGATTCTCATCCAACATGGAATATAAACAAAACATCTTTTGGTAGTACATGTTTGTAGATGATATTAACCCAGCTAAATACAGTTCTGCTACAAGTTTCAGTAACTGACTGTCATGGTATCTACCAAATAGACAGGTCAAACATAGAAGGTGCGGTGATGAAGCAGCATAGCGGCGGCGGCGGTAGGGCGAGGAGTGACGGCCCATCGGGGTGGAGCGATTCCAGCGGGGGCTATGCAAGGAGCGGTAGAGGGACCAGTAGAGAAGCAATAGGGAGAAGAGCGGCGGCGGCGGTAAGGGCAAGACAGCGGCCCATCTATTGGTAGGGGTGCGGGCGCTACCGATAGACCTGCTGGGGTGGCTTGGGGCGCCGGTGATACCATCAAGGTGGCGCAGGTGATAGGGGTGGGGTAAGATCAGGGTCCGAAGCCCCATCTATTGATAGGGGTGCGGGCACTGCCGATAGGGCTGCTGGGGGTGGATGGGGGATGACGAGCGACGCGGAGCCGCCGGTGATACGGGTGGGGCAGCGCCGGTGATAGAAAAAGGCGGAGTGGGGTTCAAAGAGATTGCGAGTATTGCTAAAAGGTGCGGGGGGTGCCTGTGCAGTTCAAGGGCTCGGTTTTTTTATGAGTCGGTTTTTTCTGAGGTGGGGTGGGACATACCGCTGCACGGGGTAAACTACATCTTTTAATAGTTAAGATAAGATAAGATAGCTTGAAGACAGTTTTTAGGTTTAAACAACTTAAAAGTAATTGGCTTTTATACATAGTAGAGTTGGGTAATTTTAGTAGCATTAGTCTAAGATTAACTGTCAATAAAGACAAAAACACTTCTCTAGTATCTTTTTGTTTTTAGTTATATAGATGTTTATGATTTTTGAAAAACAAGTAAAAATCTACGTATTTGTTTAGACTTTTTGTTTTTGTGGCTTTTAAATTGGTGAAAAAGCACAAACAAACAAACAAGACCTCAGTTCGTCTGGCTCGCACGTTCTTTAGTTGGTGTGATCATGCTAGGCTATCCCGAGTCGAGCTGCCACGGCGTGTTTGTCTCTTGTTTAGAAGCTCTATTCTCAACTAGAATTCGCATATAGGCTTATCAACAATTTGTACTAAAATTCCTGTCATTATATGGAAACACTATATTACGACAAAAGCTGTGGGCTTAAAGTCCCGGAATCGCCATCTGCCCGCACATATGGTTTCACTAGCTGGCTATAGCCGTCGGATGGCCGACCGCTATTGTCGTAACGGCCGGGTCCGTCGGCCGAGTAGGTTTTGGTTGACGCCCTATTCTGTTGGATTAGGAAAACTTTTCCGCTCACTACTGAAATCGAAGTGTGTTCTACAAAATTCGCACATTTCAAACAAGAGACCTAAACAATTGGTTACTAACAACTTAGACACAGAGAACCGTTGCCCTTGCCCCCTATGCTGGCACACACTGCAAGATCAGAGCCCAGGCCAAAATGATACACGCCATCCAGCTACGAGAGCATGAAATCAAATGGAGAATCTCAGACCCGTTGCGAATACAAAAAAATTATATGAAACTGTTCAATTTCTCGGTTGCATTCAAATGGAGAATCCCGGGCCCCATTTCGAATACAGAAAAATTATATGAAACTGTTCAATTTCTGGGTTCCATTCTTAGCATGGAGTGCTTGTAATTGTCACCAAGAGGAAAAGAGATCCAATGCAATCCTTCTGTGGCTGCAACTTTGGCAGTTGTGCATGGACCGTTAAATCTAAAGCAACAAAATATTGCTAATTTTTTGTTGTAGCAAAGTAGTAAGCACTGTAAAATGATTTGGACCGTTCGTCGTCTCGATCCAACAATCTAAACGGATAAGGACTGCCGGCGTGGCGTTCGTTCGGGGGAGGCCCCGTGAGTTGGCAATCACAGAAACAAAAGGTGGTTGCATTATCATCGTGCGAGGCGGAGTACATTGCCGCGACCACAGTGGCGTGCCAAGGTGTTTGGATGGAGCAGCTCCTTGGAGTTCTGCACGGCAAGGAGACCGGCGCTGTTACTTACTAATTGTTTGGACATTTCTGGATATTCATTTTTGTGCAGGTATTCAGTGATCAACTGATCATATATACACCAGTTGCTATTGTTTTGGGAAGCATTAGCTTTTCTAGCCTCCTCACAACTTTTTTTTTTCAAATATGGTCTCCTTCCGAATAATTTTGCGAAAATGCCCGTGGCAAGTGATAATACGTACCATGCTCGGTGAGTTTAGTAGTTTTTCATCCCCACGGTAGTAGTTCTAGGCTTACCTCACTACCGTGCTCCTCCAACTCGAAAGGAACTCACGCGCTCGACAAGATTTCTACCGAGCTCTCGATGCTCAGTAGTAGCCCTAATGAGCTCCACGCACTCAACAGTTGCCTAGAAAGCTACCAAGCTGCTCGGGCGCATCAGGTGACACGTATCACTTGACGTGCCTTCTACGCACGACGAGGGAGCTATTTTTGCAAATATACTTGGAAGTGAGCCATATTTGTAAAAAATATATGTGAAGGGACTAGAAAAGTGAATGGGTCTTTTTAGTTCATAGCCAAATTTTGTCATACTTCGTCACACATCGAGCTAGACAAATTTGATCGAATTAAGTGTTTGTTTGTTTCGTAGCTACATATGTGTAACGATTCCTTTCTTACCGTCCAAATCCCACGCATCAGTGACTAAAAAATATGTTGCAAGGTTCCTTTTGCTAGCCAAAATGCAAAAAATTATAGTGTAGTATGGCAAAATTAGTTTATGAACCAAACATGCCCTAGAGGCAATTTCTTATATGCCATTGAAAGCTAATCATTCCTTGCATGCTACTTATTGTGGCCTGCATGTCATTGACACATTCATAAGCACCATTTGCCATAATTAACAAGGGAATTTTCTCTCAGGATCTGTGAAACCCCAATGTGCTGGAAAGTATAATTGCTGGTTGTTAACTGGTTCCTTCCCATTTATTCCATTGTTATAATCAAGGTGGAGAGAGACCAGGGCTTCGAATTGATAGCCGCACGGACCGCATGTTACTAGCATCTCCCCGGCTCCCGTAGATCGGTGCGCAGATAGATCTCGCCTCGCCGGTGGAGGAGGGAGGCGACGCCATCGGCCATGGGGAACTGCTGCTGGTTTTGGCGAGATCTGGGGTGACGCTGAGGGGACTGGAAATGTTCCAGGCGTTTGGCGAGGCTAGGGTTGGAAACCCTAGCCCCCCTCAGCCGCCGCCGCCTCCTGGCCGGATCGTCGCTGTCCGGGTCAACGCCTTCAGGCCACGCCGTCGTGGATCGGAGCCGCGCCTCCTCGCCGGTTGGGTTGGCCTCCACGCCGAGAGGCCACGCCTTCGGCCGAGCGACCACAACGGAAGGATGCGATGCTTGCGCGTCGAGTGGCCACGCCGCCGGCCGAGTGGATGTGCCGGGAGGAAGCTGCGCCATCGCCGTGCCCTTGGGCTGCGTCACCACCGAAGCGGAGAGAGGGCACGGCATTGGGGCCGGCCGCCGCCGCGGTTGTGAGGCCGCCGCCTCTTTGAGATAAGGGACTACTCTCTAGGTGACTACTCTTCACTTCAGCGTCTTCATCTTTTACTAGCGTTGTTCATACATTTCTTTTGACATATGTCATCTTAGCATCGATTCGCGGATTCGCTTTCTTAGGCGACACAACTCATTTTTAGATGCACTCTATGGACTTGATGATCGTGTGCCTATTGGCTAGCTCGCAAATCTGTCATCGTGAGTCGAACATCTAAAATTGTTTGTCCGGCCTTGAGAAGGTGGCCGTTGCGATTAGCTAAGATTAAGTGGTATGGCGGCACTAGCTCGGAATGAGGGTGGTTGCATCACCGGGATCTCCGTATTCGACTTGTGGAGAAATCCTAGGTCCGACCTTTGTTGGTTGTGCCTGGCAATGGCCTTGTTGAAGGCATTGTTTTGTAGTCTAAGGATTTACTCTCCGAGGTGAAAACCTTTAGTCTGGCATTCACTGGTTGGATCATGGCAATGGCGGTGCGTGTGCGTATCGAGTCCTTCTTGGAGGCATTGTCATTGGAGAGTTTTTATCGCGGTCCAAGTGTTGCTATGATGGTGGATAGCCTTGAAGACAATATTGCGTGATGTAGTTTGCCGAGACGGTTTCTTTGTTTTTTCTTGTGTGTGTGTGTTTGGCTGTGTACACCCTAACTGTGTAGAGGCCGGAAGTCTTCTTAGTATAATTGTATCACCTTGATGTAATTTACTAAGATTAATAAAAGCTTCCTTTATCGAAAAAAAAATTCTCCCAAATTCCAGTGGCACGAGGAATCAACCCTAATTAAAATGTCGAGGTCGCCGGTTTACTGCTTTGCTTTGCAGACAACAAACACAGAAGTCTTATTGATACTTGAATGCTATACAAATTCAAACCACATTCCAGTATTGTAACAGAACAGTACCGATAAGAATCAAAGTTGTCCTTAACCGCCACAATACAATTACCCAGTGTTACAGATACAAGATTACCCACCTTATTGGCATACTTAATACATGCAACTGATCAACGTCCATGAATCAGAATGATATATTAGACGTGAAATATCAAGCGACAAATGCACCTAAGCTAAGAACCTCCTCTCCTAGTCGTCAAATGCTCGCAGATTGGGATTAAAAGATGTAAATCCGCCATCCACCAGGAGGTTGAGCGCGCTGATGTACCTTGCTTCATCGCTTGCCAAGTAAAGCACTGCTTCAGCAACATCCTTGGGTAGCAGATCGACGCCTTTCAAGTTTGCTTCACCACCAACAAAGGCCAGAAAGTCTTTCACTGCATCATCCTTGCGCTCGCCTTGGGGCAAATGCGGCATGGAGAGACCGGTGGGTACTGCATAGGGAGACACGCAGTTCACGCGTATCCCGTGCCTCCCCAGCTCCCCGGCTACATTCTTTGTGAGACCCACCACGGCATGCTTCGATGCTGTGTATGCATGAGGTCCCATACCTCCGATGACACTAGCAACACTTGCTAACGAGATGATGGAGCCTTTCTTATTGGGGATCATGATGCGGGCTGCGTGTTTCATCCCAAGGAATACGCCATGCACGTTGATGTCAAACACCTTTCTGACTTCAGCGAAGTCAATGTTTCGGATGTCTGTCACCTTATTGCCTGTAACGCCAGCGTTGTTGACCATGATGTCGAGAGTGCCAAACTTTTCAGCCGTTGCATCGACAGCCCGGCTTACATCTTCCTCAACAGTGACATCACAGTGGACAAATAAAACGTCTGGATCACCTCCAACGGAGTCGCGGACCTGCTGACCAGCTTCATCTTGGACATCTGCAATACAAACCTTCGCACCGTGCTGTCTGAAGAGGCGGACAATGGCTTCACCAATACCAGTGGCACCGCCAGTAACCAGTGCGACCTTTCCTTCCAGCCTTTGATTCAGAAAAGAAAGCAATCAAATTTAAAGCACATGTAACATACTAATATTGGATGTAGTAGCAAAATTATTTACCTTCTTCAGAATCTTAAATCCTAGTAGATTAACAACAGCCCCCAACCTGACTATACAGTATTATCTAGTTGAGACAAGAAATCAACTAAGGAATAGTATAATTGCTGATGATCCACCAAGCTAACACCATGCTAAGAGTTCTTACTTGTGAAACCCCCTTTGCTCATATGAGCACCCAACTATATGTAAACGTTATTTCTAACAAACTTTAAGCTTAATCTTTCCGCTCTCTGCTCTCAAAAACTACGCAGAAAAATAAGTTTTTTTTCTTACAGGAACATCAATATTTGTTTTCTTCTTCTTTCAACAAACCATCGAGGTTTTCCTTTTTGTAATACACAGCATGATGTTTCAATCCAGGAACTCCCTGCCTTTTTCCCAAACACTGCAGTAAAGCATACATTGTTGGTTAATCTTGTTGTTTTTAGTTATTAGCTGTTAGCTATATTTCTTAATCTGTCAAACGCAACAATCGGCTCCAAGAATAGCAAGGAGCACTGATCGTGTCACTAATTGTTGCTTTCCTTTGTTTAGCTCTTAGCTCTTGAATAAAAGGAATAGAGAAGCATAAGAAAAGCTGCATCCTCATTACGCAGCACAAAAAACTCCTCGTGTGTTAGCTGTGTTTTGCACTTGTGTCAACACTGATCGCGTGAGTTTGATTGTTGGTGAGAACATACATACTACTACTCAGTCGAAGAACAAAGCCTGGAGCAGAGAGGCACACGAACCAAACTCAACTGCTCTACGCAACATTTATCAGAGCAAGAAGTGCCGTGTCTTGACCAAATGCACACGCACGAAATAATTCCCAAGGAAGAAATCAAAAGTATTACTAGATCCTTCAATTCGGAAAAATTAAGAGCTACAGCAGAAAAGCGGCAACTTTACCGCCCGTACCTAAGGCCTCAAGATCGAGCCTCTGTTGCATCGAATCATCAAGAACGTGCGAGATGATAGTAACCGAAAGGGAAGCCGATTGCAACAAGCCGTAGCAACCAGATTGTACGGAGGACGTAAGGCGGGGTTTTGGGGGTGGGGGGTGGGACAAGTCGAGCAGATACGTACTGCTGCTTGGAGGTAGAGGAGGTGCCAGCGGTGGCCGACATGGTCCATCTCTAGATTGGAGCTTCCGCTTCCTTGCCGAATTCTGTGATGCGGTGCTTCTGCTTGTGCGGATGGGGCTTGGGGGGTAGGGACCGTAGGGTGGTAGCTAGGTACTGGCGTACTGCCAACTGATAGTAAGAGATTAGTGGAGTGGGTGTTGACTGTTGACTATGATAATATATCCTGACTTTAATAAGAGAGCCACACCGACTAGTCCATATTAGGTATTGTCACTGCACGTACAGCAAGAGGGCCTTGCTTTTCAGTAAATTGCCTGAACCTGAATTCTCCGTGCTCCCTGGCTCAGGTGACACAGAGACGGTCTGGGTACTGATTGCGACTACAGCTTAAAAGATTGCACACAGTCTCTAACAATCAGTGGTTTGATTTTTTTAAAATAATATATATTTAATAAAAAATTACAAAAACAATACGCTGAAAAAAATAACAGTTTTACCCACCACCTCTCGCACTTCCAAAATACGACAAAGATTATGTTGCAATTCAGAATTGCGATAATCTCTCTGTCACAATTCCAAATTGCGACAGAGAGCTATCGCTAACGGTTCAGCTCTCTGTCGCAATTTGGAATTGCGATAGAGAGCTGAACACCAAATTGCGACAGAAAGCGTAAAAACAGCACCGCCCGGTCTTCGGCCTCATTTTCACCGAGCGGCCAAGCAAGCGAGCCAGAGAGAGCGCACACGCCGGAGAAAGAGAGAGGAGGAGGGGAGGAAGAAGAGAAGGAGGAGAGGAGGGGAGATCGCCGCGTATTGAGGTAAATCTTGTTTCATTGTTTTAATTTATTAAGTTGCATTAGCATGGCAAATTAACATCTATCCCTGTACCTGTAGGTCCTGTACTAATGGAGTCCCAGCAGCAATTCTTGTGCATTCAGGTATCTTATAAGCACGTGCTGAGTACACTATTCCCTTTGTCACTGAATCAAACACCGTTCCAATTACATGAGCATAAAACAACAAAACAGAACTTTAGCGTAAGTAAAAGCAAGCGATATAAAATTGTATACTGCTTCAAACGCGACAAACATATTTCAAGAGTATAATTGATAAATTGATGTAACTTATGTAGGGTGGACTTATTCAACTGTCACTATTCTGCCAAGCTGTAAGCAATCTTAATTGAATGAACTTGCAGGGGTCTCATTCCAACATGAACACAGGTATCTAATTCAATATACCCTATAGACGACTCGGATTTATCTAACAAAAACTAATTCTAGTCTTGACTCAAATCACTTCCATCCACTTCCCAGGTTTTGGTTGACAAGAACTATTTTTAATATTGAATCACTTCCTCCACCTCCCTCATTGAATAAATTCTTTCCACTGACCCTCAATGGCCTGTCTGGAATGCAGGAATTTAACAGGAAAAAGTTCAATTCCTACAGGAATTGGAGGAATTTCCCTTGTTCCAAACAAGGCTTTACGAGGTTCCATTCTCCTGTCACCAGCTCCTCTTCCGCAATCCTCTCCTCAAGATCTAGCAAGCCTCCTCCACCCAACTCTACCTTCCCTTTTGCTTCGAGACCAAGACTCCAGACACCCACCCCATTTGTTCCTCCTACTGACCCCTTTCAGATCTAGCCAGCATAGCAGCAGCACTAAATGCTAAACCCCTCTTGCATCTGCTTTGCTTGATGCCATTTTTTTTTCTTTGTTGCTCTTATAGATGTAAACACTAAAATCCCATAATCTTAGTTTTGAGAGTATTGAATCAAACATAAGAATTCCCATGTTTGTATTCGAATTGGATTCCCGCGTCACACCAAACAGTACTTGTTATCAAAGGTACAAGGCAGTCAACACTCAACAACTCTACTTAGAACAAGGCAACCAGACCGGCCAAGAGCTGGCAATTGTCCACAGGTATTATTTATGGTGAAACCTGGGCATTCAATCTTATTATTTCAAATGCTACCTTGAAATAATATTATTCTACATGAACGATGCAAAACTCAGCAAGACTAGTTGAAAATCGTACATAAATAAGCACAAACAATACTAAACCACCGACCCCTAAATGGACCAGCCAGTCAACCAAACACCAGTCCTCAGTGGTAAAACCAGTTATAGGTAATAGCCCGTAGTTTTGCAAACCCAGCATGAAACCAAATTTTAAATATCAAACGAAAAGCATGTTCTAGAGATCATAAGACAGATATAGTCTGTTGTCGCCATTTCACATATTACTTTCTAATAGCGAATTTGGTTGTTTTAATACACAATCCACATTTCACATCATAACTTCTCCAAGTCATCTAAAGTTCTAAAACATGCAGTTGAACTAAGATGTGTTGTCCTAACACTTAGAAAGGACAACCAATGATGACAACAAATAGAGGGCATCAAACTTTCTAACATGCTAGAAGACTTAACTCTAAGAATGTGTCCCAGTTCACATACCTGAAATAAAGAATGTGATCGTGTGTTTGGCAGACAATGAAATTGGACATACTGTCATTCATTCGCATCTTTCCAACAGATTTTCCAATTGTTCCCCTATGTTGTAAATTGAAGTTGTTGGGGTTCATCCGCTTAACATAGCCTTTCTCAGTAAGAATCTTCTGGTGCCAAATGTTTGTCAGATGAGGAGGTGCAAGCACAAAAAGAAAAAGGTTTAAGCGCAAATCTATCTTGGACCATAACTCCATAAGCACAGAAGAATTTTGGAACGAAGAACCAGACAATTTTGGTGTTGTCCTGATTTCATGGATAAGTAGGTTTGGATAATACTTAATTGCCGGTTGTAAATAGCTTAATTTCAAACACATGCTTAATTGCTTAATCCCTGATCTTCTTGTGAAGGATGAGATGGCACAATGCAAGATCAATCAAAGGGCCAATCCGTGCAGATTAAACAAGGGCTGACAAGCTAAAGGTAAAAGCTGCGATGGCAACCGAAAATCATCTGCTCTGGCAAAGTCCATCTGGTGTAGTGATGTACCGCGCTAAGGGTTAACCATCTTTGCTTTGCAGGGAAATGGGTTTAATATCCACACTGGTCAAAGTGCTGTCTATAATAGCTAAAAATGTAACGGACGGTTAATATGGGCTTGTAGTTTTTGCCATGGAACTAGAACTACCGATGTCCACCACAACTTAATGTTCTCAGCTAAAATCACCAGACTACAACTTTCAATAGATAAGTCATAGATTAACAACGCCCATTTAAGCGCGTCAGCTAAACACCATAACAAAATCCACTAGGGTCTAAGCGAACAGCCAAACAATCACTCAATCAGAACTAAACAACGTGTAAGCAACCCAAACAACATATCAGCTACCCAAAATACAATGCAAGGCCTGCAGTGCCTGCAGTGTTCGAATCTCAAACCACAGCAGCCTCGTAGCAACAACACAAACAGGAGCCACCCGTCAAGAGAATATTCCTACAGCCTTAGACCACCCGTTAGACGAATCATAGCAGGATCCTAAACCCTAGATTAGACAGCGCACCTACTCGAGACCCGGAGTCGAACCGCGCGAACGGAATTCCACCGCAGCAGAACCCAAAACCCTAGGATCGATGGCAAGCGCCAGGAATATACTCATCAATCACGCGGAGATCGAAACGAGGGAGGGAGGGCGCTTAAGAGCGAGGACGGGTTACCTGAGCTGGCGATCGTACTTGGTCTTGGGCTCGGCGGCGGCCATGGCTGCGGAGCGGAGGGGAGGTGACGGAGCGCTCCCTCGGTTCCTCCTATGTGTGGAGTGGCCGAGTGGGGGTTTTGCTTCGCTCTCCGGCCGAGGAATAAGCTGAGCGATAGTGGAAGGGACTGAAAAAAACAAGGACCCGTCTTATAAACAGCTCCTATTTAAAATAAAAGTGAATTATTTCTGGAAGCAGCCTGAGGGCAGCTTTCTGGGAGAGTCGCTGATTCTCCACGAATACACGAGCAGGGTTGCGCATTCAGTTTTTTCTATCTAATCGGTTCAGTTTTTCAGTTTTAAAATAATTTGTTTTTTAAAAATTGGCCTCCAAATTTCTTAGACAAAATGAAAAATCGAACCGAAAAAACTAAAATATTTCTGTTCGATTAATTCAGTTTTTCGATTAACCAAAATATGAATAAACACTATGTAGATTAGATTTAGTTTTTCTCATACTGCAACACAGAGTAGGGATAAACCCACACAATATTCATAGGTCATTACAGTATAAGCATAATAGAACATATGAATATACAAACATATACATAAATGTGTTAAAACATGATAATTGTTTAGTGGCTTTAGGAAAAACATTATAAAAGTAGTATTATACATGTGCTATTCGGTTATTTCAGTTTTTGAAGCGAAAAACCGAACCGAAAACCAAACCGAAATCCCCACCCCTACACACGAGAAAGGTCGAGTGCGCCCCTCTACCCGTTACCCCTATCGCCGTTGGCTTGCCGCCCCTTTGGACGCCCTCCGCCTGCCAGCCTGCCGCCCCTCCACCCACCAGCCCTTCCGCCAAAGGCCCCTCCATCGAGCTCCTCCGCCCGACTCTATCGCTTGCTCCTCCACCCACCCGAGCTCCTTCGCCCGCCCGTGCTCCTCCCTCACGTCGTCCGCTCCTCCGCCCTCCGCCGACACCCCGACGCCCCGACGCTCGACCTCTGCCCCTCCTACGCCGCCGCCCAAAGCCGTCAACAATCAGGATTGCCGAACAAGAGGATTCTTCGGCCAGCAGATTCTTTAGACAATCACAAGCTGTCCTGAACTGGGCCAAAGTCGAGTCAAAATTGCTTCCAATAGTCAACATTAAAATGGTCCTATTTCAAACAAAAAATTATCAACGAGCCTGGACTGGATAGTATCTTGTTAACTCAAATATGAAATAATCATTGAAATGATAAATAGGCCCATTCGTTTGGTCCAACACAACCCGATGAAACTCTATGGGCCAGCGCAATTTGGCCCACTGTCCCAAAGCAATTTGCCGCGATGGCAGTTGACCAGATGTTGGGCAGCTTCAAGAACATGATCAGCTACAAGATAATGTAGTACTACGTCACTAGAAAATGAAAGAGGAAAGGGTACTAGTACGTCTTTATCATTTGTTTGACTAAATTGATAGGAGAATTAAGATTGGTGATGAGGAAGGTTCGTCAGTTGTTGGAGAGGCAGGCAGGGGGAAGATGCGTTGTCCCAGACAGCACACTGCATTAGTGTTGTTAAAGATGTTTTCAGAATATGTAATGGGAGCTCTGGCCTGATTGGTGCCAGGTAAGGAGAAGGGATCGGGCACACTGCAATTTATATCATGGATTACGTTAGATTGGATTAATCATTAATGTGCTGCTCTTCCACTTTGCATTTTCTAAGTTAAGAGCTGCGAGTAGTATTCGCAAATGCTTCGTTGATCTTGGATTTCCGGGCATGTTAATTATGCCCGTCCAAAGTCAGATGAGATTTCAATTTGGAAATTAGCAAGTCAAAGGATAGATATAACCACCTCGGCCGAGCAAGAATAAGTTCAGCTCACAACCCTTTTTCATTACAAAATAAGCCACGAGATAAGATAAACAACATTATTTTCCAAACAGCAAAAAAAAAAAAAGACAATACTCCATCTATTGATTTTTATAAGGTACCCACGTATTTCGAAATTATAAGTTTGTAAACTTGGATCAACAATTAGTCCAATAATATATAGATAATATCACACAAAAGTGACAACGTAAGATTCGTATTTGAAAGCATTTTTTCTATAACTATGATTTTACAGCTATGAATAAAGTATTATAAAAAAATTAATAGTCAAAGTTCAACTTTAAAGATCGTATCAAACTAAACTGCACCGTATAAAAATAAACGGAAGAAGTAACAAGGTTGTATTGCCATTTCGATTGGTTGCAATGGGGTTCACTGCAGCTAAGTTAACCCAAGAAAAGTCACGCCTTACAAATTTACAAAGTATTATAATACCATCCATCTTTATCACTCCAGTAACATCAAGTAGCTAGCAGGTTTATTCAAATAGCACTACATCAAATCTTATCTACCCGATCGAGGCTCATATTTACTCTTAACTATGAGTGATTGCGCAATTTGGAAGTCTAGTGCTCACCTTTATTCCGTATTAGCATGAATATGATGACTCAGATGAGTACTAAACGCTATAATCGCTGTCAATGCCCCCGTGAGTACGGGAGTAGGATTCATGGGCGCCTAGCTAGTCAGTATTCTCGCATTTAAAATCTCATCATTTTAATCAAAGGACCCGGTTACTCCAAAGTTTACGCCTATCTACTTTTATTAATATTGTGGAGCTACAACAAGTCACCTCCGTGTGAACAAAATTACAAATCTAGTACTTTTTTTAACCTACCACACTCTCTTAGCGTGACAACCACCTTGACCATGGCAGATACGAACCCCACAAGCTTGCCGCTGAGTAGGAGTGCATGAGGTCCTGCCACGCTAGAAGACTGCGGCATCAGTGGCAAGTCTTACTGCATTGCTACTTCTCGGTGATCCTACCATCTACGGAGATCGCATAGAAACTTGTCACGCTACAGTGGGTCCGCTCCACCTAACACCGATGCACGCCACTATCACATAACCGGCTATCCCGTGTAGGAGAAAGCGACAGGCGGCACATATCACCTAACACTACTTCTGTGGTCGGAAAGAAGATTAATTTTGTAATTACATTTAGAGGAGCCAAAAATACAAAACGATGCAAACAAGATAGATAAACCAAAGCTTCCAACGAGTCAACTACTAACAGGTCGAACCCCCTCCAGGAAGCTCAACACAAGAAACACTAAACACTATTCTGGATCGTAGTCTCATTCTCGAGTGCTCCTATAAAAGCTTAAAAACCTATCACAGCTCACGCATACACCATCTGGGAGCCTACAGAGGGCGCTTTCTTTTAGCTTGCACATTTTCGATCGCCATCACGTCTCAAGGCAAGGCACGATGAAGAGGCTGACGTTTGGACAAGAGGAGGCGCCGGAGCTGGACAGCGCCAGGATAGCTGAGGAGGTCATGCTGCTTCTCGCGCGGAGCGGCGGCGTAGGCGAGGCCGGCTACGGTCACTGTGAGCCGCGCGTGCGCGTCTTCGAGTGCAAGACGTGCAACCGCCGGTTCCCGTCGTTCCAGGCGCTCGGCGGGCACCGCGCGAGCCACAAGCGGCCGCGGGGTGGCGCCGACACGCTCGCGCAGGCGCAGCCAATGAAGACCCCCCGCGCGCACGGGTGCACCGTGTGCGGCATCGAGTTCGCGCTCGGGCAAGCGCTGGGTGGCCATATGAGGCGCCACCGCGCCGCGGGAGACGAGGACGACGAGGGCCGCGGCCCGGCCGAACAGAAGCCCGACGAGGTAAGGGGCCTTATGGGCTTGGATCTAAACATTGCTCCCGCCGATGGACAGCACAGGGCTTGGCCCTCTGGGCCTTAACCAAGGATTGGTGGACTGCCCGCAATAGCATTCCTACTATCCAGCCGAGGGATCTGGGGTTTTTCGGATTTTGTTTCTGATTTTGGTTTGTAATCCGGAAGCCATTCAGAATTTCAGATACAACAAGATTTGTATGCAGACTTGTACAACGTATTATTCGCTCTTCAAATTATGTATAGTAGTAAAGACGACTGTTGCCTATATGCTCCTTCATATCATCTAAAGGCAAAACTACGACATGTTAAGGATATAGCTGAGAGATCCTACAGTAAAGTTAAAGGGGAGAACTCCCCGTTCTTGGTTCTTCTATAGCTGGATTCCTCAGAACAACAAAAATCCTTAGAATAGGATTCCAACTTAGCACCTTTTCTTTTGAGATTTTAAGAAAAGTTGCTCTTAGGAGAGCACAGTATGACAAAAGTTGTTCTTAGGGAACGTGCAAATCACCCAATCAGATCAGGATGGATCCAATAGGTGTGAATTTTGATCACTTACCCACGCTATAAGAGCATCATGGAAGAGTTTGGGGTCCATGAAAGGGTGTTATTGTAGACAATAACTCATATAATTGTATTTTATGCTATGCTCTTTCTTTGTTGTATCAACAAAAATCTTACGTGGCAAAACATATAGCCAGCTAAAGTTACACCAAAGTACATGCCCTCAGGATACTGCATGTAGCTGAGTTTCAGTTCTTTGTACATGTATTACGAAAGAAACTAAAGATATGACAATACTTTCCAGGAATAGCTCACTGATCCACTGATTATTCTGCGGTGCGCCATACCAAGACAAAAGAGGGTCACAAAATCCATAGAGCTGATGCAGATGTATGTGCCCAACAGCTGGTTATCTCCACCTGCTGCAATCCTCCCAGCCACAGCGGTATTGTTTATGTTATAGGTCGGCAAGTCCGTTTCTTCTCCGAGTTACGTAACCGGTAATCCAGAGTTGCAAGTAAAAGTTCTGGCTGAACACTGAACAAACGCGATAAACTAAAAAATGCCAAAAAAAAAAAATACTGGCTGAGCACTGAACAAACGCGATAAACTAAAAAATGCAAAAAAAAAAAAACAATGTTATCCTTCGCCGTGGCACACTCCACAAACATCAACCCAGCCTCCCAGCTGTATATGCGCTCATCAATCATTTACCAAGAGCAGAGTTAGTTTCCACCAATACTGCAAGTGATTGTTCTGACTTAACAACCATTTGTCCAAATCCCAACAATTGCAATAACTTAAATAACGCACAAAGAGAGTAGCTAACAAAGAATGAAATGATAAAAATTACAAGCACCGTATCACCACTTTCTTATCCTTGTAGAGTGAGAACCGTTCAAGAGCCGCAGCAAGCCGATTTCTGTGCCGTTGTTGCATCGACTTCCCCCTCCGGTTTGATCTTGATAGTTCGATCCTGAAACCAAGAGATGACTGCTAAGGCGCTATGCAAAAGAAAATGCAAAGATGTCAAACCTATGAAAAAGGTTGTATGTACCTCAGGCTTGGAATCAGCCTCTGAGAGTCTCTGTTTGATATCTCTTGCTATAGAAAAGAAAACCTGCTCAACATTCAGGTTTGTCTTGGCACTCTGCAGGAATAATAATATATCAAAAATTATGCATGGACAGTGCAGGCAAAAGTATGGACACCACTGTTTAGAAAAATGCCACATTAAGCAACATTAAATTTCACTGTTATGTTACAACGAAGGAATACCATAACAGAAGCTGTGAATTCTCACTAACCGTTTCAAAGAACTTGATCCCATATTCATCAGCAAGCGCTTGCCCCTTTGAAGTGGGCACAGCCTGCACGAAAGCAATTGAGCAGATAAGAGAGCTAAGAGCTATTCCAAACATACAGTTTCAGAAATCGATTGTGAATTATAATTAGTATAAAATGTTGAGCATATTTTCTGTTTCGTTTGCACTTTGAAGTGACATATAGATCTACAGATGACCACGCTAGAATCTAATGCACTCAAGATCTGTTTCCTGTATTGCATATGAAAGCAACCAATCCAGAACAAACATGTGTAGCAACAAGTCAGAATGGCAGTATACCCTTTTGCTTTCATCCATATCAGCTTTGTTCCCCACCAAAATTTTGTTCACATTATCGGAAGCATGTTGTTCAATGTTTCTGATCCAATTTCTTATGTCTGCAAGTCAGTAACAATGGGGAAAATCAAAAGCGGAAGCTGAAATACCATGTCAAAATAACATCTGAAGCATAAGGGTCAGTACTATTAAATGAAGACTCATCAGTGACATCATAAACAAGTAAAATTCCCATTGCTCCCCTGTAGTAAGCTGCAAAGAAGAATTGCACATTTCACAAACTTCATCCACACAATTACTAAAAGCAAACCAGAGTTACTCAAAGCAAACAAGGTTATAAGCTTACCAGTTGTAATAGTTCGAAAACGTTCTTGGCCTGCAGTATCCCAGATTTGCAATTTAATCCGCTTGCCATCCAACTCAACAGTCCTTATCTTGAAGTCAATACTATTCAAAGAATCCAATGGGCAAGATTTATGAGTTTACACAAGCATTCACATGTAAAAAATAATAATTCCTCAACCAGGTAGATAATTTTGTGATTTTTACAGTACATACCCAATAGTGGTAATGAAGCTAGTGGTGAAGGAGCCATCTGAGAACCGTAAGAGGAGACAACTTTTCCCAACACCTATATAAGTACATAAACTTTATAAATTGAACGCTTATGAAACAACATACAAATATATTTAGGACATGCTACAAGAGACAAAAACAAGAATCAACAAACATGTCAACTGGAAATACTCATAGAAGTTGAGACTGAAGAAACAACATCAATATGAAGTCAAGGGTTCCCTAGGTACACACAGTCAGAGAAAAGCTATGTAAAGCTACATATCACTTGTACGTTCTGCCTCAATGTTAAATTAAGAAGAACATACAGCACCACAACATAAACACTGGTCAGGCCACATAAACACAGATAAAGCTAGTCATTTAGTTGACTATGAAATCCAAATCGACAGCTGTGGGTTAACGGGAAAGAAAATGAAATTTAATCTCCTACTTAAACAATTTTTACACCAAGCCCTGTGATATTTGCCCTTACAAGGTTGGGAACGAACCAAGTTGTCATATATTGGAAAAACAAAACAAGGCATGATAACACAAACACTTCAATTATCTTTCATGTTGTACAACTTTTATTTGCGCCTTGAAATTTTTCGTGAAGTTCATATCATGAAAGTGCTTGGAGCCTAAAGTTAGCACATCCAGAACCAAACAACTCCTTAATATCAAACAAACCACAGCCTTTGGTCCTGGATTGCTCAATGTCAGTGCCCTAACTTTGACGTGTAACCATAACTAAATCACAGCAGTTCAATTATCAATTAGACACATGAAGTCAGTAACAAAATACAATTGCACATACTAGCGTAAGAGCGCAAGTGCTGAAACAAAAAATATAGTCTTGCCAGTGCTCTTGGAATGAACACGCCCAAAATGCCCAATCGTTAACTGGGATAGCCGCTTACAAGAGCTTGTTCTTGACTTCATGTGGCGATCAATCTAACTACACCCTCACTATAACTTCTGGTAAAGTTTTATGACTATATACCACGATTACTGCATATTGCAAGCAGGAACAGAACCACTCTTACAGCGCACACACCGATCCTCTAATACGCTTACAGAAACGACTTCCCTTAGTGCTGTCAAGAGGTTAGATTCATTCGCCCATTCGCATTTCACACAGCCATCTGCGCAGACCGATCTAGGCTACCAGATGTCCAGATCCCAACCAACAAATCAAATCAATCGAAGCACCAAACTTGACCCCGAAGCCATCAGATCTCGCGCAGATCAAGACACGACAGGGAGAGGGGGAAGGCAACTCACCGCTGTCACCGATGAGGAGGAGCTTGATGAGGTAGTCGTAGTCAGCCCGAGCCCTAGCCGGCGGCGCCGCCATCGCGCCCTATCTCCCAAGCCCTAGACACCACCAAAAACAACAGCAACCAAGCAGATCAAATCAAAAACCGAAGAAGCAAACCAGACCGGAACGAGCAGCAACGAAATGGAGAACCGGATGGAGCAAAAGCGAGGATGGCGTCGCGCGCTCCGATGCGGCGGCGATCAATCGATCTCTGCTTCGTCTCCCCTCACGAGCAGCGAGGGAGAGGGAGCACGATCCGCACCAGGTTGGGTTGGGTTGGCTCGATCGGAGGTGAGGGTGGTAGAATCGGTCCACCTGTCCACGTTTACAGTACAGTTGTCCTGCGCGCGTGCGTCGACTGGGTCGTACGGTCCGGCCTTACAAGCCCAGTAAGCGTATGGATCATATGGGCCGGACCTGATGATTTTTCTTTCTTTCTAACACAGGGTTAGTTCTTGGGCTATATGGCTCACATCCCTTTTATAATTGGGCGTGGCTTCTAAGACCATTTTCAGTGCATAATTTTATTTCCCAGTTTTCAAAAATGTCACATCAGTTTTTGTCTAGTTAATTGTATATCTTAGATTTCATCTAGATAAAACTCTCTCACCTCTTATGAAACTCTCTCTATCTCTCTCTTCATAATTACTTTGCCATGTCACCAAACATAATAATGTATCATGTTATTTAATAAGAATGAAACTCAGTTGAAACTCCCACTGGGAATGACCTAAGCACTCTATTTGCAGAGATAAAACTAGCCTCGTGTTTTTGTTAACCCATTTTGAACACAGGAATTTCGTGATAATCAGTTTAATTTTGATTGAAGTCGAAAAGGCTCTCACGATCTAAACATGGTCTTAAGATCTGGCCTGTAAATTCATATTTGTGTTGTCGTATGGTTGCGAGTAAAAAAATGTAGAACTAAAAAAAATCTTGTTTAATAGTAATAGGACTTGTCGAGTGATTACATACACATGCTAAGTTGCAGTACTTCAGAAAATACGGGTTATGAAGTCCACTAGACTTTGCAATCTATAGTAAAAGATAGCGCCTTGAATCTGTTTGGAGCTGTAGTTGAACTTTCCTAAGCTGCGCACGAGTACCTTGAGGCTAGTATTTATAGTACATACATAAATCTATTTATGAAATATTTTAAACAAGAAAACAAATCTCTTTGTGATTGTATCATGATCTGTACTTACCTTACAACATAACAAACCAAAAATGGAAGGTTTGGATTATTTTCTAATCTCTTCTTTTTCTTCCATGACATGGCAAGCAACAATGGAAAGTCTCCGTGCTTCTTGTGGTATAGGGCAACTGGGCAAGTCGTAGAATTCTGTTAGATTAGGTAAGGTATATAGTTAAAATTCTTTTTTAGCACGAAAAGAAGCGGAATGTGTATACCATGGAGTTGTTTCCTTTCGTTGGATTTTAGTTGTCACTTGTCAGGCATTTCATGTCTGTAAATCGGGGAGTTGTTTCCTTTCGTTGGATTTTAGTTGTCAGGCATTTCAAGTCTGTAAATCGGGGAGTTGTTTCCTTTCGTTGGATTTTGTCAGTTGCCAGGCATTTCAAGTCTGTAAATCGGGGCAATTGTAGTCCAGTGAACATTTGACTACTGTAGTTATACCTTACATTTTTACATTGAACTGTTGAGACTTGAGATGATGGATCTCTTTCCGTTATAAAATTCCTATCCTGTATTTCTGTGGATAATTCCACTTCCTGGATCTGGTTTTCTTGATTATTATGTTAGCATTCACTGTGCACCAGACGAGATCTGGACAACATCTTAAAAAAAAGGCACGCACAACTCCATTCACATTGGATGGATCCATAATTCGTTGTCCGTGACTATTGTTAGCCATTGTAAGATGCAAGTCAGCAGCCAGGAGCGATCCAGGATTCACCACATCGTCGAAGAAACAAAGGAGCTAGCCGATGCAAAGCAGCGGTGAGGTGGAGAGATCGTCCAGGTGTGAATACAGACCAAAACTGGGTAGCCCAGGAGAACAACGCGCAGTGTTTTTTGGCTATCTCAAGATCCTCGGTGTATCCTAGACCTTGTCAATGGGGGTTGTAAGAACTACCCTGTTTAATTAATAAAAGCTCCCTTTCGCTCAAAATAAAAGGTTTTGTTTTCTCATCGGTTGGTATTTATTCTACACGTAAAAGATATTTTTTTATGGGTACAAAGACGCACACCACACACGTACGTCTCCTCTACACACTAAGGAGACCGTAAAAGATCTTATGCAGCTCATGTTGGTGGTGTTCTGTTCCTTCCCCCTCTCCTGATCTGCCTGCAAACATGGTGCTTTAGCTGAGGGAGAATCCCGAAATGATCATTCTTTGTCGATAAAAACATGCAAACTGTCGAGACCTATACCTACCACAGAATCGTTTTACTTCTGAAAAATGCCATTGGCCGCAAAGTGCAAGATCACCTGCAGGTTAGAAGATCTACATCTGCCACAGAACCTTTCTAGTTCAGATAAATACTAGATTCTTGAAGTAACAGATGGTGGCTTGTTTGCAATTACAGCGCAGGGTTAGTGGCCTTCTATTTAGCGCGCAGTTGGGATGTCACCGCTCACCACCCAGCTAACCTTCTCGTGATCCCACATGTTGCAAGGTCGCAACTACCCTCAAATCATTTGGAACCCATCGAAATTTGTTTAAACAAGTTGAAACCTTGTGAAACTAGTTTGAAACTATTTTAAAACCTGCAGAACATACTCTGAAGCTTTGAAGTTAGCCTCTTGAAAGTCAGTTAAAATTCTTTTGAATATCATTTTAAATCATGTTTTAGATTTGAACCATATGAAACTTGTAGTTTGATAGTGGAAATTCATTGAAATTTGTTGAGATATGCTGAAACATTTATAAAACCCATTTGAAACTCTCATGAAACTTACCAAACGTTGTGGAACACTTTGAAACCTAATGAAACTTGTCTATACTATTGAAAGCGTTGGATAGTAGCACTCTTTAGCTATAGATGCACTCAATCTTTTGAAAAAATTGATTTGTCAATGCTCTTTTAAATATTTAAATTAGATATACGAAAATCATATATGTATAAGCTTGTCTCGATCAGTACTTTGGTATCAATTATTTACGATCCGGTAGAGTAACTTATTTTTCCAGATCTCCTCCTACTCATACAGTCGTACCGCATTATTTTCCCCGTACGGCCTGTGCCACTCGTGTACAAAAGACGAGGCTTGTCACGTGCATGCGCTCTCACTGACCGTTGCCCAGGAGCCCCTACCCCTGCTGTTTGTAGTCTACTGACGCGCGCAACGGCTCGATCGTTAACCTGGAGAGAGCAGCGAATGGCTCCCCGCCGTGCCTCCCTCATGCGCGCGTGGCTCACTGGTTTGCCTTGCCGGCGTGTCGCCGAGGCCGCGCGGCCGTTTAGCCGTTTCTCGATCGTCCTGCGACCGTGCCGTGCCGCGTCTAATTTTCTCACGATTTTTTTAAAAAATAAAGATAGGAGCTCTACCAATACATTTAGAAGAAGAATAGATACATCATACAGACATAGTTTGAAGGATAAAAGATAGCCAATGGAGGTAGGTATACTTATAAAGACATGAACAGCTGGAAAGACTCAAACACATGAGAAAAGGGTCTCAAATTTCGTAGGTTTCCCAGGAGCATGACCCCCAAATCATCATGTAGCGGCTAAAGCACCTTTACGAATGCGGACATCCTGAACGATGGTATTAACGATCAGATCCACCGTTTGATAGGTGTTCGTGAAAATCCTAACATTTCTTTCTTTCCAAAGATTCCATATGGAGAATAGGATGATGCCGTCCACCTCCCTCCTGCTACTATTTCGCCACAGAGGTGCGGATCTTAGTCCACCAAACAATAAGACCTAAGCATACGGAAGAAGCGTCTAGAGGCACATATGATATGGCCATATAACAGAAGATCTGCTCCACCCCTGTTCTCGCGAAATTATTAAGCGACTATAATATGATCAACGCTGGAAGGAGCCGATAAAGTGATCTCGATTCTCGACCACTGTCTCGGCGTCTCTCAGGCCGCGGCGGAATCTGTGATGCCGACTCGCCGGCTGTTGCAACGGGCGTTAAAGGGGAGGGTGGAAGGAGTTGGAAGAAGAATCTGATTCTGCTTGTAGATTGATTGCAAGATATCGACAGCGGTTGGCAAATATGCTTTGATTCTCCACGCCTTTAATTTGTTTCTTTTCCCCGGCCCTGATCGAACATAGTTGCTAATTTTCAGTTCATTTCGAGGTCGAACATGGCATAGTCGCAAGCAACTTAACACCTGTCTAAATGAAAACAACAGGGTGAAAGAACTAGTACGGCGACCTGCAATTCACTCTCTGTGCACGTATGTCCTCCTATATATATATTTTCCTTTCGAATTCGCCGGTGAGAAATCAAATGCGAGAGGCCGATGCAAGAACATGGATGGACATGCAGTGGGCTGCCTTTGTTATGGCATCCAGATGCTGCTGGCTTCCTGATATGATATTCGTGGAGGCTATCTGATACAGGAGGAGCTTTCGTCCAAACTTTATCTGTTCTTTTGAACACATGAACATTCCTTTGGATTATTTAGGGTTGTATTATTTTAGCAACCTTTGCTCTTGTATCACTTCCTTTGTCGGGAAAAAGAAATGGAATCCTTCTACACTTTTAAAAACTGTTCATGAAAGAACAGGGAGGATATATCTAGAAGACCAGAGGAAGCCTAGCAACAAGTTAAAGCAAAGACGTAACCGAAAAATAGCTAGTACAGTTTTATGAAACAATTGATTTGAACCGGTTTGACAATTCAGTATTCTCATTTGCATGGGAATTATACTTGCGAGAAGCCTATTAGGTCCATTATTGTATCAATAATGCACTACTGCTTGTTACATCAATCTCAACCACCATATTAATTTCTTGATAGGGCTTTCTGTCGAGGAAATACAGAGGGCTGGTGCAGAGAGAAGTACAAGTCAAGTAACTGCACCATACGGCAACGTGGCTGAAAGCCTGAAACACGCCAGGACTTTTACGGTAACCCGGCAGCTAAGATAAAGTTAAGAATGTATTCAACTCAAGTTTATTTACGTGCAGCTCTCTTTTTGGGTAAATAAATTGTGACAATAATAACTCTTGTGCCTAAGTTTGCATCATCAATCTACAGAAGAAACCAAAAAAAAAAAGTTCCTTCTTCCCAAAATTATAAGATCGTTGCAGATTTCCTCTAAACTTCTTGTTTGTTATATAACCACTATAACTTTCTTTTAGGGAAAAAAAAAACATCGAAGCACATTTTTTTAGCAGAGGTATACATACTACCATGTAAAGTATTGAGGTGCTCTCCTATATAAGTATTCCCTTACTCCATTGTCACTAGTAGAGCTCAACTAGTCACTTGTACACACACCCCCCATGGCTCCTTTGCTCTTCAAAGACATGAAAAGCCTTTCGTGCTCATCTCCGGCGTCCACCGCGATATGTCCGAGCCTAGAGCGGCAGCCGATGGTCCGGTCTCACAAGGCCATCGCTAGTCCTCTCTGCCATGTCCCCACCGAGCCCAGAACTCACCGGCAAGACTGCAAGAAAGGGCAGCACAAGGCTGTTGCGAATGGTGAGCTCGTTAGCCCCGCCGGCTCGTCCAGGTACCTGCTGAGCGGCTGTGCCGCCGCCGGCGTCGAGGAGATCCAGGAGGTGGAGCCAGCCCCGGCCGTTGATGTCAAGAGGGAGGAGCCGGCTGATGATGTGAAGAACACACAAACGCAAGAGCAGGTGAGGGAAACTGTGCACTTACTAGTGAATCAGTACTGATTAGTATGTATTCCTTGTATTTTGGAGCTTTGCTTCCACTCTTCTTGATAAGAAAGAAAGGTGTCCGAAAAAAAAAGGAATAGAGATGGTGTAATCATCAGTAATCATATCCTTGAACCTTGGAGAGTTTTATACACTGATTTTCCATTTAATACCTGGAACTTCCAGCTAAAGATACGCAAATACAATTATGACGAGCAAATATATTCTTTTGCGGAAAGGATTGATTTCTAGCTTTATATTACCTTCTGGATTGCAAATAGATACTTCCTCTGATTACAAATAGTTGTCGTTTTAGATATCGATACGTTCTCAAAAATACAACTTTGACCACTAATTTCTATTATAATATATTTATAAAATCTAATAAAATTATAATATTATAAAAGTACTTTTTGAGATAAATCTATACATATGATTTTCATATATCTAATTTAAATATTTTAAAAATGTTGATAGTTAAAGTTTTGAAAAGTGGCTAGAGGAAGTAGTATGTATATAAAAATAGCTGGATGGTTGTAACCCTTTTTTTCACCTAGTATTAGACTCAGAGCATGACAACTTAACCTTTTACAGCCGACCCTAATTTTAGTACAGCGTACTTGTCTCGTTTTGTTAAAATTTTGCAAAGCCAACAACATATATGCTTGCTTTTGAACTAAGATCCGTTGTTGGGTACCGTTTCAGGTAGTTGTGCTGAAGGTCTCCCTGCATTGCAAAGCATGCGAAGGCAAAGTGAAGAAGCACCTCTCCAAGATGGCAGGTGAGTGAGGCTTGCGCAAACAACATATAGACAGCTATATTCAAGATCTGAAATTTTTGTTCAGAGTTCAGGAGAAGAAAACCTCTGTGACATACTGATAATCAAATTACCGCATGCACTTTTGAAATGAACAGGTGTGACATCGTTCAGCGTAGACTTCGCGGCCAAGAAGGTGACGGTGGTCGGCGACGTGACGCCGCTGGGCGTCCTCAACAGCGTGTCCAAGGTGAAGAACGCCCAGTTCTGGGCGTCGCAGCCGGCCATCGCTGCCTGAACTGAAAACCAACCAAGGCTTTAGCTAAGCCATCTTAGGATTCGTTCCTCATGAATGGTAGGTAGCGCGAGCTGGAGCTGTGTGCTCGTACGCATGTGGGTCACTGACGGCCAGTGCAGCACGCTGGACCAGCTAGCCGTTACTGTGATGGCGGTGGTGTCTGTGTCCTAGACCAGCATGCATGCATGTCCTGTTGTCCTGACTCCTCAAGGGCAGTGGCAGATGCAGATCCAGCTTGGTTATTTCTTCCTGTGATCTTTTGTTTGTTGTGGTTGGCACCATGCGAGGTACAAGCCGTCTCCGTGCTTCTTTTCCTAGTCTGAGAGTGTTACTCCGTTCTTTTCGTCTGACTGTAATATAAGCATCGCATGTACTGCATTATTGTTCTGTATACTTGTGTTCTTATGGTTATGCGTAGGTGCGTATATCCGTGCATGACATGAAGCTGATTTATGTGAAGAAACAGCATGGGGAAACTAATTGATTTGGTTCTAACCTGCATTGGTCAATAAGAATGTAGCAAAACTCTGTTTTTGGAGAACCTATGTAGCCATACTCTGATCTCAAATGAACCAACACAAAACCTTGAAGCAGTTTTTAAACCGTAGAAATGTGAGCCAACAGTCGTTACTACAGAAAGACCTATATTAGATGTCTCATCACAGACGGTTTTGCTAACACGACCAGTAAAATTATTGGATATGCTAAGAACTATATATGATAAGCTGATATCACAAAAGTTCATAGCTACATATCACAAACGATTTTTACATAAAACAGTTTGTGATACTGCATAAGACTAAAGTGAAAATTTGAGGATAAGGATGAAGTGGAAGATAAATCAGAGTATGACAACTTTTGGACGAACTGTGGATGGAATTGGATTTTGTCTTGCAATCCATCAACATTTATTCTCATAGATGTGAGGAACACTTAACTTTCTGTTATACCTATAAATCATTCTATTGATATGATAATAAATTTTCACAAACGGTTCTTGATATAACTATCACAAACAATCCTCTACTTAGAACCGTCTGTGATAGGTGTTTCACAGACAGTTCATAAACCATTTGTAATGCGTTGATCATAGACGGTTCAAAAATCATTTCTAATGTGCTATATTATCATAGATACATGCTTATGGACGGTTCAGAAACTGTCTATAATAGTCTTTTGTGCATTAGTGGGTAACCAATGTTTACATCAGTTCACACACAGTTCAGAAACCATTTGTAATGTGTTGATCACAAACGGTTCAAAAACCATTTATAATACACTGTATTATTATAGATACATACATACAGGCGGTTCAGAAAACATCCATAATAGTCTTTTGTCCATTAGTGGGTAACCAATATTTACATGGAACTGTTGTGACGGTGAAGAACACGAACATGTAAGAAAGGGCATAAAACACCAAAGCTACAGTCATGTGACACTGCGATCCAGACAGTACAAAAGCACAAACAGTAGTGACAGATCAAACCATTTGATCAACAGCACGCGGACTGTCTCGTGTCGTGCTCGTGCAGCGCCAAGGCGAGCCTCGCATTCTGCACGAATATTCCGCGCCTTCAAGCATCCATGGGTTCGCTCAAACCGAGAGCAAATTTCTCAAGCCCATGCCTGCCCAGCTTAAATAGAACCCGATCAAAAAAAAAAGCTTAAATAGAACCCGATCGACTTGTCCTACGGCAAAGACTATCGTTCGTCTCCAGCTGAGGCATCATGTAAATCATATAGTATCAGGGCACATCGAGAGAGACGGCAACAAATGAAATTACAAGGTACTCAAAATTAGCTTAATAGAAAAAAAGAATGACACATTTTAATGGTCTTTATTTTCAAAGCTAGGTGATCTTCGTGATGGTATGCGATTAAATTCTCAAAATCGAAAATGGAGAACAGCACGAACGAGATCAACACAAGCGATTTCGGTAGGTCTCGAACCTTAGATGCACCGATGCACGGGCGGCGCCGGCTACCAGCCGATTGCGATTTGGCGAACGCGTCGACTCGATCGCCAAAATTTGCCAGGGGCAGCCGGCGCAACCCTGCTGCTGGCTTTTATGAAACTATCAGGGTGACCCAGCTAAATTTTTTTAACAGTTTATAATATCAAATGATATAACTTCTATGCTTCGTAATATATTAATATATTTTGTAAACTATTTAGATTTTTAAGATATCATAAGCATTAGAAATAACAATAGAAGTTTGAAGAAAAATTCAATTTAATAGATGCAATTGAAGTAAAAGTTTTGATGGAAGAAAATCATTGAGAATAAAAAGTTGTTAGCGGTTCTTAGAAATGTACGGTTCTTAGAAACGTAGCAATTCTTCACATTACATAGAGCATATAGTTATGTACCCCTTTTTTTTCTCTATTAGTAACTTTTTCAAAATATATGCGACACATGTACCTCTATTTAATCTCAAGTAATACACTGATTATTTTACATGGTATTAGAGAACATTGCTCATATATACATTGATACATCATGGACGACTTTAAGCGTATCTTCCTCACACGCTAACTGCCTCACAGAATCATATATCTTATATCTTATTATACGTGCTTGATTTACACTTATCCCATATCGATAGTTTGTCTTATTCGATGTTTGCCAACTCAACGATGTGCTTCCTCACTAATGCGGCGACCTCCCATTTTCTATGATACTAGCATGTTTGCTTTTATCGTTATCTAACAATATAAAGAATTTTTTCACCATCATATGTGATGTCATCTCCCTCAGCAGCGATGGCACGTTTTTAGCTACCTAATGAATATATATATTCTCTGTAGATCATCTTCAATGTAAAGCTTCTTCTTCTCTTTACCAAGGCCTCCCCATCATCAAGCTTCTTTTGTTAATGACTTCTTCAATAATGCAGATGCACAACACTCATCATCGTGGTTTTTAGCTCCTTTAGCTTTAGTCTTTCTCCTTTTAGTTTATTTTAAATTTTAGTTATTTTTTGTGTGTCGTTGAATCTACAGGACATAGATTTTTTTAATATAGTTTTTAGTTAGAATTGTATACAAAACTAATTGGTATTTTTTATTTCATTTTTATTTCAAATTTAAGCTATTTAGAGATTTTACTTTAAAGTTCATATAGAAATTAAATTGCTAATTTTATTTTGTTTTGTATTCTAAATTTTAATTTTATGTTGGTATTCATATACAAATCCAATTACTAATTTTTAATTGATTTTTGTTTGAATTTTATTTTTATTTTGATGTTTGTATGGAAATCCAATTGCTACTTTCATTTTATTTTTACAGGTAATTTTAGTTTTTTATTGTACTTAACGTGGACTCTTTATTTTGATGTTCGTATGGAAATCAAATTCCTATTTTTTTATTTTTTGTTCCAAATTTCAGTTTTTTATATTGGAATTAGTATACAAACCCAACTACTAATTTTTATTCTACATTTAAGTTTTATTTTGATGTTGCTATGGAAATCAGATTAGTAATTATATTTTGTTATTTATTCTAATTTTTTAAAATTTTTATTCTAAATTTTAATTTTATTTTGATGTTCTTATGAAAATTAGATTATTAATTATCTTTTATTTTTATTTCAATTTTTTATTGTGCTTGGACTCTTTCTTTTAATCATATGGAAATCAAATTTCTGATTTTATTTTATTTTTATTCCGAATTTCAGTTATTCTTTATTATATATAACACAAACTCTTGTATTAATTGTATATAACACAAACTCTTTCTTTCAATCTAGATCGTTATAATCTGGATCCTTCATGATTAATAAGGTGACCATTTAAGTTGCAGTTGCAGCAGGACTACAGGGGATCTCTCCCTCTCCGTGTGGGTATCCTCTGGCAAGATATCCACGGTACCAAGGCTACCCATCAGCTAGTTATCCTGGTCATTGCCCACCTACGCCGGTCCCCCTCATAGTATGCCCTATTTTTCATTTCCTCTAGCCTTACCCTTGTTACAGTTACCCGATGGGCAAGCATGCAAGAAACTTATTAGTCTACTTCCAAACCCTTTTATTCAGGTCACGGTGCTATGTACGGCGGAGGCCATGGCGCTGGTGGCTCTGCCTTCGGCGCGACAATCGCCGGTGGCGCCGCAGCGCTTGGAGCTCACAAGGTGTCCCACTCCCATAGCGGCGCCTACGGGATGTGAGGGCACCACGGCAAGTACGGGTTGCCAATGACTTCTATTCTCGCAACATGGATGACGGACCGGCAAAGCTCATGTTTGCTACTTCTAGCTATTAATGTGTCGTCTTTTTTTGTTTCTCTATTGGAGTAGAGATAAATAATACCTTGATCAATCGCTCATAAGGAGCAGATTTGTTTACACCTTTTTCGTGTATAGAGCAGAAAAGGTAATTTCATGATTTGTATCTTCTTGATGTAACTTTCTTGAAATTAATAAAACTTCCATTAAAACTAACACGTAACAAGAAACATCACTTTTAATAAGTGGCAGTTAACTTTGCCCAGCAGTGGAAAATGAAGACATAGCAGCGAGCAGCCTTTATGTAGAATAGAAAGCATAAGGTTAATCCTAAGAATGCCCAAAACTGTAACAAGTAGGCATAGTAACAGAACCTGAAGACAGCATCAAGGAAATGGTTCAGTAAATCCAAACAGCAGATAGATGAAGAAAAACACCTGATCTTACAGACAACTATAATTTATTTGGATCATGAACTGTTTGAATTAGATTAAGTAGTGGTTGTCATGCTACATAAATCTTTCAAATTGCTATTCGAACATGTTAAGTATTGTTGCATTGACAGTTTTATCCCAACCAAGGACACAAGAAAAGAATGAGACATAACATCACGATATATGTTAGGTTGCAAACTAGCAATTGAACCAAATAGTCAATAGATCACCAATAGTTAGTAATATATGCAAACCAACTGGGAAGAGTGGCTTGTCCAGATAAAACAAGAGGTAACTCAGAGTTAGAAGAAAAGACATAAAACTATATGAAGAGCTCTATTTGAGTATTTGCTAACAATGCAGCACAAGCTTTCATTTATTTAGGGCCTGTTTGGCAGAGCTCCAGATCCTGATTCTCTATGGAATCGATTCTCTGGTGAAAGTGATTCTTGTCTGAGAAATAGTTATGAACTTGGTAGGGAAGTTCATAACTGGAAGGTTGTGAATCGCATGGCTCCTGTGCTACAAGTCAAAAACACGAATCACTTTCTCGGATTCCTATGTGAAGTTGGTTGATTTTTTCCCTCAGGAGAAGTGACTCGCCAAATGCACCCTTATACTTGAAAGTGCAAATAGCGGCATATTAGCATACATCATATAACCCTCAGAACCCATTCCTCATAAAGGATGGAATCATAGAATACTATCCAGTTCCCTTTCACCAAAGTCATGAAAGATGGAATCTTCAACTAAAGGCTCATCCATTGCAATTTCTTTTTAGGAAATAAATCAACCCAATTACAAAGAGAGAATATGTAAAAGCTTTGTTTGGAATATGTAAAAGCTCTGTTTGCAATCAAAAGTTTCCAGCAGAGCTCAGGCAACTCTACACTTGGGACGTATAGTAAGACTGTGTGAGCTAAACAGTAGCGAGCTATGCATAATTTTTCTTCTTGTCAACTAAGATACCTTGGTTTCAGGACTCAAAACAACATTATGGTTTATGACATTCTGCTACTGACCATGAGAGTACAGACTCTTTTCCAGGTTCAAAGCATCACAACATAGCAAGAGCACCCAAGACTCAAATTGACTGACGTTTTTCCGTGCTAGTTATTACCATGCACTCTAATGCTTGAACACACGGACTTCTAAAATTTCAACAGAATGCCTTAAGATGTCATACTTATAACATGCACTACATTAGATAATTCCATTAACTGTTGTAGAACATCCTTAATAAACCACTCTTGAGAAAACAAAGGCATATGTATGTACAGAGCATCAACAGACATCTCTAATTCAACCATCAAGCAGTATAACCACCTTTGCTTGCTAAATGCTACTGGTAAGCACTAAATAATTGGTGCAGAAACACCTTGTAGGTACTATAATTTTCCAAGTTTACTGGCCACAATTTCCAAGGAATACATCTAAGAAACAAGAATCCCACTTCTCTAGGGGTGTTTGGATACATTTGTGGAATAAGAGTGTTTAGGTAGATCATCTTGTTTACATTTTAGAAAAAATATAAACTTAATTCACTTTATTTTAGCTTATAAGTTTAAATTAACCTGAAATGGGATCTCTAAGGGCCTAAGCATAACCAAATACATGCGATCCAGCTATCTGTTAAGATTTAAGACCCTAGCACTCACTAGTAGGTATCATCGAGCGCTCGTGAGTACGCGAAGCACCGATTGTTCCATGCCACGGGATAGCAGTAACCAAGATGTTCGCGGTATGCCTAGTTGCGTTACGCGGCGATCTAGATGAGCTCGGTCCTCCGAGGGCAGGCTGATGATGAAGACTGAAGAGGTCAAGAGGACGAGGAGGAGGGCGCTTACCAGGAGGTGGGGGCGGAGGGCGACGAGGACGTCGGGTCGGGCTCGTGGGCGTGCTTGCGGCTAGCGGGCAAGTCGGACTACATGATTGTCTTTAAAATAGATTTCTCTTCTACAAGAAGCTAACCACAATCCGTTGTAGTCTAGCTGGTTAGGATACTCGGCTCTCACCCGAGAGACCCGGGTTCGAGTCGCGGCAACGGAAACATTTCATTTTGCTCTTTTCCTCTATCTAGATTTTCTAGAGAATGCTATACGATAATATACAAAGTAGAGTGGACTAAAAGAAGAAGATTACGGCAACGGAAACGCTTAATTTTCCTCTTTTCCTCTAGCTTTTCTAGAGAATGCTATACGTTAATATACAAAGTAGAGTGGACTAAAAGAAGAAGATTCTGTACACAAGACCAGACAGCCGCTGTCTCCATGTCACCACTCACCAGTAAGATCCACTGGATGGAGACAACCAAGCAGTAGGCGGCTTACAGGATCAGAAAACTTAGGCACACGCAATCCAAAAGGTTATATTATCAGATTACAGTTCTGAGTTTCCAGGTTTTTCCCAGGTCAAGAGGGGCGATAATTTTGTGCAAAATAAACGCGTGAGCAAACAGTCGATAACCATCAAAAGACTTTCCCTACTTTGGATTCGGTAAGATACGGTTTCAGCTAGCCGTGCTTTGAAAGGATGCTCTCCGCTACGCTGCGAGCTATCGGATGATAAAATTCGTGGGCCTCTGAGAAGATCCTCTGGGCCAGCATCTTCTCCTCACCGGAGCACCGGGCGAGCGAGCTGTAAAGCGGGCGGAGGTACTTCATCCTCCCCACTTGCTTCAAGCATTTCTCAACCTCGTCGAAGTAGCACCTGCAGCCTGTGGGGATTGCTAGCTGGAGAAACGCGACTTTGACCTCGTAGTCACGGCTTTCTGATAGCTTGTACCGTTCATCAAGAGCAGTAACCTGCGCGCAGTTAATTTCAAGTAATAAGTTTTGTCAATATGTTTGAATTTCGAAAGCCAAGCAGTCCACAGAATGCTATGTGATGACACAAATGCAAACTTTCACTGGAAGTGATTGAAAACCACAAATGTTAAGTTAACTACTCACAAAGATTGTACGGAACTCCAAAGCCTGAACAGCTGAAGGTTTCCTTACTTTCTAGATCTTATTAGTGAATGGTCAGCTTTCATTGGTAGTGACTGCAAGCCGCAAATGAAATTCATCTCGAATATTGAACCAAAATTTTACATACATTATCAGGTGAACGTTGAAATTATGTAGTGGATTATTTGTAAATGAAAGGGGCAATATCACTATCTTTTTCACGACTGAACGCTAAACAGTATTCAGCCATGCAATCTCCGATCACATTACTTGAACAACCTGGTCCACCTGTCCACCATCGATAAAGTGAGTGAGCCCGATGTAATTTTTCATGTGGACCTCCCACAGATTCTATAATTTAAAGCCAAGTGCTCAGTGCATTCATATATTCTATTATTCTATATGGTAATTGTTGGGGGAGGGTCCTCGTGCTACCTCGAGCTGACGATAACTTGGACAAGGCACACTAAAGTGTGCCATGGCAACTTCGGCAAGGCGTGGCACATCGGGGGATCCAACCCAGACAAGGTCCGGGGACCAACTTCGGACGAGGTCTGAGGACCAACCTCGGCGAGGCATGACAAATCAGGGGATCCACCTCGGACAAAGTCCGGGGACCAACCTCGGCGAGGCATGACAAATCGGAGATCCACCTCGACAAGGTCCGGGGACCAACCTCGACTAGGCATGACAAATCCGGGGATCCACCTCGGACAAGGTCCGGGGACCAACCCCGGATGAATTCAAGAACCAACCTCGACAAAGTATGGCACATTGGGGGATCCAACCCTGGATGAAGTCCTAGGGCCAACCTCAGCGAAGCATGGCACATCGTGGTATCCACCCCGGATGAAGTCCGGGGACCAACTCTGAACAAGGTCCAGGATCCACCTGAATGAGGTCCGGCTAGCCATCCACGAGGTCCCATTGACTCACGTGTAGAAGGAAGGCCGACGACGTTACGAATCTAGGACGTGGCTGGACTTGCTTGACACAATGGATGAAAGCACCCCTCGACACGAGCTAAGATTTGAGGGCAAAATTGTAACTCCGGGCACTCTCCTCTCCCCTTTATGAATAGGACCCCTTGTAAATGGGGAGGAGGCTACTTGTAACACTCACCACACAAGCAATACATTCGCACGATCTCTTGTGCGTGATTTTCATTGAGTCTCCCCCTTGCATCCTCGATAGTCAACGCATCTGACCGGATGCCTACAAGTTTACTATCCGATCCCGTATAGACGACAGTAATAGTCTTCTAGAAAGTCCCCTCAGCATAGCCGATGTTTGAGCTAGCGACAGGTTGACAATGTTAACAAATCCATCCAATCCAACTACTGAGGAGATTCTTGTTCTAATGTCCTTCCTGAGTGAACCAAACATATTTAGGGATATATGCTTCTGCCACTCTAATTCGGATTCTAGCTCCACTTCCCTTGGTAAACCAAAGACTGTAGGTCCTTCCTGAGTGAACCAAACATACTTAGGGATATATGCTTCTGCCACTCTAATTCGGATTCTAGCTCCACTTCCCTTGGTAAACCAAAGACTGTAGGTTGATTTGCTCAGCACGACCTTAATATTCTCTTTATTTGGCATTTATTGGGAGTGCATAATTTAACAACACATGGGTTATCCTTGGTCTCAAGAGTGGTACAACCTATTCTAACTGATCATGTAACATACTATGAACATTTTGATGTGATAAAATTCTTCAATGTTGACCTAAAGTAGTAAAGTGCATTTACTGTATACTGACTGATCAACATGGATGATATGTCGGAACATGTTTCACTTAATTCTATTGGAATCTGACTCATTCCTATAATCCTATGTAAGTTAACTGATGATGTAAACACAATTATTACAGCCACATATAATGGGAGCAGAAATTTCATGCATTTGAACTGAGTGAAACATGCAAATAGGCCATGCAACATTCTGCAATGCTTAAAATTTGGTGATAGGGCCGAAATAGCAAGTGTGTAACCCTTCATACTATAAAGTCACTAGATGGTGCACTAAATCATCACAAGCAGAAGAGCAAAATCCATGTATAACATCAAAAGTATTTTTCACGACAGAAGATTAATGTCACTTTCACGGTGGCTAATCTAGCAACTTCAAAATCAACATATACTATTGAGTTGAAAAGATTGAGCACATTTATACAAAGATTACAACTATGTTAGAATGGAGGTAGTAACATAAGAGAAAGTATCGACGAGAAGGCATACCTGTGAGGCTTCAACATCTGTGGGTAAATTTTCCAGGTAAAGCTCCCATTCTTGCCCATTCCAGTCTGCCACCTCATCTTCACTTGGAAGTTTTCCAGACCTAAACTCTGCAGCTAAGGAGCAAATCTTTTTGTAAATAGCTGAATCTGGTTCCATGGCATCCGGAGGGATACCAGTCCCCTCGACCCACAGGTCAAGGTCAATTTGGTTTTCTATCCCAGGTACATTGGCTTTCAGGAATTCAAGAAATGTCTCTGTATCTATTGATTGGAACTTGAATGTGGCAATATACTTCTTCAGGAACTCATCAAATGCAGGCCGGCCAATCTAATACAACCAACAAATAGAGCACAGCACACATTCACAGTCAGTCATAAATATCTCACTGGCTTCAATAAAAGAATGTGGCAAAACAGAGTAAACCAAATAATTCTAATGTTACACCCACCTGGCGCTCAATGCGCCAAAGAAACTGGAAGCCTTTCTCATAGGGCACTTCTGAGTACACATCATCAGGGTCAATCCCTGCCATCTTCGGCTTCAACTTGGTAAACTCCATGTTATCCTTAAACCTCTCCATCATTCTGTTCAACCCCCTCCATCCAATGCCTACGTTTAAGGCTGCCCGCTCCTCACCTTGCACCACCTCAACAATCCTCCTCTCAGCATATGTTGTGAAGCCCTGCACAGAGAAAAATAACTTGATTTTCCAGCATAAGAGTTTTAGTTGAATGTGTGGGCCTCATCTGTGGACCAAAAAAGATGTCAATCTATTATATAATGAGTTTTAGTTTAATACAATTGCAACTCAGTTAATCCGAAGTTCCAACTAAAATTATATTTCTTAAGCCGTTGGCCCTTAATTCTACTAGGGTCTGTACATAAATTCTAAACAGTGCAAAGTGTAGCCCACCTGGATGCACAGGTTAAGGGCTAGTAGCTACAAATTTTGCCCCCATTCATCTGTTCTGCTCCCTTAATAACATTGGCACATGAATGCAAAGTATGTAAATGCAATTTCAAAATCAACAGCTTCATGAATCACCAAACATGCAAAGCAAATCTAGACAACAACTACAAGAAGAAGAAGGATTCACCTCATTTAGCCAGAAATCCTCATTTGTCTTATTAGTGATCAGATTGCCAGTCCAGCTGTGTGCGAGCTCGTGTGCAACCACCTGCGCCCCTGCGGAATCACCCTTGATCACTGTAGGAGTGAGGAACACCATCCTGGGGTTCTCCATGCCTCCGTAGGGGAAACTCGGCGGCAGCACCAGCAGATCAAACCTCTCCCACTCATAGGGCCCAAATAGCACCTCCCCAACCTTGACCATGTCCTCCACCCCGGCGAACTCCCTCGCCGCCTCGTCCAAAACCTTATCCCCTCCCTCGGCGTACACCCGCGTCCTCGGGCCGAGGTCCCTGGACCCGATACCGCCTGCGGCGAACGCAAAGAGGTAGGGCGGCACGGACTGCTCCATCTCGAACTCCTCAACGATGCGGCCGGGCGCACACCATAGCGCATCGTCGCAGGCGCCGCGGTGGTCGGAGGGTAGAGGGTCCCGGCGGGAGGTGTGGCGCGCGGCGGCAACGGCGGAGAGCTGGGAGGGAATGTTGAGGAGGAGGGAGAAGGTGATGCGCGCGGCGGGGGTGTCGTGGCAGGGGAAGATGGAGCGGGCGTGGATGGACTGGCACTGGGAGAAGACGAAGGGGAGGGAAGACGCGGTCTGCGGCGGGGCGAGCCACTGCAGCGCGGAGGCGGCGGGGGAGGTGGAGAAGGTGAGTTGGAAGGAGGAGGTGTCGGGGGGCAGGGTGAGGGTGAGGGCGGAGCCGAGGACGGGGTCGGCGTCGGCAGCGAGGGAGAAGGGGATGGGGGCGGGCGGGTCGGAGACGGTGGAGGCGGAGCGGACGGTGAGGGCGCGGGTGTCGAGGAGGAGGTCCCCAGAGTGCGGCGCGGAGAGGGTGAGAAGTGCGGAGGCGTGGATGGTGGAGGCCGCGAAGTCGAGGTAGAAGGCGAGGGCGGCGTGCGCTGTGACCGGGCTGGCGTCGTCGGTGTAGGAATGGGGATCCACCGGCGCCATGGTTGGTCCGGCGGAGGAGATGGAGATGCGTTGAGTTGGGTGGGCTTCGTTGGAGACTTGGAGACGAGTGAGTTGAGGGCTTTAGCCTTTTGGAGTCCGGGTTTGCTGGTTTGGTTTGGTCCTCTTGAGGAAAGCTTCGCCCGGGGGAATTAGAAAATTTTTAACATAACTTTATAATCTTATATAATAATTTTATACTATTAAAATTTTAACATATATATATTTAAAATTGGTAAATGTACATTATAAATAGTTCTAAGATTTTAAAACTCTAAACCACCAAAATTGAAACTAATTCAATCAAAAAATGTAGCCTATTGAAGAGCTGAATTTTTTACGTTTCTTAAATTTTGGTGGATGTTAGGTATAGTTCCGCCTATGCTTAGATATACTATCGTGTAACTTCAATTTTCTACGAATCTAACTCTCAGGCTAAAAATATTTACAAAATTAGCCCTCAAGTGAGCGTGGGAGCTAGATTTACCCTAAAAAAAAAAAAACAGAAGCTATAGGGTTATTTATATGAACATTTCTCGCTTGGAAGTCTCCTATGGTGTGAACCTGTGATCGGTGCGACACAACACCTTAATAAAAGGGAAAAAGCCCGTAACACCCTAAACTTTGCTAAACTTTTATTGAAAATCCGTCCGACACTCTGAATCATGAGATCAAACATTTGATCCCACAAACTTTGCAATATGTTTTAAATAACACCCTGGCCCGATATCACATAGTAGTATTGCCTACTTGGTTTGATGGGTGAACGATTTTACCATGTAAGATGTTACACTTAGGGGTGAAAACGGATCGGGTATGGACGGATAGTAGCTCTACTATATTTGTTTTCATATTTTTTTCTCAGATGTGAATACGGATAGTCCGGATATGAATACGGATAATATCAAATACAGATATGAATCGAATTGGATACGGTTTCGAATATTTTATCGGAACATGATAACCCCTTAAATTGTACATAAAAAATCAACAGAAATACATAACTAATTGATTTGATCAAAATATTATTAAAAATTGAACAAATGTAAGCATTTTCATTCACTTAGACACTAGTTAGATACCATGTCGCAAATAAAATTATATAAGATTTAGTTTATCACACACATACGATTAGTTCATCATACACATATATAAAAATACAAAATAAAGATAATCCTTACTCGAGAGATACAAATAGAAGCAAACATATAACACACTAAAAGTTTGATAATAGTTAGATATCATATCTTTAGGAAAAGTATATAACACTTTCATGTAAGGACTCAAGATTTATATTCTTAGTTGAATTATGTTTAAAATAATAAATTATGTATTTATGAGTTTTTATGCATTTTTAGCTACTTATTTAATATATTTTCCTATTAAGAATAGGAGTTTTTGAATTTTGATAAAAATTAAAATCTGATAAAATCTTGAAAATAATTTTTTAAATGTTAGATTGTTACTGGAACTTTCTCAAAAAAATCATAATTTTTGGAGTTGGTTTTCTAATTTTAATAATTGAAATTTGCTTTAGAGATTAATTTAATTAGAAAACAATTCTGAAATTAAGAAACCTTTTTGGGCCAAAATAGTAGTCTTGGCCCAGCCTATATGTATATCTGGATATCCGACACACCATTATTTGGATTATCCAAATCCGTATCCGTATCCGACAGATAATGAGCTACCAAATCAGTATCCGACAAAAAAAATATGTATTCGTATCCGATATGATACTATTCGATAAATATCTGATCCGACAGAATCCATATCCGAAAACATCTGAATCGATCAAAAAATATCCGATCCGTTTTCATCCCTAGATACACTAGGCAAGTTTATGTGAACTGACCGTTGCAGCTCATAAGAGCTTCTTCCCCAAATTGAAACAGAGAGGGAGAGACCTAGAGGGGCGACAGTCACGGAAGTGGTTGGGAGCTCAGCATAGGAAAGGCCTATGTGATGCCACATGACATTGACCTAACTTGGTCAACTTATCAATTATCATCTTACATAGAAAAATTGCCTACTCATTATACCACACGAGCTATACCACTATGCGAAACCATGTCAGAGTGTCATTTGAATCAGATTCCAAAGTTCAGAGAGTCAAATGTCTAGCTTCATAGTTCAGGATATCGGATGGACCTTCGACTAAAGTTTGAAGTTTTATATACACTTCTAAGTTTGAAGTTTTATATAGACTTCTTCTTTTTTAAAAAAAAATAAATCATAAATAAAATTAGAGTAAATCACACTTCACATTGTCTAATTAGATCTCTGTTACGTCGTGTATTATCTTTCTTTGCATATGACATGGTCTCATCTTACGAATTACAATCCGTTAATTATTGCACATTATAGAGCCGATCCCATTTTCTCTCCACGTCGGATGAGATAGATTAAATAAAAAACAACGCATCTTCCCTCAATTCTTTCGTGCGGTTGCATTCAAGTTTGATTTATTGACCGAATGCAAATTGTCACGGCCGAGCAAACCATAGACGAACCAGGATGTGCCGCAAAGGAACACAGCCAGCTACAGCTAGAACGGCGTGTACTCCAGGCTCTTCGCCTTGATCACCGCACCCTCTGCATGATGTACTTTACATGTATGCACTTTGTTAATTGTATCTGTTTTTCAGGAGATGCTGCTGTGTGTTAAGTTCTCAAGGTCTTGTTTCTTCAGAGTGCGTAAGTTTGGTAGGATCCTGAACCTGTTTAAGAAGATAGTGGTACTCCATAAAGTGGAAAAGAGATGCTATGATGCGAGGAATTTAGCTTTAATTTGATTCTGAACCCGTTTAAGAAGATAGTAGTACTCCATAAAGTGGAAAAAGCGATGCTATGATGCGAGGAATTTAGCTTTAATTTGTTCCGAGAATGATCTCTTTCTTTTTTACTGGTGTAATTAATAAGTTGAAACTAGTCAATCAGTAGGAGACAAAGCTGAATAGATCAACAGACCCATTGGATCATCGACATGGTGGCTCATTGACATGGGTTGAATTTGATTTAAAAAATAAATAAATGGGTTGAAGCAACTCGCCCTAGTACCACCATGCTGTAATTCTGGAATAGTTTGGTCTCTACATTGGCAAGACATACCAATGGGTAATGTCTGAAGAAAAAGCCTCCCTAGTCTGAGTATCAGTGGGAATTACTTATGGATTAGTCTGAAGCAAAAGCCCACCTAGCCTGGGTACCAGACGGAAAATCGTATAACCAGGTGGTCAATGCTTCATTTCGCCAACCAGGGTTAGGCTACAAGACTGGCACATTCCTTGAGGAAATATGGTGAACCAGCTGTATAGCTCAGATGCAAAGACAACAGATGGATTGAGCACAACTGAAGACAGCAATTGCATGCCTTAGATTTTAACATTACACTATAGTGAAAAGGTTCAGCAGATAACGCCATTAGATTTAAGTATCAAATCAATAGTCATAATAATCAAAAGGAAGGGGCACGCGTTGATAATGTAAAATTCATGGCTGCCGTGACACCAATAGACCAGATGGATGCATTCCCTGCAATTAAGATGCTCTCTTATTCGCCATATGCTTTGCCATTAAGGTCCTCCATCTGCCTTTGAATTGAACCGTTTTCCTTCCTATGTCCAGCGACAATGAGTCATCTAGGACGAGGTTCGTGACCGCGAGGCAGGAGAGAATCAATCTCATACGGGCAGAGGCAGTACTTCTTGGCAACGTGCTTGCTATCAATCTTCCTCATCGACCCATCGTTGAGGCTGAACAGAAAGAGGACTTCCCCATCAACCCAGAGCACCACTGCGCCGCTCTTCCCTCGGAACATCTCCAACCTGATCTTTGCCCTGGTCTGCACCTTAACCACACGCAGCGGCAAGGAACTCGTCATGGCGATCGTTTCAGAAAGGACCCAGCTGCTGCCTCTTGTCTGGTCTATTTGTTTTCCAACTGTATAAACTGATTTCCAAGCAATTTAAGTTTCAATTGGGGTGTTTGAAAAGTTCCACAGTGCCCATGAAGGCCGAGGTTCGTGACCGCGAGGCAGGAGAGCATCAATCTCATATGGGCTGAGGCAGTTCGCTGTTGTTGTGTTTCCACAGTGACACCTGAAGGCCCCCGTCTGCAGAATTTGCCTGCAATGGCGCCTTATTGCGCTCTGCTTCAGGTGGGAGATCCTGGTATGGCAGCTCATGTGTGCCAATGTGAAGCGTAGCAACATGAGTGAGCGCCCAGCTTTTCCAGCTGCCCCGGAGCCAATGAATGACACCAGGGGAAGCAGCGGTTGGGGATGGAACCAAGTAGAGACTAGGCATTAGCTCAGGAGCTCTTGGAGATTTCCTCCATATTCCGTCCGGTCTTTGAGCTATAGCACAAATTAAATAGACGAACTTCTTATCCCTGATCCAAATGGCAACCAGCTGGAAGGACTGGGGCTTGTGCAAATCAAAGCCGATATTGTTGGTGTCAAACAAGGCAGCATGATGGTCAGGTGGTGCAAATCCATGGGAAGGAATGTGAAAGATTTCACCAGTGGGAGGATAGCAGAGGCATAACACATCCATGGCATGGCCATTGGTGTCTTGCGGGCGGCAGCGAAGGGCCAGGAAGCTGTCTTGGGATACGACAGGTTCATAGAAGTTGAGGCTTGCACCAAGACCCGGAATGAAGATCCCAACGGGCAGTGGCTTGACGGCATTGCTGCCGGCTTTGGTGACAATTCGGACATGGGAATGAAGCTCTGTGCCAAGCAGCGGTTTTTGTCCTTGTGATGCTGCCAGAGGTTCGGGGAAGACTCGGTGCTGTCCATGTCCTGGTAGAAGAAGCCAAGGAGGAGGGACGGGTGAAACCATGGTCACGGTGCCGCTACCTGAGGCAACGAAGACAGTTGGAGGCCTTGGTGACATTTGCGCCAGAACTTGCAGGACGAAGCGAGGTGGGCGACGGAGACCGGATCCGCCATGTGCGTCAGGATCTTGGTGATGATGTCCATCGGAAGGCACCATCTGTGTTTGTCTGTCTCACCACCTAAACAGATAAACAATTGCTCCGGATGTGTGTTACACTCTTTAACACGGGGATCCAATAGAAAGAAACTACATACGGAGTAGTAAAAAAAGATTAAATTTTATGATGTATTATACCGATAGTATGTAGTGGATAGTAAAAATTAGATCTATCTATTAATTTATTAAGGCTATTTCTACGGTGTATTATACCGATAGCATATAGTGGGTAGTAAAATTTATATCTATCCATTAATTTATTAAGGCTATTTCTACCATTTCACTATCAGATAAAGTATAAATGAATTATAGTAATGCAATCTATTGGATTAAAAAGAATCGACGGATTTATATTGAATTTAGTGTACATAAAATAGCTAAAAAAATGCATGCCGATGCACCCAAGTAAGATTGCAACAAAAACAATATGCTTTCTTTATTCAACTTTTAAACCTTAATTCAACATAATCAAAAGCCAAACTTGAAATGTTCGACAAAATTACTACTTTTTGTTAGGACCACGAACACACGGTCATCTTTACGCCTAAAACATAGGCAACATATCCTGTGCACATAGGCCTTCTCATATACACACCGTGCACACCAACTAACAAAAGTCACGAAAAATTCTGAAAAAATTGTAGATGTACTTCATAGATTACTTTACCTATGTATAAAATTGTAGATTCAAATTCATTATATATCAAGAGTTACAAAAAAGAGAAAATTTTGACAAGTTTAAAGAGTTTAAACTTGTCAGAATTTTCTCTTTTTTGTAACTCTCGATATATAATGAATTTGATCTTGAAACTTCATACATAGGTAGGGCAATTTATGAAGTACATCTATAATTTTTTCAGAATTTTTCGTGACTTTTGTTAATTGTGTGCACAGACACTGAAAGACTAATGCATGCAGACATATGTGCAGGGATACATTGCCTAAAACATACGAGTCATGAACCTAAGAAATAGGAACACATCCAACATCATTCGCCAGTGTTAGGGCTAATTTCTAGCCAAAATCCCAACTGATTCCACCGTCATTAACTGACCTAAATCAAAACAAACGATTACGTAAAAGCAAGGTTTCAAATTCGACCGGCTAAAATTCAAAAGCTAAATTTTAAATTTGGTATTTTTGAAGCCGGCAAAACCGAAATTTTTGCTAAAATTACCGAAATTTTGGCCCTTTTTAACTCCTGTGAAATGATCTTCCAATGCTAAAAAATTAAAAAATATATGAAAAAAATCATGCAAGCATTTATCTACATTCTCTATATGTTTAAATGCAAATACTAAATATTTGCACATAATACACCCTAAGAGTCTTGGATATCTGAGCTCCTTTCCTTGATGCACATGAGCTGCAAAATGTTCGAACAGGGAAGAAGCATTGTGAACATGATCATTACCCTATGTTGAGCGAGTAGACATGTTTCTCCTGGAAAACTACTCAGATAAACCAAGCCTAATTTGTACACATGATGCGAGTTGTCTTGCATTGATTTTTTGCCTTACGGAAATTAGTATCGTTCAATAGTTAAAGGGCACTTCCATGCTTAATTTGTGGAGCATTTTGTATCACTCACAAGGTTTCAAACAATGGTGATTTGCATATCAAAGTCTGTGGGAGAAAACATGTCTCTCGGAATGCAGAAAGGGTTGTATTTTGATGGTCTATTTTCAGTTTTATTAACTGCTTGGTATTTCCACTCACTTACGGTGCATTTATGTCTTGTTTCATCTGGGTGTAAGTTTTAGAGTATTCACCTCCTGTATAAATCATTCAAGAGATTTTCTTCTTATGTATCTCTAAGGGCTTTGTCAGATACTCTAGGGCAATTCTCATATGCTCTTCAACCATTCCCTAAACAAAATACTTCCTCAGATGTCGAGATTTGGTTTAAAAAAGGCAAGGAGTACTGGCATTCATTACAGAAAAAAGAACAGCAGATGAGCTACATCCGTACATACTCACACCTGCGCAACACTCGCCTCCTCGCACGTGAGTGCGTTCGAGCTGTGCTCGAACACGGACAGGCAAAGTGAGCCCCGCTCAATCCAGCCAATCGGGTACCAGGATGGCTAGTTGGTGTCAGAAATGCATTTATCTGAAGCCCAGACTGGAGAAGATTGCAGAGTATATCTAGGGTTGGTTTAAATTCCGTTCTATGGAATAATTTAGGGTTGCATAATTTGCATATGTATTTTAAAAAATTTCCACATGTATTCCTAAAAAAAGCATTACAATTCGTCACAAAATTTGATACTAAATCCGGTCCTACAAACATAAATACACACAATTTTTTAACAATAAAAAATATCCAAGTCCGAACTCAGCTTGTATAAGTTCGATAAAAATTAACATATAGTAATATTTAACAAGCAGTTTGTAAATTTATCAGGTTCGCGAGCTATTTGAGCTCGACTCGATAAAACTCACAAGCTTAGAATTAAATTTAAGTTTAATTTGTTTGAAGCTTGAACCGAGCCAAAGTAGACTGAGCTCGAGAGCTCGCAACCTGCGAGTTTTTTTTTTAACACCGTAGGAGGAGTCGCAGATGGCGCTGCTTTTAAGGTTGCTTTTCTCTCGCAGTTTATCCGTTGGCCAGTGGTGAAGCCCGATATAGATGGGCCGGGCCCAGGGCCCCAACTTTTGATCGTCTAAATTTAAACCTCGCTGAGACAAGGTCGTGGGCTTAATTAATATAACCAAGCCTATTTAGGAGAGGAGGCCAATTGTGATTTTGAATTTTGACGGATTTAGAACCAAATTTTCAGGTTTTTGTTATCTCATTTCTGCCATTTCACATGCCCATGATTTGGCTTCTCTAATATAAATTATTATATTTTGATTTTTTTTTTTGCTAGCACCCAACTCCCCTCCCTGACCTGGTTATTCTTGAGAAAGAATAGCCTAAATAATATCATGCGCCATAAGAAAATGTGATCTCCTATAACATCACAGCGTATTTCTGGAATTACGGTCCACTTATCTTTTGCGCTGCTAACCTGGTACTTGGGGCCATGTGCCCATGTGGTAATAGATGATAATATGATCAATTAATCACTAATCAGAGCCACGTGGCAATGATCGTATATTTTTACTGGGCATGACAGTTTGACTAGTGACCATGAGACATGAGTCCATGTAGTATGATCGGGTAGAGCCGTAGAGGACCGTAGGACCGTAGAGGAGTTGCTCTGGGGCAACTCCTAGCTAGGTGAGGTCCGGTCGGCCACAGCCGGGAGCACACGAGCGGCTCGCCGCTGGTGATCTCGCTGGTTTTGCTCGTAGCTACGTAGGAAGTAGCCAAATTTGGGGAGCTGATATATGCCGCTCGGCCGGCGGATAGTCTTGCGCCGCCCACCTTCCAAAACAGGCAGGTCAGCGATGCCGCGAGCGGCGCTGTGTTTGGCCTGGCCCATTTGGCCACTTTGGGCCGATACCCTTTTCCTTTTTTTTTTCCTTTTCTCGGAAGATTTTTTTTTCTTTTGCAACGTTAGGAGTTTGGTCTGACTAGCCACTAGCTAACAGCCCGGCCCAGATCAGTCCATCCATTCATGCAACTAATCTCTATTTCTTCTTAATATTCTTTTTCCTTTTTTGCGAAGACTATTTTTTTTTTGTCCGACTAGAGGGAAAAAATTCTATGGCATCACGTGATTTGTAGTATTTTTTTTTGTAAAAACTAGATATATAATAAATACAGATCTCAAAGCAATTAAATATTTTTGTTTCTCCTCAAATATATGCTATTTGTCTTTATTTTAAGAGAAATGTTATAGATGCTACAAACTACCTCCTGCCATAAATTTTTTTTCCCGACCGAAGGGATTCACGTTAATATTTGAGAGATTTTTTTATCCTCTTTGTTTAATTTATTTATGCTTATCGCTTCTTAGAGTATCTCCAGCAATTTCTCTTCATTCATTTCTCTTCCCTCATTCCCTTCTCCATATTCATTCCCTTCATTCCTATTATCTCCAGCAGCATCCCTTCGAAGGGTTTTGTATAGAGATTGGAGAGATTCTCTTTCTAAATCCCTTTCGAATGGAATCGTGAAAAGAATTCGTTAGAGTGCTTATAATCTATCTGCGAAAGAATTTAGAGACTGAAGGAATACCGTTGAAAATAGCCTCATCATTGTTCACTGCATCAACGTGCGGCATATAGCATTCGCTTGCAAGTTGCAACAGAGCGGCCGGCAGGGCTGGGCCATGAATAGTCGCTGTCTCGTAGACCTGTGACTCTAGTCTATCCTCACCCGTCCCAAAAGCCCAATCACAACCCAAACAAACCAAAATGCTCTCTCTGCGCCTTTCGCTCTGTACAATTCCCCCTAGTAGCCCTAGACGCCACGTGAAGAACTCAGGAGAAAACAATTTCCCGAGGGAATTTATTCTTGGAAGAACCAGGGTGACGAGGATCCCTGAACTTGTCAACATTTTCCATCGAGACAAGTCAAATAATATCTCATTTATCTGGACACACTTGAGGTCTGTTTAAAAGAGCAATAGCTTTTTCGAAAAGTTATTTTTTTAAGTTGAAAAGCAATGGTACCTTTTTATATAGATTATTTGATAAATAGTTAATTTCTCTTAGCAATAAATTGCAAAAACAGGTTTAGCCTAGTTTTTAGTTTTTATTTTTTGTTAGTTATATATGATTTCTGACTTATGCCAAAAATCATTTAAAAACTAAACTGTTTAGGAGTTTGTTGATTTTTTAAAAAAATTGAAGCTGATTTAAAGGGGCTGTTTGGTTTGAGACCAAATTTGCCAAATCAAACCTTACCAAAAATTTGATCACCAAATTAGTTGCCAACATTTAGCCAACAATTGGTAAGAAAATGAACTAAGGGTGCCAATAGAGAAGAGAATCTAATCATAATTTGGTTGCAAACCAAATATTTACCAAATTTAATCAACACTACTAAAATTTGATAAGATAAACATTAACAATAATTGAAAGCAAACCAAAAAGCCCCAAAGTCTCCTCAACATGCCTCCGTCAAAACCCACGTAGTACCAATCAGGGCCCACTTAATATCCTGGTTCCATCCGGAACGATGAAGAAAAAGGACATTTTGTTCTATTTATTGATATAACTGGTTGACGACTAGGTACATCCGTTGACGATTAGCTATGGATAATAACCGACCTGTCCCGACCAATAGCTATGTGTTCTCTAGAACAAAATATAGCTGGCCGAAGCGATTTAGTTTAACACATGAGAACAGTTAATAACTTATCGGGCAACCTATGACGATTAACAAAGGGCACGACAGATCAAGATACAATAAAGACACAAACGTAAAGGCAAGATACCTGTTATAATATTTTAGGATTTTGCACTTCAACTAATACATATATAAAAATGATCAAATCGTCTTTATTTATTAGCTCATTTATTATTCTTAGATGGCATGTGTTACTCTATTCGACAGTAATAAATAACATTAGGAATAATTAATAGTAGAGGTATGTTATGAAAAATAGTTAAAAGTTATCTCAAAATTGTAGAATAGCATATTTACAAATAAAATTTAAAAGCTAGAATGACATATATACAAGAACAAATTAAGGGGGCCGCGTGCTTCCAAAGACACGACAAGATCATTCGCACTTTTTGTAACTCTCCAGTAATATAGTCTCTAAGTGATTAGCATCTCCTGTTGATAATTCATGTAAATTCGATGGTGGAATCTTATGTCTTGTGCATCGTTCCACCTTATGTCTTGTGCATCGATAGTCTTTCAGTTAAAATCGACCGGGTAAATTGATAATCTGATTCGTCTAATGAGCGCAAAACAGAAAGGTGTCGTCTGTCCCGTAGCCTCTTCGAAGGCTAGCAGCCTAGCAGAACCTTAAGTAAATTTATTAAAGCGATCAAATTAGTTCAAGTGCTGTGGCAGTGTGGCCGCATCTCCTGTTCCAGCAAGAGAAAAGATGAACTACACGAACTATACACCACCTATCTGTTTATCCATTCGGATGGATCCGCTGCAACCAGGGGACGGACCCAGGATAAAATATGAGTGGTGGCACTCTATATGAGAATCCATACATAAATAATCAAAAATATTTATGTTTTTCAAATATGACTATATATATACTCACATAGAAGCAAAATTAGTTGATTTTCTCATAAAAGAATAGGTGATTGGGGGTCCAAACATTTGATTCAGTGAGAGCCTACTTCTAAATAGCATTAGACATGTAAGTACCATAAGAAATTGACTGAGGGCCAAGGCCCCCGCTTAGCCCTATGTGCGTCCGCCCCTGGCTGCAACTTTGCTTTATAAAAGCTCCACACACACACACACACATATATATATATACATACATACGCACACACTACCTTTCCTATTCTTCGAAGGATTCTCAGCCTCACGTTCGTTTGAGCCGAGCCTCGGCTCAACAAAAGTTTCGCGTTTTGATTCTTTTATAAATTACGAATAGGCCTTTCGCGATTTTTTGTGAGGGGAAGATATTTTTCCTTAAAATCGCGTTTGGGTCCCTTATATGTTACTTTACGGAAAAAAAACTCCCGTTAAATTTAAATCGCGAACAAACCCTTTTCTAATTTTTAAGGATAGCGGACAGGTCCAAAAACGTAACAAACAGGTCCTTACTCCTTACGTCTAGGTCCTTTCTCCGTTTTTCCCGGGAAAAAATGTTTTCGTCGTCAAAAATATTTGTGCAGCTCTATCTCTAGACTTTTTTCCTACCTCGATTTCCCATCTCGATCTCTGATATTTTTTAAAACATGTATTATTACTCGATGAACGCGTAGAGTGTTAGACTCGACAAAAGAAGGTTGTCGTCTCTAATAATTTTTCACCCTTTTTCCTCTAGACTTTTTCCCCATCGCGTTTTTCATTTCGGTCTCTAATATTTTTGCAAATAATTAAATCGAAAGAGATATTTCTACAACTCTATCTCTCTATTTTTTCCCGTTTAGCTCATTATTTCGACGATTTAAAAATACAACGCCTTGTAAAAAAAAAACTCTATCTCTAGACTTTTTCCCAAATCGATTTCCCATCTCGATTTACGATATTTTTAAAACATGTATTATTACTCGGTGAGCGCGTAGAGTGTTAGACTCGACAAAAAAAAGTCACATCTCTAATAATTTTTCACCTTTTTCCTCTAGACTTTTTTCCTCATCATGTTTTCCAAATTTCGGTCTCAATATTTTACAAATAATTAAATCGAAAGAGATATTTCTACAACTTTATCTCTCTATTTTTTTCTCCGTTTCGCTCATTATTTCGACGATTTAAAAAATAAAACGCCGTCAAAAAAAATTTACAAAAAAAAGACATGCGCGGCGTACACGTCGTGAAAAATTTTATAGTATATATATGAGACACACGTAGATCGAGCTCACTCACCGTGATCCTATGTTCCTAACACAGCGCCACATTGATTGGGTGTGTCCCACAGGATCCTATCCTCCAGCTAAGCCATCAAACGAAAGATGGTGCAGCTATCATCCTCTTCGCCTTTACATGTTGTGCTACGACGACGACAATACTACTAGACAATACTACTAGCAACAAAAATGGATTGATCGTCGAACGAAAGATTCTAGACAGTTTCTTCTATAATTATAAATTATCCTCTATATATATCACAATTCTGCTAGAATCTGATTTTTACTGATTCTCATCGGTCTGGTCTGAAATCTAGGAGTCGCAATCAGTCCGTCCTGATTCTCCCACAGTCAAAAAAAAATTTCTCCTGTACGTCGGAATTCATGATCTAGAAAGTGAATCGAACTGGCGTTATAAGTTGCTTTGTAGAACCAGAAACAATGGTATATGTATTAGTATTTAGTACTACACTAGTAGGCATCGGAGGAAGAAACAGTAGTAGAGATAGTGAGATCGATGGACATATGTACCATTGCTACGTACTCTCTAGCTGAAGATGCTCTGTTGCATAATGGCTCCTAGCTAAGGCTTAGGCTCGCGTAGGCGTATGTCCAGGGGCAGGGCTTGAATCACGTGCTCCATCTCGCACTTGATGCACAGTACACAGGACGAGTAGCAAAAACAATCGCTCCCTCCGTCGCTGAATATACGTTATTTTAGTTTCTTACCCTTGTATTGAAGTATATCTATCAAAGAGTAAATACTTTATCATTTTTCTTTATTATATTTTTTGATGATGTGACTTGCTCGCTCTAGTCTCTAGTAGTAAAATGACATTAAAAATTGCTAAAAAAGAGAGATAAAAAAATGATAAAATTACATAAAAATATACAATGGCATATATTTAGAAATAATTTTTGAATACTAAAATAACATGTATTTCGAAACAGACGGATTAGTTATGAGCATATCACCGAACTCCATCGCTGCTGGCTGCAGGCTAAAGGCCTGTTTGTTTCAGTTTTGGATTATCTAAAAGTTGATTTTGGATTGTGGTTGTAGAGAAACTGATTCTTTAAAAGCTAAAATTTAAAAGCATATACGAAGTAGATTATAGATTTTTAATATATATGAGTGGGCTAAAGTATGATAATCAAATTTTAAAATCAGATTATTTATTTTTTATTCTACTTTTAAAACCAAAATCTAGAATCAAAACTAAAACAGAGCTAAGGCAGTGGGCACCGGACAGTACTCGCTGAGGACCTACAAGACACACACATCAAACAGGTCTGATGTTTGCAAGTCCTTTCGGAATGAATAAGATGGCTCCACGGCAATAATCTCGAAATGGACTGGAATAGACTGGGACCTGGGTACCATCAGTCCATCACAGCTGCATCATCAGCTAGCATTATGTCACTCATGGGCGAAAAATATCAGAGGGTACTGCAAAGTGCAAACTTTGGAGCCATTGGAACAGGGGAAATAACCATAGACAAAAAAAAATCTTTTTATCTGTTATCTTATTAAAACAGAGAAAAAACAATTATGTTTACTCTCAAATGGCATAAATCACCACGTCAGTGGAAAAAGAAAAAGATTCACGCTATTGATCGTAGTAGGTCTATATTATAACAGTGTAACTTTTATCCGTGGCCTTTGTTGATTAAATGGCATCCGAACACAATTTAAATTGAATTTAAATTGTTATGAGTATATATTAACTACACAAGTTTCATATACTCGATTCGATGGAATCTAAAAGTAATGATCCAATTTATATGTAGACGTGGAAAAGGATCAATACTTTTAGGACCAATAATTATAGAATAAACTTTGTTAAATGTGTGTATACAAATATTTGAACTTGAATCAATATGCACATATTCAATTTTGATTGCTTTCGAGTTTATCCTATATTGCTATGAGTATATTATAACTAGACAAGTTAAATATACTCAAGAGATTATTTCAAAGTAAAGATCCTTAATATAGAAAGATGAATTAGATCAATACAATTGAGACATTAAGGTAAAGTATGAACTCTCTTCAAATATGTGCATTCATGTATACATGGAATTGAAACATTAATGCACATTTTGAGATATAAATAATGGTAGAGTTCATCTTTTAACTTGAATCCAAAATATGTATTAAAATATCGTAAAATGAATACGAGTGCATATCTTTAATATTTCTATCTTTTCATCCAAAAGAGACTAATGAGAGTAAAGCTCAACAAAAGAGTTAGTCTCATAAAAGATTTGTCATTAATTAATAATTAAGACTAATCAATATTATAATTATCAAAAGAGTTAGTCTGAACATTAGATTTATCATTAACACCAAAACCAACTTAATGGAGTTTAAACTTTCAAGTGCTTGAAGACAAATTTCCTACATGAAATTTAAAAATCATGTCGAGGCTAGCCGCGCAATTGCACATGCCACCCAACTATAAATTATCATGTTAATTGGTGGAAAAAGAGAAATATATATAATGTCGAATGTCGATTATGATGGGTCTAGATTATAATGACAAAGACTAATCATATTCATATATAGATGATATTTTTGGCAGTGGATTCAATCACACGGACATGGAAAGAAGTGGGGCGAAGGTGCAGAAGCAGATGCATACATTGAAGAAGGGAGATGTGAACTTGTTTGGTAAGGATGTAGTTTTTCTAAAAAGTAGCTTTCAGCTAGACTGTATTATTGAAGGTCTGCACAACTGGATAGATGAGTTGAAGAGATTTGATGTTTGATAGTCTAGCTTTTAGTTGTGAGGGGCGTGGGTCGCGAATAAGGGTGAAAGGGGTAGGGTTTGAGATTTTATACTTAGTAAGATTATTTTTTCAACTATAGTGACAAAGTGACGAATACCCGTACCAGGGGTACCCCACAGCAAAGTATACATCTATTTCAAGATCGTTTTTCTCTCAGTCATACGAATATGGCGGCGGGATTGGCAGCGACGCAGAGCGCTGGAGGGGGTATTACCAAAGACTCCATCTCTCACAGATGGGATTATCACTGAACATTAGTCGGAGCTCCCAATGGGTCGTCCGGGGCCCGGCTCTGAGCAATGGCCTCGTCGAGCCACGACCATGCCCCTCTGGAACGGTCCGACCTGGCCTCAGGTCGGACACTCCCGCAGGCTCCGACTTGGCCTCGGGTCGGACGCCCCTGCAGGCTCCGACCTAGCCACAGGTCGGGCGCACCATCAGGCTCCGGCTCTGCAACCCCGACCACGTCATCAATCGGCCTCAAGTCGGTCACTTGCCCTGTGGACACAACGCCACCTGGGCAGTGTGACTCCTTCCCGAGCGGTCAAGAGGCCACGAGTCAGCGCCGATCTCTTCGCCCGTCATGCGCAGATGAGACGCGCTTGTCCCCAAGCGGTGTCCGAATCTGGCGTAAATAACGTCGACATCTCGACAGGAGGACAGAGGGCAGTCTGCGCCTTCCCAATGGAGCACTGTCCGTTGTGTCTACCAACCCGGCATGGGATGAGTAGGAACCTGTCAGGCACCAGGACTGAAGACCGGGACTCTCGGGAATAGCATACCCCTACCTTGTTTCTCCAAGCTCCCGTGTAACCTGACCCTCCGCCTATATAAGGAGGGGCAGGGCCCTCAGGGAGAGGTGATTCATTTGATTCAACACAAGCCATCCGACCCGATTCAGTATCCGATCCAGGCAAACACCCCCGAGTCCCTACACTCGGATAAGTGCTCAGGGCCTGTCCTAAGCCCTCGCTTGTAATCCCATATGAATCATCGCAACCCAAGCAAAACAAACCACCGCCACACAAACTGGACGTAGGGATGTTCGGTCCGAACCAGTATACATCTTGGACTCCCTGCGTCTAACCATTCAAGGAGAGGGAACGCGCGACCCCCAACACCTACAAATTTACTTGCCGGTTATACGAAACACCGACAGTTGGCGCGCCAGGTACGGGGCCCGCGCGTCATCGTCGTCGTCTCCGGATTCTCGCCTGCTTCCTTGATGGTTTTCTCCCCTGGTGGCGGCGCGTCGGCGTTGAGGGGCTGGGTCCGCTTTGGCTCCCTTGACTTCATCGCCACTCTAGCGGGTGAGCTCGTGCTCATTCCTGCCACCTTCTAGGCCTAGGCTCCCGCCAGGAGCCTGGACACCATCGCCGACGCCCTCGACGATTTTCAGCTTGGGGCCCCTGCGTGGACCCTGACGCCGGAACCCATTCAGCGCCAGGGCTTGCGCCGGCGGCGATGTCGTCCCCCGTAGGCTCGTGGCTCGTAGCGAAGGCTGGCTACGCGCCAGCCTCCATCCACGAACTGTTGGAGGCGTTGTGCTCATACATGCCTAGCGCGCGCCCGTGTGCCAGGACCAACGACGGCCGGCCGAGGGGTCCGACGGTCTTCCATTTCTTCCCCTACGCCAGGCAAAATGTCGCCACATGGTGATGCTGCTTCGCGGCATCCCCGAGCCCGAAGCCCCGGAGGCCAAGGTCAAGCACCAGAACCTCCGGGGGGACTGGTGAAGTGTGTGGCCATGCAGCGCATGCAAGGCTCCGCTTCCCATTGCTCGGGGGCTTCCTCAAGTCGTCCGAGCCGTGCCGTCGCGCGGGACCAGCGAGGTCCGATGATGACGGCGCTGCTCTTCGAGCGAACCCAGGCCTCGTGCGCCCTGACGCGCCGACGCCTGGGCAACAGTCGCGACGTCCGCGACACCCTCGAGGACCTTGGGTACCGGACGACGCACTTCGATGGGTCCTGCACCCAGAGCGGAGCAAGTTCTGGGGTCATCCTTGTCTTCCCACCTGGGAACGAGCTCCCGCACGTCATCCGACCGCCCTTCGACGTAACCAACGATGTCACTAAGTACGAAGTGCTCGTCAGCGGTCTCTGATCGCTGTCGACCTTGGCACGCGCGACTCCACATACCTGGCGACTCCAAACTTGTCGTCGACCGGGGCGTGAAGGTCTTGGAGTCTCGTAACGACCACGTAGTAGCATCCTACCGTGAGCCCAGGACCGGTCCCGCTAGGGATCTACGTCTCCGACCTCCACATGCCTTTTGTCCGATGGAATTGCCAGCCGAGCAGCCGACCGACACATCGGGCGCGCTCGCTCCGACTGCCGCACAGTCGGACGTGGGACCTTCCGGGTCGTGTTACGGCGCGCTGGTTGCCTCCGAATGGAGGAGGCCCTTCATCGACCGGTTGACCGATGAATTGCTCCTCGCCGACTCTGCCAAGGCCCGGCGCCTCGCCCGGTGGGCAAAAACCTTCGTCTTAGTCGGAGAAGACCTCTACAAGGGGGGGCCCTCAAGAGTCCTCCGAAAGCGTGTTCTAGCGAACCAAGGGCGAGAAGTCACCGTCGGCCGGCTCCGCAAGGAGCGCGACATGGCCGTTTTACGGTCGGCCAAGTACCGACAGACGCTGCGACGCTACCACAGTCGCCGGGTTCGGGGCCGGCCCTTCGGCGTTGGAGACCTGGTCCTATGCCAGGTCCAATCCCACGTTGGGAAGCACAAGTTGCCCCCTCCCCGGGGAAGACCCTTCGTCGTCATGGAGGTCATCCGACCCGGCATATTTTCGACTCAAAAATGCCAACGGCAACGTTGTCCCAAACGCGTAGGATATTGTGAAGTTAAGGAGGTTCTACCTCTTAATTCCATCTTTATCCGCGCATTCCCATCAAATCCCCCGGGCTCGAGGTACCGCGTGCCGACCACGTCCTGGTCACCACGAGCGACCCGGGGGCTACTCGCCCACATACTCAATAAAGCCCGCGCCCCAACCGACCATCGGATCCCTCGCGAGCGGTGACCCTTTCGACCCAAGTGCTCATTACGCCCGGCGGTTGTGGTTGCAAGTAGTGCTTTATGAGAAGGGAGTACCCATACGGGGCGATCTATGGTTGATTCGGGACACGTCTTTGGGCTGGAAAGTCCTTTGATGTTTTTGCATTTTTTCCTCGAAGTGTTAGCGCTCCGGCCTATGCTTTAAGAACCCCGATGGTTCCTGAGGGCTACGGCCGTTCGATGAGTGCTTATCATAAAAAGGGAAATGCAAAATATCAGGCGAAGTTCCCAAAATCCACAGATGTCCATGCATTACACCATCGAGAAGCAAAAGTTAGACACGCGCGCCTGGAGGCTCATCTGGCGAAGTCGTCGTCATCCTCAGAGCTGTCGCTGCTCACAGCGACCGCGCCTAGCCCTGCCACTATCTCCGCCGCCGGCCGAACCCAGGCCCGCAATTGGTCTGCGTCGCCTTCGACCCCGGCGACGGTCATGATTGGGTCGAAGGTGGCGTCGCGGCTGGCGCAACAGGCCAACACGTACTACGCCATATCGACGGCAATTCCCCGCCCCTCGCGAGCAGGCGCTTCGCGGTATGCGGAGTAGGTCGGCGAGGCGTTAACGCTCGAGAGGCCGAAAGCATCTGCGGCTCGATGCGCTCAGCGCTCCTGCGGCTCCACCCCGATGGCCTTAAACTCCAGCCATGCTTTGAAGCCGGGCCAAGCACGTCCATGAGGTCATTGCGCGTGGTACAACGCTCTTGATGCATCCGGGCCAACTCTTCCTCGGCGCTCTCCTGCCGGCCGTTGCGCCAAAGACCTCATCCGCGTTTGGAGAGCTCTTCCCGGCGGTCTCGGCGAGGCCCAGCTATAGCGCCTCATCGCCAGCGTTTTGGCAAGTTCTTCCCGGCGGCATCGGCGGGGCCCACTGCACCTCCGCCTCGCGCGCATTTGGAGAGCTCCTCCTTCGTGGCTCGGACCTGAGCCCACTGCCATGACGCCTCCGCCTCCTGGGCGGCGGTCGCTGCGGTCTGGAGGCGCAGGGAAGCGTCCATCCGCGCCACCAGTGACGCGGCTCGGGCCCTCGTCCCCGACGGACCGCCCGAGGCGCTTGGGGGAACGTTGGAGGCGGCTCCAGCGGCGTTCGCCTCCCACCTGGCAGCCCGGGCGGCGGCCAGCATCGGTTCGACCCGAACCAGAAGCACTGGAACGAAGAAGCAAAAAGCCCAATGTCAGCGAGGCAGAATCGAAGCCATCTCGGCACCAAGCAAAGGAACTCACCCCGCGAGGGGGTTCCTGATGCGGAAGACCATCGAGGGCAGAATAATTCTGCCCCCCGTCGCAGCGCCGGAGGACCCGGCGTCGGTACGGGACCTCTTGGCGTCGGGACCCGGCGGCCCCATCGCCACCTCCCGCTTGCCGGCCCTCCGGTCATCGTCGCCACTCGCCATCCGGCGTTCAAATGCAAAGAGCTACTCCCTCTCCGCTATAGAAGAATGCGGAAAGATGCGGAGGCAAGGGCAAATAGCTAGACGTCGTCGCTCTCATGCCCCCCCTACCGTACTTATAGGGGCGGGGTGGAGCTTTCCAAGTGGGCGCCCGTCAGGGCCAGCGCGCAAGCTTATAATCGCCTGCGCGGACGAGACATGCCCTTTCCACTCTTGCCACATCGCATTAAAATCCCACGACGCATTAAAATGCGATTGGACCACAGAGGTGGAAGGACACCGCTTCGGGCCGAGCGCAATGCGACTCTTCGGTTTCAGCTCCCAGGCCAGAACGACCGCATCGGCACACCAAAGGAAGGCCTGGGCGGGCCACGCTCGCCCCGAAGCGGCGAAACACCCATTGGCCCAGCCGCCCTGGCGGTGGATTGAGCGGTGGGCCCAGCTACCATGACCTCCCTGATGCGTGGAATAAAAGCTAAGGCAACTCTATCCTTAAAGTTTTTCTCGTTCCCGCGCGAACTTCCTACTCCGACTACAAGCGCTGCGCGGCGACCACATCATGGACACCGCGCACCGCTCGGGGGCTCCAAGGTTCACACACTCACATGGGTCGGTGACCCGGCTGGCTACTCGGTTCTCCCTAGCGGCAAACCTCTCGACCCAAGTGCTACGGCCTACGCCCCAGTGGCTACGGTTGCGAAGTAGCGCTTCACGGTAGAAGGAAGTTGTCGGTGTTTCGAGAACCGGCAAGTAAATTTGTAGGTCTAGAGGGGCCACGCGCTCCCGTTCCCTGAATGGTTGGATCAAAAGAAAGGGGATCCGAGATATATACTGGTTCGGGCTGAACGTCCCTACTCCAGTCTGTGAGGTGGTCGGATGTTATTGCTGACTCTTGTGAGTTCGCCGGACTACAGGCGGGTGCCGAGCTCGTGCTCAGGGCATCCCGTGTACCAAGGTCGGCTAGAATGGCTACAAGTGCAAGGGACTCAGACCTATGGGTGCGTCCGAGCTCTCAAGGGCGGTTGTTGGTTATTTTTGCTTAAGCGTGTTGTGCTTATGCGCTATGCTTGACCGCCCCTGCTCCGGAGGGCCATGCTTCCCCTTATATAGCCCAGGTAAGCAGGTTACACAGGAGCATGTGAAAAAAATGAAAAGGGGCTATCTACGCCTAGGAGTTTGGCCTTCCGCCTCGTTGTGCAGTCATTTGGATGTGACCTCTGTTGGTTGGTGGAGACGCAGAGCGGTGGAGCAGTCCATTCCCGGAAATGGCGACTTGCCCCTACAGCTGCTATGATCGGCGGACGTGAGGAGCGCCACCTTGAAAAATGCCTTGGGAAGCGCGCGCCTCCGTTTTGTTCGGTCATCTTTGAGCCGCCATGTCAATGGCGTAGGTGACTAGGACAGAAGCTACTTTCTGATGATTTGACGTCCGCCTCTTTGGTGAAGGCAGTCCGAACTGGTCAGGAGCTTTTGGATGATCCGACCCGCTGGTCGGTCCATCGTCGTAGCTCGCGGGGCGCCCGACCTTTAGCGCGGGTCGGGTTGCTTTCTGAGGTCGGCTTGGTCGGGAATCAGGCGTCCTTGTGGGAGACCGGTCGGTCGGCTTCGATTACTCGAGTCTTTGCTCGGGGCACCCGACTCGTAGTGCTGGTCGGACTGCCCTTCGGGGCCGGTTTGGTCGGAGACCTTGGGCCTCTGAGCGGGGCTTCTTCTCGAAGCCTTGGCGCGGAGGTGGCCCGCTTATGGTCTTGGCGGCCCACATACTTTTCTGGGCATTGGGATACCTATGTCTTGGGTACCCGTCAGAAGTGCCCGTGGGGTGCGATCCATAGCCGATCGAGAACACTCCTTTTCCATGTCGAGTGCCTGCGAACATTTCGTCCTTGGGTTTTCCCTAAGCTTTCCCCAAAAAGTGTTAACATACCGACCTACGCCTATACAACCCCTGTGGTTTCTTAAGGCATGGTCGTCAAATGTTTATCACCCTTGGGAAATGCGAAGGATAAAAGTCGGACCTACGAAATGGCCCGACCAGCCAAAAACGCTAAAAACAAACTTCAGTTCTTTACATGACAAAATTGCTGAACTACAAAAATATCTAACTTTCTTCTCGCTCCCGGTGGAGGATGCTCCGTGGCGATATCCGACCGGCAATCACTGCGGCGTGCGGGTCGACCTGGGCACTGAGCTCAGCAACCTCCTCGTCCGTCCGGTCCGCGGCAACCCCACCACTGACGGCGGCGAGGTTGATGCCGTCATAGTGGGAGACGACGAAGACAAGCGCCGAGGCAACTCCAAACTCAACTCCCACGCTCACCGAACGCTCGACGTGCTCTGGCACGCGGGCTAGCGCGGTGGCGAGTGAGCTTGTACCCTGCACGGCGGTTCCGAACACCTGGCTGAGGACCTCCTGACCGACCCACTCAAGGGCCGTCAGTTGGGCGGTCCGCTCGGACAGGTCTTGTTCCGCCAATCCCTTCTCTGTGAAGGCCACCTCCCGCGACGCGACCGCCGCATCACGTTCCTCCACTGCCGACTTCCGAGCCCCCTCGGCATCATTAAGATTCCTCCGCAACTCTGCGAATCAGAGCAATCTCAAAAGCATGCCCGGTGATCCGAGATCGCGAAAGCTGAGCCAGGATTGGGTTGCTTACCAGCCGTGGAGGCTGTCAGACGTCTGAGATACTCCTCGGCTTTAGCCCGGGTCTCCTGGTCGCGCGTGGCGTCTCCCCTCGCAGAGTCTAGCTCTGCCCGGGCCTGGTCACGTTCACCCTGGAGGCGGGTCACCTCCGACCGCGCGGTCTCTCCCGCGGCGACGGCAGCGCCCTTTGCGCTGTTTGCCGCCGCCAGAAGAGACTCGAGCTCGGATATCCTCACCTCCTAGGACTTGGTTATCCGACGCTACTCGGCCAGCGCCTTGGAGGTCTGATCCAGCTCCTGCCGGACCCCTTCCGCTCCCGTCCGCTCACGCGCCAGGGCCTCGTGCAGCTCGGAGAGGAGACGATCGCTCCCCTCCTCGGCCACCGTCCTTCGGCCATGCAGGACCTGAAGGAGCCCCGACTTCTCCACCGATCGGACCCTCAGTTCCTGCAGAGCACGAGCGATCTCTCAGGCCCGCCGACCACCAAAGATATTATTTGAAAGCCGAAGCTGGAGTTTCGTTTTGGTTTACTTTGCTGGACGAGCGGATTACCTCGGACATGGTGTTCAGCGCTTCGTCGGCGAATCCGAGGGCAAGAGCCAGACCCTCCCGGATCTGGCTCACCCGACTCTCTTCAAATATGTGCATTCATGTATATATGGAATTGAAACATTAATGCACATTTTGAGATATAAATAATGGTAGAGTTCATCTTTTAACTTGAATCCAAAATATATATTAAAATATCGTAAAATGAATACGAGTGCATATCTTTAATATTTCTATCTTTTCATCGAAAAGAGACTAATGAGAGTAAAGCTCAACAAAAGAGTTAGTCTCATAAAAGATTTGTCATTAATTAATAATTAAAACTAATCAATATTATAATTATCAAAAGAGTTAGTCTGAACATTAGATTTATCATTAACACCAAAACCAACTTAATGGAGTTTGATTGTTTGAACTTTCAAGCGCTTGAAGACAAATTTCCTACATGAAATTTAAAAATCATGTCGAGGCTAGCCGCGCAATTGCACAAGCCACCCAACTATAAATTAGCATGTTAATTGGTGGAAAAAGAGAAATATATATAATGTCGATTATGATGGGTCTAGATTATAATGACAAAGACTAATCATATTCATATATAGATGATATTTTTGGCAGTGGATTCAATCACACAGACATGGAAAGAAGTGGGGCCAAGGTGCAGAAGTAGATGCATACATTGAAGAAGGGAGATGTGAACTTGTTTGGTAAGGATGTAGTTTTTCTAAAAAGTAGCTTTCAGCTAGACTGTATTATTGAAGGTCTGCACAACTGAATAGATGGGTTGAAGAGATTTGATGTTTGATAGTCCGGCTTTTAGTTGTGAGGGGCGTGGGTCACGAATAAGGATGAAAGGGGTAGGGTTTGAGATTTTATACTTAGTAAGATTATTTTTTTTCAACTATAGTGACAAAATCAAAACCCTAACTTGCTGAAGCCATAGAAAGCTACCCAGATAAGCTTTCGGCTTTCAACTTCTCGTAGTATATTCGTCAAAATTTAGACCAACATATTCTCAAAATACTCAAATTGAAAATATTAGTCTTTTAACCATAATTGTCATTAATTACGAAAACGAAACTAAATTAGGGCCTGATGCTTTCGGCGCGTGTGCTCGAGTTTACCGAACTGGCGGCTTGTACGCTCGTGTGGCAGAGTAAGGGCGCAGAGCTCGAGCTCACCATGAGGAGGAGCTTGATCCCCACGTCGGTGTCTCCAAGATATGCATTCAATCCCCTCTTTGTTGATCTCCTCGGGTGGTTTCTTGATTTTGGTTTCCTGGCAGGGGATGGGAGATCGAGTACAACTGGTTAGCGCTGCTAGGGCTAAAGTTGTTGGTGTTGCGGGAGACGACGAGGTGAGATATCGCCGCCCGGTAGGAGTTCAGGGTAGGTTTCGAACCACCCATTGGTACCTATCGTGTTCAGATCTAAGTATAGATCTGGTTTGAGACATTTAGTGAGTTTAAGTGGACGGTATAATTTTGAATAGATGGCAGTTGTATCTAGAGATACTTACTCGATTATCATCCTTACACAGCATATAGTAGTCAAACAATATACAATGGCCACCCCCCACACACGGCAACAATACCCAACATATGGAACTGTGAGAATTGTTATAATTTTGCAAGATGCCAAAGGCGAAAGTGTGTGTGTGAGAGAGAGAAGGCAGACGCTGCTGGGGCCAAATTAAGCAACAAGGCGGCAGCATCTAGCATTCTAGCACCTGGACGGCTGGACCACCTCCTCTACTAGTAACACGAAATTTGGCAAGCATTTCATTGGCATCCAGCCTGATCTGCCGTCCCCATGCAAGTGTAAGCAGTGGTTACGGTAGTGATCAATTTTCTAGACTATGTTACCTTGTTGTTTTTTTTTCAAATTTAATACTTGCTCGAGCGAAATTATAGATTTAACCTTCTTCACCACAGAACTTCAAGTTTAACCCTCTTCCAAGTGAAATTATAGATCTAGCCTCTTTCTCCACCACGGAAGGCGCGGCAAGTAGCGAGGAGCGCAGGTGCGGCGACTTGCCCAACCGAGCGAGTACAAGAGGCAGCCTGACATGGCCTCTTGTGCTAGGAGCGTTCTACGGTGAAAAAGAGACTAAATTTGCAATTCTGATAAGAATGATGCTAGATTTAGAAAAAAAATTTAAAGAGGATTAGAAAAATGATCGCTTTATGGTTTACCACTAGGACAAAGAAACAAACAAACACAGCTTCACGTAATAGGACGTGGAGAAATGCAAGTATATTTAGCCTCTTACAATAGCTCCTTTAAAATTTTCTTATAAAAAATAGCCCTTTTCCACGCTACAGCACTACAAGGAGGTAATCCTATGAAACTGTAGCACGAGAATTTGATTTTCGTGATCTTAAGGTGCGGAAATTTGAATTGGCGTGGAATCCACCAGGTGTGTGGAAATACAATTTCCGCGGGATGAGGCACAGTATTTAGATCTTTTGCGGCGTGGCGAGCGGAAATTAAATTTACCGTGGTGTGATAGCCTCGTAAATTTCGCTCTGTCTACACAGAATGAATCCATTGCTGTATAAAATTTTTTAGTGGGCTGGTTCTGTAAAGAAAATTAAGGAATAGACCGGTGAACAGTTCAAATAAGCGAGGTAAACTAGTGACTAGTGAGTGTCCAATCGAATCCAATAAAGCAGCAGCAGTAGAAAGAAAATGGTCAAATGGGCAGTGACTGACTGAACTGGATGAGGCCCTTGGACTGCAGTTGGAATAGCAAATACGAGCCCCCATCCAGACAGATACAGCTGGGAATAAAGGTCAATAGCCACGTCCTCGTCCATGCCTTCCCCCTCATCGCTTGCAGAGTCGCAGTCACGGCTCCCGAAACGGGAGAGGCATGGAAAGCCAGCCGAGGGGAGGAGGAGAGAGCACACAGGAATCACCAGAACGGGAGGGGATTGGCATTTGGCGCTGCGCCGCGCTGCGTTGCCGCCTCGGGAGTGGAGAAGCCATACAAGGTACAGGGGGCAGCAGGGCCACCGCCCACTGGCATCGGGCGACAGGCAAAGCGGGTAAGGACGAGAAAAGGGGAGAGAGAGAGCGGGGGGCGGAAGCGACGTCGGGACGACAATGTGGGCAGCAGCACGCTGTGCTGCTCTACTGTTGAACACTGAAGCCATGCATCCGAAGTGACAGCCAGCCACCCAGAGGACTCGAGCCAGTACTCCTATTCCTATAGCGATACAGATACTAGTACTAGCGTGCAGTGCTAGCACTGGAAGTATTATCCTAGCTAGCTCCACAAGGCTAGCATACGCTAAGCTTTCATTTCACTGTGCGGACTTAACTCCGTGTTACGGCCCATCGAACAGAGTTGCTCCCAAAATGGTGGATGGTCATGGCCTTATGGGTGCCAACGAACAATCACCGACAGGCTAGCTAGAGGTCCGGGCCATCTCACCTGGGCCCACCTATAAATCACTGTTTGTCAGAGGGCTAGCAGTAAACGCATGCGGACCGTAGTAGTTTTGTTCTGGAATTGGATCGATATGCTCGTAGTGATTCATTCATTCACGCATGAACTTGCCATTGAAAGTCGAAAGAATCTCATAGCTAACCATGGTGTAATTCAGATCATAACAAGGCAGAGGGATCGACCATACTTGGCACGTATCTGCCTGACTAATTTGATGAATTAACAGCAGTTACCGACGAGTTGCGAACGCCGCGCACGTACACGATCGGGTGCCGTCCCTGGTCGAACCGGAGCAAGTTGTCAGGCGGTCGGGGGGTAGTAGAACCAGTGATGAGGAAACGGTGGCGGGAGGGGCGGCGGCGGGACGGAGGCGTTTACGCCGGCGGCAGTAGAGAATCCTGATGATGCTGCAGCATGGAGCAATGGCAGGTGAGAGGAGCCCTGCATTTGCCAACCCCAGATGGGGAATGACTGGGGACCCAAATCAGGCCTGCGCTCCATTGGCCTTTCCTGCAGTTGCAGCAGAACAAGCATGAATTTTTTTTTTCCCTTTGAACCCCAACAAAGGCATAGATGCACCATAGAATCCTACCACATTCATATCTAACAGTTGGGATGAAGAACCATCGATTATTCGTCAAACAAAACTCAGTTAGCCTGGCTTGGTGGACATGTAAAGTTTCGTAAGCAATCTAGGATTCATACGTGCAGCGTCATAAAAGAAGACAATCAAATCATGCACCATTAGGAGGCGGCCAATAATAAGCAAAGCAAGATTGGTCGCTCAGAGCCGTGCAAGCTCTTACGTTAATATAGAGCATCTTCTGGGCTAGAGCTGCATCATGTGATCGGTATTCAGGGGTACTAAAGATGCATCCAAAGTTATGCCATGGAACTGTAATACTGAAGGACTGAAGTCTGAAGAACATCAAAAAATGTAAGGTGACAACCACCTGGTTGAAATACTATCAGTTCACAGGGGAAACAGTATCTACAAGCAATAAGTACACATGCTGAAGTTACAGATGAAACCTGTCCTTGAGATGCCAAGAAAAAGGATGCTTAAAGAAAAAAAAAAGAAAAAAAGAAAAAAAAACAGCCGAAACTGGAAATATAACAGCTTGATGTTCTTAGATAAACAAGCATTGTTAGCTTCTCCATAGCACCAAACAGAAGCATTTATCCGGTAAAACCGGTTCTGTTTCATTAATGAAATTTGGGAAATCTCATTGTTTTAAAAAAATACGGCACTGATAAACTGTTTTGCCGGTTTCAATCTAACTTCTCCAAAATTAAAATGATCACACAGGGCATATTCAATTAACTATCATAGATTCAGTAATAACTTCAACTGACTGCTCGAGTAGAATAGGTAGGTTCGTAGTGATACCAGTAGGTTCGGGAAGAAGCCAGGACAAGCAGATGAGTACAAACGTTGATGCTGAGATGGTACTCCTGTGCTTTGGTGATGCACAGGCCACCGGGAAGATGAGCTCGTTGTCTACAGCAGTACCAAAAAGTGCAAATATCGTAAGTTTATATAGGTCATAAGACTTGGATCATTAATATCTCAACCGACACTGTGCCAATAAAAAATAATCTACTTCATATGACCTACTCCGTCCGTCCAAGTTTATAGAATATATTTTTTTAATGATTTTATCTATAAATACAGGATGTATTAATGTTTCAATGCAAAAATTAGTGTGATGTTTCCTTTACACCCCTAATGAATATATATAGATTTATTTGATATTCTCTACATGCATACATTAAATATAGTGATCAGAAATAATGATTACAGGTATTTTAGTCATTTTTAATATCTTCTTGATCTATGTGTCAAGAAGAAAAATACGTCTTATAATTAGAGGGAGCACTACTATCAAATGTTAAGGATCGGTACAAGCATGGATAGAAGAAAACCTAGCTGCTTCCATCCTAAGATTGTGTTTTTCTAGGTACGTACAGGGGGAAAAAGTACATAGAAAATGGGAGTAGAACTGAGCATTTAACTACCGATTTAGTGTTTGCAGTCTGTTTACCTGAGAGACCATTGTACTTGAAGATTCAAGGGAATCACAAGTTACCTGGAGGTCAGCTATGATATTGTCCCTTTTGGAGTCATGCACATTAGGTTGTGAAATCCGCAAATCCAAATCAAGATCATCACCATCAACAATTGCTAAGAAAATAGTGTCAAATATAAGATAGAGTTGAGTATGATTTGGCTGATACGGAAATTCGATGGGTGAGAGTGTGAGACTGATTGTAGTACCCTCATTCTCGGTGTCAGGTAAAGCGTCGCCATTATAGGAGCTAGGCTCGAAGTTAGTAACGGCTTCCCTCCCATTGAAGCGAATGGCTGCCCTGTCATATGCTCTACCAAATTCAACAAGACAGGAAAGTGAGCTAAAATTAAGAAAGTTTAGGAACCACCATGTCATTTCAAAACGAGCAGCACAAAAATCTGGTAATGGAGTACCTTGCAGCTTCAATTTCGCTGTCAAACAACCCAAGATAGATGTACCTGCATGTAAATATCGGTTTTGAGATCACTTCTCAACAGGGGGACACCTAGGCTCTGACAATTCTGGCTGTCAACTATAAAGTGCACGGATTGCATTATTTTGTTGCCAACGCCGCATATATGCAGCCCTCTTTTAAGGGTACATTAAATTTAATATGGACTGTTCATTCTTTTTGATCCAATGTATCAAATTAACTGGTATTTATTTACACTTGCTCTCATAGTAGAGTAGTTGAAATACTCTTAACAAATCAATAGTTACATCTGATTTTTACTACACATTATATACTACTAACCATGTGCCCGTGTGTTGCAATGGAAACTCAATTTGCGATAAAAAGTTTATTTGCAAAGAGCACTAACAGTGGCAAAGGTGAGTAATTAAAGAGTAGTGACGGCAAGGTGGGTAATTAAAGAGTAGTGGCAAAGATGATTAATTTTGATGAAGTAATGCAGGAAGAAACTTTTGCTTTATATAGTAGAGACTAGTATAATGCACCATAAAATTTCTATTGTAAACTCAACTGTTGCTCCAAATTGATATGTGTAACATCATTAGGTGCGGAAACAAAACAATCCAGTGTGGAGAGGTAGAGCTTTCATCAATATCATCACAAAGACACATTGTAAACAACCTAGTTTTATCCCCTACAATTACCTAAAAGTGCCAAACATGAACATCTGCGTTGTGAACCTGATCACCCCCATAGTCCCATACCAAGTGGCAATTGACAAGTTCATGAGCTTCATTTCAATATATTTTGTTCATACCCCGGGACAAGTGTGCACCTCGACTAAGCTGAGGCCAGTGAAAGCTGGAGATTGTGTAAGCTAAGTACTAGTAAATGCCAAATTTTAGCGCTCCCTTACTTCTTGCCGAGCAGTTGGCCCATCCGCGCTTCCCAGCGGCCGCACTTGTGCAGCGTCACGCCGCGGTATTTGGAGCTCCCCCTCGCGAACCCCGTGCTCTGGCGGCGGAGTATGTGCACGAACTCCTCCTTGGTCCAGTTCTTCATCTAGTTAGAAACAATCACAAACCAATCCATCCACGGTAAAACCATCAGGCAAACCCGTATGACGGACTCGTCAGTTTGATTCAAGCTATAGCTAGATAGAATACCTGCTTCAAATCCTCCTCGTAGTCTCTCAGATTGAAATTGATGTCGGCGTCGAGCCCCCGGAACTTGATCGCCGCACGATCGTAAGCCCTGCACGACGCGAAGAACTAGACCATTTCAGTACACTCATGGATCAAACCGCAGCTGATGCGAATTTAGACCGAGTCTAGCACTCTGACCTTGCAGCCGCGTGCGCGGTGTCGAAACCACCTGAAGAAATGAAACAGCATTATATTATAGCACAGAGTAAACAATCAAATTAAACGCACAGAAACTGATTAGCTCGAGGTAGAATCTAATCAGCTATCGAACTCGGTTGCTCACCTAGGTAGACTTGCTTCCCGCAATCCCTGCCGGAATTAGACGGCAACAGCAAGCGATTAATGGTTTGATAAGCAAGGCAAATACGGATTAGTGGAAGCTAATCACGAGGTAGGCGAGGCCAGACGCTAACCAGATGTGCGACTCCCACCGGCCGGTCCTCCGGTAGAAGGTGACGCCCCTGTACTGCGAGCTCCGCGACCTCGGGCCGCGCCTGGTCTTCTTCGCCGCCACCGCCCTCTGCCCCACGCCGAGATCCTCGGCACGGCGCTGCTGCCACACCGGGGCCGGCGCCGGCGCCGGTTCCATCCCCGACACGGCCGGTGGGAGCGGTGGGGGGAGTAGCTGCCGCGTCACGATCCCCGAGGCAACCGGCGCCAGCTCGGCGGAGCAGTCCTCGTCATCGGGGCTCCCGAGCAGGCCGAACCGGCAGCCACCAGCTCCGGCGTCCCCGGAGTTCAAGACGGACGAGCTCGACGTGCGGGAGTCCGCCGGCGACGCCACATTGAGATCCAGCACCATCTCCGATCCGGGGCCCGCAGAAACTAAACGCTGCCTCCCGCTCTCCAGCTCACCAACACCACCTCCTCAGTTTTCTCCTCACCCCTCCTCCGCTCCGAGCTGGACCGACGCGTCTCTATGTCATCGGAGCGCGATGGCCTCGGGAAGTAGTTGTGATGTGGGAGGTGTAGAAGTAGCACGAGGCGTTGGTGGTGGTGGCCATGGGGGGTGGGGATGAGGAGGGGGGCAGGGGGAGCAGTGGGAGAAAAGGAAAAAGAGATGGGACGTAGAGGAGGCCAGGGATATCAAAGGTAAACTATTTTTGTGCAGGGGAGCTTCCCTACGGCCACACGCGGCCGCCGGGAGCGACGCCCGCTGCGCGGGTGGGGACGCCGGTGGTTAACGTGTCGCGCGTTGGGTCGCCGGAGGGGATGAAGCTCGGTTTTCCGAGGGGCTATAGGTGTCCTAGTCGTATATTTGGTTGAACTTATCAAGCGGGTACAGTTCCTTATAGTATGTGAGGAAACTATAGACCTATTTGGTCTGATAACAAATTTGTTATTGTTTGTCTTAGTAAAATTTAGACACCAAATTGACTAATAATATTTTAGCTAAAGATTGGTAAAAATATAAACTAGAAAACAAATGAAGGAGGGAATCATATCAAAATTTGGTAGCAAACCAAATGCTTATCAAATTTAGTCAACGCTGCCAAAATTTATTAAGACAAGCATTAGTAAATATTAGAAGCAAACCAATAGGTTCTAACTTATATAGTTACAGATCTCAAGCACCGTTCGTAACAAATAGTTTAGATTATCGAACAGTGACAGCTATAATGTATTGCTATAGCGCTCGTTGTGTGCCAGTGTTGTTGTATTGTTTTCAGAGCAGTGCTATAGATGATCTAGGTCATCGATTTTTGATCTAATGGTTGATGCATAAATATTAAAGTTGTAGTCCTCACATAACTATTGGATCTCTTTCTGGATCCTTAGCGTAAATAGGTTATCTTGTGTAATGTTTGATATAAATAATTAAGGAACTGTTAATTTGAGGGCGCCATCTCCAATGCAAACATAGGACTGCAACTTAAGCAGTTATGCTTAGTCCATTGGATCTGGTCTAGATCTTCTAAGAATAATGTTCAAAAACGCTATGTCGATGTTGTCACATAGCAATATTTTAGCAACGCACTGTTGAATGATATAGAACATTTGTTGGCTCGAACGGATGATCCTAACCTAGCAGGAATTGCTTCGAGGATTGCACAACAAGTGTTTTAGCCACTTTCAAAAGTTTTTTAATCGAAAATTTTTGAGCCAAAAGTTTTTGAATTGAAAGTTTTTCAGAGTTGAAACTTTTCGGTTTGAAATTTTTTTAGTCAAAACTTTTCGGTTTGAAATTTTTTAGTAAAAACTTTTCGAGTTGAATTTTAAATTAAAACTTTTCAAACATAAAGTTTTGGAATTAAAATTTATCGAGCTAAAACTTTCTAATTTAATATTTTTGAGTTGAAACTTTCTAATTTGAAAATTTTCGAGCTTTCTGAGTTTAAACTTTTCTAATTTGATTTTTTTTAGTCAAATTTTCTAAGTTGAAACATTCTGATTTCAAATTTTCTGAGTTGAAACATTCTGATTTCAAATTTTGTCAATTTATTTTTTTTTTGAGTTGAATTTTTGTTAGTTGAAATTTTCTAAGTTAAAATTTTTCAATTTAAAATTTTGTGTTAGAGAGGAAGAAATATAAGTTGGGAAGTGGGTGGGAAAGAGGAAAGAAAGGCAAAGGTGGATGGAGAAGATGACATATGTCATCATAGAAGGGTGTCCTTAAATTTGTTAGTTTTGAGTTATTCTCAAACTAGTCATACTCAAATAATTGTATAATGACATGCCAAGAGTCTTATACGATGAGATTCTGGCTACGAAAAGAACCGATTTTCTTTTGTACCGTAGAATAAAAAACACAACCAAATTGTAGGGTAATTTAATCCTTTAAATGATGAATACTATGGTATTATAGTTTTTAGGTACACTTTAAGTAGCATTGTTTACAAATCGTACAGGTAGAAAGGCTATACTTTGAAGATTGTGAATGTTTTTGAAGCTTTCAATATATAAGTTATTAAAGTACAATGTAAAGTTGATCTTTATACAAACACAGGAGTAAAGTGAAAAAGGTAATAAAACAATATAGAAGATTTTGCACCTATCTTCCGACAATGTATTATTGTCATATCACATGTTTTGCTATTAATATTTTAATATATCAACCAAATGTAAGTCATCAACGGTGCACTAAAAAACATGTTTGCAGTACAACTCGCGTAGTAGTTTATGTAAGGTTAATTTCGAACCTGAGCGCTCAAATAGCAATGAAAAAAGCACCACCAGTTAGGTTACGCTACGCCACTGGCCAATCAGCATCGTCATGCATGCTCTGCCCCAGACAAATTCCTTTTCCCCGCACATTCCCGGGCGATAATGTAATGGCAGGCACGATCAATCAACTCCTGTTGTTAATTACTCCCTCCATTCTCAAATACTGTATTTGACAGTGATTTTTTACTATTTTTCCTTCTGTATTATTTCTATTTAAGAGTTTTTTGTACCGTTTATTACCATAGATTAGATTAAAACATACCATCTAATAATATATAAAAAATAATACAATCTTCCTAGATATGACTGGATAGAATTACAAGAACTACATTTATTCATGAACAGAGCGAGTAAACAAATAAATAAGCTCCCCCGTACGTGCGCATCCGGGTGCATTAGAAAAGCGAAACCCCTAATCAGTTGCACATCAATCCAGCAGTGTGTACGTACTTAGCCACCATGCTAATACTAACACTAGCTACAGCTTGCACCGTGCTGCGCACGCCCCAGCCGGAGGGAGGCGGGAGCGAAACGTCAAAACGCACTGTGCCACGTCTTGTGGAGGCGTGCGTGCACTTTCAGATGTGTTTGGTTAACTGTATTAGTATATTACCTGAATAGTATAAGTAGATATAACGTATGTCTTTTATCCGTATGTTTAATTGTTTATATACCTAATCAATCTCAGCTCGGTGGATGCAAATTGCATCCCTGGTCAAGGCCCACTGGAAACGCTGAGTTTGGCCTTCTCTTTGATACAAACCCGCGTGATGCAATGCTGCATGGCTCAACAAGCAGTCTTGCACCGTCTTTGGTTCTCACTCACGTTGGTCTATCCTCGTGAGATTATTATATCGTAGGCTAAACTTGGCTTCCCTTTTGTGTACATAAAAGAGAGTGGCTACCGTTGTTTCCATTCCCTTTACAGTCTATAGTTGTTGGGATTTAATGAAATTGACCTTTACCCTTTAATTTGTTACTACCAGATGATGTGTTCTTTATGAATTGTTGTCATTAAAACCAACCAGAAAAGAGCATGGATAAAATTGAACATGCCGTTACATATTTCCTAGCATTAATTAGCCTAAGATCGGTTAACATCCCATCCAATTTTAATGCAACCAACTAAACATCTTTTTAGCACAACCAAGCTCAGCATAAACAAGTAACCAAATAACTCAATTTATATCCACTCAGCTAGGCCAAGGCTAGTCTGGATGGCTCATTCAAGATAGATGATGGTGGTGCAAGCAACCAAACACACCCCACGCGAATGCACACGTGATGGCCAGAGTGTAGGAGCATCTCCATTTCACCGCGCACAATCATGAGTCCTAAGCGAGGTTTCAATGTCGTTTTCGGTCGATATCTCAGAGGCGATCGGAATCCAAAATTTCGGTGAGATCTTGGAATTTTAGATAAATTCTACACAAAATAAAAAAAATGAAATATCCTTTTTTTTCAACCAAAATTCTAAGATTTTGCTCAAAATTTCCGAAATCTCGACAAGATTTCAATAAAATTAAACCAAGCAAAAAATAATTCAAACAAAATCAAAAAAAATTGAAACATTTTGTGGAGGGTTCCGACACATTAGTAATATACCCATCAAAATTTAAGATGATTATCAAGCCTAAAGAATTTTTGAAAATTTGGAAAATGCTACTATCCTGATAAAAAGCTAACCGGTAAATTTGATCCGAATGAAAAATAGAACAAACCATGTTAGATATTTTTTAAATTTTTTTCATGGTTCTAATGTATTAATAATATTCTTATAAAATTTTTAGATGATGATCAAGCTTAAGAAATTTTTAGTGCCACTATCTTGATAAAAGTCTTACCAGCAAACTTCACCCAAATGAAAAAATGATCCAAACCATGTTAGAAATTTTTAAATTTTTTGAATGATCCTGATATATCTTAAATATTTTAGTAAAATTTTTAGATGATTATCAAGTTTCAAAATTTTTCAAAAAAATCTAATAATGCTACATCCTGATAAAAGCCTAACGATCAATTCATAGATTTTCTTGAGCAACCAAAAAAAGGTTAGAATTTTTGAAACTTTTAGAGAAGTGCTCTGAGGAAATTATTAAGCACTCAAAATTTTTTGGATCATGATCGCACACTAGTGAATTTTATAAAATTCTTACAATTGTATTGTACCATTTGTGTTCCTTGTGTTTTTTATTTTTGAAAGATAATAAATGAAGTTCAATGCATCCATAGATTTGATTGAGAAAATAAAAAAATTTAATTTTTAAAAAAATTTAGAGAATGTTTATTAAATTATTAAGCTCCTAAAATTTTATATCATTATCACACTCAAGGAAATTTATAAAATTCGACAAGGTTAGTGTTTCAATTATGTTTATTTTATTTTTTTTTAAGATAACAAATGAGGTTAGATTATTTTTAAATTTTTTTTGTATGATCTTACACTTCTAGAGATAGTACCATAAATTTTTAGAGTATAATCAAACTTGTACAATTTTATAAAAAAAATTATAGTGTTTCTGTCAAAATTTTTAATTTCTCAATATTTTAGTTTTTCAACAAATTATCATGGAAGATGACTTTTTAAAAGGTTATTGAATTAAATCTAGTCAAAAAGGTTAATTCCTATCAAATTAGCCAAGATTTAGATGAGATTTGATGAAATCTGCCGAGACTTTTGAATTATTATTTTTTACCAACCGAGATTTCTGAAATCTCATTGGCTTTTGGAACCTTATTCCTACGCATAGACCACCCAAAAACACACAGAGCAAGCCTGTGCATGAGAGCACGCGTGCAACCATGTTGGTCGATATGATGGGATCCAAATAGAGATGTGCGTTGTGCTAGGTTGGGTCAGGCCAACATGGCACAGGTTTGTTGGCCCGTGTGTCTAAACCGTTGAGGAAAAAGGAGCCAGAGATACACAGAGCTAAAGCGGTTGACAAAATATTGAGGGAAAAGAATTTTCTCTCTTCCTATTAGCCTCTTTCTCTCTCTCTCTCCCCTGTCTCTTTCCCTTTCACACTCTTTCTACGTGTATTAATCTCTTGATCTCTCCATACATGGTCGGCTCCCTCCCTCTCCCTGTCTCACTGTCTATCTCAATCTCTCAGTTTCTCTCTCTCTCTCAATCTCTCTCGCTCTCTCAATATATCTTGCTCTCCCTTGTCCTCTCTCTGTCAACCTCTCGCCTCCTCCTCCCTGGCTTGCCTCCTCGCCCCCTCCACCTCTCCACCACCCTCCAGTTCATCTACCTCCCTCTGGCTTGCCATTAACCATCGCTACCTCTCTCCCTCTGATGTGGCTCTTTGGGTTCCAATATTTCAAACAGAAGATATCTATGATTTATGAAGATGACTCTCATGAGAACAAGTAAGAAAAAGGTAAAAAGCAATCTGAATATTGTAGATATATATTAAGTATTGCCACAGAAGAGTTGAGGCCGACAATCACAGTTGTTGGTCTAGTTAACTCAAGAGCACACGCCAAAATTCGCGATGAAAAACTAATATGAACAAACCTACCTTATAATGATATAAAACCTAGATATTTAAAGGGGTTACAAATGGGCTTCTCTAAACTTACGGCTGAAAAAAATTGTTGTTCTCCTAATAGGACTATCGGTCATAGAATTCAAAGACTTTATCTATGGAAAATAAATCCTCACAAAAACTAAATAAATTATATTCGGTTGAAGAGATCTGCAACCATCCCAATAGTCCTTTCAATGTAGGAAAATATAACTCTACCCAAACTGGTCCGGCGTGGATCGTTGACTGATCGACACTGTTCACAGACTAGTCACGGTTGGGTTGCCTCTCTCTATGGTTCCTAATTAGAATAATATCACATAATTTAGGTAACAATCCATCCTCAATATGAAAATTTTAAACTCCTAGAAATGAGCTCACCGGATAATTCAACTATCGTGCACGTGTCCTCGTTATAAATCCTTGTCTAGCCTCTTGTGGAGAAGTGCTGTCTGTATCAAGGATGTTGAAGTGATGATCTCATCACCCTCTCCCTCCATGCCCCAACTCATCCCCTCGATGCCCTCGTCTTTTCTTTTCTTTTCTTATTCTTTTGTTTTTCTTCTTTTATTCAATTTTCCCTTTTCTTTCCCTTCTTTCTTTTCTTTCCTCCCTTCCCCTCACCCTCCCTCAGTCTATCTATTGGCTAGCCCCCCTCACTCCCTCCCTCCCTATCCTGCTCCTTCGACGACCCTCTGCCACCTCCCCCACGCGTCGCGCCTCTCCATTCCTCTCTCTCTCTCCACCTCTTGGCTCCCCCTCCTAGCCTCCTCTGCCACCGACGGCCAGCATCCACCTCCTGGCCCCCATTCGACTCCCCCGTTGCCTCCATCTCCCTTTCCCCTCTAGCGCGACATAAGTACATCTACCTTTCATCTCCTTTATCACCTGTCGCGGTCCGCAACAGGTTCATAGTGTCGTCGAGCCGAACATACCACCATATCTGTCGTCGTATGTCTTGTCAGCTCAAAAACGACGCATATTATAGTGTCATCGTGTCATGTTATACTGCCCATCGTACCTTACACAATTGATCCGTCCTCGCTAGATTTTGGATTAGGTCCTGCACTCCTGCCTACCTGGCATGGACCGCCACCCCGATACCCACCTCTAGATCCGAATACTCCGCGCCTCATCAACGTGCACTAACGGATCTGAACGCTCTATCTGTCTAGCAAGTAGTAGTACTTGTGCACTTGTGTCGTGTCTGCGCTAGCTGCAGAGACCTGACTCGTTAGGTCCGGACTGTTTCCCCCCGGGCGGGCCCACGTGTATGGGCGCAATTATTCGAGACCCATGCATGCAAGCGCAGCCATAGGCGTACCTGTCTGGGCACTGTGCCGTTCCATCGGGGGAAACCGGAAACGTTATTCGTTTCTAGAAATGCATGCTTGTAGACCGAGAGGGCAATACTCCGGAACCGTGGCAGGAAAAGGCACGTACGCGCTCACGTCGCGTCACAGGCGAGGGCGGGGCTGAGATGGGCGCGTCACGGCCCGGCCGGGGAGCTGGCGCGCGTGAAAGGCGAGGGCGACAGCGGCATAAATAGGTTGCACCGGTATGGATTAGTACGTTGACCGCTCGGAATGGATGGGCGAGTTGAGGTGAAAGCTTTAGCTCTAGCTGGCCCGGTACGTTCGATCGCGCGGGGGTGATTGGAATGTTGGAGCGAACTCGTGTGCGGCGGCTTAAGTGCGATCGCGATAGGATGGCGCCGTGATCATCGACTTTTGGGAGGCTGCATCGCGCGCTTTGGTTTCACGTATATGTCTTCGGGTTTCATGTGATTGGTTAAGCGAAATAGTCGTAGGAGTGTAAGCTTGTTAAGCACTGTAACTATCTGATTTTATTGCTCTGTCTGTAAAAAAATTCGATTTTGTTAAGAGGGGAAAAAGCGAATTGTGCGCTGTTTCTGGAGCAGAAAAGGCCGCAGTGCGTGTGTGATTGTGAACGCTGGTCAAAACTGAAAAGACAAAAGGAATGCAGGGCCTGGGAGACTAATGGTAATTGTATTTCTGCAGCTTTCAATTCTGAGCATACCGGCCGGAGCAAGTAATGGGCCGAACCAGATACACACTTTAAAAAGTGGCCCAATTAAAGGGAGCCCAAATTCCCAGCCCAGATAATTTTTCGAATCCATCAGCACTAGGGGTGAAAACGGAACGGAAACGGTCGGTAAATAGCTGTTCCGTTTCTATTTCCATATTTTTATCGGTAACGGAAACGAAATCGGAAACTCCGGAAACGAATACGGAAACGGATAGTGACGGAAACGGAATCGAAACGGAACGGAGCGGATAGGGAAACGGAAATGAAAAATTTCACAAGAATGTAGTACATGATCTATGCAAAGTAAGGAAGCAATTATCTAAACAAGCAAAAGGGTAACTAACAGACACAACAAAATACTTCCTACTCCAGCACTTAGAGACTGACGACCACCATCCTGACAAGCAAAATGCAGTGAGAACTAATCAATGTAACAACTCCCAGGAACACAAAATTTCCTACGCAGTCACTCCTCCAGTTCAAGGCAAAATCCACCAGCCTCACGCCAGCACTTCCAGAAAGCTGAAAACGCACCCCCATTTCCAGCGACAAATCAGTGACACCAGAATTGCAAGCCAAGTTCTGATGCATCAACCAGTCAACTAATGAAAACGAATTATTATCACCAAGCTCCAAGCAGATACTAAATGAAAATGAATCTGGTTTAAATTGACTGCACTATTAGAGACCAAACCATGTTTATTGGTATATATAAAACAGTAATATTTCTTTTGTCTTGGGCAAGATTGATACTGATTTTTTTCTCTGTTCATAGAGTTTCCAGGTGCAAGCTAACATCTGTACAATGTAAAAGCCTGATGCGTACAAATCTATCATCAATTCATCACTACAAGTACAGTTCATCGCCACTTCAGTTCATAAACTTCAGTTCATCCACAATATACAGTAGAGTTCAAGAAGAAACTGTCGTAAACACATACTCTTTAGTCTTTCCTCCCAATTTCTCAACTAAAAGCCTGATGCGTACAAATCTATCATCAATTCATCACTACAACTCTACAAGTCTACAAGTACAGTTCAGTTCATCCACAATGCACAGTTTCTTCAGTTCATCAATTCATCAATTCGCCACTTCATCCTGATTCACGAGAATAATACTCACGGGCGGTGGCGCGGTGGCGCCGGTGGAGGATCGAGGCGGCAAGTTCAGATCGAACGCAGCGCCGTGCGGGAGAAACGCCGCGTCGTCGCCGCCGTCTTCGCCACCGCCGTCGCCATTGCGTCTTCGCAAGCAGATCCTCCTCCTCGGCGCTTCGATTAGGCGGCGCCTCGCTCGAGCTCGGCCAGGGTAAGGCGCTTTACGCCTAAGCGGCTAGGGTTTGGTATTTGGTTGGAGCGGACTCGGTGAAGACGCTTTCGGACTTGGTCACTTACTTGAAGCGGCTAGGGCTTGCCACGATGAATTAGGCGGCGAGGAATTGGGTTTGTTTTCGGGCATTTGGAAATTCGACCGCCTCTGAATTCGTTCCGTTTCGTCGGGCCAGACTCTCCGTTTCGAAAAAAAATTCCGTTTCGTTTAGAAAATGAGCTTCCGTTTAGTTTTAAATAAGGTGCAGTCGGAAAAATTCGTTCGTTTTCACCCTAATGGCTTGTCCAGAGATAAAGGAAAAAGTGCGAATTGATCCTTCAACTATACCCGCTGGACTTTGGTCCCTAAACAAAATACGGACTTGACGTCCTTCAACTCTCAAAAGCGAGTGCAGTTAGTCCTTTGACCCGATCAAATGGCGGTTTTGGCCGCAACAACCTGTCAGATTTTTAAATAATTTTACAAGCTTGATAATGATCTGAAAAATTTATTGTACCATTATTAGTATTTTAGGATCATACATAAAAATTTTAAAAATAATTTAACATTATTTGTTATCTTTAAAAATCAAAAATAGAATAGACATAATTGGGATAGTAAACTTGCTAGATTTTTCTAAATTTTTCTCGAGTGTGATAATTATCTAAAATTTTTATTACAGATTAAGAATTTTATCAGTACCATCCTATAAAAGTTTTAAAAATTTTAACTTTATTTTCTTTCTCTGTTTGATTTTTGAAATATAATACAACAAATTAAGTTTAGTGCTTACTGCATTGAAAGATTTTTTTGAGAAAACAAATAAAGTTGAAATTTTTGAAACTTTTATAGAATATTACTGAGGAAATTATTAATCTTTAATAAAAATTTTAGATAATGATCACACTCGAGAAAATTTAGAAAAATCTAGCAAGTTTACTGTCCCAATTATGTCTATTCTGTTTTTGATTTTTTAAAGATAACAAATAATGTTAAATTATTTTTAAAATTTTTATGTATGATCCTAAACTACTAATAATGGTACCATAAATTTTCAGATCATTATCAAGCTTATAAAATTGTTTAAAAATCTAACAGTGTTGCTGTGTGGGCCAAAACCGCCATTTGACTGGTCAAAGGACGAACTGTGCACGGTTTTGGGAGTTGAAGGACGTCGCAAGTCCGTATTTGTTTAGGACTAAAGTGTTCCAAAGTGATAAATAAAGACCAATTAAGACTTTTTCCAGAGATAAATCAGCTGGAAGCACGAATTGTAACGCACTCAGGCCGGCGCCGCAAGCTCACGTCGTCCTCGTCCGTAAACACTTGTCCACTCCTCACCTCCAAAGTCCAAACCCTTCCGCCGTCGCCGTCGCCAGCTCCAGCGCCCTCGCCGTCGGCCGCCCAACTCCCGCCCCGAGCTTTGCAGCTGCCCTCGCGGATCCAACATGGGGTAATAGAATATTTTCTATTATCTATCTGATCGCCTAGAAGTTCCGCGCTATTCCGTTCCGATTTTGCTGTTTCTTCACATCTATTAATGTCAATGTTCGAATCCCTTCTCGTTATGTTGCGCTTTGGTATCTCTAGTTAGTCGTTGATTCTAGAGCCTTTGTCTGATACAGTTTTGAAATTTTTAAGTGAATTAACAACAGTAGTAGTTTGATGTATTGCTTGGTAGTTGTTTCTAAAAAAATGTGTTGCTTGATAGTGTCCGTGAATTGGTACCTTGTTAGTTGCATGATTTGTACCTGAGCTGATTAAGTGTTATTCAAATCGCATGTCTTGCAATAAAATCCGCTGTGGTTTAAGTTGTGATTTGCAAATCATCGAAGTAGCTTAAAAGGGGGCCGGGCTTCACTAGTAATGTTCGAACCCTGAATGGCCTTTGTACTTCTGTGTATGATTCTACACCGAGGTGTGGACTGTAGTTAAATAGATGGTAGTGCAGTCTGAAATGCTCTTTGGTTGGCTTGAGCAAATTATCCACGTCTAATTCGAAGTTGCTTGAACTGTGCAACCTCTTATCGTTTGCATTTTCACTTGCAACTAGACTTTGAAGTGGCACATCCTCATTTCTAATATAGTCATATTAGTGTGGCTCTGAAGCTCATTCGGATACAAATATATGACAAGTAATCGGTTTGTTGAATTCTACATGTGGTATCTCATCTGGATGTTAGTTATGCACAACGTTTTAGTTTCATGGCCACATTAGCTTCTTTGACGACATCCTAAAAATCTATAATTTTTCTTTATTCATTTGTTCCAAATATAGTTTGGTTTATCATGAGCTTTTACCCTTCCTATTGATGGATTGGAATAATATGTTTTGGTCTTGGGGCCTTTGTGATTGAAGCTTCAGCTTCTTGGTCAAATAAGCCAAAGTGGGAAAGCTTATTCCAAAGCGGAAGTCTTAGCTGATTTATGGAGCTCAGGTGTTAAGCAATGATAATTCATAGGATTTAAAATGGTTTGTCAAAGAAGCTTTCTGAAGCTAAATTTGTACTTGCATTTGTTCATTTGTGAATTGCTGGAAGTTAAGTTGGAGGAAACAGGTAGTACTACTTGGTACTCGGTAGGTGTTCTGTTTTTATGTTGTCTCTTTTGGAAATTCTGCTTTTATCAACTTCTTTGCTCAAGGCCTGCCTGAAATGCTTTTCTTTGAGATGCTCGTATTAATTTGCTTGTCTTGTACTCCTATTTGAAATCGCATTAATTTCCTGCTTGTCTAGTTGATTGGAGTAATCTGTCTACAATACTGTACTTCTTTACTTTAAAAACGAAAGTATATCAACTTCTTTGCTCAAGGCCTGCCTGAAATGCTTTTCTTTTGAGATGCTTGTATTAATTTGCTTGTCCTGTACTCCTATTTGAAATCGCATTAATTTCCTGCTTGTCTAGTTGATTGGAGTAATCTGTCTACAATACTGTACTTCTTTACTTTAAAAATGAAAGTAATATCATTCATTTACTGTACTTCTATGATTACATTTATATCGTGATATATTTTTTTTGGGTAAACGTTAGAGTTGGAACTTGATATTCTACACTTGGTGTTCACACGCATTTCTTGAATGCTAATGTTTGTAATGGTATTGCAGTAAGACACGTGGTATGGGAGCCGGGCGCAAGCTCAAGACCCATAGAAGGAACCAGAGGTGGGCCGACAAAGCCTACAAGAAGAGTCATCTTGGGAACGAGTGGAAGAAACCCTTTGCTGGTTCATCCCACGCGAAGGGGATTGTCCTTGAAAAGATGTAAGTTCAATAAATAATGAATGCTCAGTTCTTCTGAAGAATACTTAATGCCTGACATGCACTACTTCAATTGCAGTGGCATCGAGGCTAAGCAGCCAAACTCTGCTATCCGTAAGTGTGCTCGTGTGCAGCTGGTGAAGAATGGAAAGAAGATTGCTGCCTTTGTGCCAAATGACGGTTGCTTGAACTACATTGAAGAAAATGTAGGTGTTATGTTTGCCTTACATAACAGCACTGTTGCCTGTAGGCGATCAAGCTGATCCTCCTGCTATCCTGCTAAAATTTCCCATTCTGAAATCTGAATGTGTAGGACGAGGTGCTTATCGCCGGGTTTGGTCGGAAGGGACATGCCGTGGGAGATATTCCTGGTGTACGGTTCAAGGTGGTGAAGGTCTCTGGTGTGTCCCTCCTTGCCCTCTTCAAGGAAAAGAAGGAGAAGCCCAGATCTTAAAACCTGCTCACTTCACTACAAGCAGCAGGACGGCAGCTATAGAGTACTTTTAGCTGGTTAGGTTACTCTTAATGTTGTTCGGTCTGTGGTGCACCAGGGATCTATCTCAATCTGGACTTATGTTGAAATGAATTTATCAGCTACCCGCCTGTACTTAAGTTTTGTTGAGAAAACATGATCAGAATTTAAATTATACTATAGAACTGCTAGTGGGTTTGTTATCTCGTTGCGATATCAATGGTTGCCTAACTGCATCATACGAGTATGTATGGTTCTGAATCCCTATTGTGACTTGTGACTGATTTTCGTAATCATCAGTTTATGTGTGGTTTTCATGACTGCATGGTCCTATAACACTGCCTTGCCCACTGGTAATCTCGTTATCTGTGAACTGACATATCGATTAGCGGCGGCGTTCATCGAGACCGTTGATCGCCAGATCCGATGGCAGAAAATGCGTGCGGTGGTCCGCGTCCAAGTCGGAAACTCTGAACCGCGGGAGCCATCCGTGCAGCCAGTTTGAAAAAGCGCGATCTGAGATGGTCCGTCCGGCTCAGGAGTCCAGGACCAGGCTAGGCTAAACCCGGGCCAACCCTATCGGCGCCAGGTCAGCAGCCTACACGGACCCGCCCTTGCATACCCCCACCCACGTCTAGGTGGGTCCCGCAGCTAGCCTCACTCCTTTGGTCCACACGTCAGCTTCTTACCTCAAACCTGTGGGGTCGCGACCAAACAAATCCTTTTACCCCGGCCCGGTGTAATAAACGGAATCCAATTGTCTCGTTCGACTCGACGACGGCCGCAGCTGCTGCCCTCTCCGGCTCTCCCCTCCTCCTCCGCCGCTCTCCGTGCTGCCTCCGCCCTCCGAGCCCACCACCGTCGCCGCCGGTACGCCTCGCCACCCGGCCATTCTGTCATATGGAGATGGCCCCCACCCCCCTCTCATCCAACCCGCGCACCGTGGAGGACATCTTCAAGGACTTCTCCTCCCGCCGCGCCGCTCTCATCCGCGCCCTCACCTCCGGTAAGTAACCAACCACACCCCTCGCCTTGTCTCTCGAAGTAACGCACTGACCCTCGTGTAGATCTAACGCTGCGCTCGCGTCTCCTGTCGCCGTGCAGATGTGGACGAGTTCTACGGCTTCTGCGACCCAGGTGAGTGAGATCGATCAGCGGCGAGCTGTTCCTGGGTGCATGGAATGGTGGATCGAGGTGGGGATTGACTGGATCGGTAATTGTTTCGGGTGCAGATAAGGAGAATTTGTGCCTGTACGGCCACGCCAACGGGAGCTGGGAAGTGGCGCTGCCGGCGGAGGAGGTGCCGCCGGAGCTGCCTGAGCCGGCGCTGGGCATCAACTTCGCGCGAGACGGCATGAACCGCCACGACTGGCTCTCCCTCGTCGCCGTCCACTCCGACTCGTGGCTTATATCTGTCGCCTTCTTCTTTGGCGCACGACTCAACGGCAGCGAACGGTACTAATGCTGTTCTTCCGGCACTATATATACATTCTGCATTCGATTGGTTGGTTGGGGCCATTGTTGATCAATAAAAAACTGTCAGTTTTTGTTGGTTTAGATTTTGATGTGTCCTTTTTTGTTTCCTTTTCTTCCTCACAGAGGGTTTAGGGAAGTTCAAATTTGGCCTTTTTGGTGGAGTAGTTCCCTTGATTGTTAGGTCACTGGGGATGCGCGTGATCGAATTTATGGTCTATTTATTTTGTTTCGCTTGGTTTATGTGCACATGTTTCTTGTGTTCTCCTTTTTGTTTTCTTTCTTTTCTTCGAGTGAATCGGGGGTCATGCCTTGTGAATGTGTTTGCTTTTATTGGCCTTCCTGTGCGTTTTTTTCTCTTCTTTTGCTTGCCTCTTGTTTGTGTCGATCCTTCACGTTTGATGATGATATAATTTGCAGGGTTCATGGTAGATATTGTGAAGATATATTAGGTCCATCGGCTCATTATGAAGGCAACTGTTCCTTCACTCTTTTTCAGGAATCATGTAAACAAGTGGAGGATGTACATTTTCCACTGCCTTTAAGAATTTTAATGCCTATCCCATTTAAAAATCTGTTGTGAAGAACTATGCTACAACTTAGTTTAATGAGTTGCAGAGCTTAGCTATGTGGAACTAAAAATTAAAAGGAAGAGGCTCATCCTATCCGTCGAAGGAATGATTTGCACTGGTTTGGCTAGTTTGGATGGAAAGTGAACGGTTAAAGTTATTTACGTACTCAGGCCATAAGTTTAGAGAGTGAACTTCTTCCAAATTAATCTGGCACCTACAAGTCAGAAGGTATTGATTTCAGGTTCATACATCTCTGAAATTTTCTGGCATGTTTATTGCAGTGATTTATTTCGCTATATGCATTCGTCCTGGTTCAAGAAGTTGTACATTCCGTGTGATATAATGTTTTATTGAATCTCCCCTGGAAAACATATTGTAGACCATAAACTACCCCTGATCGAATGCTGCAAGTAGGTCTCTGCAGCATTATTCTAGGGGTTTTGCACTAGCGGCCTGAATGACCAAAATTATTCTTGGATTCTTAGTGGCCTTGAATTGATGATGTTGGTCATGATGTTAATGTCATCTGTTACTAGAAGCTTTACAGTAAAGGTGGAGTTTAGCACATGATGACATTCCAAATAGAAATTTTTCCATCTACTTTCTAATGCATTTGCACTGAAGTTGAATTTTTTGACCAAGGTGAGCAAAAACATAGCAAAAGGAATCCTTGATGCTTGCAGTTGTTGGAGAACGCTACGATGGTACTTCTTTAGTACTTGCTGGTTCACTATTGTTGTAGGTCTCTCTAGAAATAATTTTAGCCAGCTGTAATGGCAAGAAACTATATGCAGAATTTAGTGTGCTTGAATTTCAATTCTCTGCTTGGGATGTTGTTGCCAATTCCATATGAATGTAGTAATCAGCTGGGATGTCGAAAATACATAAATAAGAGGATTAAGCAACATGGTGTGCTTAAATTTCATTTTTCTATGTTGGCATTTAGCTTTCCTTAGTGTACCACTTATCTCTTCTGACATTTTCATGTGCAGTATATTAATTCTTTTCTTTTCTCTTGATACACTGAATGGCAACTAGGTAGTTTGATATTTTGCAGAGGGAGCTAGTCTAGCTTAGTACGCGAAACCCTTTTGGCCTAATGCCCATTGTTGTGTGTCTTGTCCCAGCATGCTGGCAAAGCCATAATTCCAGAATCTTACATTTTTCTCATTGACATATTTATTTATTGTGTGCTCCTTGCGGTTCCTTTTGTTACAGTTTTTTCCTCTCATAAGAACTACAGTGAGAATTTGCTGCCTAAGTAGTTCTCTGTATGCCATATGCAGCTTCGGCTTTAAGCAGTTCACTATGGATCACTTCTATTTCCAGAACTTCTTTCCAATTTTTTAGTGTGTGTAGGTTCGTTCTATCTTGTCGATACTGAGGCATAAAATTTGTCATAATATCTTCTACTGGAGAAAAACATTGGGACTGCAATATTATTTATTTATGCCATTTTATTGTGTTTAGAATATTACTTTGACTAGGGTATTTTTCACATGGATATCCATATATTCTTTTCAAGTTTGTGTGAAAGCTTTAGGCTTCAGCTGTTACTGATTGCACAAGAGAAAATGTTTTGATGCACTTGAGGATTCTGTTGTTGAGTTCTTCTCATTTTAAGAAAGTGTTCTGTCAATTAGTTCTTACAATGTGTGGTTTCAAGGTTGTGTGAAAGCTTTAGCTGCAGCCTGTTGCTGATCCAACGATTTTATTCTTGTCTCAGGAAGCGCCTATTCAGCATGATCAACGATCTTCCAACTGTCTATGAAACTTTGGTTGGCAGGAAGCACGGCAGAGATAGGTCTGGTGTTGATAGCAGTAGCAAATCCAGACACTCGTCAAAGGTGCCTGCCTTGAACCCCCCAAAGTGAAAAATCCAGGTATTTGTCTTCAAACTTATGCAAACTGATTTCCAACTTTCACATACAGAGGACAAACGAGGGTCAGGCAAAGAATTCCTGGGCAGTTTCCGAAGAGTATGACGAGGACAATGAAGAGCATACTGAAACCTTTTGCGGAACTTGTGGCGGTCGTTACAATGCGAACGAATTCTGGATTGGCTGCGACATCTGCGAGCGGTGGTTCCACGGCAAATGTGTGAGGATAACCCCGGCTAAAGCGGAACACATAAAGCACTACAAGTGCCCTGACTGCAGCTCCAAGAAAATCAGACAGTAGGTTATGGCCTGCACCCCTCGCTAACTCCTCTGATCAAACGATACTCCGTCATGTGGTCCAAGGTCGCAGATCAGCGTATGTGAAATTTTACGGTGCATTATACTAGTAGTGTAGAGTAGAAATCAGATCTAACCGTTGATTTATTAAGATATTTTTACTACTCTACTGCGAGAGAAAGTATAAACAAATTCTAACTAATGTAATTCATTAGATAAAAAGAATAAATGGTTGATATTAAATTTAGTGTATTGTAAAAGATGTATGGACTTTTTCGATGCAGCATGTACCGATGATTGATTTATGCTTGGTAGGTGGTCTGCTTGTATGTTTGCATGTAATCTTGTTAATTTCTAGACTAATGGTATCTCCATAGTTTCATTAGTCTTCTGGTAAGTTAGATACTACTAGCCAGTGCCACGCGCTACGCCACGTCGTGCGAAATTTTATAGCGTGTATTACGTGTCGTGCAAAATTTGGGAGATTCGGTCGCGATGCTACGCCGCGTGAAATTTTGTTCAATGGATATTTTTGTAAAAAAATTGCGTAATCTCGGTTTTCTTGTTTTTTTTTAAAAAATAGGCTGCTAAAAGTCACCGGTGAATCTTTGGATTGCTAGGAGCCGTCGGTGAATCTGTGTTTTTTTAAAAGAAAAACATAGAGGTATCTAAACGTATTTTCATTTTTTTTTTGCTAGGAGCCGTCGACGAATTTATGAGCTACTATAAACCTTCGGCGTATCTGTGTTTTTTTTAAAAAAAAACTGTAGCTGTTTTTTTACGCATTGTAGGAAATTTGGTCGTATTTTCGGTTTTCATATTTGTTTTAAAAAATGGATCGTTAGGACCCGTCGGCGAATCTATTGACTACTATAAACCTTCGACAAATCTGATTTTTTTTTAGAAAATCGCGGTTATGACCCGTTGGCGAATCCACGGGTTACTATAAACCTTCGACGAATCCGTATTTTTTTAACCGTAGAGGGACCTAAAGTAATTTTTTCAGGGTCCGTTTCGCTAAAAACCACGAGGAGGATCTAAATGTAAACCGCTGAGGGACCTAAACGTAATTTTAAATTTTTTCGGATCTATTTTATTAAAGAACATCCGAAAGAACCTAAACGCAATTTTCAATTTTAGAGGACTTCCCCCGTGAACTTGCTGACGTGGCCACGGCCGGAGGTCTCCAAACTCTAACGCTATAATATATAGTATACTAGCAATAATAGCGCGCTACGCTGCGCTGTTCTGTAAAATCGATAGGATCCATCGGCGAATCCATGGGTTGTTATAAACCTTCGATGAAATCTGTGTTTTTTTTAGAAAACGGAAAATTTGGTCGAATTTTCGATCTTTTTAGAAAACCACGGCTAGGCCCTGTCGGCAAATCGATAAGTTGCTATAAACCTTCGACAAATCTGTGTTTTTTTTGTGACGAAAACATCTTTTCCGGATTTTTTTAGTGATGAAAACATTTTTTCCGGGAAAAACGGAGAAAGGACCAGGCTAGGATCCGTCGGCAAATCGATAAGTTGCTATAAACCTTCGACGAATCTGTGTTTTTTTTGTGACGAAAACATCTTTTCCGGATTTTTTTAGTGATGAAAACATTTTTTCCGGGAAAAACGGAGAAAGGACCAGGCTAGGATCCGTCGGCAAATCGATAAGTTGCTATAAACCTTCGACGAATCTGTGTTTTTTTTGTGACGAAAACATTTTTTCCCAATTTTTTTGGTGATGAAAATATTTTTCCGGAAAAAACAGAGAAAGGACCTAGACGTAAGAAGCAGAGGCCTGTTCATTATTTTTTTTGGACCTGTTCGCTATTCTGAAAAATTAGAAAAGGGCTTGTTTGCGATTTGAAGTTAACGGGGGGTTTTTTTGTAAAATACCGTGCCAGGGACCTAAATGCGATGAAAAAAATTTATCTTTCCCTCACAAAAAATCGCGAAGGATCTATTCGTAATACGTAGGGACCTATCCGTAATTCGATAGAGGGGCTTTTTCGCAAAATCATGTGGAAGGACACGTGGGCAGGCTGCCCTTGCGCCAATCTCTTCCGGTATAATGGGTGCAACCATTGTCACCGTCGTCGGCATTGGCAGCCTTGCAACAGGTCTTTGTAGGTTGAATTATAGCCAGTGACGAAGAAATTTGTTCGTCTATGGTCCTGTAGATAGATTAGGCACGCCGTTCGTCAAGGCAGTACTGTAGCAGAGACAAGGTTCTGTTGCAACTTAAACGGTTGCAATAACACTATAGGATAGCCACTTTTTTTACTATAGCAAATCAATGCAGTAGCACATGAATCTACAATGTTGGATTTGAAAATTGGCTACTGAAATCAGATAAAGTTGCTTATTGTGTAGTTGGACCTGATTTGTACCTGTGGCCGTAGTAGGTGAGCAGTGTGAGGGAAACTTAGGGTGCTTTTGGTTAGTGAGATGAGGTTGAATAGGATGTGATGGCTCTGTACCATTTGATTCCATTGATTTGGATGAATAGAATAGTTCAACAGCTATATAAAATATTTCTTAAATTTATATCTTATTATACAGGATAGAATAGTATTATTCAAGCAACTAAATATATAGATAATTTTTTTAAAATCAATTTATACATATACCACTTAGTACAAGTAAACAAACACACTTCGCACACGGCGCATGAGGAGGCTGGCAACCGGTTCGCGCGCGGTGGTGGATAGACCAGGCACAGGAGCTCCGCGAGTGTTGGGTGCGGGCCGTGGTGGCGCGCGAAGCTCGTGCGTTTGGCGTGTTGTTTGTGGTACGGGGCCGCGCTAGCAGGCAATGGCAGCTGCCCACGAACGGCCGCGTGGATGCGGCTTGGTGCGGGGGCAGAACCGCAAAACTAGGCCGCGCGGCACGCGAGATGCTGGCTGCGGCATGCGGGGTGGAGCTGTGGAGGCTGGCTGATGGGTTGGCAGGTTGCCGACTTGCCGCGCGCGCGAGTAGCTTGGGCCCGGGTGATGCGGCGGGAGAGCGACGCTGCTAGACGCTTCGGACAGAGTCGGGTGCGCCGCAGTGCCGCACGTTGGAGGGCATGGTGGGAAGGCCAGCCGAGAAGCTGGGCTGCTGGCTGATTGAACAGAGCTAGCTGGGTTCGGATGGCATGCCGTGCTGGGCTGGGGATCATGCAAGCATGCAACGTTATCATTACTTCCTTCGTTAGTATTGGACTAGTTCAATACCCGTGCGTTGCTACAAAAAATAGAATTAATAACAGAACATAAAGGTCAAGCAATAAAAGAGAATTATGCTACAAGATCAAACATCTATTTCTCCCGATTACAAATGGCGGGGCGACGAGGAAGGCATCTGGACTCGCAGATGGGGTGGCTGTCGTGTTTATGGAGATTCGGAGAAGTCGGGAGGTGAGTATATTGTGAGGAACGAAGCGGCGGCTTAGGTTTTTTTCTGTCGGTCGGTCCGGTTTTTTTCCGTCGGTTGTTTTTTTTCACGGTTTAGACATAGATTGATAGTGGAAACAGATGTATCACCACTAACTTTTAATTAGAAGTAATAGAGATTGTTCGATCCCAATGAATTATCGGTACGACAATCTAACATGAGTACCCTAAACATAGTGCCCGCTACGACGATCTCCCATCTTAAAATGCAGGCTGAACTGGTGCATCCACAACCATAGCGTCTGTACCTTTCCATTAGGACCTAGGATAGGCTGGTAGATGATCAATCAACCGTTATTACACAATCATCATACTAGTAAGGTCTAAGTAGACACTAAACACAACACAGCCCTCAAGAAGGATGATCTAATCCAATCATGAGGAGTTGATGTATCCTCTGCTCTTGAGGCCTTCCACCCAGTTCTTGATGATTCTCTCCATGGGACTGAACTGCAAACCCAGCGCAATCAGCTTCTTCGACGGTGCTTCCGCGCTCACCAGACCAGGCTGCGTATCCTTGGGAAATCTGCAGGCAAAGCAAGAACAAGAGAAGGATTAGCACCGTGAAAAATTGCTCAGACACTGACCACCGTAACAATCCATATGGCAGTATCCTCATCACGTAAACGTGTGTGGCAATTTGTAGTTGGGATAGAGCTCGGCAGCTTTGGATGCGAAATCACTCCAGTGAGCAATGGATTCCACGCAGAGGTGCCTCCCAGGAGCTGATGGGTTCTCATACAGCAGAATGGGTTCTCATACACTATCCTGCTGAGTCCCAAGCAAACGAAAGAAGTATGGAGATGCTAAAGCAAGATTGGCAGAGAGGTCGACTCACCCTGTTCTTGGCCTGGGGTGTGAGCAGTGAGCTCTCGGGGTCGGAGGCGCTCGACTGACGAGTGGTGGTAGCCACCGGAACCTGGATGGCTGGATTTTTATTGATGCGGTTGGTTCGCGCTTCGAACAGGACAAACCAGTCATCTTTTTGGATTTTTCACAGCAGTAATCAGTCGGTTTTACCGTCTTGAGTAATTGGGGATTGATCACCGTGTACTGAAGCAAATCGCCACAGTACCCGACATTGACCTCTTAATACAAATGAAGACAAGGAGATGGCTCAGTACAATTCGCCTCTATTATTACCGTGGTCCGTGGAAGCTATGCATAGTTTGATCTAAATAAGAACAGGCAGTTTGGGCACCAGAGAGAGAGAGAGAGAGAGAGAGAGAGAGAGAGTTAAGATTAAAACAAAAATTACATCATCAGCGTACATCCTCTCTTCGAAAGAACATCAGTGATAGCGTGATACACATTGGACTCGTTCATCATTCTTAGGTACAAAAAAACTGAAACACCGTAGGCTAGTCCACAGGTTAATCTCGTTCCTCGGTCGTGCTCGCATGCAGTAGCAGCACAAGGAGAAAGGTAGAAAGTACTCCATTTGCCAGTCAAGTCTACAACTCCATCTTCGCATTTTCTGCATTAACGCTGTATCCTTTCCGCGACAACAGTTCTACAAAAAACTTCGACAGCTTGGAACTGAGAGAGGAAGGTTCATCATCTCTTGCCACCCGCTTCATCTTGCATAGCGTATCGAAGTCATGCTTCAGGTGGGGTTCGACTATCTTTGCCTGAATGCACAAGACAACATTAACGACACGTTAAGCGGATAGCAGTAACTACCAAGGAAAATACCGTTTGTTTCTTGAATGTGATACTTGAACATTGGAAGCTGTATTATATTTACCTTGAACTCCTCCAATGGACAGAAATCTTTGTTGCCACAGCCCTGCATTCATAGCCCACCAGGGCAACACAGTGAATTAAGGGATTTACCAATATCAAACTAGCTTACAAAAAAAACATTTGTTAGGGCTCTGCCAGTATGCTATAATAGTTATACACAAAAATCTTTTCATCCACTTCTACCAATGGAAGATTACAGTGTAAATTGCCATACAAATAGAAGGAGGGGACTAGGTGAGAGTCTATAGTCTTTACTAGTGGTGGTGGCTCATCTGCCAACTCCCCCTTTACACCTCCTAAAAAATCTCTAACAGAAACAGGAAAAAAACAATCTAAAAACAAAAACAAATTCCACCCCGTAAAAATTCTTAACAAGAAAAATAACAATAGAGCTCTACCAGGTGCGCGGCAAAGCCAAGGGCGCCGAGACATGATGTGTGGACTAGGCAGACCGATCCCGGCAATGTCAACTCGACGTGTTGAGATAATATGATTTTTTTTTATCCGTAGCAAAGTACGGACATTCAAGAAGTAGCGACATCAGGCGATGATATAACGAGGAGGCTGCAGGATGCCCCTAACCCTATAGATACTTCCGAGGTGGATGTTGGGGGTCAACGTTCTAGATCGTGGGGCTAATTGGTAGGGTGACCACAAATTTGGTGGGGCTTAAAATTAACTTCCATAAAAGTGAGTTACTTTGTTTTGGAGACGCTCAAGGGTCCATTGATCAGTATATGGAGTTGTTTGGATGTAAACAAGGGGATCTTCCGTTGAAGTATTTAGGAATTCCTATTCATTTTAAAAAATTGAGAAACTTCAGTTGAAGCAGTAGAAGAGCGTTTCGAAAAACGACTCAGCAGCTGGAAGGGAAAACACCTTTCAATTGGAAGAAGACTAACTCTTATAAATTCAGTGTTAAGTAGCCTTTCAATGTATATGATGTCCTTTTTCGAGATTTCTAAAGGTGTCCTTCATAAACTTGATTATTTCGATCTCGTTTTTTTTGGCAAGGTGACGAGACTAAAAGAAATATCGTCTTGTAAAATGGAATATACTATGCCATTTCAAAGATCAAGGGGTCTTGGAATTCATGTTCTAAAAGTTAAGAACGTTGCACTTTTGAGTAAATGGTTGTTTAAATTGTTAATATCGGATGGTACTTGGCGGCAATTACTTGAAATAAATACCTTGGTTCTAATCCTTTAGTGCAAGTTGAATGGAAACACGGTGATTCACATTTTTGTCCGGTTTGATGAAGGTCAAGCGAGATTTCCTTCGATTTGGTACTTTCACAAGTTAATAATGGATCCTGGTGAGATTCGGGAAGATATTTGGTTTGGTGCTAGTCCTTTAAAAGATCGAGACTCGGGTTATATAGTATCACAAGGAGAAAATATATAACTATTCTTTGAAGTTCTTATGACCTTTCCACCTAATATAATATGGCGGCGATCATTGATTGGATCTAAGTTGGTGGCGTGGAATGAATTGCTTTCGCGTATTACCAATTCTGGTGGCCTGAGCCAATGATGAATTTCGTTGGAATTTGTGTCAATCTGGACAATTTTCTGTGAAATCACATTATTTGGCTTTGATTAACAGTGGAGTTTCTAATCTAGATATACGTTTATGGAAGTTAAAAGCCCCATTGAAAATTAAAGTGTTTTTGTGGTATCTTCGAAGAGGCGTGCTGTTGACAAAGGATAATTTGGCAAAACGTAATTGGCAGGGTAGTAAAACATGTTGCCTTTGTCACGAAATGGAGACAATTAGGCATTTGCTTTTTCATTGTCGTTTTGCTCGTATGGTTTGGGCATTCTTGTATTTAGCGTTGGGCATTGAGAGACCTATTAGTCTTTGCTTTCGGATGTTTGGCTGTTGGATTGGTTGTTTTCCGCAGGATTTTAAAAATATTGTGTTACTAGGGGCCGCAACCATTTGTTGGTCCATTTGGTTAACTAGGAATGACATTGTTTTTGAAAGAAAATCTTTTTATTTTTGTTATCTTCCATTGGTTGCATATTTGGGCTGTGTTGCAGAAGCCGGACTTGCGTCCTATTATGGTGGAGGCTACACATCGGTTGGTTCAGGTGGCCAAGGCTTTCTTTGCCCTGGATCATGGGTGGCAGTCTAGTTTGAGGATTGCTAGTATCTAGGGAATTTGTGTTAGTCTTTGTGTTCTTTTTGTGGCTGTGTGCTTCTTGTTAAGCAGAGGCCGGGAGCATTTTTCAAGGATTTTGTATCTTCTCGATGTAATTTTCTTGATATTAATAAAAGCTTCCTTTATTCAAAAACTGACCTACATCAAGGCCACACATCCCAAATCTGACAGCCACGAGTTTCATTTGCACTGTAAGACTCAAATGCACCTTTGCACTAAATATATCTCGGTGTCTATATCTATCTTTATACTACTTAAAAATAACTTATTGTGATGGTGGATCATTCACCCCAACCCTATCCCCTCTCCTTCCGTCTGCCCCTCCTAAGCGGGACATGCCGATATGGAACATGCGTGACAACATGTTCCATCTCCCATCTCCTCCTTCCACCTCCCTAAAAAATCTTAACAAAAAACAGGGAAAAAATTATCAACAAATAAATGCAGCCTCTCTAAAAATTCTCTAACAAGGAAAAAAAGGAACAAAACCTCTACCGAGCGCGCGACAAAGCCAAGCGCACGAAGGCACAGACACGGTCAAGCACAGAGGCGGAACCGAGGGCGTGGACCAGGCAGGCCGACCCCAACAATATTGACCTGACATGCTAAGGTAATATGATATTTTTTATCTGTCACAGTGCATTCAGTTAGTCTAGAAAGAAACCGCTAGTCAACTGTAAAATGATTTACAGATCAATTTTCATCAAACTGTTTTTACTTATATGTATCTGCGATTAAGTTGATCTATTTTGATTTTTTAATATTAATTACTAGATAAAATGGATCCCTCTTGAAGTTTACTAAATCTCATCATATGGCAAAAGGCATTAAAGACGAATTCCCTTTAACGGTTTACCATTTAAGTTGTTTCACCCCATGAAATGATTAAGTACCAAAGCCAAACCTTAAGCAGAGGGTTCAGAGAGTCGTGAGACAGACCTAGAGGGCTCAGAGCTCTCGAGAAAAAAGGCAAGGTTCAAACAATTATCCGCAGAGACTACTATAATAAATATCAAAGTTTACACTAGCAAGAGTAGTGTGTAGTATACTGGCTGTGCCCCAACGACTGAGTACTTGAGTAGAGCAAGAAGGATAAAGCACATTAAAAATAGAAAGTTATAGTCTTACTGGCATTGAAACTGGAACTTCGTTGTGTAGAACTTGCACAAAGTACGAGTTATTTCTATCCACAGAATTTTTGCCTGGGCATTGGTATAAAACCAACATGTTGTTACCAGCGAAAGGTGCTACAACACTGCCCTTCCAATTTCTTTTCTGTGGTGGCATAGGAGGTAGGTCCAATGGTTCTTCCCGCTGTATCTTCTCAAAATCTAGGTATGGAAATTTTCAGCAATGTCGAATAGCAATTGGTCATCTGATATATTGTTCACGAGAATAATACCAACGGAGGAGAATAATACCCACCTGATCCATCAAGAAAAAGACCAAGAAGACATGTGAAAGGCACAACAGTTTCTGCATGAGCAAATCGGAGCCTTGCCTTCTCATAGGTACCATCAGGATGACTTTCTACAAGCGCAAGGGTTAGAATTTTAATTTAGAGTTTACACTCAATTGTTATCGCAATCTTCCTCAGTATTGATACTACAACATTAGCAACTGATTAAGAACACTGTATGTTCTAGCTATTCACCCAGTAAGTTGCTATATGAAACCCATCATGCAGTGAACAATATGTAATCCCCAAATCATTGTGGTAAAGGCATAAAGGGCAACAGGGCAGGAAGCACGAATTCTAACAACCAACTAATTTTGCTAAACTTGCGAAATATTTCTACCTTCTTTAGCTACAACCGCTTCTTCCATTGACTGGACAACATCATTGAGCAATGGCAGTCCCATCCGATAGTTTATTGACTCACCATAGCCTTTTAGCACAAAACCCTCCAAATCATCTGTCCATTCTAGAAAATAGACCTGAACAAATAAATTTGTTACAAATTCATAAAGAATGTGAAGGCACACCAGTTTTTTTAAAACTTACAGATATATAAATGTCTGTTCATACCGGCCAGATATCAAGTATGGTTATGAGTAGCTCTAGAAGTAATCTAAGTAGACATACTTAACAGAACGTACAATACTCACACAAAAGGTGACAAGCATGAGACAAGGAGAACAGATTACTAAACTTGAAAGAACATAAACCAAAGATACCTATCAGAAACATGAAATAATATCTGCTAAAACACATTTTTTATGCTGCATATTGAATTTCCAGGTGGCATACAGCCTAGATTCCAACAGTGCCTGACTCTAAACTTGCAAATACTTAGTCTGATTGAGAAATGGACCTGTCTTAATAATCTGATCATTGAATTATGTCAAACTTAGCCAACTTCATTGTCTCCAACTTAGCCAACTTCATTCTCTATCTCTACTAACAGGGGATGTAATATTTTCTGAATAGCTTGAGCTGATGGAAGTGTTATGAAATTACTAAAAAGAAACCACATGTCTCCTGAATAAATCCATATACAGATCCTAAACTTTCCAAAACGAGTAGTAGTGTGTATCCTGTGTTACTGAATGCAAAGAGGATATATTATTTTACATACTGACAGTGGCATCTGAAAAGTCTTAAGGCCTTAAATTTATGCAGCATTATGTCCATCAAGCAAAAGAAAATCCTTATAACAAAAGGTGGAACACACACACAAATTATCTTGATAAATGATATAAAGAAGCAATAGTTGGGAGTTAGGCGCACAACATTTTTGTATTAAAGACTACAGACTAGTTTGACATAGAATTGCTTGAGAAAAGCTGAAATCTGAAAGAAACCTACCTCAGCTTCATTAAAAAGTTCACAAGCTTGATTGGTTATATTAAGTAAAGATGCTTCCTGCATAGAGAACCATCAACTATTAAACCAACTAAATGTTCAAGTCATATCGTATTGAACTATAGACCCTTTAGGAAAGTTGTTACCTGCTTGCAAAGGAACCAGAGGGAAGAAACATCCTGCGTTGTAAAATCGAGGTGATAACGGTTGGCTAATGCAGATTTGACATGTTCAAAAATTGGTTCCTTTTGCTTCTCAACATCAGGCTCCTTTCTTTTTCTGTAGTCCTGAACACGTTATTGTAGTTATAATCCTAGTACCAATAGTCACAAAAGAGAGGAAGATATGAATATGACATATTCTTTGATAAAGAAAAAAGGATCAGAAACAACTGGATCCAACTTGCTAAGTACCAAATGTCTGAACAGGAGCAAGCAGAAGAGTGAAGGAAGCAAGCGTAAAACAATCTGTGAAAAACTGTATAATAACATTTAGGCTCTGCCATTTTAAGTACTTTGTGCAACACAATAGCACTATTTGCATCACAACTGACAATCTCTCTCTCTCTCTCTCTCGGCTGAATTTTACAAGGCCTGTTCAGAATAGGGCAATTCAGATATCCATTCACCTCTCTTCCAAATACGAAAGGTGAGCACCCAAAGAGAAAAGAATAAAAAGGTAAAGTCACATAAGCATGTTATCTTCTTATAAATATGTTCTTGATTTCTCAGCAATGTTAGTGCTACCATAAATAGTACCTTGTACGTTTCACAGCTATCAAAGAATCGTAGACAAATATCACTTGCACGACTCTCACTCAGAACAGAAAAGGCTCGGTTTTTCCCTGGTCCAAGCTTTCCTTTCCCAGACAGTAGTCCCAAACCAAATGCTACCGCACTAGCTGACGCTCGAGGAACCTGCATTTCAAACATATAGCTAGTTAACCCTACCACACCACAGTAAAATTCAGCAACATTTAATATCCTCCGGAAGCTTAAAAACTTCCAACAAAGTCAATGATTATTGTTGGCAGGTAATGCAACACGTTGAAATCATCAGTGCAGATCCACCTGTTTTTGTTTTGGGCAATCAGATTCGCCTTAATGTAGACCAAGCATATTAGCATAGTAGATTCATCTCTTACAAAAACACATGGCAGTAAAAAGGAGAAAGGAAAAGGAACAGAACTCATGCAACAGCAATAACCCTATAATGTAGGCACTTTGGCTCAAACGACAAAACTATAAGCATAATTGTCAAAACTTTGGCTTGTGAAGCCCAGAAAACTGGGGAACAACAGCGATTTAAGACTTTCTACAAGGAGTGACACCACAGGCCATGAAAGCTCCCTAAATTTTTACATAGCATTTAGACGATATTGTACCACATGCATCATAGAAAAGGCAAAGTTTTAACTGCAGGTAGACTTCTAAAAGTATTACTTTTCCACTTTCAACTTGTTTCAAGTTTTAAAGCAGATAACAGAAGCAAATAAGATAGGGGCCATCGAAGGAAGAAAGCATGACTGGATTTTACAATATAATGGAACTGCATATCTATGCTGTAGTCCATAAAGACTTCAACTTCAAGGTAATTAAACTGGAAATCATGGAATTTATTTACATTTCATCCGATGAACAGAGCACAACCATGATTCCTTAGCCCGCTAATATCAACACATGAAGTAAATGCAAGAAGCTATGTCGGGCAGACCTGAGTTGCTCTTATTGAATAGACGTCAGGGTGATATTCCTCATCAAATAGGTCTTGAAACCTCTCCCTCACTCTGGTAGCAAAATTGTACAACTCTTCCTCGCCTTCGCTAATCAACTCACCACCTTTCACACTACCCTTCCAACGTGACTCCCACCCCTTTATCCAGGACGGAATTTTCTTGAGAGAATCGCCCTCAGGCCCTTGTTTTGTCTCATTCATAAGAGCCTCCAACCGAACCGCCAGTCTATCCAACTCTTTTATTCTCTTTCTGGTCGGTGAACGAGCCCCATGTCTTGCCTGGAGAACAAAATTACCAAATGAACTCAGTCAATGTTGTCCTACCCAGGCGTGCATTTATTTTGGGGAAACAAAGACACTAGGAACGTAGTAAGGAAAGACCGAGCATAATCAGCAGCATACTGTTCTATTTGAGCCTAATTTTTAAGATGTAATCATTTCTGCACTACGTGCAAAACTTAGCAAACTCAGAGAAGAGCTTAGCATCTCATTACCACATTACCCAGATGATGGCTACTAGTTACAACATTCTCTTTCACGCGGTATACTGTACAAACATGTGGGAATATACTAGAACCGGGCAACAAAAAGGCAGTAAAAATGTAAAATGTGGGGAAGGAAACTTACCACGAGATTGAGGTGGATCACGCGGCACTCATCCGAGATAGATGGCGCGGAAACCGCACTATCGGACGCCCTGGCCACATCGTACCTGCAAAATCACCAGGGGATTAAACCCTCACGTTTCTGCAAGCCCTAGCTCCAGCCACCACGAACCCGCCAGCGAACAAGTTGGGATCAGCGATTGGAGAACCTCGAGTGGTGAGAAGGAGAGAGAAGCGGCACCTGGTGACGGTGGAGAGGTGGCGGCGGACGTCGAACGCGCCGGGCTCGGCCGCCCGCGAGAGGGGAGCGGCTGCGAGGACCGTAGCGAGGAGGAGGAGGGGCAGAGGCGTGCACAGAGCCATGGCGATTGGCGAGTCGGTTTGCTTGTTTTATTTTTGGATGATTCGAGTTTTGATGTTTTGGAGGCGGGTATGTCGGTGGGTGGGCAGGGGGCGGATGTGACACGTCTCCCCGTCCCCGGCCGTCTGGACGGTCGATCGCCTGGGGGTGTCGCGCTGGACGGCTTGGATGGCGCGGATCCCGGTTTGCTGGCTTTTAAATTTGACGGTGCGTCGCAGGGCTGCCACGTGCTAACATGCCTTGCATCACACTTTGTTGTTCTGAACAAGATAGACCTTCACTAGTTGCCGCGAGTGACTTATAAAGGAGGTTCGAATCTAAAATTTACATAGAATCTTAATGTTTCAAAAATCGTGAAAATGATATGAAAAAACAAGTCAATCGGACTTCAAAAAGGAAAAGGAAAAAACTGTAGCGTATGGACAGTGTACGTGGCGGTTTTTGCCGGGCCTCTCAGATAATATTGGTATCCATAGATTTTTGCACGACTTGTACATTATGGACTATGAAGCATACTCTTGAGTTACAAATAGAGTTCAAAAAATTACTATGGAGCATATCCTTGGCATCAACAGACTATATCTAGGTTACTATGCTAAGAGAATCTCCAAGAGTGCTCTAAATCCATTCCTAAAACCTGATTTAGAGTTTGATTGGAAAAAAACATACTCCAACAGTTCCTCATTCTTCCTTCCCAAATTTCAGACGCCTAAACACGAACCCGGCCTCATTTATTCAGCGTCGCGACCGCTCTAATCGGAAATTCTCGCCCTCCGCCATTCCGGCTCTTCTTCAACCTTCTCCTTCTCCCTTCGCCTCCAGAGCTCGGTCGTCTGTGAAGGTGGAGGAGATCAGAGTGGGCGAACAAGCGGAGGCAGAGAGGCGGGAGTAGAGGAGGCTTCGAGCAGCGGAGGAGGCGGAGGAGGAGCGGAGGTGGTTCAGTGAGAGGCGCTGGCGCGGATGGCGTGAAGCTGCCGGAGGACCTCCTGCTCCTGCTGGTCGAAGGAATCGGGGTGGATGAGGAGCTGCCGCATCTCTCCCTCTCTCTCCACTCATTCGGCTGCCACCCCTGACATCTCTCTCTCACGTGCCTCATCTTCTTCCCCTCTTCAAGCGCCGCCGCTCCCTCTCCTGGCCTCTCCCGATCGCCACCACCTTCTCTTTCCCCACCGCGCATAGCCACCGGCCATTGGTCCCCCTGGATTCCTCCCCAATTTCCCCTCCTTACGCCTCCGGCGCCGCCTTCCTTCCGAAGTCCCGCATCTCCCTACCTCCATCTCCGGCGTTGACGCTTTCAGATCCGCCGTCGTTGGATCGGTTGCAGCCAGACCTGTGGCTTCCGGTCGGGTCCTCACTGGATTTGGTGATCTTCACCGCCACCGCCGACTCCCCATTCTCCCATGGCCCTGGTCTTGGCGACCTCCCCCGACTAAATCTTGAACCCATCCCTCCTCTCTCTCACTCTACCCCCATATTGTGCCATTTTCTCACTCTCTTCCCTACTCCCTTTTTTCTAGGTAATGGCCACTCGGCCAGTGCCTTGCCCGGTCGGCCACCACCCCGATTCAAGGAGTAGAGTATGCTTTAGTGATTGCTTATTAAGGCATAGAAGGACATAATGTTGTTCTTACCTCTTTTGTTTGATTATCAGAAAAAGGGTTGTTTGAATCATAATGTGTATGGATATGGTTGCACGCATAACTTCAACAGAATTTCGATTAGTTGGAATAATCTTCAAGGTAGCTTAATACTTATGATGATAATTGTGCTGCTATTCTGGAATTGAAAGTAAAGTTGGAGCCTACTGTTGATGTTCTTTAGGTTAGAATAGAGGGTGAATTTAAGTTGCTAAATTACATGTATATCAGTTTGATGCATCCTGATTTAACATTGTACTGAGTTCTTATCTCACCCTACCCCTTTAGTTTTGATTAGAGTGGCATTACTCTCATATGGCTCTGGTAAGTCAAATCATACACACATGGGTTGATTTCTTCTAGATTATAACTTATAGCAATGCCCTAACAGAAATTGTGTTTATTATAATACACGCTTTGATTGTCTATAATTTCTATTTGTGAAATAGATTAGAGGCCTGAAATATTATGTACTAGTGTGTGCATGAGTAAAATTATGATGTTTGAACATTGAATAAATGTCAGGTTATCTGTGATTTCGTCTTTTCATATGATTGTCTTCCAAGTGTTAAAATGATTGAAAGAGTATGAACTGGAAATTTGGCCTTAGAATATGAATGACTATCTTCAGCGTTTTTCAATTGTGTTTGATGTTAGCTTAAAGATATATGTGCTGGTATATTTTGGAGGTTAAAGATTTTTTTTGGGAAAAAGAAGGGAGTTGTTGGAGGATGGGCTTTTTTTTTGGAAAAAAGATTTTTGGGAAGGTCCCAATCTAAAGGTATTGGGAGTTAGAATATTGGACACCGTTGGAGATGCTCTAAGAAAGGCTGCTGCTAATTCGCCTTTGCATGTTGACTATATATGTTTCCTTCCATATAGTAACGTCGAAGATCGCTCGACCTTACCAAGCTGTTTTGATATTTAAAACCAGTTTAATTGAAAAAAATTAAAACCGATCTAATTAAAAAAATTATGCATCGAGTAAAAGCTATGAGGACTGCTCCAACCGCAACTCTGATTAGGTTGTGCGGTAAGTCAACTACTAGTAGTCATTATACGGGCGATCGGTCACAAATTTAACCGATACACAAGATTTCACATGAACCTGCAGCATCACCACTCACCAAATGAAAACCTTTCGGGCTCCCTACATCCAAAGGCTTTCAAAGTATAAAATTCTCAACCGGCACATAACGAAGAACAAAAGAATTATCATAAATAATTGGCAAGGGCCGCGCGGACGCATACCCCCTCTAAACACAAATTTTGACGTCCACTCTCCCTATTAGGGAGATGGTAAGCCAACGCACCCACGACATGCAATATGAGCCACTGACCTAAGCTACGGGCCTACATGATCACCCGTTAACCCCGTCCAGGTAAGTAAGTGATAAAGGAACCCTGTCCCTGATTTTATTGCGAGACTTCACGAGGCAACCTACTTCGACTCTCGATGTGGTACTAATATGTGCATGGGTTCTGCGCTTTGCCGCTCGGGTCATCGTGGGCTACCAGAATGAGTAGATGTGCGTGGGCTTTTAAGTACAGCTATTTGGGCCCTTGAAAATACCTCGAATATGGACTACAAATGGAGCACTGTGCATGAAAATATTTGAAATTGTGAAGCCTTTTGTTGTGATCACGCACATACAAGGTTCACGAAAGCAGGAATAAGGATTTGGGGAAGAGGAATTTGGGGAAGGAAGAACGGGAAAAGTTAGTTCAGATAAAGTTGGTCTTTCTTGTTCACCACGACACTGAATAGCCTCTACTTATACTCGCCTCGAGACACTACTACCGGTTCCATCGCCACCACAAGTAAATGCAATCCATTACATCAATACTCACCAACCCAACAAGAAACACCTCAACACACCCACAACGCCTGAATACCTGCGCTCATTTACTGTACCTCGTCTGACACATGACATTCTCCCCCCGTTGAGTCACGGCTTGCCCCAAGCCGGTGCGGTAGGGAATTTAAGACGCAGAGCGGCATCATGTTCCCAGGTTGCGAGCGATGCAGGCAGGCTGGACCACTTGATCAACACCAATGGAATAATATTAGCTCCTTGTTTGATGAGTCTGTGCTTCAAGACTTCGATGAGCATCACCTGTGCGTCAGCTGCCATGAAGTCCACAGACTGAATTGTATCCACTGTTGTTGATGAAGGAATATAGCGCTTCAACTGAGACACATGCACAACTGGGTGAACTTTGCTGTCTACAGGCAGATCCAACCGATAAGCCACATTGCCAACTTTCTCCAGAACACGGTATGGGCCATAAAAGTGGAAACAAAGCTTCTGATTACTGCAAGTTGCAAGTGAAGTTTGAACATAAGGCTGCAGTTTTAAATAAACTTGATCGCCTACATCGAAAGATCTTTCAGAGCGATGCTTATCAGCCTGTATCTTCATTCTGGCACAAGCCCGCTCCAAATGCAGCTTCAACAGTTTTGTCATATGTTCACGTTGAGTTATCCAGTCCAGTATATCTGATGCCACATCAACATTGAGCCTAGAAATGCCAAAGTGGCGAGGGGGATAGCCATAGAGTACCTCAAAGGGTGATTTACCGACTGCAGTTTGAAACGTGGTATTATACCAATATTCTGCCAGCGGCAACCACTGTGACCAATTCTTCGGACAGGCATGCACAAAACACCTCAGATAAGTTTCCAGGCATTGATTAAGCCACTCAGTTTGACCATCTGTTTGTGGATGGTAAGCTGAACTCGTATTCAATTGAGTGTTTGACAATCGAAAGAGTTCTTGCCAAAATTTACTTGTGAAGACCTTATCTCGATCTGAAATGATTGTTTGCGGAAGTCCATGCAATTTGTATATGTGATCACAAAATACCTGAGCCACCTGATGTGCCGTAAAAGGATGCTTCAAGGGTAGAAAATGGTCGTATTTGGAAAACTTATCAATCACAACCAATATAGTGGTATACTGATGTGATAGAGAAAGTCCTTCAATAAAATTCATACCAATAACACTCCATGCTTGTGTGGGAACTGGCAGTGGCTGTAGCAAACCCGACAACTTCACATGTTCAACTTTTGCTTGTTGACAGATATCGCATTCTTGGACATATTGCTGCACAGTATTTCTCATGTTTGGCCAAGCAAACAGAGCTCGCACTTTATGATAGGTTGCATGGATTCCTGAGTGTCCCCCAATCCCGCCGTGATGCAGCGCTTGCAGTATATGGCGTTGAGCCAGAACATTATTGCCCACCCAGATACGGCCATGAATACGAATGATTCCGTCTTGAAGTGTATATCCTTTCTCATTTGATCCAGTGATACTCAAGGCAGCAAGCAACTTTTTGGTCTGTTCATCATCTTGGTAATCGGCTACCAAATTGGCAATACACAATGGGGTGCATACTGATATTGCCTGCACTTTTGCTGCTTCCGATCTTCTTGAAAGCGCATCTGCAGCTGCATTCTGGACACCTTTCTTGTATTGGATTTGATATTGTAGCCCAAGTAATTTGACGAATGCTTTATGTTGCATGCCCATTGTTAACCGCTGTTCATCCAAATGCATCAGTGCCTTTTGATCAGTTCGGATGAGAAATTGTCGGTGTTGTAAATAAGGGCGCCATTTGGCAATCGCCATGAGAATGGCCATGCATTCCTTCTCATACGCTGACAAAGCTTGGTTTCTAACACTCAATGCTTTACTCAAGAATGCCACTGGATGTCCCTCTTGCATGAGTACTGCCCCGATGCCCATGTTACTCGCATCTGTTTCCAAAACGAATGTTTTGGAGAAGTCTGGTAAGGCCAACACAGGCGCCTGTACCAAAGCTTGTTGCAACACCCGAAAAGCTTGATCTGTTACTGGTGTCCAGTGGAATAAGACCCCTTTCTTCAGCAATGTAGTGAGAGGTTTGCGATCACCTCGCATTTTGGATGAATTTCTGTAATAGCCCGTAAGTCCCAAGAATCCCTCAACTCCTTCACGCTTTTGGGTACTAGCCAATTCAGATCGCTTGGATTTTGCTTTGGTCAAGAGTAACCCCTCGTGTAATAATGTGCCCCAAGTATTCCAGCCTCTATTGCCCAAAAGAGCACTTGGCTTTCTTCAGAAATAAGCTGTTTTGCTCCAGCACCCGAAACACCTTTTGTAAATGCTGTTTATGTTCCTCAAGTGTGCGGCTATATACTAAGATATCATCCACGAACACAAGCACAAAATGACGCAAAAAAGGGGCAAAAATTTGATTCATCACACCTTGGAAGGTGGCCGGGGCATTAGTGAGGCCAAAAGGCATAACTCGAAACTCATAAAGACCTTGATGAGTGCGAAATGCTGTCTTATACTCTTCTCCAGTTGCTACTCTAATCTGATGATAGTCGGATCGTAAGTCCAGTTTAGAAAACCAACAGGCACCTTCCAATTCATCCAATAACTCGTCTATTATGGGTAAAGGATGCTTGTTTTTGACGGTAATGGCGTTTAGTTTGCGGTAATCCACACAAAACCGCCAAGACCCATCTTTCTTCTTTACCAAAAACACTAGAGAAGCAAAAGAACTTGAACTTTGTTGTATGACACCTTTTTCCAACATTCTGCAACTTGCCATTCAATTTCGTCTTTTTGTTGAGGCGAATACCGATATGGACGAACATTGACGGGCTGTGCACTAGGAATAAGAGGAATCCAATGATCATACTTACGTCTGGGGGGCAACTGCATCGACTCTTGAAACAAGTGTGCAAACTCCTGTAATACTGCTGTTAGCACTAGAGGGATATATTCCTCTTGTTTGGCCTCATGCGTCTCCTCCACAATATGGTGCAGCTGAATCAAATGAGTGATTGCTCCACGCCGCAACAGCCCCTTGAATTCCTTAGCATCAATAACCTTACTATTTGTTTGATATTCATTGATCCCCTGAAGCTTCACTCTTCAGCCATTGTGTGTAAATTTGATGCATTTGTTCTTCCAATGTACCCACATGGGACTATGCTGCTCGAGCCAATCAACACCCAAAATCATGCCATAATTACCCAGAGCTAGCACCCCCATATCTTGTTGGAAGGAATACCCTTGAATCCACCACGACAAGGATGTTGCCATTTGATTACATTCCATTGTTCGACCATCCACAACTGATAATTTCAGTGGGTTTATGCTATTAGTTGGATGTTGCAACCTATTCAACAAGTTTTCACTGATAAAAGAGTATGTGCTCCCTGAGTCCACGAGAATAAGGATCTCCAATTTACCGATTTGGCCTTGTAACTGTAATGTTCTTCGGTTTGTCTTTTACCAACTTGATCTTCAGTTACAAGCAATAACTCTTCTTCCCTTCCCTCTTCCAGAACATCTGCTGCTACCTCCGAGTCGGATTGGATCTGAAGTACTTCCATCAGCTCCTCAATGACATGTAACGGCACCAGATCCGGACACTTATGAGTCTTGCTCCATTTCTCTCCACAAATGAAACAAAGCCCATTAGTTTTGCGATACATCCTCAGAGCCTCCAATTTATCATCTGCCCGACCACGCTCAACCTTTCTGTTGTCCTCTATCTTTTTGATATCCTCCACCTTCTGGTTAGGCTTAAACTTATCCAAGTATTTACTTCCTCCTTGCACAAACTCCCGTGCCTCTGATTTTTGGTAGTACTTTCTCTCCGATCCAATTCTTCTTCCCCGCAACAAGGCTAGCGATATTCTTTGTATCGACATCTTCAGGATTGTGCAACACGATCGCTGAGCGTATATCTTCCTTCAGACCTCCCAGGAAATGAGTCACAAAGAATACCTCATCCTGTGATGAGTTATATAGAAGGATTTGATGTTGCAAGTGTTCAAACCTCTCTGCATATTCTGCCACAGTGCCAGTTTGCTTGAGTTTAATCAGCTGACTCATGAAGCGCTCATAAACATTCTTGCCAAACCTCCTCTTTATTGCTTCACAAAGCGCCTCCCAATCTTCATACCTTCCCCGGGCTTCTGCATTCTGCAACCACAAGGCTCTGATACCAAATGTTGTGATCACGCACATACAAGGTTCACGAAAGCAGGGAATAAGGATTTGGGGAAGAGGAATTTGGGGAAGGAAGAACGGGAAAAGTTAGTTCAAGATAAAGTTGGTCTTTCTTGTTCACCACGACACTGGAATGCCTCTACTTATACTCGCCTCGAGACACTACTACCGGGTTCCAGCGCTCACCACAAGTAAATGCAACCCATTACATCAATACTCAGCCCAACCCAACAAGAAACACCTCAACACATCCACAACGCATGAATACCTGCGCTCATTTACTGTACCTCGTCCGACACATGACACCTTTGTTTCCCTTTGTTGGGACAATCGATAGGCCTCCCTTGTGAAAACTCACAGGCTAATTTGGGCCTGATTTTCATTTACTACCCTCTGGTCCTCTAAAGAAACAACTAATATCCTCTGGTTACTAAAAATTAATCACGATTCTACAGTGTTTTTATTTTTACAGACCATAAGCTTTTATTATTGCGCAATCAGCTTTTTACGCTTTAGTTAATCAGGCAATAAGCTTTCGAGATATGTACATTAATTCCTTGAAAACCATTAAGACACAAAATTTACATACAAAGGTCCTCTAGTCTTTTAGCATCAAGAGTCAAGACATGAGTTTGACGCAGTATATAAAGGTGAGAGATTTTCCGCCGCCTCCGTGCCTCCAAGTTGCCTTCTGGGCCTTGTGACCGCGCGCTCGCCGGCCGTGTCGCACATGGGAACAGTTTTCTGCTCGCCCGTACGTACAGCTGCCTTGCCGTTTGCCCACATCGTCCACGTGGCTCGCGCTCTTGCCTTGCTCAACTAATTTGGTGCCGTCGCTTTTTGCGTCCGGGCGTGCAGTGCAGCGGTAGCGACTCTCGCTTGCAGCCCGGCATCCCGCGTTCGATCCTTCGCCGCGCAGGCATGCCCATGTTCTTTGCCTGCTGAACGTGTGGCGTCTCGCTCGCGCGGCGACGCATTACTACTGGCCAATCTCTACTATATTAAAGTAGAGTTTAACCCACGTCACTTCATCAAAATTATCCACCATTAACGCTATTTAGTTATCCACCTTTTCCACAGCTCTTTAATTACCCACCTTTGCCCGCACCATTTCATCAAAATTACCCACCTTTATCACTACTATTTAATTACACATTTTTGCCTTTCTTTTTAATTACCCACCTTTACCATTGTTAGTGTTAACTGCAAATAAACTTTTTATCATGAATTGAGTTTTCGTTGCAATGCATCGAACACATGACTAATGTACTTTAGACTTGAAATGGCTCTCTATGAAGCTAAAGACTCGAAGAAAGAAGCGTATCAATAATTAACCAAGAGCCAAAAAGCCGTATGGTATGAGATCTGTTTTCAGCTCTTCAGAAAGGTGAGTTGTTTTTCTTTCGAGTCCATATTTGAGATTGTAAAACTTATGAGATTTTCTTAAAAATATAACGAAGAACAAAAGAATTATCGTGAATAATTAGCAAGGCCGCCAACTGACCTCTCTTATACTCAAATTTTGACGCGAGCACAAGGCCTTGGTTGCAAGGGCTACATGCGGCCTGAGGATCGACTTCGACGAGGTGTTCACCCTTGTTGCACGCATGGAATTTGTGCGCCTGCTGCTAGCAGTGGCAGCGCATGAAGGGTGGAAAATCCACCACATAGACATAAAGACGGCGTTCCTCAATGGCGAGTTGACAGAGGTGGTGTACATCACCCAGCCGCTAGGATTCGTCTATGAGAGCCACGAGCACAAGGTGCTCAAATTACGGAAGGCTCTGTATAGGTTGCGGCAGGCACCGAGGGCGTGGAACTCCAAGCTGGACGAGAGCCTCATCAAGCTTGGCTTCCAACGAAGCCCCTCAGAGCATGCTGTGTATGGGCGTGGTGAAGGGACATCACGGCTCCTCGTCGACATGTACGTGGATGACCTCATAATCCTTTGGATCGAGCCAAGCGCTTCAAGGGTAGAAAATGGTCGATTTGGAAAACTTATCAATCACAACCAATATAGTGGTATACCGATGTGATAGAGAAAGTCCTTCAATAAAATTCATACCAATAACACTCCATGCTTGTGTGGAACTGGCAAGGGTCAGAGTAAACCCGACAACTTCACATGTTCAACTTTTGCTTGTTGACAGATATCGCATTCTTGGACATATTGTCAAGACAAGATTTCTCATGTTTGGCCAAGCAAACAGAGCTCGACTTTATGATAGGTTGCATGGATTCCTCGAGTGTCCCCAATCCCGCCGTGATGCACGGTCACTTATAAGATATGGCGTTGAGCCGTAACATTATTGCCCACCCAGATACGGCCATGAATACGTAATGATTCCGCCTTGAAGTGTATATCCTTTCTCATTTGATCCAAAGGATACTCAAGGCAAGCAAGCAACTTTTTGGTCTGTTTCATCATCTTGTAATCGGCTACCAAATTGGCAATACACAATGGGTGCATACCGATATTGCTCGCACTTTTGTCGCTCCGATCTTCTTGAAAGCGATTCTGCAAATGCATTTCGACACCTTTCTTGTATTGGATTTGATATTGTAGCCCAAGTAATTTGACGAATGCTTTATGTTGCATGCCCATTGTTAACCGCTGCTCATCCAAATGCATCAAGGTTTTTGATCGATTCGATGAGAAATTGTCTTGTTGTAAATAAGGGCGCTTATTTGGCAATCGCCATGAGAATGGCCATGCATTCCTTCTCATACCGACAAAGCTTGGTTTCTAACACTCAATGCTTTACTCAAGAATGCCACCGATGTCCTCTTGCATGAGTATCGCCTCGATGCCCATGTTATCAGATCTGCTTCAAAACGAATGTTTTGGAGAAGTCCGTAAGGCCAACACGAGCGCACTGCATCAAAGCTTGTTGCAACACCAAAAGCTTGATCTCATATCGTGTCCAAAGGAATAAGACCCCTTTCTTCAGAATGTAGTGAGAGGTTTGCGATCACTCCGTAATTTCGATGAATTTCTGTAATAGCCCGTAAGTCCCAAGAATCCCTCAACTCCTTCACGCTTTTGGGTACTAGCCAATTCAGATCGCTGGATTTTGCTTTGGTCAAGAGTAACCCCTCGTGTAATAATGTGCCCCAAGTATTCCAAATTCTATTGCCCAAAAGAGCACTTGGCTTTCTTGTAAATAAGTCGCTTTTGCTCCAAAGACCAAACACCTTTTGTAAATGCTGTTTATGTTCCTCAAGTGTGCGGCTATATACTAAGATATCATCCACGAACACAAGCACAAAATGACGCAAAAAAGGGGCAAAATTTGATTCATCACACCTTGAAGGTGGCGGGGCATTAGTGAGGCCAAAAGGCATAACTCAAACTCATAAAGACCTTGATGAGTGCGAAATGTCGTCTTATACTCTTCTCCGCTTGCTACTCTAATCGATGATAGTCGGATCGTAAGTCCATTTAGAAAACCAACAGCACCTTCCAATTCATCCAATAACTCGCCTATTATGGGTAAAGGATGCTTGTTTTTGACGGTAATGGCGCTTAGTTTATGTAATCCACACAAAACCGCCAAGACCCATCTTTCTTCTTTACCAAAAACACTAGAGAAGCAAAAGAACTTGAACTTTGTTGTATGACACCTTTTTCCAACATTCTCGCAACTTGCCATTCAATTTCGCTTTTTGTTGAGGCGAATACCGATATGGACTTAACATTGACGGGTCATGCACTAGGAATAAGAGGAATCCAATGATCATACTTACGCCTGGGGGCAATCAGATCGACTCTTGAAACAAGTGTGCAAACTCTCAATATCGCTGTTAGCACTAGAGGGATATATTCCTCTTGTTTGGCCTCATGCCTCCTCCACAATATGGTGCAAATGAATCAAATGAGTGATTGCTCCACGCCGCAATGTTCCCTTGAATTCCTTAGCATCAATAACCTTACTATTTGTTTGATATTCATTGATCCTCAAGCTTCACTCTTCACCATTGTGTGTAAATTTGATGCATTTGTTCTTCCAATGTACCCACATGGGACTATGCCGCCGAGCCAATCAACACCCAAAATCATGCCATAATTACCGTAGCTAGCACCCCATATCTTGTTGGAAGGAATACCCTTGAATCCACCACGACAAGGATGTTGCCATTTGATTACATTCCATTGTTCGACCATCCACAACCGATAATTTCAAAGTGGGTTTATGCTATTAGTTGGATGTTGCAACCTATTCAACAAGTTTTCACCGATAAAAGAGTATGTGCTCCCGAGTCCACGAGAATAAGGATCTCCATTTACCGATTTGGCCTTGTAATCGTAATGTTCTTCTTTTGTCTTTTACCAACTTGATCTTCGCCATAAGCAATAACTCTTCTTCCCTTCCCTCTTCCGTAACATCTGCCGCTACCTCCGAGTCGGATTGATCTCAAGTACTTCCATCAGCTCCTCAATGACATGTAACGGCACCAGATCCTGACACTTATGAGTCTTGCTCCATTTCTCTCCACAAATGAAACAAAGCCCATTAGTTTTAGCGATACATCCTCGAGCCTCCAATTTATCATCTCGCTCGACCACGCCAACCTTTCGTTGTCCTCTATCTTTTGATATCCTCCACCTTCCGTTAGGCTTAAACTTATCCAAGTATTTACTTCCTCCTTGCACAAACTCCGTGCCTCGATTTTTGGTAGTACTTTCTTCCGATCCAATTCTTCTTCCCGCAACAAGGCTAGCGATATTGTCAGATCGACATCTTCAGATTGTGCAACACGATCGCCGAGCGTATATCTTCCTTCGCACCTCCCAGAAATGAGTCACAAAGAATACCTCATCCCGTGATGAGTTATATAGAAGGATTTGATGTTGCAAGTGTTCAAACCTCTCTCTGATATTCTCGCCACAAGCCGCTTTGCTTGAGTTTAATCACCGACTCATGAAGCGCTCATAAACATTCTTGCCAAACCTCCTCTTTATTGCTTCACAAAGCGCCCCAATCTTCATACCTTCCTCAGCTTCAGATTCTCAACCACAAGGCTCGATACAAATGTTGTGATCACGCACATACAAGGTTCACGAAGCAGGGAATAAGGATTTGGGGAAGAGGAATTTGGGGAAGGAAGAACGGGGAAAAGTTAGTTCAAGATAAAGTTGGTCTTTCTTGTTCACCACGACACTGGAATGCCTCTACTTATACTCGCTCGAGACACTACTACCGGGTTCCAGCGCCACCACAAGTAAATGCAACCCATTACATCAATACTCAGCCCAACCCAACAAGAAACACCTCAACACATCCACAACGCATGAATACCGCGCCATTTACTGTACTCGTCCGACACATGACACCTTTGTTTCCCTTTGTTGGGACAATCGATAGGCCCTCCCTTGTGAAAACTCACAGGCTAATTTGGGCCTGATTTTCATTTACTACCCTCTGGTCCCTCTAAAGAAACAACTAATATCCTCTGGTTACTAAAAATTAATCACGATTCTACAGTGTTTTTATTTTTACAGACCATAAGCTTTTATTATTGCGCAATCAGCTTTTTACGCTTTAGTTAATCAGGCAATAAGCTGAGATATGTACATTAATTCCTTGAAAACCATTAAGACACAAAATTTACATACAAAGGTCCTCTAGTCTTTTAGCATCAAGAGTCAAGACATGAGTTTGACGCAGTATATAAAGGTGAGAGATTTTCCGCCGCCTCCGTGCCTCCAAGTTGCCTTCTGGGCCTTGTGACCGCGCGCTCGCCGGCCGTGTCGCACATGGGAACAGTTTTCTGCTCGCCCGTACGTACAGCTGCCTTGCCGTTTGCCCACATCGTCCACGTGGCTCGCGCTCTTGCCTTGCTCAACTAATTTGGTGCCGTCGCTTTTTGCGTCCGGGCGTGCAGTGCAGCGGTAGCGACTCTCGCTTGCAGCCCGGCATCCCGCGTTCGATCCTTCGCCGCGCAGGCATGCCCATGTTCTTTGCCTGCTGAACGTGTGGCGTCTCGCTCGCGCGGCGACGCATTACTACTGGCCAATCTCTACTATATTAAAGTAAGAGTTTCTTCCCACGTCACTTCATCAAAATTATCCACCTTTGTCACTGCTATTTAGTTATCCACCTTTTCCACAGCTCTTTAATTACCCACCTTTGCCCGCACCATTTCATCAAAATTACCCACCTTTATCACTACTATTTAATTACACATTTTTGCCACTGCTCTTTAATTACCCACCTTTACCATTGTTAGTGTTCTTTGCAAATAAACTTTTTATCGCAAATTGAGTTTTCGTTGCAATGCACGAACACATGACTAATGTACTTTAGACTTGAAATGGCTCTCTATGAAGCTAAAGACTCGAAGAAAGAAGCGTATCAATAATTAACCAAGAGCCAAAAAGCCGTATGGTATGAGATCTGTTTTCAGCTCTTCAGAAAGGTGAGTTGTTTTTCTTTCGGAGTCCATATTTGAGATTGTAAAACTTATGAGATTTTCTTAAAAAATCAAACAGTGCTACTAATGCATTTAGAGTAACTCCACTGATTTAGTTAGCTATCATAAAAAAATTAGATTACCATATTTTTAAAACTTTTTGCATAAATGTTTAAAAAATCGAGGAGATATCTGTTTCCTTTTTCCGAGGTATTCCTAAAACAAATTCCCTCTCTCTGTTAAAATCTCTACCAGTCTCAACGATTCTTTTCGCCCGAGGCCTTCCAAAATATTTTTTTTCCAAAAAAATAGCGAAAACTATAGATAATACTACAGGTTCACAAAAATTATTCTATTGGTGCGTGAGTGCGTTACGATAGCGTGGCATGCCCACTCATCTAGTAATATATATAGCGGGGAGAATTCGAGCGCAACCCTGCCACCACGTCACCGGTTTTCTAAAAAGCCTCCCCACAAATCGAAAATCGCGGATAGGTCCTTCCACGGTAAATTAGAAATCGCAAATGGATCCTTCTACTAGTTATTTTACAAAAAGAACTCCGTAGTCCGGTTCTTTGGATCCAGGAGATTTAAAAAATTTGAAATTACGAACAGATCCTTCCACCAATTATTTTGCAAAAAGAACCCTGTAGTTACGCAAATTCAACGCAGACGCCTGTTCTTTCGCTCCGGAAGATTTAAAAAATTTGAAATCACGAGCGGATCCTTCCACCAGTTATTTTGCGAAAAAACGCCGGTTCTTTAAACTTGGAAGATTTGAAAAAAATTAAAATCGTAAATAGGTCCTTCCACCGATTATTTTGAAAAAAAGACCGTAATTCCACAAATTCGATTTGCAAAAAACTCGTGCGATTTTTTTTTCTCGTGGCTCGACATCGCGCCTGGCTCTACTAGTTCTAATTCAAAGCATGGAGCCATGGACTGATGGCCGGGGCCTTCCCCACTGCACAAACGAAGAGGAAAGCTTTGCAGCTCTCACAGGCAAACACGATGGAATGCACAAGAGTGACTACAGAAATTGCAAGTCTGCTGTCCTTATCCATTATATGTACAGATGACTGCACCACTACATTTGCGAATCATCAGCATCCGTGTTAGGAATACTGAAATGCAGTCAAGGGAACTAACCCATGGATCATCAGGATGGCACATCGCAAAGATTCAACTTCGAACAATGGACTCGTACATTCCAGAACTGATTAACCAAAAGACATGAATAACAGGATCTCCAACACTTAATGCAATGAATCCCTCTAACAACCTATAATTTGGTGCATCCTGCAACTATTCGTTTACATTGACAAGATAGCACCCAAGGTCAAAGCTACCCCGAGGTCCCCGAGTCAACAGCCTTCATCTTTGCACATTGGTGTGCTGGCCTTCGTACTGCGCATAGTGAACAGGCGGTGCCATGAAATGAGGATTGCCATCAGGGCGCCTTGGACCCTGTGAAGAAGATACAAGATCAATAATATAGACAAGTTGCTAGGAACACATAATTAAGTGATTTGAAGCTTGGAAGAGATAAAATTCAAAGTAGGTTCAACATTCTAGTGAGAGGAGCTATAAGGATCTTCCCTTTCAATAAATTAATCCCCAACAGGATAGGACCTGTGTTTCAGGAGCAAGTGGTTCCCGTACTTATCGACCTATAGCATAGACCACCACTTGTAATTTGTGAATACCTGATGCCATTGACTGGGGAAGGTGTAAAAGAGTGGGACCTATAACTATATAGAATACACTGGGTTACCACCGTCATAGTTGCTTGTTAACCATGTTATTCTACTCCACTTCTTACAGAGAAAAACGGAACACTATACAACAAAGCTAATCATTTAAAGACCCCAGTGAAATACACAAAAGAGTGGGAACAACATTTTTCAATGTACACTCCACTTCTTACAGAGAAAAACAAAACTTCAGATATCAAGTGACAACATATAGAGGCCCCAGTAAAATACACAATGGAGTGGAAACAACATTTTTCAATGTACAACCCCATCTTAAGTGTTAAAAATGAGTAACATATAGTAGACAAAAAAAGCAAATAGAAAAAAGAGAGTAGGCCATAAATCATTTCAAATAAAATAACAGCTGTTCAAGTAACACAAAAGAGATATTAATCCTTGAATCATATATTATACAGTTTTTTACATGAATCACAGTCTAGGCAAAAAAAAAAGTAGTTAATAACAAAGGCGAGAACAATGATAAAGCAAGTTAACAAACCTGATTAGTGCTATAAGCATCAGAATAAGAAGCTGCGGCATATGTTGCCCCAGAATTGCCATACGTTGCAGCATATGTTGCCTCAGAATTGCCATACGTTGCAGCATATGTTGCCTCAGGGTAGCCATACGATGCAGCATACCCTGAAATAGGATTATAAAGGACTATTTAAAAACAATGTCACAAGAAAATCAAATGTAATGTGAAGTAAGAAGTATCCTGACTAAGAGCCTGTTTGGCCTAGCTTCCGCTCCACCTACTCAAAGAAGCTAGAAGCTGTGGGGGGTAGCTGTTGTGTCTTGCTTCTCAAACTCGCCCCCACCCTATCTCCCTTATAAGCTAATATATAATGTTCTTACCAAACAGCTTCTCCGGCTTCTCGCTAGCTTTTTAAAGAAGCTTAAGTCGAACAAGCCCTAAGCTAGCAAGCACAAGATGCCCATGGCTCCGTTTGGCACAGTGGTGGCTCTCTCAAAGCACTTAATTTTTCCACATTTGGATATAAGAATTAGTTGAAAACATCTTTTTTGGAGATATAATAGAAAAATCTTACTGGGATTGGTCAAGATTCTCATAGCTAACTAGATTCTGCAGCGCACCGCAGCATCCATAAACTGGGCCTATGACTGCTAAAAGCGGATGGTTTTGAGTCTAACAGCCTACAATCCCATGATGGCTGATATGCTAAGCCTTCTCCTCCGTAACTAGTTAGCTTTTATTTAACAAAGTCACTTCCACATTTTTTATTGAGTTCAGTCATTATGATCCAAGAAAAATTGTTCCATCCAATGGTGGATTTGGTTTAATCAATTTTTGAGGCCATGAAATTAAATTGAAAAAAAACACTCCAATTGAAAACATATTAGTACAATACTTTGAAATATATCAGTTTATGCAGAAAAGGAGAAGGACAATGGACTCATAGGAGATTCAGTATGGTACCAGGTTTAGCTACAGCTGCTGCTGTGGTGACAGCAGTGGCCCGCTTTTCAGCATTTACAAGATCCCCTCGAAGCTTCTCAATCTCACTAGCCACAGAAATCATATTTTTCTCCATTGCTTTACTTTGTTCAAGATTATCAGCATGAGCCTTCTTTTCAAATTCAACCGCGGCCCTATCAATATTATAAAAAGACTATTAAAGAAATACATTGCATCCACTCTCATGGAACACAGCAAGAGCTACTAGATTAATATCAAAGTTGCAGAAAAGCTTGCTGCCCAATAAGCCTCATGGATGAGTAAAAAGGACATATCGTTGGCATTGTCGCTCAAGATGCCTATTAAATGCTCCAAGAACCCTAGCTCGCTGTTATTAAACCAGAACAATTCCATGTCAGCTGGGAATGCTTGAAAGTAATACATAATCTCTACTACTTCTAATTACGAGTTGGTGGCGGTGATCCGTTCTCCCCCCGCATACCCACGAAACCGTTATTGCCCCGATCTTCTATACATTGGCGAACGGAGAAAGTTTTAATTCAGTTGGATATGCATGTAGGCGTGATCTGCGACGTATCAGACTCTTATCTCAATCAGCCGATTCTATTTCCAAATACTGCACGGCCGATTTTTTTCCCATATACCGCACACATACAACTTCTGAGTTACCATGTGACTTTGAGTTGCTATATGCATCCTTTCTATTAAATATTTACTTGCAAGTGTAAATAAGATCATCTTTTCTTTTTATCTAATCACGTATAAACTTGATTCCGGCTGGTCAGCAGTATGCACATGGCTATGCATGACACGACTAGAAAAGTTTGTTATTTCTATCTCTACTAATTCTAATTAGGAGTTGGTGGTGGTATGTCCATTCTTCACCCTCACCCCGACACGTATGCGCACCCGCGTGGCTGAGTGGGAAGCGGGTAGTGGCCATCCCGGTAGATTGGATGGGATCATCCCGTCGCGGGAGGTAAATGAATATGCATGACTCATTTATTACTTTCCTTTCTCCCATTGATCTGGCATTCGAATCGGCAGCGATTGCACCCGATGCTTTTCGGATTGGATTGATTGTTTCCCTTCCGAATGAAGCAGAGCTCCGATTCATGGAGTTGGGTCTCTTCTCGCCTCTTTCCCTTTTGTTGCCTTCCTTATTCGATGATTTCTTAACCTGGATTCCATAGATATCTCCTCGGTTGCTGAATCTATATAACCCTACCGCTTCTTGCCTCTCCTGCAGATGTGTTGAGTTTATCCGTTGAGCGGAGGTAATGGGAGACCTTCCTGATCTCGTCGATGCGACGCAGGGGCAGGTCGCCGGTGGTGGGCGGCGAGATAGGCTGACGGCGCTGCTAGAGCTCACCACGGTAAATGATGTCAATTAGTTGAGGGAGACGCTCGCGGGGGGAGGCAAGGAGACGGTGGAGCTGGTTGATGGGATGGGGTTATGGTATGGCCAGAGCAAGGCGTACGAGCCACGCATGCCGTTGATGGTGGCAGCCACATACGGATGACGCCTACCTCTTCAATGCCTTTACGCCCATGGGGCAGCAGATGATGCTTCTTTTGGTCGATCGATCGATCTCAAATTATGGCGTTACAAATTTACAATCCCAAGTGCTAACAGGTGCTTGGAATTTGTATGTTTCGATGAATTGATTCAAAAAATTAACCACTGCACATGCAGAGTGAACGTTATTATTAGATAAGGTTAGTGCTCTTTGCAAATAAATTTTTTATCGCAAATTGAGTTTCCGTTGCATTGCACGGGCACATGGCTAGTTCCTAACATTTTCATCTTTCATGAGCAGCACATTCAAAGACTCCACTAATCCAATATTCGCTTGGCAAGATCCATTTTATGTCTAATGGTAAGGAAAGCTCATTTTAATAAATTTGAAAGTGTTGTATGACCATTGGGATGGGAGGGTGAATGCAGTGGTGGGCCCATAGGTCAGAGTGAACGTTATTATTAGATAAGGTTAGTGCTCTTTGCAAATAATTTTTTTATTGCAAATTGAGTTTCCGTTGCATCGCATGGGCACATGGCTAGTTCCTAACATTTTCATCTTTCATGAGCAGCACATTCAGCACTCCACTAATCCAATATTCGTTTGGCAGTATCCATTTTATGTCTAATGGTAAGGAAAGCTCATTTTAATAAATTTGAAAGTGTTGTATGACAGTGGGATTGGGATGGGAGGGTGAATGCAGTGGTGGGCCCATAGGTCAGTACTAGGGGTGCAATCGGATGATAATTTCCAACCGACGACCGACCGGATATCTTTGGCTCGAATTTGGATAGTTATTTCAATAGTTGTCGGATTCGGAATCTGTTTCGGATTTGGATTTGAATTTGAATTCGGGAGATCATTATCCGTCGGTCAGGAATATTTCGAAATTATTTTCAGATATATCCGGACCAAATAATTCGGATATCTGAAAATCATGATATGGCCCACAGGCCCAATACAAAGCCAAGTTCTCCTTGGTCGGGAGCTTGGTTCTTCCGACTCCCGTCGTCCTTTGGTCCTCCCCCATCCCCGTTCGGCATCACACGCCACTACCGCCCACCCGCCGCCGCCCTTCGCTCCTCCCGCTGCCCTTCACTCCCTCCGCCCCTCCCGCCAACTGCTGCCCCCCGCTCCCTCCGCGGCTCCTCTCGCCGCCCTCCGCTCCCTCAGGCCGCCCCCTGCTCCGCTATGCCAAGAACGGCAGCCACGGGTCGATGCTGGTGGAGGCCTATCGCTGGGAACGTGATGTAGAAGGTGCCGTTCGAGTCCGCTGGCAAAGGCGGGTTCAAGCCAGCGAGCTTCAGGTTCGTGGCCAGCGGCATCAGGACCAGGGTCACCTTCAGCTCTACTACCACACCAAGGTGAGTGATGGTGTCTCGCTCTGCCGCCCCATGCTGGATCAAGTCAAGGTCCAGCCCATCAAGCCGTAATGATCGGGATCTGGCTCTTAGATCAGATGGATCGTATGATGATGATTTGCTATCGGTTCTGTATTAGTAATTTGGTAATGGTGGATTTGCGAGAACTCTGAATCTCTGATCATGTAGTGTGAATTGTGAAACAATGCTTTAGGTTGAAGTTGTCACGTGCTGTGATCTGACTTGTGTGGAGTTTACTTAGCTATCTCTGTGATTAAAATGGCACAATTGGTCCTGAAGCAGGAGGATCAATGTGCATCTGAATTCGCGTAGATGTTTTCCTGTACTTCAAAGTTTATTTGAAACAAATTTCTGCTAGATGTGCATCTGAATTCGCGTGGGTGTTTTCTGTACTTCCCAAGTTTCTTGGAAACAAATTTCTGCTACAAGTTTTTTGGCAAGGACTATCCTCAGTCACATTCATAAATGATACTTAAAGTAGGTGTTCAATAATTTTTTCTAAGATAGGAGAATCTGAGCACTCATTGTTTTATCTGAACCTGCTCGAGTTTTCAGCTAAAACTTTTATTTATTTGTATGCAGTTTTTCCCAAAAAATGAGAAATATGTTTATCTGTTCACTGGGGGGAATAACCCTGATATTGTAGAGATGAGGAATATTTGGCATAAACAGATCAAAGATAATCTCATGGCTGCTGCAGCAAATGGAAAGGACCTAGAAGGTGCATGTTTGCATTACTAATTATCTAGATTACCTCTGCTCTATTTGCATCCTGCATGCACTTCTAACTTTGCATTTGAAATGCGTATGCCTTGTTAGCTATATATCTACTGTCTAAAGTACTAATTATTATTTTGCATCACCTGCAGAGAGCAAGCGATGATGATACCTGTGATGTGAGTGATGATGACCTCTATGTTTTCTGATAGAATAGACTTAGCATAATTTTTCCATAACAAATGGTACAGTGAGCTCTGTAACAATTGTGCTGTTGTTCAATTAGTTTTGAAATCTAGAACCATCAAGATACAAGTTTATCAGAGTGCTGATAAAAGCGATGGCATACTCTTTATTTTTTATGGCTGCTGTACAGTGTAAATAATATAGTGTAGAAGCATTTCATATTATGCTAGAGAATGTGTATATATCATATTCCCTAATAAATTTGTTTCCCACCGATTTTCTAAATCTGAATCATGGGCTTGTAATCTGCCCTTCTACAGGCTCTTATGTTATAGTGAATGCGCCACTGCATAAATATTCCACAAAAAGGACATGTATCCTTATGTCATTAATTTTATGTAGAGAACCAGCTTCCAGTGCTTCAGGTAGGGCAGCATCTGGCATGTCAAGAGATGAAAAGAACCAGGTTGTTCTCTGCAGTGTGTTTCAAGTTCGTTGCAATCAGCTGTCGTGGAGATCATAACAGCAATCTAAGTTCAAATTCTGATGCTCATAAACCACATCGCAAAAGGAGACATAAGAAGAAAAGAAAGCTGGTATGTATAACTTAGCATCCATGCTTTAAACTTTATGCATTTTTTTATGATAACTATATTTGCATATGTCCTGTTTCTCAAGTTTCTTAATGAGATTCATGTGCAATCTCTATTGCCATCACCAGAATATCTCCTGCATAAATTATATTTCCACTCATGTGGTCCTGGACTACTGGTGTCAAATGTGTATTTTGGCATCAAGTTATGTTTCAAACTACAAAGTTAGTCAAATTTATCTGATTGTGTGAGCACTCTATAAGGATTTTGTAGTCAGCCTCGATACTGTATGGAATTGTATTTGTATGTTTATTTCATCACAAGTGAAGGCAGTGATAATAATAAAATTTAAAGAATGTGGGCATTAGAACTCATACGGTTGATTAATCATTTCGATATGTGTACTATAATAAAAAATATTCGGTTCCATATCGATTCCACTCTGTATTCGCTTCAAATCCATGACCGATATTATCCGCACTATATCTGTATCCGGTACTATCCGTATCCGATTCTGAATCCGACAAAATATATGGTTTAAGGTACGAAAAGAGCAATATCCGATCAATCCGAGCTGATTGCACCCCTAGACTCAGTACAAATTAGCTCTTCCGCAACATAGCATGCAGCCATCTTACACTTCATTCCCAGTTGAATTAAACTAATGGTGCATGAGTTGAACCTAAACTTCACATTCGGACCAAACTAAAGTTGGGGTTAATTAACTAGGCCTAGGTTAAATGCTGGCTTCACATATATGTTCAGATTTAAACACCCCTGTCAAAATTAATCATTACATGTAGGGAAATAGCATATAGAGCAACTCCAACTGCAATAATTAATTGAACAATACCTTCATATTTTAAAATATAAGAGACCATTTGGTTCGTTACTTTGCCTAAACAAAGCGATGAGCTATAACCACTATAGCCACATTTCGTTTGTGGTCACTACATGCAATGCAGCATGAAAAGTGTGGTGACTGGTGGAAGGGCCAACATGTTAACCGCGCATTTTTTGCCTACAAATAATTAAGTTTTGTTCGCCACACATCATGATGTACAACAATCAGCAAATGAGCGACTTTACTAAATTAAACAGCCCCTGTGCTTCTAACTCTTAACAATGAGCAACCCCTACAAAATTAAGAAGCAGATGAGGATAACCCTCCATTACAAATTCAAACAACCTACATAACCTACACTAGGCCGCATGAGCTGCCAAAAAAAGGGAAGAAAGAAGGGATGAAACAAGCTCTATTAGCCAAAAACTGATTTGTAGTAGAAATTGATTGGTAATATCCGGCTCATCAAGGAAAGAAACATCTTCAGCAATTCACCTAGGCAGCTGTATATTTTGTCCAAAATTCCTCAACTATGCCTTACAACAACAATTGCTCAAACAATTCTAGTAAGTTATTGAACACGTAAACTCTGAAATGTGATCATGACGTATGCCACCAAACGTCCACTCATGCATGTTAGATGTATATATATAGTCTTGTATATCCCGTTGTATAAGGGGTTTAGTGCATATTTAGCCTCCTGTCTTGGTGTATATATATCGCCTTAGGGCCTCATATTGAATACAAGTGCTATTCATAACATGGTATCGAGCCATAATTAGGTTAGGTTTTCTCCTCCCAAACAAACGATCCCGTGTTGCACTTGCACCTTCATCGGTTTTCTTTCTGATCGGCTCGTTCTTCGCTTTTGATAGCTTCTCCGATCCGATTTTCGATCGATCTGCCCAGGCCCACAGCCTCGCCTGGGTCCTCTTCGCCTTCACGGCTGTTCGTGCTTTGGCATTTGTCGAGGCCTCGCTGCCCGCTTCATGACTTGTCTCCGTTCGCTGCCGTCACCCCCTGCACAAGATCCATGGCTCTAGCCGCCGCCCGTCCGTTCACCGGGTCACACGCCTGGTGCCGCTGCTTTAGCTCCGCTTCGCCTCCGCTGGCTGGCCGCTCGCTTGTCCGCGGTCTCCACGCGAGCTCGCGACTGGCTCCATGCGCGCCGCCGGCCTCTGTTTTTCCAGAGGTATTGCTCCATCTTGTGACCTGTTAGGTCACGCCTGGTATTTAAAAAAAAAAAGCTTCCGCCGCTATTCTATTTGGCGCCTAGCCGTCGATCGCTGTTTGTTTCGTGATGGCGCCTCTTCATCTTCTTCAAGTGGCGTTCTCGTTTACTGCCGCCTTGTTGTTTGATGGTACCAACTATCGTGGTTGGGTTTCTCAAATGCGCCTTCATATGCGTGGCCTTCGCCTTTGGGATTTTTCACCGGCGAAGCTTCGCCCTTCGGCCCACTCGCTTCCCAAATAGCCCGTGATTCCGCATAAGGCTTCGATGCGTATAAGGAAAAGCTACTTGCAAATTATGAGGACGGTGCTGTATCTTATGAGTCTCGCTTAATGCTTACAGGACATGGTTAGATGAGGATGCTCGTGCTGGTTCTGTTCTGGCTGCTAGTATGGAGGCTTGTTTAGCTTATGACATTGTTGCATTTGAGCGCGCTCATCGATGTGGTCTTTTCTTCGTGATCGTTATGAACCCATCGTCATTTACCTATCTTGCCGCTATTCGTCAGAGCAGCTTCTCACGACAGGAGATTCTAGTGTTGATGAGTTCTATACCCGGATGTCCGCTATATGGCGCCGCCTTGATGCGCTTGGTCCTCGCTTGTCACCTAGTACATGTCGGCTTGGCTGTGATGTAAGTCCGATCTTGAGATGCGCCGACTTATGACTTCTTGACCCGCCGGATGAGTTTGAGCCTCTTCGTGCTCACTTCTTGCTCGCCATCCTTGTGTCTCGTTGATGGATGCTCTTGGCGATGTCGCGAACGAGGAGACTCGTCTTCGTCTTCCGGTCCGCCGCCGCCTTCGCTTTTGGTCGCTCGTTCTTCGATGCCTCGACCCATTCCTACTCCACCAGACCAGATCAAGACCTCTCCTTCGCTGTGGTGAGGGTGGTGGTCTTCATTGTATTCATCTTGTGGAGGAGGGCCATGTGGAGGCTTTTTGTTACAGAAGAAGGAGCAGAGGGCTCAGCTCGCTGCTCTTCACAGTAGTTCGATAGTGCTAGTAATGGAGGCTCTCGGAGGAGTTCTAATGATTCACCACCCAGAGATGCTCATGCTTCTTCATCGCCTTTGTCGCTTTTCACCGTCCGAGCCGCTAGTGTTGTGACTCGACTTCAGACCGCTCGGTTCTCTGCCGCTTCCCTCTCTTCTCATCGAGGCCACCTTCGCTTCCACTTCGTACTCATGCATGGATTCTCGATTCGTGCTTCTTTTCATATGACTCCTCATTGCACCTATCGCTCTTCCATGCGCCCTTGTTCTCGCTCTCTTACCGCTCATACTACCGATGGATCCTCTCGTTCAAGGTCGGACAGGCACCCTATTGTCTAACTCTTTTCATGTTCCCGATGTTTCACATGTTCCAAACCTAACCATGCAAATTTTATGTCCGCCGCCTACCATCGATCATGATCGTGTTATTCTTGATCCCGACTTTTGCTATGTTCAGATCGCCGCACGGGTCGCTGGTTGGTATCGCCTCACCGCCGTGATTCTCGCCGCCTCTGGAGCTTGATCGGCTTCATCTTTCTTCCACCGCACCTAGGGGTGAAAACGGATCGGATACTTGACGGATAATAGCTCTACCATATTTGTTTTCATATTTTTTCTCGGATCGCGGATACGGATACTGGATAGTCCTGATATTTAATACGGATACTGGATAATATCGAATACGGATACTGGATCGAATACTTAATCGAATCGGATACGGTTTCAATATTTATCGAACATGATAACCCCTTAAATTGTACATAAAAAATCAATGTAAACACATAACTAATTGATTTGATCAAAATATTATTGAAAATTGAACAAATATAAGCATTTTCATTCACTTAGACAATAGTTAGATACCATATCGCAAAACAAAATTATATAAGGTTTAGTTAATCACACACATATGATTAGTTCATCATACACATAGATTAAAACACAAAATAAAAGTAATCTTTGCTCAGAGATACAAATAGAAGCAAACACATAACATAATAAATGTTTGATAATACTTAGATATCATATCTCTAGGAAAAGTATATAACAATTACATATAATGACTCAAGATTTATAATCTTAGTTGAATTATGTTTAAAATAACAAATTATATATTTATGAGTTTTATGCATTTTAGCTACTTATTTAATATATTTTCCTATCAAGAATAGGAGTTTTTGAATTTTTGAGAAAAATAAAAATCTGATAAAATCTTGAAAATAATTTTTAAATGTTATATTGTTACTAGAACTTTCTCAAAAAATTTCATAATTTTTAGAGTTGATTTGCTAATTTTAATAATTAAAACTTTCTTTAGAGATTAACTAAATTAGAAAACAATTCAAATTAAGAAACCTTTTGGGCCAAAAGAGTAGTCTTGGCTCAAATTTATATGCTATCCTGGATATCCGACCCACTATTATCCTGATTATCCGAATCCGTGTCCGACGGATAATGAGCTACCGAATCCGTGATCCGACAAAAAATATCCAGATCCGTGATCCGATCCGATACTATCCGAAAATATCCGATCCGGCTGAATCCGTGATTCGAAATATCCGATCGGCCGGAAAATATCCGAACCGCTTTGTAACCCTAGCCGCACTCGCCATTCCGCTCGGCCCGCTTTCGCTTTTTAGTCCTTCGCCTTTTGCTCGATGGCATCATCTACCGGGTCATCTTTGTGTCTCCCATCCGCTCACTTTGATTCGTCGTGGTCTCTTAGGTTTGGTTTCGTGTCATGAGTCCTTAGCCCAAAGGTCGGGGTTGTCGATCGGGAAAGCGGATTCACTTCCTTATCATTCTAGCGAGTCGATGTCTCGGAGCCCTTTTGATCTTGTTCACTCGGATGTATGGGGTCCCGCCCTTTTGTTTCCAAAGGAGGTCACAGATATTATATTCTTTTTATAGATGATTTTTCTCGCCACACATGGATTTATTTTATGAAAAATCGTAGTGAGGCTTTATCCATCTATAAGAATTTCTCTCGCTATGGTTCGTACTCATTTCGACACTTCTATTCGTGTTTTTCGTCCGACTCAAGCAGTGAGTATCTTTACGAGGCTCTTCGTCAGTTCTTTCCGAGCAAGGTACTCTTGCTCGCTTTTCTTGTCCCGGTGCTCATGCTCGAATGGCGTTCTTGAGCGCAAGCATCGCCATCTTCTTGAGACCGCCGTGCTCTCATGCTCGCTTTCTTCTGCTCCCTCACTGGCCGAGGTCGCTTTACCGGCACTTATTTGACTAACATTTAGCCTTCTTCACCCTTCGTGGTGGTATTCCTTTGAGCATCTTTGTAATAAGGTGCTCGACTACTCCAAATTTTCGCCTTTTTGGTCATGTGTGCTATGTGCTTTTATACCCGTGAGCGCACTAAGTTGATCGTCACCACCGAGTGTGTTTTTCTTGGGTATAGTGTTTGAGCACAAGGGATATCGGTGTTGGGATCCGCTTGTTCGACGGACGCGGGTTTCTCGATGTGGTCTTCGATGAATCTCGCCCTTTTTACCCTTGTCCTTCCTCTGATGCTTCCTCTGCGTCTCTTGTTGATCATCTTTCTTTTCTGTTTATTCCTGATGCTACTATTGCGCGTATACCGACTTCTAGATTGGTACCTTCTTCTGTAGCACCTTCCCCTGTTGTGCTTTCCTCTAACATACCATCTGTGGTGTCTTCTTTGGAACCTTCTCCTTTGGTTCCTAACTATACTGCCAAGCCTCCTATTACACAGGTCTATACACGTCAGCATCCTACGGATGCTTCTTCTCCGCTACCTTCCTCCGATGTGCCATCTTCTCCTGATGCTTCAGCTTCTCCTGTTGAATCATCTTTTCCTGTTGGGACATCTGCTCCTGGTTCTTCTTCCCCGAGCCTATTAATTCGTTGCTGACATCGGCCATACCCCGCTGATCGGTATGGTTTTGGACCGCTTACTTGGCGGTTTTGCCGGTACCGTTCTTTTCCGAGTTGACTTCCTACCGAGATGCTATTCTTCGTTCCGAATGGCGCTTTGCGATGTCCGAGGAGATTGTTTGCTTTGAGCGCACAGCACGTGGGATCTTGTTCTGTTCCCTCGCGTCCGTCCGATTACTGTAAGTGGGTCTATAAGGTTAAGACTCGCTCGATGGTTCTCTTGAGCGCTATAAGGCCCGCCTCGCTGCTCGTGGTTTTAGCAGAACATGGTCGGGATTATGATGAGACCTTTGCTCTTGTTGCTCACATGACCACTGCTCGCACTTCTTCTTGCCGGGCCTCTGCTCGTGAGTGGTCCACATCTCACTTGATGTTAAGAATGCCTTCCTTAATGGTGAGTTGCATGAGGAGGTCTATATGCGCCACCCCCGGGTATTCTGCTCTCGAGGGTATGGTTTGTCGTCTTCGTCGCTCACTTTATGGCCTCAAGCAGACTCACTGCTTGGTTTCGACATTTTGCTTTTGTAATTACTGCCGCTAGTTTTTCTCGCTAGTGATCATGATCCCGCTGCTTTTGTACACACATCGCCTCGTGGTCTGACTCTTCTTCTCCTTTATGTTGATGACATGATTATTATCGATGATCCTCAAGATCTTGCCTTTGTTAAGGCACGCCCGAGCGAGCGATTTCTTATGTCCGATCTTGGTCCTCTTCGTTATTTTCTTGGGATTGAGGTTTCCTCCACGCCTGAGGGCTTCTATCTTTCTCAAGCAAAATACATTCAGGGTCTTCTTGATCGTGCTTCTCTTACTGATCACCGGACTGTGGAGACTCCTATGGAGCTCAATGTTCGTCTTTGCGCCAGTGATGGTGTGCCTCTTTCTGATCCTACTCGTTATCGTCACATCATAGGGAGTTTAGTCTATTTGGGTGTCACTCGTCCTGATATTTCAGATGTCAGGCATATTCGAGTCGGTTTGTTTCGCCCTCACCGCTCACCATACCATCCGCTTGTTCTCATATATCTTGGCACAGACTATCTCTCGTCGCCTGTTCTTTCCTCGCTTTAGCTCCTTACAGCTCCAGGCCTACTGTGATGCTACCTGGGCTAGTGATTCCTCTGATCGTCGATCTCTTTCTACCTATTGTGTTTTTCTTGGTGGTTCCCTCATTTCTTGGAAGACTAAGAAGCAGATAGCGCTGCTCGAGTACAGAGGTCGAAGTTGCGTGCTATGGCTCTTGTGACTAGCAGAGGTGACTTGGCTACGTGGTTGCTTGCGATTTTGGTGTTTCGCTTCTATGTCGACTCTCTTTTGTCCGACAAGACAAGTGCTATTAGTATTGCTCGTGATCGTTGTTTTAAAGTCGCGATTAGTCGCGACTAGTCGATTTAACTAGTCGACAAGTCGGTTTTCCTGACCTAGTCGGTGAGACCGACTCGACTAGTTGTGCTAGTCGCCGACTCGCCGACTAGTCGGCGACTAGTCTCGGCTTAGCCGAGCGAGATGAGCCGGTCGATCCGGGCCATATGAGGCTAAAAGCCCAAACCGACTCAAAGGAAGAAGCACTGCATCGTGATGCAACGAAAGCGTAACCAGACCAAGAAAAGGAAGAAACCCTAGTTTGCTATGCCGCCGCAAGGTAGGAGCAGCCGCCGCCACGAGCTTCATCACGGACGCCACCACGCAGTACATTTCATCTTCCCTACCTCTCGCCTCTTCACTGTGGGAGAGTCTCCACATGCAGAGGAAGCAAGGAGAGATGGCGAGGCAGAGGAGCAATGAGGAACCAAGCGAGGCGGAGGAGCGGGCGAGGATCGGAGGAGCCCGAGAAGGGAGGAGATGGCGAGGCTGAGTCATGCAAGTGAGGAGTCATGAGGAGCTGGAGGAGGAGCCGAGGCGGCGGAGCGATGGAGGAGCCAGCCGAGTCTCAGAGCCGGAGGAGGAGGAAGGCAAGGCGGAGGACGGAGGAGGAGCCGCGATGGTTATCCTGCACTCAAAGGTGCTCGCCATCGCTTGCTGCTTGATTGTTAGTAGCATTGCTTCGATGCCTCTGCCATCGCTCTCGCTTTTTATCGGTCCAAAGGTCTTTGCCATCGCTTTGTCGCTTCGAAAAGCACTCTTCGCTTTGCTTCGAGAGATCGAGTGCCCTCTCATCGCTTTGCTTCAACCACGCATCCTCGCTATCGCTATCCCTTGTATCGAGAAAATTATTGCACAACTCCGTGTTCTTCACTTCTTTCTACTTCTATGTTCTCTGCTTTTGGTATGCATTATGTTGGTATATTTATAGAAAATTATAAAGTATAGTCATCGACTTGTATCGACTAGTCACGACTAGTCGACCTAGTCACGACTAGTCTACAAGTCGGCACCCTAGCGACTTCGACTCGACTTAGCGACTCGCAAACCTTGCTCGTGATCCCAGAAAGCATGAGCTTACTACATATTGGTGTTGACGCTTCTTATACACGCCGTGTTCAGATGATATTATTGCCCTTCGCTATGTTTCTTCGTGAGCTTCAGGTGGCCGATTTCTTCACGGCGCAAACCCGAGCTCAAGATTTCGTTCTTTCTCTCCAAACTCAAGGTGTGTTTGATCCACCTTGAGTTTGAGGAGGGTTAGATGTATATATATAGTCTTGTATATCCCCGCTGTATAAGGGTTTAGTGCATATTTAGCCTCTGTGCGGTGTATATATATCGCCTTAGAGCCTCATAAGTGCTATTCATAACAATGCAAACATGCAACCAACATATCAAAAGGCTCCAGAAAACCAGCTTAATCAATAAAGTAATAGTACATAAAGTTCTCAGACTACCCGTCAAAGTCCCAAAGTGTTGAGGTGTCATTAATCTGGTCTAACCAAACCCTAAAGAATTGGCATGGTAACAATGTAAAAGCTTCCGTGGACAAAGCAGCTTGCTTGACTAGCAAACTAGGTTGCAAATAGCGTATAGCGGCATTTAGTGGCGGGGTTCTGCTTGGCGTTTCGTGATATAGCGTGATATATAGGCCGATAAATGTTTTAAAAATTCGTGATTATAAGATCATTTCCGGAATCTCTGAAGCAGTTTTCCCAGCAGGTTCAAAGAGCAACTGTAAAATGCACATTTCTTACTATGCTGTGCATGTGATTGAACGCTTTCGTGCATTCACAAAATTCACACACGAATTATCCAAGCAGACATTTAGTTGTAAACTGGTAATATTAAAACTGAATAATGACATGAATCAACAGTAATACCTGCCCTTTTGGATCTCCCGGCGCATGGTTTCAATCTGGGCACGGACGCCATCGGCCTTGCCCCACTCCGCCTGTGCGCGCACTAGCTGCTCATGGAGGCCGTGGAGTCGGTCCACGAGCTCGGTGCGCGCGGCAGCGAGCAACCGCACGTCGGCGTGGACCTGCTCAACCTCCGTGCGCGCGCCGACGACGTTCCGCGCCGCAACCTCGATGCGGGCGGCCTGGTCGGCGACGGCGCCTACGTCAGCCTCGCGCTCGGCGCGGGCCTTGGTGGCGGCGATGGATACCGCCCGGAGCTCGTGCTGCGCGGAGATTAGCTGTTGCTGGAGCGCGACGTGGGTGGCAGCGAAGCGCTGGTTATCGACGAGCAGCTCCTGGATGTCGCGGTCCCGGGCGACGAGGCGGTCCTCGAGAGCCGCTACGGCGGGGTGGGGGGCGAGCGCCCCGCGAGAGTGGCTGAGGAGGACGTGCGGCGGGGGCTCATCGCGGGCGGCCGGCGGCGGCGGCTGCTGCGGCGCCCGGCCGAGGAGTGGCGGGGCGGAGTCGTGCAGGTGGATGACGTGGGGGCCGCGTCGGGCGGCCATGGGCGGCGTCGGTGGCGATTGGCGTCGCCGCTTGGGTGTTTGGGTCGGGTCTATTGGTCGTTCCGTTCGCCTTGACGAGGGCAACTGGGCAAGCTGGAGGGGAACGACGGGAAGACCGTAAACACGCGCCTTTGTGAGCATATGATGGGCTGAAAATCATAAATGTCAGGTCTCATTGCCTGGCCCATATGCAATCATTCGGCCCGTTTAGGGCCAGCAGTTCGGCCCAGTCTGAGATTCGAACGGGCATTACTAGAGACGTGTACGCTGCTAAGGGCAGTCCCAATGCATATAGTTTCTATAACTTTCATATCATCTAGACATTATATGTAGAAACTATGCTCCCAATGGATAGTTTCTTCAAAATAAACTCTCATCCAATCTCCTCTTTTCTCTTATTTTCTCACATAATCCCCTTTTTCCCTTTCTTGGTACTTGTGTAGAAATGGTTTCCTTCTCTTTCATCATTAACTCTACCTCTACATCATCATTTTGCTTGCATGGCAACCTAATTAATGCTATGGAAACTATCCTCATCATCCCATTGGGTTTGCCCTAAGTCAATGCTACAGGTGAGAGAAATTTTCTAGCACCAATCACGGATTGAAATCTCGTTTCACCCTAAATATCGTCTGATCAGAGAATAAAATCTCAGTGAGATTTAAAAATTTTGAACAAATTTTAGGTGAACCACAAAAATGGATTTTCAGATCCATAATTTTTCCTACCGAGAAAACCGAAATTTACGAGATTTTAGCGATCTCAAGAAAATTGCACCGCAAAAGTGGCTCAAATGAAGTTGAAAATTTTGCAAATTTTTTTAGGTTTCTGACACATCATTGATATTCCCATAAAAATTTCAAATGATTATAAAGTCCGAGGAATTTTTAAAAATTTAAAAATTACAACTGTCCTGATAAAACATTGATGGGCAAGTTTGAATCGTATGAAATATGAAACAAATCATGTTAGAAAATTTTGAAATTGTTTTTGCAAGGTTAATAATGTTTCTATAAAATTTTCAGATGATGATCATGCTTCATGAAGTTTTAAAAATTCGAATATTGCTACTGTCCTGATAAATGACATACCAACAAACTTCAACCAAATGAAAAATGGTACAAACCATGTTAGAAAATTTTAAATTTTTTGGATGTTTAAATATATCATTAATGTTTATATAAAATTTTTATGTGATGATCAAACTTCAAGAAGTTTCAAAAATTCTGACAGTGCTACGTCCTGATAAAAGCCTGATGATCAATACATAGATTTGCTTTAATAAAGAAATATTAACATTTTTGAAAATTTTGCAGAAGGGTTCTAAGAAAATATTTAAGATCTTATAAAAATTTTGAATCATGATCACACTCCAGTGAATTTATGAAATTCTTACAGACGCACTATACCATTTATATTCTTTCTGTTTTTGATTTTTGAAATATAACAAATAAAGTTCAATGCATACATAGATTTGATTGACAAAACAAAAGAGTTTAAAATTTTTATAGAATTGTATTGAGGCAATTATTAAGCTCTCATAAAAATTTTGGATCATGATCACACTTGAGAAAAATTATAAAATTCGACAAAGTTATCATTCCAATTATGTTCATTCGTTTTTTTGATTTTTTAAAGATAGTAAATGAAGTTCAATTATTTAAAAAAATTTATTATGATCATACACTTCTTAGGATGGTATCATAAATTTTTCACATTATGATAAATCAAGTAAAAATTTATAAAAATCTGACAGTGTTTTATAGTTTTAAAAAATGTCTCAAAAATTATGTTTTTCAACAAATTTTCATAGGAGGTGACTTTCTTAAGGTTTATTGATCAATTTCTGGTCAAAAACTCTGAGATATCGGCGATATTTTTGAAATTACTGTAGCAATTTAATTTTTTTTACTCTGACTGGTATTTTAAAACTCGTCCATCTCCCACCAACGAGATCTCACGAAATTTCGACAAGATTTTAATCCCTGGCACCGATGCCAATTGGTGGAAGAGTAAGTGTTAAACTTAAAATGTATGGTACCGAATCAAACTTTAGAAGCTAATGCGCTAATGTGATAAGTTAAACATTTTTCAAGCTAAATATCATACTTTAGCATTTATGTGGCGCTAAGTGTAAGAATAAAAATAGCTAATAATAATGTTGTGAAGTGAGATGATGCGATATATCTATTATGGCATATACTTTTCTAAGGATGTACTGACTCTTACGGTCTACGTTCCTAAGGTTTGCGTGTGTCGGTTGAAGCGACGTTGTAGTCAATCGTTAGCTGTGACGACCAGAGTACTTGTGCTGTGCTTCAGGCCTTCAGGCCTCAACATCCAGTACGTGCCGATACTAGGAACGTACAAACCGGCAACTCCAGCTCACGTTGCCACGCCGTCAAACTCGAGGGTTAAGGAATTTCTGTTAGAGTAATAAAATGTATTGAGATCGAAAAAAACATCAACAGCAAAAGGACTGACACCGACGTTAAGAGACGAAAGGCTAGAGAAGCAAAAAGATTGGAGACTCCAGTAGTCCTAGCAGCTGTTGTAAGATTTGACCCGTGTAGTGTTGCAGGGTTCTGTTCCAAAAGCAAAAAATCTACAGTGACATGTTAAAGCATAAATGTACCAAGCATGTGTCACAGTCATACATATAAGGGTGGACAACAAGCTGACTTGGCTGGCTCGGATCGATTTTACTTGGCTAAATTAGTTAGTGAACATAATTCGGCTTGATTTAAAAACTCGAGTTAGCTTGCTAGACCTGTTAGTTGCCAAACTGTTATTGCTAGACCTGTTAGTTACCAAACACTAACAGTTGCATATATGTTAATATGAACCAATGTACAGCATAAAAAACTTATAATTTGTGTATATCCAAACTCAAATTGCATCTAAATTTGGGAACAGCATGCATCTGTACCACAACTTGTCCGCAACCACTAGAGTTCAAGATTCAATAGTCCATGACCACAACCAGTCAACCACAGGTTCACAATATCATCTAAAAGGGTTTGTGTTGGACAATAACTTTTATGTACAAAAACAATATCAGTTAAAAGGGTTCACACTAGGTTTCGATTTTATCGAGCTTGACGAGTCTAGCAAGTAACCCACCAGTTGACTTGAATTGGGCTCATTAAGCAAATGAGCAGAAATGTTTGCTTAGCTCGGTTTATTTACGTCACAATTTCATCCGAATCTAACCGAGTCCGTAAGAGTCGAGTTGGCTCGTGAGTTTCTCCAGCATTTTTTCACCCCTACTTGGGATCTGTTTGTTTTTATTTTTCATTCTGACCCTAAAAGCAGAATAAAAAACAAACAGTTCGATTCTAAAATTCGGTTCTCACAATCCATCCACCAATATATACTAGAATCCACAATCCACTTTATATGTGCTTTTGGATTCCATCTTTTAGAGAATCATCTTCTCCACCATCACAATCTAAAATTAACTTGTTAGAGAATCCAAAGGATTCTGGATCTAGCACCAAAAGTAGAATAAAAATAAACAACCTGATTTTAGAATCCGATTCTTACAATCCAGTCCACCCATATATACTAGAATCCACAATTCATTTCATATGTACTTTTGGATTTCAGTTTTTAGAAAATCAACTTCTCTACAATTACAATCCAAAATCAACTTTTAGAGAATCCAAAACTAAAATAAACAGACCCTTAATTAGACAGCGAGTGTTGCCTAGCCGAGTGAATCGTGGCAGGAAAGAAGCAGCTGCTAGAATTGGTATTGCACACGGCGTTTGTGGCTGGGAATATTAGCAGGTCAGCGGTCAGCTTCTCTCTCACTATTTCACACCCTCTCCGAACCAAACCATCCGGCTGCCGAATTTTGGTCGCTGTGGTTCACAGAAAATTAGGCCTGCGCCTTGTGCACCAAAAAAAAAAAAAAACCCCGGGAAATGTGGGTTGTATTTTCCCTTGTGAGAACGTGTATCCAAGAAACCAGAAATGCAACCAATTTGGGGCATTGGACTTTCTGATCAAATCTTGGCGCAGATTTCCTATGCATAGCAATGGCCCGAATTAGTACTACGTCATTAATCGCCGGTCATGTTCTTGCAAGCATCGATCTATTTACTGCAATGGACCTACTCACTGCCCCAGCAGCATGGTCCAATAACGAGTTTTCCCCCATATTTTGTCTTTTTATTTTATTTTCGAAAATATCTTCTCCTGAAAGCTATTTGCAAAAATAATTCTTTTTTAACACCAATATGAACGACACCGAGTTTTAACGTCTTATCGCCTAGATGATTAACGCTAAGCTTTGGAAACACGTCAGCTTGATCCGCGACGTGTAATTTGGCTAGCGCCGTGTCAGCAGCACCTCAGTGCCATAGAACACGGCGTCTCCACACCGTAACAGAGAGAGATCCAATACAATCTTAATGGGCTGCAACTTAAGCAATTGCACGTGAATCATTAAATCAAAAGGCAACGATCTAGTTCTTCCAAGAATATTGTCCAAAAACATTGTGCTGATTATTTTTTCTGTATCACGATACTATAGCAACATGTTATTAGACGATTTGGACTATCTGCTGGCTTAATCGAACGGTGCTGAGGACTGAAGACTGCTTAAGTGACAGTCCCCACTATGACAGTAGAGAACCTTATCCCGCCATAACATCCAGCATTGAGCAGAAATATGCTTGTATATTGCAGGTTGTTAGAATATTACTCCATCTGTTTATTTATATAAGGCGCCTATATATTTTGAGATTCTAAGTTTATAAATTTTGATAAAAATTAGTTCAACAACACATAGGTTATATGACAAAAAAAAGTTCAAAAGTGATACCGTTAGGTTCATATTTGAAAGTAATTTTCTATGGTTATAATTTTGTAGTTACAAACAAAGTATTATAGAAGAATTAATGATCAAAGTTTATCTTTAAAGACCACACTAAGAAAAATCACGTCATAAAAATCAAGAAAGAGAGTACTATTATCAGTTAAATAAACGCTCCGGTTTCAGCTGCTTTCAGCTGGAGCGACTCCCTTGTCTCTCTCTCCACCTTGCCCTGTCCGCTAGTCGGTCGGTCACCACTCACCACTCACCAGTCGGTGGTCACCACACCATTCAAGCCTACTCGACCAAAGCGCAAGGGCCCAACCGCCCAAGAGAGAGGAGAGCCAGAGCAGAGCCAGGAACCCTCTTCTCTTCTCCCAGATCCCACACCACCACCCGCGGACTCTCGACAAGATCATCAGATCAGATCAGATCACCGTCCTCTCTTCCTGCCAATCTCCCATCACTGCGGTTGCTGCCATGCAATACGTACGCAGTATTCTAGCATCAGCCCCGGCCGGATGAAAATGATGAAGCCGCAGCACAGCATGTCCGGGCATGGCAGGAGGAGCCCCTTCGTGACATCCTACGCGCTCACGCTCGCCTTCATCACCTTCGTCTCCGTCCTCTACTTCAAGGACTTCTCCTCCACCCTCCACCAGCCCTTCCTCCACCGCCCCCCGCCCCACAGCCGCCGGATCACCCGGCCGCACCCTCACCGCCCCCGCCCCCACGGCAGCAGCAACGTAAGCGCTGGCGCCAGACCCAGATGAGTGTACATATATGTTAATTCATGGTTGCTGACATCTTGGTTGTTGGTTGTTGGATTAGAGAAGGTCGAGGGCCGCGCGGCGGTGTCCAGCGGGCTGCCGCCGTTCGCGGTGGGCACGGCGCCGGCGGGGTGCAACGTCGGGCGAGGCGAGTGGGTGTACGACGAGAAGGCTCGGCCATTCTACGAAGAAGAGGAGTGCCCGTACATCCAGCAGCAGCTGACGTGTCAGGCGCACGGCCGCCCCGACAAGGCCTACCAGCACTGGCGCTGGCAGCCGCGCGGCTGCTCGCTCCCCAGGTAAAGCGTAAACCCATCCGCTTGCATTTCCCTGCCTCTCTGTGTGAGTTAGCAATGGCGATACTGATTTGGATCATTCCGTTTGTTGAGGAAAACAAAAAACAAAAGAAGTATTAAGTTTGAGGAAAAAAAATCCAATTGATCTAAGCGTGATACCGAGTAGATGAAATAGATCGATAAATCGACCACGCTTATTCCTCCAGAAAAAGAAAAGTCACCAATTCTTCATTCATGTGGTATGATTTTCCCTATCGCCCGAGACGTGTCACTCGGGCAGTGTCGACCGTGCGGCTGGAATCGAGCGGAAACGGTAGAAAACGGCGAGATTTTGAGGCTTTCGGGGTTTGGCTGCGCTCGCTTTGGTCCGAGCGGCCGGTCGCAAGCGCGTGGCGCGCAGCGGAGGAGGTGAACGCGAATCCCAGTGGGGCTAACCGGGTAGGTGGGCCGGCGCGCGACTCCGCCGTATGTGAGCGGTATGAGCCATAGGACTGGACCGCCGTAGGTGAGGGGTGTATGGCAATGGCATGGGTGGGTGGACTTGGAGTTCGGCGAGGGACACGGGTCCATGCGGCGACGAGCGTTTACATGAGGAGTCTGGACGGCAACCAGGTGTCCCTAGCAGTTAGCCGGGGCTTTCTTTAGCGTGTTTGGCTGCTTGTACGTGGTAACGTATGAGATAGTTTATATATATATATATATATATATAAAATATCTTTTAGGAAAAATATCTTTATTTCCAGTAGTTACTCCCATCTCTCGAAATACTACCTAAACAAACTTGAAATACTCCTTTATCACTTTGGGTGTACTCATACACTAATTATAAGATACTCCAATGTGAGCCACAAGAAAAATTGCAAGGAAGTCCATAATTTTTAGCGTATTTTGCAAATACCTTCATATACGCACATAAAAGGAGTATGTCCAAAAATATACATACCACCTCTGAAAAATGTACATACCACCTAGATGATCTTATATACTTGTGTACTACTGCATGCATACCCTCCTGATACACGAGATACCCCATATGTTGTGAGATATGACATAGGGAGTAATTACTCCTAAGTAGAAAAAGGCTTCCTATATATATATATATATATATATATATATATATATATATATATATATATATATATATATATATATATAAATGATTACATACTCCTTGGTGTACGTACTCACACCTTCAAGATACTATTTAAATGATGTTGTTATACCTCTTTATCCTTTTGAGTATACTCTAATACTAATTATAAGATACTCTAAAGTGAGTTCTATGAAAATTTTCATTAAAGTCCACCCTTTATAGCAATATTTGTTTATATATTCCTTTTACATATGGAAAATGGTATGTAGTAAAAAATAAGGGTTCTAATGAATTTTTTTCAACCATGTTGCATTGGAGTATCTTAGAATTATTATTAGAGTATACCGAAAGTGATAAAGGAGTATAAAGCGTTCATTTAAGTAGTATATTAGAGGTGGGAGTATGTACTCCCAGGAGTATGGAAAAGGCTTCCTATATATATATATATATATATATAGGAAAATGATTCCATACTCCTAGGTGTATGTACTTCCACCTCCAGTATACCATTTAAATGATGTTGTTATACCTTTTTATCCTTTTGAGTATACTCTAATACTGATATAAGATACTCCAAAGTGAGTTCCACGAAAAATTTCATCAAAGTCCACTCTTTAGAGCATAATTTGTTTATATATTCTTTTTACATATGGAAAAGGGTATGGAGCAAAAAAATAAAAGGCTCTGATGAAATCTTTTCAATCCTGTCACATTGGAGTATCTTAGAATTATTATTGGAGTATATCGAAAGTAATAAAAGAGTATACAACATTCATTTAAGAGGTATATTAGAGGTGGGAGTATGTACTCTGAGAATACTGAGGTATATATATATAATATATATCATATATATATATATATATATATATAATGCTCTTTTCTACTTGCAGGAGTAACCACTCCTTACGTTGTATCTCACAACGTCAGAAGTATCTTCTTAATCTGAGGGTATGTACGTATAGTATACAAGCATATAAGACTAACTAGATAGTATTTACATTTTTTAGAGGTGGTATGTATATTTTTTTTGACATACTCCTTTTTATGTGCATATATAAAGGTATTTGTAAAATACGATAAAAACTACGTACTCCCTTGTAATTTTTTCATGTGGTTCACATCGAAATATCTTATAATTAGTATACGAGTTTACCCAAAATAATAAAGGGGTATTACAAGTTCGTTTAGGTAGTATTTCAGAGGTGAGAGTAACTACACTATATATATATATATGTGTGTGTGTGTGTGTGTGTGTTTTTAATTGCTCAAATAAAATCATTCTATTTTGAATGGTTTAATATAAATTTGAGCAATTCAACATTATCGCATCGACCAAACACATCCTTACTAACCCACCTTGAGTTATTGTTTCAATTCAACACTACATGTCTACATAGACACTCCCTTCGTCCTTTTTTTTATTATGTAACCTTTTTTTTACTTTAACCACTAATACGCAAAGAAGTTTCGGATTTATCATGTGAAAATAATATAACTAGATTTGCCATCAAAATTACTTTTGTATTATTATAATGTTAATAATTTTACTAACATATAATTAGAAAAGTAATAGTCAACGGTGCATATTGGAGACACCGTCAATATCCAAATTGACAGGTAAAAAAGAACAAAGTAGTAGAACTAACAGTCTCGTTGAACAGAACGGGCGGCCGGCCAATGGAGTGGTGTGTAACGTAGTTGCAGGCAGGCCCGGTGAGCGGTGGTGCGGCCAGTGGCGGATCCAGAAAGAAATTATAGGTGGGGCAAGTTTGAAGTAGTACTAAAACTCCAATCGCAGCGAGACAGCGACGGAGTCCTCAACTTGTCTGTCTGCCCTACCTATGAGCCAAATTTGTTAGGCTATGCAAGATATATACACCCAGGTATAAGAGCCAGTAAATTGTAGGTGGGGCGGCAGTTGTTTCAACCCCATCTTGTTGGATCCGCCTGGTGCGGATGTTCAGATTTCAGAGTAGCGAAGACTACGGAAAAAATGTTTTCCTACATGGGAATGACACATATGAGGATCATGGGATCGTGAGATCCTTAAGCAATTGGCTGTGGAGGCGATCTACACATCAGACAGCCCCATGGCAAATCTTCTACCAAAGAACGAAAGATGTGATCTGATGAGGGCAGGACACGGTCCATGTCTCCATGATGCATAATCATCTCACATTGAGGGCTCCAGCCTCCAGCTGCTTCTGCCCTGGTCTGTGCGAGAGCGTGGGTTTTGTACTTGACTTCCTGTGCTATGTGCTTCCGGGCAAACAAAGATGCAGGTGTCACGTGGGAGCACGGGGTTTGAGGAAGGAAAGGGGGAGGCGGGCCAGCCAGGGCCGGCCGGCCCGCCATGGCAACCGGGATGGGAACAGAGCCGTACAGCATCTCTGTGCGTGTGTGTTGCCATGGGCCCTCCATTTGCACGGCTTGGCTTGGGTTCCTTTATTATACTTCTCTTTCTGTGGATCTGGTCGATAGTTCAAATGAGGGGGGTTGTTGCCATGTTGCCATCGAACCTCATTCTCAGCTTGATTCTGATATGGTTGGATTTAAATGTGTTGAAAATTCTTGCAGTATTGACGTCATACGTGGTACGTGGGAGTCGACTGGTACGGGATTTCAGGAACCGTCTGTCTGAGTTTATGACATTTTTCCAAAGATTATGCTTGCTGACACTCCCTTCGACTTTTAGATGAAGATATACGTCGCATTGCTCTTGGCCGAAGCAATGTGTCGTTGAACTGGGTAGTCAGTACTCACTAATATATTTATGGATCAGTAAATATTTATGGAAGGAATTAAAATACTCCTAAATTTGAACTTGATAGTATTGCATGGCAATGTAATATATAAGTGCTGCACTTGAGCCACAATCTGTATGTTAATTTGTCAATCAAGCTGTGGAGTTTTTGAAGCGTACATTGATCATTATTCTATCTGTTCCATTCTCACGCTGGATAATGTCACGCTTTGCAGCTTTAATGCAACTCTAATGCTGGAGATGCTGCGGGGCAAGCGCATGCTGTTTGTTGGAGATTCTCTGAACCGTGGGCAATATGTATCATTGGTCTGCCTCCTCCATCGGGTCATCCCTGAGAGCTCAAAGTCAATGGAAACTTTTGACTCACTCACAGTTTTCAGAGCAAAGGTATTCCTTTTTTTCTGCTTTCAAAAAAAAAGGTATTCCTTTTTTTTTTTTTTGAGATGCCACAATAGGTAACTCAAAATGCAGTGCAGTAAACCCTTTTGTTGGTCACTGAACCTATTTATGAACACCAAAGATTGCTAGATCTGTCAACAAAGAAAGCAAAAAGTCCAAGTTTAGAAATATTTGCATCTTAATATTTTTATCTTAAAATGTTGTTTCTTCTGTAGCTTGTTGGCCACCATTTTTCTAGTCTCATCCATACTAAATATGCTTCATGTTTCATTTTGCTAGAACTATAATGCCACCATTGAGTTCTACTGGGCTCCCTTTCTAGCTGAATCGAATTCTGATGATGCTGTTGTGCACCGTATCGCGGATAGAATGGTAAGGGGGACGGCCATTGAAAAGCATGCCAAGTTTTGGAAGGGAGCTGACATTTTGGTGTTCAACACCTACCTTTGGTGGATGACTGGACAAAAGATGAAAATTCTGTAAGTATCTTCCATTATTACAACACCTAAATTGAAAAGCACGGCATTCAGTACCATAACTTAAAATTTGGATGGTCATCCATTTCATTTATATATGTTGTGTCTTAGGTAGGGCTATAAACGAGCTAAGCTCGAGCGAGCTTGACCCTCCAAGCTCGAGCCCAGTAAGGCTTAAGCCGAGCTCGAGTTGGGGTCCGAGTCTTGACCTAGGCTCGAGTAAGCTCGGTAAGCTTGATAAGCTCGAGTAAACTCGGTAATTCTGGTAGGCTCGGTAGGCTCGGTAACAAGCTCGACTCGAGTAAACTCGGTAATAAACTCGAGAAAGCTCGGTCTAGATTCGAGTAGGCTCGCAAGTTATTTGAGCTCGGCTCGATTAAGCTCACGAGCTCGAGCTCGAGTTTGGCTTGTTCGGAGCTCGAGTAGCTCGCAAGCCGCAAGCTTTTTTTACGGCCCTAGTCTTAGGTACATTTCACACATCTCTTGTTCTTTTACACTTGTGAATTACTCTGACTTTGAATAAAAAAATCTTGAGAGTATGTGAAAAAAATAACAAGAAGTCCTTGTCTTGCTGAACATTGCATCCTACTGCACTTGTTTGCATCCAAAGGTGCTTGAATACAACACCCACTGGAAGTTCACGGAATGACAACAGTTGTAATAAGCAGTATCCCTCTAGTCTGAATTTACGCGGCATGTAAAAACTGCAAGACCTCTTAGGTCTACACCACAAGATTACTCAGACTGAAGTTTGACCCCCAAAAAAAAAAACTTGTTGCTACCAGGCAAAATTCTTTTGAAGAAAAGAGCAAGGACATTATAGAAATGGAAACAGAGGAAGCCTACGGGATGGTACTGAATGCTGTGGTGAAATGGGTGGAGAACAACATGAACCCGAGGGATTCAAGGGTGTTTTTCGTCACTATGTCACCCACTCATGCCAGGTACTCCCATATACGCAAACAGAAAATGATTTCTTTCTATTCTATGCTAAATCGTACATGGCTGTTCGATATCTCAAATCTGAATTGTGTTTCTTGTTTTTGTCATTAGGAGCAAAGATTGGGGTGATGATTCTGATGGAAATTGCTACAACCAAACCATTCCGATCAAAGATTTGTCTTACTGGGGACCAGGCACTAGCAAGGGCTTGATGCGCGTCATAGGAGAAGTGTTCGGCACATCTAAGACCCCCGTCGGGATCGTCAATATCACCCAGCTCTCCGAGTACCGCAAAGATGCGCATACTCAGATATACAAGAAGCAGTGGAACCCGCTAACCCCGGGGCAGATGGCCAACCCTAAGAGCTACGCGGATTGCACGCATTGGTGCCTTCCGGGACTCCAGGACACCTGGAACGAGCTGCTCTACTGGAAGCTCTTCTTTCCTTGATCGAAGGAAGAACTTTGACTTCAAGAGGATTGACACGATGATCAACCCATTTGACTGAACAGAAGTTTCTGAATATCAGGTCGGTCCAAGTTGGGAGGGAGTATAATATATCATCTGGGAAAGCTCTGATCTGCTGGAGAAGGGTTGGTCTAACTCATCATACAGGTCCAAACGTTCGGAAGATTACACTAAAACGCACTGTGCACGAGAAGGGAATGCTGTGCTCGTTTATTGAAAGGCCACTTGCTCATACTGTACTACTACTCTCCTCTCAGCGGCAGTGCTGCATGATGTCTAAATATGATTCTTTTACTGAGTCTACGCGGATCCCAACCCCCCCTCTACAAAATATCAGAAAACTACAAGTTTTAAACTAGAATTTTAAGAGAATTTGTATCATAAAACTTAAGATTTTAGAATTATTCATTCCTTATAACGGGTCTGTGAGTGTGGTCCTATATGGTAACCCCACGTGAGAGTTAAACGGGAAATAGGAGCCGTAAGACTACTATATAGGTTTATATTGTCAAAGTCGTTATAAAAATGGTTAATTTTAAAATATATAGCTTTGTGATACAAATTTGATAGAATCTATAGTTTTATGAAATAGAAGCTAAAATCTATATTTTTTTGATAGCTTGTACAAGAGACATATAGTTTTATGAAATTTACTCTTTTTATATAGCTATGACGCCTTAGGAGGTCTAGTAACTAACGCAGGATATTTTCTTCTCGTTAGTGTTTGTTAGCTTTTTTTTTTAACGAAAAGGCAGGAGCTCTGCCAGATGCATTAAAGAAGGAAATAACGAGTTTGTAAAACCAAATCCCACAAGAAGCTCACAATAATAGAACAACATCACAACAAAACACCATTAGAATGACAATCTTGATCGAACTTTTGAGACAAGCAACGAAAAGATCTCGAGGCTAGAAATCAGAGCATCTGGAAGGCCACCGATCGATTATGCACGTCCCTGGCAACTGCGTCAGCCACCTGTTGCACCGTGCTATAGATATTTTGGAAGATCCTACAATTCCTTTCTTTCCAAATATTCCACGGGCCATATGTAACGACCCCATCGAACTCCTTTCGCCTAGGGGGATTCACCGCAAGACGAATGAAATTCCACCATGCGGAATTCTCCAGGTGAACCGTGGAAGGCTGTGGTGCCCTTAGGTTTGTTTGTGTGACGCGTAGCACCCTCATCCAGACCTGCCGTGCGAAAGGGCACATTAGCAGTAGGTGAGATGCTGTTTCTTCTTCTGATCCGCAGAGGACGCATGTGGTGGAATGAGACCACCCCCTGGTGGCTAACCTGTCCGTTGTCAGAATCCTGTCCTGGATGAACAGCCAAGCGAAAAACCTACATTTCCCCTCCGCAGCTGCGTGCCATATCATCTTGTAGTTGTGATCCGGAACGGAGCCGAAAAACTGGGTCTTGTATGCTGAGTTTGCTGAATACTCTCCCGAGGACGTCCATCTCCAGATGATTTGATCATCCATCTGTGGCTGTAGCTGTACCTGTCGCAGTGCGTACCAAAGACGAAAGAACTCCTGCAGCTTGCTCTTCGGTTGTAATCCGGTGCAAAGGTCTAATCCAATTCCTTGATGAAAGAAGGTCCTTAACCGAACCTGTTCTTCTTCGAACCAGCTTATAGCAAGGCGGCGCCAACTCCACCGGAGAAGTCCCCTGAAGCCATCTAGACCCTCAGAAATCCGCTGTTTCACCGTTGCCTAAAGTGACGATGGTACTCGCAATGAACAAACTGTGGTCTGAGGCAAAACAAGGTAGCGGCGAGCCTGACCAGGGTTTATTTTGGTCTTTCCAAGCGTACCATAACCAACGCACTCGAAGCGCCCGACCAATTCTATCCAAGTCTTTTGCCCCAAGACCCCACAAAGATCTTGGGCACTCGCAATTTTTTCCAATTTACCGAGCAATGACCCCATTGCATTCATGTTCGCCTTTCCAAAGGAAATCGGCGGATTCTGTCGATCTCTTTGTGACCCATTTATCAAGGATACACCGTTAGGTGATAGACCGCAATGACGCCGAATCGAAGTTTAGAAGAGTCAAGCGAGCAGCCCTATTGATAACAGCTTCCCTTTCCATCCTGCGAGTCGCGATCGCACCTTGTCAATGAGTGGCTGAAAGTCAGCCCTTTTAAGCTTCATCGGCCTGTGAAAGGACAGGGGATGTCGCCTAGAGGGGGGTGAATAGGCGAATTATAAATTTAAACTAAATTGCAGCGAATACAAAACTTGAATGTCCGAATAATACTTGGATCGTCTGAGTGGTTGATAGTCCGAGATTATATTCGGATAGTCCGAGATTATTGGATATTCCTAATCCTCCAGAGCACATAGCTCATAAATGATATCTAGGCTATTTGGGGATATTAAATACACCAAATTAAACTAGTTAGCCTAGAATACTTGAAGCAAATAGAGGTCTAGCCGAAAACTCACTAGAAAAGTAGATCGTGCAATTTCAAGATTCAAAATCAAATACTAAAGTAAGAGTAAGAAGCAAACTTGGAGACGATGATTTTTCACCAAGTTCGGATCCTTGAGGGATCTTCGTCTCGTTGAGGCTCGGTCACACTTAGCCGGGGTCTCTTTCAACCCTTTTCCTCCCGTGTTGCACTTTGCACTGCGTCGGCCCTGGCCACCAAGACACGGGGTCTCTTTCAACCCGCTAGCCGCCTTGTTGCACCTTGCACTCATGGCTTCACTTCTTGATTCCTTCCTTGCGAGGCGGAATCCGCCTTCACAAACTTCCCACCCAACCACACAAAGCCCTGGTGGCTCAGTGGCGACCTCCTAGCCGTCTAGGAGTCCTCAACCTCCAAGAGTAACAAATGCTCACGAAGAACAAGCTTGGAGATGAAATCAAGTGCTCAAACAACTCAAATCTTACTCAACACACTCCTCTTCCAACTCTCCTCAACACACACCTCTTCCAACTCTTCTCAACCCTTCTCACTAAGGGATCACTTAGATCTAAGAGTAGAGAGGATTTGGGGCTCAAGAATGAAGGAATAACACCTCTAAACAATAGGGTAAGAGCCCTTCAAAATGGGGAGGATGGGGCTATAAATAGAGCCCACAAAAACTAGCCGCTTTCCTCAACGTCATGGTGAGTTCGGACAGTCCGAGCTCAAGTTCGGATAGTCCGAACGCATCAAACTCGAAGAAACAGAGAATTCACTTGGATAGTCCGAAAATATGTTCGGATAGTCCGAACATTCGGATAGTCCGAGTTCATCTTCGGATAGTCCGAACTGGCACTGAGCAGCCCGACGAAAACGGGCATAACTTTTGACTCCGGACTCCAATTTCAGTGATTTTGGACTCTATTGAAAGCTAAGAACAAGGGCTACACAACTAACAAGGTCTCACTACCCAAATCTCAAAGGATAAATCCAGATTTCACAAAGAGTCCAAGAGAGACCTACAATTCTCACTTCCCGGCACCACCAACACCACTCTCTCTCTAAGTTTCACAAGGATGGATCATTTGAGCACTTGACACATCTAAAAGTCATTCGACGTCGCATCCCTCTTAATAGTACGGCAGTCCTTAGACTCAAATTCAAACGAGAAATCTAAGTCTTACATTCAATCCGCATGCCGTCTTCTCCGTGGATGCAATGTGCATGATGTCTTTAACCAAATGATTGATGACATCTTCGCCTTGTCCAACTTGACTCGATTCACCTCATGAGACTCTCGTCATATCGACCTTGACTTGATCATCCTCTCCGACGATCTCCACGCCAAGTCGATCTTGACTTAGTCCTTAACTCTTGGTGACACCGCCGTCTTGTTGACCTCGGCTTAACGATCATCCTCCACGATACCTTGGTCATCATACACACATGGGACCTAATTCTTTCCAAACCACTCATGAAAAGCATTAGTCCCAAAAGCTCAATAGATATGAAGAAGTTGATATTTATGAGCAGTTGATTACCACAAGTGTTTCATATAAAGAAGCACAATATAAATGGAAACACTTGACATAAAAAATGTTCTCTACTAAGTGCATCATGATGAATATGTAATTGATGTATATGCACTAGAGAGATAATTGCTGATATGATGAATCAATTAAATCATGGCAAAGATCACAGTCTTTACTTAAATGAAGCACATGATAGAAAGTACACGAATTGTACATGTGCAACTAATATTTGGAATAAGAGTAAATATGTGATCCAACACTAGATTAAACTTCACTAAGAGAATTGCATGAGAAGATATACAACTAAAACATGCATGCACCAAGTCAATCTATAGCAATATGAAGTTTAACTCTAGTTAATACATGCATACTAAAAACAAAGCACATAATGAACTCAAATGAATATATATGCACAAATAAATATGACATGAACCAATGTGCATATATATAATCAACATGCTACTCGGAGTTCACTATGCATTTGCACAAAAGGAATGCAATAACAAATATAGAAGAGATACCAAAATTGCATACCTTAACTTTGCTTAACCATCCCACTTGATTTTCCTCTAAATAAATGAGACTGATACTCAACTAGGCAATAACAAGTTAGTCTCATAGCAATATAATCATATTAGAGGTTTGTCACTTGTTAAGCACTAAGTTAAGCATTTACTCAATTACATCGATTGTCATTATATGCGTTTGTCATTAATCACCAAAATAACATAAGTACCTAGATGCACTTTCAGCCTGAGAGGAAGCCCAAGGTACCTGCAGGGGAAATATTTGATGGCTGCCGGAAAATCCTGTAAAATTGCTTCTATGTCTAGCGCATCATATCTTATTGGATAGACCTCACTCTTGTGGATGTTGTTGTGAAGACATGTAGCTCCTCCGAAACATGCAAGGATTTCCTAAATTGCTCTTAGCTCCTCCTTGCGAGGTGAAGCAAAAATGGCCACATCATCCGCATATAAGGAAATGCTAGATTTTGACCAACCGGTTGTTAGCATATTGAAAGACAGAAAATCAGTTAGGCTATGCATGCGCAAGAACCAACTCGTTGTCACTTTGGAATTCAGATACGATAATATACGAAGATCATTATTGATTCCAATTAGATGTGCATACCACCACCACTGGACCCCTATAATTTTCTTGTTTGTTGGGTGGTCTCCCGATGCATAATGTGTATATGTAGGACACCTTCAAGGCGTCAATGTATGTATGCATCACATACGGGTCCTTTGCCTTCGAACGTATGAACCTAACTAACTTCTTCAATTCCATCCAAACATAATGCACTTTTCCTTGTTTTTTGGGGGTAAGGATTGATGCAATTTTCCTTGAATGGTCAGATTGCAGCACAGCAGGCATAATGCCATTGCCCCAACCTCACATTTGGTGTTTGCGCCTGCCGATACGCCTACTTTGAGTTGTGCTAGGCAACTTGTCAGTATGTCCCTACCGTGCCAGCAGTGCTAATGCATCGGCCTGGCTGGATCAGATAATGGCTGCCTGACTCGGTTGGCCACAAGCCACACCACGGCCGTCTTCCTTGCTTGTATATTCTTTTAGGGCAATTTCTTATATACCATTGAAAGTTTGCCTTATCCCTTATATACCACTTATTATCTAAAATAAATATCTTTTTTCTTGGCAGTTGCAATACGATTGAGCTTTTATTATGTATAGATACACTGGTACCATACGTCATGGGCTGAGAGTTGGAGTCTAGCCTGCCGGACTGCGAATACACAAAATAGTTTTCTCAACCGGCTGCCTGTGAAAGGTTGGTTGCCGGATCGCCTCCTTGAAGCTTGCCACTGCCAATCGTATACGCGACGCAGTTACAAGTTAAGGGTGCAAACGGATCGGATACGGACGGATTTCACTCATTCTGTATCCTATTCTAAATTTTTTCTCGGATATAGAATCGGATACGGACAGTGCCGGATTCGAATATGAATACGGATTACTTCGGTCGCGAATACGGAGCGAATACAGATCGTTCTGAATACGGTTAGTCTCAGTCACGAATAGTTAGTCGGATAATATGTGAAAGCAGAAACCATATATATCATGCATATTAGGATAGATCAACCATACACAAAACTTTACCAGAACCTTCAAGACATATAAGTGTTTCAAATTCAATAATAGGTGTCTTCCCTACATAAGAATAATATGCAGCCAAGTATAATTTCAATCAATATCTGAACTTATATGATGTATAATGTTTATGTTTATCGGATCTGTTATCGGATATCTATTTCACTAATTTACACTGATATTTTTCGGATATCTCGGATATGCCGGTACGGATCGGATACGAATCGGATACTTCTCTTCCCATATCTTAACCCATATTTTTTTCGGATAGGCGGATTCGAATCCGGATCAAATCCGGGTATAACCGGATATCATTTTTTCGGATTCGAATAGGATTTTAAACGAATTCGGACTCGGATCGGTCGGAAATTATCCGCTCCGTTTGCACCCTACTTACAACTTACACGGCAGCAAAAGGCACCATTTTTTAGAGAGAGGGAAAGGGGTAGACAAGACAGAGCATAGAACGAGTCGATTGACTTTTGACTTTAGTGTATTGACAAGCTAATCCCTGTGTGCATGATTATAACTGTTCTCTTGTTAATTAGAGCATCTCCTATATGTAGCCTTTTAGCTTACGACGCGACTCGGCACCAACCTACTGTCCCTCGAGACAGATTTCCAACAAGAACTAGCCCTATATCCAGAACAAAATGGTTGCTCTGCAATTTGTACTGCAGATGGTGACACAACAAAACATAACTGTATGAACGAAATCCTTGATTGAAGCACTACTTACCAGCGCTAGCGTGCTACAACTCAGAGAAATCTTGGCTTAATCGGTTCCGTTTCCAAAATATAATTATAAAAATAGTCTCCTTCTCAACCGTGGAAGCGATGTTAAGTAACACGTATTACCTGTCACACTAATGTACCGCGACAACTCATACTCGTCCAACCGTGGTAGTAACTAGTGGGCCAAGCATGCTGCGCTCCCCAACTTGGTAGCAAAGTGCCAACCTCCTCGAGCATGGTAGCAGCCTAGCATAGCCGATCTTCCTAGCTCTCGCCACACTCGTCCTCTTCTTACCACGGTTTGCCATGCTATCATGAGCACGGACTCCTGTCATAGTAGTGTCACATAACATCGCTTCTGTGGTGAGAAAGAGGGCTATTTTATAAGAAAGAAGTCCATATAACATCATGAACTTTGGTCGAAACTCCATCTAATATCTCAAACTATGAAATCAGACATTTAACTCCAAACTTTGTAGTCTGATTCATAATAACATCTGATCCTATTTCGCTTAGTGGTATTGCCCATATAGCATAATAAATGGACGGTTTTATCATGTAGATTGACATGTTGACCAACTTAGTTCAATGATAAGTAAGGTCTACATGGGTTTCTCCCTCGCCAAGCTCTCAAACATGCTTTTATGGTTGTTGACCTTTGTAGCTCCCTCCTTCCTTATTTCGATTGGGAAGAAAAATTCATGTAAGCCCCGCCTATCATTAATCTAAACTTGTTCAGCATATCATTCCACATGGCAAAAATGCCTATTCATCACATCACAAAGAGCAATACCACTATACAAAACCGAGTCGGCGTATTATTTAAATCGGATTGTAATGTTCGGGAGGTTAAATGATCAGTTTCATAGTTTGGAGTGATAGACGAACTTCATCATAAGCAAAGTTTAGAGTATTATATAGACTTTTTCTTTTTACAACCGTATTTACACGGAGACTAGAGTTACAATAAAAACATAACAGCGAGGGTAGAAAAGCCATCACTTCTCTCATGGATGCGCTTTGGTCAGGTCAAGCCGTGCATGAGTGGCTTTTGATTCGAAATGGTTAATCACTCCAACCACTCACCCACCTTTCCCTATCTGCACACAGCTTTCGCAATTAGCACGTACCAATCCTGCCCAATCCAGAAGGTGCCGGCGCGAGAGAAGCGCGTGCTGTTTGTGCCACTGCCAGTTCAGCTCACCATGCCGTGCCTGCTGCCGCGTGCTCCCCTTGTGCGCCAAGTCCATGCAGCCAGTAGTGCAGCGCTGTTACCTACAGCTACAAGGCAACGTATCCGGTGTAACCCTTTCATAAACCAGCGTGCAGAATCGAACTAAAAATATTTTAAAAATTCTCAAAAATTACCATATGTAGGGAGGTGAGCTTCTACAATCGTGCAAAATTTAAAGACCAAACCCAATCGCATTTGAAAGATATGAAAAAAACAAACAGCAAAAATGAATAGTGATGGACAGTAAAAAATCACTGTTCATGCTGAATTTGTCTTTTTTGTAACTGCTAGTATAGGATGAATTTGATCATGAAATTTTATATGTAGGTGGGGTAAGTTGAGATGTACATCCATGATTTTTTTCAGAATTTTTTGAAACTTTTTTTAGTTCAGTTGCACGGTGATTTCACCGAGAGAGGTGATTGCACAGGATATTTTTCCCAACTACAAGGCTTCAAATCGTTAGCGAATTACCGTTCCATCATTTGCTTCGACGAACAAACCAACTAGTCTCACCAACTAGGTAGCTTAGCCTTATATAGTCATTCTTCGAGATAGTTTCTGAATGTGCAGATTCTAGATTATAAGAGAATCTGTTTCTGATTGTGGAAGAATCGGGTCAGACCAATTGCACATGGGGGTAGAGGACCGGGCTAGCAAAAATCACGGCACTCGATATCGATTCTATATAGATGACGAACTTCGATTACGGAGAAGTTCGCCCGTAATCCTCCTATTTAACAATTAATCTGATTTTCTTTTAAACAAAAGATGGGCAAAAGCTGTTTGAAGAGAGCCCTAGTATGCGATTGTTGATTGCTGCAGAAGCATAGGATCTTTTATATTTGGTGTAGCGTCTACTCTCGTCGCGTCCAATCCAAACCACCGATTTGATGCTACCAAGAAAAAAGAAAGAGAAAAACTAATGTTACGTGACTTTTGGATTTTTTCCATTGTTTTTTCCTCTTATTAGTTTTATGTCATTTTTTTGGGTAAATACCACTCCGGCAAGGTCAATTGCCTTTGATCAAGCTAAAATGTCCTTTCTAATTCACAAAATTTATATCCAATTGCCATTTTCTTCGTTCCAAATACTGTCATTTCAACAAACACTTAGAAAAGAGAGAGAAAGGTAGATGTAAGTCATGGGGAGAACACCAAACGGAAGAGAAGAATAAAATGGTAAGAACAGTTTTGGCATTTTGAGAAAAAAGTTAAGTCATAGTAGCATTTTCAAAAGAAGTTTGCAGTTTCGTTGATATAAAACCAACAAGGCAAAAGGCAATATCAAAATAAAAAATCCCGAAAAGATCACGGGCGTATTCTCAAATAGAAAAGGAGGTAGGTGCAAATGTGCAATTGGTGCAATGGTGCTGCGCTGCTGCTGGTACAGGCTTATTAATTCTGCAAAGGCACAAAGTGCTTTCTCTTTTTTTAAAAAAAGAAAAAGAAACTGCAAAGTTGATTAGTGGTACATGATACAGCTACTCCTACTAGCCAGTCATCTGGTCGTAGAAATTAGTCACCATTAAGACGTTGACGCTGCATTCACCAAGAATCATTGCTGGTTTGAACTTGAAAGGATTTGATCTTACACCTTACACGAGAATATCAGAATCGACTGATTGACTGTGTCCGTGACTGACTGATCTTACACCTTACACGTGAACTTCAAAGGATTGTGGTGGATTGGCTATCTGAAATCTTTAGAATACAAATTAACTCTACAGTTAATGAGTTCTACGGGGCACCGTTCGCTGTCTGTGGAGGCAGGCACCGAGCTGTTTGAGCTTAGCATGCACGGGCCCAACGACGACAGCGCCGTACGCACCCCCGGTTAAATCCATCGAAATCGACAAGCACTGATCGATCCAGGTTGGAACGGCCGGGGCAACGCGCTGGCCTTCAACACACCTGCCGCTGATGACCGTCAAGATGTCAATGCACGCACGTACGTACGTACGTACAGAAACTCAAACGCGCAATGAAGCCGGCCTCCGTGCATGCCCGCCTGCCGCTTTAGCTCACGGGCGCGAACTACACGAAACCTAGCTAGGGTTTTCGTACTCCCTCTGGCCGCAAAATAGCGTGAATTAAGTCAAATCCTATTAATTTTGTTCAAATAAATTAGTTAAAATACATGGCTTCGATGTATGAAAATTACTCGAGTGAATCTGTCATAAAAATACTTTCATAATATTACACTTTTATAGCTATTTTTCGAATATGTAGCAAGAGAATTTAGTAGTAAAAATATCACCTTATTGACATTTTGAAATATATATAAAAAAACATCACTCTTATGTAAGGCAACGTATCCTGTGCACACGTCGTGCACACCAACTAACAAAAGTCATAAAAATTCTGAAAAAAATTGTAGATGTACTTCATAGATTACTCTACCTATGTATGAAGTTTCAAGATCAAATTCATTATATATCGAGAGTTACAAAAAAGAGAAAATTCTGACAAGTTTAAATGGTAGAGTAATCTATGAAGTATATCTATAATTTTTTTCAGAATTTTTCATGACTTTCGTTAGTTGATGTCTTGCAGACATCTGAAACCCCTGTCAATGCAAGGATACGTTGCCCTTATGTAATGAGGAAGTATGTAGATAATAAGTGATGAGGAAGTATGTAGATAAGTGATGGCAACTGCTGGGCGTTAGACGTGGGGGCGAGAAGGAGGCGAGGCGTACGTTGAGGTTTTGGTGTGGTGGAGAGGTTGGTGAGATGGCCGGGGGCCGGCTCCATCGATAACGTGGAGCCCAGGGTGTTTGTGCTGCTGCATGCACCGATCGAGCGCTGTCCCCGTCGAACGTACGAGCGGCAAATGGCCGACCGGCCCCGCACCTACGCGAACGGCAGGTGCACCACAACCACAAGATCACTGTATCAACGCGATTGTCAAAAAAAGCATAACGACTTTCATGTCGTCCCTGCCGGCGGCGACACCGTAACTCCCATCACTCACATGTACAGTCCGGCCGTGTGTGTTAATCAATTATTGGGCAGATTAGTCGCAAATGCTTTGACATGCACAGACTAGAGGGATGGTTAAGTACCATTAGGTCCATTACTGCCCATTTATTAATGTTGCTAACTCTGCACGTCTAGATCGATGCAGCTGGAACGGGAAACGTGACCAAAGGACGTAGTAGCTGATACGTACGTTCGACGAGACGTCGATCCGCACGTCCCCGATAATCCTGGACTCAGGCGTACCGCCCGGTTCGCCGAGACGAACCGGGGTATGATGTGCGCGGCCGACGAGGCGCACTAACGTCCACGCAGCTGCCGGCCGGCCGGAGTACGTGCCGGAAGGGCAAGCGCTTCCTGGTGCGGCTACCGCCGACATCAACGCGAAGCTCTTGTTTCCTCGGTTCATGTCACGGGCAAGATGCAGCTCCCATTTCATGATCTGCTGATCCAGCGTTCAAAATTTCGACAACAACTTGAAGCTGTTCAGAAGAAAACATGTCCTACCATTCATTCTGCAACAGCGAATGCGGAACTCATTCCAACCGTTTTGTCAAGATCTTACCTGCTTGTTGTATTTTTTTTTCCAAATCTAGTACTCTTATATATACATTTACAAAATTAATCTCCTCCACTGCGAAAACTGCAATAGATGACACCTGTTACTTGCCCCACCGAAGGAGCATGGGGCAACCGGTCACGCGACGTGATGAGGAACAGTGGGAGGAGGGCTCAGGGACATGCCCTGCGCATAGCAACTTGCTTTTGCAACCAGGGAGCATGGAAGGAATCTTGCTGTGGTGGGTCATGCATTGCTCCCGCGGTCAGCCGAGCAGCCTGAGCTCCTAGGGCTCCGGCCACTTACCGTACTCGTCAGGTGCAGTAGGTGATTGGCGTCATCTGATGTGTCTTCAGCGATAGAGAAGAGTCTAATTTTACAAATACATGTGTAAGAGAACTAGATTTTATCGTATGGAAAATTATGTTGCCTTTTGCCGGTCATTGATAAAAGCTTTTGTTTTCCTTTGATTATTTTCTGCTATGATCGTGCACCAAACTAAAGCGAAGAAATCAAGGACACGTTTTTCCTTTCTTTTTTCAGCCGGTCTCAGTAGGGTCGCGAGCTGCTAATTGCTTGTTTCAGAAACCTCACCTAACGAGAAACATCCCTGTTCATTGGCCACCTACTCCACCGTACCTTTCGGGTCCTTCTTTTTCCTGGCCTTTTAACCTTTGCTTAGAAGCCACAGGAGAATCTCGATTTGTTGGCGCAAGAATTTTCTGTACGGTGTTGCTTTCGGTACGCCATGCAAAAAATTCTGCAATGTACAAACACCAATTTGTATGTCTGGTTTATCACTTTTTCATGTTCATCTAACTGGCACCTGAAACTCGCAAATAGCTCAGCCTATCTACGGAGGAGACACGCATGCGTAACACCTCATTTGATCTTTTGTCATCGCTTTGTTCGAAGGAGTTAATTCAAAAGTTTTACGATTTGAAGCAACAGGCATTACATGCCAGTGAAACTCAGTACTAAAGGGTGTAGCGTTATAGCTCGATTATTATTATGGGATAGAATTTTGGTACACCGAATGGACGTAGGATGATATGAACCATGGAGTAAGCGTTCTCACCTAAAAAGTTCCTTTCAACAGAAGCAATATGCTGCAGCAAAATAATTTGGTCAATACTACTCTTCAGTAACGCACCAGTCACTACTAGCAGTTCTGCACGTTTCCTAAAGAAGCAAACGCTGTGTGTCCCGGGCTAACGGCAACGTTAAACGGGTGTTGCGTTCACCGTACCAGAAGAACAGAGGCAGGAGTAGCCCAAAAGCTTAAGCGATTTGGACATGATGCAAAAACGAAAAATTAGAGGCATAATTAAAAGCAGCAGTACGAGCTAGCCGTGTGCACCATGCAATCCACCCGAATTTTCTCAACCCAAAATTCCAACCAGAGAATTAGGCAGCGCCTCCTCACGTCTAAACCCGCACACAAAGCAAGTCTTGCCTTGCAAAAGAGGACAGACCGACAGACACATCGACCGTACGGCACTAGCGCACTCTAAAGTAATGGCCAATTAAACCACACAGCAATTTGTTAGTTGTCGACCAAAAGAACCTTTTTTAAGAGAAAAAGCTGCTGATTGGTACGACAGAAGCACTCCAATGAGTATGCATTTTATCAATTTGATCGTCTTCTCTCATGGTGAAAAGACACGGTGGCGATACTTGTCCCCTATCACGCTCCGATGAGCGCGAAAGGTGAATGACGCTGCGGCAGAGCAAGCAAGTGCGAGAGGAGCTGCAGCAGCGCACGGCTCATCACTGTCACACCCGTAGCATGGGAAGGCATCATGCCGTGGTGGCCCATACTACTCCCGCGCTCGGTTGAGCTCTCCGCAATAGCGGACGCACAGGATGCATGAGAGAGCTAGCGCACGGCTCTACCCCGTCGCTCCCCTCTCCCTGAAACTACTAGGAGTCTAGGACCATCGCCATTTTTTTTTTGCTATCCAGTGGTGGAGCATTGGCTGGTGGTCAGCGATAGGGCACAAGAAGTAGTAGCAAGTAGCCAGAGAAAGGTGAGGTTGAAGAAGAGAAGAGACCTTGGTCAGTGGTCACTTGGTGCATCCACGGTCTAAGTCTGGTTGAACTAGCCAGCTCTTTAGTTCCAACTCAATCCCCAATTCCTTGTTCCCATTCCGCAAATCCCTAATCACAATCTTGAGTGACTTACTGCGCAAGCAACAGACCGCATCCGGCTCGCTCCCGTGCAGGTGTGACGACTATTGATGGAGGAGGCGGGAGGGTGCGTGTTGAGTGGGCGAGGCCCCCTTCCCCCTCCACATGCGGCAAAAGAGGGGGAAAGGGTAGGTGACAGAGGGCCCCTTGGTCCTCTAGTAGTGAGGACCGACGGAGGGGGCATTTGGTGATGGAGAGCACAGTGAGGTCCCTTGAGTGCCCGACAAGCGACTAAGGGCAAGAGGTTGTGAGGAGTGGGGCCGACGGGACTTGGGAGGTGCTAAGGACAACTAAAAGAGGAGACTGAGGACACATTCTTTTGCCTTCAGTCGAGAGAGGATAAGGTAAGGTTTTTTGTTTTTTTAATTGTAATTACTAGCTGAATACTTGATTAGTGAATATTAAAACACAATAAAATAACACCATATAATTTAAATTATTAGTTGATTAGCAAATTGTAAAGACAATAAAATTTCATAGTATAATTTCAACTATTTGTTTATTTATTATCTATTATAGTATGAACTTATTATAGGTGGGGCGACGGAGGAGTGGGCGGGCAATGGAGGGAGTGAGGTTGCTGCGGGCAACATGCGCTTAGGCCCCTTGGGTGGTGAGGCAATGAAGGGGGCGAGTCGGCGTGGGGTGGGCACCGATGCACGGTGATGAAGGGGTGGGCGGACTAGTAAATGGAGGGGTTGATAGGCAGCCAATGGAAGAGGCAAGGAGGAAGAGCTGCCTGTAGAGGTCTCAGCCTCTCACTCTCGATCTAAGAGGATAAGGAGAGAGGGGTCGTTGAGTTGAGCTATTAGAGGGCCATGAGGCCGAATGAGATAAGATGACTCTCTTTTTTAAATTTTAAGTATTCATTGATTTGTAAATTATAAAAATATAAATGTCATCGTATATAGACAAAAAAAATTATGTTCTCTAGTATAGCCTCAATTTCTCATGTAGTCATATATTCTATCAAATTTATTATAGATTTGTGAAAGATAGACAAATGAACTTTATATAGCTATTTCTCGAATGATCCAAGAACAAATACTCCTCGAACCAATAAGAGCACAACTCGTCAAAATGAAGGTTAAAACCAGAAAAACCAAAATTTTCCCATTGGCCTATCACCTCATTGAGCACCCATCTCTATTTTTGTCATTCGTACGCCACTGGTCCCAGGCATAGGTGTCATCTATCGTAACTTTTACGGTTAAAAAAGTGACCAAATTTACATATACATGGGCCTAGATTTGAAAAAAAAAACCTAGGCTAGGTGATGTATCATTTCCTCAGATGCCGTCCTGCCTACGACGCCTTTGTTAGAGCGAGCCAGAGTTGGACCCCTGTCTGTGTCTGCACTGCGTTATATCTGGAGAAAGAGTCCAATTCGGTCAGTGATGGCAAGGAGCTAGTACTCGCACGCAGATCCCAATGCGCCTCTTGGCATCCTAACCAAGCCAAAACTGAAACTAGTGACTAGTGAGCCACCAGCTCGTGGTCTAGCCATGAAGCTCCTCGCCGTCCTGGCTCTCGTCTCCGCCGCAGCGCCAATCCTCTGCGTCGCCGGCCAGGTACGATGTATACGCAGTAGCACACGGTAGTTTCAGAACTTTTGAAGCACGAAACAACAGGGAAACCCCTGCTGGAAGGAGTAGTTTCAGAACTTACAGGTGCACAGGCCTAATCTTGCTTCTGAATGTAATGCAGGTTGACGGCGAGGCTGGCTCCGAGTCCGAGCTGCTGCCGTTCGCGGTGGGCACGGCGCCGGAAGGGTGCGACATCGGGCAGGGGGAGTGGGTGTACGACGAGGCGGCGAGGCCGTGGTACCAGGAGGAGGAGTGCCCGTACATCCAGCCGCAGCTGACGTGCCAGGCGCACGGCCGCCCCGACAAGGCGTACCAGCACTGGCGATGGCATCCGCGCGGCTGCTCGCTCCCCAGGTATGCCTGCCCGCCGGCCGCCGGCCATCTCTCGCTAGCTTAAGCTTGCTCCATGAACAAGAACAATGCGATGAACTGGCTACTAGCTGCGCGCGTTGGTAGCTAGAATAGAATCCTATGCGCTTCTCAGTAACTGCAAGAAACCGCAGGGAAAGACGGGGAGTTACTCCTGCTTTTACGGAGAGTTTTTCACTACCACACTGCGACTATTAAAACTTTTGTATCTGTTGCTGTTAACTCAATGTATAGTTTGATACTTTTTGAAGACGTTAAGAAGTCTCTGAAGGTTGAAAAAGAACGGGTGGTAACAACTAACAATAAGTTGTGGTTAGCTAGCTTAAGGGAACTTCTTCTCCGTTGCTGTGCTAATTTGTGACTTCTAGGACGCCAAAAATGCATCAAAGAACAGCACTACAGACTACATTGGGGTACGTGGGGCATGTTCTGAAGGGTAAAAGTTTGTAACAAATGGTTAGCTAGCTTAAGGGAAAAATACTTTGGTAATTTTAGCATCTAGATTCTGGAGTGTTCAGAAATTTTGTAACAAATGGTATAATAAATCCTTTAAACTCTTAGCGAAATCTCCATTCCAGGCTTCCAGCCGTATTACCGTAGTGTTAATGATCACTTCACCATCTGTTTAACTGTCTTGATTTAAACGATCTTCTGTAAACAACCGTGCAATTTCCTTTTGAGCTTACTGTATTCTTTATCTGTGAAAAAAAAAATGTATTCATGCTGAAAAATGATGTACATTGTCCGTGTATTGGCCATTTGGGTGCCTAGAATTCAACATTCAGGAGACAGGTGTATGCCAAAATCGGTGTAGACAGGAACCTTTCCTCTTGAATCCAACATTCAGAACACCGTTTTGTTTGTTGTTTTGTTCACGTACGGATCGTCACAGTTCAAGGTAGGGTTACAGTACCGTTCTCATCAGTCTGTCTGGTGCATTGCGTTGCAGTTTCAACGCAACTCTGATGCTGGAGATGCTGCGCGGCAAGCGCATGCTGTTCGTGGGCGACTCTCTGAACCGTGGGCATTACGTCTCCTTGCTCTGCCTCCTCCACCGCGTCATCCCAGAGGGCTCCAAATCGTTCGAAACCGTTGACACCCTCAGCATCTTCAGAGCAAAGGTACAACTCCTTGTGGTGGTTCTTCTCCATGGATTCTTGCATTGATCGGACAATCGTCGTTGCTTACTGATCTTTATTGATCTGTGTGTCGTCCTAGGACTACGATGCAACGATTGAATTCTACTGGGCTCCCCTCCTCGCGGAGTCCAACTCCGACGGCGCGGTCGTGCACAATGACCGGATCATCCGGGGCGCGCCCGTGGACAAACACTCGAGGATCTGGAAGGGCGCCGACATCCTGGTGTTCAACTCCTACCTCTGGTGGATGACCGGGGAGAAGATCCAGATCCTGTAAGCAACTCGAAATTAAGTTGCACGCGATCAACACATGCGACAATCTTTTTAATCACTGCATAGCTTTGATGATTGATCTGAACCAACTGTGTGCATGATTCGATTCCTGTAGGAGAGGCTCTGACGACGACATGAGCAAGGACATCGTGGAGATGGAAGCAGAGGAGGCCTACAGGCTGGTGCTGTACCAGGTGGTCAGGTGGCTGGAGAACAACGTGGATCCCAAGAAGTCGAGGGTGTTCTTCGTCACCGCGTCACCGACCCATACCAAGTGAGCTCACTGACATGCAACCATTCATCGGATCTCGTAGAACTTAGAAACATCTGCAACTAGCTCACACTGCTACATGAATTGTATGTACGTTATCAACTACCAGTAGCAAGGAGTGGGGCGAGGAGACGGAGGGCAACTGCTACAGCCAGACGGCGCCGATCACGAACGCGTCGTACTGGGGGAGCACGAGCAGGGCGATGCTGCGCGTCACCGGCGAGGTGCTCGGCACGTCGAGGGTGCCCGTCGGCGTGGTGAACATCACGCAGCTGTCCGAGTACCGCAAGGACGCGCACACGCAGATATACAAGAAGCAGTGGACGCAGCCGACGCCGGAGCAGGTCGCCGACCCCAGGAGCTACGCCGACTGCACCCACTGGTGCCTCCCCGGCGTGCCCGACGCCTGGAACGAACTGCTCTACTGGAAGCTCTTCTTCCCCACCGACGACCAGGTCCTCTGATACATAGCCGCCGCCGTCGATGATCTAACAACGTACATCCTCGCGCCATGCGCTAGCTTTGTGATTAATTGTTCCTCTTTTTTGTAATGAAATGTGCTTCCTCTCTTGTTGAATGAATGAATACAGAACATTTCATTGTGTTGTATGTTCAAAATTGTGACATATTACAACCTCCTAATCTCCAGCACGCTCTTCGTACGTCATGGCTGGGAACCTTTTCTTTCTTTCTTTTTTTTTTCGAACGCGGTCATGGTTGCCTGGTTGGGCTAGGAGACACACGGCACTGCTTGCAGGCCTGTCTGGACATGAATTTTCCATGGACTCAAATCTATTATATATATTAAAAACTCTTGTGAAGGAAAAAAAAAAATAGGCTATAAATATTATTAGTATGTAGTCTAAACAAACATTGCAACAATAAAAGGATGAGCCGATACCGATACAAAAGGATAATGCTATGTTATACTATATGTACTGTTTTGCTATGAAAGTATTTGAGGAAGAACATTTTGTCACATGTGACAAGTATAAGAAAATAGAGTGAGTATTTTTCTCTCTTATAATATATATAATATTAAAATATTACAAATAGAGTTCTACAACTATCTATTTTTCAAAAAGTAAAATCATATACACACACAATTCTATAGCTGCGTGTAGAATAGGCTATTCTACACCCTAACTAGTAAACGCATACCAACCGAGCCATGTAACCCAGCACTCTGTGCAACGGAACTGTCCTAATTGATTATCAGTTACATGGAAAAGCAATTAGTAAATGTGTTTCCTTGTTTGTACAAGAGTCTTTTTTCTTTATTTTAGCCATAACTTTTTATTTTGCATCTTCGATTCATAAAAAGTTTTTACCAGTAACTTACTGACGACGAGAGGAACAAAATGATATAAGTCTCGCCAATCAACAGTCATTTTATTGTCCAGTGATAGATTTTACTATTTGTATTTATATATTTTATTACTATGAAAAGGGTTCAGTAGTCTGTGTAGTCTGTACTTAACGTCAAATGAACATTAGTTTACTACTGTATGATAGTAAAATTTATATATAGAGATAGTAAAATCTACTTAGACAAATTTGTTAGTACAAGCAAGAGTCCAGGTCATGTCCAACAAGCAACGGAATTTCTTTGTTACTATGTGCAAGAGTGGATGAACGTGCTGCAATATGTTTGTTTTGCTTTTCACATTTGTTTGCATGCTACTTCGACTGAGATATGGCTCAGAGATGCACAAATGCTTGATTGGTTTGGAACTTTGGATCCATACCTTCTAGATTGCAAGGTAATGGTAGCAACAGGCATACCGTTAGTTTGGTGTAACATTTCACTTTGCTGACTTTCCCTTTGGCTTGATTCCGACTTGGACCGAGTAGTCATCGAGAGATTGCATGGCCATCCAAGTCCAGCGGTCGTTGCAGAGCGCCTGCTGGATCAGGCGGATCCGACGGGGATGCCCCCAAATTAGTGTTTATGTTGATTAATTGATGTCAACGGGCTCATGGCCAATATATCGATTACTATTTATATATTGTAAGATTTTACTTTTATATAGACTCAACATGTTGCTGAATCATCTGGTATGATAGTATAGATTATATATATACACGTGCGCGCAAGTACAAAAACAAAGCCCGACACAAATGAAACGACGCAGGCAGCAATTACATACTACTAAAATTCATTAATTCTGGTACTTATATTTAACATCAAATTAACTAAATGAAAGGAAGCATGATGAAGAGTTAGTGGGCCATAGCCCGGGCATGGGCCCGGCCATATATAGAATAGAAAAGAAAAGCCCAAAAGGTGGCCCTAAAACACGCTTGGTCCGGAAGGATGCTCCTGACTAATAACCCATGCGGCCATACGATTGTCCAGATTTAATTAGTCTTTTCTCAGGCCATGGCGGCCCACATTGTTTGCGGCATTGGATGCAGGCTGCCACCTTACAGCTTGATCTCTTGCTGGGACCAGCTTTACCTTGTGGCGGAATGCTACCTCTACCGTATTCTTCCACGAGCTGTCCTCGAATGCAGAATAATCCCGTCTTTATTTAGGCATGGTATGATTGAATCTTCTTTGGTTACTCTCAAGAAGAATATGCCATTTCAGCAGCGCTTCTTATTTCAAGCGTTTCGACAGCGACTTCATCAGAAATGAAAAATCGGCTAGTGGCGCACTAGCTAGCTAGGTTGTTATCGTTTCCTTCGGATGCAAGCTTCTTGTACCTCGATGCAACTGCGAAAGAGATCGAAGTCTGTCTGTTATATGTTAGTTGCTTCTTACTTTCGCAAAGTGCGAACTGCAGGTCGATTTTATGGTAGAAGTTGACCGTCTGCCTGAGACGTTGACAACTCTGGCATCTCTCCTGCACTGTTTCATCAACCAAGACGTTCGTTGTTTGAGGTATTAGATCGATCTTTTACTCAGGTAGAGCCTTCTGCTTCGCATTTTCAATGTCCTCGTCTTATTTTTAGTGTATATATATATATATATATATATATATATAATCCATACAAATGTGCTGGACAAATCTCATGCGAAAGGAGTTCCAAATCACCACCTATCTGGTTCTCATCAGACACACACACACACACAGAGAAAGAGAGAGAGAGAGTCAGTCTGATTCTTTAGTTGGGTGTCCGATTACTCTCTGTTCCTAGGCGAAAGCGACTTCAGCAGAACACGAGTATATAAAAGTAGTTAGGTGCTTTTACATTTTTTAGAGGTGGTATGTATATTTTTTAGATATACTTTTGTTTATGTCTATATATAAAGGTATTTGCAAAATACACTAAAATCTATGTACTCTCTTGCAATTTTTTGTGTGATTCATGTTGGAATATCTTATAATTAGTATATGTTTGTACCCAAAGTGATAAAGGTGTATTTTAAGTTCGTTTAAATGGTATTTCATTTCGAGTGAGTAACTACACCGAAAGTAAAAGGTATTTCTCTCACACACACGTGTGTATATGTATGTATATATGTATGTATGTATGTATATGTATGTATGTATATATGTGACTGAGCCATGCATCTGGGCTAACAAACTAATAAATGTGTTCCTTGTTTGTATATAAATCTTTTTCTTTGTTTCATGCATAACTTTTTATTGGTAGTTCCAATTCACAAATGGTTTTCATTAGTAGGTTATCGATGATGAAATGAACAAAATAATATAAATCTCGCTAATAAACAGAAGTTTACTTATCAAGAATGATTTTACTATATCTATATATAGAAATTACTACATTTCTATATTTATTTTACTATCATACAAGAGTAAATTGATATTTATTTTGTATTAAATTTGATTTATGCGATGTTTATTAGCGAGATTTATACCATATTGTTCCTCTCATCGTTGGTAATCTAATGGTGAAATTCGTTCGTGAATTAGAGCAGCGAATATAAAGTTATGGCTAAAATAAAGAAAAATAGATTTATGTACAACTTGGAAATGCATTTACTAGTGATATGTTTAGTCCACACACTGATTTCACGGATTTATATGCGGGATGGTTTACACGCAGCAGCTAGTTCTGTGACATGGAGGTTATGACTACAAGATAGAATAAGCGCTACCACGCCGCAAGAGTAGAATAGTACTACCGTGTGTGTATTTATATTACTATCTATATATTGTAATATTTTACCACACAGTCTGTTAAACCATCTATATGATAGTAAAATCTATCAACAAACAACAAAATGACTGTGAACTACTATTATTTTGGTGATAGATTTATATACACATACATAGTTAAGTAGTAAATTAACGTTCATTTTGGCAGTATAGTCTGATTTATATGGTTTTTATTGATGAGACTTTTATCATTCTATTCCTTTCATCGTCAGTAAGCTACCGATGAAAATCATTCGTGAATCGGAACTGCTAATAAAATGTTATGGCTAAAACAGAAAAAAAGATTTATGTTCAAACAAGGAAACACATTTTTTAGTTAGCTAGCCATATTACTGATTGGATTAGTCAATACACAAAGCGGGAGTACATGGATAGTGTGTATATATATATATATATATATATATATAGGAAAAATATCTTTTACTTCCGAGTGTAGTTACTCCCACCATTGAAATACTACCTAAACGAACTTGAAATACTCATTTATCACTTTAGGTACACTTATACACTAATTATAAGATATTCCAATGTGAGCCACATGAAAAAATTGTAAGAGAGTCTATGATTTTTATTGTATTTTGCAAATACCTTCATATATGCATATAAAAAGGAGTATGTACAAAAAAAATATACATACCACCTCTGAAAAAATGTACATACCACCTAGATAATCTTATATACTCGTATACTACGTGTACATACCCTCAGTCGACCGAGATACCCCATACGTGTGTGTATATATATATATAGGAAGCCTCCTTTCTACTCCTGAGTAATTACTCCTATGCCAGATCTCACAACGTATGGGGTATCTCATGCATTTGAGGGTATGTACGCTGCAAATATACGAGTATATAAGATCATCTAGGTGATATGTATATTTTTTTAAAGGTGGTATTTATATTTTTGGACATACTCCTTTTATGTGCGATACTGGCTGGTATTTGCAAAATACGCTAAAAATCATGAATCATGGACTTTCTTACAATTTTTTATATGCTCACATTGGAGTATCTTATAATTAGTGTATGAGTGTATCCAAAGTGATAAAGAAGTATTTCAAGTTCATTTAGATAGTATTTCATAGGTAGAATAACTACACTGAGTAAAAGATATATATATATATATATATATAAAAGAAAAGAAAAGCCCAAAAGGTAGTCCTAAAATATATATATATATATATATATATATATATATATATATATATATATATATATATATATATATATATATATATAAAAGAAAAGAAAAGCCCAAAAGGTAGCCCTAAAACACGCTTGGTCCGGAAGGATGCTCCTGACTTACAACCCATGCAGCCATACGATTGTCCAGATTTAATTAGTCTTTTTCTCATTGTTTGCAGCATTGTTGGATGCAGGCTGCCACCTTACACCTTGATCTCTTGCTGGGACCAGCTTTACCTTGTGGCGGAATGCTACCTCTACCGTATTCTTCCACGAGCTGTCCTCGAATGCAGAATAATCCCGCCTTTCTTAAGGCATGGTATGATTGAATCTTCTTTGGTTACTCTCAAGAAGAATATGCCATTTCAGCAGCGCTTCTTATTTCAAGCATTTCGACAGCGACTTCATCAGAATGAAAAATCGGCTAGTGGCGCACTAGCTAGCTAATTAGTTGTTATCATTTCCTTCGGATGCAAGCTTGTACCTCGATGCAACCGCGAAAGAGATCGGAGTCTGTCTGTTATATGTTAGTTGCTTTACTTTCGCAAAGTGCGAACTGCAGGTCGATTTTATGGTAGAAGTGCCTGGAGACGTTGACAACTCTGGCATCTCTCCTGCACTGTTTCATCAACCAAGACGTTCGTTGTTTGAGGTTAGATCGATCTTTACTCAGGTAGAGCCTTCTGCTTCGCATTTTTCAATGTCCTCATCTTATTTTTAGTGTATATATATATAATCCATACAAATGTGCTGGACAAATCTCATGCGAAAGGAGTTCCAAATCACCACCTATCTGGTTCTCATCAGACACACACACACACACAGAGAGAGAGAGAGAGAGTCAGTTTGATTCTTTAGTTGGGTGTCCGATTACTCTCTGTTCCTAGGCGAAAGCGACTTCAGCAGACAAGAACTGTGCATGCTGTTACATCCACTGGTGGTTACATGCGTCCCCTCGTTAGGGTTTGATGGTCAACATCACTTTCACGATCGATGTACATCAGTTAAGAATACCGAAATGACTAGAAAAACGAAATGCCTTCTTCCAATCTTTTGTGTTGAGCAAGTTTTCTTTACCTTAAGCTTAGAAGGGAAGGAAGATACCAACATATGGATTAGGTTTCAGTTGTCCTGTCTGTCAAAGTAGATTTGTGTTTGCTATGCTACCTATGGGCTATGGTGCTGATCAGTAGAAGATCTGGACTGTAATCTGTACAATTTTGAATAACTTTACTCAGCCTCTGTGCCGTACCATAAGAATAATGTACCATGTTACTCCTGTAATGTAGATATATTAGATAAGGACTGTTTTAAATCCCGTTGGTGAAAGATCAGTATAATTAATAGAGTCCTCTCGCCCATTCTGTAATATCTTGTTCCAAGAATAACCTGACATATTCTTGTTCATATATTAAAAAGTCAAAGAACTGATGGATATCACAAGAATGCCGTCTATTTCCACCAGAAACAGAATGTAGTAATAACAGATATAGTGAATTAGTCCAATGTTCCTTGTTTTTCAGGTTCAGAACCAATAAAATCATCAGAATTAGTTCGAACGAAGATTCATCAGAATGTTTAAGCAAGGTCAAAGGTGAGAATAATTACGGAAGGGATTGTATGATGTAGACCGTCAGTCTAGCCACTGACAGTAACTGCCCACAAACACGATAAGATTATGAGAAAGACCACAGCTTTGGTGTATATGCTTGACAAAAGGCAAATGCAACCAATGCTCTAGTCATTCGAATGTGTCATTGTATACACATATACACTGTAAACCAAACTTAAAGTGGCGAATGAATAGAACTCCCCAGCTATTAATCTAATAATCAGTCTATGTAGTTAGTACTAGTTAGCAGAGCATGTATGTGCACTGTTGGCTTTTGTTGAATCTCACCAAAAATGATGTTGCTCATTGGTTATCTTGTCTCGGCTTAGAAATCACTGGGGAAAGTTCTGACCTTACAAGTACAATACTGTAGCAATATGTAATATCCTTACTTAAATTTCGCTTAATGTCCTAGTCCACCGTGAGATAGACCCGTGCATGCATCGCGTATCGTTTATACTTTTGTCATTGCTTCGCGTAAAAAGATTAATCTAGATGTGCTATATTTAGACCCAATATACATTATATATTACTGTAACTCACATTATTTATTTATTTATTTAAAGGAACAGCAGGCCTTGCATTAAGCGGGAAGGAAATAAGTACAGGTGCAGGAACACAGAACAGAAAGAGCAAGTTGCAAAGGTTCAGAGAAAACCGCAGCCCGGCACCGGAACAAACAAGTTACGGAGATTGTTATGCCGAACTTGAGAGTTGTTGATTCGCCATGTCTCTGCTTTGCGCTAAAAGGCCCAGGAAACGGCATTGGCCGCAGGTATGCCGCATGGAGAAAAGAGCATTTTGTCAAGCTTTTTCCAATGCGGCTCGTCGGCTTTGAACATTTTCGGAAATGTTGTCGAAGACCGATATGAGCTGTTGAATATCTTACTATTTCGCTCTTTCCATAAATTTTAAAAGGTGTATATAAGAATCCCATCGATCTCCTTGCTATGCCGAGAACTTGCGTTGCAAGTGATTGTAATCCAATCTGTGGGACTAATTCCACCACTATAACTCACTTTAGACAGTAGAGCTAATTCCACTACTGCTTCACATAAACCACTTGGATCTTCAGATTAACGAGGCTGGGGTATTACACAATCAACAACATTCCTCATGAGCAAGCTGAAGTCTCTTTCACCTGTTCTTTATTTGTCAATACATGTAGTATATGTATAAGACCATGATTTGAAGCAGAATTAAGACCATCATGATAAGATTAGGTGCACCAAAACGATATCAAGTGGCATGGCAACAACCCTCACCTAAAAGGATCCGTTTACCAGAAGCGATCGACAGCACCTGCAGCATCGCACTGAGTCCAAGCTGCACCAAATCTGCCCCCATGGAAGCTATTTGACCGTGCATGCATTGCTCGCGAACAACCGGCCGGCAAGGAAAATACCACCGTACGTAGTTACCTAATTCCTCGGCCGGATCGAAGTGTACAAGCCACGATAGGTCGGAGGCATTTCGTCGTCAAGATGACCGGTAGCACTCCGCAGCGGAAGGGCCGGAGTACTGCCGGCGCCGGCGCCGGCAGGGACCTCGAGGACTCGTGGCAGGCGGCGGAGGCGGCCAAGAAGGCGAGCTACTCGCCCCCGCCAGGGTGTGGGGCATCACCGTCAGCGTCAGCCTCCGGAGCCACTTCAACTCGTTCGTGCTGCTGGTGCTGGCGCTGGTGCTGTTGTTCCTCCTCGGCATCTCGGCCACGACCAAGAACAACGGCGCCGCCGGTCAGCCGCAGCGAGCGCAAACCATGCCGCAGCCCTCAGACGCCGACGGCGGCCGGGGCGAGACAAGTGCACCTGTCCTCCGGCCGGTGGGTGTACGACGAGAGCGCGTACCCTCTGTACAAGGAGAGCGCGTGCAAGTTCATGTCCGACCAGTCGGCGTGTGAGAAGTACGGGAGGACGGACCTCAGGTACCAGCATTGGAGGTGGCAGCCGCACGGGTGCGACCTGCCTAGGTACGTACGTACTAGATCGCTATGTGGTTCATTAACCCAGAATAATCAATGTCTAAGCTAAGTGACCGGCATAACAATTGCTACATCGTATGTCGTTTCGGTGATTGATGCACCAAAGAAAATTTGTAATCAATGCACGATGTTTTTTTTTTTTGAAATTTAATGCACGATGGTTCTTAATTTTGATGTAGGTGTACACAAATGAAAAATGTTGCGCGCTTCTGAAACCATGGTAGTAGAATATGGACAGTAGAGAGAGGACTAGTCTACCGGTTGTAATTCAACGGCTCATGCATTTAGCTAGCTAGAAATATAAGCATGCTGTTTCCTAACAACCAAAGTTTAAGGACGGGGTGCTCATTTGGAGTCAAAGACAAGTATTCCTTGATACACAATATTGCCACACATGCATGCGCACGTACATGCACGATAGATTTGGTTGGGTCCAGGGCAACAAGTAGTACAAATTTTTGAATTTGTAAAAAAAAATTGAGGGCTATCGTGCACAGTATTTTGCATGCATGACGAGACGACTATACTAATTAAGCCTTCATGTGCCGAACAAACTGTGAACTAGGTTCGACGCGGCGAGGCTGCTGGGGAAGCTGCGGGACAAGCGGCTGGTCTTCGTCGGCGACTCGCTGAACCGGAACCAGTGGGTGTCCATGGTCTGCCTCATCGACACCGCCACCGGGCCTCCACAAGACCGTGAACTCTACCGGATCGCTCATGTCCTTCAAGATCCACGTACGTACATGGACACGGATCGCAAGCCACGTTAGTTTTTCTACAGGGATTCGCATCCTAGCTAGTTACATGAATGCTGAAATCATCAAAGCCTGAAATTATATATGCACAAGCATGATCGATGGAATATTATATTTTTGTAGGTAGGAGTAACTACACTGTAAAAGATATATATATATATATATATATAAAAGAAAAGAAAAGCCCAAAAGGTAGTCCTAAAACACGCTTGATATATATATATATATATATATATATATATATATATATATATATATATATATATATAAAAGAAAAGAAAAGCCCAAAAGGTAGCCCTAAAACACGCTTGGTCCGGAAGGATGCTCCTGACTTACAACCCATGCAGCCATACGATTGTCCAGATTTAATTAGTCTTTTCTCATTGTTTGCAGCATTGTTGGATGCAGGCTGCCACCTTACACCTTGATCTCTTGCTGGGACCAGCTTTACCTTGTGGCGGAATGCTACCTCTACCGTATTCTTCCACGAGCTGTCCTCGAATGCAGAATAATCCCGCCTTTCTTAAGGCATGGTATGATTGAATCTTCTTTGGTTACTCTCAAGAAGAATATGCCATTTCAGCAGCGCTTCTTATTTCAAGCATTTCGACAGCGACTTCATCAGAAATGAAAAATCGGCTAGTGGCGCACTAGCTAGCTAATTAGTTGTTATCATTTCCTTCGGATGCAAGCTTCTTGTACCTCGATGCAACCGCGAAAGAGATCGGAGTCTGTCTGTTATATGTTAGTTGCTTCTTACTTTCGCAAAGTGCGAACTGCAGGTCGATTTTATGGTAGAAGTGCCTGAGACGTTGACAACTCTGGCATCTCTCCTGCACTGTTTCATCAACCAAGACGTTCGTTGTTTGAGGTTAGATCGATCTTTTACTCAGGTAGAGCCTTCTGCTTCGCATTTTTCAATGTCCTCATCTTATTTTTAGTGTATATATATATAATCCATACAAATGTGCTGGACAAATCTCATGCGAAAGGAGTTCCAAATCACCACCTATCTGGTTCTCATCAGACACACACACACACAGAGAGAGAGAGAGAGAGAGTCAGTTTGATTCTTTAGTTGGGTGTCCGATTACTCTCTGTTCCTAGGCGAAAGCGACTTCAGCAGACAAGAACTGTGCATGCTGTTACATCCACTGGTGGTTACATGCGTCCCCTCGTTAGGTTTGATGGTCAACATCACTTTCACGATCGATGTACATCAGTTAAGAATACCGAAATGACTAGAAAAACGAAATGCCTTCTGCCAATCTTCTGTGTTGAGCAAGTTTTCTTTACCTTAAGCTTAGAAGGGAAGGAAGATAGCAACATATGGATTAGGTTTCAGTTGTCCTGTCTGTCAAAGTAGATTTGTGTTTGCTATGCTACCTATGGGCTATGGTGCTGATCAGTAGAAGATCTGGACTGTCATCTGTACAATTTTGAATAACTTTACTCAGCCTCTGTGCCGTACCATAAGAATAATGTACCATGTTACTCCTGTAATGTAGATATATTAGATAAGGACTGTTTTAAATCCCGTTGGTGAAAGATCAGTATAATTAATGGAGTCCTCTGGTCCATTCTGTAATATCTTGTTCCAAGAATAACCTGACATATTCTTGTTCATATATTAAAAAGTCAAAGATCTGATGGATATCACAAGAATGCCGTCTATTTCCACCAGAAACAGAATGTAGTAATAACAGATACAGTGAATTAGTCCAATGTTCCTTGTTTTTCAGGTTCAGAACCAATAAAATCATCAGAATTAGTTCGAACGAAGATTCATCAGAATGTTTAAGCAATGTCAAAGGTGAGAATAATTACGGAAGGGATTGTATGATGTAGACCGTCAGTCTCGCCACTGACAGTAACTGCCCACAAACACGATAAGATTATGAGAAAGACCACAGCTTTGGTGTATATGCTTGACAAAAGGCAAATGCAACCAATGCTCTAGTCATTCGAATGTGTCATTCTATACACATATACACTGTAAACCAAACTTAAAGTGGCGAATGAATAGAACTCCCCAGCTATTAATCTAATAATCAGTCTATGTAGTTAGTACTACTAGTTAGCAGAGCATGTATGTGCACTGTTGGCTTTTGTTGGAATCTCACCAAAAATGATGTTGGTCATTGGTTATCTTGTCTCGGCTTAGAAACCACTGGGGAAAGTTCTGACCTTACAAGTACTATACTGTAGCAATATGTAATACCCTTACCTAAATTTTGCTTAATGTCCTAGTCCACCGTGAGATGGACCCGTGCATGCATCGCGCATCGTTTATACTTTTGTCATCGCTTCACGTAAAAGGATTAATCTAGATGTATTATATTTATATTTAGACCCAACATACATTATATACTACTGTAACTCACATTATTTATTTATTTATTTTTGAAAGGAACAACAGGCCTTGCATTAAGCGGGAAGGAAATAAGTACAGGTGCAGGAACACAGAACAGAAAGAGCAAGTTGCAAAGGTTCAGAGAAAACCGCAGCCCGGCACCGGAACAAACAAGTTACGGAGATTGTTATGCCGAACTTGAGAGTTGTTGATTCGCCATGTCTCTGCTTTGCGCTAAAAGGCCCCAGGAAACGGCATTGGCCGCAGGTATGCCGCATGGAGAAAAGAGCATTTTGTCAAGCATTTTCCAATGCGGCTCGTCGGCTTTGAACATTTTCGGAAATGTTGTCGAAGACCGATATGAGCTGTTGAATATCTTACTATTTCGCTCTTTCCATAAATTTTAAAAGGTGTATATAAGAATCCCATCGATCTCCTTGCTATGCCGAGAACTTGCGTTCAAGTGATTGTAATCCAACCTGTGGGGACTAATTCCACCACTATAACTCACTTTAGACAATAGAGCTAATTCCACTACTGCTTCACATAAACCACTTGGATCTTCAGATTAACGAGGCTGGGGTATTACACAATCAACAACATTCCTCATGAGCAAGCTGAAGTCTCTTTCACCTGTTCTTTATTTGTCAATACATGTAGTATATGTATAAGACCATGATTTGAAGCAGAATTAAGACCATCATGATAAGATTAGGTGCACCAAAACGATATCAAGTGGCATGGCAACAACCCTCACCTAAAAGGATCCGTTTACCAGAAGCGATCGACAGCACCTGCAGCATCGCACTGAGTCCAAGCTGCACCAAATCTGCCCCCATGGAAGCTATTTGACCGTGCATGCATTGCTCGCGAACAACCGGCCGGCAAGGAAAATACCACCGTACGTAGTTAGCTAATTCCTCGGGCGGATCGAAGTGTACATGCCACGATAGGTCGGAGGCATTTCGTCGTCAAGATGACCGGTAGCACTCCGCAGCGGAAGGGCCGGAGTACTGCCGGCGCCGGCGCCGGCGGCGACCTCGAGGACTCGTGGCAGGCGGCGGAGGCGGCCAAGAAGGCGAGCTACTCGCCCCCCGCCAGGGTGTGGGGCATCACCGTCAGCGTCAGCCTCCGGAGCCACTTCAACTCGTTCGTGCTGCTGGTGCTGGCGCTGGTGCTGTTGTTCCTCCTCGGCATCTCGGCCACGACCAAGAACAACGGCGCCGCCGGTCAGCCGCAGCGAGCGCAAAACGTGCCGCAGCCCTCAGACGCCGACGGCGGCCGGGGCGAGGACAAGTGCGACCTGTCCTCCGGCCGGTGGGTGTACGACGAGAGCGCGTACCCTCTGTACAAGGAGAGCGCGTGCAAGTTCATGTCCGACCAGTCGGCGTGTGAGAAGTACGGGAGGACGGACCTCAGGTACCAGCATTGAGGTGGCAGCCGCACGGGTGCGACCTGCCTAGGTACGTACGTACTAGATCGCTATGTGGTTCATTAACCCAGAATAATCAATGTCTAAGCTAAGTGACCGGCATAACAATTGCTACATCGTATGTCGTTTCGGTGATTGATGCACCAAAGAAAATTTGTAATCAATGCACGATGTTTTTTTTTTTTGAAATTTAATGCACGATGGTTCTTAATTTTGATGTAGGTGTACACAAATGAAAAATGTTGCGCGCTTCTGAAACCATGGTAGTAGAATATGGACAGTAGAGAGAGGACTAGTCTACCGGTTGTAATTCAACGGCTCATGCATTTAGCTAGCTAGAAATATAAGCTGTTTCCTAACAACCAAAGTTTAAGGACGGGGTGCTCATTTGGAGTCAAAGACAAGTATTCCTTGATACACAATATTGCCACACATGCATGCGCACGTACATGCACGATAGATTTGGTTGGGTCCAGGGCAACAAGTAGTACAAATTTTTGAATTTGTAAAAAAAAATTGAGGGCTATCGTGCACAGTATTTTGCATGCATGACGACTATACTAATTAAGCCTTCATGTGCCGAACAAACTGTGAACTAGGTTCGACGCGGCGAGGCTGCTGGGGAAGCTGCGGGACAAGCGGCTGGTCTTCGTCGGCGACTCGCTGAACCGGAACCAGTGGGTGTCCATGGTCTGCCTCATCGACACCGCCACCCCGGGCCTCCACAAGACCGTGAACTCTACCGGATCGCTCATGTCCTTCAAGATCCACGTACGTACATGGACACGGATCGCAAGCCACGTTAGTTTTTTCTACAGGGATTCGCATCCTAGCTAGTTACATGAATGCTGAAATCATCAAAGCCTGAAATTATATATGCACAAGCATGATCGATGGAATATTTCAGGAGTACAACGCGTCGGTGGATTACTATTGGTCGCCGTTGCTGGTGGAGTCGAATTCCGACCATCCGTTGCACCACCGGATCGCCGACCGGATCGTGCGCGCAGCCTCCATCAATAAGCACGCCAGGCACTGGACCGACGCCGACGTGCTCGTCTTCAACTCGTACCTTTGGTGGCGAAGGGCGGCCATGAAAGTTCTGTAAGCCAGTACTACTACTAATTAAGTACGCACTTGATTGATGACTAGCTATTAATGCGTGGTTTGACTTGGACCTTGCACACGATTCCTCCTGCGTGCATGCAGGTGGGGTTCGTTCGACGCGGCGGCGGAGGACGACGAGTACGGGGTGTACAAGGTGATCGACAGCCTGCGCGCGTACGAGCTGGCGATCGGGACGTGGTCCGACTGGCTCGAATTCCACATCGACCGCGACCGCACCCAGCTCTTCTTCATGACCATGTCGCCGACCCACCTCCGCTCCGACGAGTGGGAGAACGGCGGCGGCGCCGGAGGGGGTGAAGGTCAGGAGACCACCGTCAACCACAAGTGCTACAACGAGATGGAGCCGATCGCTGCGGAGGGGTACCGCGGCAACAACACCGACCCGGCGTTCGCGCGCGCGGTGGAGGAGCAGGTACGGCGGCTGGGCGCGCGCGGAGTGGCAGTGCGGCTGCTCAACGTGACGCAGCTGTCCGACTACCGCAAGGACGCGCACCCGTCGGTGCACCGCCGGCAGTGGGACTCGCTCACCGACGAGCAGGAGCGCAACCCCGCCAGCTACGCCGACTGCATCCACTGGTGCCTCCCCGGCGTGCCCGACGTCTGGAACCAGCTCCTCTACGCCCACATCGTGTCATGATACAAATGCGTATACATACATGCGTGCATGCATGTATACTACACTAAAGTGTATTGCACACGTATCAGAGTCGACACTTTTGTCCTTGTTCGAAGTGAACCGAAGTGGTTCTTTCTCTCCTTTCCTTTTCTTTGATTTTGGGCTATATGTTTGGCAATTGTAAATCCTACTGTATGTTCTGCAATCAAGTGATATCCATCTTCACTGAATCTCACCGGTGGATTCGTGGGACACGAGCATTAAGCAACGTAATGCATCAGCGTGCAAAACACGTCCATCGACCCAAAAAAATTACTACTCCTAACAAAATACTTTTTTTTAGAGAAAATTCCTTAGTTGTCACTGAAGATTAATTGGATCTCTAAAATACTATTGCAAAACAGTTCATCCTTTCATTGCCATCGGATCTCAACTTCTATCCTTTTTTTTCCACTCCCGCTAGTGACCCATGACATGGTCGTTGACTGGCATGTGAACACACGTTTCTACCTATCTTCATCAGAGACGTATCTAGAAAATTGGAAGGAGAGGGGCTAAGACTAAGACATCGAAAGCCTAACAAGCCAACCATGTTTAAAGTTTGCAAACATTTGTTTAACAGTCATATATAATGTAAGTGTGTAACAATACAAATGATAAGAGAATTGAGAGACTGCTAGGCTAGTACTGAACTGTTTTATCGAGCCTATTTAAGAGAGGGTATAAGAGATTTGCTGAGCCGCGGGTGAGGCTTCAGCCCACCTGCGCCCCGGCCCCCAGCTACATTCTTCATCCTCCAACTTAAACAACCTAAGAGTGGACCTCATTCGTGCTCAGGTCAGTTTGTGTTGGGCTCAGTTGGGTTGGGCAAATTAACTTGGCTCAACCGACTACGCGCAATGGTGGGCTCAACCAATCGAGATTGGGTTTGACTGCGCGTGCATAGTGCTAAGCCAACGCTTCACGCGCACCCTTCTTCTCTAGCATGTGGGAAAAGGGGAGCTAGGGCATAGGCTTAGGCTACGGAAATGGATTTACGATGGCAACGAGAGCGTGATGCGTTTCTGGAATTGACGACACATCCATTTTTGGTAGTTTCAAGTGAGGGGTGAAGGAGAGATTTGATCAGAAGGGGTGTTTTGGGGGTGGCGGTCCTAGGAAGAGGAGCGGTGCCAGTGACGGACTTCGGTGGTCCCCCTAGCTTGAATGACGGGCTCAGGAGCATCACGTGGTTGAGGAAAAGCTACCGGTGGTGTTGGATTTGCCCGGAACTCATCGAGGAGGTCTGGCGACGGTTGCGGACATGGCGAGGAGGAGGAAGCTTGGCGGCGATGCTCCACGGAGTTGGCAGTGAGCAGGGAAGGAAGCTTGGAATGGTGAATTGCATGCAACGGTGATGAGGATTGAGCAGCGACTAATTTGCGGTTTGGATAGCACAATAGGAGCTTGAGCTATGTGGCATGTGCACGGTGTGCCAGCAGAGGCAGCTGCGATAAGCTAGCACTCTAGCGAGGCTAGGTTGGCCACTTGCCCCTTCGCCGTCGACAAACAACTGCAACAATAGAGACAGGAACTCAGGAAGCAGTGGCGGATAAAGTCATATGAGGAGGAAGGGGGAAGAAGAAAAATTAAGAGAGTAGGAAAAAGGAGAGCTTGGACCAAAGGGTAGGACTGTTATTTTCTAAAAAGTCTGACTAGGTCAAAGGAATGAATGACAGTTGATTCATGGCAGAGTTATAAAAACCGAATCAAAGTTAAGATCCGATGGCAATGAAAGAAGGAAAAATATCCTGTGCAATCACCCCTCTCGGTGAAACCACCGTGCAACTGAACTAAAAAAAGTTTCAAAAAATTCTGAAAAAAATCATGGATGTACATCTCAACATACCCCACCTACATATAAAATTTCATGATCAAATTCATCCTATACTAGCAGTTACAAAAAAGACAAATTCAGCATGAACAGTGATTTTTACTGTTCATCACTATTCATTTTTGCTGTTTGCTTTTTCATATCTTTCAAATGCGATTGGGTTTGATCTTCAAATTTTGCACGATTGTAGAAGCTCACCTCCCCTACATATGGTAATTTTTTGAGAATTTTTTGAAACTTTTTTTTAGTTCAGTTGCACGGTGGTTTCACGGAGGGGGTTGTACCGGATATGTTGCCATGAAAGAAATAACAATTTCGTGATGACATTTTAGGAATACGGTCAACTTTTTGTGATAAATAAGAGATTTTCTCTTTTATTTTTGTAACATTTCTTCGACTGTATGGTCTTAACTAATAGTACATGGTATGGATTGTAAAATAGGGTTTAGTTTAGTGTTAAACAACTTAACAAAGCCCACACGATGGGACTAACCACTGGAAATTAATTCAGCCTGTAATGGGCCACGTGGGACTCTCAACAGGACATACATATGGGCCAAGTTGTGTGTGTCACACAGGCTCATTCTGTCCCTCGATCCCCATCCAACCAAGCACAGAAAAATATTGAAATATGACCAATATGACACAAGAAATTAATATTTAGTTCGCAATTTGAGAGCCAATCTTTCAAATCCTACGTTTATAATTTGAAGGCTGCTCGTCCTGTTAGATTAATTGTACTGAATGTACATCTATCATCGAATTTTTGGTAGCAGTCGTCGTATTTTGTTACCGAGGAACCATCGGTTTTAGAGTTCGAGGAGTTTAGATGTGATGAAACAACAATAGATTAAGGCAGATTAGATTGCACGGCAATCCACACATTGCTTGCAATTGAAATTTGAAAGCAACTATGTAGTTTAAAATCTTTTAAGACAAGAACTCTTTAATCTATGTGAGGTGCGCACTGGAAACATGCAAGAGGTTGATGCCCCCGGCGCCCTAGGAATCAGTAAGCTTGTCGAGAGTTTGGCTGCACCGTGAAGCATCAGAGTTGGCATCGCCAGATCTAGCTCAAGGCTCCAGTAACAAGGATATATCCATGAAAAGAGACGCCCTAGACCACGCAATGCTCCTACGTACATGCGCTGGCCTCTCCATTATTTATATTTCTTAATTGTTTAGTGGTATAAGTGGTATTAATTGTTCTTATTTTGGTCCCTGAAACTTGCTTGATGCCTGATTGTGACAAGTTAATTAGGTCCCCCACCATGTTATCAACTTCTAGTTTTAACCCGTGGATGCAACTTCTAGTTTTAATGGTATAACCAATGGATTTTACCCACGCGCAGAAGATAGAACGTAGCGCATCAGCTGGTTTGTTCAATACTTCAATCGCTTCATTGTTAAGCTGCTCGTAACCAATTGGATTTAGATCCTTATGCTTGTGCGAAAATTGAATTTGGATTTTGGATCACGCCATAGGACATTTTGTGCTTATATTGTATTTTTCTTTCTTGGACCAACCTTACTTAAAATTGGCACGCCTGGATGGATGGTCTAAAGTGTAGCTAGCGCGGTTAAGAAATGCCTAAGACTAAATTGAAGGGTTTTAATTAGTGGCATAACCAGGTAGGATTAAGGGTTTGCAATGCAGTTTGCTCTCTGAATAACACAAGAAATCGCTGGCGTATATAACGCGTTATCGACCCCTTGAATCACGCGCATTGTAGGAGCTAGCGTCGTGGTTAAGGTCTCGTCTAGAGTAGAGAAATTTCGTAGGGATCTCGACGGATAGAAAACATTTACTCTCAGTACGTGTGGTGTTTTCTTGGAAATTCCAGCGCTCCAACGATCGAGATCGAGAGCTAGAGAGCTAAGTACAGTTCAATTCATGTCGTTCTGGCCTAGCCAATGCGAGCTCCGACCTTGACCTATACAGCACGGAAGATGCTCAGGTCTAATTCAAGAGCTAGCCACCCTTAGCTAGCTGTCGATCGTGCAGGATACACAGGGCTTAAATCTACACGTACGGCCGGCCGGTAAGCCATGGCCGCCCGCAGAGATAAATTAATTGATTAAGAAAACACACACGCGCAATATATATATATATAAAAGATCCCAGATTCCAGATCGCAGCAGCATGCAATCACCATCTCATTACGAGCCTAGCCATAGCTAGCTAGGTAGGCTGGCCTTTTCTTCCTGGCCTGGCCAGCTACTGGCTAGCTCGCTGCTGTCGCTGGTGGCCTGGTGGTGTGGAGACGAGGAGGAGGCCGGAGAGGTAGCACTAGCAGTAGCATCCAGCTGGCGTAGCAGGTTAGCTTTCTGCGACTGACGGGCGCATGCAGCAGGAGCAGTCGGGGCTACCTGGCCGCCTTTACGCGCGCGCTAGTGGTGGTGGCACTGCGCGCCAGGGGTTGTACTGGCGGTACTACGTGCCTGCTGCGCGAGAAATTACGGGCCCATGCATGGACAGGGCACGCCGCAGAGGCTGCAGCCTGCGGCGTACCGCGCGTGTCCTGCCTCTGCCTGGCTGGCTGGAATCGATCGCCATGGCTTTCAACTCAAACCCTCAGCCTCACGGGATAGAGGTGAAAACAGAACAGATCGGTCGTTCTCTCTGCTTCCGAATTTTTTAACGGTAACAAATGGAAAATCTTAAAAACAGGTATAGTAATGGATACGGAAGATAACAGAACGGAAACGAAAGTAAAAAAATTTCACAAGAATATAGTACATGATCTATCTAAAGTTTCAAACATATCAACTTTGAAAGATATTATAGTTACATAGCACAATATCTTAATAACATTAGCCAACATTGAGCATGGTACGATGTCATCTATCCAATGCACTGTGATGCACATATAGCCTTTGTTTTGGTTAGATATCCACATGTCAATGATTGTACTAAAGAGGCATTCGAATGTTTTAAAGTACTTACATAATTTGTTCCTTTTCCTCTACAAACATATTCAATATATCTTTTCTCACGGTAATACCACTTTTAATTGAAAAAGAAGGACGCAGATACTTGATGACGTCCACAAAGTACTTATGCTCAATAATATTAAAATGATATTCATGCATGATAATTGCGAGATAAAATTTCTTCAAACTGACAACCTCATCATACCTATAAATCTCAATAGATATAATGTATTTGTCTCCCTCACTCTTCTTCAGATTGATTGTTTACTGCCTAGTCAAGATAAAATGCTTGTACTTCAAGTGGCTTTCTGAAACCCGGTGTTCCTCTACTACTCTCGTACCAACCTTTGTAGCAACATCCGGTCTTGCTGCATCTAGCCCATAGTTGTACAACATCGTTGCCCTTTTCTTCTTTCGCATTAACCTCATACTTAGTGAAGTGCACCCAAACATTGGAGGTGGCTTTCTTAGCTCTTTTTTCAGGAGGTGGCATGCCATCGGTTAAATCCACACTTGGAGTTGGAGTAGCAGTTGCAACAACATTTGGACTTGGAGTAACATTAGGAGGCTCCAGCAGCAGTAGTGACTTAACCAAAACAGGAGAAGTCGCGCTTGCACTTGCACTTACACAGCTACTCCTACTTGCAACATGGTCCAGAGCTATCTTAATAAGTGATTAGTTGTACAAAATCTCACATTTGATGGTTGATCACAAAACAGAACAACACATCTGCACATTTATGTTTTAAGGTAGATTTACATCTAAGTTTTAAGATCCACAAGTTGTTCTTGCGCCCAAAAAAAAAAAGAGTTCATTGTTCAGTATTCCACAAGGAATCCTACAATTGAGTAGAGGAAAATTTGAACTGCACTTAGACCAATTAAACATACACACCGCAACTTAATAACTTACATTCTTGTGAACCATGGACGATGCATTTTTGGAGACAATCTCAGGGGACAACAACTAGTGATTGTCCTCAAGAATGTTCATGGTTCATTTAGTTCAAGATTATCTCTCTAACAAGTTGTTCTAGCTTTTCTACCTAAGCTGTGTTTGTAGGTCTGCAGTATGGGTAGATGGGTTAGTTCGGCCATGGCATCAGCGGCAGAAGAAATTGTCTTGTGTTGCCACAAATCTGAATACTATCTTTGCAATCCCATTGTTGCTATATTAATTTCTGAACTTTTCTATTTATGTTCATTCACCGAATCATTTAAGTCACGCTCCATCTCTCTTGATTTCTCAACTTTTCTGTTTTTGCTCATTCACTCATCAACTATGCGCTTCCAACCTATTTATTAGAGTCTGTTTTGTAGAACTCCAGATTCCAGCTTCTCCTGAAATTTGAAACTTGTAGGCTAAAATAAAGTGAATTAAAAGTTTATATTTTTGGTCTAAAATGTAAACAAGATGGTCTATCTAAACACTCTTAATTTACTCACGACTTCACTTCATGAATCGATGAAGCTAAAATTTCACTTCACCGATTCTCGAATCTGGAGAAGTCAATCCTCGCCAAACAAAGTTCTTAATTTGATTCACATCAAACATGCGAATTAATGTTAAAAGACTAAAGAAACAACTAGCGAAAACTAGGAGAAGAACACGAACACCAAATTATATTCGGGAGCACATGGACATACTTGATGAGCAATCGGACGAGCTGTTGAATCTGCCCGGAGTTGTGCTTCTGAAGGCTACTCACCGCAAACTCCAACTACTTTAGCCGTCGTGAAATCCAACTGTTGAAGCCACCGAAGCAGCTCAAGCAACACCTACCAGTTATTACCAACCAACAACTAGCAGTACGGACGGCGGCGGCGGGGTGGAGAACCAGGGAAGAGGACCTTTTCTTGGTTGTTTAGGAGGATGCCCTTGATGCGCTTGACCTCGACGGCCACGGGGTCGTCGTCGTCGGTGATGGCCTTGACGCGGTTGGAGCTGCAGAGGTTGGGGACGCTGGCAGCTCCCTCGAGTAGTAGCTGCACTAGTGGGGGTGCGTCGGAGAAGCTCTGATTTGAGGGGGGGGGGGCAGCGCGGTGGAGGAACTCCGGTCGGGGGCACTAGGGTGGCGTGGTGGAGGCGGTGGCGCGGCACAGTTGATGCCTAGGATGGGGTCGGCGCTGCCGACTCGGGAGGCCGGAGGTGTCTATGAGCTAGGGTTCGCCTTAGCTTAGTGGGATGGGCTTCGACGCTCAGCAGTTGGTAACCTTCAGGTCGTTTGGAATTTTCGAATAGCTTTGTACGGAAATTTCCTTATGTTTTCGTCAGAACTGGCTATGTTATTTCCATTTCTGTACCGATATTTTTCGTTTCCAAAAAAGTACTTTTATTTTCGTTTTCAAAAAATTACTTTTGCTTCTACTTTTTTTTAGAATGGTCGAAAAGTTTTTATTCCGTTTTCATTCTTACTCGGGCACCTACCCGCTCGCGCTACACGCCCCCGCCGCTGTTGCTGCTCGCTCTGCTCGTCACTTGCTCTCTCTCTATATCTTTATGGATCTAGTGTATTTATCTTGAGAGAGAGAGAGAGAGTTCATGAGAGAGCTAGCATGCATTGCATGGGTGGCGATGGCGATGGCAGCCCATGCGTTGGTTAGGAGCCTGGCACGCAGTCTCCCAAAGCTCGGACAAAGGGCCCAGGGAGGGGGTTGGTGCCTGCCCAAGCAGTCAGGGAATGCCCCCGCGCCCGGGATACTCTGCGCCTGCGCCTAGCCCCCTGCCTGCACCGTTTACCTCGACCCTTGGCATCGAGCTAGCTGCATGCGGTACAACGCAACATCTGTTGTTAATTGGCACATCTATACATCGTCTGTTGTTCTCGGCATTGTAAGTTGCTTTGATGATCAATGGAGATCTTACTTGCGCATGAGATATCCAATAAAACCTGTATATAATTTCATATGCATGGTTCAGTACTACTCGGAGTAGTACATACTAGAATTTTTTTCGCGGCGTAACACGTCGCGCGCGATGTTTTTTCGAAGAAATTTTTTTATTTTTTCAGCGAGATATTTTTTTTAAAATCGTCGAGAAAACACGCGAAATCGTGGATGCGCTAAATCGAAAGGTCCTTTTCGTTAAAAATAGTCGGACTGATTCGAACGATCCAACATTTTGAGAAAAAACAGACCGAGATGTATTTTCTATTTTTTTAGAGGGGCTTTCGTTTTTTTCTAGGAAAACGAAACAAGACGTTTTTTTAAAGATATTCGTAGGATCTTTCCATTGTTTTTTGGAAAATGGACCGGAACGGGAAAATAGATAAAAGCGTAGCTTCTAAATCTTTGAATCTTTTTCTTTGCAGTGGTACTCGGCCACCCTCTAAAGATCCTGCAACCTCTCAACTTTAATAAATAGTATATATTTTCTCGTGAAAGACGGCGAAAGGATCTTCTTTTGCCGAATTTGACAGCCTATACGTTCACCCGTTAATAATACACGTTTCGAAAAATACTATAGATTGAATTGTAAAAAAAAACTATAAAGATACAACCGCACGCATATTTCTCACTTCGGAAAATATCAGAAACCGAGTTACGGGGGGGAAAATAGAGAGATAGAGCTGTAGAAATATCTCTTTCGACGAATTATTTAGAAAACATTGGAGACCGAGCTGGAAAACCGAGGTGGGGAAAAAGTCTAGAGGGAAAAGGATGAAAAATTATTAGAGACGACAACCTTCTTTTGTCGAGTCTAACACCCTACGCGTTCACCGAATAATAATATATGTTTTAAAAAAATATCAGAGATCGAGATGAGAAATCGAGCTGGGAAAAAAGTCTAGAGATAGAGCTGCACGCATATTTCTGGCGTCGAAAACATTTTTTCCAGGAAAAACGGAAAAAGGATCTAGACGTAAGGAGTAAGGACCTGGTTGTTACGTTTTTGGACCTATCCGCTATCCTGAGTAATTCTTTCGTCCAAGTTTATAAAGCGTCTATAAATATATAATGTATTTAGTGCTCGCAAATTAGTATAATGTTCCATTTGTACCATTCATAAATATCAAGATTTACATGATATTCTTAATATGCATACATAGAATATAGATCCTGTTTGGGAGAGTTTCAGATCCTAACTTCAGCTCAAAGCTGAAACTTATAGGCTAAATTAAAGTGAATTAAGTTTATCATTTTAGTCTAAAATGTAAGCAAGATGATCTAGCTAAACACTCTTATGTACTCACAGCTCCAGCTTCACAAATTTCTGGAGCTAGAAATACTCTGCTTCACCAACTCCACAGATTTTGGTGGAGCTGGAGCTGTCCCAAACACCCCCATAATACTTAGAGACAAAAACTAGATATAATCTAATTATCTTCAATATCTCTCTATTCTATATGCCAAAAGAGAATATCTCTCTGTTCTAATTTGGACGGGCTGTATCAGGAGCTGTAGACGAAGATGGGATTGAGATGGTCAACCGAGGAGCGGGTCAGAGAATCCCTCGGGGTAGGCGGGGAGGTGGTACGGAGGGAGACGTGTCAGTGGGCGTGAAAGCCCACGAGAAGCGATCGAGCTAGGCACAAGTTCCCAAACAGCCCACCAGTCTCGCTCGGATGTAGAGTACTGCATGCTCCAACATCGATCTCAAGAGTTTTCTTTCTTCTCCCCCGAGTACATCAAACCATGCTATCTCTATCTGTGTAGTAGACCACCAGACCAGGTCTATGTAGGATGGATGCATGCGTAGCGTAGCGTAGCGTAGGAGAAATATTGTTGTGTGAGCTACCCAGCCGCCCGTCGGTTACCCGGCCCCCAGCCAGCGTGTTTGGCGTGCGCCGTTCGCTAGCTAGGATTATTTATTACTCCGACTTTTCTAAGCGGGAGTTCTTTGAGTTGAAATGTTTCGTACTGGATTTTTTTTTAACTAAAACTTTTGAATCGAAAGTTTTCCAATCGAAACTTTTTGACACTTGAAAAGTTTCTGATTTGAGATCTCTAGCTTGAGTTAACATTTTCCTAGTTAAAACTTCTCGGTTAGAATTTTTTACGAGTTAGAATTTTCCCATATAAAATTTCCTAAGTTAGAATTTCCTAGTTGAAAATTTCTGGATTCGAAAATTTTCAAGCATTTCGATTTTTTTTCCAATTTGAAAATTCATATTTAAAATTTTCAAAGTTAAAATTTTCTTATTTGAAATTTTTGTGTTAGAGGGGAAGGAAGGACTAGAGCAAGTCAGTACGCAGGAAATAGGGAAGAGTGGAGGTGGATGGAGAAGATGACATGTAGTATTCCAGAAATATGTCATCCTTAAATATTTTGTTTTAAGGGTAACCTCAAATTAATTTTATCTGAAAACAGTTTTATGCTACGAAAATTACTATGTTCTAGACAAAGGACTAGCTAAATTAGTATAGTGTACATTTGGGTTGCACCTTAACGTTAACTGTGATTTTCTGGGGTTTAACGCACGTAAGGAAATAACCTGAAAGTACATCTCCATGGCTATATATGACCTCGCAATTATTCTTAACGACATACATGTTGATATCATCCGATCCTATACCCGTCTTTTTCTAGACAAGGGCAGGATGTCTGCCCCATTCATTAATAGAGGATCGATGTAAGACCGCTAGCTGTACATCCCTAGCACAATGCATAATCTTTGAGTTTTGGCTCAAGCTCTGCTACTAGTACATGCATGTATGATGAAGACCTGAGCATCCCGGGACATATATGCCTGTAGTGTCCATCCATCGTTGCAACACAATATATTATTGGACAGGTTTAATCCGCTAAATTAATTAAATCCTGGGTAAGCTTCCAGATTTACTACCACGACATATATTGTAAAAAACAAATAAAACTCACATATATGTAGGAGTGCATGATACGTGCGAAGTACGTCTTGTAGCTATTTCTGAAGCAGCTCCTGTACGCAGGGCTAATATTTTTGTGATTGTATGTACTACAAACATCCACTGGATTGTTCGTGGATGCTACACATCGATGATCGTGATTTAGGCACATATCTATCGATCCAATTACATGCTTTGTTACGAAACATTTTTCTTCCAAGAAAAGTTTCGTTCACGATCTTCTAGTCATTTCCTCTAGCAGCAACACAGCTTTTCGATGAATAGTTGTTTCCTTCCAATGATGTGATCATTAAGCTTTTTAGAGAAGATAAGAGAAAACTTAGCAAAACTACATGTTTTTTTTACAAACTATCCGAAAACCACATGTTTTAGTTTTTATTTCGCAAAACTATATATTTTAGGAGAACTTATATCACAAAATTACATATTTTAGAATTAATCATTTATTGTAACGGATTTGCAGTGTAGGCCCATATGGTAGCCTCACGCATAAGTGAAACAAAAAATAGAGGCACATGGTGGGCTATTGTGCAGGCTCACACTAGCTATATATCCGTTACAAGATACGGTTAACTCTAAAATATGTAGTTTTGTGACCTATGTTCTTCTAAAATCTATGTTTTATTGAAATAGGAGTAAAACATATAGTTTTCTAATAGTTTGTAAAAAAACACGTAGATTTGTGAAATTTACTCAGAAGATAATGATTATGGCCAGTGTTATGCCGTTGAGCCTAGTGCAGGTATATTCTCTTACTTTGGAATCAAATTGATGAGCTAATGATCTAAATAAAAAAGAGCTCACGTTTAGAATTTGGGGTTAGATTCGCTTTCTGTTGCCGTTTATAGCTTTAACTATAGTATATAGGAGGTGAATGATTGAATAATCATTTGAGCTTGCATGTACATGCTTGTCTTACAGGCATTTGACTATGTAAAATTGGTCAAGGCCTTCTTACATCACGGACAAATAAGCCAAAAGCTAGATCCATGGTATCTGACCAAAGCTATCTCAGCTGTCTAATTAAAAGATTTTCACTGTCACTTCCGCAGAGTTGTTGAGATAAAGGAGCACAGAGTCTCAGGGCAAAAATAATTAGCACTACGTTTTTTTACCATCTATATTTCTTTTGAGTCTTGAACTTTTCCCTGCATGCATGTGGGATGCTTCCTCATTTTTATGTTAAAGAAGGACATGAGTCTTATCTTGACTACAAAAGTTGGAGAACACAGAAGTATTTGATACATACTTCGATTGTAGCTGTAGTGAGTGTTTTTTTTGGGGGGGGGGTTAGGGTAGTGTACCATGTGTACCCTTGCCTATAATTGCAACATTCACTTGTAGTTCTCTCTCTATATATAAAATGTTCATATATAAATGTATTTGTAAAAATATGTTAAAAACTATGTACTTTCTTGCAATTTTTCATGTAATTTACATTGAAATATCTTATAATTAGCTTATGAGTGTACCCAAAGTAATAAAGAAGTATTTCAAATTCGTTTAAATAGTATTTTAGAGATGGAAGTAACTATACCATACCCGGAAGTATAACGTGTTTTTCCTATACACACACATACACATACATAGTCGCATGCAACTTTGTGATATATACTCCGGTCACAGGGATTACATTGATGGGAATGATATATTGTCAGATACCTTACATGCATTCTAGCTAGCACTGTACCGGATTTTTCTCATTTATGCGTGGCCAATGCCTTTGTCTTTAGCATTTGTCATGTTGTTATTGATATTGGAAAATGGTACATGGATGGAGAAAGATGAAACGAGGGCATGGTACCAAGCGACGGGTGACACCATACTTTATTAGGGCAGGGTCCATGCAGTTGAAGGCCATAATCGCCACCCATGCGTCAGTGGCAGTAGTGCACCACCTTGCTTCAATTAAAAGCAAGGGAGAACACAGATCGATCAAAGACTCGAGAGCCTAGCTAGCTCCTATCTTACCTCAAGAAACGTGACAGTTGTCTCATTTTACACAGGAGAGAGATAGAGAAATGAGCCTCTCACTAAAGAGAGAATGATATGAGCCTCTCAGGCTCTCACTATAAAGAGAGCAACCCACCGTTGGGGGCCAATCCATCCTCACTTCTTGTACCACTTAACTGGAATTTCATGTGAGTTCTCTCTAGCTACATATGCAGCTCACTTAATCTCTCCTCTCTCTGTAAGAGCTTCTTTTGCAACCTGCTTCTTTTGCTCTCGCTTCTTCTTTCCTTGCTTCTTCTTTCCTTCCACCGCTCCACATCGAAATAAGAGTTGCAGCCGTGCTTGTGGAAAGAAGAGCTGAGAAAGGTACGAGCAACCCATGAAGCTCAGGAGGGATAGCGCCTGGGATATAAAGATATTAAGACTTTTTATGGTCCTATCTATTTAATCGAAGCGCTATCTATCCTGAGCTCCACGGTTTGTTCTTACCACGTATCACTATTTGTAGGGAGAAGAGAGAACAACACCATATATTAATTTCCATCCATTTCCTTCGTTTATTTGTTACAATGAAATAGAGGTGAGGTAGTATCGTTGCATAGTTTTCTCTTTTCCGTCTCTCTCGTGGACGTACGTGTTTTCTTTCCTTTGCTTGGCTTGGCCTCTGGCCAAGGGAGTTACTTCTGATTCCATCATTATTATTTTACCATTCCCGTGCATATGATGAGGTGTTCTTGTCTGTAACCATGTGTACATAAATTTGCAGGTATTTCTTTGATAAGTTACGAGCATGGCCTTAACTTGCTACCGTACAAAAACGAGTAAATGCTAACCAAACCAATTCAAGAGCATGTTCCCATGATCCCTGCAATCCATAAATTAAAGGTACGTATTCCCTAGGTCATACCGGCTACGAGTTTTTTTTAAGGGTTCATCCTAGCTAGGAACTGAACTAGCTAACACATCCTACTTTTAACCTTAGGGAATTGACTGAAACAGTGGTTATTGAGCTAGAACATACCCCCCAGGTGAGTACGTTCTCTACATATATGTAGGAGTATAGACTTGTACTGTGTATGTACAGGCTCTTGCATGACTCTCTGTGGTACCTTGCAACGTTGCGCGCATGCATGTTCAGGTCTTGCAATGAAGAAGCTTGCAGCCAGTGTCTAGCGTGCATGCCCAGTATATATGCTTGCACTGTGCGTCTGTGCATGCCTGAGTGAGTACTTTGTGTGGTGGAAAATTTCTGTCGCCTTTCCCCTTCCATGTGCCTGTGCATTTGATGACTTTCAGGACATGCGTACGTAGGGGGTCCGTCCGATCTTCTACCGCGGGAACTCAACGGCCCGAGATGTCCCACGTACGTACGAATGTTGCACCGTGATCGATCTCCCTGTGGCTGGCGAGATTCATACCTACGTAATACATGTATACGTACGTAAGCTCTCGTTGCTGTTCGATCTCGTGAAAGATCCAATGTACTGCGCTTCAATGAATGTTCTGTACTAGCGAGATGATCGCCAGTAGAGAGGAACTTTTGATTCTTCTCCTTTTTTTTTTTAAGTTGCTTTTTATTTTATTTTATACTTTTTTTTGTGTACTACGACGTGCCATAATTTGTATTCCTCGTTTCTTTGCTTGTATATCAAGATGTTGTTGAGCGTAGAGACAAAGGTGCTCGATGCCCCCAGTACAGAAATGAAAAGCCTTCATTAACTAAAAGCTTCTCAATCTTCGATAGGTCAGAGGTCACTAGTGTTTCCATATTAAAGAACGAAACAAGTTTCTGTGCTTTGTTAGCAGCTAGCTTAGGGTTGTGCTAACCAAAGTACCAAACTCCGTGCACGTCACGAAGAGATCGATGCTAATTAAATCATTAAAATTAACTGCTAGCTTCTCGAGTTAGTTGCCAGTAGTATATCATTCCCGAACAGGTCGATCGAACAAATATATATAACGGATGCATGTGCACGTGCTCCTCCTGTCCATACCAGCGAGTGTGGGTGTGTGCTGTTGACTGACTGCTAAGACCTGATCGAGTGTCTGAAGCACGGCCCTGTCATGCTCAGTTGCAATTTCACCAGCCTTCGACCTACAGCAACCGAGGCTGCTATAACACTTCACTCGATTTGTACTTGATACGCATACGCTAGCTAGCACTGTAGTACTACGTACAAGCTGAAGTTTATGAATACAGAGGCAGGGCATTTCAGATCCTAGCATCTCCTACCCGCTAGCGCGTGTGATCAAGATGGTGCAAGATCTAGTGGTTCAGGCGAATTTCATACAAAACACTGTCCTAACGCAACACATATAAACCATTTTGTACCAGTACGTAGTTCCGCATGCACTTGGACAATGCATGCCACTGATCAGCATAGCCATTTTTCACCTTTTGTAAGACAACATAGGCATCTGGTATTTAAGACCTTGTTTGGGAGGGTCATTCTTGACCGAAATTCACGTGGATGGACTGAGATCTTAGACTGGCAATGGGTCTCCCAAACAAGACTTAAGAATAACAGAATCTGGGGCGATGGGTATTTTGGTATGGGAAGCAAGCTCCTTGTTTGGCCAGTAGGTAGGTTAGCCAAATATTGCCTTTGAAGTTTGAACTGCGATGCCCCAATATTCCATTAGGCATGTTTCGTAAGCGAAACCTCAGAGAAATCATGATTAAGCAAAACAGAAAAGAGAGAGAGAGAGAGAGATAGGTACTACACTTCGCCAGTTCAATAACATATGTGCTGGCCGAAACTGGGAGTAGCTAGCTAGCTAGCGCTTTAGGATTTCTCAATACATATATCCAAGGTAAAATGTACAGATCGATAGAAGAAAGAACATTATGTTATCAAAGTTATTGACGACAGCCTCAATACATCCAATCTTCTTCTTTAAAGGTAACCCTTGACTCAAACCGGCCGATTACACTCTCGAACTGCTGAGATCAAGTTCAGCAAAGAAGAGTAGCATATCATCTTTCATCGAATGGCAATAGAGGATGCTCCATGAAAGCTTGTATATATAGCCAACCACTAGCCGGGCAGAAGATTAAGCAGAAACGTTCCACGGCCTGCTTGTACAAAAGGCGATAATACATATAGGGAAATGCTATGAAAGGAAGCATCAATGTGCCACACTCAAGCCTAACCAAATCATGAGATTGACTATACATGCATTCAGGTTGCCGACTTAAGGTTCACAATGAACACATCCTCTTGTCCTCCTCAAAGCTATGAAGTTTGCTGCTTGAAGGTACAGAGTGTGAAAGAATGAGGTTTGAGTTTACTGCAATTAATGGACTGCCATTTTGAAGTTGAGCCTTGGAGCTCTTGGCAGCTTGTGGGTCGGCGGCCTAACGTATGTGGGCTGTGAAGCTGAGCTAGACCTCCAGTAACCTAATCTGTGGGGCTCTTTCTGCTAGGCCACTCGCATCGTGTTCAAAATGCGAGTGGGCTGTAATGCGGCGGTTGGCCCAGGGAACGACGCCACGGTGTCTTGGAACGGAACGGAGCGGGAGCCCGTGACGCTAGAATCGATCGATCTCTATCGACTGCTGTTTTGTTTTGGTTACTTTCTCTTTCTTTTTTCCCCAAGGGGTACGCCACGGATGCATGTCACATTTAGGGTCTATTTAGTAGGGATTCAGTTTCACCAGCTGAAAATTTTAACTTCATCAGATTCGTGAAACTGAAGCTGTGAGTACATTAAGAGCTTGTTTGGTAGAGTTCCAGATTCCAATTTCATTTGAAATCTGAAACTTGTAAGTTAAAATAAAGTGAATTAAATTTATATTTTTGGTCTAAAATGTAAACAAGATGATCTATCTAAACACTCTTAATGTCTTTACATCTTTAGTTTCATGAATCTGGTGAAGCTAGAATTTTCAATTTCACCAGATTCATGAATCTGGAGAAACTGAAATCCTGCCAAACACATCCTAAGAGTGTTTAAATGAATTATCCTGTTTACATTTTAGACTAAAAATATAAACTTAATTCACTTTATTTTAGCCTACAAGTTTCAGATTTCAGATTAAGCTAAAATTTAGAGCTCTACTAAACAGACCCTCACATGCCACGTGTATATACATGTGTGCGTGTAACTTACATACGTTGAAGAAGTAATCAAGGACTCTACAACTTCTGAAGCGTTGGAATATGCTGTGTGTGCGTACCTGTTTTTACTTATGATTAGTACTTCTATACATCAAATCTTTTAATACAAGTTACACAAGTCTTAAAGCAGATGAATGAGTGAGTAATCATCATCTACTTTTTAATTCATGTTTTAATATTTGTATATTAATTTTTAAGTAGAATACATTGAAACATCTCCCTTTAATTATCCTAGTGAGGCATGAGAAGTTTGGCTCCGGGATCGAACCCTGGTGCGTTATTTGAGCAGTAGTACATGCCTGGTATCACGCTTCTTAAGTTCGCTTTATCTGCTCTAACTCAGCATGTAACTTGGGGTCATGTTTGGATCCTGAACTAATTATTAGCTGGTTAAAAATTAGTCCTAGTTTATCTAAATAGGAAGACTAATAGGTGGGCTAATTTTTAGCCAACCTCTCAACTAACAATTAGGGGGTGTTTGGGACAGCTCCAGCTCCACTAAAATCCATGGAGTTGAGTTGGTGGAGTAGGGTATTTCTAGCTTCAGAAATTTGTGGAGTTGGAGCTGTGGATACATTAAGAGTGTTTAGGTGGGTCATCTTGTTTATATTTTAGACTAAAAATATAAACTTAATTTACTTTATTTTAACTTACAAGATTCAGATTTGAGGTGTAGCTGAGATCTGTTGCTATGCCAAACAGGGCCTTAGTCCATTAGTTGGTGGGTGGGAGCTAATTTGGACTAAAAGCATGTAACACGCTGGGAAAAGTCTGAAATACCCTCGCCATTATGAGGGATAGATATATTATGAGGGACAGACATACTTTTCAAAGAAATTAGCCCAACTATTAGCTATGTATCTAAACAGCCTTGGGCTAATTTTAGATGGACTAATTGTTAGCTGGCTAACAATTAGCTCTAGCCATTAGCCAGCTAACAATTAGCTCTAGTCCATCCAAACATGGCCTTATTCTGTTAATGCGAAATTTAAAGTGGTTATTACAATCATTATTAGCAAAAGGTGACAGTTTGGCCCTCGTCATCGCTTGTGCTATTGAGAGTAATCCTCTGTAAGAATCAGTTATAACTTGTTTTTTAGGCTTGAAAGATATCACTTATACCCCATTTCATGTTTTTTAGGGACCTTTACTGGGTGTAGGTGTCACAACAATTAACCGAGAATAGCCAATTGGTTGTTTTTAAAAGATGATAATAGCCAACCGTGTTTCATCCTACTGAGTGGTGGGGACTGGACAAATAATGTAGGGAGTTTTTTTTTGGTAATTATGTATGTACCATAGAGAATTAGAGATCCCATTTTTATTCCTTCTTTTTTAATACAAAAAGGCCATTTTTAATGTAAGAACATAAGTTTATGATTGAGAATTTAATGACTCAATTATGTACTTGGCAGTCGGTGGAATGTAGTAAGGATGCGTTTGGTTGTCTGGATGAGGTTGGATAGGATATGGCCATTCAGTCTGGATGGGATGTAGTCATCTAGGTGACTGTTTGATTAGGTGGATAGGGATGAGCCAATTTTTTGTTTGGTTGAGTGGATGGATGAGTTAGTTATAATCAAGGTTTCGAATTTCAGTTTGAAATTTATGGACAAAATTTAACCAAAATTGGAACTTTTTGAAATGTTCGGATAAAATTTGACCACAATTTAAATTTTTGGACAAAATTTGAATTTCAAACAAAATATCATTGAAAATTGAATTTTCGAATAAAATTTGACCACATTTTAACCAAAAATTGAATTTGACTGAGTATACTTTGGCAAAATTTGAATGAGTTTACCTCTGAATACAGCAAACTGGATGAGCTCGTCCAATATTTTTTGGGAGATAGCTCTATCCAACGTATTGAGAGAATATTTCAAAAACAAAAAGATAACTTCAAATAAAAGATAACATATCCCATCCATCCTTGTCCACCCAATCAAATGCTACCAAAACCATTTTTGTCTGGTCAATGCCGAGACAAAGCCGTGTAGAGCCCATGACCGGCAAACACCAACCCAAAGAGCAAAAATCCGCAATCCAACGCGCGATGCCACCGGCTCGCCGCCTCTCCCACCACGCGGAGGTGGAAAAGCGCGGGCAGCACGAAGGAGAGCAGCGCGCACACCGTGCTCCCGACGAAGGAGGCGAACGACCCGAACGACGGCACGAAGCACGCCACCACGGCCAGTGCGGTCACCACCGCGACGCGGCTCAGGTGCAGCGCCGCCCGTTCGACGACACCACCACCACGGCAGCGCTTCCGCAGCCACCCGCCGGGCGCGAACAGCCGCGCCTCGATGATCTCGTGGATCGGATGCATCATGATCGGGAACGTCAGCGCCAGCGCAATGCACAGCACGACCTGCCAAAAAGAATCATCACGAACACACGAAACGAATCATATGATCATGTTTGATCAATCGACATCTTGATGAAGATCTAGCTCGTGCATGGAGATTTTGCTGACCTTAACCGCGGCGGTGGACCAGTTGTTTGGAAGATTCAGAGTTACGATGTCCTTGGTGGCCTCGCCGTAGGCGAGGTAGCCGCACACGCCGAAGCTGACGTACACGACGGTGACGCCAGCGATGGCTTGGAGGAGCACCGACCGGAACTTGCTCCGGTCGGACATGGACGCTGTCAGAGTTCACCGGAGTGACAACCCTCCTGGTCGCCGGTGATCTCCTGCAAGCGCACACAAAACTCACGCAAACACAGAATGCACACAATGAACACGATCTTGTTTTGGTGCTGCAAGCAGTACAGCTTTTCTCATTGTATTAAGCAAACTTAAATACTGGAAAGAACCGAGTGTTTACAAGGAAACAAACTGAGTAAGGAAACTACTCAACTAAACTTGGCAAGGAATATCTCCCGCCATTACAGTAAACAAACTAGGCAACAAAAGCTCTGATTACCTACGCTAAAACTGGATACTAGTAAAGAGAGGTGCACAAGGATTATTCAACAAATCTCCTCCTAAGACTTGTGCACACAAATATTACACAGGTTGAATGCCAATCTTGGTGCACAGTTCTTGAAACTTGACTCTGCCGAGTGATTTTGTCAGAACATCACCCAACTGCTCATTAGTTCTTATGAACTTCACCTCAATCAGCCCAGAATGTGCATACTCCCGAATCAAATGAAATCTGATATCAATATGCTTGCTCCGGTCATGATGCACTGGGTTTTTGATTAACGAAATAGCGGACTTGTTATCCACCATTAGCACCGCCTGCTCTGGCAATCGAATCCGTGATCTCGGCTAGCGACAGTGCCGACCATATACCTTGGCATGCAGCAGATTGCAAAGAAGAATGTACTCAGACCTCACAACTAGACATAGCTACTACCTTTTGTTTTGTTGATTGCCAACCGATTGGGCTGTCTCCTAGGAAGAAAATGACTCAGAGGTGCTCTTCCTGTTGTCCAAATCCCACTAGGTCACTATCATTTGAAACCCAAAAGTTCAGCTTCTCCTCTATTCTTCACGGGATAGAAGAGTCCCCATTGCTTGTCCCAACTATGTATCGCAGAATGTGCTTTACAAATTGCTAGGTGCTCCTCGTGAGGCTCTTCCATAATCTGCTCACATACCCAACCCAATAAGCCAAATCGTGCCTGTATTGACCAAATATCTCAAACTCCCAACTAAGCTCCCAGTGATTCGGTGGCATCTACACAGGACTGCTTTGCTTTCTGCTAAGCTTCAGTTTTGCTTGCATAGGGACTTCACATGAATTGCGATCGCCATACCACCCTTCTCAAGAATCTTCCTTGCATAGCTTCCTTGAGACAGAGTGATCCCTCCTACATCTTGCTTCACTTCAATGCCTAGATAGTAAGTGAGCAACCCAAGGTCACTCATCTTGAATATCTCTGCCATTTGGGTCTTGAACTTGTTGATGCTATTGCTGCTTGTGCCTGTAATCACCAAGTCATCCACATAGACACCTACCACAAGCCTTTCAGCACCCTTCCCACGGTAGTAGAAAGCATGTTCTGAAGGGCATCTTGTGAACCCCAGAACACTCATCTTCTCATCTAATTTTTGATTCCAGGCACGAGGAGCTTGATGCAAACCATACAGAGCTTTGTGTAGTTTGAATACCTTATGTTGTTGACCAGGTTGTGCAAATCCTGGCGCTTGTTCCACGTATACCTCCTCCTGGAGTTCGCCGTTCAGGAACGCCGTCTTCACGTCCATATGATGGACTTGCCACCCTTTGTGTGCTGCTAATGCTAACAGCAACCGCACCGCCTCCATGCGCGCCACAGGAGCAAACACCTCGTCGTAGTCGACCCCATGACGTTGTGCATATCCTTTTACAACGAGCCGCGCCTTGTGCCGCACCACAGCACCGCGCTCGTCCTTCTTCACCTTGTACACCCACTTGAGTCCGATGGCACGCCGGCCAGGCGGAAGCTCAGTAAGTGTCCACGTGTGGTTCTCCTCAATTGCTTGCAACTCCTCCTCCATCGCCCGGCGCCAACAGGGGTCTTGTTTCGCCTGGATCAGCGACCCAGGCTCCTCCGCGCTCATCACAAAGAGCTGCCCGCCACCCAGATCACGCACCGCATACCCAGGTGGCGAGGCAGGACTGATCAGGTTATCTATTGTGCGAAATCGGAGTGGTACCTCATCATCATGATCTGCATCCAGCCCCTCGTCTGGCTCCGCAGGTGGTGTGGCGAACTGGATTGTCGGAGGAGCGGTGTTTGCTGTTGCTTGACATAGTTGGAGGTGTTCCAGGCTCCATTTCAATCGGCACTCCCGACTCGGTTGCTGAGGATGTAGCCACAGGCGACTCGGGTGCTGCCTCCTCTTCAGCAGTTTGTCCTGGCATCACTCGGTGCTGAACAGTGAAGGAGTCGCTGCCGTCATGGTCTGCGCCAGTGCTGGTCTTGCCACCTCCAGACCAGTCCCACTGTGCAGATTCGTCGAAGATCACATCACGCGTCACATGGACACGCTTTGTGATTGGTTAAATGGCTTGATAGGCCTTGGAACCCGCTTCGTGGCGGCGAAGATCATCTTGCGGCCACGATCTTCCAGCTTCTTTAGGTGAGGCGTCGTGTTCTTGACGTAGACGATGCAGCCGAACGTCCGCAAGTGATGGACGGCCGGCTTCTTCCCATACCACGCTTCGAATGGTGTCATGCCCTCCACGGACTTTGTCGGCACCCGATTCAGGAGGTAAACGGCAGTCATTACCGCCTCACCCCAGAACCAACCCGGCAGCCCCTTTGCCTTTAGCATGCTACGAGCGGTGCCGAACAAGCTGTAGCGTTCCGGCCGGCGACGCCGTTGCTCACTGCGGGGAGTATGGAGCTGTCGATTGCTGCTCATTAACGCCATCGGTATGCAATACTCCATGAATTCCTTGGAAGTAAACTCCCCTCCACGATCCGTGCGGAGCGCCATCAACTTGCAGCCGGACTCGCCTCTGCCTGCGCTTGAAAGTTCTTGATGGCGGTACCGCCGACGATCCTTCGACCAATGTCTGAACGCCCACATGAAACGGCTTCGATCGTCGACAAGAAGCAGGAAGTAGTTGTTACCGCTTGGCGTTGCAGGTGTCACCGGCCCACACAGATCACCATGGACCAGCTCGAGTGTGAGCTCCGCGCATCAAGGCTGGTCCGAAATCGGCGTTAAATCTCGCTTGCGGCCGAGACACGCCTCGCAGAGCTGGTCCACCTGCTCGATGGCGGGCAGTCCGCGGACCAGTTCTTCAAGCGCCATCTTCCGCAGCACCGGCATGCTGATATGGCCGAGCCTGGCGTGCCACCGCCAGGCGTTCTCCTCGCCCCGCACCGCAAGGCACACCGCCGTGCTATGTCGACGTTGAGCACGTACAACCGGTTCCTTGCGCGCGCGATCCTCGCCAGCAGACGTCCGTTTGGCTCGCGGATACTCATCACGCCATTCTTGATATGGACGTCGTATCCCACCTCGTCGAGCTGCCCCACACTCACGATATTCGCCGTGAGCTGGGGAATGAAATAGACGCCAGAGAAAGAGCGGTGTTCGCCATTCTTGCCTTTGAACAGACAAAGGTTACCACGCCTTCGATCTCGCCACCGAAATCGTCGCCGAACCGCACCGTCCCCTTTTGCCGCCGTGTTCGAGATCCGCTTGCGCCCGGACCTCGACATGTGATTCGTGGCCCCAGTGTCGCAGATCCAGGACTTGGAGTCGCGCTCCTCCTGCGCTCCACGGTGGATGAAGACCTTCTCCTCCTGCAGGTGAACTGGGCCACCGAACCTTGCCGCCTTATTTATTCCGCGGCCGAGAGTTCACGCAGTGCGTCTGCGCCCGCGCCGATTTGGGTGCGCCTGGGCCCGCGGCGCAAGGTGGTGGTGGAGGGCATGACCGCGCAGGGAACAAAGACCGAGCAGGGGACGAAGACCGCGCAGGGCTTGAGGATCTTGATTGTGGCGGCGTGAGAATCGGCGCTAGGGAGACACGATGTGGGGAATTCTTGGCGTTGCCCTCAACAGCATCAGAGTCTCCTCCTCCTTTTCCTCTTGAGTCACGTGTGCCTGCTCCTTTTTGGGCTTGGAGCGGCAGTCACGGGCCCAATGGCCCATTTTTCCGCACTTCTTGCACTGGTCCTTGCCGATTTTGTTGGAGTTCACCTGCCCAGAAGAAGACGACGCGCTCGAGCCACCGCCTCGACCTTTCCCGCGTCTGCCTCCGCGACGGCCGGAACTGCCTCCTGTGCCTCCACTCATTGCTTATCCGCCTCATATTTGCTTCCACCGCGCCTCCCACGCTTCCTCCGTCAGGTACAACTGCCCATTGTGATGGACCGTTGAAGACGGCACCTCAAACTCGGCCTCGGCTGCCTTCAGCCGGCCTGTCGCCTCCGCCAATGTGAGTGTGGACACATCCAGGAGTGTTTGGATGGCGACCACGATCTGCTTGAGTCGGGACGGCGCACTCCTCAGGAACTTCTCCACAACCTTTTGCTCTTCAACCGGCTCGCCGAGCGTCGCCAGATGCGACACCATGCCGCTCAGGCGCAGGGAGAAGTCCTCGACGCTCTCGTCCTCCTTGAACGCCGCCATGTCGAATTGTCGACGCAGATTCTGCGCCGTCGACTTCTTCACTCGATCATCGCCGATCCGCATGGTTTTGATTGTCTCCCATGCCTCCTTCGCCGTTGCTTTGTCTGCAACAGACGCCACCATCTCCGCTGGGACAGCGCTTGCGAGAACATCGAGCGCCATCATGTCCTCCTGCGGATCACCGCCTCCGGTTTCCACCGCCGTCCAGAGTCCCCTTGCCTTCAACTTCACCTTCATGAGCAAAGCCCAATCTGAGTAATTCGTCTTGGTGAGTGCGGGGTAGCTAGTCCCGCCGCCCACCTCACGAATTACTCTTTGGACCATGGCTCCGCCAGAGTTCTGGGTGGTGTTGTCGCCGGTGCGCGGTGGTGGTAGTGTAGGGCCAGTCATGGTAGCTCTGATACCACTTGTCAGAGTTCACCGGAGTGACAACCCTCCTGGTCGCCGGTGATCTCCTGCAAGCGCACACAAAACTCACGCGAACACAGAATGCACACAATGAACACGATCTTGTTTTGGTGCTGCAAGCAGTACAGCTTTTCTCATTGTATTAAGCAAACTTAAATACTGGAAAGAACCGAGTGTTTACAAGGAAACAAACTGAGTAAGGAAACTACTCAACTAAACTTGGCAAGGAATATCTCCCGCCATTACAGTAAACAAACTAGGCAACAAAAGCTCTGATTACCTACGCTAAAACTGGATACTAGTAAAGAGAGGTGCACAAGGATTATTCAACAGACGCCTCCAGAGCCAGCGTCAAGCAGAAGCCCTCGAAGCAGAACACGGCGACACCGCATGCGAACGGGACGCCCCAGAGCCCAGCGAACGCGCTCCGGTCCGCGAACGGCTGTCCGCGTCCAGCAAGAAGCTGGAGGTCCTCCTTGACGACGGTGGCCACGGCCAGGACGGTGCACGCGTCGGCGAGGATGCTGAACGGCGCGAGGGACGACAGCGAGCGGATGAAGGAGAGCGCGGCCTGGGCCGGCAGAATAAATGCGAGGACGACGGTGGCCGGCGAGATGGGGCCGCCGCTGGGGAAGACGGAGAAGATGTTCTGGCCGATGAAGACGAGGTAGGCGACGGAGCCACCGGTCTGGGAGAGGATGATGGTGGCTTCTGTGAAGCACCGGCCAATAGGGCCGAAGCATTTCTCACCCAAATCTCCATAGGTGTAGTTGCCGTGCTGATGCTGGTGGTGCTCCTCTGTTTCTTGCTCTCTTAGCTTGTCTCTGCAATCCAACTTCAGAACGAACGAAAAAAATACTGAAGTTGGTGAGACTAATTCACCGCATAAAGATCGGATTAAGCGAGTAAAAGCAACTGTTCGTGAAGCTGATTGAATCCTGAGAAATCCAAGTAAAAACAGGGGGAGAACATGGAGGAGCAGATATGTAATACTGACAAGCAGGAGCATGCAGTAGAAGGTTGCGGCGCCGGCGCCGGCGACGCCGAGAGCGCCTGCGAGCCAGCCGGCGGTGCGGAAGGCGTAGGGCAGGCCGAGCACCCCGGTGCCGACGATGGACACGACGATGTTCCCCAGCGTCTGGGCGGGCGTCGCGCCCCTCCTCCCCTCCAGCAGCGGCACCTTCGCCTCCGGCGCCATGGACGGATGAACACTCAGCTGCAGTTTGAGCTTGAAATGCTGCCACTTTCTGCGTGCTTAGCAACAAAAGACACATCCTATTTTCGCGATGTTTTATTCTTGGATGGGACGCGCACAGGGATGAGGATCATCGGCAGGTGGCGTGTGTGGGGTAGGTCTGAACATTGTCGAGCTGTGTTGTGTCATTGTGTGTCGTCTGGATCTTGTCGAGCTTTCGCGGTTGGCTCGACGGGTCCGAGTGGGTGGATGTGGATCGACGACGGCACTGGCGTGGGCGCGTGGCAAGGGAAAGCCACATGTTACACATTCTTTTGTCATCTAGCATCACGACCGAGCAGGAAATGCAGAATAGAACAGACCAAATGATAACATTAGCGACCTGATTATGCGCCTGGTGCTATTTTTTTAAAACAAAAGCAGCGCTTTTATGCACGTCTTTTTAATATAAGTTACACAAATAATTATTATTTACTTGTTATTTATATTTTAATATTTATGTAACTTTATATTGTGCGCATGTAACGTCTCCTTTTGCTTTGCTTATTTCAGAGGGGGTTGAGATCAGAAGGTAAAACACCGAGCCGACTCATGAGCCAAACGCGCTCAGCGGCAAATTACTACCAACCTCACGAGCCACTGACCTCGTGGCCCGGCCCACCCAATGCCCGGCCTTGCCAGTGCTACCCAACCCATGGCTGCACCCGAGGCAAAAGCCAAGCAATTCCTTCCCTAACCTAATCCCTCCTCACTCCTCGAGCCCTCACTTTCTTGGCCAGCGGCTGGCGGCTTGGTGCCTTGGTGGCCCGTGGCGCTGCCGCTGGCTCTCGTGCCTCGGCCGTCGCCATTCCCGTGAGCTGGCGGCTTGGTACTAGCCTTGAGTGGCCCGTGACGCTTTCGTCGCTTTCAAGCGCTTCATTGCCGCCATTCCGTAGACGCCGCCCGCTCGGCCATCCATGAACCGCGATCGCGAGGATCGCCCGTCGGCCCCGGCGCCCATTCGTCCGCGATCGCAGGGGATCGGCGATCGCCGCATCTTCCGATCTTGAACTCTTCGCTTCCTTCAACGACACCTTCAGCCATTCGGCTTCATCGTGACTTCGTGAGATGCCGCATCCCTTCCCCTTTTTCCATTCTTTGTGAGATGGATGTGTTGGTATGTAGTAATTACTCTTGTATTGGAGTCATTGTGATGTTATCTGCGTGTAATAATGTGTGAGCTTGAATTTGTTGTGTTATGCTTCTATACATATTTTCCATAAAGAAATCTAGCTTCAGTTGAGAGCTATGTCGCTTCTTGAGTTTGGTTGATTGAGCTATGACAGTTTGGTTGATTGAGCTCGATTTGTGCAATGGTGATGGTCTATATATATTGCATCTGTGGTTATTTGTTGTTTAAATTGTAAATGGCACGAGTGATGTATGCTCAAGATGAATCACCGCCTTTTGCAATCGATTTGCCGAGTCATGCATATCTATTATCTCTTCGAGTACTATGATCACTAATCGATATATGTATAATTGTATAGTTCGAACATTTACCAAATACCTGTTGAAGTATTTGGAACATTGCATGGCAATGCATGATTGTTCTTTGATTAGTGTTAGAAATTGTTTATCTGAGCTTGCTACATGCACTGTGAATTGCTTGATGCTTATTTCTCAACATACAACTTCGTCATTATCGCACTGGCTCTATGAGCTAACGAGCCGACTCATGAGCCGACCTCGGCCGAGTCGGCCGGTTTTTCGAGCTCGTCGAGGGCCGAGCGAGCCTGGCTCGGCTCGCCATATCAAGCGAAGTCAAGACGAGCCGAGGCTCGGCTCGGCTCATTGCTTCAACCCTATTGGTGGCGGCAGTCTATTTTTCCTAGTCCACCATATCTCCAATAATGACTAGTCATTATAGCTAATTATTCTTTCCTGATTTACAGCCAGCCATATCTATCTAAATATGGCTGATTATTATAGCAAGATCTCTGATTATTACTCATAATTAATAGCCGGCCAATCATTCCTTTTGTACTCTATATATGTTGTACAGTTTTCACATAATTAATCAAGAGAATTCATTCAAGATCTCCTATATCATGCCATCGCGGCGAATGAACTTGACGAACTGATCAATAAGTGACGGACCGATGTACATGGCTCTCGCACAGGTCGAGCGCCATGGTCGATAATCGCGCTGCGGAAGGATAGCTGAGCGCGACACCCACCGGTGCCGTGACCCAATGGCCGCCGGCCAGTTGGACGTGAACAAAGCGTACGACGCTTCGGCGCGGTTGCCCGGCGACACCGGTGGGACGTTGTCGGCGGTGAGAGAGTCATTGACATACCCTTGAAGATAAGCGAGTTGATCCAGCTGAACGTCGCGAGAGAGAGGAACGACGCGGCGGCGAATGGCGTGGCAGGCGCCTCGGCGCTAGTGTTTTCTAGTTCACCTTCATGGGCTTCGGCGTTATGGCCGGTGAAGTCAGTGATGGCTAGGTACGCTGGAGGCATGGAAACGAGTAGGCCGGCAAAGGCAAGAGGGTCATCTGGGAAGAGCAGCGAACTGTCGCACGCAGCGCCGAGGGCGGTGGCGATCCAGAAGACGCGGATGTGCAAAGGCTGGGTGGCGGCGGTGGCCCCTTTCTCTGTGGCGACTGACCACGCGGTCATAACGTGCACGACAAGGAAGAACGCGAAGAAAGAGGACGGGCGACGCCGCAGCGAAAACGATGGACGCCTAACGCTGACAGCGTGAGCGCTGGTCCGAATGGCGTTAACCGGCGAGAGCGCCTCATGCTCGGGGAAAGCCCTTGTGTCGTCCCTGCGAAGGCGGTGGATAACGAGGACGAGCGAGGCGACGAGAAAGACGAGGTCGACGGCGTCGAGGAGCACGCACTGCGGGCATGGCGAGAGGAAGAGGAACGCAAGCTGGTAATATAAATTGCAAAAAAGGATAAAAATGATTTATTGATTTTTGAGATTGGTAATATATATTGCTACGTACAATATATTTGGTTTTAATTCATACCGGAGAAGAAACTATAAAAACTTTTGTAATTGGAAAAAATAGATGTTTGAACTTGTAGCATTTTTTTTATTGCTTGACCTTTATGTTTCGTTACCAATTTTATTTTTCGTAGTAACGTATGGGCATTGATCTAGTAACCCCTAAAATCTTAGTGCTTGTTGGCGTCACCTGTGTAATTCTGACATATTTATATAATAGTTTTTATCATTATTAGAAGATACTGATATGTCTTATCAATTTTTAAAACTTTTGGTACCTCTTATTACTCTTACACTTTAAATTTTTAATACCTTTTTACTAGATCAAGATTTTGTTTGTTTGGGGTTTTTCACCGATTTAAAAGTAAAAAAGCCTAAATTTAAACAAATATATTGTTTTTACCTGGGTTTTTTCAAAAGCCATAAATATCTAATAATTAAAATCCAAAAACCACCAAAGAGTTTTTTCATGCTTATTGAAGGTTGATCTTAAACTAATATCACTAACTAATCTCTACTATATAAAGCAAGTGTTTCTTCCGACGTCACTTCATTAGAATTACCCAACTTTACCATTGTTAGTGCTCTTTGCAAATAAATTTTTTATCGCAAATTGAGTTTCAACCATTTTACATTCAGATTGAATAGTATTATTCAAACAAAATTAGTGCTTTTTGTAAATAAATTTTTGTCACGAATTGAGTTTTCGTTGTAACGCATACGAGCACATGACTAGTATCATTAATGTTAAGGTAAATTTATCCATATGTAACATGTATGAAATCTAAACAAAGAAACCCTTGTATACTATACTTTAAAGTGGTACGGATTGTCGGGCATTGAGTCATGCCACGTCACCTTCTTCACGGAGAGGTCCTCTGGAAAATTGAAAATTGCATTTAGGTATTTTTAGTGGTTTTTTAATAAAATAGACCCGAAAAAATTTCAAAATTACGTTAGTTCCCTCCGTGGTTTACATTTAGATCCTCCTGGTGTTTTTTAGCGGAACGAACCCCGGAAAAAATATATTATTTTATGTTTCTCTACAGTTAAAAAAAACACAGATTCGTCGAAGCTTATAGTAACCCATGGATTCACTAACAGGTCGTAACCACGGTTTTCTAAAAAAAAACACTGATTCGTCGAAAGTTTATAGCAACCTATAGATTTGCTGACGGGTCTTAACGACTTATTTTTTAAAACAAATACGAAAACCGAAAATACGATCAAATTTCCCGAATTGTGTAAAAAAAAAAACCACGGTTTTCTAAAAAAAACACAGATTCGTCAAGGGTTTATAGTAGCCCGTAGATTCGCCGACGGGTCCTAGCTACGGTTTTCTAAAAACAACACAGATTCGTCGAAAGTTTATAATAGTTCATGAATTCGCCGACGGGTCCTATCGAGCTATTTTTTAAAAAAAAATACGAAAACCGAAAATACGACCAAATTTCTTACCGACTCATTTTTTTTAAAAAAAATACAAAACAAAAATATGACGAAATTTCTTAAATTTTTCACGTTACATCAACATGTGTGTGACGCAGCATAGCGCGTTATGCTAACTATTAGATACCAATGATGGTAAAAACATCTCCGCGTCTGTTTCGCCACGTTGCTTGTTTAACTAGTCAACTCACCTCATCATCATTCGTGTGACGTGTCCATCCGAGGAGGACAGCACGTTCACCCGATCCCCAATGTTGTGCGCCCCTGCCGGCGGCCGCGCAGCGGGGCGCAGCGCCGCCGGAAGCAACCGCCGCCGCCGTCGACAAGCCGGCCTGTGGCGCCGTGCCGGTGTCGAGGTCGATCATGGAGCGGTGGAAGACGGACGACGTGCCGGCGCGGGCTCGGCTGCTGCTGCGGGCGCTCGCGTGGCTCTTCTCCCGCCTCGCCCTCGTCGTCATGGCGTCCGGCGCGCACGGCGGCACTCAAGACTTCAACCACTACCCGGAATACAAGTTCAGAAGTTCTCAACTCAATCAACTCCCTCTCCACTACATTACAGTTTGTCAACCGCCATCGTTTCAGCTTACGATCCTTTCTTGTCCGTGCAGCTACTGCCTGGGCATATCGATCATCGTGCCCCTGTACACCATGGCGCAGGTCCTGATCGACGTCGACAGGCTCAGCTACGGGCGCGACCTCATCACGGTGAGGAAGGCGGCGGCCACCGTTGACCTCGCCGGAGATCAGGTGGGTTCATGTGGTCATGAGCAGGAGCATTTGCACGGAATTCGCAACGCTCCAACCACCGACTTGACCACGTCCCTTTCCTTAGAAGCTCTTGTATATAGTATACATGATTCTTCCCTGCGTCACATTACAGCATTGTGCAAGATTGCCTCCATTATTTCCTTCTCATTCATTAGTTAAGAAAAGGTACGCGTATTGGATCAAAGGAACTCTAGTATTATTGTCAGTCACCTATTACATGGCACATGGCCTCATAGTGAGGGGGATAATCACAGCAGACTAGCACATTCTGCATTGCAAGGATGCCGGCCTCGGTAGACAAATCTACTTTAACCAAAACAACAGTTAATAATTTACATAGATCCGAAGAATATGGTCTCCTCGGAACATGACTACCATCAACAGCCTTTGCTGCTGAGAGAGGCAAGCATACATACAAAAGAATGCAGAGAAGAATGCAAAAAGGACATAAATGTATGGACATATACTATACACAGGACTAACAATGCTGCCCAAAGATGACATGGCTGTGCAGCCTGTCCAGGATCTTCTTGATGATTTGGCACCTTTCTGCCATGAAAACACCAGAGCAAAAATTGGGTGTTTATGTGTCACTCCAATTATCGCCATCTTCGTCGTCGCTTCCCACTGCCTGCTCCATAATATAATCGTATGTAAGGGATAAGTAATCTGAAGAAATTAACATCAAAATGGAATGTTAACTGTAGAGGGACAACCTGGCGTATGGCATTTGCTTTCTCTATTATTGCAGCAACTTTCAAGTTTCTAGTAGAGGCTCTAGCAGGGGTTCTGATGGCTGTCGGCTTAGCAGAACCCAATGGTTTTAGGTTGAAGGTCTGATTGAGAGCAAACAACGAACAAATTAGAGAGAGAGAGAGAGAGAGAGAGAGAGTTTGAGATATATACAGAATTTTATTTGCCAACCTTGTTCCTTATCTGCTCTAGCAACAAGTTTCTCTCATTGGGCTTTGGCTTATCAGTTGGGGCCGCAAGTTCTGAAACCTTCCGCATCTGCAAAAATATAAATGACGTTAAGGTAAACACAGGAAACATAAGTACAGCACACAAGAATGTTTACAATGAAGGCGGTCAACTACCGTGCTTCTATCATGAGCAGCAACAGCATCGACCAGTGGATTCCTTGGGATGTTTTTTATTGAAATTGGCTTTCTGATTAACCGATGATCTGTGACCTCTGGTTCAAATCGGCTCTTTTCCACCGAAATGCCATAATTAGGATGAAGCATCTGAGGTCCAACGGTCCATCCCATCACCGGTGGTTGCTTGGCATGCGCATTGCTGCCTTCATCAAGGTCACCAACATATTTACTTTGATCACCGGGCCACACCACAACCGGGCTTGGCTGATGTACATGTTCTCTCTTCAAATTATGATCACCATGTGGATAATCTTGAGATACTATTGATTCTGCACCAGTCGATGGGCCTTCAGACTGACCTTCCTTGGAGTTCTCCGCATTTTGTTCTTGTAAATTTTGACCCTCATGGCTATTTCCTTCTTCCAACACTGAACCTGGTGCAGCATGATTTGTTGTGCCTGAAGGTGCTCCACTTGCGATAGACTGATCTTTCAGATTCTTCTGTTCATATGATGCATTTGCACTATGATCTTTATTGTCTGAAGCCTCTGAGAACGATTGACCATGCTCAGGTTGCTGGTAACAACCATTTTCAGAAACATGCCCTGGTGTTGAAGAGCTCATTGTGTATAAGTGCACGCCACCCGTGGCATTGTGATCATCCACTGTTTTATCATCCTCTGATGCAGCTTGATATGTATGACTGGGATGCTCACTATTTTCTGAAGTATCTGAAGATAAGATGCACCGTTGAGGACCCTGCTGTAGCATTCCATGTTCATGAGTAGGAAATGGAAGCAAAGCAGTTCCATCTGTGGCCCCAATGTCATTTAGATGTTCTTCAGCCTCTGTTGCTGATGAAGACATAGCCCCATTATGCTTAATGTTCTCACAACCCTCTGAAAATGGTCGGTCATGTTCAGTCCTTACAACATCAGTTACTGCTGGAAGTGTAGATAATCTTCCAAGTTCTACCCTTTGATCATTATTGTCTACCATAGAATTCTGATACCTCTCTTTGATCTCCTGAGAGTAAACTGGTGCTGTTAGTTCTACCATTCCATTAAGTGAACCTAGCCTATTATCAATCTCTGGGCTTGATGCAGGCAAAACAGGATTTGTTCTTACAGGCTCAGGCATATGGCCTTCCGTACTCAGAAGTTCTAGGCGAGGCCTTCCAAGCCTCCATTGAAGAGGAGGGAGAGGCGGTGGTTTTTGAGGATCTTCGTAGGAAACATTTGTAAATGGTTCAGTGGGTGATGAAACAGTAGAATACAGGTATTTTTCCTCAGTACTAGGCATGACAGAAGCCATTGTTGATGTCTCAGCAAGTACACCTGAATTTGAAGAACACGGTGCAATTTGGGAATCAAATTCAGTTGAGCAATAAGATCCATTATCTGATTTCATTCGGACATTGCATGATAGAGGCCCATCTGGTTCACCAACCTTGTCATCATTCAAGGAACACGGAACAATTGCCGAATCCAATTCAGGGGATGAACAAGCTTCCTGCTCTAGCTCTACTGGAAGAACATTTATTGATGTAGCGGCATCTAGTTCATCAATCTTATCATTAACTGAAGAACATGGAGTAATTGGGAATCAAGACCACCTGCGACATTATCCTCAGACTCAAGTTCCACTAACGCAGAACCACTCAAAGGAGGGCCATCTAGTTCATATATTTTCTCATAAGTCAAAGAACATGGAGCAATTTCAGAATCAAGTTCACCTGGGACACAAACTTCTGGTTCCTTTTCCACTAGAACATCATTGCTTGAAGTAGGGGCATCCAGTTCATCCATTTTTCATTAACCAAAGATATAGCAATTTGAGAAACATGTTCACCTGATATGCAATCTTCTGATTCCTGCTCCACTTCAAGAGCTGTGCTCAAAGGAGGGTCATCTTGATCATCTACCGTCTCATTAATTGAGGAAGATGAAACAATTTGAGAAAAAAGTTCACCTAAGACACGAACTTCTGATTCCCGGGTTAGAACAGGTTTGCTCAAAGGAAGGGCACCCAGTTCATCTATCTCATTAATTGAAGAACATCGAATATCTTGATAATCATATTCATCCAAGCCACATGCTTCCACTACCGGTTCCACTGGTACAGAATTACTCGGGCGAACATCCAGTTCATCTAGCTTTTCATTAATAAAAGCATGTGCCACAAGGTTAGCACAAGTTTCTTGCTCTTCTTTCACTGGAACAACATTGCCTGAAGGAGAGCCAGGTATTTTACTAATCTTGTCATTATCCAACAAACAAGAACCACTATGAGAATCAACCCCAGGCAAGGCATGTCGTTCCTGCTCTAGTTCCAATGGAACAGAAGGGACATAGAGTTCAGGAGTTTTCTCATCGCTGAAAGACTCATGGGATTTCAAGTCAGAATCCACTCCTGGTGTCTCATCATCAGGATCCTCTTTGGCAGAAAAGGGCATCTCGCCTGGTATATCTGTGGTAGATGAATATTCAGCAAGTTGAGGATCCCGCTTAGAACAAACACAGGCTTCCTGGTCTAATCCTGCTGGCAGCACACAGATAGAACAAGGGAACTCCAATTCACTGACCATATAACCATTTGAATTATCATTAGAATCTGAGGATGGTTTATTATCAAAACCTTCAGTGACAGCTGTGAAATCCATCTCACGGTACTCATGGCAGAAGGATCTGAAGTCCTCTTCAGTCATAACTTCTGATGGTAATGGTGCTTCATCAGGTGGAGTTGCAGGTTCCCAAAGGAATCAACAAGTGTATGCAGGCTCTCTTTTGCTCCTGTATTACCATTTTGGGTTAAAATTTCTGAAAGAAAATCCTGTTCTTCAGAGAGACATGGTTGATAGCTCATACTGGGAAACGGATCAGTTTGAGTGCAGCTCACTATGTACCCAGGATCCATGAATGGGTTTGTACCAAAAGAATCTTGAGCAGATGGCTCCCTCACTAAATCTTGATCATCCGATTGTTGTTCCCCCACCATGTTACTTTGCAGGCTTTCTACTGCCCCATCCTTGTCCAAATCACACTGACATGGAACTTCAGCACTAATATTGGTCTCTTCTCGTAATTTCTCCTGACAACCAGATTCTTCTGGAAAATGCAATAATGAAAGATACCGAATATCATCACTGCCACTAAATGCTTCACATGTAGTTTCTAATTCAAATAGCTGGGGAAGATTGTCTGTCTGCAATGCACTTTCCTTAAAGATACGTTCTCTTGATTCATCTAGCGATCCAAGATCTTCACAAGTAGCTTCAACTGTTTCCAAGTCTTCCCTGCATGGAGAACTGGATTGTAATTGTACAACATGCCTAGATTTTTCCTCCCTGGAATTTGTAGCCAGAACTTCTGCTTTCTGAGTACATTTGGCACCATCAGTACACACCTCTTCACAAGGTATCGAGTCATCTTCAAAGGTGCTAGTAGTTGATAGTTCTGCAACCTCAGCATCAACCAAAACTTCACCACATTCCACAGTTTCTCCAATTTCAGTCGATTCACAGTGTTCCATGCAGGAGCTACTGGTGTCAAGTAGAGAGGCGGTGCTAGAATCTAGTGGACCACCAATCAACAATGATTTTGTATCATCATTCAACACACAGGGAGAGGGTGTCCGTGTCTCGTCTACATGAGCTTCTGTGTCATCATGAGGAGGTGATACAGATTCAGTGAGTCCTGGAAGCTCTTGAACATTAGAGAAGTCCCTGGGCACAATAGACACTTGCATAGAATCCTCTTCATGTGTGTTGAGCCTAGTTGAACAAGGCCATTTTCCTAGAGCAATTATTTCTTGATCCTCTGCAACATGCTTATAAAGATCGTCATCTGGTAAAGAGAGTAATTCTTCAACAATTTCATCACCATGTGATTCATACAATGGATTATTCAGCATGCTTGAATGGGTTGTTGCAACTCCTGAATCAAGCTCTACATAAAATAGTTCTTCATTACATCAAGCATTTAAATATAGCAAGGTGTTGAAGAAGGGAAAAAAATGATTTGACTTACCATCAAGATGCCTGTGGATATCATCAGCGTCCAAACCAGTTGGTGTTGTATTCGCAACAATTTCTTCAGGAACTGCAAAATTGTCCAACTTCAAGTCATTCATGTGCATAACAGGGCCCATGTCTGGCAGTGATGCAAGTTTGCCAGGTGAAGTGCTTGCATCTAGAGATGTCTCTTCAAACTGTTTCTTGAACAATTGCATTTCTTCTTGATTGGGTATGGTAGGGTGGAGCAACAAATCATCAGCATTCCCAACTTTGATTTCTTCATCATCTTGTGAAACATCGTTAATTTTGCCAAATATCATAGTAGTATGATCTAACACAAAGTTTTGGCCATGCTCCAATGACCGATATGCTTTTTCAGTGTAATCATTGCTACTGATAGCCAAACCTGCAATGTCAATGCAATATGTTGGTCAAGGAAAAATAGTGAGAAAACTATACCTGAGCAAAGTTGGATTCATCCTAACATATAAGAAGAAAGTTTAATCAAAAGACTTGATACTTAAAGGGGTAAGAATTACCATCCAAGCCACTAGATCTCTGGGGTGATTGTTTATCAGTAACATGGGCAACAACAGCATGATAATCATTAAAAGAGATCAACTGCATCCTGGTTTTGTTCAAAACCACTGAGTTTATCATTGGTTTTGAAGTTACCAATGTCACCAGAGAGTACACTGGATGATGAGCTGACATCCATTAGGTCAACATCATTAAAAGGCTCTTCATCATTGTTCCAATCAACAGCACTTAATTTTCTGCAAGAAGGTGATTCAGAGTTTGGATCTTTTGTGGCTGGCACTGCAGAAGGAAAAGAATCACGTATCAAAAATGAGTCCACACAGGTTGGTTCTCCACCATTGCATGATACGTTCAACCCTGATGACAAGTCTATTGCAGCACCTAGTTCTGAAAAGTGCACATGCAATTCATTTTCACCTTCCTTGCTGTGAAAGTTCAGTTTATCCGCTTCCATTTTGGCACTGAGATCCCTTTTAGTTTTTATTTCATGATCCACTTGACTTCCTGATTCCATGTTGTTAAGGGCATCAACAAAGTTCTCTTGATCACTACCAATGTCATCAGGCTTGCAACGATCAACATCTTGATTAACAGAAACCGCAGCTAATAGAAATTTCTCTTCCCGCACTGACTGCAATGTACCATTACTTTCCTCACCCTTGAAATCTGGACCTTCCTTCAACTTTTCTGAGGTCGAGAAAATGCCATTTTGTTCCACAAGAGATCTCTTACAGACCTCTTCCACTTCGACAGGTCCATGTTTTGTTGCCAGAAATTGTCCATCATCTGCCTCCCGGCAATCTGATCCATTAATGAGTGTAGATGGCGTCACCATGGTATCATATTCGTTTATTGGAACAACCTTAGTCAATTCAAGATTAGCAGAAGATTGAGCAGGAGCACTGAAATTTTCTAACTCTCCAAATGAAGATGTTGTTTCACTTGAGTCTGTTGACCTAAATTTTGCATGGTAGTGCCTTGCAGAATAGTTGGACAAGATTTTTTGCTGTGATGAAATTACTTCTTGCAGTTGCTCCCTGCACATTCTGCTAATAGTTTTACGATCAGAATCCCGTGGATGCCTGGATTTCAACTTTGTTGTCCTTGGTGGAACTTTTCTAGAAGCTCGATCCTTTGAGGTAGTACTGTGAGTCCTGCAGGTTTTGCACAAAACATTATTATATCACCACATGGCAAATCCAGTCTAAAATCTTTTCTAATTAAAATTTCCCTAAGGCTGTTGGTTGCTTTTGGTCGATCTTCTGCACATGACCAATCCAATGGCGCTGAACTTACTCAGAGTTTGCAACAAGCAATGATTCAAGTGTTTCCCCTTTCCTCCATCGCATAGCCTTTTTCTGAAAGAAAAGACACAATCAAGTTCCTGACTTCAAGGAAATTGTTCTGGTTGACAAATATTAGGGGACCACAAAGATCTAGATATATTTAAAGAGAACAAATGGTATGAAGACTAAGGGATGTACCCATGGGAAAGAACAGGTTCTAATTTCAAAAGTACAAGGTTAGTTGAGATGATAACTTAGTATCCACAATTGGCAGAAGAACAATGTAATTGGACTTGACAGACCGTCTAAAATCTAAACAATAAACACTATGGTGCGGCAACTTCTTTTCTTCCTTTCTTTTCATCAAATGTGTTTTTTCATGTACAATTTAACTGACCCAATTCTTAAGCTGATGTACAAATAGGTCTTTTTTGTTAAAGTTCAACCTATTGCAATAACCAATTTGACCATAAAGCAAATATATTCATTACACCAACATTACCAAACAAAAAGTAACCATTTTAACTGTTGATACAGAAAATAGCAACTAGCCTCACATGTTTTCCCTGCACACATAATCATTAAGTACTTCTCAAAGGCTCTAAGGCAAAGTATCTCGAACAAAGTGGAAAATAATCTTGGCATTTTTTAGAAATCTTGGCAAGAATTGAGAGTTTATTACTTGCCTTAATTTTACGGGGCTTCTTTTCTATTACACCATCCATTTCTATCATGTTGAAGGCATGTTCTGTCTTGAAGAAAGAGGGGTCTGAATATCGTTTTAAGGATGCCCCAGCACCAGCGACATCAAACCTGAAGAACAATCCTGGTTTGTAATTGCAGACAACGCATTCATAGTTAATCCTCATAAAAATTGAAAAATAAAACATCTTCATACTTATCCAATGTGAATAAACGTGGTGGGCCATGGCATTCTTCATATGAATCCAAAATGAAACGGGGCATATCTCCTTGAGTGATCATATTCTGATTAAGCTGAAGATTTGCATGCCACACAACACCTACAAAAGAATGTGCCAAGAACTTATTAAGTAAGAACCATGCCGAAAGAAAATAACAATCAGATCATGTTTCCCATTTCCAACTAACCATCATCATGTGGGTAATTCGAATGGTCCGTCTGAGATATAATTGCCTTCTCAACTGCAGGAAATTCTGCCTCTAGCTGCTGCAACCGAAGCATTAAACCATGCCCTCTAGAAGCAGTGGCCATCACATCTTCATGTAGGTCATGAAAAATTTCTGCTGCAAACCTTTTGCACCAAAAGGAAACACAAAATTTCTTTAGCACAAAGGGAAACAGTGACATATTCACTTCTACAGTACTGTTTAATACAAATATTAAGACATGGATAGAAAGCATTAGTAATCAACAACATGCACATCTACATTGCAAACAATTCGAACAAAAGTTCATCCTACAAAACTTAAAGAGGCGAACTTAACTAACAAGGAAACCTGCTAAAAGACAGTAACAGGGTCCGCATGGCAATTCAAGTTTATTAGTTCCAACTGAGAACACAATAGAATAGAAATATTCCAACAAATGACTCCGGTGTTACAAAATATTGAACTTCATCACTTGACCAAAAGTACGTTGAAAACAATATAACATGTGGAAATTAAGTTGAAAACACTATACCATCTGGGAACCGTGGGCAGTGAAAAGACCAAAAGTCTGACACTATTAAATCCAGAGCTGCTATGATAATTAATTCCTTCCACAAATATTGAAGGCGCCCTCATCTTACAAGAATTTCGTTTCTTTTATGAGATTCACAACTGCAATGCCCTTTCGCACTTCTCAAGATAAAATCCCCAATTTTGATGCAAATTCTCCGGATATGGTACAAACAAGGTCAAATCCCCTTCTCAAACCCCAATAATTAGTTGCAGAATAAGAAAGGCTGCGTCTTCCTAGTTTCTACATCAACTCATGTGCATTGCCTACCAAATTTCGACTTCCAGAAATACAAACTCAATGCACCATCTAATGCCTAAAACCCATTCTCATATTATGAAAGGCCAAAAAAACAATGCAATTTCCACATTGGCCCGTCTCACTATCCCGAAAGGGAAGGGATGCAATTGAACTCACATCCTCCAATTTGCGAGGAAATAAAAATGCCACCACCTTAAAATCATCATCGACAAGTTGAAAGCCACTTATGTGCCAAAATTGGATTAAAAATTCTACAATACATCATACATCACTCACCACCCCAAAATTTGCAGCAAAATGTTGCAGATGAAGCGGATTCCCCAACCAACTGATGCCCTCAAATTGAGCAAATGACCCCAACTACTCATTAACTCTGAACACTAGGAAACTTCAACTTAAAAGGTACTACAACAATCAAGTTATCTACAAGCATCCCCAAAACAGCAAAAACAAAGAAGCGTCAAGTATCATCCCATCACATCACAATCGACCGACACAGAACACATCCAAAATGTCAAAATCACACACTGCATACGCCGCAGCGAGCCAGCGAGACCACCCACTCAACTCAAACCCTAGCATATTCACATAAAAGTAGAGTTAGCAGTACTCACTCCGCGAGATCCCCGAGCTGGCGGAGCACGCCGACGAGGCCGGCCATGGCGACACCCTCGAGGAGCGCCTCCGGGTCATCCTTCTCCCCCGGCGCGTACAGCCCCGGATCCGACAGCCCGAACTCGTTCCGTATCTGGTACCGAATCATCTCCGCTCACCGCCGGCCCGCCGTCGCACCCTCCCCGAGCCTTCACGATTCCGCCATTTGAGCCGGCGCCTCCTCCACTCCTACTAGCCAGGAGAGCACCAGCTCAGGGGGCGCGGGTAGATTTGAGGGTGGCTTTAGGGCGTCGATGGATATTCATTCACGCACAGTTGAGAGGCGAAGCGAGTGAAGAAGACGAGGGAGTGAGAGTAACGAGATTTATACGGCTACGAGTCAGAGAACACATTCTTATTTACTCAGCGTATCACGAGCCTCACTGACCTGTGGGCCCCACGCTCTCGTGGCCCGTGAGATATTCTTTATTACCCCCACGCGTGATCAGCCGGGTCGACTCCCTGCCAGTTGGGCCCTCGTGCCGGTGTACCACGTGGGGCCATACGATCAGTGACGTGAGAGGTGCCGGACTTGGGAGCAGGGCCCTTCTGTACGTTTGTTTAATACGGAAATTATGGTGGTAGTTTAGGTTTTGACGGTGGGGGCCCAGGGCTGAATCGTGCTGAGCTGGCAGGAGAAATGGCTGCTTAGTATTTATTCGGTCGAGTCCAAGTTGGACTGTCCAACCCGTTAAAACGACTCGACGTAGATATTCATCTCACATCTTTCATCCGATAAGGGCATGTACAATGAGCATTGATTGCTGGCCCCAAAAATTACCATCTAAGCAGAAGAGCTGATGTGGAGGAGAGAGATACAGATGAGAGAGAAACAACGATGTTTCTGAAGAGAACTCTTGGCGTGAGTATCGGTAAAAACATCGAAGCTAGCATCGCCGATGAAGAACAAACCCTAAAGCGATACTGCGTGATCCAATAGCACGCCTTTACTCCGTTTTATCTTCTCTGCCAGCTTTCCTTCTCTCCTCAGCGCCTTCTTTTTCAGTGCTTCTCTCTGCCTAGCTTCCTCTCAGCCGCTTGCTTAGCTTCCTCTCCTCCGTGCTTCTCTCATCGTCCTTGATCGACTCCTCTGTCAGCTTGCTAGCTTCCTCTCCTCGACTGCTTCTTCTCTCCTCCTATTTTCTCGCTGCTTCTCCTCCCTTAGCCTAAGAGCTCCTAGAAGCGGCATGGACAGTTCTTCATTCTTGAGTCCCGTGGTTTCTGGCATGTTAGAAGCATAGATTGCATGCATGGGGCATGGAGAATTGCCATTGCGTGGCGGGGCCAATTTGTTCGTGGTGACAAGGTGTCCTACCATGATCCTCGAAGCGAGCGTCGCAAGATCTCGAATATGGCATGCATTTTTGGTACGCAAGGTCCAACAACGACATCAACGTATTAAACAAGTCACCATTATTTATTGAAGCATTGAAAGAAAGCCCTCGTACGCTTCGGTAAACGGAGGCAATATGACACGATACTACCTTGTTGATGGAATTTATCCAGTTGGCAGATTCATGAAAACAATACCACTTGCTCGACACCCAAAGATAAATTATTGCAGCTCCAAGAAAGCGCAAGGAAGGATGTTGAACGCGCTTTGGTGTGTTACAATCGCTTAACATTGTCGTCGTCAATCATGGAGACAAGCGTAATCGTCAACATAATGGTGGCTTGTGTTATTCTTCACAATATGATAGTTGAAGATGAAAAAAATGGTTCAAATTCCTTTGGACTTGAGCGAGAACCCGGAGCATCGATTGTTCTACCACCGATGAGCAATAACGCACCCATGCTTGAGGTACTCTGAAGGAATTGACGATTACGATCGATCAACTCATATGCAACTCAAGAAAGATTTAGTTGAGCATATATGGGAGCGGTTTGGAAACAATTAGGTTTACTTGATATCATCGATTATGTATTTTTATTATCCATTGAAGTGTTGAACTATTATATATATGTGCTCTAAAAACATTTATGTCATTCTATTTTATTTTATATAGTTGTTATCATCAAATTCCATCAAGGAGGCAACACAATAGACATAGCAAAATTTACAATTGATCCTACCATAAAAGAGGTACATGCGAAAATTAATTATCGGCATTTAATGAAGAGACTTTAGAGATGACCCTTTGTATGTATCTGACTCTGCGATGTGGACTACCTAGAGATTGAGTCTCAACCTTTGTACATGCCCTAAGCCAATAACTAGTAACTGTGTTAGGTCCAACATTTATTACCCAAGTAAATGGCAAATCAGAGTTCAGATGAGTAACTCCAGGCGAAAAGCAAGATTAATGACATACGCTCTGAGGAACAACAATTGGATCCGTGACATTTAACACTATCTGATCCTGGAGCTTCTAAGGAATACGTCAGTCTATAGTCCATTATTCAGTTTGTGCCTCTTTAACCACAGACGAAAGATGCCATCATATGGACGTCGACATCTAATGGCATCTACTCACCGCTCCGCGTCGCTTCGGCTCAGCATAGCAAAACCCTTTCAGATCAACTGGTTCGCAGGTACAAGCACTAAGATCTTCTTTTGACTTACGCAGCTAAAATCGACTATGGACAACCTTTACGTATGATCGTTGGCCCAAAATAATATTCGCCTCATGTCGTCAAGTCTAAAACGATATCCCACTTATTCCTCTACTACCCCGAAGTCCGACGCATGTGGACCGATGTTACCTGCGGGTTCACGATCAGTCCTTCCTCCGACCAATGGGATTCATTGATGCTCCTCGACTAATGGAACCTGCAACGCATAGCCTCTCGCGCAAGCTGCAGGAAAGGTGTTAAAAGCATCATCATCCTAATATGCTGGCAATGATGGAAGAAGTGAAACAATAGAACCTTCCGGCAGACCTAGACGATCCATGAATAGATCCTACAATCCATCAAGAATGAGGTTGCTATCTGGACTTCGGCAAGAACAACGCATCTGCAACCTCCTTCAGCGTAAATACTCGTCCTGGATTTCTTTTCTCCCCTCTTCTTTTTCTTTTCTTTTTTCTCCTTTTCCTCCTTTCCCTCGGGTCTCCCCTAAACCTCCTCGGACGCAATCTCCGCACCTTGTAGCTGCTCTTCTTTTCGCCTTCTAATATGAATCACGGCCTTCCGTTTTCTAAAAACTATCAGATGAGATCGCTAGTACTCCGTGCCGTCATTACATGTGTACGGTCGTCAGCAGATACAGAGCACAGTACTCATATCACTCGCTATACTTGTCGCTTAATCATGTGACTATGTAGTTGTCAACTTGAATTTCGATGCCGCTAATGGTGAGTTCCCGGCCTCTTGAGTCTTGAGACTTTGTAACAGAGACCTCTTAAGTCTAAATAAACTGATTCCTAGATATCTACGGTATGGTTATGTAATTGAGACCACTTTACTGTAGGTCAATTATCTTGCTTCAAAGTGTGTTTGCTCGTTGTTTTTTCAATACGATTGTGCTTTGGCTTGAAGTTTGGTTTAACTTTTGTAACCGTACCGCGTGCCCTGCACAACGTAGAACGTCCTCCGTCACGGGTTAGCTGCCTCGCGCTGCATCTTCTAGTATATTTTTTACTATACTAATCGCAACTAGTATTCACGGATTAATTAATCTACGTACATTTGCAGTCAATGCTTGTTAATTCATCTATCTATCTTACTTACAATATTAAACATTGAACACAAGGGCTAGTTTTGTAGTTCGACCCATGCTATTTTTGAGTATAAGAGAAAAGTACCGAAATGATGTTCCAATTACGTTTTGGTTGGAATAATCAGCACATCCAGTCGAAACGACACCTACAGCCCTACAGGGCCTCGAGCTTAATTGTCCTTGATTCCCTAATTAAATAACAAGACTGTCCCTTCACTCCCTTGGTCCCGGGGGTGGGGAGGGGGGGTACGGTTTTGAGTTTTGCTCGAACTTGTCTACTATTTGCTTTTTATATATGCCATAGACAAGAAAAATACAGTTTTTTTTTTCCTACAAAGCATATGAAAATACATATATATGCATATAATGTACTTGCAGAAGAGGGAACGTACATCATTACATGTGTGAAGTGTTACTCAGAGAAGACATTTTCATCCACTTGGTACACATTACAGACTACAGAGGCTGAGATGACCATGAAGATGTGAGCAACACAGGAAATGCAGTCCTATGCTACAAAGACTTACGGGCGGAAATAGAAAACTTTTAATGGGGATATGCATTTCACATGCATAATTCAATAGTCTTGTACAATAATTTCATATCGTCATAAATCCAACGTATATATTCGAAATTTGCTAAAAGTGTAATATAAATCATACCTATACTAAACTCCGGAGGAATCGCACCTAGGGCGCCATCAGCCGAAGCAGGCTCATGCTCGTTTTTTCGCGTGTAAATCCTTCCAACGTTTTTTTACGAAAAGGATCTTTTGGTTTAGATAAATCACAAATCTTTCATGAAAGGACCCTAAATAAATACCGAAAAAAAGAACGTAGTTACGTTTGGATCATTCCAGCTATTTTTCATGAAAAGAACCTTTCGATTTAGCGCAATCGCGGATTTTTCGTGAGAGCACCTCAGATAAATGCAAAAAAACATGATTGCGTTTGTATCATTTCAACCGGTTCACGCATTTCTCGACGATTTAAAAAAAACCGTAAAAAAAATAAAATTGTTTTTGCGAAAAAAGCAACACACGTGGCGTATACCGTCACGAAAACTATCCTAGTAATTATAAGGTTTAACAAATTCCAAACTAGCACAAAATATAAGGTTTAACAAATTCCAAATTACCACAAAATAAAGATCAATTCAATTAACAAATTTAACATATTGAAGCGGTAATTTCATGGCATTTCTAGATCCGGCAGTCCGTAACCGTGTTGGGCATCACATGACCACAGGCGACGACGCCGAGGACAGGCCCCCGTCGTGACGTTTTGGCACCAATTGCTGTCGAATAATCGCGTGCCAATCCACTGATCCGGCGGTTGGACATTAGTGCCTTGTCGTCGACATGGTTGGAGGGAGAGAGTTAGGGCTAAGCCAGTTTTACCTGCTACCCTCCGACGGCCATGGGGCAGAGGGGCAATCGTGCTCTGCCTCCTTCCATTTCCATCAGTGCTCTGCTTCCGCTCCGCATGCGAGCATCCGCGGGTGAAAAAATGGCGGGAGAGGAGCATATCACTGGTCCATGCCAGACGCCACCTCGTCAGGCCGCGGTCACTATCCTTGAGATGTTGAGAGCCAAACTAAAACCAGACAGCCCCTGTTAACCGGCCGGCATGTGGGTACTCCCACCTGCAGTTGCATTGCACCCGTGGCACATCTGCTGCGATCACGGAATGAAGCGAAACCAACAAACTGTACAGTGATCGATCAGTGAACCCTAAGCCCTGAACAAGCCCCGGCGACGACTACATTCGTTCTGTCTGGGGTTTAAGTCGGCTCTATCTTCTAGCTTCTAAAATACCAGTAGGCTTTCTAAATGACTTAGCTTTTAAACGATTTTTGTATAAACTATAAATTATATGTAACTAGCAAAAGCTAAAAACTAAAAACTTGGTAAGATCTGTTTTTACAATTTATTGTCGAGGGAAATTAAGATTGTCTGTTAAATAGTAGATAATAGCTTTCTCTCTCCTCATTCTCTTTCTTTCACACCACCTAAAATCTTATATAGCATATTCTTATAAACAGCTAATATGTACTATTGTATATACTCTGGCTCGGGCTTTAGCTGGCCTCCTACCTTGGTACGTGCATCAGTGCGTGTACAACAACCTCTCCTCTCCGGCTAGTGAACATCAAATGGACAGACAGAAAAGAGTTTGTTGCTTAGCTACGACGTTGTCAAACTTCAGTTACGTTTACCGAACGAATGGGGTTTCGTTTTTTAAGACAGCCTAAATCACTCCTATATAAAGTAATAGTTTCTTTCTACATCACTTTATCAAAATTACTCCCTTTATCACTACTCTTTAATTACTCATCTTTGTCACTGCTCTTTAATTATCCACCTTTGCTACTGCTTTTTAATTACTCACCTTTACCATTTTTAGTACTCTTTGCAAATAAACTTTTTTATCGCAAATTAAGTTTCAACCATTGTACATTCATATTGATCAGTATTGTTCAGACAAGGTTAGTGTTTTTTGCAAATAAATTTTTATCGCAAATTGAGTTTTCGTTGCAACACACAGCCAGACGACGGTTTGCCTGCTATTAACTGCCTTGCGTGTGGGCCCACCGGAACGGACTCCTTTTCGTTCCGCGGGGGCCCCTCCCTCTCGGTCCAAGAGCATGAACAGGGGACCAGGGTGCTGGCCAACACCGGAAAGAGCGGCTAGCTAAGCTAATCTTTTCACGATTTCTCGCTGGTCGGTGTGCTGTTGTATTGTTGCCAAACCACATGAGATGGCGAGAGTAATAAAGAAGCTGCGATCGATTCGATTCCTGGCCTCCTTTTTGTTTGATAACCATTGAGCAGCTTGAGCTGTGATCACACGGGAATTAACAAATAAGTATAAAGGAGGAACTGAGTAAAGCAGATCTATAATCTCCTGCTTCCACGTACGCACGCCCGAAGAATTAATGACAGTGTGTCGTGACATGTAAAGAAAGATCCATCTTCCTCAAAGTTGTGTTCTCTGTGTTTCCTCGGGTCAAAAGCTCCCATCCAGCGCTCTCATCCAGTGCAGAGTTAGAAGAATCTGAGGATCTGAGCGTAGAAGTATTACACTCTGAAAGCGTATTTTTTTGGGGTCAAATTTGATAATGGAAACCCAGCTGTCATTGTTAATGCTAGTGTTAGTCTACTACTACCTGTATTGTACTTACTGTCTGACTGTCGGAGGCTATAATCTTCCATTAAAAAAAAATAGTGCCTGGCTGGTCAACACCTTCGGGAGGAAGATCATGATGGCTAAACGGACCAGCCCGAGGCATGATACTATTAGCTTAGCTCAGGCACGGCAGGCTGCAGCATTGCAGCAATGCCCGGCCGTGGGTGTAACGGTCCGATTAGTTTAAAAATGATTGTTTTATAGTCGTTGGAGAATTAAAAAATTCAAAAATCTCAATTTTTCCCTATAAATAGGTGGTTGTCCCCTCATTTCTACACTAGCAATCTTGCATTTTCTTCTATTCATTCTTGTGAAAATTCTTTTGCTTTTGATGGTAATTTGGCAAAAGATGCCATCATATGACGCCGACATCTAATGGCATCTATCAGAGTCGTCACGACAGCCGCTATCAACTAAGCATAGCAAAACCCTTTCAGATCGCAACTGTTCGAGGTACTCGACTAAGACTCTTTTGACTTACACTAAAATCGACTATGGACAACAAATCAAATTCAGTGTTGGCCCAAAATAATATTTCTGCCTCATGTGCTGTCGAAGTCTAGAAACGATATCCCACTTATTCCTCTACTACCCCGAAGTCCGACGCATGTGGACCGATGTTGCACACTGGGTTCACGTACCGTCCCTTCCTCCGGACCAATGGGATTCATTGATGCTCCTCGACTAATGGAACTCTGCATCGATAGCCTTCGCAAGTTGCAGAAAGGTGTTAAAAGCATCATCATCCTAATATCGGCAATGATGGAAGAAGTGAAACAATAGAACCTTCCGAGATCTAGACGATCCATGAATAGATCCTACAATCCATCAAGAATGAGGTTGCTATCCGGACTTCGCAAAACAACGATCTCAAGCAACCTCCTTCAAGAAATACTCGTCGGATTTCTTTTCCCCTCTTTTTTTTTTTTCTTTTTTCCTTTTCCTCCTTTCCTCGGGTCTCCCTAAACCTCCTCGGAGCAATCTCCGCACCTTGTAGCTGCTCTTCTTTTCGCCTTCTAATATGAATCACGGCCTTCCGTTTTCTAAAAAAATCAGATGAGATCGCTAGTACTCCGTGCCGTCATTACATGTGTACGGTCGTCAGCAGATACAGAGCACAGTACTCACTATCACTCGCTATACTTGTCGCTTAATCGTGTGACTATGTAGTTGTCAACTTGAATTTGGATGCCGCTAATGGTGAGTTCCCGGCCTATTGAGTCTTGAGACTTTGTAACAGAGACCTCTTAAGTCTAAATAAACTGATTCCTAGATATCTACGGTATGGTTATGTAATTGAGACCTTTACTGTAGGTCAATTATCTTGCTTCAAAGTGTGTTTGCTCGTTGTTTTTTCAATACGATTGTGCTTTGGCTTGAAGTTTGGTTTAACTTTTGTAACGGTACCGCGTGCCCTGCACAACGTAGGACGTCCTCCGTCACGGGTTAGCTGTCTCGCGCTGCATCTTCTAGTATATTTTTTACTATACTAATTGCAACTAGTATTCACGGGTTAATTAATCTACGTACATTTGCAGTCAATGCTTGTTAATTCATGTATCTATCTTACTTACAATATTAAACATTGAACACAAGGGCTAGTTTTGTAGTTCGACTCATGCTATTTTTGAGTATAAGAGGAAAGCACCGAAATGATGTTCCAATTACGTTTTGGTTGGAATAATCAGCACATCCAGTCGAAACGACACCTACAGCCCTACAGGGCCTCGAGCTTAATTGTCCTTGATTCCCTAATTAAATAACAAGACTGTCCCTTCACTCCCTTGGTCCCGGGGTGGGGAGGGGGTACGGTTTTGAGTTTTGCTCGAACTTGTCTACTATTTGCTTTTTATATATGCCATAGACAAGAAAAATACAGTTTTTTTTCCTACAAAGCATATGAAAATACATATATATGCATATAATGAACTTGCAGAAGAGGGAACGTACATCATTACATGTGTGAAGTGTTACTCAGAGAAGACATTTTCATCCACTTGGTACACATTACAGACTACAGAGGCTGAGATGACCATGAAGATGTGAGCAACACAGGAAATGCAGTCCTATGCTACAAAGACTTACGGGCGGAAATAGAAAACTTTTAATGGGGATATGCATTTCACATGCATAATTCAATAGTCTTGTACAATAATTTCATATCGTCATAAATCCAACGTATATATTCGAAATTTGCTAAAAGTGTAATATAAATCATACCTATACTAAACTCCGAGGAATCGCCGCTAGAGGCAGACGAGCCGAGCAGGCTCGCTCGTTTTGCGTGTAAATCCTTCCAACGTTTTTTACAAAAGATCTTTTGGTTTAGATAAATCACAAATCTTTCATGAAAGGACCCTAAATAAATACCGAAAAAAAAGAACGTAGTTACGTTTGGATCATTCCAGCTATTTTTCATGAAAAGAACCTTTCGATTTAGCGCAATCGCGGATTTTTCGTGAGAGCACCTCAGATAAATGCAAAAAAACATGATTGCGTTTGTATCATTTCAACCGTTCACGATTTCTGACGATTTAAAAAACCGTAAAAAAATAAAATTGTTTTTGAAAAAGCAACACACGTGGCGATACCGTCACGAAAACTATCCTAGTAATTATAAGGTTTAACAAATTCCAAACTAGCACAAAATATAAGGTTTAACAAATTCCAAATTACCACAAAATAAAGATCAATTCAATTAACAAATTTAACATATTGAAGCGGTAATTTCATGGCATTTCTAGATCCGGCAGTCCGTAACCGTGTTGGGCATCACATGACCACAGGCGACGACGCCGAGGACAGGCCCCGTCGTGACGTTTTGGCACCAATTGCTGTCGAATAATCGCGTGCCAATCCACTGATCCGGCGGTTGGACATTAGTGCCTTGTCGTCGACATGGTTGGAGGAGAGAGTTAGGGCTAAGCCAGTTTTACCTGCTACCCTCCGACGGCCATGGGGCAGAGGGGCAATCGTGCTCTGCCTCCTTCCATTTCCATCAGTGCTCTGCTTCCGCTCCGCATGCGAGCATCCGCGGGTGAAAAAATGGCGGGAGAGGAGCATATCACTGGTCCATGCCAGACGCCACCTCGTCAGGCCGCGGTCACTATCCTTGAGATGTTGAGAGCCAAACTAAAACCAGACAGCCCCTGTTAACCGGCCGGCATGTGGGTACTCCCACCTGCAGTTGCATTGCACCCGTGGCACATCTGCTGCGATCACGGAATGAAGCGAAACCAACAAACTGTACAGTGATCGATCAGTGAACCCTAAGCCCTGAACAAGCCCCGGCGACGACTACATTCGTTCTGTCTGGGGTTTAAGTCGGCTCTATCTTCTAGCTTCTAAAATACCAGTAGGCTTTCTAAATGACTTAGCTTTTAAACGATTTTTGTATAAACTATAAATTATATGTAACTAGCAAAAGCTAAAACTAAAAACTTGGTAAGATCTGTTTTACAATTTATTGTCGAGGAAATTAAGATTGTCTCGTTAAATAAGAGATAATAACTTTCTCTCCTCATTCTCTTTCTTTCAACACCTAAAATCTTATATAAGATATTCTTATAAACAACTAATATGTACTATTGTATATACTCTGGCTCGGGCTTTAGCTGGCCTCCTACCTTGGTACGTGCATCAGTGCGTGTACAACAACCTCTCCTCTCCGGCTAGTGAACATCAAATGGACAGACAGAAAAGAGTTTGTTGCTTAGCTACGACGTTGTCAAACTTCAGTTACGTTTACCGAACGAATGGGGTTTCGTTTTTTAAGACAGCCTAAATCACTCCTATATAAAGCAATAGTTTCTTTCTACATCACTTTATCAAAATTACTCCCTTTATCACTACTCTTTAATTACTCATCTTTGTCAACGCTTCTTTAATTATCCACCTTTGCTATCGCTTTTAATTACTCACCTTTACCATTTTTAGTACTCTTTGCAAATAAACTTTTTATCGCAAATTAAGTTTCAACCATTGTACATTCATATTGATCAGTATTGTTCGCATAGGTTAGTGTTTTTGCAAATAAATTTTTATCGCAAATCGAGCTTTGCGAACACACGTAGCCAGACGACGGTTTGCCTGCTATTAACTGCCTTGCGTGTGGGCCCACCGGAACGGACTCCTTTTCGTTCCGCGGGGGCCCTTCCCTCTCGGTCCAAGAGCATGAACAGGGGACCAGGGTGCTGGCCAACACCGGAAAGAGCGGCTAGCTGCTTAATCTTTTCACGATTTCTCGCTGGTCGGTGTGCTGTTGTATTGTTGCCAAACCACATGAGATGGCGAGAGTAATAAAGAAGCTGCGATCGATTCGATTCCTGGCCTCCTTTTTGTTTGATAACCATTGAGCAGCTTGAGCTGTGATCACACGGGAATTAACAAATAAGTATAAAGGAGGAACTGAGTAAAGCAGATCTATAATCTCCTGCTTCCACGTACGCACGCCCGAAGAATTAATGACAGTGTGTCGTGACATGTAAAGAAAGATCCATCTTCCTCAAAGTTGTGTTCTCTGTGTTTCCTCGGGTCAAAAGCTCCCATCCAGCGCTCTCATCCAGTGCAGAGTTAGAAGAATCTGAGGATCTGAGCGTAGAAGTATTACACTCTGAAAGCGTATTTTTTGGGGTCAAATTTGATAATGGAAACCCAGCTGTCATTGTTAATGCTAGTGTTAGTCTACTACTACCTGTATTGTACTTACTGTCTGACTGTCGGAGGCTATAATCTTCCATTAAAAAAAAATAGTGCCTGGCTGGTCAACACCTTCGGGAGGAAGATCATGATGGCTAAACGGACCAGCCCGAGGCATGATACTATTAGCTTAGCTCAGCACGGACAGGCAGCACGAGACTGCACGGACCGCGTGGCACGGTCCGATTAGTTTAAAAAATGATTGTTTTATAGCTGTTGGAGAATTAAAAAAATTCAAAAAATCTCAATTTTTCCCTATAAATAGGTGGTTGTCCCCCTCATTTCTACACTAGCAATCTTGCATTTTCTTCTATTCATTCTTGTGAAAATTCTTTTGCTTTTGATGGTAATTTGGCAAAATTCAAAATAGTTTTGCTAAAAAATCCAGAAATTCGAAATTCAGCTTTCGGCTTGTGTGAAGAAATCAAGGTAACAATTATGATTTAATTTTTTGTTTTGTTAGTATTTTAAGTTATATTTTAGTGCTAATAGCATAATTATTTCTTGCGCTTTCTTTATGTAGCACAAGGATTTTTTGTCTTTCCCACTTCGATTTCGAATTTCATCTCGAGGAACTTCTTGCATCCTATAAAGCTCAAGAAGTTGTAGCATTGTACCATCCTCGAGCTCTATAAGTACTACTGTGCGTAAGCACCGGGCAAAAAGATCAAGACGCAAGACATTGGGAGTCCGGAAAGATTTCAAGTAGATTTTTGAGACATCGACAAGATTCAGAGCGTGCATGCTATTTGTAAATATTGTAAGCATAAATTAACTAAGAAATCTTTAGGTGGAACGGGGCACTTGAAGAGGCATGCTAAGAGTCAGAGAAAAAGCGGGATAGCTTTGAGAGACGAGTAGCAGATAATCCCGATAGTACTGATGACGAATCAGAACTACAATCCTCGTAGTTCGTGAATCTTTTTGTCGTTTAATCGCTTCTCAAGATCTTCCTTTAAACTTTGGTAAGTCAGCTGTGTTTGAAAACTACATTAGAACCGCTTATAATCCTAGGTTTTTTGCAGTTTTGAGACAAACAACAGCTAGATATTTGATTAAATGTTATAATAATTATCGTAATAAGCTAAAAGAGAAATTTAGTACCTGTACTTTTTCTGTGTCTTTGACATATGATATATAGAGTTGTAGAGCTAAAGAGAATTATCTTAGTGTAGTTGCTCATTATGTAAACAATGAATGGCAATTAGAAAAGAGAATTATAGGATTCAAATTAAATTGATGTAGCACACACTGGTGAAAATATTGTTAATTGTATTGTAAAATTTGCAAAAGATTTTAGCCTTCATCGATAATATTTTTACAATAACATTAGATAATACTTCATCAAATATTTCTACCATGAACATTCTTACTCGCTTTTGAATTCATAAGTGAATCTTTCTTATTACATCACGATTGTGCTTGCCATATTATTAATCTTATAATTAAATCTGGTTTGAAAAGGTTAGATTAGTATCTTGAACCTTTTCAAGACCGTAATATTTTTCTTAAATAATTATAATAAACAAGTAGCAGATATAAGACTTATTATATTGCAATAAATGTGTGTCCATGTAAGTTTGGTTTGGATATGCCTGTTAGATGGAACTCTACTTACTTGATGCTTAAAACTCTCATACTATATGAGAACATTTTCTGTTTTTATTAACACGCACTATCGTAAACAGGATAGTCAACTGCTACTCACAGAGCAACATTGGTATATTGCTAAATATTTGCTGTCATTTTTAGAACTTTTTTTAATCTATTGTTGCTTTATCTAGAGTTTACTACGCAACATCTCCTTTAATTGTGCATCATTTTTTAGAAGTTTCTATCCACTTAAGGAGTCATGAAAATGATAATATCTTGCATGAAGTTGTTTATACTATGAAAAATAAAATTTTAAAATATTGGCAAGAAATTCCTATGCTATATCCATTTGCATTTATTTTAGATTCTAGAGCTAAAGTTCAAGGATTCTCTAATGTTATCTCACTTTTAGGTGATGCGGTAAGTATTGATTATTCTAGTTATTTTTCAAATGTTCGTACCAACTTATCTTAAGTTTATGATAAGTATGATCAGAAATTTACTGGAGTTCGCATGTAGCGACCTTTACCAGCACCCACAATAGGTAAGAAGAAAATTGTGTGGGAAAAGATATGAGATGCAAGTGGTTCTTCTTCGAAGAGTTCGTCTACAACAACGACAAGTGCGGACACATCAAGTGATAGGATGCTAGCTGCTTATCTCAGCAGCGACACTGTCAACTACCAAGAGCAGCAGGATTAGGACTTCAACATTTTACAGTGGTGGCACGAGCACAAGATACATATTCGGTACTTTCCATATTAGCATGGGATATGTTTACAGTTCTTGTATCCACGGTTTCTTTTAAGTCTACTTTCAATTTATCTAGAAGAATACTCGAGGAGAGAAGAATAAATCTGATAAGTGAGATGGTGGAAATACTTCTCATTGTGAAAGATTTGGAACAAGCTGATCAATGAGCTCAACATACTGCAAAAAATGCTGAGCTGGCAGAGGCATTCGAAAATATTTATCTAGATAATAAGAAAGAATAATTGTAAACTTCACTTTTTTCCTGTATCACTAAGCTATAGGATGTACTATTTTTTTGCTAAGGTTTTCTCGTGTTGAATTTTTACTTGGCAAAGTTTTTAACGAGACAACCAAACATCAATAAAACTCATTATTTAATTCTAATTATTTGTCTCATTTTAGAATTTATCTCATATTTTAGCTTTTTCTTAATTTATATATATATATTTAAAAGTTTTTCTGCTTCTTTCGAGTTTTTTTGTAATTATTCTAAATTTTTTCCATTCTTTTTAAATTTTTTCATATTTTTATGCATTGTTTTCGTACTTTTTCTATTTTTCTAACTTTTTTTGATTTTTTGAATTTTTTAACGATAATGGGAAAATTTTAGAATAATCACTGATTTTTTCTGATTTTCTGAATTTTTTAATTTTTTGAATTTTTTCTGATTTTTAACGTCGAATCAGTGATACGTACTCGCTAGTCTTGCGTCGTGCTTAGGCATGTACAATGGATATTAATTCATTGCCCTAAAATTGCCACATAGGCGGTGAAAGTCGACGAGAGGAAGAGATGGGAAGGAGAAAACAAGTTGTTTCGTGAAACAATGACTCTTGGCGCTGGATAAAAAACAACGACGCTAGAAGCCCTGTGGAGAGCCACCAACCCTAACGCTTTCTACCATAAAAGAAGTGTATGTAGAAAATTAATTATCGACATTTAATGAAGAGACAATTTTAGAATTTCTTTATATACAAACCGACTTTTATAAACGTAAACTGTCTAGCAGATTGAGTGGACTCAACTTTTGTAGTACCTTTAGACGGCTTCCTGGCACGTGGACCGACGACTCATTTTGGCCTTTCTGGGTGGAAGCTACGCGAGAGGCGAGAGGGAAGACGCGTGCGCGCACGTCCCAGCCCTTGATCCACCCCCATTCTAGCGTGCTGCTTGCCTTCTCTGCTGCAACCCAGCGACGTGCACGCGTGTCGCTGTGGCACTACGTGCGCGTGGAGGGGAGAGAGATGGCCGCCGTGCCGGCGCTGGCGGTGGTGGACGCGCGGTTCTGCGAGGGGACGAGGTGGCGCTGGCGGTGGCCAAAACGCTTAGCATGTCCGGGAACGACTTCACCGTCACGGGCGTTCTTTCTACATCACTTTATCAAAATTACTCCCTTTATCACTACTCTTTAATTACTCATCTTTGTCACCGCTTCTTTAATTATCCACCTTTACATCGCTTTTTAATTACTCACCTTTACCATTTTTAGTACTCTTTGCAAATAAACTTTTTATCGCAAATTAAGTTTCAACCATTGTACATTCATATTGATCAGTATTGTTCGAATACAAGGTTAGTGTTTTTGCAAATAAATTTTTATCGCGAATCGAGCTTTTCGTTGCAACACACGTACCAGACGACGGTTTGCCTGCTATTAACTGCCTTGCGTGTGGGCCCACCGGAACGGACTCCTTTCGTTCCGCGGGGCCCTCCTCTCGGTCCAAGAGCATGAACAGGGGACCAGGGTGCTGGCCAACACCGGAAAGAGCGGCTAGCTGCTTAATCTTTTCACGATTTCTCGCTGGTCGGTGTGCTGTTGTATTGTTGCCAAACCACATGAGATGGCGAGAGTAATAAAGAAGCTGCGATCGATTCGATTCCTGGCCTCCTTTTTGTTTGATAACCATTGTGCAGCTTGAGCTGTGATCACACGGGAATTAACAAATAAGTATAAAGGAGGAACTGAGTAAAGCAGATCTATAATCTCCTGCTTCCACGTACGCACGCCCGAAGAATTAATGACAGTGTGTCGTGACATGTAAAGAAAGATCCATCTTCCTCAAAGTTGTGTTCTCTGTGTTTCCTCGGGTCAAAAGCTCCCATCCAGCGCTCTCATCCAGTGCAGAGTTAGAAGAATCTGAGGATCTGAGCGTAGAAGTATTACACTCTGAAAGCGTATTTTTTTGGGGTCAAATTTGATAATGGAAACCCAGCTGTCATTGTTAATGCTAGTGTTAGTCTACTACTACCTGTATTGTACTTACTGTCTGACTGTCGGAGGCTATAATCTTCCATTAAAAAAAAATAGTGCCTGGCTGGTCAACACCTTCGGGAGGAAGATCATGATGGCTAAACGGACCAGCCCGAGGCATGATACTATTAGCTTAGCTCAGGCACGGCACAGGCTAGCACGGCACGGTACGGCCCGCTGGTGGCACGGTCCGATTAGTTTAAAAAATGATTGTTTTATAGCTGTTGGAGAATTAAAAAAATTCAAAAAATCTCAATTTTTCCCTATAAATAGGTGGTTGTCCCCCTCATTTCTACACTAGCAATCTTGCATTTTCTTCTATTCATTCTTGTGAAAATTCTTTTGCTTTTGATGGTAATTTGGCAAAATTCAAAATAGTTTTGCTAAAAAATCCAGAAATTCGAAATTCAGCTTTCGGCTTGTGTGAAGAAATCAAGGTAACAATTATGATTTAATTTTTTGTTTTGTTAGTATTTTAAGTTATATTTTAGTGCTAATAGCATAATTATTTCTTGCAGTTTTCTTTATGTAGCACAAGGATTTTTTTGTCTTTCCCAGCTTCTGATTTCGGAATTTCATCTGAGGAACTTCTTGCATCCTATAAAGCTCAAGAAGTTGTAGCAGTTGTACCATCCTCAGGCTCTATAAGTACTACTGTGTCGGTAAGCACCGGGGCAAAAAGATCAAGACGCAGTACATTGGGAGTCTGGAAAGATTTCAAGTAGATTTTTGAGACATCAGACGGCATTCAGAGCAGGCATGCTATTTGTAAATATTGTAAGCATAAATTAACTAAGAAATCTTTAGGTGGAACGGGGCACTTGAAGAGGCATGCTAAGAGTCAGAGAAAAAGCGATAGCTTTGAGACGAGACGTAGTCATGCAGATAATCCCGATAGTACTAAGACGAATCAGAACTACAATCCTCAGGTAGTTCGTGAATCTTTTTGTCGTTTAATCGCTTCTCAAGATCTTCCTTTAAACTTTGGTAAGTCAGCTGTGTTTGAAAACTACATTAGAACCGCTTATAATCCTAGGTTTTTTGCAGTTTTGAGACAAACAACAGCTAGATATTTGATTAAATGTTATAATAATTATCGTAATAAGCTAAAAGAGAAATTTAGTACCTGTACTTTTTCTGTGTCTTTGACATATGATATATAGAGTTGTAGAGCTAAAGAGAATTATCTTAGTGTAGTTGCTCATTATGTAAACAATGAATGGCAATTAGAAAAGAGAATTATAGGATTCAAATTAAATTGATGTAGCACACACTGGTGAAAATATTGTTAATTGTATTGTAAAATTTGCAAAAAGATTTTAGCCTTACTGATAATATTTTTACAATAACATTAGATAATACTTCATCAAATATTTCTACCATGAACATTCTTACTCCGCTTTTGAATTCATAAGCTGAATCTTTCTTATTACATCAGCGTTGTGCTTGCCATATTATTAATCTTATAATTAAATCTGGTTTGAAAAGGTTAGATTAGTATCTTGAACCTTTTCGCACTGTAATATTTTTCTTAAATAATTATAATAAACAAGTAGCAGTATATAAGACTTATTATATTGCAATAAATGTGTGTCCATGTAAGTTTGGTTTGGATATGCCTGTTAGATGGAACTCTACTTACTTGATGCTTAAAACTCTCATACTATATGAGAACATTTTCTGTTTTTATTAACACGCACTATCGTAAACAGGATAGTCAACCGCTACTCACAGAGCAACATTGGTATATTGCTAAATATTTGTTTGTCATTTTAGAACTTTTTTTAATCTATTGTTGCTTTATCTAGAGTTTACTACGCAACATCTCCTTTAATTGTGCATCATTTTTTAGAAGTTTCTATCCACTTAAGGAGTCATGAAAATGATAATATCTTGCATGAAGTTGTTTATACTATGAAAAATAAAATTTTAAAATATTGGCAAGAAATTCCTATGCTATATCCATTTGCATTTATTTTAGATTCTAGAGCTAAAGTTCAAGGATTCTCTAATGTTATCTCACTTTTAGGTGATGCGGTAAGTATTGATTATTCTAGTTATTTTTCAAATGTTCGCACTAACTTATCTTAAGTTTATGATAAGTATGATCGAATTCTATGGAGTTCGCATGTAGCTTACCTTTACCAAAGACCCACAATAGGTAAGAAGAAAATTGTGTGGGAAAAGATATGAGATGCAAGTGGTTCTTCTTCAAGAGTTCGCTCACAACAACGACAAGTGCGACACATCAAGTGATAGGATGCTAGTCGCTTATCTCAAAGAATGACAATCGCCAACTACCAAGAGCAGCAGGATTAGGACTTCAACATTTTACAATGGTGGCACGAGCACAAGATACATATTCGGTACTTTCCATATTAGCATGGGATATGTTTACAGTTCTTGTATCCACGGTTTCTTTTAAGTCTACTTTCAATTTATCTAGAAGAATACTCGAGGAGAGAAGAATAAATCTGATAAGTGAGATGGTGGAAATACTTCTCATTGTGAAAGATTTGGAACAAGCTGATCAATGAGCTCAACATACTGCAAAAAATGCTGAGCTGGCAGAGGCATTCGAAAATATTTATCTAGATAATAAGAAAGAATAATTGTAAACTTCACTTTTTTCCTGTATCACTAAGCTATAGGATGTACTATTTTTTGCTAAGGTTTTCGTGTTGAATTTTTACTTGGCAAAGTTTTTAACGAGACAACCAAACATCAATAAAGCTCATTATTTAATTCTAATTATTTGTCTCATTTTAGAATTTATCTCATATTTTAGCTTTTTCTTAATTTATATATATATATTTAAAAGTTTTTCTTCTTCTTTCGAGTTTTTTTGTAATTATTCTAAATTTTTTCCATTCTTTTTAAATTTTTTCATATTTTTATGCATTGTTTTCGTATTTTTCTATTTTTCTAACTTTTTTGATTTTTGAATTTTTAACGATAATGGGAAAATTTTAGAATAATCACTGATTTTTTCCGATTTTCTGAATTTTTTAATTTTTTGAATTTTTTCTGATTTTTAACGTCGAATCGAGGACACGTACTCGCTAGTCTTGCAGTCAGGCTTAGGCATGTACAATGGATATTAATTGCTGGCCCTAAAAATTGCCACATAGGCAGGAAAGCTGACGTAGAGGGAAGAGATGGGAAGGAGAGAAAAACAGCGTTGTTTCGTGAAACAATGACTCTTGGCGCGTGGATAAAAAAACAACGACGCTAGAGCCGTCTGTTGGAGAGCCAGCCAACCCTAACGTCTTCTACCATAAAAGAAGTGTATGTAGAAAATTAATTATCAGACATTTAATGAAGAGACAATTTTAGAGACAGCTCTTTATATACAAACTGACTTTTATAAACGTAAACTGTCTAGCAGATTGAGTGGACTCAACTTTTGTAGTACCTTTAGACGGCTTCCTGGCACGTGGACCGACGACTCATTTTGGCCTTCTCTGGGTGGAAGCTACGCGAGAGGCGAGAGGGGAAGACGCGTGCGCGCACGTCCCAGCCCTTGATCCACCCCCATTCTAGCGTGCTGCTTGCCTTCTCTGCTGCAACCCAGCGACGTGCACGCGTGTCGCTGTGGCACTACGTGCGCGTGGAGGGGAGAGAGAGATGGCCGCCGTGCCGGCGCTGGCGGTGGTGGACGCGCGGTTCTGCGAGGGGGACGAGGTGGCGCTGGCGGTGGCCAAAACGCTTAGCATGTCCGGGAACGACTTCACCGTCACGGGCGCCGGTTTCGTTCTGCGGGTGGACGGCGTGCTGTTCAGCCTCCCCCGCCGCTGCCTCCTCGTCGACGCCGACAGCCGCCCGGTCCTCAACGTGCAAAAATCGGTGCGTCTAGACTGAGACCACTTCCATCCCTTTTTGAGCTTTCCCTGTATCGACTGTCAACGCTAGCTCTGAACTTTGGAGTTAATTCTCGTATTATGGCTGCAGGCGTTGTTGATGAACACAAGGTGGAAGGTGTTCCGGGGGAACAGCACGAGCCAGCGAGACCTGTTGTTCACCGTGGTCAAGCCGTCGGTGATCCAGCTACGGTTGTCGACCGAGGTGAACGTGTTCCTCGCCAGCAACGACGCCGAGCAGGCCTGCGACTTCAGGATCACCGGCAGCTACCACGACGGCGCCTGCGCTGTCTCCCTCGGCGATTCCGACACCATCATCGCACAGGCAAGCAAGTCAATCTAATGCTGTCTCAACTGGCCTCATATGTTCTTGGATTGAGCTGGTTTGATTGAGAGCTTCGATCGTAATCTCCTCACGCATTGCTATGCTGCCGCAGATCGACCGGCGATTTAACGTGTTGAGCGCGCTGATGGGGAAGAACACGTACAGCGTCACCGTCAACCCCGGCATCGACTACGCCTTCATCGTCGCGCTTGTTGTCATCCTGGACGACATGCACTAACAACGATGACGACTAAAGCGAGCCCCTTCGTCCGTTTCGCTAGCTCCTGGCTCGATCGATGCGTTACATCACTCATGGCCTTGTTGTGTTCGTGTGTTGTGTTGATGTCATGTCATCAGCGTATAGAATCACAAATGGTCCATGCCCTTTTTGGGTTCATGTGCAGTCAGAGCTCCATCAGAAGTACCATTTTCATCTGGCTCTGTAAAACAGAGATTTTGATCAAATTCAACATGTTCAGAGGCTTCTGCCTCTGTTAAACACGCTTGCGATTGGTTGTTCAATTCTACTTTGGGTTTTGGAGTTTATTCATTGTGTTAAGTTCTGCTACTTAAAAAAGCAGGGATGGCATCTTGCTTGGTAGTACAATAACAATTGAATTTTCTTGGTACAGCAATTGAATTTAATTTCCAATGACCTGTCTTAGCCTACAATGTTGAAGCTGAATGTAATCTCGTATCATAAGCAGAGCCTTCCTAAGATAGCAAACAAATTGCCTCAGTCTCCGCAATGTCATAGGGATAATAATCAAGGCAATATATCTAGTGTGAAAGGGGAATTCAATGTGAAATCATACGTGCAGGGCGATAGGGGAATTCGATGTGAAATCGTACTTGGCTATGGGCTGGCTCGGCTTCGTGCAAACTAGAGGGAGGAGCGAGGGCAATTTCGCAAAACTAGCTGACCGCACGGGGGGTTTCCGCAAATTGGTTTGAGTGGCTTGAGGAGTTCCACTCGGCAGTGGCACTCGCATCGATCTCGCCAGTTGCCTTTCATACCTTACCACCATTTCTTCTTCCACAGCTGTCTCAACGCGCGGTCGCGAGCTGCAAGCAATCAGCAAAGACGGCTGCGCCGGCACGGGCGGCGATGGCGGTGGTGGACGCGCGGTTCTGCACGACGGCGTTCGCGGTGACCAAGATTGCTCACCTTGCGGGACCAGACGTTCTTCATGACCTCCAGTTGGGAGGTTTTCTACCGCCGGGGGGTGTTCAGCACGAGCCGGGGAACCTGCTCTTCGTCGCGGCGAAGTCGTCGCCGTTTCAGATCAGGACCAAGGTCTACGTGTTCATCGCCAGCAACTCCAGCGGCCGCCCCCCACAGCACTTCGTCATCTGGGGCAGCTACAGTCCCACATGTTAGTGGGGTAAATCATCAAGTTCACTTGGAAAAATAGAATAAATCATTAATTTTTCCCACTAGATACTAGTTACTTCTCAGAACATAGAACTCGTTGTGATCCTGGACGAGATGCATCACTAGTTACCGCTTACAGCTCAGAACATAGAATTACCGCCATTTTCAATTTTTTTTTCATGTAAGCACATCACATGTAAAGCTCAGAAATGTGTATTCCTAATTTCCCTTTCAATCCAAGCCATCGAATAGATGATCCAGAGTTTGATTCTAGTTTGCGTTGTCAGATACTCAGAATTCATCAGTTTTGAGGGGAGATTGGCGCCACTGACACTCTTTAAAATTCGTGATTCACTTTATAACACCCTGGTCCACTGTCATACACTCAGATGGACCCACGTGTCATAGACACATCATTAAAAACCAACGAATTAGGTGTCACTGGACTAATTTTTCCCAGTTTCGAGAGATGCTGCAAATCATGAATGTCTGTTTGTAGGATCGAGGCGCACCAAAAGAGGGGTGAATTGGTGCAAACTAACACCTAAAACTATTTTTTTTGTGTTTTAATCTGAATAGTAGATCAAGACAAGTACGCATGCATAAATATAAATTAATCTGCTAGAGAACGAAAACAGATCAAATACCAGAACTCATACTTACTCAATAGTTCGAAACGGATACATGAGTTCCTTTTACAATGATGCTCATCTCTCTCTGATCTCCTGATTTCTCTCTCTCTTTTGCTTCTCTATTCTCTCTGTAACATCGTGTCTACAGTAACCCTGATTACTGTAGCATCGCGAGTGCTGTAGCAACGCGGGCACTGTAGCGCCGGATTTCCTTCGCTCTTTGCTGCAGCCACCGCTCGCTCTTTTTCTAATTTTCTTGCGTAGCGCCGCCGGCACTTTTCTCTGGCCTTCCCTATTTTCTTCCGTGCGGCTCACTCTTTTCTCCGCCCAGACACCCCTTTTATTCTACGCTTCGCGTGCGCGCTCATCAGATCGACTAGGACTCGGAATCCACCCGGCCCAAGAAGAAGCAACATATTCTGCTACAGTAATCCGCGCGAATAATGTAGCATGCAAAACACATCAGGCCCAATAACACATAAGCCAATACAAGCACATAATCCAAAACTCACACATGCATGCATACGGCCCACCTGCCGCATTCGCATGACTTGTTTGCCTACACACACCACCGGCCGTCACATCGCATCGTCCATCTCACAGAGACCTCTCACGCGTCTCTGCTCATTGCACCACTGCGATTTTCACGTCTTCGCCTCCTGCCTCCACTGCAATTTCGCGTACACTGCACCTCTGCGACCTCGCGGCTTTGCGCTGCACCTCTGCAACCTTCGCGTGTGCTTCTCTCGGTTACGCCACACTGCTGATTCTCCCCGACCAAGCAGTGTACGCGTCGCTTACGTCACTTTCATACCGAACGTGCATCTTGCGTCCTCGTTGCACTTCTGTTCTGCATGTTGATCTCCGTCACAAATAAAACAAACTCTCGCAGTACCTTATTCCATAACAAATATTATTGTCAAATTAATCATCACAATATAAATTTTGCAAATGGAACTAACAATCTCCCCCTTGATGAGTGATTTGACAACACACAAATAATTCATAATTTTTATCAACAATCTTCTCCTTGATTATCATTCAATAACTCCCCCTTAGTAATCTCAGTTTAAGCACATTATTTCTCACCCTTTGGCAAAACACACATCAAGGATGAATGAAAAATGCTATTGGAGCAATAGATAATTGAAATAAATCTATACATTCAGAATATATCATGAGCAATCGAATTAAATAAAAAATACAAATACCCATGCAACATCTATTCCAATAAAAAGTAGTAGAAAGGAACATTTAAACATCTAGAAACCTTCCACTAGAATATTTCTCGTTTCAACTCACAAATCAAAGTAAGCATTTCATTCATACATAAGCAAATGTCAGGACTGCATAATAGATTTTTGTGGAGCATAAGCAAGAACCTTTCTTCAAGATTTTAGAAGGTTATACACAATCATTTTACTCCACCCAGTCACTCACACCACAGGTATTTGTCTAGTATGTCCATAACATTTGTTCACTTTGTACCACTTTGAGGTACTTTTTTTTTCTTTTCTTTTTTTTCGCATCCACTTTGAGGAAGCTTTTTCCTCTTTTTTTTTTGAATATGACTACCCCGATTTTTCGAGTTTATAGTCATGGCTTGACATAGGAACATGTTTTCTTGGGCATATGTCGACTATTACCATGGTATTAGAAAGTAATGGAAGTAACTTACATTTAGCATAACCCACTAAATCTTGAGTACTAGAGAACACTCATGGTATCATTAGATGTGATTTTAGCAAGTCTCCAATATCGCCAAGAAAGAATAAAATGCCCAACATTGAATAAGTAAGGAACTTGGTCATGAACTAATGGGGGCTAGATAGTCTAAAGTAACTTGCTACATACCACTATCAAGAACAAATGTCGACAGATATTTACAAATTAATAGATTTTTTAAAAGATATTGCTCACAATACTTCTAAATAAATGTATCTATTTCAGCACAAATGAATATGCTCCCCTCAATTGTTGCATATACATCACATTATTTGAATGAATGATACACAATTCTCTTTATAATCTTACAAGCTCAAAAAATGCCAAAGGTTTAGTGAAGGTGTCCCTTTTTTTATAAACAATTGCAATATAACTTTTCTCCGCATGATCTCGAATAAAAGATATCATATAATTTTATCACTAGCAAAATTAGCATAAGAATAACCGACAAGTTCTAAAAACATAATGAGAGTACCATAGGCCAAAAGCACATGTACCTTGTTGAATTCATTGGTTCTTCATTCACATTTAAATCAACTACATGTTCAAAATTTGTTGTTGGTGTAGGCCATCATCACTTTATACCATCTGTAAATCTGCACTTTGTAAAATAGTTCTAGCACAGGAGCTAGACTCATCAAAAGCAATATCACATGACTTCATGAATCGATTAGTCTCAACATTAAACTCATTTTCACCATTCACACAATTTCTAGGCTTGGAAACAATTTTTTAATCTCAGGTCATGTGTCATGAGCAATCCAAATCAATTAGCCACCAGTTTCCAAGTCATTTATCTTTATTCTAAAATGAGAGAAAATGTGTAGGTACCCACACTTTTCTTACTTTGCTGTTTTTAAAAGAATTCTTAGGAACCCACAATGTTTTAGCACTATTTGACTCAATCGGGCTTCTAGTTCGATATATATAATATATAGGTGACATGCCCAAAGATGATTGCTGTTTTTGAGGAATTTTAGGATCAAAATCAACATTTTTCCTTTGCTGGAAATTAATTTTATTAGCCTCAAAACAATGTGTAGGATGCGCAAAACAATTTCTAGCAATATGACCGTTCCTACCACAATTGTAGCACTTCACATTATGAAAATTGTTCCAAAATTTTGGACCTAAATTAGCATTGCAATTGGTTTTAATATGTCCAAGTTTTCCACAATTAAAACATTTTTCATAATTTTATTTTCAGATTTAGCTTTTGAGGTAGTAACAAGCAGATTGGAATTCTCTTTAGCTAACGGAATTTGAGAACAAGAATTTTTAATGTATCCTAGACCTTCTTTCATGAATGAGCATTTTGATGTATCTAGGATCATATTTAAATTTTTCTCACCATTTATCATTTTTTCCAAAGACATTTTCAAGTAATTGTTTTCTTTAGCAAGATCAGGACATTTATTGCATAAAAATGTGTAAGGACGCTTTTCAAGTTCAATTAATTTTCTCCTAATTCCAGCAAGGTCCTCACAAGAAAATTCTTTTGCTAAATTATTTACCTCATTCTCTAAATTGGAACAATTTTTTACCAAAGAATTTTTCAAGGTATTTACCTCTTTTTGTAAGATCGGACAATTGTCACATGTTGAACAACTAGATTTCAACCATGCATTCTCACTTCTATAAAATTCACATGACTCACAAGAAACATTCTCAAGATCAAAAATCTTATTTTTCAAAATTTCACATGATTTACAAGGAATATCAATTTTCTTTTTCAATTCTACACAAGAGTTACAGTTATCATCCTTTTTATTAGCGGTAAAAAGAAGCTTATCATAGTCCAATTTTAATGCTTTAAATTTCTTAATCAATGCATTTGAAATTCTTTCTTGTCTTGTAAGCTTTAAAATTTCAGACTTAGTTACCTCATTGTCGTTATCGATATCCTCATCGCCGTCCTCCTCATTGTCCATGTTCCTTCCCACGAGACATAGATCAACAATATCGCCATCCTTCCTAAGAGATGTCGATGAATTATCCTCATCACTGTTACGTAGAAGATCGAGCTCCTCATCCATGTTCAAGAATGTCTTCTGAAGAACCTGTTTCATCTTCTTACCTGAAAATTTACTTTTTGAAAAAGAACTTGGTTTCTTGTTAGTAAGCTTGGGACAATTATTTATAAAATGACCAAAGGCATCACACTCAAAGCATTGTATTGCACTAAGATCAATTTTTCCTTTTCGAAAATCTTTTTCATTATTCTTTGAAAATTTTGTTCTTAACGCTTTATTTACTCTTTTAGATAGAAGTGAGAGCTCATCAAAATCCATATCATCAATATCCTTTTCTTTTTCAACAGTGGTTAAAGTAATGGAACTATCATTAGAAACATCATTATTAAAAATAAGAGGTTTAATCAAACGAAAAGATGCAACATGCGTCATGCTTTTTAATTGTTAAATTAAATCTAAAGCAAACCTGCTCTGATACCAATTGTAGGATCGAGACGCAACAAGAGGGGGGTGAATTGGTGCAAACTAACACCTAAAACTATTTTTTTTGTGTTTTAATCTGAATAGTAGATCAAGACAAGTACGCATGCATAAATATAAATTAATCTGCTAGAGAACGAAAACAGATCAAATACCAGAACTCATACTTACTCAATAGTTCGAAACGGGTATTTTTTAGATCAATAGGACATCAACAAGATGCCCCGGTTTCATTACTGAAACTTGAACAGTTAACAACCATACATCCTTTTTGAAAACCAAAACCAGCCTCATCCAAATGAGCTAAACACAAAAAAACCTTTTACTCTCCTGAGTACTTACAGCAAAGCTCAGGAAACTCATAAGCCAACCAACCTTACAGCCAAAGCTAGAACACAGCATGCATCTCAGAGCTTACCTTCAAATAACCACACCAGCACAAAACTTTAAGTATAACGCACACTACCCAGAAATAACAGGACAAACAAGTAAAAGAAAAACGTCCAGTGAGGGATTCTTCCCAGCACACATTTTCATCTCCAGCATCCTCTTGTGTTTTTGTTGAGACCATGTAAAGAACTTCTTTCCAGCAACCATTAACCGACGCTTCCTGGTTTCCAGATCGTCAGAACATCTGGACTCCCATCACTGGATGTGCTCATTTGAGAAGATATTCCAGACGTCACAGGAAGCGGCGCCCGAAGCCTTCTCGCCAACTCCTCGCAAAACTGATCCATCCTGGCCTCATATTCTCCTTGTAGACCGCCTCCAGTCCTTTAGAGCAAGGAGCAGTTTCCTCCAAACTGTTTTGACACTTGACCAATCGACAACGAAAAATCAAGTCATTCCGAGTGTTCCAAATACTCCACATAGCAGCAGCACAGATTGTGTTTAAAACGGCGTTTTATCATTACTAATCCGAAACGAAAGCAACCGACTCATAATTGTAACCAATGAACAGATTAAACGAATTACCAATCAAATCCCAAATATTTCTAGCAACCACACAATCAAAAAATAGATGGACAACAGATTCGAGTCATCACAAAAGATACAAATGAACCTTTATCTATACCTCTCTTCAACAAAGTTATCTTTCGTCATGATTTTATTATGAGAGATAAGCGAGAGAAAGAAATGAAGCTTAGGAGGGACAAACAGCTTCCAAACCGCGGAATGAACATCGAACCACACCTCTGAAATTAAGAATAGCATACGAGATTTAACCGAATATATCCGTTACTATTATATTGCCAAACCAGAGCATCGTTCTCATCAAGAAGTCTAATGGTCTTAGATACTTCCACTAGTTCAAACCATCTAATTAACAGAGTATCGCAAAAAGTTCTCCTAAATGTGCACTTAATATTCGAGCCATCCCAAATTTCAAATGACATCAGTAAAGCCTTTTTCATTAACAAGCATATAAAGATCCCAGATTGGACAGACCAAACAAGAATTCCCAAACCAAATGTCCTCCCAAAACCTAACTTTAGTGCCATTCCCAATAAACCATCTCAGACCAAATTTTGTAGCTCAGATAGCCCAAACGACCCCTTTCCAAAAAATCAAGCATTATTAGGCATCGAAGGAAAACGTTAGGTCTTACAGTTTGATATTTAAATTTAATCAAATCAATCCACATTTTATTATCATCATTATAGAATCTTCTAATCCAAGAAGCAAGAAGGCACATGTTTAGCTCTCTAATATTGGGAATGCCAAGCCCCCCATAATCTTTCTTCATACAAACCAAGTGCCAGTTAGTGAGATGAAGTTTATTATGACCCTCATAGTCGTCCCAGAGACAATTAGCCATGCGAGAATTAATGAGATCTAAAGCCCACTTAGGAAATTTAAAAAAGGAAAGTAGATAGATGGGAATACTAGCTAAGCAAGATTTAATAAGCACCAAACGACCGCTATGAGACAAAAGCTTGCCTCTCCAACCTGCAATTCTTTTCAGCATTTTGTCAACCAGAGGTTGAAAATCCTCTCTCTTAATTTTGTCATAATGAAGAGGGATACCCAGGTACTTAATGGGAAAAGAACCTACCTTACAACAAAATATACCAGCAAACTTATTAATCTCATACTTGTCACAACCAATGGGAATCAGCTCACTTTTATGAAAATTAATCCTCATGCCAGACATTTGCTCAAAACAAATTAGGATCCATTTAAGATGCAAAGCAAAATTCACATGGTTTTTCAAGAAAAGAATAGTGTCGTCAACAGATCAGAAACTTAAAATACCCCGGAACGAAATCCTCACATAACCCTTCAATCACCCCATTGGCGTGCAGCTCTATGAAGCATTCTAGAAAAACATCGACTACCAAATTGAAAAGAATAGGGGATAAAGGGTCACCCTGCCTCAAACCTTTTCCAGAATGAAAGAAATTGCTTTCAACATTATTAACTTTCACCCCCACAGAGCCATTATTCAAAATAGAATGAATCCACATCTGCCACTTGGGTCCAAAACCCCTTTTTTCTAAAATATCAAGTAAAAAGCTCCAATTAACCATATCATACGCTTTCTCATAATCCAATTTAAGGACCAAACCTTTTTTCTTTTCCCGATGAATCTTATGAATCACCTCATGAGCAGTAACCACGCTTTCCAAGATATATCTATTTTTAATAAATGCAATCGATTATGCAAAATAATTCGATCACGATGGAGCCAATCCTATTAGTCGAGCTTTGGTAATAATTTTATAACGCAATTCAGAGGCTAATAGGTCCTGAATTGTTTAATATGTCTAGCATTATTCTCTTTAGGGATAAGAGAAATCATAGCAAAGTTAAGCCTAGAAATGTCTAGCTCACACTTATCTAAACTTTTAAACAAAGCCAGCAAATCATCCTTAACAACGTCCCAGAATTTTTGATAGAACATAAAAGGGATACCATCAGGACCAGGAGCACCATCCGAATACGACCCAAAAACAGCTTTTTTAATCTCTGCTTCAGAAAATGGAGCTTCTAAAACCCTATTATCCTCCATATCAATCTTTTCACTATTACTAAAAAATTCTCATCAAGATTGATATTAGGTTTAGCTTCAAAACCAAACAACCTTTTATAATAGTCACAAGCAATGTTAAGCATATCACTAGTATTGTGAATGGCCCATTTGGGCCATCAAGAATGAAATAAAATTTTTCCGTCTCCTTTGACTAGCAACAGCATGAAAATATCTAGTATTTCGATCACCTTCTTTTACATGTTTTTCCCTAGCCCGCTGTCTAGCTTTAGTTTCTTCAACCTCCCAGATTTTCTCCAACTCCTGCTTAACATAAAACAACCTTTGTTCCTCTTCGAAACGGGTATATGAGTTCCTTTTACAATGATGCTCATCTCTCTCTGATCTCCTGATTTTTCTCTCTCTTTTGCTTCTCTATTCTCTCTGCAGCATCGCGTCTACAGTAACCCCAATTACTGTAGCATCGTGAGTGCTGTAGCAACGCGGGCACTGTAGCGCCGGATTTCCTTCGCTCTTTGCTGCAGCCACCGCTCGCTCTTTTTCTAATTTTCTTGCGTAGCGCCGCCGGCACTTTTCTCTTGGCCTTCCCTATTTTCTTCCGTGTGGCTCACTCTTTTCTCCGCCCAGACACCCCTTTTATTCTACACTTCGCGTGCGCGCTCATCAGATCGACTAGGACTCGGAATCCACCCGGCCCAAGAAGAAGCAACCGATTCTGCTACAGTAATCCGCGCGAATAATGTAGCATGCAAAACACATCAGGCCCAATAACACATGGGCCAATACAAGCACATAATCCAAAACTCACACATGCATGCATACGGCCCACCTGCCGCACTCGCATGACTTGTTTGCCTGCACGGCCCGCTGGCCGTCACACTGCATCGTCCATCTGCGTAGACCTCTACGCGTCCCGTCTCGCTGCACCACCTGCGACTTTCGCGTGCTGCGCCTCCTGCACCTGCGATTTCGCGTGCCACCTGCACCTCTGCGACCTCGCGTGCTGCGCCTGCACCTCTGCGACCTTCGCGTGTGCTTCTCTCGGGTTACGCGCCACCTGCGCGGATTCTCCCCGACCTGCAGTGTACGTCTGCCTACGTCCGCCTGCACTGCAACGTGCATCTCACGTCCCTGCGTTGTACTTCCTGTTGCCTACGCTGCATCTCCTGTCACAAATAAAACAAACTCTCACAATACCTTATTCCATAACAAATATTATTGTCAAATAAATCATCACACATATATTAAATTGTTGTCAAATTAATCATCACAATATAAATTTTGCAAATGGAACTAACACTGTTGAACTGTCTGAAAAGGTCCCTTCTTTCCATAAGTTTGCATACTGTCTGCAGATATAGACAGACCTGATCATTAGGCTTTAAGGATTTTGTCAACAGAACCATCCCAGGTCTCAGATATCGCAATGGAGCTACAGGCTTGGAAAGCTCCTTCTCACGTCTTTTTTCTCTGTTGAGCTCAAGCAAAGAATGATTTAACTTGATGGAGCATTTGTTTTCACTCATGCATATATCAAACGGGCGGGGCAGCTTCTGAATCAGATCCCACAGATCCAGAACTACATGAACTGCTCCTGGAGTCTAGAGATTTCGACAATTGAACTGGTGTAACCATTTGGAGCAGTGAATCTAGAGATTTCGATGGTTGAACCAGTAACCATTTGGAGCGGTGTTTTGTTACTGCTAACCGGAGGAGAGGATGAACAGGGCTCCTCCTTTTGGCGTTCCAAGGACCTTCGTAAACCTAAAAATATAGTTGACAGTTACCTGTGTTAGAAGCTTAGTGCACGAAACAAGAAACCAGTGATTTATCAGGAAGCCCAGCTAAAATGCGCCTACCATATGAAACATATCGTTCAATCAAGTTTAGAAATTAATAATCAGACATGGCTATTAAATTTAAACACCACCTTGTGTCTATGTTCATAGCCTTTTATTATCATGTATAAAACAAGAAGTCTAGAAGAAGTGACTGAAACAAGGTATTCTAGTAGGGCTGTCCTCTACTGTTCTAAAAAAAACAACTGAAACAAGGCGGAAAAATATATTACTGGGCAAATACACCATTCTACACAGATTATGCAAGGAAGTGACACAAAGAGGGAGTTGCAGAGATGGCATGTGTATACCGTGCTTCCATTTAAATTCAGCAAAGCAAGCATTTTTTTTTTCATAACCAACCCACACAATGCAAATGGGTGACCCAATCCGTGTTTATTCGTTCAAAAGATGGAAGTGTCCAATACTCCAAGTCTCCAACTAACACCAGCCAAGCTCAATATAACCAAATCACTATAAACAACTAAGTACATCTTTATCTCCATATAGAATGACAAGATAATAGGGTGCTGTCCTGAACTACTGATAATATATAGTTGGATACGATGCAAAATTTGGCTGCATTGTTGAGCTGCACTAGCGCAATAACAAAACCTCAGTAACATGTTCAGTCCATCTAAAAGACTGTACTCATAAGGTGCGTACACATCAGAAGATTCACTTCCTCGACTACCTATTCAGATTCTAATTCCAAATCCGATCAAGAACAACGATCTGCACGGTTTGCAATTTTATATGGGTTTACTACTTCCCGAGTTGCCGAAGAGACGATTATAAATTCCTACTTCACACCAAACAATTATAAATTCCTACCTCACACCAAACCAAGAAGTCGCAACTCACGACTGATCCAGTGTCGAACTCTTAACCAGTAACCAGGGTTTACAAATTTTAAAAATTGAAAATCCGACGGCATTGACTTACTGTAAAAATCGAACGAAAACGGCCAAAAATCGAAGGATTTCGAAATCAAACGGTTTGGAAAAAATTCAAAAAAATAGAAAATCAATTGGTTTTCTTGAAAATTGACTGGGGAATTGAAATTTTCTTGTGGCCGATTTTTTAAGCATTTTTCGTTGATTTTCACTGATTTTCAACCGATTTATATGATATAATTTTTTTGAATTTAACTGGTTTACCAATCGGTTTAGAGTTTCAAACCGACTCGATGGTTGATTTTCGATCGATTTCGCCGATTTTATTAACCCTGCTAGTGTCCACCACAATTCTCAAATCACAGCATCGCACAATTAAAAACTCGGCACTACACTGTCATGGCAATTCATGGCGGGTAGCGGAAAACCCTGACCAGTACAGGATCGCACATTGTGTAACTAGGCCCTCAACCCTACTAGAGCTGGTTGCAACAAAATTTAGAAAGATGGTTTTGGGGAAAAAAATGGAAAGGAAAAGGGAGCCGCCCCCACGCCCCGAGGGGGCTGGGGGGTGGGGGGGTTGGTGTCGCCGCCGCCGCCGGCCATCGACGGAACCGAGCGATGTGGAAACCGAAGCGACGGCTAAAGCGGGGCTCGTCATTTGCGCCTTCTTCTGGGGTTCCCGAAAGAATAAAAGGAGAGCAAAAGGTGCGAAAAAAAGCCTTTTTCTCCTTATAGTTCCATATTATTGTGCTTATATATATAGAGCGAAATGTATGTATTGGTTGGGATCGCATGTCCTTCTGTGAAAGCCCAAGGCCAACCAAACGTTCCAGAAAAGAAAATCCCAACCAAAGAGAGTATAGGCCTATTTGTTTTAACTTTTAATTCTGGATTCCAGCCCGAAAAGCAAAATAAAAAACAAACGGTCTGATTCTACAATTCGATTCTCACAATCCAACTCACCTATATACACTAGAATCCACAATCCACTTCATATGTACTTTTGGATTTTATCTTTAGAGAATCAATTTCTCTACGACCATAATCCAGAATCAACTTTTAGAAAATCCACAACTGAAACAGAGCCTACGTTTCATGCGATTATTCTATGTACTACTGTGCAACCGACGAATGCAAAACCAAACGAGTGGGACGAAGAAAGTTAACCCCAAGACAAAGCTATGGAATTTACGCAGAAATTAATCACAGAGAAAAAGTGTTCTTCTCCTTAATTTACATGTGACATCCAGGATTAATTGTCCATAATAATATTTAACGAGATTATAGATTCATGGTAAAGAATTAATCTCCCTATCCAGTGTGTGTGTAGCAAACTAGCAATGCAACGGCAGCTCAAAGATACGAGGTGGGACGCCGGCGCAGCGACCGGCGACGGCTCTTGCTGAGTCCTAGCATGCCGAGAAGAGCTCTGATGATGCCTCCTGCGGTGGCCGGCCACGACGACCTCGGCTGGCACCTCCTCCCCTTCAGCTGGAACGACTGATACGATGGCGGCGGCGAGATGGGCGGCAGTGTAGCATCGGCAGCAGCACCAGCAGCGCTGATCACCGGGGCCACCGTGTTGGCAGGCGACGCCGGCGAGACGCCGGCCGTGGCGCTGCTCTTGGGCGTGCCTGGCGTGGACTCCCACAGGAACGGCACGGCGCCGGCGCGTAGGCTGTAGTACACCCTGAACGACGCGTTCGCCAGGCTCGACCGCTCCCTCGACGCCGCCTTGTCGTCAAAGCCGCCGTCTCTGTTGGTTGAGATCGGACGAAGATTAAGCTGCTTAGAATCCATGGTGTTTCTTGGCTATCGGCTGCAAGCTTGCAATGCTCAAAGTCTTCAATTCTCTTTCCTTGTTTGGAACGTAGGAATTTCACAATAATTTTGCGGTCTAGAATTCCTATGGAAATCCTAGGTTGGGCTTGTTGGTTCTTGGTTGCAAATTTGCACAGAAGCCGGCTTGAGGCTTTATAAGCAGTGAGGCTTTGACTTTTAGGCTTTTAGCTAGGCTGGATTCAGAGTTACAGGTGCTGGTCTTGCCCTGCAAGTTCTTATATTAATTGAGAAAATTGTTTATTTGCCACTGAAAGTTGACCGGTTCCCCACAATGCCATCGCGAAGATGCTGTTTTCTGCATTGTCATCCGATCTCAAATTGCCTTCCCATTTTGCCATTGCCGTCAAGTTAGCAATTTGAGATCGGATGGCAATGCAGAGAACAGCATCTTCGCGATGATATTGTGGGACACCGACCAACTTTCAGTGGCAAATAAACAATTTTCTCTATATAATTTGAGGTAGGGAACATGGGATTATGAGAGTGTGAATTGGAAGCTTTGGTTTGTTAATTGATTAGAAGGCTGCATCCATGAATAATGACCGGTTAATGAGTATTGAAAGACTATATGGAGATTTACTTATGTTTGTAATGAGTAATTGACTATATTTGAGTTTATGGAGCACAAGTTTGAGTTGATTTGAGCAAGTTTGTAAGCTAGTTGTGAACTGGTCGGGGCAGTTTGTAAACTGGTTGAAACTGGTTGGGACAGTTTGTAAACTTGATCGGGACAATTTGTAAACTGGTTGGGAAAGATTGTAAACTAGTCGGGATAAGTTGTGTATCATTTTGGCTATGTGTTAATTTGATTGTATATGTTTTTGGATATTACTATATGATGTGTTTTCCTTATCTATGATGGTTGCAAAACTCAAAACTAGGTCATGGTAAGGTAAAGGGGATCGTGACTAGATTGAGAGAATTGAGGTCTAGACGGTCAAGGTGTCACCAAAGATGACTGAGGCCAAAGAGTAGCTGCAAGTCGAGAAGGCAAGTAGATAGTGCAGATACTAACTTAAGCCCTACTTAAGCAAAGGAGGATCGTTGGATCGTAGGTTTATGGATTGAGCAATGGTTAAGTTAGTGGTGCCCTGAGACGTGTGTGTCAAAACCAGTTATATTGTTGGGTTTTGAGTCAGCCTATGTATGGTTAAGTGAGTTAATTCTAACCTTTGATAAGGTTCCTTATAGGAGAAGAAAGTCATTTAAGGGTGAAAATTGCTCAGATTAGGCTATAAATAGAGGGGTGGAGGGATGCCTCATCCTTGAATCTTTAGAAAGGATTTTTGGTTTTTCTTATGCTCATGTGAGCTCTGCCCATATGGTAGTGTGACTTTGTAAACATTTATCTCAAAGTATTGCAAGATTAAATTTCTTCTCTATTCTGAATTTTCTTTTACTTCTTGCATTTTCGCTCGTTGCACTTTGGCTTTGTCTCCCGTCCTTCTAAGTGCTTTTGGATCTTATGCTAATGATGAAAGATTGCTGAATAAATCTTCTATAAATCATATCTCAATCATCTAGGTAATCTACAACTTCTTTTCAGTTTATGCAAAAAATCGATCTTTTGCTTAAAAGAAGAAATATTCTTATAGATCACATTCTTGTTTGTTTGAAGGATGTTCTTACTTATGATTTGCGAGAGGTCATTTAAGAACATCTTGATCATCAATTTTCCACGAGCAAGCTAAGGGTAAAGTTTTTGTGTTTGATCCGATTTTGATACAACATTTATTAAACTAAAAAAAGTCAGAACTTTAACGTCAATCCTTACGATTGAATGTTGGAATAGGTTTTTGACATCCATAGAAAAGTGCACACAAAGTTTCATGGGTTTTATATCAGCCGATCAAAAGTTACATTAATTCTTGTTTACGAGATCGTGCTGATTTTTACTATTCATCGAATACTGTTCATCCGATTAGTGATGTTGATCAGTTCGCAGTTACTGGTCACCCGACCAATGTAGTTTTTTACTGTTCATATGAACACTATTCTTCAAGCACTGTTCATCTGACCAATGCAGTTTTCATTGTTTATCTGAGCGCTGTTCATCCGACCTTCTGGACGGGGTATTGTTCATCCAACCACATGTTTGGATTATACAATCATTCAATCTGTTCTCTTGGTGGTTTGATTTTTAGGAGAAAAATTTTATTTAGCTCCTTTTTACCTCCTCTAGTCGCCTTTTTGGTCCTACAAGTATTATATCGACTTCGAGAGGAATGATATGGAAATGGATGGTGGTGTTTCACCCACTAACTGAAAAAACATTGCCTTGTACAGTACAGTTGATAGAGTTACGGACATGATATTACAGAATAGATGGGATGATACATGGAGGGTGTTTGGTTGTCTAAATTGGATGGAATAAGATTTTGTTTGATTGTTTGGATGGAATAATCATAGATGGTCCGAGATGCTATTTGGTTTGAGGGATGAGGTGAGCAGAACATGCGCGAGTAGGACAAGGACAAACGAACGCATCCTGTACCGATCGGTTCGGCAACAATTTGTACAAGATATTTCAAGAATTTTTTTTTTGAATTTTAGCCAGGAGCTCTGACATTCAATATAGGAGAAGAACAACAGTCAGGCTACAGTTGCACACACACCCACTTACACATACACGCCCACACACGCACCCGCAACTGTACCTAGCTCCGGCGCGCACCCGGGCGAGTCCAAGACTCGAACCCGGGTGGGTGAGCTCGCTAACTAGCAACGCTGGCCATCCGAGCGAACGCTTGATCACAAGAAATATTCTTATAATCTATATCACCTTGTCCTGTATGAAATAGTTCCGTTCAGTCAACCAAACACAGGAATAAAGCCATATCTCATACGGGATGGTTCAATTCACCTTGATATAGATAACCAAACACACCCTTACTTACTCATTTTTGGGAACTCGATTGGATTTAATTTCCTCGCTTTCGGGGTCTTTATTTGTGTAGTGGTTGAGAAGCATGATTTGTGAGCTAGATAGCAACGCGTTTAGAAGGCGATAGACGCTGCGATCGGTTCAATCTGTTTCTGGCGCTTTCTTTTCTGACAGTGTCCTCTCACCTAAATGAAAGAAAAATGGCGATAAATTTATAATGATATTTCTATCCATATGACCAGTATTGGTAAAGCTTACTGTTTTTGCTATGTAAAAACTAGGATTAATTGCCTGAAATGATCCTTAAATCATGGCTGAAAAGGGACACGTGAATTGCCATCTTGCTGGAACTGGCCACCTTATATAATGATATCAGTAGAGTAGTTGCCTTCCTGCAGTGGCAGCAGCTCACACGACGAGGTCAATCGATCATTAAGGGCAGATATTTGTAGGTCGTCCGTTTGCTAACTGAAGCCTTGTCCTACGCCGATTTTGCCGTCCTTGCGATGCCATCGTTTCCTCTGATGATTCAGACAATGAGGCAATCGAATTGTCCAAATCACACTGCTGTATCAGCGTGTACCCAGCTCAATCCACATTTGTATCCGTCTTCATGACCAGCGACAAAAACGTCTCACCAAGCCGGGACTGAGGTCGTTCTATTGTATAGTACACAGGTCAAGAAAGATGCCTTTTCTAATGGATTGGCTCCCGTAGTTATTCCATGGTGCCGCCGGTTAGGTTAACCAACCTTGGTACCTAGCCTCCAAGCAACTAACTGCAGTACTTGACTACTTGTTGTATACATAATTGCTGCTAGTAAGTTCAAATTAAAAGGTAATCTTCCAAGCAGAAAAGTCAGTGAAGTTTCAGATGCAGATGTCATATCTTACCTGCACTGGCCAAAAGGTAGCTGTATATATGATCAAGACCCTATATATCAGCAACAACTCAACTTAAAAATATATTCTTGTCCAGAAAAAGTGAAGTTGTACTACATAATTAACAATGTACTATTACTCTGACTTATTCAGGATTCAGGAACATACATGCTCACTTCGACATCATGCTAACTAATGCAATAACGCAGCAAAACAGATTTCAGAAATTATGGGTCGTGCCTCCGGCCTGCTAGCTCAGCTGCGCAGTTTCATCAAGTGGTTGATGTGCCTTGGCAACGACGGTCAGTGACGACTGCGGTGACGATCGGGTGATTGCTAAACCGTGGGAATAAAGACGGAAACCTCGTGTTGACGCAAGCTCAATTGATGAAGCGTTGCTGTGGCCATTCCGGGAGACACGTGTACGATATGGATGACGAATGCGATGCGGAGTAACAATGACTGCAATTGAAGCAAGATATAACAGCATCGATTCAGACATTAGATGAAGCAGCTTTTATGAACTGCCAGTAGCTCTGGACTTGGTTAAAACTCTCGCTTTGCGTACAAGAAACCGTCGTTTTCTCTCTAATTTTCCTGAACTCGTTCCTATCACAACTCTTTTGGATTTGTATGTGTGTGCTTTAACAGTAATGTCATGAATATCTTTATCTTTACTCTTATGTAAATACGAGTTGGAGGCGGCCATCCATCCTTCCTCTCATTATATCTAAGAAAAACAGTATGTCTCATCTTTAAGAAAAACAACATGTTGATATATGTATCCTGAGTTAAAAAAACAACCACAATCTCTCTTGCCACCCATACCCACTCCCTCTGGTCATGCTATTGTCTACTTTTCTCTCCTTGTGGCAACTCAAAGGTGCCATCTTATTTTTGTAAACACGTGATATGATTTAATTAGATATATGCCACTCCAGGAATTGGTTATTCGAGATTTGCCATCGTTCCTTTGGTATTTCTAGATTTACCATTACGAAACCGTGTTTATTCGAAATGTGCCACTGCTCGCGACACGTGTCCCGTCCGGTCAACAACTCAGCCCATCGGGACAATTTTGCCCCTCTATCTATTTTGTTTTATATTTAATTTAAGGCTAAAATGGTATTAATATTTTATGAAATTTTTTATCAAGATCTGAAATAGTATTATTGATCTTATATAAAGTTTTAAAAATTTTATCTTTTATATTTAAATTTTAAAAATTCTGAAGTTATTTTCAACTTTATTTGTTTTCTATTTTTGAATTTCCAAAAGTTTCAAATGTAAGTTTTAATTTTCTATATTTTTACCAGAGGTAGATGAGGATCTCGGATGACCAAGGTAAAAATCTTAGCTTCAAATCTTCTTTGGAGATTTCTACAAAATTCTGACAAGACTTTGATGCGGAGGGGCAAAATCGTCCGGTCAACAACTCGGTTTGACCAGACGGGACACGTGTCGCAAGCGGTGGCATATTTCGAATAAACACGGTTTCATAATGGCAAATTTAGAAATACCAAAGGAACGATGGCAAATCTCGAATAACCGATTCCTAGAGTGGCATATATCTAATTAACCCTTGATTATTTGGTTAAAAAATATGTTTATGTTGCAACACACGGATATTTGATTAGTAAGCAACTAGTAGGGTGGCCCGCGCATCTGCGCAGCTAGATTTCTTTTAAAGTTTGTAGTATCAAATGATTTAACTTATATGCTATAGGATATATAACGTACTTTGTAAGCTATTTAGATATTTAATACACCATAAATATTAGAAATGATAATAGAAATTTGAAGGAAAATTCAACTTGAGAACGTAATTGAAGTATAAGCCTTGATAGAAGAAAATCATTAAGCATAATAAAAATACATAGCAACTTTTTATCTTGCATAGATCATGTAACTATATATCCCTATTATTTCTCCATCAAAAACTCTTTTTTTCAAAATATATACAACACATGTATCTCAATTTAATCTTAAGCAATACGTTGATTATTTTACATGGTATTTGAGTACATTACTTATGTATACACCGATGCATCATGGGTGACTTACTTTGAACTTATCTTCCTCACACATTGGCTGTCCCCCACCAAATTGTGTGTCTTTTATCTCTTCTTGATCGCACTCACAACTTTTCTGCTTCAACCTCAAATAGCAATCCTAATTCTTGATCGATCCTTCTCAGCTGCTACTATTTTTAATGCAATACTCTACTACATAGCTATCTTCTATTTTTCTCTAATTATTACTTAATGCTGAACATTGCAATGTCAACATGTATACATGTACAACTATCGCTTATCCCCACCGGGACACCTGTCACGCTCACACCAGTGGCCCCAAGCCTATTTCATACAGTAGCCCTATCTCTGCTATGAGCCTTTTGCACCTTATTTCAATTCATACGAATTAGTACATGTCTATACACATGTAGGATGTTATATATGTTTGATTTATGCTTGTCCCATATCAGTCGCTTCTCATATTCGATATTGAACAACTTAACAATATCGATTCCTCACTAACCCAATGGATCTATATCGTTTGTATTCAAATATTATACTTTATATTTTCACTTTATTTTAATCGTATGAAAATCAAATTGCTATTTTTTATTCTGAATTTTAGTTTTTTTAGTTTGTAATTCGTATAAAATCCAACTACTAATTTCATTTAATTTTTATTATGAATTTCAGTATTATATTGATGTTCGTATGAAAATCAAATTACTAATTTTCTAACAGATCACTAATTATCTTTTGATTATTATTTTAAATTTACATGTTGTTGGATCGTACATGACATAGAGTTTTTATATAGTTTTAGGTTGGAAACATATACAAATCTAATTGGTATTTTTATTTTATTTTTATTCCAAATTTAAGAAATTTAGGGATTTTACTATAGAGTTCATATGGAAATCAAATAACTAATTTTATTTTATTTTTATTCTGAATTTTAGTTTTATGTTGGAATTAGTATACAAATCCAATTACTAATTTTAAATACTTTTTAAAATTTTATTTTGATGTTCATATTGGAAATCAAATTACTAATTTTCTTTTATTTTTATTGTACTTAACGATACTCTTTCTTTAATCATATGGAAACAAATTGCTATTTTTTATTTTTATTCAAATTTTAGTTTTTATGTTGGAATTAGTATACAAATCCAACTACTAATTTTTATTCGAATTTTAGTTTTATTTTGATGTTCATATGAAAATCGATTACAAGTTATTTTTTATTCGATTTTTTGTTGTACTTTACATGGACTTTTTATTTTAATCATATGAAAATCAAATTTGTATTTTTATTCTGAATTTTAATTATTTTTATATTGTAAAAGGACCCGAACTCTTTCGTTTAATCTAAACCGTTATAATCTGGATCCATCATGATTTGCCTGTCTCTTTTCCTCTATTCTTTTTTGGCAACGTATCTAGTGCAAATGGTTGTTCAGTGCTAAAATACTAACATCCATCGTGGGCCATTGAAAGCATCTAGGCCCCCATGTGGCGTTGGTTTTGATAATTAATGACAATCACGCGAAAAAGACTAACGTAAATTGCAGTGGTTAAGTTGGAAACATGTAAAGCTGTCATTCAAAGGAAGTCGGATATTCTCAAGTACAAAATGGAAGGAGTTCGCGCAAAAGAAGCTAAAGATATGAAGGTATAAAATCTTAGAGACATTTTCTAGTCATTTTGCCGATCTCGGAGTTGGAAATAAAAGATCGGATTTTTAGGATAGTCGCCGTACTATTAAGAGGGACTTGGTTTGGGCTTTAAATCTTGAAAAGTGCATTTTAATATGGCTCATTAGTTCATCCTTGAAATCATGCATTTGATGGAAAAATCAAAATATTGAAAAAAAATTGAGGCTGGCAAGACTCTAGCTTGGTTGGGCGGTAGTACCTTGAGTCTTGATACTACCGCACCACGATTAGCATGTAGCTATATTCCGAGAGGTGTGTTTTGGGTCCTCTCAAATAAGCTACTATCACGTGGTCAGCGGTAGTACCGCTTTTTGTACTACCGCACCTTAGTTGGCGTAGCTCTTTTCCGAAGGCATCCTTTATGTCGTCGAAAAGTGCGACTACCGCCCATGAGCTAGTAGTACGGCCATATATAAAAATGTCTTTAACTGCTACGTGTCGGTCGCTTATTATTGCCAGATAGTCGTTATATCATGGGTAAAGGTACTACTGCCCCTAGAGGGCGGTAATACCTACTGTGTATAAAATCAACAAAGTGAGAGCAAATAACGGCTAGTTTGAGTTGGTGGGGTTATAAATACCCCCCCACCTGTGCTAGGACAGGGTTGGACACTCCATTGAATACATTCTAAGCCCTAGCAACTCTCTCCATCCTTTAGAGCATTGAATTCTTGATATTAAGAGGGACCATTTGTTACTCTTGGAGGTTGCCGCCTCCTAGACGGCTTGGAGGCGTGAGGCTCCGGTGATCTTCACAAAGAAGATTGTGTGAAGACCAGGCGGTTGTGAAGGCACTGGCTCGCCTACCCGAGCGGGAAGAGCTATCACTAGTGATCGGGGAAGGCTCAAGCAAGTGGAGCCGGCTTGAAGGTTTTCAAGTCACCTCAACGTGGAGTAGGGGAGACCGGCAAGTCTCCGAGACCACGGGATAAAAATCCAAGTGTCTCTCATTTGTGGTTTGCATTGTTATTACTATTGATCTAATACTAGCAATTTGATCATTTTAGTGTTACCTCCATAGGTCTTGAATTGTCTCTAGTAAATTGATCATCATTGTGTTGCTTGTGTTGCCATTGATATATTTGAGTAGAAATTTTAATTGGTAGTCACTAGAATTGCTCGACATTGATATTGCCATACTTGTCGCTTGTGCTTAGAAATATTAATCTTGACTTTAGTGATTAAAATTGAAAAACCTCCTATTCACCCCCTCTAGCTCGGTATCCTTGATCCTACAAGTGGTATCAGAGCAAGGACTCTTGTTTAGGGCTTTACCGCCTAAGAGTTAGGATGGCTAGTGATGGGGTGTCAATAGGCAAGGCGCCATTTTTCGATGGCACAAATTATGCATATTGGAAAATTCGCATGACCGTTTATCTTAAGGCCATGAGCCCAAGCATATGGAGAATTGTAGATGAAGGTATCGCTCCGGGAGCTAATCCCCCACTTACAACGGAACAAATTGAGCGAAACATTCATCTCAATGCTCAAGCCATGAACGCCTATTTGGTGCTTTGAACGCGATGAGTTCAATCGGTGAGCAACCTCGAAACCGCCATGAGATTTGGACAACCCTCTCGAAATTCATGAGGGCACATCATCGGTCAAAGAAGCCAAATTGCATATGCTTCGGATCAAATATGAGAGTTTTATTATGTTACCTCATGAGAACATTAATGAAATGTACTCACGGTTAAATAACATAGTAAACGAGCTTAAAGGCCTTGGTGCATCACTAACCGATTTTGATATTGTTCAAAGATGCTTAGGGCCCTTCCGAGAAATATGAGACATTGGTTACGTTATTCCTCAACTCGCGGAATTGCCAAGGATGACGCCAACCGGACTTCTCGGCAATCTCATCACCAACGAGCTCTACAAGAAAGACAAGGAAGAGTTGTTGGAACAAAGTTCTTCCAAGAAGAAAAACATCGCATTCAAAGCTAAGGCGGAGTCAAGTGATGAAGACTCCGAAGATGAGGACACCGAGGAGGAGATGGCACTTCTAGTAAGAAGAATGAAGAAATTCATGAGAAGGCGATCAAGCTTTAGCGGTCCGCAAAGGTATAAGAAAGGACAAAATTCTAACACTAACCGATATGCTAATATTCGATGTTATGAGTGTGATGAAAAGGGACACATAGCCTCACATTGTCCTAAGAAGAAGGATGACAAGGACAAATCACCCAAGAAGAAGAAATTCTTTCAAGGCAAGAAGAAGCTATTCAAGAAATTTCAAAAGGACGGCAAGGGTGAAGCTCACATTGGGGAGTGGGATTCCGAAGAAGAATATTCGGACTCCGACTCATCCGAAGAAGAAACTCCCTCAAAGAAGAAGGGACTTGCCGGTATCGCCATCAAGGAGGCTTCGTCACCTTTTGTCACTCCTTTATGTCTTATGGCTAGAGGAGAAACCAAGGTAATTTCTAATGAAAATGATGAACCGTCATATGATGAACTAATGGATATGCTTGAGGAATTGAATGAATATCTTGGCAAAGAAAAATCAAAGTCAAGGGTCTTGAGAAAAGAATTTCTTTCTCTCAAGGATTCTTATGAGGAGCTAAAGGAAGCTCATGAAATTCTCTTTGCCAAGAATATTCCAAAATCCACAAATGATATTGGTATTGAATGTAATATTATTGATGCTTTGCCTAGATTAGACGATGGCTCATTTCATGTAGAAAAATCAAGCATATCTACTTCATGTGATGATTTAGTTGATTTATCATGCTCTAGTGCTAGCTCGTTTCATGGAAATTTGATTGTGGAAAACAATGAGCTTAAAGAACAAGTAAATAAACTAAACAAAAGCTTGGATAGATGTTTTAAGGGTAAAGAAACACTAAATAAAATCTTGGGTAGTCAAAGATGCTCATATAATAAAGAAGGATTAGGATATATCCCTAAAAAGAACAAGAAAATAAATAACAAAGCTCCGCGCTTTGTGAAATCGAATGGTAAATTTTGTTTTAAATGTCATAAAGTAGGACATCTAGCAAATGATTGTGCCTTGAGCAAAACAACTAAGGAAAATGTTCATGATTCATGTTATGTGCTTAAAAGGGATAGAAATGGTAAAGTCTTTGCTAAATTTGTTGGGACCCCGATAATTGGCCAAAGAAAAAAAGCCGTTTGGGTTCCCAAAACCTTGGTCACTAACCTCCAAGGACCCAAACAAATTTGGGTACCTAAAAAGGTTTGATTTTCTTTTGTAGGTGAACTACAAAACCGGTGGACGGCATTGGGTGTTGGATAGTGGGTGCACCCAACACATGACCGGTGACAGGAAAATGTTCACCACATTTGATTCGGGAAGTGGACAAAACGACAAGATCACATTTGGTGACAATAGCAAAGGAAAGGTTTTGGGCTTAGGTAAAATTGCTATATCAAACGACCTTTCCATTTCAAATGTATCATTAGTTGAAACATTGAACTTCAATTTGCTATCCGTTGCTCAAATTTGTGATCTTGATCTTATTTGCACATTCTCTAAAAATGATGTTGTCATTACAAAAGAAAATGATAATTCGCTAGTGTTTAAAGGATTTAGATTTGGAAATTTGTATTTAGTTGATTTCACTTCAAATGACTCATGTCTTCAAACTTGCTTAATGGCAAAAACATCTTTAGGATGGTTATGGCATAGAAGACTAGCTCATGTTGGAATGATTCAACTTAAAAAGCTATTTAAAAATAATTTAGTTGTGGGCTTGAAAGATGTGAAGTTTGAGAAAAATCGACTTTGTAGTGCTTGTCAAGCCGGTAAACAAGTCGCTAGTTCTCATCCGTCAAAAAGTATCATGTCCACATCTAGACCATTAGAGCTCTTGCATATGGATTTGTTTGGCCCGACAACCTATAAGAGCATTGGAGGTAATTCTTATTGTTTAGTTGTTGTTGATGATTATTCTAGATATACATGGGTTTTCTTCTTAGACGATAAATCCGAAACCTCCAATATTTTCAAAAGGTTTGCAAAAAGGGCTCAAAACGAATTTGATTTTGTAATAAAGAAAATCCGTAGTGACAACGGTTCCGAGTTCAAAAATACAAGATTGAAGATTATTGTGATGAACTTGGAATAAAGCACGAACTTTCCGCAACCTACACTCCGGAGCAAAATGGAGTTGTGGAACGGAAAAATCGTACATTAATTGAAATGGCAAGAACGATGTTAGATGAATATGGTACGTCCAATAGTTTTTGGGCGGAAGCCATTAATACCGCTTGCCATGCTACAAATAGACTCTATTTGCATCGACTCTTGAAAAAGACCTCTTATGAGCTTCTTGTTGGAAGAAGGCCGAATATTTCTTATTTTCGAGTATTTGGTTGTAAATGTTATATCTTGAAAAAGGGAGTTCGGCTTTCTAAATTTCAAAGTCGGTGCGACGAAGGTTTCTTGCTTGGTTACTCTTCTAATAGTAAAGCTTTACGAGTTTTTAATAAAAACAAAGGATTTGTTGAAGAAACCTGTGATGTTGAATTCGATGAGACTAATGGCTCTCAAGAAGAGTAAGAAAATTTGGATGATGTAGGTGAAGAAGGACTAAGAGAAGCTATGAAGAATATGACACTTGGAGACGTGAAGCCGGAAGTTGATAAGCATGATCAACCCTCATCCACTCAAGCCGAGCCTTCAACTTCCGCAACACCGAGTCGAATTCATACAATCGATTTAAGATGACAAGAATAATGACCAACAAATTCAACCTCTACCTCAACGAATTCATCACGGTCTCTCCAAAGATCATCCAATAGATCAAATATTGGGTGACGTGAGTAAGGGCGTTCAAACTCGATCCCGTGTCGCTTCTTTTTGTGAGCATTATTCATTCGTATCTTCATTTGAACCTACTCACATAGATGAAGCATTAAGTGATCCGGATTGGGTAAATGCCATGCATGATGAATTGAACAATTTTGCTCGTAATGATGTTTGGACATTAGTTGAAAGACCCAAAGAACATAATGTAATTGGCACAAAATGGGTTTTTCAGTAATAAACAAGATGAAAATGGTATTGTAGTAAGAAATAAAGCTAGATTAGTGGCGCAAGGTTTCACTCAAATTGAAGGATTAGATTTCGGTGAAACTTTCGCACCCGTAGCTAGATTAGAAGCCATTAGAATTTTGCTTGCATTTGCTTCAAGCTTTGACATCAAGTTATATCAAATGGATGTAAAGAGTGCGTTCTTAAATGGACAAATATCCGAATTGGTATTTGTCGAACAACCCCCCGGTTTTGAAAATTCCAAATATCCTAATCATGTCTACAAACTCTCTAAAGCGCTATACGGACTCAAACAAGCTCCTAGAGCGTGGTATGAGCGACTTAGAGATTTTCTACTCTCAAAGGGTTTCAAAATTGGGAAGGTTGATACAACGCTCTTTACAAAAATAATTGATGATGAATTCTTTGTATGTCAAATATATGTTGATGATATCATTTTCGGTTCTACTAATGAAGAATTTTGCAAGGAGTTTGGTGATATGATGTCTAGGAGTTTGAAATGTCAATGATCGGGAGTTGAGCTTCTTCCTTGGACTTCAAATCAAGCAATTCAAAAATGGGACGTTCGTGAGTCAAACCAAGTACACAAAGGATCTACTCAAAAGGTTTGGCATGGAGGACGCAAAGCCCATCAAGACTCCAATGGCATCAAACGGGCATCTCGACTTAAACGAGGGAGGTAAACCGGTAGATTTAAAGCTTTATAGATCCATGATTGGTAGTTTGCTTTACCTCACCGCATCTAGGCCCGATGTTATGTTTAGTGTTTGCATGTGTGCTCGCTTTCAAGCTTCTCCCAAAGAATGTCATTTAGTTGCCGTAAAAAGAATTCTAAGATATTTAAAGCATTCCTCAAACATAGGGTTATGGTATCCTAAAGGTGCAAAATTTGATTTAATTGGATATTCGGATTCGGATTATGCGGGTTGTAAAGTGGATAGAAAAAGCACCTCCGGAGTTGCCAATTGCTAGGAAGATCCCTAGTCTCATGGTTCTCCAAGAAACAAAACTCCGTAGCTTTATCCACCAAGCCGAATATATATCCGCCGAGTAGTTGTTGCGCTCAATTGTTATGGATGAGGCAAACTCTAATGGATTATGGAATAATTTTAAGCGGTGCCTCTCTTATGTGATAATGAAAGCGCTGTTAAAATAGCCAATAACCCGCCCAACACTCAAGAACAAAACACATTGATATCCGTCATCATTTCTTGAGAGATCATGTATGTAAAGGGATATTGAGATTAGTCACATCAGAACGGAAAATCAATTAGCGGATATACTCACTAAACCCCTAGATGAGACTAGGTTTTGTAAATTGAGGAATGAATTAAATGTCATTGATATCTCTAATGTGGCTTAAGTGAGATTCCTTGGTTGCTTAAATTGGTTTTTATTTGGCACAATTTTTTTTATGAGTCTCACATAAAGGGGGAGTAATATGCAATTTATGTATATATCACATCCCCTAAAATGTGGAAAATTGAAGTTTGTGCTATAAATATCTTAAAAGCTTAAAACTAGACTTTATAAGTCAAAGTTACTTGAAAATAATCTATTCTGGATTTACAAAATACAAAGGATTCACAAATCTTCATTTAAAACTTATTATTGCATAAATCTTATCTTTTGGAACTTATATCATAATTATAACCTTCTTTATGTTTATTATGAAACAAATCTTTTGCTTTTCAAAAGCTTAATAAAATTCAAAATCTTGATCTATATTGATCTACTAAAAGCAAAATTGAGTTCTGCCCATAGAACTAGAATGCTTTGTGTCTAGTTTCTTATGTGGTATTTCAACTCAAACAAGTCAAATCACGATTCCACACTTGATTGTGGTTAAAGTTTTTGTTTCGTGTTTTTCTTGTGGTTGTGAATGCTCCAATCTCTACTCATGCACAATATATCAATATATATAATCAATTCGCAACCAAATTCTTTCTTGATCCTCGCTTATTCGCTTAGGCACCTCTATCATGGCCACATCTGAGAGTACATAAATGCGGTACTACCGGGGTCCTGGAGCGGTAGTACCGCTCGGATCAAAAATGTGGGGCCACTTCCTTTCCGGCCGTTCTCCCTGCTTTCTCTCTCTCTTCATCAATATTCCTCACCCGAAACCTCCTCTCCTCTCCATTTTCGTGCGGCCTCTCTCTCCTCCCCTCAAACCCTAATTTTCATCTCCTCAAAATCTTCTTGTTTGCGGGGATTTCTTCCATTGTTTTCGGTCTTTGAGTCTTCCTCCTCCGAAAGGTATCATTTCCTCTCATTCTCTCTCTTGATTCATCCCTTTTTGAGCAATCTAGGGTTTAAATGGAATTTTAATGTGTAATCTTGTAATGTGACAAGAACCTTGAGGATTAGGTATAAAATTGATGTCCTTAACTGTCTCCATTACCCTAATCCTAATTTAAATCATCTTTGGCTCAACATTGCTTCGATTTTGCCCAAATTCCATCGTGGTCGCGCTCGGGCGGCACTACCGGTCACTGGGAGCGGTAGTACCGACTTTGCGGTACTACCGGCCTCCAGTAGCGGTAGTACCGGCTGAGCTGTTGAAACATTGGGTTTTGTGCATTTTTGAAGCAATGTTTTTCTACGACTTTCACTTATTTCTTTTCCATCATGTCAAAATCCGATTCATATTCAATTCTCACATCTCAAACTCCTTGATCTTCTCTAGATCATGCCTCGCACTAAAGTCGCCGGAACCGGTCCTTCCGGAGGGGGCAAGGGCACGAGGAAGACGACTAAAGGTCGTGGCGTGCCCACTTCGGACTCGGAGAGCGGAGATAGCGACAACTCCTACACTGTCGCCATGAGGACAACAAGGGCTAAAGGGAAGGGTCCTGCTGAGCCTTCTCAGGCTAAGAAGAGAAAAGTCCCTGCTTCTGCTCCTGAAATTACTAGCAGCGACGATGAGACCGAGAGTAGCAATGAGGAGAGCTCGAAGAAGAAGAAGTGGTGCCTCCTGGTTGGAAGGAATGATCCGTCTCAAATCAAAGGCGATGATTACTATGCTCGCCAAGTCAAAATCAGATCTCCAACCTCGCTCGCCCCAAATCCAAGATTCCATTCATTGTTTCAAAGAATGAGTATTTGAGCAAATATATATGGAGAAGGATTTTGCAAACCAAATAGGTCGATTGGAAGCACATCCGTGAGCGACGAGTTTGTCGGTATTCTGAATTGTTTGGTGGCGCTGGCTATACAATTTCCTTGGTACAAGGATGATTATAATGAAAAGGTCATCAAGCAATTCTATGCGACGCTTTATGTGTCCGAAAACCTCGAGCAAATCACGGATGTCGACACCTCAAAATATATCGCTTCCAAGGATGATTTTGAGCATGCCTTGGGAATCTTTCACAGCCAGTACCCAAAAATCCATGACGAGCCTACTCTGACCTTGGAGCAAGCATCTGAATTCTATGATCAATCTCATCGCTACAAGGTTGGAAACTCAAATAGGTCTTGACTCCAACCTAGCATGGTCAATAAAATTATTCGTGTCACTATTCATTTGAAGAGTGGCAATTTTGATGCTGTGAGAGGCCATGCTTGGAATGTTATTGCAAAGGTCATGGCGAGGGAAAAATTCGATGTGGTGGACTTCATAATAAGGGAGATGTCTCAATCGGCTAGGGATAGAGGGAAGACCATCTATTTTGCTCCATATATCATGGCACTAATCCGGAGAGTTGCCGAGTACAATGGTTCCACCCCTACTCCTCACAAGCCATATAAGCCTCGAGTCGCTCCACCTCAAGTCTGCATCACATCGCCGAGCAAGCCGCTCAAGCAAGAGCTCAAGCCGAACAAGCAACCCAAGCCCAAGCTCAAGCCGCTCAAAGCCGCCTGCGTGCGATGCCTATCTTGCCACCTTGAGACCCTCCGCTCCAACATGATGGCCGGATTTGAGACAAGAATCTTACATGTAAGGACAGTTTGCACTTGTCATGGAGCTCCAATATCACAATCGCGAGATGGTTGAGGATGTCCGAGAGCGCCCGAGTTCGCTTAGCACCTCCTTTGATCACTATCGCTCCTACCATCATCGTGTCGGCGTAAATCGTCCGGATGGCGGCAGCTTTCCCCTTCCCATGACCTCCTCCGTCATCCACTGGGATCCTTGGTCTCCTCATCTGCCACCCAGCTCTGCTCCTGGAGATGGTGAGGAGTAGACGTTTCCATGGCGGTCCCCTTTTGGTCATTGATGACAAAGGGGGAGAAGAATGAAGAATTGAAGCTCAAATCTATCTATCTTGTGTAATAAACTTGTTTAACTTATGTGGTTGTTGGATTTGAACTTGTTGACGTTGTCGTCTTTTTGCGTCTTGTTAATTATCTATTGTGAACTCGACCTTCAACTAATCTTTTGCGCTCTTTTATCTAAAAGCATCCCTATTATGAGTTTTGTAGTCATGCCATGAAATTTCAAATGAATAAATATCATCTCTATTATTATATAACTCATATACAAATGTGCAAAAATTTATTGTTTATCCATGGCACACTTGTAGGGGGAGCTATTCTCATTTAGCAATATTTTCATTCAAATACCTTTTGTCCTTTAAAACGACAAAATATTGCTAAATAAGATTCCCACGGTGTGAGTAATTAATCTTTATTGGTCACTCACACTAAATATCAATTTACTTCAATTCGATTATAAGGATTGTCATCAATTACCAAAAAGGGGGAGATTGAAAGCATCTAGGCCCCCATGTGGCGTTGGTTTTGATAATTAATGACAATCACGCGAAAAAGACTAACGTAAATTGCAGTGGTTAAGTTGGAAACAGTAAAATTTGTCATTCAAAGGAAGTCGGATATTCTCAAGTACAAAATGGAAGGAGTTCGCGCAAAAGAAGCTAAAGATATGAAGGTATAAAATCTTAGAGACATTTTCTAGTCATTTTGCCGATCTCGGAGTTGGAAATAAAAGATCGGATTTTTAGGATAGTCGCCGTACTATTAAGAGGGACTTGGTTTGGGCTTTAAATCTTGAAAAGTGCATTTTAATATGGCTCATTAGTTCATCCTTGAAATCATGCATTTGATGGAAAAATCAAAATATTGAAAAAATTGAGGCTTCAAGACTACTAGCTTGGGTTGGGCGGTAGTACCGTTAGTCTTGGTACTACCGCACCACGATTACATGTAGCTATATTCCAGAGAGGTGTGTTTTCGGGTCCTCTCCGGTAAAGCTATCACAGGATCGTGGTAGTAGTAATCATGGCGGTACTACTACCGCACCTTAGTTAGCGATAGCTCTTTTCGAAGGCATCCTTTATGGTCGGCGGTGCGGTACTACCGCCCCATGAGCGTAGTACCGCCATATATAAAAATGTCAGAACGGCTACGTGTCGGTCAGCTTATTGCGCCAGATAGCATTACATCATGGGTCTTGATACTCACTGCCCCTAGAGGGCTAGAGTACTACCGTGGCGCAAAATCAACAAAGAGAGCAAATAACGGCTAGTTTGAGTTGGTGGGGTTATAAATACCCCCCACCTGCTAGGACAGGTTGGACACTCCATTGAATACATTCTAAGCCCTAGCAACTCTCTCCATCCTTTAGAGCATTGAATTCTTGATTTTAGAGTGTTGGAGAGCTAAAATTGAGTGCATTGCATTAGTGAGCCATATTGATTGCACTCTTGAGATTCAAGCACGCGTCAAGTTTGTTACTCTTGGAGGTTGCCGCCTCCTAGACGGCTTGGAGGCGTGAGGCTCCGGTGATCTTCACAAAGAAGATTGTGTGAAGACCCAGGCGGTTGTGAAGGCACGAAGCTCGCCTACCCGGAGCGGGGAAGAGCTATCACTAGTGATCGGGGAAGGCTCAAGCAAGTGGAGCCGGCTTGAAGGTTTTCAAGTCACCTCAACGTGGAGTAGGGGAGACCGGCAAGTCTCCGAGACCACGGGATAAAAATCCAAGTGTCCCTCATTTGTGGTTTGCATTGTTATTACTATTGATCTAATACTAGCAATTTGATCATTTTAGTGTTACCTCCATAGGTCTTGAATTGTCTCTAGTAAATTGATCATCATTGTGTTGCTTGTGTTGCCATTGATATATTTGAGTAGAAATTTTAATTGGTAGTCACTAGAATTGCTCGACATTGATATTGCCATACTTGTCGCTTGTGCTTAGAAATATTAATCTTGACTTTAGTGATTAAAATTGAAAAACCTCCTATTCACCCCCCCTCTAGTCGGTATCCTTGATCCTACAGCCATCTGATCTATCTGTGCGGCTCGGATTGAGAGTGGAGGAACCCCTTATCATTTAAATGGTTTTGCGAAAACCCCCCTCTATTTCCCTCCTCATTCCATGAGGGGGTTCCACCACTCTCAATCCGAGTCGCACATGATAGATCAGATAGCCGACGATAGATGTTAGCATTTTAACACTGAACAGCCATTTGCACTAGATATGTTGCCTTCTTTTTTCTCGTAGGCCTTCAATTTTTGGGAGCTGCAGTTTTGACAATGGACATGGAGGAGTATGATCAGGATTTTGCCTGGTTGGTGTACATTATATGTATCACCTCCTAAATCCAATACTCGCATAGTAGCCTACATGGAGTATGCGGTGCTCTGTAACATGGAAGACCACACAAGTCTTCTCAGACCCAAATGTGTGTTTTTGTATTGTAAAGGATATTGTCGGTGTTTCAAATACCGGCAAGTGAATTTTTAGTCAAGGGGTCGCGCGTTCCCTCTCCTTGAATGGTCTGACTCAGGGAGCCCAAGATGTATACTGGTTCGGGCCGAATGTCCTTACTCCAGTTCGTGCGGTGGATCTATATTACTTTGGGTGCAGATGACTGCAGGGTGTTACAAGCGAGGGCAAAGGGCTGGCCTTGAGCGCCTCGTGCGAATGGGAGAGCTCGAAAGCTTAGAGATGCTAAGGGCTCAAAGCTGCATGAGCGTTCGAGGCGTGTGTGTGAGTAAGAATAGTTTGTCTGTTGAGCCGTCCCCTTCCCTGAGGGTCCTGCCTCCTTTTATATAGACGAAGGGGGCAGGTTACATGGGAATTTGGAAAAGAAAGGATAGAGTGTCCTACGCCTAGGAGTCCTGGTCTTTAGTCTTGGCGACTGACCGGTGTCTGCTCACCCCGTGCTGGGTCGGTAGACACATCGAGTGGCATAGTTTTCCGTTTCGCCGGGAAGCGGCGCACCTACCCTCTGCGCTCCTGTCAGGTCCTGACGTCATAGCGCTTGGCTCTGGTGTCGCCTCGGGAGGGAGCGCATCCTCCTGCTGTGCACGACTGGACGATGAGACTGGTGCTTGACTTCGGCAACCTCCTTGTCGCCTTGGGAAGGAGCCACCTGCCCTCACATGGTCACTCAGAGCCATCGTGTCCGTCGGGCAGGTGGCCAACTCGAGGTTGACTGGCGATGGTCTAGCACCCGACCCTTGGCGAAGATTGTCTTAGCTTGGTCGGAGTTTGTAGGGCGCCCGACCCATGGCGGGGGTCGGATCGCCCCTTAGTCGGTTTGGTCGGGGTCGAGTGTCCTTCGTGGCCCGACGGGGCCTTCGGCCAAAGCTGGGCTTGGGGCAGCCTATTCGTCGTCCCAGGTCGCTGGGGGTACCCTTGGTATGAGTACTCGTCAGATATAAACTATTTCTTTTAATTTAGACCGTGATAATCTGGATCCACCAGCGCCGGCCCTGGGGGGCGAGCGGGGCAGTCGCTCCGGGCCCCCCAAACCATGGGGCCCCACCCTAGCTGTACATGTACCTTACCTGGGAAACGAATCAATGATCAAACGAAGTGTCACTCGGCGCGTGAGGAGTCCTGGCGCGTGACACCTCGCGAGTCGCCAGTCGCGCGGACTCATCAGCGCCCTGAGGCCGAGGGCCCCACCATCTGCTACAGGCCAAGGCGCCCCAAGGATGGGCGACGCTCACGCCGTCACGCGCCAACACCGCAACGCGACGTGCAAGCGAGGCGATCAAGCATCAGGCGGGACGAGACGACGAGACGAGTGTCCGCAACTCCACAGCGCACCCTGCGCCCTTGCCGGCTGCTGCCCTTGCGAGTCGTCAGTCGTGAGTCATGACGCAAGTCACGCAGCCGCCACGGCCTAGTGCCCACGCCGACGTGCCGTGTCTCGACGTTTCATCCATGAGCCGTTAGGTATTGTCATATTGATTTTGCCAATTACCCTAACAAACGTAATTACATGTATTATGTTTAACATATTAATTAGATGGATCGGTAATTTGATATTTCATATTTGGTTTATGAATTTGCAGTAGGCCACTTGTAATCGTTTGATTGGACTGTGTTGATGCATATATGATATTGGGATTTGAGAGTTCTACATAATTGGTAATAATTTTTTTGAGTTGATCTAGTACCTTTGTAGCTTTGCGATAGCTTTCAAATAATAGGCAACGTATCATGTGCACACAGGCCCTCTCGTGTACACACCGTGCACACCAACTAAAAAAAGTCGTGAAAAATTCTGAAAAAAATTATAGATGTACTTCATAGATTACTCTACCTATATATAAAATTGTAGATTCAAATTCATTATATATCAAGAGTTAAAAAATGAGAAAATTCTGACAAGTTTAAAGAAATTAAACTTATCAGAATTTTCTCTTTTTTGTAACTCTTGATATATAATGAATTTGATCTTGAAACTTCATACATAGGTAGAGTAATCTATGAAGTACATCTACAATATTTTTCAGAATTTTTCATGACTTTTTTTGGTTGGTGTGCACGGTGTGTACACGAGAGGGCCTGTGTGCACAGGATACGTTGCCCAAATAATAATTGTTTATTTTTAATTTTCAACATATAGTCATGTCGTCTAGAAGGTATCCATCCGGCAGTGAGAAAAGGAAGAGGAAGAAACGGGCAGATGAGTTTATAGAATCACAGAGAGGAGCCATGGACAAATTCTTTACCAGTAATTCGAGAACTTCAAGAAATGCAGATGAGTTGGCTATAGTTCCTGTGGTGGAACAACCTAATATTAATCCAAAAGATCAGGGCCCTACACTGGAAGAAAATGTTGACATGAACATGGATTATAACAATGTGAGTGATCATGAGCCAATATTTAATTCATCTCCTACAGATAATGCTAGTGTTGATGAACAACCGGTTTTTACTGAGGATATCTATGATCCAAGAAATTGGGATAATCTTGATAACAAGTCAAGGAACATATTAGTGGAAAAGGGGCCTATAAGAGAAGAAAATATTGTATTTCCTTTAGATGGCAATGGGAGACATTTTTTATATACTCATTACTCTAGAAAGATGAGCAATTGAGAAGTTCGTGATAGAAAATGGTTGGTTTATTCAAAACATATTGATAGAGTTTTTGCTTTTGTTGTAAGATTTTTAATTCAGAAAAATGCAAGAGTTCATTGGGGCACAATGGGTTTAGAGATTGGAGGCATATCAATGAGAGGCTGAAAGAACATGAAGCTAGTATGGAGCATATTACCAACATGAACTCTTGGAATGAACTGAGAGCTAGACTCAGTAAGCATGAAACAATTGACAAAGAATTTCAGCACCAAATCACAAAGGAGAAAGAGCGTATTAGGCAAGTCTTATTAAGAATAATTGTTGTTGTGAATTTCTTGATAAGCACAGTTTGGCTTTTAGAGGATCAAGTGAGCAACTTTACAATGATCGAAATGGTAATTTCCTAACTTGTATTGAGATGATTGCTGAATTTGATTTGGTAATGCAAGATCACCTTAGACGCATTAAAATAATGAGATTCATTATCATTATCTTAGTCATAAAATTCAGAATGAGTTGTTTTCTCTTTTGGCTTCTAACATTACCAAATATATCATAAAGATTGTTAAAGAGGCCAAATATTTTTCTATTATCCTTGATTGTACCCCAGATGTGAGTCATCAAGAACAGATGAGTTTGTTGGTTCGATGTGTTAATATGTCTAGTGTCAAAATTGAGGAGTGTTTTCTGGGTTTCATTAAGGTAAATGACACATTTGGTGAAGAGCTTTTCAATTCATTGCTTGATTCCATTAAGTCCTTTGGTCTAAATATTGAAGATGTTAGGGGTCAAGGTTATGACAATGGATCTAACATGAAAGGAAAGAACAAAGGGGTGCAAAGACGATTGCTTGATATAAATCCAAAAGCTTTATATATGCCATGTGTTTGTCATAGTCTTAATCTTACTCTTTGTGATATGGCTAAATTTTGTGGCAAAGCTATTTCATTTTTTGGAATTGTGCAACGGATATATGTATTGTTTTCTAATTCTACCAAAAGATGGGATGTTTTGCGTGGCTATGTTGAAAGCTTAACTGTGAAGTCATGGAGCAATACTCGTTGGGAGAGTCGGATCAAAAGTGTCAAAGCAATTAGATTTCAAGCTCCTAAGATAAGGTCAGCTTTGCTTCAGTTAAGTAAAGATAAGGATACTGAACCCAAGGATATGAGTGATGCAAAAAATTTATTTGAAGTGCTTGGTACCTTTGAGTTTATACTTGGCATGGTTATTTGGTATGACATTTTATTTACTGTAAACAATGTGAGCAAGAAATTGCAGTCACCATCCATGTGCATTGACGCTACCTTAAAGAACATAGAAGATACAATCAGTTTCTTTGAAAACTATAGAAATGAAGGATTTACTTCTAGTTTGATCATTGCCAAAGAGATTGCATCAGAATTGGGTGTGGAGCCATCATTTCCAGTAAAGCGTCGTGCTTTTAGGAAGAAACAATATGATGAAACTGATTGTGAGGAAGCAAATCTCGAAGCTGAGAAGGCTTTTGAAGTTAATTACTTTTTGGTTATGGTTGATATTGCAATTAGTTCATTAAAAAGTAGATTTGAAGAACTCCAATCATTCAAAAGTATATTTGGGTTTTTTATGAGCTCGACGACCTTGAAGTATTTGGATATTATTGAACTAAGAGACTATTGCACCAAATTTGCAAACACTTTCTCTTTTGATGGCTCATATGATGTTGATTTAAATGATCTAATTTCAGAGCTTAGTATTATGCAGTTGACTTTATCAGATGAACCAATGTCTGCCATGGAGATTTTTGAGTATGTCAGAGAAGCGGATTGTTATCCTAATATTTCTATTGCTTATCGGATCTTATTTACTGTGCCTGTCACCGTGGCATCAGCTGAAAGAAGCTTTTCAAAGTTGAAGTTGTTGAAGAATTATTTGAGGTCCAAAATGTTTCAAGAAAGGCTAAATGGTTTGGCTATTTTATGCATCGAGAAGATATTATTGGATGAGATTGATATTGACACCATCATCAATGACTTTGCATCTAGACATGTTAGAAGAAACTTTTAAGGCAATACTGTAACATGTACTTCTTGCTTTACTTGTTGCTTGATATAAATAATTTTTTTGGATGCACCTTGAGTGTTTATTGGTAACACTTATATATATTATTATTATTTAGAAGGACCCCTATTTTAAATCTCATTTCGGACCCCTGAAATCTCAGGACCGCCACTGAGATCCACTATGTTAATATAGAAATTTCTAGCATTGAGAGCGAATATAGTAACTTCTTTTTGTCTCTACTTTAATATTATAATAGATGAAAAGAAAGAACAGTAGTATCACACACACAAAGTTACAAATTCTAAGAAAAAAAATAGAAAAACCGCCAGCCCCCTCACCCTCTTTTTTTTGGGCCCCGCCCTGGCCCATCTGGCCTCCCCCCAAGCCCATTCCCCTCCCCGCGGCCCAGCTCCGCCGGCCCGCCCCCGCGCGCCCGTCGCCCTCGCCTCCTGAGCCGCCTGCTCGCCCTGCCGCCCGCGCTCGCACGCTCGCCTCGCGCCGCGCGCGCCCCGCACGCCGCGTCCCGGCCCTCCTGTGTCTTCCTCCGCTCTCCCCGCCGCCGCCGCCGCCGCAGCCCTCTCGCCGGCCCCGCTTCTCTCTCCCCGCTCCGGCTATAAAACCCCGCCCCCCAAACCCCCGCTCAGTTTCTCGTCGCCCCGGAGTTCCCCTCGGTGAGTTCTCTCCCCTCTCCCGCATTCCCCCCCCCCCCTCCGGCCTCCCCGCGCCGCCCCGCTCTCTTCTTCTCCCCCTCCGGCCAGCGCGCCTCCGCCCCCTTGCCCTCCCTTGCTGACCTCCGGGTCCTGCTCGCCAGCGCCGCCTCCCCCAGGCCCGCTGCCAGTCTCTCCGCCCCGTGGACCCCACCTGTCGCCCTCTCGCCTTCTGCCCCCGCAACGGTGCTCGGTCCCCCTTCCCTGCCTCCCACACGAGGCATTTCGTCGAACAACTACCGCGCGCGCTTCTTCGCCCCCCCCACCCCCACTCCCACATCGGTGCACAGGGGCATACGCTCGTTCTCGCAAGCACCCCCTCTTCGGTGGAGTCGTAGTAGCTCCTCTTCCTCACGATTGAGCAAGTGCGTTGCGTCCTTTGCGAGCACGTGTGCTGGGTGTTTCTGCTGCTCTTGCAATGCGCACGCGCATCGTTTCTGTTCACTTCCTGGGTGGAGCTCCTGCTATTGCACTTGCTGATCTCAGTGTTATTCTGTAGTTTCTGTACCGCGCCTGCTTGTTGTGAGAGTCCCTGACTTGTTGTCGTCTTTTTTGTGCAGGTGATTTCATCAGATAAAGGGGGAAAATGCCACTTCATGTTCGGTTGAAGGGGCATACGAGAACGGCGAGTTGGTTGTGCGCCAAGAGGAACTGGAGCGGCAGTGGGATCGCCGGTGGAAAGAAGAGCAACAAAAGAGAAAATGCTAAAGGGAAAGGAACTATGCTTGCTGGTGGGAACAAGGGCGAGAAGAGAGAAGAGCACAAGGGACGCGGAGGAAATGCGGGACAGAGGTGGCGGCGGAGCGAGGCAGGAGCTCAAGCGGATGCGAAGAAGTATGTATCAGGGGCTGACAGGAGGAAAAGGAAGGGTGATCACGACTCATGGTATGGTGATGACAATGATGCATCATTTTCTAAATCAAAGCTGACCAGAAAGAACCCTTCCCCAGTAACCAGTGGAAAGGTTTTTCCGAGAAAAAGCAACAGATTAAAGTCTCTAAATTCGGAAGAGGATGATTTGCGCTCAGGGAAAAGGAGTAGCAGCAAGGTTTATGATTTAAGTGGAGGGGCCAAGGGTCAGCCGGTGATAGGTAAGAATGCGGAAGCCTCCAAAGGGAAGAGGTTTGATAAACCTACCAAAGTCAATCGTCAAAAAGATGGCCCCACAAATGCCGATTTGGATGAGAATGTTGTAGAAAGCAAGAAGTTAGATGACTCAGGCCAGATTACTGAAGAGAAGCCTCTTGCTCGTCGTACTCGAGTGCTGGACAAGACTGGGAAGAAAATTAGGGTCACTAAGAAGGATTCAGTTTTTGACTCCGAGGAAGCTACTCCTCCTAAAAAGAGAAAACGAATGAAACTAGATCCTTATGACACATCAAATAAACGACTCGATGATTCTACTCCCAACCAGGATGGTGCGAATGCTATCTTACAATTTTTCAAATGGTTCAGCGGATTCATTTGTGCATATGTATATTCTGTTTCATTCTATGTTTCATGTGCACAACCCCTTAAAACTGTCCCCCCTCATGGATATTTTCTTGCTCGGCCCCTGAAAATAACGATGTATTTCCTATCTCTAAGTGCATATTAGCAAAATAATTGAAATGTTCCCTAATTTGTAAATATGGGTATAGTGATCGGGCAATCAAGAAAATGTAATGCATGATGTATCCTATGTATATTACTGGATTTGCATATGCTGATGGATATCCCTTTAACTTTGAAAAACTATACATATGACAATATGAGAACAAATCTTTCTATAAAAAAAATTGAACCAAGGAATATTTGAAGTAATCCAGATAAGAATGCCTACACATTGGAACCACTTACAAGGTCTGGTTGTACTTAGTCCTGGTCATTTCCTCCTTTTGGAATTATCTAGGCATGCTTTGCTACTTAAGATTATTGATGCAAACACCCTCTTCTTTCAACTGATAACTTCACAGAATTTCTTTTTCTTTGTTAGTTTTCTCCTTAATAATATGAAATTTGTCCATGAACTATTGAGTGCATTCACCCGCCACTGCTTCTAATCCCTTTTACTTATTTCCAACATCTTGGTCTTCCGAGGAAGGGTCTAATAATCAATCTGCTGCTTCTGTTTTAATATCTCCCTTTCCTTTTGTTTTTTTAGTTTGCAATGCAGGGAAGATTCCAGAAAAGAGTCCTCCTGAAGAGACTGAAATGTCTATAAATGCTAAATTTCGTGCTATACAGCCAAGCTCCTCAATCCTTTCATATGTGGAAGATAATGTACACACAATTACCTTCTCATTCCCCTCTTCCCGGCTGTGGATGCACGTCTGACAACATCTTACTATTGTGTGCAGCTACTAGGTCGTAGGCGTCTAAATGAGATAAAAAATGCTGGTTACAATGTCAAGCTATCTGCTCCTCTGGATAATGTCCCGTTCTCAACCAGCACTGAGCGTGAGCGCATAGATGAAACTGTAAGAAAGATACATATAATCAGTGAAAAAAAATTGTCTTCTGCTTTTGTTATAGTCGGTCATGCCTGGTTACTATATAATTTGAGTTTCTGTCTAGTATCTTGTTACGTTGATTTTCAATCCACTTTTTAGTTATTGCTCATAATAAATTATCAACAGGTGTTCAGAAATAAGTTGGAATTCTTTGCCGCTGCAAAGATCTCGTCATCATTCCCTCCTCCTACAATTCCAGAGGTAGCATTTGCAGGTAACTTCAGAAAAAGGGGCTTATGATAGTTGTTCCATCTCTTGCCATGGTGAATATTTGAGTTTGACTTGTAGTTCAATTACATTATTTTCATGCACATCACATTTAGGTCAACTGTGTCTAGGTGCTGTACATGATAGATCATCCTGTGTTTGTGCCCTGCTGAATAATACGTTTTGCAGATAGCGGAAGAATTGTTTTCACATAAAAAAATTATGTTTTGTTAGCATATTCCCATGGCAATATCTCATAAAAATAATGATGATGAAGCGTGCACTAACATTATGTGGCCTACTAGCCTAGCCTCTAATCTGTTATTGTTTCAACCACCTGCTGAATAATATGTTTTGCAGATAGCGGAAGAATTGTTTTCACATCAAAAAATTATGTTTTGTTAGCATATTCCCATGGCAATATCTCATAAAAATAATGATGATGAAGCGTGCACTGACATTTTGTGGCCTACTAGCCTAGCCTCTAATCTGTTATTGTTTCAACCATCTTCTGTTCTGGACACCTTTATCATGGAATAGTGAAAGAGAAAATTCACATCTTGTAGACTTTGACAAACTGTTAGCTTTTTACTAGTACAAACCTCAAAATCATTAGCTTTTGTTTTATAAAGTAAATATTGTAATTTCTGAACATTCTTTGACATGATTAATAGCAAATTATATACTTGAACATTGTTTGTGTCCTATGAGATTTCGTAATTGTTTGTGTCAGATGACATTTCGTAATGCTCCTTTTATTTATCCCTTTTTCTTCATGTCAGTTGGATAGCTAGCTATGTTCTGAACTTTGGATAGGAAATATACCATTTTTGCGATTATGCAACTTTTGTTGAGATATTTGATGCCAGTTTACATTTGCTCAAAAAACGATGATTGCCTAGAGTTTGAGCACTGCACATGATTTCTTCGTCATCTATTGCTGAACAGTTACAGTGTTTTCACAAAGTTGTTCAGGGCCCAGTATCATCCAACCCATCTGTGAAACCTTTGTATTTTAAAGTGTTTCAAACTGCCCTAACAACTTGTATTGTTACCTTACTCAAATTCAAGGGGTATCAAATGTTGGGAAATCTTCACTACTTAATGCACTTACAAGACAGTGGGGTGTTGTGCGAACATCAGATAAGCCAGGACTTACTCAGGCATGTTGAATGAAGCTTGCTTATTTTCTTCAAATTAATTCTTGGTGTTCAAACAGTTCATTTATTTTCTGTGAATTAAACCATTACATATTAATTACAGACTATAAATTTCTTCCGGCTGGCATCGAAGCTATGCCTTGTTGATTTGCCTGGATATGGTTTTGCTTATGCAAAGGATGAAGTTAAAGAGTCATGGCAGGAGCTTGTAAGTATCCTGAAATCTGAATAATAAGCTTGTAATGTATCATATCACCTTGCATCATGCAGTTTGGATGAGCTTAGGGTTGCTGACCCCTGGTCTCAGTGGCTTATGATAATCGATTAAAGTTCTAGATTTCATTGTAAATACCAGTAGATCACATAATTATTAACTTTTTTACATGACTTTACATAACCTATTAAATTCTGAATTTCTTTAGCCCATGACTTCACAACTCTTCAGGGAGTTCCTTCTGACCTCTTTTTTAGCTATTAATACACAATGGCCATCTGGTTTGGGTGTTGAACTGAGCACAATTTCAAAAACAAGGAACTAGCAGCAATCCACTCTGTGTGAACGAATTGTAATTTACTGTCACTCATGGTGATTTGCTTACGCCCACTGGATCTATATGGCAAAGAGATATCTCATTTTATTTTGATCTCTTCAGAACATAAGCTGTAACATGTGGCTGTTGGTTGTTGTTATTCTTAGTTCTTACAAGCACTGAAATTTTAACATGTGGCTGTTGGTTGTTGTTATTCTTAGTTCTTACAAGCACTGAAATTTGTAGGTGAAGGAGTATGTTTCAAACAGGGTTGGTCTAGAAAGAGTGTGCCTTCTTGTGCACACTAAACGTGGAATGAAACCATTGGACTACGAGCTTGTAGATCTAATGGAAAGGTTTGTTTTCATTGGGCATTTGTTCCATCCTTATAGAAGAAGCAGAGTTCAACCTGTTTCTTTCTAATGTTTGGTAGTTTTTCATTCTGCGTGATCTAATTGGGGTACATCGCTGTCAGTGAAATGAAATTCATTAATTGGAGTGTGATTTTATTTTCTCAACGCATTTGCTTAGGTTTTGGTGTAATTGACATATCCAACTATACCACTGTAGATCCAAGACGCCATACCAAATTGTATTGACCAAGACTGATTTGGTTTTCCCTATAGACGTTGCTCGCCGTGCTGTGGAAATCCAAGAGGTTCCCTTCCTCCCTAGTCCCTCCCTTTCTCCCACGCACCTTTTGAGTTATTGCCTAACAGAATCGCATATGCTCTCAATTGCAGAGCCTGAAGAAGAAAAAGTCTCTGGTAAATCCAGTGGTAAGACCTTGAATCATCAGAATTAGCATGTCTTTTTCATACCTGCACTCTTTTGCTCTTTGGTGAAGTGCATCATGGTATCATCTGATATAATGGTACGTCTTGTAGATGATGGTGAGCTCTAAGACAGGAGCCGGCGTACGTAACCTGAGAGGTGTGCTTGGGAAATTAGCTCGCTTCATCAAACTATAGCAAGGTGACAACAACTTGGTTGGCTCTGGTAATTTGGGAGATTCAAGGGTTGAGCGACTTGAATTTCTAGTTAGCTTAGGATTAGAAGCCATGTTGTGTCATGAGCTACGATTTGGATTATTAAACCGTTTTCCTTTCTGAGTGGATGATGTCATTCAGAGATCACATTCAGCACACATGTTCAGATGCATTGAGCTCAGAATATTGTCTTTAGAGGCAGGGCTTACATCTTGTATCGCGTACGATAAATCTTATAAGTACTCCACATGTTGCCGCGAGCGCAACCAAAAGTCTGGACATGCACCTCCTCTGCTGACCTATTCTCGTCGATCACTATCCGTCCTTCCTTTCAATTCAGACGAGTCCAAGCACCACAAGGTAATATAATTTTTTTATCAATTTGAAAAATAGATGTAATTCTTACGATGAAGTCTAGATCATCTATTTCGAGCATACATTTCTTCGCGTCATAATGATGTGATCGACCTCTGCAACAAATAAAATGGAGAATAAGCAAATGTCACATCACCATAATAATTTACTAATATGTTAATGTACAGCGACCAATATATCAGAAGTAGACACAATAACCTTGAAAGTAGCTATAGAATTGAATTAAAATCATGATATGTATCACATACTTCGTAATAAGAAAGCCTAATGCTTTTCAAATGAAGGCATATTCTAGAAGTACCCATTCAGTAACCTTTAAAAATGCACAAGTTTAGATATGTATTACTATACATTGCCCAAGTTTAAAGGGATGGATAGACCGATCACACTGATCATGTTTAAAATGAGAGGTTGCACGGCTAAACACGGGCCTTATCCTTAAGAAAATAGTAGCTTCTTCGTCAACCATGTGGTCATAGTTAAATCATTCCCTTCTCATCTCAAGTAAGCATTGCTGACAACCACAACAAACTAAAAATGCACTACTTAAACCAAATTGCCAGCCAAAAGTCCAACAAAACAACAAAAGTGAGAAGGGGTGACATTTTGCCTAAAACTTCAACTCGACAGGAATTCATGGTAGTTCAGTCCCAGCTCGGTAGGAATTCATGCTAGTTTAGCCCCATCTCTATATCCATTGTGTCATTGACATCTAAAAGTACAATGCATAAAAAGGGCTCCTGAGATTACTATGGAGAGAAAAATAATTAAATCAATCAACAACTTTGCATTTCATGAGTTCTTATCAGAATTAAACTCTTAACTAATAACGTGAGCTTAATTAACAATATAGGAGGTGCAAACAAGGAAGCTTGTAAACATATGAAATTTTCTAGGAGCTATATATGTGCATGCTTTTGTTCTCCCATGAATTGTAGGATGAGAAATTCCATGTTGGCTTGTGGCAGTGGATGACAAATTAATGAGTAACAATAGTTGAAACAACATTGTATATTTTACACTCAAAGATCCATGTACCAACTCTCCTCACAAATTACATTATGCAAGTTTTTGTTGCAAATCATTGTGCAGTATTGACAAAGCTTAGTCAAAAGAAGGGAAAGATAACCTTACAAATTACAACATCTCTTTGAATCATGCCATCTTGTAATAATGCTCAAGTTGGTGCCTCATTTGAATGAGCATACGTTTCAACTGGAACACAAAATAGCAGCCATAAAAATGCCAGAAGCATGAGCATACAAAGCTGTACTTTTGGAAATGATCTGCATAGAAATAAGTAAGGATTTATGAACATATCAGGCAAAAGAGCTTTTGGAACACAAGGACCAACTATTTTAGTGCTAGGTTTGGAAAATAACCAACGAAATGGTATAATCCATGAGTTTAGCTAGCTATCTCTTCCTTTGTTTTGGTTTGCAATGCCATGGATGCATCACCGCACACAATAGACTTTGCACATCAATAAGGCTGGTTAGGCAATAACTTTAAATCTGTGTAGTCAATATCAAGAAAGAGATAATAGGCATGAGCGGAGACACAAAGAACAAAAGCTAACACTTCATACTCTTGCCTTCATAGCAAATAAACAGGTTTAAAATTAGCTGGTTGATACTATACAACAAATTTGCAAAACTAACAGAGGGCTTAGAAAACTATCAGAAGAGGCATGCTACAATTGTGCAGCAAGTATGCAATATTTTGATACGTTCAGGAAAGACCTGTTTAAGCAATTGGCAGGCGACAGGAAAGACCGAAGGAGGCAGGTGGGACAGATGATGACGTAGGACAAGAGCGGACGGGGCACGTAAGCGAGAGCGACAGCGATGGCAATCTGATTTTAGAGTGAAGCTGTCGGCCAAGGGTGATCAATAAATAGTAACCGCCCTGGTAGTGGTCGGCCAAAACTTATACTCATTAAATCTAATAAGACCATTAAAAAAATAAGCCCTATAAAAAAATAAGCCTGGCAAAAAATAAACCTTATAAAAATAAACGGAGGTAGTAGATTTGATATCACATTTGCTTTTCCCCGTTTGGGGACATGACAACCCAAAACTTATTCTATGCTCTGCTTGTAATGGCTCATTTAGGCACATTCATCTCGATACAATAGTGACGTGATGTCAGACAAAACATGACCAGTACAGTACAAGCTACCATGGTGAGCATTCAAGAGAACGCCATAGAATAAATATGCAGGAAGACAAGAATAAGCTAGAGGATATTTGAGATTCAAATGGCAGGTTTTACTCGAGAGTCGAGAGCTAGCATAGCTCACAGCTGTACCATCAATGTCCGACGCAGAACACGAGCATAATTACTGAGAAAAGCAGCTGATCCAAAATCATCGGTGGTTGCATAACCACGACAGATTTAGCCAAGCCAACAGTTCCTATTCCATTATGGATAATGCAGTTGTGAAAATAAAGACCGAACCACAAACTGTGCTTAAGAACTTCAGTACAACTGATAACATAGAAAACGGAATAGTCCGATATCCGATGGCAAAAAACTACAGTAGTATTGCAAAAAGCATTTCCAAATTCAGGTACTCGCAGCAGCAGCAGCAGGTGCACAACGCCCAAACTCAGGTGCGGGCAGCAGCAGGTGCAGGAGGCGCACCACCACCTGGGCGTGGTGGGCCTTGTCCCGGCCTCGGGCCATCATCCTGCAGGCACGTTCAGGAAGAGAAACATTTATGAAAAAGCACTTCGGACAGCATACACATCGAACAAACATTACATCAAGCAGACAATGAAATACTTGCAAGCATTGCATATCAAATTGTTCGCAAGTTCCAGGATCACACAAACAATTTAGCTGTCTGGCAAGTCCGATACAACTAGTATATTTTTTTTTCTTTTCTAAAATATCCCATCCGTAATGATCAGCTAAAACAGATGAGTTTTAGCAGGCAAAGTGAAGGAGACGGTTATCAAATATCAGGGACTGGTTCATCGCAGAGACATCTGGTATTACCTATTAGCCAATGGGGCAGACGTGCAGCAAAAAATATATTTATCAAGCGTTTAAACTACACATCCAACAAAAAACATACAGTGCATATGCCAAAAATGATATTTAACTAGAAAAGGGGTATGCACATAAAAATGTGGGTTTACAAGAACAAGATATTCTGTCAACACTTGTGCATAATATCAATTTTCAATTCTAGTATGCTACCAATTGTAAAAATATATCAGGCATTTCTTTCACAAATGAGTGCGATCAGGACGTTATGACTGATATAGGGATCAGCCATCACACATAAGCCTGCAACGCACCAACACATTCATTTGCGCTTTTGTTGACGCATTCATTGCAACATATACACAGTGAATGCAACGCCTATAAAAGCGACAGTAACAGGACAAAGTGGCTAAATTAATCCTGGTGTAATATTTGCATAGCATTCAAATTTCCAGCAGTTATGGAATGACATCCAGCACAAACTTAAAAGACCTCATTTCAATACGAAGAAAGGTGTGTTAATATTATACCCTGCGTCTGAAACGCTGCGGAGGCTCACGGTTCCTCCTGTTCTCCCGAGATCGAACACGGACAATGTGAGCATGGATTGCGCATGAGACACAGTGATGCACCTTTGCATACAGCTTGGGAAGAACGTAACCTGGACAAACGTAAGAGTAATGAGGCACAAAGTAACACAATAATGAGGTGTTCTCACCATGCAACCAGTAATGGCTCGACAGAGGAAATAATTACTAAGGGCTACAATACCATCATGCACGCAAGCCTCTTGCACATCTCTCACTGCAGCCTGCTCAACAATGTTCCTCACCAAGAAACGCTTGATAGCCTTATCCTGTTAACAGATAGGAACAGAACATTAGGTATTATCTAATGTCCAGGAATCTCAAAATAGTTCAGTGATAAGTCCCAACAATGCATGTTTAATTCAAAATGGTACGCATGCATATATTGTAACTAAAAATCATATGGTTGTTTCAGTAAAAGACCAAATGTCGGTATCCTGGCATCTCTTAAACAATAATTAGAGAAGAATCCAAGCTATAAAAATTGAAGCTACTCTTGGATATCCACATCTCTGTTACGTCGAGATAAACATCTCGAACATGCACAAAGTTTTACCGCAGCGTAACAAGAGAACTACCAAAAAATCCCATATCAGACAACTACTTCGACAGCAAAACTGCATTCTAGAGCCATATGTCCCACTGGTGATACAGATCTCGCCATATTTCATGAACGAAATAACACCAGTACAACCTTATTCGACACCCCCAAAACTTCATATTCTACTCTCCCACCCTTGCAACTAGAGCTGTTCTTCACCTTAGCTACCACTGACCCAAGTGAAAAAAAAAAAGATTTCATACAACGTCTCTTCAAATCATTATTCTCCTACACTGCCTCTTCTACTACTAAAACAATTTGATCTATCGATTAGAAACGATATTGCGCCTGGGGAAGGAAGGAAGGGAGTATACCTTGGGGCAGCACTTGGCGCAGTTGGAGCAGCGGATGTACTTGACGTGGCCGCGACCGTGCTTGTTGCGCCCGCCATTCCTCCGCTTGAACGTCTACACCCACGAGAACCAACGACGACGGCACAGAACGGTGAGACAAAGACGGCGAGGGGAGGATACGAGAGGAGATCTGATACTATGGTTTCGGGGACCTTACCATGGCTTGGAGGATGGAGGTCGAAGCCGCGGAGGAGAGGGGAGGGGGGACCTAGGATTGAGCTGTGCTGCGGCGGCGGCGGCGCGAGGGGGAGGTTAGGGAGGATGGAGGGGCGATGGGGCGAGGGTTTTGTAGTGCTTGTGCTGGGCTCGTTAGGCCGAGATGCGTTTCCAGAGTTTTATGGGCCTGTGTGTGTCCCTTCCGGAGCCCATTTGGCCCAGTTACAAATACAGATTGTAGCAGCAAGCCACCGAACTATTAGGCCCATGGTTTGGTTTTCTGGTTCTTATTTTTCTTCTATCTCTATACCACATTCTCGAAGAGAAGAATATGTTACGTTGGTAACACACACCTCTCCTTGTATTAAAGATGGGGACTCCGGAGGAGGCAAGCTGCCACATCACCGACTTCGTGTAGTGGTTTTTCGGAAATTTTGAAATTACGCTCTTGTCTAGGTTTTATTTACAAAGAGGCCCTTCAAAAATTCTAAAATTATGTTTAGATCCTTTAAAAATTCTAACATTACATTCAAGTCCCCCACCAACTCTTTCGCAAAAGACCCATTTGGAAATTTCGAAAATGCGTTTAGGTTCTCTACCCCCTGTTTGCCCAAAAAAACTCGTGGTTAAAGCCCCCACGTTTTAAAAGAATTGCGTCTAGGCCTGATCTGAATCATGCCTTTTGGCAAAAAAATCCTTAGGTTTTAGAAAATCACCCTCGCATGGAGTCGAGCACTTGCGCGATGTGGCACTGCACGTATTCATCTAGTTCATATGAAAATTGATAGGGAAGAAGAGAAAAGCGAGAGAACACATGTTTTGATTTGCACATTACAAAGTGGCAGAGAGAGGAGAAAGCTTCAACTTTAGCTTTTTCCCTCTAGAAATCAAGCTGTTCTAAATGACTGGTTTCTTCAGAGAAGAAAGTCAAAACACAGCAGCTCATTTATACTAAGAGAAACTGAAAGCTGAAAGCTAATTTGGGATAACTTCTCACTACTACGGTAAGTTAGGATTCTGACTTTACTACTAAAGTTGAAGAAAATTACCCTCTCCTAATAAGTATAAAATCTCAAACCCTACCCCTTCCATCCTTATTCTCGACCCGTATCCCCGCACCTAAAAGACAGACTAAAAGCGAGACTGTCAAATGTTAAATCTCTTCGATCAAGTTGTGCAGTTCTTCAATTATACAGTCCAACTAAAAGCTACTTTAAAAAAAAGCTACGAGTATACCAAATAAAACCTAAAACCAAGGTACATTTGCCAAAACATCACGCTCGACACATCGATAAAATCACGCACATTCTTTCCCTCCACTCCACTCGACAAGACGCGACGGCCAACAGCGACGCTGGTGATCAGCCAACCAAAGGCAGAGAAAAGAACCCCAATAATGCGAGATACTATACACAGTGCAGCAGGCTAGTGGTGATGTCGCACCTGCACCTTACCCTTGAGAAAAACAAGTGCATGACACACAAGATATGCATATTATGCTTCGGAGAGATGAGAGAGAGAGAGAGGGTGCAGGACAGTGACCCCCTACCAAACAGCAAGTTTAAACTTCAAACCACAAGCTTATGATATATTGAGTTATTGACCGACCTTTTGAGACCTTCTCCTCCTCTTTGCTCTTTAGCTTATCAAAATTAAAGCCGTCCATTTGTCAAAAAATAAAAAATAAAAAAGCCATCCATGACGTACTGCATGACAAGAAAGGGGCTAGCTCAAGAGGAGAAAGAAAAGCCACACTAACCGGTGATGGGGATCGAGCAAAAAGAGACACCATATATTCAGTTGCAGGCGGCCTTGTCTGATTCATAAAGCTTCTTCTAGCTTATGCCATTGTTATTGTGTTTTGTTGTTTCTCCACGCTTTCATTGCACACTTTTAAGAGCACAATTATTGGGTATGTGATGAGCTCAGGCTTGATCCCATGCATCGCTTCTAGATTTTGGATCCTGGTAATGTAGCATCTGATAGGAGTGACTGATGTGTGCTGGTTGAGGTGATTTTTCCTTTTCTTTTTGTTTTTTCCTATCGGGGTCAAGGTTTTTTTATTTAATTACTTGCCAAGTTGCTAGCTAGCTAGGGACATTTACCAAACTCCTACATGACATGCATGTACTAATCGATTAGCAAAATACCACTACTACAGTAGCAAAAGATCCAGCTACAGCTTCACGCACGTGTCCAGATTTTGATGGAAATGATGGATGAAGCCAAGGTTAGAAATCTCGGCGAGATTTCGCGAGATCTCGTTCTTCGAAGTCGGACAAAATTTTGATTGCTAGCCGAATTTAAAATTTTAAAAATTGTTTTGCTACAGTAATCTCTTTTTTCGGTGAGATTTCGCCCAAACCGCCCGGTGTCTCGGGATTTGAGCCCAGAATTCAAAGTTTAATACCTAGATTTGACCGAATTTAGGTCAATTACCCTGGAAAAAGTGATCTTCCATGATAATTTGTTGAAAAACCATTTTTTCAGACATTTTTTAAAAACTGCAAAAACACTCTTAGATTTTTATAAAATTTTACATATTTTATCGTGATGTGAAAAATGTATGGTATTATCCTAAGAAGTGTAGGATCATACATAAAAATTTTCAAAATAATCTAACTTCATTTGTTATCTTTAAAAAAATCAAAAATAGAATGAACATAATTGGGACAGTAACAATGTCAGAAATTTATAAATTTTCTTGTGTGTGATCGTGATCCAAAATTTTTATGAGAGATTAATAATTTACTCAGTAACATTCTGTAAAATTTTAAACTTTTTTTGTTTGCCCAATCAAATTTATGTATACATTGAACTACATTTGTTATATTTCAAAAATCAAAAACAGAAAGAACATAAATGGTACCCTGCACTTATAAGAATTTTATAAATTCACTGGAGCGTGATCATGATTCAAAATTTTTATGAAATCTTAAGAATTTCCTTATAACTCTTATGCAAAATTTTCAAAAAGTCAAAACATATTTTGTTGCTAAAACAAATCTATGTATTGATCATCAGGCTTTTGTGAGGATATAGTACTGTCAGAATTTTTGAAACTTCTTAAAGCTTGATCATTAGATGAAAATTTTATAAAACTATTAATGATAAATCAGGACCATACACCAAAATTTTCTAACGTGGTTTGTACTATTTTTCATTAGGTTGGAATTTGCCGGTAAAGCTTTTATCAGCACAGTAGCACTATTCAAATTTTTAAAAATTCATGAAACTTGATCATCACCTAAACATTTTGTGAGAATATTAGTGACATATCACAAAAATGCAATCAAAACATTCAAAATTTTCTAATGTGGTTTGTTTCATGTTTCATTTGGTTCGATCTTGCCAGTCAGCGTTTTATCAAGACAGTAGCAATGTTTGAATTTTTAAAAGTTCCATTGTCTTTATAATTTTCTTAATTTTTTATGGCAATACCACCAATGTGTCATAAATCTCTAAAAAATCAAAAAAAATTACTTTGTTTCGACCAGATTTCACCCCGCCCAAATTTCGGCCGAGATCTCGGCAAAACCGGGCGAGATCTTGGCTATACCAGTGGCAAAAAAACCGGAATTTAAATTCTATTTTTGTATTTTTGCCGGAATTTGTTTGAAATAATGAGATCTCATCGAGATTTTGTTCTCCGGTCATAGATGGTATTTAAAGCGATATCAAGATTTCAATCCTTGGATGGAGCTGATCAGAGACGGTTGAAGATAACGTGATAACATGGTGTCACGAATCACGGTCAAGATCAACCAAGTAGCCAGGGATGGAGGTTTAAAAAATGACCAGGAGTTGAACTATGCTTAGGGCATGTGCAATAAAGCCACCTCAATTGGCTCTTAGCTTGTACATATCAGTTTTGATCTATGTGGAAGAGAGAGAAAAGAGGAGAGAGAAGTATAGGTAGATCATTTATGTATAAGAAAGAAAAGATAGTTATTACACAACATCTAAAGATAACCTTTAGAGTCAGTTATTGTACAAGCTTTCTTTTAACTTACTCTTAACTAGTAGTGGGTTTTGCTATTGTACTTGCTAGAAGCGTAAGTTGCCACTTGCGACTAAAATTCCCACAGAGAGCCTGGATTTCAACATTAATTTGGATGTCTTTTAGCTAGAGCGATACTTTTGTAAGAGTGTGTTCGGTAGGGCTCTAGCTCCATCAGATCCGTAGATTTGAGTATTCCTAGTTTCACTAGATCCGTAGAACTGTAACTGTGAGTATATTAAGAATGTTTAGATGGATCATCTTGTTTACGTTTTAGACCAAAAATATAAACTTAATTCACTTTATTTTAGGCTACAAGTTTCAGATCTCAGATGAAACTAGGATCTCAAATAAAACTGAGATGTAGAGCTCTACTAAATAGACCCCAAGCCATTAGGCTTGTTAACAGCGTAGGGTCTAGATTCGGTGATGGTCGTTGTTCAATTGTTAGGTAAGCTAGGTTAGACTTTTAATATCTAAAGCAACAGGTATTTAAGTACCCATTAGACATTTTATCGTATCATGCGCTTCATGACAACCTAAGGAACGGTTTGGATCATTCAGATTTTAATTTGCAAATTGCAACAATCTCAAAAACGCACTTGAATCGTCAGGAAGCAATCAATCAATGCTGCCAGGAATAGCTAGGATCGGACGGATGGATGGATTCGCCGTGCGTAGAGAAAAGGGGAGAGCGAGCAAAATTAACCCCGGCGACGGCGACGGCGACCTGACGATCGTCGAGCGAGCCTGAGGTCAACTGCTCCTGCACGAAATTTAAAGCCGTGTGTAGGATAGGTCCGTCCGGCTGACCGTGCTGTGCTGCAAGGGCGATGCACGCGCAGGCGCAGGGCAGGCAAATTTTCTCCCGGCGAACCAAGCCGCATGCAACAACCGACAGCGTCGCATGATTTTAGGTGATGTTCTCGGTGCATACGGTACGGCTCGGGTTTTATGCCTCGGCTAGCGCCACGTGTTTCGCATCAGTACGTCGAATTTTGGGACTAGGAACATGGACGATTCCACGACGGCCATGATGATGCATCCGCTGGCCGCTGCTTGCTTATTGTCGCTGTACATCTATCTCAGCGGTCCTAGCACGTGTGAACATGATTGTGAGCCGTTCTGATATGATTGTGAGCCGTTCGACCATGCGAATATTCATCCATGATCAGCTGGCGTCGTGGGTTTTCCTCTTTTATTTTAACAAAAACTAGCCGAATAACGGTTATTTGTTAGAGATAAAAATTATTTACTACCATACTAAGCTATTATTGCTAGACTTAGCTTGCGCCATGTTCTCAGTTCTGTTATAGTATATTGTAGTATTTGAGGACCGTCCTTTTTCTAGCTATAAATATGATGTACATTAGTGCATATGTAAATGTAACAGGGACACATGACAATTTTCAATAGAATCATCCATAACTATCTAGATATCATAAATTCAATAGATTATTGTCACGTGTGCATGACAATGAAACTCCTAATTAAAATTATAAAAATGTTAGTGCAGAGTTAAAATAATTATTAGCAAACCATATAGAAGTGTTCCATTTTTCTTGGAAAGAACAGAAAAGTGTCAAATTGTGTTCCAGTTGGATGCATCAAATTATATATATATATATATATATATATATATATATATATATATATATATATATATATATATATATATATATATATATATATATATATATATAGGGTAGACGAGGGATGAAGTTCTCTCAAGTCTCACTTGTTATCCCTAATTCTAATACTGCCAAGTATTACTGCTATTAGGGGTGGAATCGAGCTCATTGTCTTTGTCGAACTGAAAATCAAGCTCGGCTCGGGCTCGATCGAGCCTTGAGCCGAGCCGAGTCGGCTTGTGAGCCGCCTGGCATGTGGACCTGCCTCAGTGCTCTAGCCTCTAACTCTACTACTCTCCTCTGGACTTCTGGAGTCTGCAAGAATGGAATAGAACTATGAAAATAGAACTATGGAAGTATGGAACTATGGAAGGGTGTTTTGTTACTTTTGTATACACTTTGTGTTATGTTATTTATGTCAGACTGAATCACTAAACCCTCATGCATTCTATATTTCATTGTATGTTCCTTGTTCAATATGACTGTATGAATGCCAAGCCGATTGAATGTCTGTGGGCTGTGGCTAATTTTGTATTAAAATTAAGCCTCATGTAATTTGGATAATTGATTAGTGATTAGTGAAAGTGATTCTGAATGTCTGAATTTTACCGAGCCTAACAAGTCAACGAGCCGAGCTGAACCCGAGCCGAGACGCGAGCCTTGAGCTATTTTTCCACTCCTAACTGCTATTCAAAAGAAGTTGCTACCACCCTTCTGCCGAATTCGTAATTGGGCGCCAAGGCCAGAGAGGAGCATAATCTTGGACAAATGTTAGTACCCCTAATTTTAACTAATCTTACAATGCTAGAATAATCACCCAAAAATACAATAAAACTAGCGTCGGATAGAGAAGAAGTGCAGCCAGAGGGATGGAGAATTACTTCCGTGGAGGGAGGCTGGCAGAGGGTAGATCGAGGAAAGTCTGCAGATGGAGTGCCAACCAGCGGGTGGCGTCAGAGGTTGGAGGGCGAGGATGGCGAAGTTGTTGGAGGCGGTGTCGTCGAGTAAAGGCAGCGTCTGTCACTAACCCAACTCTAGTGGAATTGAGTGAGAGAGAGGGGTTTGTGGTAGGCCTGGAAATTGGCTCGTGGCTCGTAGCTCGGTTCAGGCCCAACCAGGCTCGGCCAGGCTCGCGGCTCAGAGCGAACCTGAGCCAAGCCTGTTTTTTGGCTTTATTTTTTCAGCGAGCTGGCTCGGCTCGGCTCACGAGCCGCTCGTTGGCTCGGCCCAATTGGCCCATATGAGCAAAGCCCTAAGCCCAACCTGTTCAACGCCTCTCCCCTAGACCCCGATCCTAGCGTCCGAGTCCGTCCTCTGCCGGCCACCAGCCATTCGCGAGGAGACTAATAGAGGGAGAGGAGTTCTCCACTTCGCCGGACCCTAGCCACCGGCGACCCGCCTGCCTTCCGGTCCCGAGGCCTGGACTAGATGTCCACCAGCCATCCCTGGTCCCCCGCTGGATTGGACGCCCGTCGGCCCCCCTGCCTGGACTAGAAAAAAACTCCTGTACTGTTTGATGGCCTGGCTCGGTGAGTCGGCTCACGAGCCAACCTCGAGCCAAGCTGAGCCGATTTTTTGGACTCGCCACTTGACTAAGCCGCACCAAGCCGAGCTCGGCTCGGCTCGGCTCGTTTCCGGCCCTAGTTTGTGGTATGCTTTTATAAATGAGAGGGATGTTTATTGTGGTATGTTTTTATACCTGGTATTCAACTCTACTAGGAGACACAAAAGTCTAACCCATAAAACCCATGTGAAGCTTTTCCAGACCTATATTTGGCTTTCGACTTCTCCACTAGGGATGGCAATCGGGTACGGCGGGTACGGATAGTACTCGCCCATACCCATACCATGAACCAAATCTCCCCACGGTATACCCATGAAGGGTCATGGTGAAAAATCTCGCCCATAATTGCCGCTCATGGTACCCGACACCATGGTATACCCATTTACCCGCCACCATCAACAATCTTTTCAACCAAATGACACTAGGAGCTAATGAGCTATGGCACTAATACAATCTTTTTGATGAAGTTATGGGTATTAGCTATATTCTATGGATTAAAGAATGATTATCAATGATTCAAAATTTCAAATGTACTTGAGAACAAGAATTAAAATAACATATAAGGACAAATAATATACGGATGCTCAAGTTCAACAATTATTGAAATGAGTTACCACAAAATGGGGATCAAAGGGCTAATTGGGTACCTATTCTAGCCCGTATATCAATAGGTTATGGCGGTAATCGGTGGAGCAGATGCGGTGAAGCTCCCCATACCCATACCTGTTTACTGTCCAGAGAGTTTGGCCCCCATAAACATACCCGCGGGTAATAAAAGAGGAACATACCCACCTCTATTAGGGTTTTTACCCGTGGGTACACGGGTAATTAGGTAAGATTGCCATCCCTATTCTCCACGTTACGAGCGGCTACAAGTTTTCGACTTCTACGGTCGGTTGAGAAGCTGTCCCACACAGACCCTTAGGGGTTGTTTGGGGAGCTATGCTTTAGCTTTGGATCAAAAGCCTCTTAAACAGTATGGCTGCAAAGTAGTTAGGAAGTTAAGTCACAGCAAAAGCACCCTTAAAAGATGTAGCCGCTGGAGAGAAGATTTTCATCGATCACCTTCCACCTCACTCGCTCTCGCTGTCTCCCCGCTCACTCCGCCTCCCTCCTCGCCTCGCCTTGTCACCCATCCCAGTCGGTCGTTGCCTCCTCGCCATCTCCATAGCCCCGCCTCGTCGTCTCCGCTCTAAAAGTTACAGTTGCAGCAGTCAGTTTGCCAAACGACATAGCAAAAAAGACATAGCCGTCAGCTATAGTTGGCTAGTTGCTTTACAGTCCAACAAACTAAAAATAGCTCAAACAGACCCTTAGTCTAGTAAAAGTCTGGCTTTTCTTTGGTCCAACCTGGCCCGGTCAGAGAAATTTTTATGTGTGGGTCGAGCATGGGCCGTGGGCTCTGGACACTGGATTCTGGAACGCTCACGGTTACCGATCGCGGATGGCAGTGGATTAGCACGACGAGGGATGCTTTGAACCTGCGAGGATTCTTGCGATGCGATGCGATGCGATGCGAGCGACAATGCGTGGTGGGGGAATAAAGAAGGGGAGGCCGAGGATGATTCCGCGTGAACGGTATGGTATTTTTGTTGGCCAAGTGCTGCGGAAAAAGGCAAAGGAGGGGGGGGAGAAAGAGGAAAAGTCAGCCTAAACCCACGTGGAATCGCGTGGGCCCCACCACACCAGGGAGGGAGAGGGTGTGAGCACGCGACTGAAATCGAGTCGCGGCCCCCACGTCCCTCGTTTTCCTCCACCCAGTCAAATACGCCCACTCAACCATAGATAACAGAACTAACTATATTTATTTAATCGCTGCCCAGGGATTTGGCTAATGGTCCACCATGCAAGTGTCCCCAGCTGCCTTGCCTTGTTTTAGCCTTCTTGGTAACACCCATTTAGGTTTTGTTTGGGTGCTCCATGTCATCTTCTTTTTAAGGATATACACTATGATACTTAAAATAGTACAGTGGTTGCTACAATCTAATATAGAGAAATCAGTCAAACGCTCATTTGGAAATCAAGATCTTTTTCGCATGTACTACGTACATGATATATCAAGATTTGGCCGTGCTCATAAAATAAGAGATTTTGTTAGTTAGTTATGTAGATTAGGTTCTCTTTAATCCAAACTCAACTGATTATAAATAAATAACCTTTTTGTTATCTCAGTTATAAATATGGCCTAACTTTGGGCCAGCTTCGAGCGTGATCAGACGTAAAGCAGGGTTATGCTCAAACCGGATTAATGTCTCAAACCTTATCTAAGTTGATTCATCCTAGCACGTTTTGGACATACTAGTTAGAAGAGATAGATTAGCTTCACTATTTGGATAACATGTGAGTCACATTTATATTTCTTGATCATTAGACAACTTGGCATGTAAATTCATCTAGAATAAGCCAATCGGAGTCTCTAGAAAAATTTGTAACCAAAGCAAACAAAAACAAAAAAGAATGCCACCATTGTATAAGCTTCCTATATCCTTACTCTCCATATACGTTTTCAACAAGTGAGCCCATATTTTTTGTTCTCGTCCATCTCGGTGAATCTTTACACGCTGTAGGAGACATACTTTTTACTATATCATTGTCATTTCTGCTATAATAGCGTGAAATTTACTTTAACATAATTCAGATAGACCTAGGAATCATAATTAGCTTCATAGTAATAAATTTTGATTCATATTGAGATAATTATACAGCCATGTCTCGAGAAATCTATCACACGGAGATAACAAGCAAATCAGATAGACAGACACATACTAAGGGTGTGTTTGGTAGAGCTGGGTATTACTGACTCCACCATATTCGTAGAGTTAGAGTTGTGAGTATATTAAAAGTATTTAGATAGATCATCTTATTTATATTTTAGATAAAAATATAAACTTAATTTATTTTATTTTAATTTATAAGTTTTAGATCTTAGACGCAGTTAAGATATAGAGCTCTGTAAACAGGCGCTGAGCAGGAGTGAGGCTGCGTGAGAGATATTTTGCCCATGGGCGCATTCTGTGGGGAGGCAGGCCAATAGTACACCTAATAAGCTGTGTAAAGGGACCTTTAGTCGCGTCGTCTATAAAAAGCTGCGCTTACCCCGATACCTTCTCCCCCGCTTCCTTCCCCCGCACGACGACGACGACGACGCCCCAGCCGCACGGCGAACCGCCCCTGCAACCAGGCCATCCATCTATAGGGTTAGGGTTTCTCCTCCGGTTCCCAAGGCCACGCGGTGCGGCCCCCCACGGTGCGGTCTCGCGGATTTTTCGTGAAAATTTCTCCCCCTTTTGAGCTCAAAATCGCCGATTTCCGCTCAGTTTGTTGATAAAAATCGGCCCCTTTTTGTTGTGATTTCCTTTTTTTCTTCGAATTTCCCCCATTTTTCCGCGATATAAATCGTAGCTTTCTGAGGTGATTAGTGCTCTGGAGCGCGCTCGGGCTGCAGTTTTGATTTTTGCTAATTTTTTTGCCTTTCTTGTGCGAAAATAACCGGTTTTTGTTCAGCGCGCGGCTCCAGAATTTAGTGAAGGTGAAAATTTGTGCCTTCGAGTGGCCTTGGTGCTCCGATTCTTGGAACACTCGTGCGCACTCTATGAACGCGAGGCCCGCGAATTGGGGTTCCGGCTATTTGGGCACGCGCGTGGGGTGTTTGTGTTAATGCCTCGGCTGTTCTGCAAGTTCGCCGATCCCGACAGCGTCGTTTCCTCTGCGGCGGCTCGCCGCGTGCAGCCATACACGATGAGCTGCGGCAGTGACGGGTGTAGGGATGGCGGCAGCGGTGGCAGTGAGGAGTTCAGGCGGCCGCGGCCGAGCAAGGTTGCGGCCGACGATTTGGTGGAGCCGGCACGGTGCTCGGATGCTGCAGCACCGGCGTCTTGGATTGACAAGAAGCTCCTTGTTGATCCCAGGATGCTGTTCATCGGATCCAAGATTGGGGAGGGAGCTCATGGGAAGGTCTACAAGGGGAAGTAAGTATCTTGTAAGACATAACCGTGCCTAATACTTGTTACGTTTGTGCTCAGAGTTGTCAGTACTTGCAAGAACTGCACTAAATTTGGATTCTCTGCTCTAGCAGTAGTATTAGAAGTTGTCCAATCAAATGGTTGTTATGCACTACACCCTTGCAAAAAGTTTTAAGTTATGTATCAACCAAATAGGGGGTAAGAGTTATGCTATGAATTGATGAGTCTCAAAGGGTGCCTGGATGCTCCTGGTGCATCTAACCTCAGTCAGTTAAATCGCACAAGTTGCGATTGATACCCACTTTAGGCTTCTGATGTATTTATGAGTTTAATAGGCAGAAGGGCACTTCGATGGAAATATTAGTCATGAGCTGTGCTGCTATCCTTCAGGACCTCCACATGATCGATGGCAATATACCTCAAAGGATCTTAAATATGCTTGCTTGATTTAGTTATGGTAGTCTGTCGTAGATATCTGCAATACCTAATGTGGTCAAGGATTTTGGAGATTGTTCAACCTTGCAACTTATTCTAATACTTGCAAAGAGTTCTTCTCAATTCTTTTACGTTTCAATGTACACCATTGGTGGATATTAACAAATTGGGCTGGCATTCTTGCCCCATGAAGGAACTTTGCCATTTAACTCTGCATGTTGATGTTATATAACTATATTATGTATCATAGTTTGTTTGTTTGTTTTTGCTTTCATGGATACTTGTGTCCGTTTCTATCAGTAATTAATAAGTTTTTTATGTGTGCTTTCGAACAGGTATGGTGATCAAATTGTAGCAATAAAGGTGCTTAACAGTGGCAGTACTCCTGAAGAAAGAGCGACTCTTGAAGCTCGTTTCATTCGAGAAGTAAATATGATGTGTAGAGTGAAACATGATAATCTTGTTAAGGTACATCCTGGCCTGAATGGCACACTGCTGTGTCTAATCTGATTTTGTATTAATTTCTCTAGTTTAGTTCAGACTTAGCATAGCCATTGCTAACTAAATCATCAGTTTTCTTGTGATCTTTTCTCACACAAATTTCTGCACTTCTGTAGTTCATTGGAGCTTGCAAGGAACCATTGATGGTGATTGTCAGTGAGCTACTACCAGGGATGTCATTGAAAAACTACTTGAACAGCATTCGACCCAGCCAACTAGAGATCCATGCTGCAATTGGCTATGCGCTCGATATAGCTCATGCAATGGAATGTCTACATGCCAATGGAATAATACACAGAGACCTGAAACCTGGTATGAATGCTTGGACTGTTTGACTTGTACGCTTCTGTTTGCTTACCTTTAACATGTATAGTAAGTTGCATTTCTTTTTTGTAACCAAAACTGCATTGCATGTTTACCTGATATTTGATGGTTAATTGTACATTCTGTTTAAGGTGTCACAACATGGGTACATAATGTGTTTTTTTACTTCAGAGTTAAGAAACTGGCGCATGATGTATTTTTTATGCCAACGCAAGAACTTTTGTTTTGAAAGAGAACTATGTTTGAAGTTTAATCACTCAAAAATTTTCAGTGAGATGTTTGTACATGTGATTTCTTGTTGTCACCCCCCCACACCCACACACACATTAATTGTAAGCACTACAGAATATTCCTGACTCCACATCCATGGTTATCAGCTTTACTTTCTGCTCATGGTTCTACTCCCAGATGTTCACTTTTCAGCCTCTTACTCTTTTGTTTTGCTTGCTTTACCTTCTAGGTTGCTCCAGTAGCTGTTGCTTTTTATAACAGCTGTTAAGTTCTTTGTGCTTTTCCAATTTCCTGATAAAAGTTCTTGTGTGCAGATAATTTGTTGCTTACTGCAAATCGTAAGAAGCTGAAGCTTACTGATTTTGGACTTGCAAGAGAGGAAACTGTGACCGAAATGATGACAGCGGAAACCGGGACATACCGATGGATGGCCCCAGAGGTCGTAAATGACTATTTTCTCTAATAACTAATTATGTTTAAGAAATTATGAACTGAGGCCAAAACAGAAAAGCTCACCCATTAGGTTTTTTTTTTGCCAAATTATTGTTGAGGTTTCAGTTTAAAATTATAGTTCCATTCGTATGCCCTGCACTAATTTACTGGCTGTAACTTCACGTCATGATTTCAGAACCTTCTATACAAACAGAAATCTGGTGCTCTAGCACACAGATCTGTGTGATTACAAAGCCTGACTGATGGTCTTTCTTTATGTGATGCTGCAGTTATACAGTACTGTCACACTTCAGCGTGGTGAGAAAAAGCATTACACAAATAAGGTGGATGTGTACAGCTTTGGCATTGTTCTGTGGGAATTGTTGACCAATAAAATGCCATTTGAAGGCATGTCGAATCTACAAGCTGCATATGCTGCTGCTTTTAAGGTAAGTATGAAGCATTAGCCATGTGTATGTTATGAAACTGTCATTTGCTACAAAATTATAGATCCTCCTAGATAGTTGTCTAGCAATTAAGAAATCCTGTCTCTTGAAGAGTTATGGCTCTCCTGCTTAACTTTGCAAATTATTATTGCCCATACTAGCTACAAATCCTTTTGGGGACAAAGCTGTTACTACCGCTAAACAAGTTAGTAATACTTCTTATGTCTTAAGAGTTTAGCTCAAAGACTTGCTTGGCTAGCTGAAGAGCAAAGGCCAACAAATTGTAAGATGAAATGAACCATGCATTCATGCCATAAATGGCTTTGTTTTGGATATTATGTTTCCATGGAAGTGTTAAGGGTGCGTATAAATTTCACTTTCTTGTCAGTCTTCTATGTCATGATGACAAGTCCATGGTACCTGCTTCAGCACATATGCATGGTTTCAAATTGAGGAAACACGGAGTAGCAACCACTGACACTAGTGTTTTTTTTAAGAAACATTTTTCATGGCACCATTCAACTGGTATACATGACTGTAGCACCTTCTTTAGTTACTCCACTTTTTCAAGGGATCTTTGAGCATGAACTCTCTTTCTGACATTGTTTTGAATTGCAATATACTAATCTGATCTATATTTTCTCGTCTATAACAACAGCAAGTGCGCCCACCTCTCCCTGAGGAGACCCCCCAGGAGCTTGTGTTCATCGTGCAATCATGCTGGGTCGAGGATCCTACCCTGCGACCCAGCTTCAGCCAGATCATCCGCATGCTAGATGCTTTCCTCATGACAATACCTCCACCACCCCCTTCAGAATTAGACGAAGATGCGGAATCAGAAGAAACAACGTCGTCGTTGAGCAGCAAGAGTTCCTCTGTCTCCTCGATCGTTTCTCGAGCAACAAGCAAGCTCTCGGTCGTCCGCCATCTCTTCGCCTCAAAGAAGGCAGGCAATGGGAGGACATGATGCATGTCCTGAGACGTTTTCCTTGGCGCTGTAAAGATGTTAGCGTAGGTTATGCGTAATACAAGAGGGATCTTGTTCACTGTAGAATAGCGGTTGTATTAATGATACAAAAAGAAAAGTTGAAACGCAACTTATGCAAGCTATGTATAGCTGGCAGCTGCTTTACCATTACCTGTGCAATGTTGTCTAAGAGCGATTTTCTCCTCTTGTTTTCACTACAATGTTTTAGCCTTAGCGCCTTTTGCAATGGCAACCCCTGGGAATCCTGTGATCCAAGCAAACCCACGGGAATCACTCACTCAGAATTTAACAGACATAGGGGTGGAAGAGTGGTCTGAACACACTCTTGGTAGATCATTATCCTACTGTTGTCACAGAGTTTGCCATAATAATGGTCCTGGAGATGAGTTATGCAGGTTTGCTTTTGTCACAGAGTTGGGTTTTAATTTGAAAGGGTTGGCACAACTGTCACAACACGTCTTTATTTGTTGAAGATAAAAAAGTATATGCATAATATAACTAAATCATAAAGGTCTATTCGGAACTCATGATTTCAGCAGAAATTTCATGTAAAATTTGTTCTGCAACAAAATTCATGTAAAATTCCGGTGTTCGGAACTGGTTCTGAATGCATATTACAGTTTTCTCACTTTTTGCTAAATACGACACGAGGAAACACAAAAATGTTATCAGCACAACGCAGCGGCACCGAAGACCTCACCCCGAGCCCTGCAAACCACCCCTTCCTTCTCCCCCCACCATGCTCTCCAAGCTCTCTCTGACCGCCATGGCGTCTCCTCCGGGGGTCCAATGCGCGGCCTCCCCCTCGAGAGGGGGGCGCCCTCGCCCGTGCCCTTCCCCGCCACCACCAACTTCCCCTCCGGCGCCGCCGCCCTGTTCCGCCGTCAGCACCACCTTCCGGGCGACTCAGACGGCGACGTCGCAGTGGAGGAGGTCGACGAGGGCGATGACGGCATGGAAGATGACGACTCAGAGGGGGCCGAGCTGTTGGACGGAGCGGTTTGCAGCTCCCAGCAGTGATGCGCCTCCTCTCCAGGTGAAGAAAGGGTTTGCGCGGTGGCTTCAGCGCTTATCGATTCTGCTGCTTCTAGAGAGAGAATGATTAGGCTTGACTTGGTGCGAATCTGAGATTGATTATTCAAGGTTAATGTGTTCTGTGAGTAACAAAGATCATGCTCTTCCTTTCTAGGTATGATTTAATTTTTTAAAGTGTATTCGGATGAAGGTTCATTATTGTTGCTTGCTGATTCATACACCAGGAATCGGGCATGCAGTGATGAATGGGCAGAATGGAGTGAGGCAAATCCAAGAGGAGCAGCAATGGCAGCACAGCCATATATACAGCTGTGGAACCGAACAATACGGGCATGCTTCCTCTAGAGGGGATGAACCCGGTACCATCCATAGGGAGACGAGGCCTGAGGGTGGACAATGGATATGGAGGTATTGGAAGAAGAGGGCGGCCCTGCAGCTAGCTATTGGGACCTACTCAGAGCACACCCCTCTGATCCGCTGACGTGGGTAGTATCTGCAATGACTGTTATTCTCTTTGGAAGTTAGATATTGTTTAGTAAGGATTACTTAGCTGTTTTACCTTCTTGATTCACTTTGTAGTCTGTAGTGTATTGAAACACTGGAGACCCAGCAAATGACTCTGTTATTCTCATTGGAAGTTAGATATTGTTTAGTAAGGATTACTTAGCTGTTTTACCTTCTTGATTCACTTTGTAGTCTGTAGTGTATTGAAACACTGGAGACCCAGCAAATGACTCTGTTATTCTCATTGGAAGTTAGATATTGTTTAGTAAGGATTACTTAGCTGTTTTACCTTCTTGATTCACTTTGTAGTCTGTAGTGTATTGAAACACTGGAGTACAAAATGCGACTACTACATGCTGTCAAATATCAGTATCGCTTTGTAGGCTAATGCTGTCAAATATCAGTATCGCTTTGTAGGCTAATGTTATTTTCCACTAAATCATGACATTTTATAGTGTTTGTGCTTACCGACATGTTAAATGAAACAACCGCGATTTCATTAACATAAATAAAATCATCAATTTAAATTGACAGTCATTAAATGGAAACTAAGCAACAAAGAATTAACCGCATATATTGATTATTACAACTTTGTACAGTGGAATGAATTACATTACATAAAAATTCAATTACAAATTTATATACAAATTACATGAATGATTAATTGCATTGCAAAATAAAAATGCACAAGAATTCTAAAATCTTCTCTTGCGCCGATTTCTTCGATAGACATGCAAGTCAGTAAAAATTTTCATCAGTAAATAAATACAGTGAATTAATATAGCAAGAGAAATAAAATAAAATAAAATAAAGTTAGAATTGTCGTCAGTCTGATATGAATTGGTATCGCTCATTGAGGTATCAGATTCGTCCGGGGCCAAATCGGCACTTCTCGCGTTTTAGGTTGCATCATTCGGCAATTATACAAACCTGTTTTAATCTGTAGACACGCTTATATTGAAAATATCGTGGTAGAAAAATATTTTACCCTCAGTGAAATAGTAAAAATAACACAGTGAAAAGGATAGAAATGAAGCACTGTGCATCGTTCTTAAGCCAGCAAGCCCCAAGCCATATAAGCAATCACCAGAGACATTCCCCCACACAAGGGCTCACAAACACATTGAACCAAGCCAAGCACAACACCACCAGCCAAACCATATGACCACCAGCAAGCAAGAGCCAGAGCTCAAGGAAGCAATAGGGAACCAGGAGGCCACCAAGGTGCCAGAAGGTAGGAAGTCAAGCCCAGGCCAGAACCAGCACCCAGGAGCAAAAGAGGGGCTTAAGCTCAAGCCAGTCAAGCCAACAAGATGACCAATAGTCGCTTCTGCAACCTCTTCACCAGCACCAAACCCTCACAACCTGCACTGCATTTTCATTCCCCACATCACAGGTACCCATCTATTTTTCCGCCATGCCAGTAGAACAACATAGGTTTAGTTATAGCAAAAATCAACTAGAGAATGAAAATGACAATAGATGTAGTGGTCTCAGTTAGTTAATACGTGGGGGTTGCGCCGAGCATCCCCTGTAAACCACTAATGCTCCCCGGTGCACGATGGATCAAAGGGTATCAATCGGTGCCGTCCAACCCACGCATCAACAGAAATAATCATCACAGACCGATGTAGGCAAGTAGGCAACTAGGTAAATCCCTGCTTGTCATTCTTGTCTACCTGTCAGTCTGCATGCACTTCCATGTCGTTTTTAGCTATACCAGAGAAATCAATGCATGTCACATATACTGATCTTCTTTAGCTTCCTTTCTGTCCTGTTAACATCGGATTTTTTGCATTTTTTTCAGCACTCCGCGTTGCGGTTCAGGCATTTAACAACGAAGGAGAGTCAGCAAAATCATTGAAAAGAAGAAGAGACCACCTTGAGCAGGTATATGCTTTTTTCAGCTTATTAGTTAATGTTCGAATTTTGACGACTGTGTTACATGATGTTCTTAAATCTGTTCTCTCTAAAGTGAGGACAAATGTGGCAATGATGATCAAAATCCAACTGAGCTTTCTAGAGGTAAAGGCATTTAGTTTCCTTTTGCTGTTTCCGACCGAGTCATAATCAAGGTATTTTCCGTTTTGTCAATTAAGAACTCGCTTTTGTTCTCTGTGTCTTTTCCTTTCAATACGCAAAATGAGTTTCCTCAGGGCAACAAGAGGACCCCAGAACGATTTGTGGGACGTGTAGCTGTTGTGATGGCACAGTGCTTAAATGGATGGTTAGCAACATTTTGTTCTTAACACAATCGTCTTTCAAAACTAAACACGATGCTTATCGGTTGGCTGCATTTAACACGTATGTGGTGAAGACCTTAGACAATGCAGAGAGTGTGAAGTTAAAATACCGTTCCTTGGCAAAGTTTGCTGATGCCGGCGAGTCCTCTGCTATGGTCTCAAACAATGCCCAAAATGCAAACTGGTTGTGAGGTACAAAGTAGGTCACTTCCATGCAGCCTCTGAAACACAAAGTAGGTCATTCCCTTGCAGCCTCTGTGTTGGAGGGCGTCTCTCTGCTTCCCGGGGAGGCCCCCTTTGCCATGCGACTGCGAGGTCGATGGAGAAGGCACGAACACCCCGCTGGCTGGGAGCCTCACCCCTAGCCTTGGCGCTGGCTAAGTGCCTCGCACGAGGTGTCGAGGAAGACCCCGGGGCCGCTGGTGCAACGTGACAGCTGATGGAGTAGCGCTCGACCCATGACACGGGGGGTTACAAGAGGTCTCCTCGTGCTCCACTGGCTCTCTAGAGAAGCTACACGGTGCAGGGTGTTAGGAGAGATTCCTCGTACTCTATGGACTCTCTAAAGGAAGTGTTGAGGGAGATGCCTTCATACCCCAAACTCTCCAAAGGAAATGTTGATGGAGATTCCCTCATACCCCGTAGACGACGAGGTGTTACGGAAGATCTCCTCATATCCCGACGCAGGGTGCCACGGGAGATCTCTTCATACCTTGGCGCGGGGTGTCACAAGAGACCCCCTCATACCCTGACGCTGGGTGCCACGGGAGATCCTCTCACACCTCGTGAGGCCTCTAGCAAAGCTATGTAGTGGGGTTGCTACGGGAGATTTCCTCATACCTTGCGGGGCTCTAGCAAGGCTACATAGCGCGGGTTCCACAGGAGATCTCCTCATACCCCGCGGAGCCTCTAGTAAGGCCTCATACCCCTGCGCGGGGTGCCATGAGAGATCCCCACACCCTTCGTGGGGTATCTAGCATAGTGCGGGTGTCACAGGAGATCCCCTCATGTCCTAATGCGGGGTGTTATTGGAGATCCCCTTATACCTCGGCGTGAGGTGCTACGGGAGATCCCTATACCCTGTGGACTCTCCAAAGGAAGCATGTGGAGTGTTCTCCAGTCCTCAAAGGGGTCATGCCTCTCCCCTCCATTCGTAAGGCACATGGTAAAATGTCCGATTCAAGAGGGCATCCCTCCAAGTGTCCATGGAGATGGGTGGGCACTATTGTCCTACTTAGGACCAATTGCCAAGTGGGCCCACTCAATCCTCCATGGGACCCCGGACTCAGAGGTCTACCCTTACAGAACGATGACGTGGGATCCACTAGCTCCTTCATGAAATGATAAGGATGCCCATACTTAAGACACCCTTTTAAGGGTACGATAGTATTTGTACAACAGGCTAAGCACCTATAAAAGCTTATTCAGCCCTTGTAATATGAACTCTCATTGAATATAAGACATACAACTGGTGTGTTCTTGAGGAGCATGGACCATGAGGTACCTCTCTCCCTTGAGAGTACACCAACAGAAGTAGGGCATCTACCTTAACACCCGAGCCTGTATAAATCCTTGTGTCAACTCTCTCTCTTATGGATTCGCCTCCACTCTCGTGTCTCGTTTCTAAACATACGACACTCTAAAACACTGATTCAAATTCATGTAGAGCTACCAAGGATCTCAAGTGTTGCTAGTCCTAACAAACTAAATTCAAACTAGATTTTTCTCCCCATTTTCCTTTTTGTGTTCTCCGAGAGAAGACAGTTTAATGCATGGAAGATAAAAAGAAATGTTTCGATATCTCAAGTACTAGCCAGTATGACATCTGTCATCGCTCCTTATACTCATGTACTGTTTTGCTGTTTGGTACCACCTGAGCTCCCTTGAAAATGCCTACCCCAGCATCTCGATAGCATGTGCTGTCAATGTCCTTGCAAAACTTTCTAGAATACCATTTCAATGGTATACCCTATTTGGTGATTGGACCAGAAGCTAAATAAGGAAATACAACGTCAAAAAGGGAGAGATAAACAACTCATTGGTAGGGATGAAAACGGATAGGATACTTTCCGAAGATTATTTTCTACTACGGATTCTATCGGTTCGAATATTTATTGAATAGTATTGGATCAGAAATGAATATGGATTTTTTTATCAGAAACAAATACGAATTCGGTAACTCACTATTTATCGAATACGAATACGGATCCAGATTATCTGGATATTTTGGAGGTTGGATATATGTAATATATATCCCCTATTTTAGCCTAGCCTATTTATATGATACTTTAGTAACCTATTATACATTAACATATACATCAATACATGGAGTCAGGGAAGGAAGTCCAGCCATACTTTCCTATCCCCAATTCCGTTAACTCTATTATGTGCTTTTGTTGATTTTGTGCGTATAGTTTTAAGGGGTTTTCATGTTCCAAGGAATATTCATGGCAGTATTCGCTCCGTTTTTCATGTAAGGGGGGATGTTCGTGACTGCATTCGTTCCAATTTGTATTCACTTTGTATTTATATTTGACATTATTCGTATTCATATTTGTATCCAGGATATTTGTATTCATATCTGCATATGGATAAAAAAATGAATATAATAGAGTTATTATCCATCTATATTCTATTTGTTTTCCCTATTCAGTAGTTACTGGTTAATATTTAGTGTGAAACTAGAGGCTAGTAAAACATAAAAGATGATAAAAACAATTCATAACAGCTTGAACACCTTTTTCGACCAAACAAAAAATCTGTCTGAATTCAAAAATTTAGTAAAATATGTCTGTAGTAATTTGTAAAGATATGCTTTGTTTTACCTGCCACCTCCCAGAAAGAGTATTAGAAGGATACAAGAACGGTTAAGGAAACCATATCACCCGGGACAACTACTCCCTCGTTTCACAAATAGTTATTGTTATATATATATATATATGTAATTAAACTTTTGAAACTTTAACCACCAATTTCTTTCTAAATATTTAAATTGGATACACGATAGTCATATGTATGGATTTGTCTCAAAAATATTTTCATAATATTATAATTTTATTGGGTTTTATAAATATATTATAATAGAAATTAGCGTCAAAGATATGATTCGAAGGCTAGTCCATATTTAAATTATAATATTATGAATACGATGGGTACTTCGCAGCAACTGAATACAGAACAATCGCCACGTGGTGCTCTTCTCAGACGTCCGATCGGTCTCGTTCCAGAAGAAACCGACTCCAAATCGACGGCGGCGGCTTATGTCAGCCGCCCGCGCCGTGAGTCGCTCGTATAAAAGTCTCCCCTCCCCCAAGTACAATCTCTTTTTTCTCTCTCCTCCTCCCACCTCCCGGCCAAGAGAGAGAGGGAGACGGCCGCGGGGAGCTTAGCTGCTAGTGTTTTGATTCGCCGTCCGGCGCCGCCGCCATGGAGAGGGAGCTCCTGGAGACGTTCGATGTGGCCACGAAGGCGGCCGACGCGGCGGCGGAGGAGGACGGCTCGCCGGAAGCCGACCGCTGCCTCGACGCGCTGCGGCGGCTGCGCGCCATCCGCGTGACCACCGACGTCCTCGTCTCCACGTTGGTGAGCGGCCACCTGGATACGAATTTGTGGTTTCGAAGAAATCTGTCCGTGGCCTCTCGTGTCGTTTCTGCGGATGCGTGCGGCGGCGGCAATCTTGGCGACGAATCAGTGGGCGAAATGTGCCTTATTGCATTGAATTTGGATTCTATGTGCCTTTTGATTCGGTTGGTTCGTCAAAATTTACGGGATGTCTGGGAGAGATTTTTTTTCCCTTTTGAAAGGTGAGGGTGAAGTGATACGAAAAACTGGGCCTCTTGATTGGAATTAGATCTTGTGGGTGTCTGTCTCTATTGGGGGGTGGAAATATGATGCCTTTTCTCATCTTTTATAGCTCAGATTGGTGTGTTTGTTGGAGGGTGTTAGGATTTTCTGGAAGCGAGGGGAGGGTAGATGGCTGGGATTTGCGAAATGCGATAATTTTAGATGATGGATATGTGATATGTTGCAATTGCCATTCAGAATGGTTGAGAGTAGCGAACCCCTTTCTGGTTAATACTAAAACCTGGGCTTGAAGTGATGGAATGTGTGCTGGGTGGATGGGTTATGTGTGTTTTGGTCTTTGGTAATCATACTGCTTCTACTAGTTTAATCTTGGCATCACGTTCTAATTTTGTGTGATTTAACTTTCATAGGTTGTCTACTGATGAAGATAAAGAGTGTAAAATTTTGTCTTGGTAGTGAGTGAGCTTGCGTTTGATTCGTGTTGTAGCACAGGATTCTGATTTGGCAGGAAAAGTATGTGAAACATATGATGACTTATTTGTCTTATATGAAATCTTAATTTCATAATTTCAGAAAAGAAGAGTGAAAATTATGAGTTGCAATTGGCTGGTCTTTGATTCAAATGGTATTGTTAGAAGCTGACTTGGTAGGAAAAGCATGGTGAACATGAACAATTTAGATGTCTAGGATGGAAGAAATTTTTTATAGCTTTAGGGAAAGCTATGGATTGCAGAAGCTTTACTTAAGTACTTCCATATTATAGGCATAAGTTGTCACATTCCACGCCTTTTTTTTTTTTTTTTGAAAAAACAGCTTCCTGTACAGCTATTTGGACCAATTACTACTCTGCTCTCAACTCCATTTAATCTTATCTGAAAGTGTAACAGCTTCCAGATACTCTGCACACTTCTTAACAGTTAGCTTCTCCAGTGGAACCTTTTACCAGCTATAGTCTTTTAATTTAGTTTTAGCTTTACACCTTCGTGATTTAACTAGGGAAAGTTCTCTATCATGCTTTTTTTTGGATTAATTCGTAAGATTTTTTCCCAGAAAACACTACATAAGTGCCATGGGGATAAAGAAGTAATTCTGGACCTCCATTTCTGGATTCTATCATATGAAGGAAACATAGTTCGAAAAAGATGAATAAACAAGTTTGCTTAAAACTTATTTATTATTGAAATCAGAGGCAAATAGAAGTGAGAACAAGAAGCCCCTGCTGTCATAGCTATCAGACGGATTCCTAAAGAGGAACACCCATCAATTAAGGTACAGAGATATTCTGAGCTTGAACCAGTGAGACTCCTTTTAAGGGCCTATGCATTCATTAAAATGTTTGGCTGTGGGCGTGTGAAACATCTTGTGTGAATTGAATTATTAAGTAAAATTATGTTTGCACAAAAGCTTAAGTCATCAACTAAATACTTTAGTATCAAACTTCTGCTTTCTCTCTTAACTGGTCACTGTTTATTTCTTTCTGCTACTTTGCCTGCAGTTCGTTTCATAGGACTAGGAAGCTTAAAACTTACACATTATCTTCTGTTTTGTCAGGTCGGCAAACGTATTTGGTACCTTACTAAGCACCCCCACTCAGGCATACAGGCGATGGCTACAGACCTTTTTCGTTATTGGAAGAAGGTTGTTCTTGAAGAGACAGGAAAGAAAAATGGCACCTCGGAGAACGAAAGATCAAATAACTCTGCATCAAGGATTGAGAATGCTCAGCCCATGAAGGTTGTAAAGAATTCTGCATCAGCAAGTGTGAAGGTTGAGAAAAGAGGTGTGGATGTTAGGGGCCAGAAGCCTGAGTGTGTCAAGGTTGAGAAGATGGCCAATAACGATTCCAAAGATCAATCTGTCAAGGTAGAGAGGGTTCCAAAGGAAGTCAGTAGAACCCCTGATACAAAGAAGCCATCTTCTGTTCCAAACGGCCCCCCAAGGCTGACATCCCTTGTCAAATGCAATGATGCTACTCGAGATAAAATCCGGGAACTTCTTGCTGATGCCTTCTCTAGGGTTTCTGGAGAGACTAGCAAGGACGACAGAGAGGAAGTAAGAAACATCTTAGATGAAGTAGATGCGTGTGACCCATTCAGAGTTTCTGAGACAGTGGAGTCTGCTTTGTTTGAGAGGCTGGGACGTTCAACTGGGGCTCACAAGGCAAAATACAGATCAATAATGTTCAATCTGAGAGCTGATAACAACACTGACTTCCGAAGAAGGGTTCTCCTTGGTCAAGTGAGGCCTAAGAGACTTGTTGACATATCTCCTGAAGAGATGGCTAGTGACGTGAGGAAGCTCGAGAATAAGCAGATCAAGGAAAAGGCTCTGTTTGAATGCGAGCGTGGGGGACCACCGAAGGCCACGACTGATCAGTTCAAGTGCAGCAGGTGTGGCCAGCGGAAGACGACTTACTATCAACTACAGACTCGGAGTGCCGATGAACCGATGACAACATTTGTGACATGCGTGAACTGCAACAATCATTGGAAGTTCTGCTGAGCACCAACTTGCTAAACTGCTGAAATGTTTGCCCTGTTAGCATTTTCATTCGAATTTGGCAGGCTGGTTGGTTTCAATTTTCCATATGCTAGGAGCCTGAACCTGATTTATTCAGATTGTATTAGTTGACTGCATAAATTTTGTTGACTTTATTACCTCAGTCTCAGATGGCTGTATGGTTCGTGTGTAATTTATATAAGGTGATTGGGGATTGTTGTATGGTAATCATATGCTCACATAGTGATAATTATGAAGAAGACAAATGATGTTGCTCACGTGGAGATGGAGACATGGAGTGCAATCATGGTCGGTTAGATCATATCTGATGATGATAACCGAAAAATCTCTGCTCCTTTTCATCTCCATCTGCATGGACCATGAAGCTTGTGTACTATGATTTTCATGAATTTGTGCATGTTCCACAGAGGCATTCTCTCTGTCATTGTTAACCAGAAGGCCAAGAAGACTACTCATCAACCACTCACCTGATGGTGTAAGCAAAGTTTGCGTCAGCACGTATGCCTTACACGGAGAGGAATATATTCTTGTGCATATGCTCCGTATATTAAGCCTGGTAGGTTTCCGGCGCTCTCGCGCTGCCCACGTCGACCTGCGCTCCCCCGGGCGCGACGCGTGGCCAGGCGCGCAGCGGAGCATCAGATGAAACAGTTAGGTCATATAATCTACGATCAAGGCTCCTCATCAACCAAGTCTGGTTGGTCCCACCAAGAAGTATCTGCAATGAGTGACAACAGTCTAAATGAGCAACAGACCTCAACACAATCTGGTAACGCATTATCTCTCTAACCAAAATGTCACACTGGCAGTACAGTTTCCCTGTAGTTTTAGCTCTTATGTTTGTAACATTTTCTTCTCTTCAACTCCCTCTCTTTTTCTTAAAACACATTTGGGATGCTGCTTCTAGTTCTGCCATTATTTCACTAGGAATGTGATGATAGCTCCAGGTTAAATGCATTGAGATTCCTTTAACAATTCTTTACAAGCTTAGATATATTGGGTGCTTGTAAGTGGTGTTAGACAACCTTTGTCAGATTATGTGAGCTCTTTGTTAGTGCTTCCACGTATAATCCTCGTTGGGACTCAAGAGTAGAATTGAGTGAGTTCATATGAGTGAAAACTCAATATTTTGTCACCCGTGTTGTTATGTAATGCATGTTTTTAATTTTCCCTCACTCCTGTTACTATGCTTCTCACCAATGGCTTAACTCATCTTTCGAGAATTCTTAAATATCAAAACTTCCGATGGGCCCTTCACTTTGTTAGTGACTTCTCTCTAATAATGTTCCCAGTGCCCAGGTCTTATTTATAGTGAGGTGAATTATTGCAATTAGACCTTCATACTAAGTGCCCAGGTCTTATTTAGACTAAAATAAAGTGAATTAAGTTTAATTTTTAGTCTAAAATGTAACCAAGATGATCTACCTAAACACTCTTAATGCACTCACAGCTCCAGCTCCATAAATTTCTAGAGTTAGAAATACCTGCTAACTCACAGATTTTGGTGGGCATCCCAAACACCCCTAGTTAGGTTATTTATGGCATAACTATGAGTACCAGTTCTTCTCTTTGCAAATTGATTCGATTGAAGCGCCAACATGGTGGAACACTCTAGATCAGCGCAATGGCATATCTGTTGAAATTTCAGATTTCGGCCGTGCCAATACGTGGTCGAAAACAAAATTTGTAACCTTGACCCTACCTACCCCATGTCACCAATTTAGGGCTTGCTAGAAGGGGGACATATCCAGTGCAATCAGAACTTTGGTGCAATCACCGTGCAATTCAACTAAGCAAAGTTTCAAAAAATTCTGAAAAAAAACGTGGATGTACATCTCATCTTACCCCATCTACATATAAAATTTCATGATCAAATTCGTCCTATGTTAAGAGTAATAAAAAGACAAATTTCGACAAACTTGAATAGTTCAAATGCACCCCAAATTTGTCTTTTTGTAACTTCAAGCATAGGACGAATTTGATCATGAAATTTTATATGTAGATGGGGTAAGATGAGATGTACATCCACGATTTTTTTCAGAATTTTTGAAACTTTTTAGTTGGATTGCACTTGTGTCAGATTCCACCGACAGTGCCCGAGGATGCGACCGGGTTTTGTTGGAAGGAGGGCGTCTTGGCTGGCTAAACCTAGCGAGGAAACCCTAGGAACTCCTGCACGAGCTTGGCGACTAAGAGCCGGGACGACGAGATTTTACCCAGATTCAGCCCCTTCGCCATGGGTAATAGCCTTACTTCTTCTTTGGATTGCTTTTAGAGAGTGTTTTCAAGCGGCACCGTACAAAGCTCGGGAATTACAAGTTCTTCCTTAGGCTCTCTGCGGTACTCTTGCTTGTTCTCTTTTCTACCTTGAGCCCCTTTTTTCCCATGCACCCGGGCCCTTATATAGGCCAGCTAGCGGGGTAGGTAAAAAAGGGGTCATCATCTTGATCCTTATACATTTATACGCCTTCCCGTGTTGTCGCGTTGCTCCATCCTCATTAAATGCCGACGATGGCTTCGCCCGGTCCGCCGGGATGGGACATCTTCTGCGATGGGTAGTTGTGAAAGGCCGAGGATTGGTCTTGCCGCAAATCCTGAATCGACAGTTCGACATCGCTATCCTACCGCTTCGAGCAGACGACGGGGAAGGAGCCTTCGAGGCTAAGCCACCTCGACCGCTTTTTGCCTTGCGGCCGGGGCAAGCGGCGATGCTCGTCCACCGTCGCCGGTGCCACGTGGGCTTATCGCCGGGCGGCGGCGTGCTTCGCCCACCGCCGCCGGGTGCCGTGGGGCTTGTCGCCGGGGCGAGCGTGCGGCTCGCCCACCTCTTTCGCCGGGTGCCACGTGGGCTTGTCGGGCGGGCGGCGGGCGTGCTCGCCCACCGCCGCCGGGTGCCACGGGGCTTGTCATGTTGACCGCTTTGTTGGCCGCTTTATGCGGCGGGGAGGGTACCCAACAGAATCTGTTGACAAGAGCCGGGCCTGCCCTAGAGCGCGTACCAAAGCTTACTTTAGAACCTTCATTAAATGTTTAGCGTGCTCCTGGGTGGGGCCACCACTCGGGGTGCGACCGCCTTGATCCCCTCCCGCGTATCTGCGGATTTTTCCCGGGACCCGAGGCGACGCACGATCTTGTCTCTTCGCCAACCATCGGTGCAGGGGCGCGTATATAGATAGGTTCATCTGTATTGGACGGTTTTACGCCTTCTTCTTCCTTGCGCACTCCGACTTTCATTTCCCTCAACCTTCTTGCTTGAAAAGCCTTTGTCTTCTTCATGGCGCTCGATTTCCCGGCCTCCACGCGGACTCCCCAGGTGGATAGGATGGCCATCCTAGCGCCGGGGGCACCTTCCGCTTCGGCAGGAACCCCACATGCATGGTGCCTTTACGACGAAATCCTTCTCCACACAGGCTATGATGGCGGGCTCGATCCCGCCATTCTCCGGAGTTCTTCCTCACCGTCCTTCACTTCTACGAGATCCACCATCTTCACCTCACCCCCAACTCCATTATCTTCCTTTCCGTCTTCGCGCACCTCTGTGAAATGTTCATGGGGGTGATGCCAAATCTTCCGCTTTTCCGCCACTTCTTTCTCTGCCGCGCTTCCGCCGAAAATGAAGTAGTGGGAAGCTGCTACTTCCGCCTGCGGGACGGGATGGCCTCCCGCTACATCACCTTCCAGCCCCGATCCAACTGGAAATCATGGCGCAATGAGTGGTCAGACATCAAGGATGGCAATGGCGTTGACGCTTTGAACGTGCTTTCGCGGGCAATGAGGTTATCGAGGACCGAATTCTCCGGTCGAGGAGACGGCGAACTCACGCAATGGCGACCAGCGTCCTTCGATTGCGAAGCCGGTATCTGAAATCAGGTAGCCTGACTTCGTGGCGGGAGGATCAGCCTCTTCGCCATCGCGTCCGCCCGCATGGCGATATCTGAGCGGCGACGACGCTGACAGCGACGTGGCGGATGTGAGTCTTCATTCTTCTTTAGCTTTTTCGCAAGACATGCCTCTTTTGTGGTTTCCCACCAACCGAACTTTTTGTCCATTGCGGTAGCTGAAACTTGGAGGAGCAGATCCAGGCGATGGCTCATTGTCTCGATCTGGCCGGTTCGATCGGCACCCCTTTCCGGCGGCGCCGGTGCTAATCTGGAGCACGCGAGCGCCTAAGGGTCGTAAAGGTCGCTCCCGCCAATGGACTCCACAGGACCCAGTGTGCCGGCCATGTCCACCGGTGATCAGGACATCGCCGCCACGACGGGCATGGCAACGATCGCATGCCCCGACCACCGTCCGGACTCCAAGAGGGCGCGTGGGCCGCGGCCAAACTTCCGCCGCCACGAGCTCGTCATGGCGGATTCTTCAGGGGCGGCCACGCAAGCCGCCCTAATCTCGACTTCATCGCCGGGTGGCGCCGCCTCAGCCTTGCCTGACATCTCCTCCTCGTGTGGCTTCTCTGTGGCGCCAGCCCGACACCTCCTCGGCCGGGCTCAACGCAGCGCGCCAACTCCACTCTACCCATGGGAGCCAGACCACCATCCAACAAGGTGGCCTCACACTCCCAATGGCGGCCTCGCTTGAGGGTACTGCCAAGGCGGCCCCTCAGACGCAGCGCGAACGCCACCGCAGCGCCACCGGCGCCGATCGCCTCGCCCAGATGCCCCTGCTGCCACAGAGGGCGGGCAGGTGACCCAGCAAGACACCTCAAGAACCTCGCACCTGCTGCGCTGCCCCAGCCCGAACGCCACGCCGAGCACTTCACCGCCTCACGACTTACATGGCGCATTAGGCATCGCCCTTCTTGCATGATCGCCAGCATGGGGCCGAATATCGCCCGCGCTTGGTGTCGATGAAGGTGAAGCGCAGCGAGCGGGAGAGCGGGTGCGCGGAGACGGAGATCGCACAAGAGAGAACCGACGCTGCCGCCATGCAGACGCGGGCGGAAAGGGCCGAGGATTGGGCGCAAAGGGCGGAGACGGCGCTGAGGACCTTGGAGGTGGAGTCCTTCCGCCTGCGGCGCAACCTGTCCGTCGTGCTCAAGAAGACCTTCCAGCGCACGAAGAGGTGCCTGGAGCCCTTGGGGGTGGCCCTGAACACGCCGTTGGAGGACTCCGCAGACGCAATTCGCCCACGCGACCAACCGAAGCCGCGGAGGCGCTCCGGATCGCCCGAAGCCTTTTAGCCGCCGCTCCACGAAGGTCGGGAGGTCGCAATCATGATCGCGACCTATCTGCTCGGCTTTGGCGGCCAGCGACGCCGCCGATCCCTTAGCGTGGTGACGGCCGGTGTTGAGGGAGACATGGCGCAAAGTGAGGCGAGGGTGCGCGTGGCCGAAAGCACGTGGTAGGAGATGTCGCAAGTTGAGCAACCCACCATGGATGTCTCCACGCCGGCCGTGGAAGGCGGCGAGGCGACAACATCGACGTCGGCGACGAGGAAGGAAGGGCGACCGGGTTCATTTGCTTTTCTCTCTTTTTTGCTTGACCTACGCATGTATAAACACTTAAGTGGTACTTTAGCGACGGACATTTCGGGTTTAACGCTATTTTGCGGTTCTTTCGTTTTGTGCGATCAAATCATTGGATCAAATCGTTAGGCGATCGACTTTTTTAACTTAGATGGAACGATCGAGGCACGCTTAGGTTAGGGCAAGATCCTTGAGCTCATGGGTGATTACACGTGTCTGCGCAAACACAAGTAAGGATCACATAAGTTATACGGTCTTAGGCAAAACCGACCACGAGTCCGGCAGAGGCGCTAGACGTAACGGTCTTAGCGTTTGGTTTTTGCGGATTGTCACTTGGTTCAAACCCTTCTCGAACTGGGACCACGATGATCGCCTCGGCGCGCCGCAACAGAACGTGGCAAGGCAACAAGTTTCGAAGTGTATTTAGACCAGTGACACTCAATCGGTGACAACCGCGGTGCTTGAGAGAGCCAACCCGAGGTGTACGAGCCGTGTCCGAGTACCACGCCTAACTTGCACCGGTTGCTTGGCCGCATCAACGTTAACGCTTTTAACACATTTCCTTTGATCGTGAGGACCATTAATTTTGGCACTTGTGACAACCACGCATAACTTGACCCATCTTAGCAAATGCACATAAGGAGATGGTCAAAATCGACAAGTAGCGCTTATCTTGCATTTTATATCATGGCGACTAGCCCCCAAGCCTCTGGGAGACCACGGAGACTCCTGGCGAGCACGGAAGGAGCTTAGCGACTGACCCTTGAGCCCCGGGCGACCACGAAGCTTGAGGCGACCACAAAGGAGCTTGGGGCGACCAGCCCACGAGCCCTGGGCGACCACGCTTGAGGCGACCGGAAGGAGCTTGGGCGACCATGAAGGAGCTTGGGGCGACCACCCACGAGCCTCGGGCGGCCACGAAGGAGCTTGAGGCGACCACGAAGGAGCTTGGGCGACCACGCCCCGAGCCTGGGCGACCACGAGAAGCTTGGGCGACCACGAAGAAGCTTGAGGCGCACCATGAAGGAGCTTGGGGACGACCCACGAGCCCTGGGCGGCCACGAAGGAGCCTCGGCACCGCGCTAACAGAATGAGTAGGCGTAGGCAAGAAAGAGCCGAATGATATAGGTTCCTGCATGGGGTGAGCTCTGGTCCCTTTTTGATTTCTAAATCCTTGCAATTTTTTGGAAATCGAATCATGGTCTTTGTCGTCAAAGCAGCGGGCTCCTGGAGGGTACTAGACTAACGATGCTCATGGTGACAACCAATGGTGCTTCAGGAGCCAACCCGAGGCGTCGAGCGCGTTTAATAATCGTATCTAGCTAGCCTCGGTCGCCGGTCCTTATCGGACACAAGCACTGGGTGACCCTTACTAATCGTCAAGGAATTAGCCAACATACGGAACCATCGACATTCATGCAAAAAGAACTTGCCACTATGGGCAAAGAAAGGGACAACAATGGTAAATTGAAAGCCCTTTTAGGCAACAACCTTACTAACCGTCAGAAACCGCCAACCAGCCAAGGGAGAGCCTTACCTCATGGCTGACCTGGGCGATCAGCGGGATACTTACAATTCCCTCATGGGTAGAATTTCCGCAACAACTCTATGTTATAAGAATTCGTCAGTTCTTCGCCGTCCTCGCCAACCTGACCGCCCCGGGCCGAGATACTGAAACCACCTTGAAGGGGCCCTCCCATCGGGGAGACAGTTTGTGCAACCCGGCGTCGTTCTGGTCTGCAAGCAAGACCAGTCGCCCACTCGCTGTCCTCTCAGAGACCCGGGTGGCGTGGTACCGCCGAGACTTTCTTTGGTAATGCAAGCGCATGAGAGCAAAGACGATCCCGACCTCCTCCAAAGGTTGACATCTTCTCACGGAGATCCTCTTGGTCTTCTTCTGAACACCGAGACGCGGGAACCGAGCGATAGCTCGGAGGGAGGACACCTCGCCCGTGACACGGGAAGAAGGCGTCTCGCCTGCGGGTGTCACTGGGCGTGGTACGCAAGCGACCCGATCACGGAGTTCTTCCGTCACAGCGTGCCTCTCTTGTGAAGCCGATCAAACGCCTCGTCTTGAGGCCCTTGACTAGACCAAAGACGTTAGCGCGCCCGCTTGCCTCATTACTCATGGGATGGGCCACCGCAAAAGCATACCTTGGTGCCCATTTCATCCTGCAATTCGGAAAAGCCGCGACCGGTGAATTGGGTCCCGTTATCGGTGATGATGCGATTGGCGACTCGGCGCGAAGATCCCGCGCGCAAATTTGATGGCGGCGGTAGTGATGGCGCGCGACCGCCGCCTCAACCCGCTTCGTGAATTTGTCGATGGCGACGAAGAGGTGGGTGAAGCCCCTGTGGCCCGAGGAACGGACCCAGATATCATTTCGGCACCGCAAACGGCCAGAGAGCGAGATGGTTTGCGAGTTCTGGGCCGGTCGGTGGATTTGCTCGGCGAAGAACGACAAGCCGCATGTCTCACCACTCGCAAGCATCTGGAGGCGATAGGCCAATAAAATCCTTGATTTAAACGCTTTTGCGACTAGCGTTCGGCCAGATATATGGCTCCCGACACGCCTCGAGAAGCGAGTTGCTCCCTCTCCCGAGTGATGCACTTCAGTAGAACTCCGTTCGTGCCCTGGCGATATAGGTCCCCACCTATCAGGGTATAGCACTTGGCCTTTCGTGCAATCTTCTCAGCTGAGGCATCATCGTCGGGGATCACTTGGTCACGCAGGAAGGCAAGGATAGGATCCATCCACCGATCTTCCTGGCCAAGCGTGGCGACCACTCGGTGCTTCGTTCTGGGTACTCCATTGGGCCAAGCTTTTCCCAAGGCTGCCTCAGAAGACCGCCATCTTCCTCCCGGACACTGGGCCGAGGCGGCACGCTATCTTTCCCGGAATCGGGCGCCATGATAAGGTCTGCCCTCTCCACTGGCCGGGAGGTCGATGACCTTCTTTGTCATCCCCTCTGAATTGGGGCATGACAGTGACACCATCGTCCCCACCGAGCCGGGTCGTGATGGGCCGGTCGCGATAGCCTTTCTTCAAGACTCGGACGGACAGAGCCCTTGAGGGCATAGTCGCGATAGCCCGTCAACAAAAGGTGATTGTCGCACGGGGACATGGATATATCCCAAACCTTCAAAATGACGCCCATTTTTTTGACCTCCTTGAGTGCGCCGCCATGGTGGGGTCGGAACATTGGAACTCCTTCCGCGCTTGATTAATAACCAGCAGGGAGTCTCCCTTGACTTGGAGACGCCGAATGCCCAACGCCAAGCGATGCGGAACCCTGCCAGTAGGCCCTCATATTCGGCCATGTTGTTTGTGGCCTTGAACTCGAGGGCGACCACATCTTGGAGGACGTCCCTGGCCGGGAGACCAGAACGACCCCCACCCCGCCTCAACTGAAGGAACCATCAAAGAATAAGGTCGGGGGAGAAGGCGCGGGGTGTCTTCAGCTTTCCGAGCGGCGGAGTCCACTCAAGAACGAACTCCGCTTGACCCGACTTTTGATGGCGGTCTTGGGGTACAAATCTTAGGTTGAATTCCCCGGCCCACCGCCCATTTCGCGATCCCGCCTTACTCGCTTTGGTTGTGGAGGATCTCTCGCAGAGGGTAGGCCGTGACCACGGTAATTTCCGCCTTGAAATAATGGCGCGGCTTCTGGGCGCCACCAGATCCAGACAAGATCTTCGAGCTCTTGGGCACGGGTCTCACCTCGTCTGATACCTTCTCGATGTAGTACACCGCCTTTGGACGCCTTCCCTCTCATAATCAAGATCTGCGCTCACCACCTCGGGTGTGGCAATATGTCTGAGAACAGCGGCTCACCCGTCTTGGAAACCAACCGGGGAGAGGAGAGGTACCGCTTCAATTCTTCAAACGTCTCTGGCTTCTTCCACTCGAAGTGGTTTGTCTTCTTCAAGGCTTAAACAAGGGCAAGCTTTTTTCTCCCAACCGCAATGAACCGCCCAGGGAGGCCAGACCACGGTCGCATTGACTCGACACTTGAGTCACACTGGCGGCTTCATGTGCTTTCGATGGCGATATCTTATCGGGTTGGCTTCAATGCCCATTGTACCGACACCGAAAACCCAATAGCTTGCTGTGAGGGCACGCCAACACGCATTTGTCGGGTTGAGCTTCAAGCGCTTCTTAGGAGGTTAGCAAAGGTTTCCTCCTGTCTTGGATCGATTCTTCACTTTTTTGATCTTCACAACTAAATCATCAACATAAACCTCAAGATTTCGCCCTATTTGGGGCGGAAGGTAATGCATGGCACGCTGGTAAGTGGAACCAAAGATTTTTAAACCAAAAGCCATCCTTACATAACAAGAAAACACCGTAGGGTTACAAAAGCGGTCTTCTCTTCATCTTCAGCGCCATGCTAACTGTGGTATCCGAGTACGCGTCCAGAAGCCTAAGCGATTCGCACCCTACCGTGGAGTCAACAATGAGATCGACCAGCGGCAGGGTAAGGGTCCTTCAGCGAGCCTTGTTGAGGTCGGTGAAGTCGACACATACGCGCCATTTCCGTTGGACTTCTTGGACGAAAGCACGGGTTGGCGAGCCACTCGGAGATGAAGACCTCCGGATGATCCTCAAGGCCGGCAGCTTTTTCCACCTCCTCTCGAATGGCATCTTGGCGCTCGGCGCCCTCCGGACCTTCAGCCGGACCGGGCGCGCCTCGAGGCGTTGCCAATCGGTGCTCGATCACCTCGCTGGGACCCGACCATATCGGACGGTTGCTGCGAACACGTCGGAATTGGATCGAGGAAGGTGACGAGCGCGTTTTCCTATTGGCGCCGAGGTTGGCGCCAATGTTGATTTTCTTCGGGTTCGCCAAGACTTCAGGCGACCACCTTAGCCTCACCGACGAGCCGTGAGGCGCTGGTCCGAGCCGAGGGGGCTCCAGGAAGTGGCGTCTGACACCCAGCAGTGGCACCGGCCAGTCTGCGCAACCTTGAAACAGCCGCAAGGCCTCGCCCTATCTACCTCCGATCACAATGGGGCGGCTGGCTCCCAGATCTTCACCACCATGAACGCGTAGTGGGTGGCCGCCATGAACTGGGCCAACGCCGGTCGGCCGAGTATGGCATTATAGGGGAGGTCAAAGTCGGCGACCTCGAAATCCACCAATTCGGTGCGATAATTGTCCCTCTCCCCGAAGGTAACGGAGGCGCACTCGTCCCTGTGGGCATCAAACCACCTCACAGGGCTACCTCAAGAAGGGCAGAGCGGGCGCAGATCTCGCCAGGATCTGAAGCGCCAGGAACACTGAGGAGGACAGGAGGTTGATAGAACTCCCTCGTCCACCAAAAGACGCGGGTGAGCCGCGACGTTCGAGCGGGGCGACACTACTTACCGGAGATGCCCTAGGCCGTTGGTGCCCTCGGATGGTCACCGATCAAGGTGAGCGCTTGCTCGCACCACTTCAAAGATCCGACCCGCCTCGAGCTTGATGTGGTGGCACACACTTCCTCTTCACCGCTTGTAAGCGGCGTTGGAGAAGGTGGACGAACCACCATGAATATAGGCCACCACGTGATCGGCCCGCTGGAAGGCCGCGGAGGATCTTCATCTTGATCATCGCTGGTATGGCGCCCTTGAGCCGCTTTCTCCACTATCTTGTCCACGACCCGGACAGCTTGTTCAGGCCATGGGTGTTGGTCTTGTGTATTGGGCAATAGGGCTCGCCTTCTTCGTCGCGGCGTTCCCACGCATCGCGGCGGTCGTCACGCCGATCACGACGATCACCACGCCGGTCACGACGGTCACCACGCCGCTTCGTGGCGATCTTCACGCCGGTCGCGGTGATTGCGCTTCTGGGGCGCGGGGTCTTCTCCGTCGTCGCGCTCGTCGTGCTCGGCGGCCAAGACCTGCCTGGTCTCGCCCGCCTCGTGCTTCCGCGCCCTCTTGCTTGAGCGGCCGGAACCCTTCGAGGTCCCGGCCTCATCCTTGCCGTACCACCCTTGGCGCCAGCGCTAGTCCCTTTCTTCATGCTCCGCGCACACTTATGTGCGAGGGAGAAGAGCTCGGAGGTGGAGCTGATGGTGCGGGTGGCCATCTTCTCCTTCATCTTGCGGTCGCGTACGCCCCTCCTGAAGGCGATGACGACCGATTGCTCATGAGATATGGGGATTGTGTTGCGGCGATGGCGAATCGCCGGATGAAGTCGCTGGCGACCCCCCTCTCTTGTTCCAGGCGTGAGGTCATCCTCCACACCGCCTCGCGAAGGAGCCTCGAAAATTGGCGACAAAGATGTCGACAACTTTCCCACGAGTGCACACCCACGGGGAGATTTAGTAGCCAGAGCGCGAGCCTGCCAAGGTTTGTTGGGAGGTAGTTAGCCATGACTTTTTCGGATCCGCCACCGCCCGCACCATCGCCGTAGATTTGGAGGAACTCCTCCGGGTTGGTGGTGCCGTCATATTTTTCTATGGTCGCCGGGGAATCTGTCCGGCCAGTTATGCGGCGAACCGCCGGAGAAGGCTCCGCACCCGACGCCAGAGGGAACCGAGCCGCTTCGTCGAGGCTCGGTCCGCGATCGTCTGTGGGGCGAGGTCGGCTCTCAGAGAGCCGAGGAGGAACTTCCTCCTGTTCGAGGATGAGAGCCATGGGGACTTCATCGTCACCGCCACTGCTACCATAGCTTCTTGTCCGGTGGCAGCGTGCGATCATGAGGTCATCGCCAGCCACGCGCGTCTCGCCCAGATGAGAGCGGAGGTCCCCACGGTTCTCGAGGAACCGGACGGGTAGCAGCGCGCTTTCTCGACCCGCTCCCGGCTGGCCTTTTCGCTAGCGGCCGAGGCCCGAGAGCGCCTCGCATGCGCTTTAGGCGCCAAGGCACGATGGGTACCGACCGTCGGGAGCCCTACCCGAGTTGGGCCACATCCACGAGGCCAAGAATGCCGCAGCCCACGGAGTGGCGAAGTCACCCGCGAACTCCACCGGCGGTGGTCCGGCGAGCACGAGCGTGCAGTGTTCGGGGCGGTGGTCGCTCCATGGCTACTGACGCACGGGCCGCTTCCCGCCTCCAGCGGAGCAGCAAGGCCGCCTGCAGGCGGGGTGAGATGGTCCTCGACCGCCGCGACGGCCGGAGGCGCTCGTCGTCACTCGCCTCGCGATATCCTCGGTGCCGAGATCCGCCATCTTCGATGCACGAGCTTGCTTCGAATGCGAACACCGGTCCGCCGGAGTCACCGAAAAGCCAACCACTAGCCCCCTACCTAGCGCCTCTCTATCGGCGATTCCACCGACAGTCCGGAGGATGCAGACCGGTTTTGTTCGGGAGGCGTCTTGCGGTTGGCTAAACCTAGCGAGGGAAACCCTAGGAACTCCCCGCAACGAAGCTTCGGCGACTAAGAGCGGAACGACACGAGATTTTACTCGTGTTCGTGCCCCTTCGCCATGGGTAATAGCCTTACTTCCTTTGGATTGCTTTTTAGAGAGTGTTTTTCAACCGGCACCGTGACAAAGCTCGAATTACAAGTTCTTCCTTAGGCTCTCTGCGGTACTCTTGCTTGTTCTCTTTTCTACCTTCGCCCCCTTTTTCCCATGCACCCGAGGGCCCTTATATAGGCCAAAGCTAACGGGTAGGTAAAAAAGGGTCATCATGCCGATCCTTATACATTTAATACGCTTTCCCGTCGCCGCGTTGCTCCATCCTCATTAAATGCCGACGATGGCTTCGCCGTCCGCCCGGATGGGACATCTTTGCGATGGGTAGTTGATGAAGGCCGAGGATTGGTCTTGCCGCAGAAATCCTCGCAATCGACAGTTCGACACCGCTTATCCTACCGCCGTAATTCAGACGACAGGAAGGAGCCTTCGAGGCTAAGCCACCTCAAGACCGCTTTTTGCCTTGGCGGGAAGGCGGCGTCTTCGCCACTCCGTCACGGGTGCCACATGGGCTTATCGCCGCGAGGTGGCGTGTTTCGCCCACCACCGCCGGTGCCACGTGGGCTTATCGCCGGGCGAGCAGGCGTGCTCGCCCACCGCTGTCGGGTGCCACGGGCTTGTCGCCGGGCGAGCAGGCGTGTTTCGCCCACCGCCGCCGGTGCCACGTGGGCTTATTGCCGGGCGAGCAGGCGTGTTCGCCCACCGCCGCGGGTGCCACGTGGGCTTGTCATGTTGACCGCTTTGTTGACCGCTTTATGCGGCGGGGAGGGTACCCAATACAGAAAGTGTTGACACACGGTGATTGCACCAAAGTCCTGATTGCACTGGATATGTCCCCTGCTAGAAGTGTGCCAATTTTTGTGATTATCTTAATTCCTAAGGAGATAGCCAAGAGTAATACGATATATGTATTAGACATAACAGAAACAGCTAACAGTAGCATGATTGCACAGTATATTATATCATCTATCTTAAACATATGGATTAACATGACAGAATAGATGGTCGAAAAATACTACTACCCGAGAGATAGATCAAACGTGAATAAACCGCAACATACAAATGGTTTGCTCCAACGAAGGTTGCGGTAGAGAGATACGGTGAAGAAGAAACGCAACAGTTCGAAGAAATGAAATCCGTGAGCAGTCACGTAAATGCTTCTCGAAAACTTGATTCGCTCTAACTCGTGTGCAGGACCGAAAGGGGCTATGGTTTTGTAGACAACTGTTGTTCCCCGCATGGTGCACACCGAGTGTAGGGACGTGGTAGCCAATGAAGCACAGCACAATGGAACAACCAGAGATTAGAAAAATACGTATGAGGAACGTCTCTCTCATTCGTATCATATAAAGGCAAGGTGAACGGAAAAAGAAAACAGCCTGCCAAATGGAAACCACATTAAGACCACTAATGCGTACGTTCAGACGGATGCTCAGTTTTCCCCATTTCTTTCTTGGAACGGAAGGTTTGCTTTCTTGTGAAGGATTATTTTCCTGGATCAAAATCTGGTTTTGAAAGAAGCAAAGAGCATTCATAACCGAATCTTCTTGTACTCTCTCTCTCTCTCTCTCAATCTTATTGTTCCAAGGAGATAAGATCCTAATAATAGTTATGAACACCTTTTCAATTCTAACCAAAACCTATTGTACAGAACTCCTTTTCTTCCCCTTCCAAAATCAAGTCCTCATAACCTCATCAGAAACTATATAGAAAGAAATATAAGTGTCTTTTCATTCAACAATATTTATAGGGTCTGTTTGGGGAAATTATAACTTTTTTTAAAAGCTGTTTTTTGGTTTTCTAAGTTGAAAAACGGTTGTAGCTTTTTATAAGCGATCGTTTGATAAATAGCTAATTTCTCTCAGCAATAAGCTGCAAAAGTGCAAAAGCAGGTACAGTCTAACTTTTAGCTTTTGTCTTTTATTAGTTATATATAGCTTCTAGTTTATGCCAAAAATCGCTTAAAAGCTAAACTGTTTAGAGGGCTTAATGACTTTTTCAAAAGCTGAAACTAGATTAAAACCCCTGAAACAGGGCCATATAGTATCACGTCGTAATAATAATTTGCACCATCTACGCTAGATACCAACCTAAATCATCCTTTTGTCAAACTACATGTTCCAACTCGCCTACATTTCTTCAAAAAGCCATAAATCCTAAGCCCTGTTTAGGAAAGCTATGAAAAGCTAATTTTTTAGCTAAAAAGCAGCTTTAACTTACTATGAAAGGTTATTTGTCAAATAGCCAATTTCCCCCTAATAAATTGTAAAAGTATATCCCACCTTATTTTTAACTTTTACATATGGCCTCTGACTATACCTAAAACTACTTTAAAAAAACTAACCCATTCACGAGGCATGTTAGTTTTTCAAAGGGAAAAGCGAGTCTTAGGCAGTCCCAACCCATAGTTTCCATAAGCAGCGTCTAGAGGAGAGAGAGCAATAAACTAATGCATAGTTTCCCAACTCATGATTTTCATGAGCAGTGTCTAGAGGAGAGAGAGCAATAAACCAATGCATGCACCACAAACATAACTTGATCAGCGCACAGAAACGTCCAACCCCGATTTTGCTCGTTTCTTGCATCTTGGTGCCCGCGCCGACCTAGTTTCTTGCATGCGACACGGTTTCTTTGTTTTTCCTTCTCTCCCTTCTTTAATTCCTCTGCCACATCAGATTTTTGCTTAGTTGACAGTATAATTAATTCTATAAACACCAGCTAAGAGCATCTCCAAAAGTCAAGCCTTAAAATAAAGTCCTATACCTCAAAATAGGGCCTAAATTAAAAGAATTAGAGCCCAAAATAACTATTGACTCCAAAAGTAGACCCTAAACTCAACCCTAAACTCAACAACCCTTTATTTTTGGTGGGAAAATCTCTTGGATGCCACGCCGTCTTCGCGCGCCATTTTGTTGTCGCCACCTGCCAGGGCGTTGTTCTTTGCTCGGTTTTCTTATGTCTTGCCCATCAAGGCCGCCTTGCCGTCACCATTGACCACCATGCGCTTCAAGCTCGTTTTCTTACCGCCTAACGATGCTCCATATGTTTTGAAGTGCAAGAACAAGATTGGTTGCGTGGAAAAGAAATACCGTAAGCGTGATAATTGAAGATGATAATTGAAGATGAACATGATAATTTTTGTTTGGCGTGTGATTATTTAGAAGATCAAGGTTTCACAAACCTCAACAAGATGACAAAACATCTTTGCTAGTGTTGAAACCAAACAATTCCCAAGACTCGAATTCTTCAAAGCTTCAGATGTCTTCACGATCCCTTCTCCTAGCCAATTGTCTTCTCGAATCGGCAATAACAGAGTACCGCAAAAGAGGCTCAAGATCTTGAACACGCCTTCCTCCCCAAATGCCCAGTTTAATAGCTCCATATGTTACCACAACAAGAGAACCCTTCATCTCCATCTCACCCAAGACCAACAATCCCTACCCATGTCCCCTCGCCGACAATACCCATCGATCAAGAGATTCAAGACATTGTAGAACACGACATGTGAACGCACCCCACTCCCCACCTCGCCTCCATCAACTTCCTACCCTCCTCCACCCGCCTCTTCCAAGCACAAATTTCACCTGACCAAAGACGTTAAGCATCAGAATTATCCGCGCCTCCTCGGCTAAGCATTTCATCCATACACCGCGGGCGTCGCCCCAGCAAGCGCCGCCCACGAGGAGCTCGAGAAGGCGGTTGCCGAGTCACCTCCGGAGCGAGCCGATCGCTTCCTCGACGCTGTTCGACATCTCGTGGCCTTCTCATCCATCCTGCGTCGCGTGGCGGCGACGAGCGTGCTAAGGCAGCGCCAGGGCGCTGGCGCCCACGAGGACATGGATCGAGCGTGGCGCCCACGGGCCGGCGGCGGGAGCTGAGCGGAGGAGGCGAGCAGCAGGAGCGGGCGAGGGCGAAGTGGGGGCATGGTGGTGGTGGTTTTTGCGACCATGAGAGGAGCGAGAGGCGAGGCTCGGGTCGGGGAGGGAGGAGACGGCAGCTGCGAGGCGGCGCGCGTGAGAGCGGGATGGGAGGAGGGCGTGAAGAGGATAGGTTTACCGGAGAGTCGCCAAATATAGCATTTAAACAACCGAGTCCTAAACGAATTCGATGAATTTTCTCAAAATAGAACCATTGTTGGAGTTCTTTTTTCCCACCAAAGCCCTATATTTCCAATTAGCAATCCATTTAGAGCTTCTTTTGGAGATGCTCTAAGGTGGAAGATTAGAATTGTTCTTATAACCATCTATTAACCGCCTCCCATATTCCGAGAATATCCCAACCCTCCGATTTCCTTGTACAGAAGATGCCTTCCGATGCTGCAACGTGAAATCCCCAAACTACCCCTCAGCTTCCCCTCCCTTTAGTTCCCACCTCCTCCTCCAATTGCCCTCGTCTTCCCGCTTCCACCGCAACCCCACAAGCCGCACACCGCCGCCTCAACCCAGGAAACCCTAACCCTAAACGCTACCCCGAGCTTTCCACCCCCACGCTCCCATGGAGGGGCGCGGAGGCTCAGCGTAGCCAACCCGATCACACAGCCGTATGGATTGAGTGGGTTCGAAGGCATGGGTCCAAACCCTAGCCTGGTGGAGCTGGCCGCGTTGGCGGCGGAGGCAGAGACGCCGGGGCTGCCGCGGGGACGCGTGGTGCGGATCCTCGTGCGCGACGCCGACGCCACCGACTCGTCGTCGAGCGAGGACGAGGCACCGCTGCCGCGGAGGGAGAGGGGAAGGGGGATTGCCGGCGTGAAGCGACGCGTGATGGAGGCGGGGAGGGAGGCGTCTATGGCGAGGTCAGCCGTGCGGTTCCGCGGCGTGCGCCAGCGGCCGTGGGGGCGGTGGGCTGCGGAGATCCGCGACCCGCACCTCCGCCGCCGCCTGTGGCTCGGCACCTTCGACACCCCGGAGGAGGCCGCCGCCGCCTACGACGCCGCCAACATCCGCCTCCGCGGTTCCAGCGCCGCCACCAACTTCCCCTCGGCCCGCCGCTGGCCGCCACCGGAGCCAGCCAAGCCGATCGTCTCACCACCTCATGTACCAGCTAAGCCAATCGCCCTGTCACCAGGAACAGCGATGCCGACTGTCCCTCCGCAGGTCAAGGAGGAAGGTGGGAGCTGTGCTGGCCAGGTGAAGGAGGAGAGCATTAGCTGTGAGATTGAGGCGCACGCCATGAAGCCAATGTGGGCGATGATTTCTGGCAAGCGCAAGAAGCGATCAGGCTGTGGCACCCGTGTTGGTGCCTTCCATGCCGCCTCCATTTGCATGGAGGAAGTTGGCAGGGCCTGAGGGTCCAATTATCCGTAATTACTATCATTGGCAGCTTTATTATTCTATTAGCATCTTTTAGAACTTGGTATTGTGTAATTTTGGTTAGTATTAAACTGTTGATGTGAAAACTTATGATGCTATATATTTGGTATTGTTGCTGTATCCAGCAATATTTTGGTACTCTATGTGGTGTTATATAGCGCACATAGATGTGCAGTGGAACTGATGTGTTATATCCAAACTAAACCTTTGATGTGATACATAGTTCTGGACTTGGATACTCCCTCCCGTCACAAATAGTTGTCATTTTGGATATGAACACAGTCTCTAAAACACGGCTATGACCACTAATTTCTATTATAATATATTTATAAAACCTAATAAAATTGTAATATTTATGAAAGTACTTTTCAAGTCAAATCTACACATGATTTTATGTATCAAATTTAAATATTTAAAAAGGTATCAACGGTCAAAGTTTTTTAAGTTTGGCTGCATCTATTTCCAAAACAACAACTATTTGTGGCCTGAGGAAGTAATTAACAAACATTTATCAAAATATTGCAACGATTGATTATTAAGATTATCTTTGCAAATTCTTTGGCAAAATGTCCGTGTGTTAACAGCAGGTCTTTTCAGTTGTAGTATAGTAACAAAGTTAAATGCTTCGTCGGATTTGCTTTTTCTGGTTATACCGTTGTAGTATAATTCAGTGCTTTGTCGTATGCCTTGCCAGGTATTAACTTTGCCATGACAGGATTATATTTCCTCACCAATTACTTCATAGAATTCGAATCCTGATGGCAATGACTTCTGTTAGTGCTTGTCTATTTTGTTCTTGGTTTGATTTAGGTAGCTGCCTGCTTGACAGATCTTGACAGATACCTGTTGGGCTGCAAAAATTTTTCTAGATGCGGACCATGGCATCTTATAGTCGCAATTTTAGTTTCATCGGCAAATACTTAGTCATTGAGCATTAATTATTCAACATATGCTCGTAAATCTTAGGCTGTTTTAATCTTTCTTTGGCCATGTTAAGTACAGGTGTTTTCCTGTCTGCATCCAGAAACACACTGCTTTTCTTTCATGACATGTTGTGAATGAAATCCTTCTCTTTGTATTGGTGCATATGGAATTATGCTCATGTCTTGTTTATCTGTCAGCTGCAGAGCTGGATTTGGTCTGTGCCTGAGATAATCTTTGCAGAACTTAATATGCATGTGCACGTCTGTAGTCATTTTTTAGTTGAGTCAATGGCATGTTGTGGTGTTCAGATGATTCTGCATCATGGATATGCAATTCATTGCTTATTATTTTTATTTGCGCATGGGATATGGCTCTTCATAGAGCAGAAATATTTGTTTTATGGTGCGGTGATTGTGCCATTGTGTGTCTCTCTAAAGATTAGCGCTGATTCGTTTTATTTGAAAGATGTATATGCAGTGCTGTGCAGCAGTGCAGGTATATTAGTGTTTTTCTTCACCCATAGAAGGTGGAGTGTTTTTGAGGAGCAGTTTGGCTGTTGCTATACGTTACAGAAGTACCTGATCCTGGCATGTCCAATATATCATTTGTTCCGAGTTACCCTACTCGTGGACCTGCAGTTTGTGCCCATATTGTTCTGAGCTCCCTTGCCCTGTAATTTGTTGCTGTTCTTTCCGAGAAATGAATCGAGAGGCAACTTCTCTTGTAAATTTCCTATTCATATTGTTCTTCGTGACTCGATGCTGGCTTCTGGTTTCAAATGTTACACACGGCATACAGAAATATATAGCTTGCTCGTCACTGTCATTCTCACAAGTGCTACTGCGACCTTTCGCCTTAACCGGACAAAAATCGCAGAAGGCACGTACGTTTCTGGCCAGCTGAATGAGCCTGCAGCTGTTTGCATGATGGGCTGCCAAGCCTGACACAAGCAACTATTGCCATCACCTAAAGCCTCCAAAGACTACAGTTTGGATCCTGTCCTGCTCTGCAACACCATGCTGTTGGCGTTGCAAACCTGCGATCGTCATCGCTCTCAGGGCGGTCCTGCTCTCCTGTGCAACCGGAAGCAAGCAGCATCCCATCCAAACCAACTCAAAGTCTCCAGCTAAAAAAATGCCCTGAATTTAGCTGTTCCAACAATGTGGATCGTACAGCGTTAAACCACCTTGATCCATGAACACTGTGACGCCCACCCACGTCGGATTAGTCAAAGTTTCTGCAACCGAACGGAATACAACAAGGTACAAGCAGACGATCCTTATACCTTTTTATTTTTGCAGATCCATGCTGTAAAAGGATATAATACAAGGTTAATTAAACACCTAATGGGGTAAAAAGGAAAATGAAAAAAAAAAGCTCACATACTCAGGCCTCTCACTACTGTGTCATGGAGATCACCTACCATAGCACCACATACCAGGGTTAACAGTCAATAACAAATAAAAGGAATGTTCTAGACCTTACAACAACCAAGCTGGATCAACCCGACGATACAGGACTATTGCCATTGTCCCAGCAGTTTCGCCTGTCTGAAGGAGAATGCCCAACTCAACCAAACTCATATAGTGAAGGTGCAATGCTTCCTTCACACACGCCCATGGCAAACATCACCCGAAGGCATGGCATCCCTTAGGGGCATAAGGAGCCTGGACACTATCAGTAAGGGTGGACCTAGTTGCTTATCTACTGGCCTGTCTTTGCACGTTTCATACCACCGTTACTGAATGGAGAGACACTCCCAGGATGAGGGCTGTCCTCTCTCAAGGTTGAGTTTAGCATCGCCAGCTCCCTGAGCTGTTGCCTTTTGTAGAAATCTTGCGACTCATCCTGCAGCAAAAACCAATTGGCTCTGTAAATCAGGCATATGTGTTCATTTATAAATACAAGGAATTCCTGGAGAAGCAAGAAGCAATTAAAATCGTACACAAAGTTCAGGATTGAACATGAGAAAATAAATAAATATGGACTTTCACAAAAAATGAGAAAATCAATTTAGATAGAGATTGGTAAATGATAATAAAAAATCAAGAAAATCTGTTATCTGCTAGGTGAGGACTAGCTTTAGGGGATCTAGAGGCAGTATTTTTCCACGGGATTTTAATATTATTATTTTTTTTTAAAAAAAAGCACTTTCATGGTGTCAAACCATTACATGGCTAATTGGCTATTTCCTTGGCTTTCTCCAAAAATCAATCAGATTCCCACTGAGTTGGCACTGGAGACTAGCACAAAGGGCCTAGCCTGCACAAATTCTCAAGGTTGCAGGCTACAAATAGGTTCCAGCGGGCACCAGGAAGGGGGTTCACATAATAACCTTGCAGAAACAGAATATATATGTATGTGGACAAATTAATAGGGTGCATACTAATCAGTAATCACTCACCACTGGTTTTAGCAATTCTTCTATAATTTCCTGTGCCTGTCTCAATCTTGCATCAATGATACTGGCTGGGAACTCAGCCTCTATCAAGATATGTAGCGGATCACTCAGATGCTCATAGCCCGGTTTTCCTCGTAGTTTGTCCTCCTTCAAGAAATAAGAAAGCAAAGATGTAAAACTTAAGTTCTTTGAGAGGTAGAAGAAACACAAGATCAAGATGCCAAATAAAAGAGAGAGAGAGAGAGAGAGAGAGAGAAATGGAAACTTAAGGTATGAGCTAAGCAGGATCAAATAAGAGATAATAGGAACATTAATTTATGCTAGTGAGACCGAAAAAAACGTTGATATGTAAACTGGACAGAATAGAAATATATTGCACAGCAGTGTAAAAATAATAGTTATTATGTAGAGAAACTCTTAGCCTTGGTAATGAAAGGAGACTACATTCAGGACAAGACACAATGTTTGGGCATGTGGGAACTTTCATTACCACATCGAGTTCCAAAAAAAAAATCAAGTAGTGAGTTGAAGGTTCCTGAACAACATTTGCCCACAAAAGTTAGAATAGAACACACAATCCAATACTATGATCATGAACAGGTCGTGGCTTAAAAAACATGGTGAAAGGTCCCTTGCACAGGAAGACAGTTCCAAGAGACTTACTAAACTTACTGTGCAACCAACAGGAGCTTAACCCACAAATTTGCAGACTTAAGCAATAATATAATAATGTAAAATGCCAAAGAAAAATTAGATTGCTATAACTACATGTTAGTGTACTAATAACCTAATATATCAAGAAGCAATAGTATTTCAATTAAAGTGGATGCAAATCGAACATTGTAAGCTTTTGTTACCTTCCCTGGATCTTTGATGGAACCCTTTCCTCTAATGAAAACACGACAGCCAGTGGATGTTTCTACCCGCTTTAGAGAATTACCTCTAGGTCCTAGAATGCGCCCCACAAAATTGAACTGAAGCAAAAGTGAAAATTATATCAACAGAGAGATTAAAACGACTCAAGAATTATTCTGTGTGAACTTCAAGAGAAACCACACAAGTTGGAGGAGGCATACATTTGGATAAGAATCAACTGGGACCTCTAAACGCAGAATCTTCTTTACGACATGAGAGCTAGGGCTTGGTGGCGCTCCTTGCCAGCCCATACTAGTCCCTTGAGGCAAACTTAATCTCTTTTGCATAGTTCAAAAAGGCAAACACAAATGCCTCATCAGTATTTTTGAACAAAAAAAAAACATTTCGAACTATGTTCACAGCATTAATAGCAGTTAATCCTTTCTCCCCAATAAAGCACATCTGCACGGCATTATCATGGTAATACACTGTACCTCTGAAATGTCGCTATCACGTAAGTACTTATGGGGTTCATTTGTACAGAAAATAATGAATATAACTCCCAAGGTGAAAGCACATCACTTCTGGAGTATGAAAGTCTAAAAGAGTGATCTATTGGATTGCAAATATGAAAGTCTAAAAGAGTGATCTATTGGATTGCAAATATTTTTTTTTTTGGTGAATGCGTACCTCTTGGTGCAATCCACTCCAAGGACTAAACCCATTGCCAGGGATATTAGACCTGGGGTTTGGTGAAGACATTGGACTAGGACTTCTGTACCGATGCCTGTCAAAATCGCCAAATCCATGGTTGTGGACAATGCTTGATACCCGCATAATTTCTGAGTAGCATAAAGGTCAGAAGAGAATTTAGATAAAAAAATGGATAAGTTGTTGATTAGGATTAGAATTCTAGACAGTGCTATTAAGTTTTTAGTCAGGAGCAAAACAAGAAATGATCATACAATGGAAAAACATTGACAGGAGAAAGGCAGATATCGAAAAGCACATGCACATAGAACCAAACCAAACATAATTATATAACCTTAGCAATAACTTAGTAATACAAATCATTTGTATGATACACTTATCCAATAGGCCTACAATATACAGATAGCAGGAGGGTACTTTTTTTACAAGGTGGTCTAAACCAATAACATTGAAGTGTGATGCAACTGATGCAAGCTTTGATCCAACATCACCACTTAGGAAACAATAGAAAAATTATTGATGATATCGTTAAAGAAGATACAGATTTCTTTGAGGCAATTATTGATGATATCATTCAAGAAGATAGAGAATTCTTCAAGGCACAATGTGACGATAAAGAAAATGCAGGAAAATCATGGTATAACAATATGTAATGCCCACAAATAACAGAGTCATTTGACAGAGCAAGACAACCCAATCAAACAAGAATTTTTAAGTTGTATTTATATTGTAAGTTACGTTTTCCAGCACCAGCACTAGGAAGAGGCTGGGTAGTATCAACCAAAGTATTCCTATATTCAGTTTGCTAACAAAGCTTCATAAACTGGTCAGCAAGATTGCTTATATCAAGTACAGCTGGTCATGTGCAGGGCCGCATTATATGTTGACACCATCTTGCTGATAATGTGCATTGATTTCTTTTACAGTGATTGAGATAAGCATATGTTGACGTCCATAGATAGCCTTTACCACTGACCAGTAGTGCAATCCACGACCTTCATCACTGATTTTACATACTACTGTTAAGATCAATTCTAAACCAAGCATACGAATCTCACCAAGAGGATGAGATGAATTGTTAAGATAGCAAAAGGTCCATTTCTGGAAAGAATATCGAACAGCATTCCCTCATGATATTTCAGCCAAGAATATTGCTCTACATCATCGCCAACATGGATTATTACGGACGGATCGATCGTCAAGAACACTGTATGACAACATTATTGTGCAGAAGCCGATCAACTAATCCGGTTGGTTGACGGAACATCACGATACAAATCAAAAATAAAATATCGTCCAGGCAGCACACGAACCAGATATCATACAGCTAGGCAGCAGCAACCAATGCCATCTAAAGTGAGCACTCATCCAAGCATTCATGCCATGTAGTTCCCAATTCATGATTGCAAAGGAATACCTCTCCCATAACCAAAAAAATCCCATCATGCCGCAAGAAACAATAAGGGGGAGATCAAAAGATCTCACCTTGGCTCAACAGCTTGCTGCATACGGGCAGCACCTGCATGAAAGGCCCCAGCTTCTGGTGTTCAGCGAGCAACTCGGCCAAGTACTGACTGCAGGAAACCAAGAATTGTGCGACAATCACAATATCACCATTCATCAAGCAAACCGAACAAAAAAGGAGGATACGATAAATAAGCAATCTTGGCGTCAAGAATTGCCCAAGAAACAGAGATAGAATCCACGCGCAGTTCTACCTATCAGCATCCGGGTTGCTTCTGATCTGAGGGGAGAAGTTCCTCGCAGGGGAGAACCCCTGGCTGTAGATCCCCGACATGGCGGCGGCTCTGCGGAAAGAGGGCTGCACCCGAAGCTGTGCCCAAGAGGAGTGGCGATGGGATTGGAAGAAGCGAGAAATAAAGGGGCGGAGAGGAGAGGAGGTGTCTGCGGTGTGGGGTGGTGGGAAGAGAGGAGGTAAAAAGGCTTGCTGCTTTAGGGTGCAGCCTGCGGCGGCAGCAGGCAGCGTAGGGGGAGGAGAGAGAGGGAGGAGCTGGCAGCCGCTGCCGCTCTGGAAAACCTTTCTCTCTCTCAAGAGGTAGCCTTGCGGTACTCTGGTTTGGCTATCCAGATTAGCTAGTTTTTATCTACTTAATTTAAAAATATATATATACAGTTTAATATATAGAATTATCTTAAATTCAAGCTAACATGGTAGTATCTAGTTGAGTCTCGTTAACTTTATTTTAAATATATTTATTATAATTTTTAATCCTTTAACTACTGTAATCAAAACAATTTTAATTCGAACTCTATCGAGCTTTTTTTTCTATTTTCTTTTTGTTGCCAACCCGGTTGCTCGATCTCCTAAAGTTTCAAGGTTGTAACTCGCCAACACGACAGCTATCAGAAATTTTGATCAAGAACCACAAAACAATAAAAGGAAAGAGATAAGTGAAATATGATTTTTATTATTTTCGTGAGTCATGTCGCGTCTGCGTAGAGCATGATAATACCGTGATACTGTGGTCTTTATAGTAGGGTCATTGCCTTGTACGTAGTAACAGTGTTTTTGGCTTGTTGAACTGATCTCTTGATTTACGTTTAGTTTGTGTATAGAAAAAAATATGCTGTATGCTTTATTAGACTTTGCACATAGTATTAAGTACAAAAAATTCATATTGAGCATTTTTCTTTTGAGTATGCTTTAATAATGATTATAAGATACTGCAAAGTGAGTTTCATAAAAAAAATTTATCAAAATCCATTTTTTATAGCATAATTTGTGTATATACAAACTCTGTCGTCACAAGGAAAAATGATGTCTTTTTTATTCATGGCGTGACCAATTCATTTGCTGCGCATATATATCATAGATATATCTTCTCTCTTTTTTTTATCAGGGATGTCACAAATTCATTTATTATGATATGCACCATAGCCATCTAAAAAATAAAAAAAATTTATTTGTATAGCCAAAATAGGAATTACCCTAATTTCTCATGGTTAGCATTCCTTAATAATTTCTAGCACCTAGATCCTCATCCATGTTTATATTGTCAAATTTTGCGCGAATGTAATTTTTGTATCGCTAAATCTGCAAGACTTCAAAGTTAATGTTATTTTCCCCTTGTTATTGCAAGAATGTTCAATGTGGAGGTTTCAATAGCTAGAAGAAACTATAGTTTCTTGGCTGAATGTTCTCAAAATGGAGATTGCAAAGTGTTGGCATCTCAGCATGAGACCCATGATGTTGGTCCTGGCAATTTTGGACAAGCCAAATCCTCATGCCAGTCTTTCCAAACTGTACATTTTGTCATTAGAGTCCATTCCAATTCCCCCTTTTCCTCTGATTTAACTCTTCATCCAATATACAGGAGTCTCTGATCGTTCAATTTTGGCTGTCAAGCATTTAATGGTATGGACCCAGGTGACTAAGACTGTATCTAGGTTCTTTAATCGTATTTTTCAAGCAAGCGATAGGAACACTTTCTAATTCCTATTTTAACCAATTGTGTAGAGGCCCACAAAATGGCTCGGTATTTTGGGTTTTTTTTTTGTCCTCTGCAAAATGTGTCGGTAGCTAGTGAGCATAGCCAAACATTGTTGTCGCCATCATTACACAACAGGAAGATGGATCCTATCAGTTGTGTAGACTGTAGAGCAGCGAGTCACCGAGTGGTGGATACTGTTTTCCAGACAATTTTGCTTTTACTACATCATAGGACGCGCGCACACTCACACGTATATCTACACTCACACACACGATACGTCTCTAGCACACGTCTAATCTAAAGTAGAGACTGAAATCTCACGGAACACGGGTCTACGCTTTGATCACTGAACGTGCTCACGTGTGCATGTAATTTTCATTTGAAACTTCAGCCCGGAGGAAACACAGAGGCCCCAGTGCGAACCCAAGGTTTGAACAATTGATAATGATAATTGATACCACACTAGATTGAACACTAGGGTAATCATCAAGGGTTCGTTTGGAAGAATTTTTTTATAAGAATTTCGTAGGAACTAAAACATTTGGTTGACTGAAAAAGTACTTCCCTTAACTTTCGTACATTATGTTCCAAATGGGTTCTGGTAACAGCTGTAACATGTTGTTTTTGCCACTTTACGTCGAAGCCTGCCTCCAATAAGCCTTATTGTAATTTCAAAGAATATTGAGAAAGTAAATTATACTTTTATTTGCAAAATAATGGAAGCTCACCTATAATAGTAGAAAAAAAATCCATAACATTATATTAAACCAATTACTGACGACAGTTGGCTCTTGAAAAGCATGCACCAAGCAATAAATCCTTATCAACCATATGATCTTAGTAAAATTTAGTATGTACATTCAGGTAGATGAATCTAGTTACTGTGCTCTATTCTTTCTAAGCTATCATCGTCTACGGATGAATCAAACTAACGATGCAAAAGGGCACATTAATGCCTTCTTTTTCCCTGGATAAAACAGGAGAGATGTACTATCCAATCACAGTTATGTACATAATTGTGGACCACACTAGCCAAGGGACAATGTTAAGTGCCCCTCAGAAAACGAGAAGTGCTCGATCCAATGAAAAAAAAAACACTGGCAATTAACTACTGTGATGTTACTTTTTCCAGGAGATACTGTGAGTTGTGATGTGAGGGCGTCCTGAGCCAGCATTCACCTCTGTGTAGGTTAACTTGTTTTGTTCTATGTATTGTCTTTGTGCTCGATTTGGTAAACAGGTGAGCTTGGAGTGCCTGGAAAGTCAGTAAAGGTTCATGAGGACAATCTTATTTTGCCCTTCTTCCTGAAGGCCTGAAGAAACCAACTAACCAAGTAAGCTGGATGCTCTGGTCCGGACCATCAACTTTTCTATTGGCCCTTTTCAGTTTTCGCTTTACTTGTCATTCTTCACATGCGCCCTGCAGTCCTCATGCATGCTCTGTTTTTATGCCATAATTCAGGAAAGAGAGAGAGAAGGTAAGCTGCTTGCTGACATCGATCTGGAATGGTGTCAAGATTTAAATAGGACAGTAAGATATAACAGTAACTAGTTAAGGTACTAACAAGTTACTATATGGGAATGGGATAATATGTCAACAATTACCAAGTTCCAGAAACTGCAGCGTCAAAGCAAAGGCAAAAATTAATGTGCAGAAACAGTTGCAATCCGTTCACAACTCTGTAATTCTGTTGATGCTTGCACTCGCCAGTCGCCATATGTACATGAAAAATGCTAACCGATGAGAAGGTTTTATGCAAATTCTTTCAATAAATGAATGAACACGCACACGTCGTTGACTCAATCTATAAACGTGAGCGTAAGCTAGTACCTACCGACATACAATAGATCGTCTTTGAGCATACAAGCAGTACGTACGGACATAGATTTTTTACTCTCAGATGGATACTCTTGCAGATCATCCATCGTCTAATCTGCATCCAGATCTGTATATTTTTTTTTGATAAAGGAAGATTTTTATTAATTTCAAGAGTATTACATCGAGATGACACAAAGTCCTCGAAAAATACTTCCTACTCGCTTAACTCAAGCACATAGCCAAACAAAATAATGTAAAAACACACACACTCTAGTGACTAGTAATCAAGACTGACCGCCACCCATGTGCCGGAATAAAAGTCCTTGGCAACCCGCCCCAAACAATGAAATACCTCCTCCAAAGAAGCTCGTGATTCCACTCAGTGCAACACAAATTTCACGACGGAGCTGCGTGAGTAATAGCAAAGATAACTCCGCAAAGAAGAAGAAATTATTTTCTTTTGAAACACTCTATCATTTCGTGAAGCCATATAGACCAAACCGTAAATAGCAAAGACCAAGAAGCACAAAGTTTCTAATGTTTGCATTAAATGACCTAGCCAACTTCCAAATATATTAGCAACGCTGTTGGACTAGGTATTTCAAACGCCAAAAATATTAGGGTCCAAACAGTGTGCGCAAAACGACAACCAAAAAACAGATGGCTAATTGTCTCATGCTCCTGACAAAAGCAACATGTTCGACTGCCTTGCCAATTTCGTTTTGCTAAGTTATCTTTAGTCAGAATCACATCTCTCCTAAGGTATCATAGGAACACCTTGACTTTCCGTGGAGTTTTAAGTTTTCAGATCTGTATATGGCCCCACATCTCATGTGTGCACGGATCTTAATGAAAAATCAACGGTAGAGATGTCCACCTAAAGAGTAAAATTGCTTTTCCTAGTACAACATGTCGTCGATCAACTGCTCCACAAGATTAAACAAACCAGTAGCTGTCGTATCATATATCATATCACTGCCATTGGTGGAGCAAAGTAAGTACCGATCAATGTCGATGTTTTTTGCCATGCAGTGTGTATGCGAGCATCCTTAGCTCTAAAGAAAACATCTATTTAGCAACGCTTCGGACGCGCATCTGTGTATGTGGGTCACGCAATAGTGGTCTAACGACACTCTATCATTACGGCAGAGGATCTCCGATCGCTTCATTGATACCAAAATATTAATAGTAAATCTTTCACGGACATGAAAATTAAGTAGACAAATAAGTGCAAGTCGAAAAGGAACCAATCCCAAGAGGAAACTGCGGCTAGGATCGATCCAACCAAAGGAACAACAGGCATGTAGCAGCAGAGATAGATTCACATTTGCATTTGCATAGATAGCATGGGAGAGCATAGGATCCCCTCTCCTCTTGCTTGGAGGCGGGCGTCAATACCATCGCGAGGCAGCCCACGTTGGCGCAGGCAGGCGCTGCGTTGCAATGCGTCTGCATCCATCGCCACCACTACATGCTGGTCAGTATGTTGTACCAATACACCGATGCACACGTACGTACGTATGCGTCGCTCGCACACGTGCGGCGCAGCGTGCATGTGTCCACCACCTACCGCGCCTGCCTCGCCTCTCTCGTGCGCCTAATGCCTCTTGGTCTGCAGGTAGGCTGCATCTCCGAAGCTGTTTACGAGTATGGTCTCTGTTCAAGTGAAACTGTAAAAATAATAATATTTTTTTGAAAACAGCGATGTCTGCTATACTTCCTTAGCTTGGTAGATAGCCAGGACAATGGCACCACTGTCATCACACAAGTGGGGCGGGATCACTGAGCCGACCTACCAAGTATGTCGGACTCGACAAGATATGTCATACTATTCGTGCTCAGGAGTACTTCTCCTGCTAATCTCGGGTAACTATTGCGATACCCGAGCTTGGCAGGAGCATATCTATGGTACCAACTACCAACTATGATAATGAACATAGTATATGACACGTATCATCTACCAATACTTCTACGGTTGAGAAAAGAACTAGATTTATAATTTCATTCGAAATAAAGCTAAAAAAGTATAGAAGCAGATGCTAAATACACACATGCTTCTGCATATCCCTTCATTACAGCGCTTCAAAAACAACATGACAAAGACCTCCTTTGAAATAGATTATAGAAATGCAAACTCTGGATTCTGAGAAATCGAGTGGGTAATAACTTCTAATTTTACTCACACAATTATTACCCACTCGACTCTTTTTTAGAATCCAGAATTTGCATTCTGTCCCAAAGGGGCTAAAGATATCTACCCCGGTACCCTCCCTGCTGTTTTGTACTGTGTCCTGCTTGATCGATGCGGTGCAGTGCAGCTGAGCATCCAATTCTCCTCTGCCTCGATCAATCTGCAATTCGTTCTAACCGGGTGTTGGAAGTGATTGATCGTGGCCGGTCAATCGATCTACATGACGAGCCGAGCACAGTAGGAGGGCAGCGGCAATGGCGAAATTTCCGGTGGCGCATTTCGTTCTCGCTTCTTCGGCTGTTGCTTTTACTGTTGTCCTCCTGTCTTTCCTCTGTCGCGTCGGCCATCTCAGTGAATTCAACCTGTTGAAGCTGCTGCTGAACACCATCACCGTTTTGACTGGCTCTGATCAATCAAGTGTTTCCAGGACATCACCGTGCCAAAGATCACAATCTTCGGAAGCAACATTCCACGCATGTTTTACCATGTCAAAGCAGTTCTGCGACTTCTACCAGGCCTGTGCAATCAATGGCAGTAGAGGTGATTCCGATGCCTGTGATTCAAACCAGGCATGTCAGCTCAAGGTCTGTGAGCTCCCAACTTCCAAGGGACTTAGATGAAGTTAATGTCAAATTAGTTTCTGCTTTTTTTTTGGGGGGGGTTAGAGGGGGAGCAAGATCTATCGTAAGGATGTTAGAGTACGGAAATGGCAAAAAAAATTGCGCAGTCAGGTGTTCTTCCTCGAAAAAATTACAAGTGTTCTACGACAAAAAAAAATTAAAAGTAAAATTTTTTGTCAGAAGTGGGATTTGAACCCACGCCCTCGTTAGAGGACCAGAACTTGAGTCTGGCGCCTTAGACCACTCGGCCATCCTGACCTTGTTGTTAGCGTTTTAGTAAATTTGAAATACGTACTGATAAACTGCACCAATACAACATATAATGAAAGTAGACATTTGAGAATCGTACGACCAAACACCTAACTGCGGTATAAATTTTCATCAGAGATATCATATATATAGATAGTTTTTACAGAGAAGATTTGCGGTTTCTTAACAAAATTTGCGAACTCTTGTACAATTAGAAGCTCAGTACCGTGGATACACAAATAGAACAATATTATCCAGGCGGCTACCACACCGTTCTGTCGTAGGACAAAATTGCAGACTCATTTGATGCACAAACAATGTCCTGGGATTTACCAGTGTGTAGTAACTGACAGAATGACATTGAACGCTTGGAAAGAACCAAATTGCAATGCCAGAAACGCTTTCCAAAATATAGCACAGTGCTTTTGCAATTACAGAATGGAATTTGACTGTTCAAAGTTTCGCACATGATCTACACTTTGTTACAAAAGAACATATGAAAAACAGATATTCAAAAGGCAATTTGCAGACCACCCGACCCGGGCAGCACCCAGGAAAGAACTGGAACTAATGGAAGATCCTGAAGATAAAAATACATAAATTAGAATAAACTCATGGTCCATGTGTAACAGAATTACTGTTCCTGTTCCTGCATATAAAAAAATATAAACCAAACAGACTAGCAAAATAAATATTTGCCTCGCTTTTGCTATCATCTCATTGCAACAGCTGTCTTGTCAAATTGGATATGTACAAGTCCAGTGTTCCATGTCGAAATCCTACACAACAATGATCAATTAATTCCTTCCATTTCTAAACGAAAGAAATCTAACTTATCCTCTCATTCAAATAGTCCAAGGTCAACAGAATCATACCATATCTTTAGAATTAAAAAGAACACATTTTAGTTACTTTAAGAGACTTCACAATTCACATTATATAACAAGGAATTCACTTGCCTAGACAAGCTCAACGTAAGCCATAGGTGCATTATCTCCCCGCCTTGGAAATGTTGGGATGATCCTTGTGTAGCCTCCCTCTCTTTCCCCATACCTGTCTGACACCTCAGCAAACAATGCATGGACTATACGCTTCTCATAAATAAATGCCAGAGCTTGCCTCCTCTTGTGAAGAGATCCATCCTTCGCCAGCGTGATCATCTTCTCAACATACTTCCTCATTGCCTTTGCCCTTGCCTTGGTAGTCTTTATCCTTCCATGCTTCAGCAGCTGTGTGGTCAGCCCACGCAGAAGTGCTTTCCGCTGATCTGGAGGCCTGTTAAGTTTAGGAACGTGTTTCCCATGCCTCATTGCCACTATCCTTCCGCAGGCATCAATACCAAACAATCGGTGCTCAAAGCTTTAACTCTCTACAATATGTTCGACAAAGTAATGAATTGAGTTTATTGTGTATTTCAAACGTATTTTCAGACAAATCCATCCAAAATTTTAGCATTAGTTCGAGTTGTTCAAGAAATTTGACTCAGAAGGCTGAACCTTTGCAAAGTAGATAAGACTGTAAAACTAGATGGCTTATGCATTGGCATCATAAAAATGCCACTCAAAAAACTCGCAAGCATAAGAGAAATGTAAAAAGTTTCAAGCGTCTATACTTTGGACATGAATACTTGTCTTCATTTATCTAGATTGTGGACACGACAAAGAACAATACAATTCTGTTGTTTGAGTGTTGTTAGACAACTAGGAGTATACATTCACATCTCCAATTCATCATCGATCATCGAGTCACATTTTTAAGCATATTAACATGCATTATTATCGGAAAAGTCCTAAATTTCTAATTGCTCCCTCACAAACTGCATCCCCTTTCCTCGTAAAAAAACCGCAACCCCCTTCTTAGTTCTCATTGCTGCATCAACTACTACTACAACGCCGCAATGTCGCGTAGGTTCATTAAATCGGGAGGACGATACGACTCCTTTACCAGCGCCGAGGGAGAGGAGAGGCGAGACGGGCGCGAGGCCGGAGAAGGAGCCGAGGCAGCCGATCGTCGCCGCAGCGGGCGAGAACGACGACCGGAACCTGCCCGCCGGGGAGGGTCGGAGGACGGGGAGGGCAGCGCGGAGAGATTCCATGCGCCAGGGAGAGGCGGAGATCGCCGGCGAGGGGGCCCACGCGGCTTGAACCGGATAACGTTTCTCTAGCTGCCGATTGGGTTTCGTAACGATGGGCCGGAAGTAACGGGCTTTTTATTAATCCTGGTGGGCTTTTATTGAGTGGTTGCCGCAGTGCTCTCCTGTACATGGCCACGCATCAGTCGTTCTTTTCCACGAACTTGGTAAGTTGGTGGGATTCGAGTATATATTCTACTTGTTTTCCGGTGTGTTTACATCTTCCCTTTTTTTTCTGAAGAATATCTTCTCTCGAATTGTCCACATCTTACCTAAACTACTTGTACCACTTTCTTATGCTGCTAATAATATAAAGATTCTTAATTCTCTCTGCGAAGAAATACTATAGTTCAGTTACCAATAATGATAAAGATGTCGTCACTCACCGAATCATCAAATCAGAAGTAAGTCCACTCTCGTGGAATCTCTCACAACAATCAAGAGTAGCTAAGGGTGGAAAACAAACAGGTTTACTTAACCAGGCTGGGTTCCACATGTCAGTGTGGCTCGGCGCCCTACCCACATTTTGGTTGGTGTAAGATAGGGACGCCAATGACCATGCACTCATCTCACCATCCCATCCCTGCACCCATCCCACAAACTCCTCACCACCCCTACGCTGCATTCGGGCCCCACCGCCCAGCGACAAGACCACGATCGTGCAACGGGTCCATCCAGCACCTGCGGTTGGTGGAGTCAGATCTCCTATAAACCCACCGCACCCACTCCCTCCCCTCCACCTGCGCACTCCCCCGCCATTAGAGCGCACGCACAGCAACGAAGGGGAGGAAGAGGAGGCTTCTAGAAGGTTCGAGATGAAGGTGATCGAGAAGGTCCGGGAGGCCGCGGCGGATGGCCGGACGGTGTTCTCGTTCGAGTACTTCCCGCCCAAGACGGAGGAGGGGGTGGAGAACCTGTTCCAGCGGATGGACCGCATGGTGGCGCACGGCCCAGCCTTCTGCGACATCACCTGGGGCGCCGGGGGATCCACCGCCGACCTCACCCTCGAGATCTCCAACCGCATGCAGAACATGGTACGTGTGTGTGTCGCTGCCTCCCGCTCGTTCGCCCGCGCGCGCGAGAGAGATCTGACCTGATATGTTTTGGTGTGCCTTCGGCTCGATGTGGTCCCGCGTGGCGTAATACGTCGGTGGAAGTGGCTAGATGTGTTGGATTTGACGTTTTGGATCATGGGTATAGATAGTTAAGATTTTTTGGTTTTGTTCGGTGAGAACGGAATGTGTTTGATGAAATGCCGGCTTCGTTGGAGGTGGCCTTTGGTTTAGTTCGATTTGGCGCAAATTTGTGCTCAATGCGGGGTTTCGTAATCTGTGCAAGGATATCGGGATATGTGTTCGGTTTGATGCGATTAGATTTGCTTAATTGCGTCAATTGTTGCTCGCTTCATTTGGTGTGGCTAGAGTTTGGTGGGATGCGTACGAGATTATAGTGCGATATCGGTTAGTTTATATCTCTCACTTGAGTTGAAAATTAGACGGATACGCTTGACACGATGCTGATTTAGGATGACTCTGATGTGGGATAGTTGTGATTTTTAAGCAGTTCGGATTAATCCACTCCTACGTAGTTTAGTTGGTTGGGTGGTGTGTCTGGAAAGGAAATTCATCTTTGATACTCCTGGCGCGTAGTTCAATGCTTATTTACAGGTTTCAGCTCTGGAATGGGTTTGGTGGAAAGGAATGATTTTGATGGGTTGAGCCACATTGAGTTCACCCATTGTGATATTTTGCCAGAGTACTCTGCAGTGGTTTGTGCTTTCTAAGCTGTAGCTCTGCCGGTCCCATGCAACGTGTTGAATGTCATGCCAATATGGAGCGCAATGTGGCAAACCTGAATGTTTGTCTGGGATGTGTCATTTTGATAGGAATGGTTATCCAGGTTTCACGCCATTGTGAACTTGTTGTCTGACGTCTGGTTCACGGGTCCATCAGGTGCTTGCATTCCATGTGCTCACCGTTGGGTGTCTCTTTATCTAGGGACTGGGGAAAGGTGCAATTATTAAGCGTTTGAAGAATGTCTCTCGGCAGTAAGCGGTAATTTGGTCATGTGAAAACAACTAATTCATGTCATTTGGAGGAAGGCACTCATTGGATGTCAGCTGTTAATGTTTAGTATGAACATTCTATCATCGTGCCAATATATTGTTCAAGATAATTTCAATAACAAAGTTGAATTCTTAGATTTCTTTTGCAATCTCAATGTTTCTTGTAAATTGCTGCCATAAGTATAGTCAGTGCTTATAATATTTTTGTGCTATTTTGCAGGTGTGTGTGGAAACAATGATGCACCTGACATGCACCAACATGCCAATTGAGAAGATTGACCATGCTTTGGATACCATCAAGACCAATGGGATTCAAAATGTTTTGGCACTTAGAGGAGATCCTCCACATGGTCAGGACAAATTTGTTCAAGTTGCTGGTGGTTTTGCTTGTGCTCTTGACCTGGTAAATATCTGCTACTTCTATTGAAAGAATGCATTTAAGGCAGCGAGTTTGTTAAGTACAGAGAGGCATGGACACGATGACAAGCTGATTGCTGCTGCTGCTTCTGATATTTACGATAGTTGATAAAAACCCATCTACGTACTCATAGGCACCCCTTTTATTCAACTTGCCTTTTGTTTTCTAATTGCAGGTGCAGCACATTAGAACCAAGTATGGTGATTACTTTGGCATAACTGTCGCTGGCTATCCAGGTTAGCTAAACTTTGCTTCTATATGGTGCATGTTTTCAACCTTAAAAATTAGATATTTTTGTAACTTATTTCCCAAATGTCAGAGGCACACCCTGACGTAATACAAGGTGAGGAAGGGGCTACGCCCGAAGCATACAGCAATGATCTTGCATATTTGAAGAGAAAGGTCCCATTCGCTTACTTGATATTGGTTTTTCGTTTAAAATGAAGGCATCTTGTGTTTTTTGTTGATCGATGACCCAGACATGGTCTTTCATATAATCTTCTTTCCTAATACTGTTAATCCGTTACACACTAAATGTTTTTGTTGAGCATAACAGTGTTGTGTCAGCTTCTCTCTCAATGTACATTTTCTCTGCAGGTTGATGCTGGTGCCGATGTTATCATAACACAGCTTTTCTATGACACCGATATCTTTCTCAAGTTTGTGAATGACTGCCGTCAGATTGGTATTACTTGCCCCATTGTTCCTGGCATAATGCCAATAAATAATTACAAAGGTTTCTTGCGAATGACTGGATTCTGCAAAACTAAGGTTTGATCCTTTGCTGTAGCTCCATCCTGGCATCATTAGTAATTGCATGTAGATAATTCCAATGGATATGGAATTATGCATAAACTCAAATATGTGCTTTGTAGAATTTGTTCTTTTTTCATTTACTGAATTTCAATGTGGTTTCTCACTGAATGTTCCTTTGAATGTAATAACAGATACCAGCTGAGATCACCGCTGCACTGGATCCTATTAAAGACAATGAGGAGGCTGTCAAAGCATATGGAGTCCACCTTGGAACTGAGATGTGCAAGACAATTTTAGCTAGCGGGATCAAGACTTTGCACCTTTACACACTAAACATGGAGAAGACTGCTTTAGCAATTTTGATGGTAATTTCCATGTCTTGATTTAATATTTTTTGTTCTGATGTGTTGCTAACAACTAAATTTTCTCCAGAATCTTGGATTAATTGAAGAGTCCAAGATTTCAAGGTCACTACCTTGGAGGCCTCCAACAAATGTTTTCCGAGTCAAAGAGGATGTTCGCCCTATATTCTGGTAGTCATTTTAAATGTTATGTTCGTCAAGCTAATTGAATCTTAGTGTTAGCCGTACTCATCCAGTCTGGTGAATGATGATAACTGAGCAGGGCTAACAGACCAAAGAGCTATATTGCGAGGACACTAGGTTGGGATCAATACCCACATGGGCGGTGGGGTGATTCCCGAAACCCATCATATGGGGCACTTACTGACTACCAGGTAATTTTATTACCATTTTGTTCCAATCTACAATTATGGTTTTCACAACCATTTTTTATGTATACTGTGCTCAACATTTTTATAATACTCTAAAGGGTAGTACAAATCGTATACTACATCTTCCAATAATAAATCAAGTTATAAGTGAACATTTACATATGATTCAAAGATATTGGTTCAGCAGAAAATACTTATGGTCCCCCAACAGGGTGTTTCATGATGGGCTCTATTTCTTAGTTTTCATACCATCTGCCAGTACACCTCAAGTGCAGGATTGTGCAACATAAGCCAGTTGTTGGGTATTGGCTATTCTTTGTTTCCAGATCATTGAAGTTGCTTTTTGTGATCCTTAATTTTCATAAAATTCTAGATGTTTGTACTAACAAATCCACTCTTTTTCACAGTTCACACGACCACGTGGACGTGGTAAGAAGCTCCAAGAGGAATGGGCGGTTCCACTGAAATCTGTGGAAGACATTCATGAGGTAATTGTTGAACTGCATCATATATTATTGCTCTGTATGACATAAAAACAATTTCATCGTATTATTGTTTTTGATAATCCTTCTCTGTCTCACTTACAGCGGTTCATGAATTTCTGTCAAGGAAAACTTACAAGCAGCCCATGGTCTGAGCTAGACGGTCTTCAACCTGAGACAAAGATAATAGATGACCAGCTGGCGAAGATTAACTTGAAGGGCTTCCTTACCATAAACAGCCAACCTGCTGTAAATGGAGAGAGATCTGATTCTCCCAGTGTTGGTACGTTAATCTACTTTCTACGCTTGGTCTTCCTCTTGTTGCTGGGACGACCACGGTTTTAAGCATGTGTACATGTTCTCATACATAACACTCTTTTACAGTGATAATTAAATGCCTGTAGTCCTTGTCAGTAAGTCTGAAATCGTGATGCAAGAATTGTTCGCTGTTTATGGTTTTGGCAAAGTATGCCTGAAACTCGTTTTACGCTGAAAAATTTATGTTATTTATGAATGGTAATTATGCTCTGTGCACAGGTTTCTTGTGTCCAAAGTACTTCATGGTAAATGTGTATTTGTGTAATGTTAATCATCCAGTTCGTTGCAACATCAAATTATTTTGGTTCCAAATCCTTATATACAAAATAGTCCAAGGCTGTGCTGACGCCGAAGTATGCATGGGTTTGATATCAGCTACTCCCTTTGTTCTCGAATACATGTTATTCTAGCTTTCAAATTTTGTTGTTAAATACATGTCGTTCTACAATTTCGAGGTGGTTTTTTACCATTTTTTCCTTTCTATACCCCTCCTCCTTAGCTCTTTCCCATGTCATTTAAATATCATAGATTAAAGTATGACACATCATTTAAAGATATAATAAAGAGGGTAATACAATCTTTTATAGATGTGCTTTGATAGAAGTGCACGAAACTAGAATGACATCTGTTTAGGAATGGATGGAGTAATATTGTGCAGTCACCCACCACTCACCGGCACCCCAGCATACCAGCTGTAGGGTTGTGTCCATTTTAATTATCAGTATACAAGCGAGTGCTGCCAGTCACAGGGAACGTCTCACCCTAGAAACAGTCTTTTTTTAGTAAATCATATGCCATCTTTTATTCTTGTTTTAGTAATTTTTGTGCAACGCCATATGGTGTGTGGCTGTGTGCCTTACCAAGTATCAACCTGTTCATTGGTGTCCTGTTTTGTCAGGATGGGGTGGGCCAGGAGGCTATGTTTACCAGAAGGCCTATGTTGAATTCTTCTGCGCAAAAGAGAAGCTGGACCAACTAATTGAGAAGAGCAAAGCATTCCCTTCTCTTACACACATTGCTGTGAACAAGGACGGTGAATCGCTCTCAAACATTCCCGCAAACGCCGTGAATGCTGTCACATGGGGTGTTTTCCCTGGCAAGGAGATTGTCCAACCTACCGTTGTTGATTCGGCGAGCTTTATGGTTTGGAAGGACGAAGCATTTGAAATCTGGTCAAGGGGATGGGCTTGCCTATTCCCTGAGGGTGACTCATCTAGGGAATTACTAGAGAAGGTACTTCAATACTTCTTTATTCTTTTGTGGTAGTAACAGGTGCAACTAAATTCTGTTCTTTTAGATTTCACAAAACTATAGATTTTAGGAGAACTTATATCGCAAAACTACTTATTTCACAAAATTATAAGTTTAGAATTTGCCGTTTCTTGTAATAGGTCTGACAGTGTGGGCTCACACGACAGTCTCACGCGCCCTCGTTTCCTATTTTACTCACAAGTGAGATTGTCATGTGGGCTCAAACTGTCAGATCTGTTACAAGAAAAGACCAATTCTATAACATATAATTTTGTGATACAAGTTGCCCTAAAATCTATAGTTTTGTGTAATAGAAGTGAAAATTTATAGTTTTCTGATAATTTGTACAAGAAACTTGTAGCTTTGTGATATAAGTTCTTCTAAAATCTAGTTTTGTGTATAAAAGCTAAAATCTGTACTTTTTTGATAGTTTGTAAAAAAAATACCTGTAGTTTGTTAAATTTACTCTAGAAAACACCTTTCAGCATCCACCTGCTATCTGAACTATCATTCCCATCCGGCGTTTAAGTCAGCTAAATGTACTCAACTAATGTGGACGAATTATATACTAAAAAATCTAAATGCATTTCTGATATTTCTTTGCTCGTCACTTTCAGGTTCAGAAGAGCTACTACTTGGTTAGCCTTGTGGACAACGACTATATCCACGGGGACCTCTTCGCCGCGTTCAAGCAGATCTGATGATACCTTGCCTGCAGTCCACGGAAGCTTGCTATAGGGTTTGATTTCCTCGGAAGCTTGCAGATTTGACCTCTGTCGTCCTCTAGTCTTGATTTCTCGTGATTTGTATCGGTTCATCCGTACCATCAATATCAATAAGCATTCATCATGCAATCTCTCCGACTCGCTTATCTTGTACAAGTTTCATTTCCGTCAAGATAATTGTAATACTGTTACTTCCGCTTTTACGCTCAAGTGACCACAAGGCAAAATTGCAGATAAGAGAAGGTTGATTCACTGCTTAAATTGTAGCTGAATTATGCTGTTTCAAGGAAATAAGATCTGATAAGGTCATTAATAAAATCGAGTGAGCTCTGGCAAATTATTTCAGATGAGCACCACGTTTAGTATATTTAAAATCTAACCAAATGCAAATGCAGTAAAAAAATGCCTAGTAAAGCCAAAAAACAGTCGAATAAATCCTAGGACGTATCATAGTGTAACTAGGCCTAACAGACCGTATGCGTGTGTTCGGATCGCATTGTAGTACCATTGATTATACAAGCACGCGAGAGCAGTATGACGTAGAACAACAAAATTTGGTCGGTTCTATTAAAGAGGAGGAAAGAGCTGCATGCATCTACCATCCGAGTAGGAAGTAAAAACGAAAGAATGTCCCAAACACAGCACCGGACTCCGTATACTACACTACACCACACCACGCCACGACTTCTTCACCCGGTAAGTAACCCCTCCCGTTTCTGTGCTGTATTTACAGAGGTTGCAACTTGCAAGCTGGCAACATCTCCCCCCCACGCCGTCTTCCTCAGAAGTGGGCCATGCCGCCGGCGTCGGCGCCGGGCTGGTTCGCCTTGACCCGCGGCGATGCGAAGAGCGACGAGAAGAAGTCGTCCCCCGGCGGCAGCATGTCGAGACCGCTGTACATGCGCTGTATGTCGTCGTAGCTGAGGTCCACGAACAGGTCGTTCCTGGCGTTCTGAGCGCCCTCATCCATGTCCTGCTCTTTCTTGGGCACCATCATATTCATCTGCGCCGCCGGGTCCTGGAACGCCGGGAAGGAGTCCAGCTCCGGGAACGGGTCGTTGTCCACGATCTCCGACTCCGGTGTGCGTGTCTCGGCCCACGAGTGTGAGTGGGACTGCGAGGTGATCATGTCCGACGCCTCTTCTTTGGCCTCCTTCCCCAGCTGCATCTTCTCCCACTCGTTCTTCTTGTTGTAAAGCCGGCACAGCACCCAATCATCCAACTGCACGCACCAATTCACATCGAAGTAAGCTTCAACAATCACTTCGGATAGAGAGTATAGGGAAAAGGAAAAAGTAAAGAAAAAAGAGAAGCTAGTCTAGTACCAAATTAATCAAAAGATCTTATTTTGAAAAAGTAAGTTTTGCTTACCCTGAGGGATCCCTTCTTGGCACCTGCGGCGGCGCGGCCGGCGTCGGCGAGGCGGTACTCATGCATGATCCAGTCGGTCTTGACCCCGCGGGGGGCCTTGCCGGCGTAGAAGACGAGCGCCTTCTTGATCCCCAAGGTGCGGCCCCGCGGCGTGACGGGCTTGTCGGCGCCGGTGGCCTTCCAGTAGCCGTTCCCCGCGGCGCGGTTGGGGCGAGACCCGTTGGGGTACTTGCGGTCCCTGGGCGTGAAGAAGTACCACTCCCTGGCCCCGAACAGCGCCCGCTCGGGCAGGTCCCAAGGGTCGAACTTGTAGAGGTCGACCTCGGCGATGATGGGCACCGGCAGGCGCTGCCCCGCCGCCTTCCTGCAGAGGTAGTGCTCCACCAGCTCGTCGTCCGTCGGGTGGAACCGGAACCCCGGCGGCAGGTTCAGCTCCGCCTCCGCGTCCCTCTCCCTCCTCCTCACCGCCATCCCCATCCCTTTTCTTGATCCTCGAATTCAAGAAAGTTGCTGGTTTATTGTTTCGCTCTGCTGCTGCTGCTCCTCCTCCTTGCTCTGGCTATGTCCTGTGGCTTCTGCGAAGTTCTCGAATGGATAGGAATCGCTTGTGGGGAGGGGATATATATGGGGGGAGCCGGGTCACTCGGCGGAATGGAGTCAAATGAGGGGAGTGCCGATGCAGAGTCGGCGGCTGCGGGAATGGGCAGAAGGATCGATGGACGGTTTCGGGGGGCGTTGGGCACGTGTGGCTGGGAAGGTGGTGAGGTGGTGGGCTTCGGGGAAGGCCGGGAGGGCACCTCAGCGCACTGGGATTGGCTCCGGATCGGGGCGGTGAGGTCACGGCCGACTTCAGCGGTATTGGGACGGATTCTTTTCAAGCTCCGTTTTCTCTTTTCTTCCTTTGCGGGTGCGGGGCGGTCGGCCGAGGTGGCTCTTCTGTAGCCGGCCAGCCGGTTCGGCTCGGCCGCCGTGGTTTGAGATGGGATCTTGTGGATGTACCGGTGGATGCTGCAGACGTGGCTCGTGTTTTTCTCGTAGGAGAATGTTAAGGCCGGCTAATTTTATCCGAATAAACCTTGGTTAAGCGTGGGTTGTCACGTACTCTTATAGAAACAGGGTCTCAGTATCATAAGCGTAAAGTTTGGTAAAAAACTAAGTTTACGATGTATGGGATAAAGATAAAAAAATTATTTACCAGCTTCCAACCAAAGTACAGTTGCTTGTGTTTTTAATGTAACCAGATGTCTCCAGAGAAGCAGGTAAGCAAGCAGACGTCTCTAGAGAAGCAGGAGACAGGTCGATGTGGCTACCGTTCTTTTCTTGGTATGAGTTTGGATGACGTAGCATGGGGGTGTGCATCGCGAGCAGAGACAAAGAAAATTTAAGGTACCAGCGATCCAGATAAGCTTGAAGTAAAGTGAAAGTTGTATGCGTTGTCAACGAAGGGGGGCATTTATCATGGCCCTTTTCTTATAGTACTCCACCTTATTCATTCAATGGCCCCTCGCATTTTAGGCATGCTTAGCAGACAACAACTAGGAATCGGCGTCACGCCACGTTTCTTTTTAGCGAAGATTTTCCCAAAACAAATTAAGAAGCGGTAAAAACTCAAGGAATGATACACCGCATCATATGGAACCAAAGCCTTTTCCTTCATCTCTGGAGAGATGGTCACGAAAAGAGTGCTTGAAAAAGCCAAAGCTCTACTAGGACATATAAAAAAAGATCATCTTAACTTATTATTAATATGTATATATCAACTTTACCCTATAAATAAGAGTAAGAAAATAAAAGAGAACCGACTCTTATTTAATAACAACATAGTACAGGAAAATAGTTACTATTGCCGATGTTAGAGCCGGCACAAGCGAATTTTAGTGTTGAGGTTATTATTTCGTCAATAGCTATAAAGATAAAGTTAGTATTGAGTACTCAAATTAAATACTTTAGTGTTTCTCTAAATACAACTTAGGATATGTATAATAAGACTACCATAGCTTACTTATTCTTAACATATACATGTCATTTTTGTCTTATGTATAAGAGTGAGAAAACAAGACAGAGAAGAGAGTTGTCTCTTATTTAGTAGTAAGTATTGCACAAAAGTATAAATAGATTAGTTATGTTTACTCTAGAGATAACTATTGTACAGAAGAGATAGTTGATACACGGTATTCAGAGCCAACCTTTAGAGATAACTATTGTACAAGCTACCTTTTGTGTTTACTCTAAATGATATAGGTAGGAGATAGAGTAAGTAGCTAGCTTTATTGTTGTATTTATCCTTACAGAAAGTTATAGTATAAATTAGGTTTATTACCCCCTCCAGTTGACATGCTGTTAAGTTATACTTCTCTCATACAGTGGCGTATCCAGAAACTTAGAAAGAAGGGTGCTAAAATTGAGACCTCCAAACCAGTGGCGGAACTAGAAAATTTCTAATGGGTGTGCCTGCACCGCGTCATGCTACCGCCCAAGCGACTTATTGCTTTCCCTACTGCGGTACCGCTTAGCCCGACGATGATGTGCTGCTTAATACGACGTCGACCTCCTCTCGCCGTGTTTTGACAGGCATTCTTCCTATCTAGAAACGCCGACTTCATCGGTGGAGGGATGGATCGCTCATTGTTCATCGTGAGCATCAAGACGACTTCCGCATCGCGGCCTTAGGTTTGGGTATGACTGCACACAGAGCAACGCGATCTGGCACACCTACATGACCTCCTTCTCGTCAACCCATCGGCCTGCACCTTCGGATCAACGAGCTCGAGTATCTTGGATTGCTCATATACTAGCAAATTGCTATGGTCCCTCCGAGCAAAGACCTTGCAAGGCGAACGAGATTCTTGTGTTGGATACTTGTTATCATGTTCATTTCGATGAAGAAGTTGGATTCTCTGGACTTGCCAACACTTCAGTTGCTTCACAGCAACTTTTCGGCCATCAGCTAGCAATCGGCCAGGGCGACAATGCCAAGTCCATCATATTTTCCAGCTTCTCCAAATTGTGCCATAAATTGGCCAATAAACTTAAGAGTTGATTTTGATTCGTCCCTCACAAATTTAGTAAAATCAACAATTCTAAAACAAAATCTATGAAGAACAGGAAGTAGCAATCGCCCATGGTAGTGGTAGTATTGTGTCAAGATCACGAGATTTTGGGGTCGGGCATACCCAAGACCCCTAGTTCCGCCTCTGCTCCAAACTAATATATATATATAATATAAAAATACCAACACTTATCTAACAGTTGTATATAATATAAATATGTAACATTACAAAGAAAAAAAACGTACCGATCATTACTTCTTAAGAGTTGATAGTTGATATTTACGGGTTTTTATATTTTGAAAATGTTACAAAATATCTTCCATGGCTATGTTGAAAAATATGTCTCGCTCGATGTAGTATACCATGAGATCATTTAACCATTCATCACTTATCTTATTATACAAATATGTCTTGATAATCTTTATTGTCGAGAAAGCCCTTTCAACTGTAGCTATACCCACAGGTAAAACTAATACTAATTCAATAAGCCTATAGACTAATGGATAAACAACATGCTTTTTTGCTTCAATCATCATCACCGTGAAACTAGCAAGATCATCACAACTTGAAAAATCTTCTCTTCTCAAGTCATCAATGAATAAGTCAAGTTGTGCTTTCAAAACCACACGATCATATGATGAGAAATCATCTGAATAAATCTCTGAAAGTCGAAGAAGCCTACCATATTCAAAATTTGTAAATGAATCTCTTGGATCTAGACAAGTAATGCATCTCAAAAGCTCTATCGAAGATTCACTGAACCGATTATTTAACTCGGTAGTTTTTCTAAATTTATAGACAATTTTTTCCTAAATTTGTTTAACTCAGGGAGAAGAGGAGGAACGGGTGGGACTCTAGCCCACCTACACCCACCCCTGTTAATACGCCCCTGCTCTCATACAGCATCGTCTCGTCGGGATCGCCATCACAGCATGGCCCCCTTCGGGACAGCTTCTGATTATGTAGATTCTGGATTGTAGTCAGCTGTTTGGAGAAGCGGCTGTCTGAAAAATCTGCAGACTAGAGAATCTGGTCGTTCGGCAATCCTGATTATCTGTGTTGATTATTGATCGGCGTCGGTGACGGATGAGTGGATGAGGGTGGTGGAGGGGTCCAGGGACGACGGCGGAAGCTCTTGTGCCTACGACGACTTATGGGAGGCAGAACTCGCAGAATCTGAGTCAGAATTCGCAGAATCAGGTGGGTGACAGCTTAAATCAGATTTTGATTCTATGTATAAATCAGATTTTGATTCTTGAAGAAGCTGTTTAGAATCCTATTGTTCGACACACAATCTACTTTTATTTTAAATAGAAACTGTATTTAAACTGAAACAAAGGAGCCCGCATGCTCGGCGTGCATCCAGAAGATTCCCACGCTACCTCAGCAGCGCTTATCCCCTCTCCTCCCCTGTGCCCTCCCGCATATTCTACGCCTTTTCCGCTTTAGCTTTGGGGGGCGGGAGCGCACACGTGTAGACCAATCAAACAACCGAATCGGCGAATCATAACTAACCGCCAGACAAGCACACACATGGTGACCCCGAAAGAAAAATGACTCGGTAAGCCCGCCCTATCGCAGACCGGCTCGCTCAACGGCGGGTGGAGCCAAATGGTTCGTCGGCACGTGGTGCGAGGGGCCTGCGGGCGGGTCGACGCGAGTCCGCCAACTGCACCAGAAGCGTACTTTCTGTCGTGTATAATTTTATGTTTCTATATAGCTACAATAATTGTATCTCTACCTGTGCTATCGCTACGGCTCACGATAAATGTTTTTATATTTTATAAAATCACTATGCTGTGTCTCTACTCTCTAGCACATGTATTTTAAAAATACGTTAGGACCAATCCTCAAACTCAATTGAAAATAACATAATGGTGCCTCTACCCGTGAGGTGTCGTTACCGTCGAAAAGAAACTATATAATGTATTATGTAACTATGCTATATTATATGCCTATACTCTCTAGTACACTAGTGAATGAAAATATATTTAAAGAAATAATTAGAACCAATCATCGAACTTGAGAGCTTATAGATAAACAAGTACTCCGGCAAACCATCTCAACCTCACATTACAATCTACTTATATTTATACTTGTAATTCATACGAATAATACACAAAGTGTTTTAAACATCTAAAAGAATGGCTCTCAAGAATAAAAAAAATTCACAAATAACATCTGTACAATATAAAGTCGATTTAAAAAGTGTCTCAGAAAATATCTCTATACTTTTTGTTTTTGACAATTTAAAAATACTTATGTAGTCCACATTCTATGTTCTTTATCCAAAATAGTCTCTATATTTAATTCATCATGAAATGTATATTTACAATATATTATGATAATTTATAGAGATAAATAAAACAATATTCTCTACTACTTCTAATTAGGAGTTGATGACAATCGTCCGTTCTCCTTTAGAACATATTGAATCTGGTATAAACGGCTGAGATGTTGTTGAGATATGCTCCGCTTGATATGTGCATGAAAAAATTATAATTTATTATATAGCTTAGATCCTCTATACTTATATGTATCATGTTTTAAAATTTTACTGTAATGTTCGGGCACTCTAATAGTATGAAAAAAATAGCACCATGGTGGGGTTGTTGCGGTGACCCCGTCGGCGGCTGTGCAAAGCGCTAGCACGAGGCATGCGGCTGGTGACGCGCGCGCGAGGCGGGCAGGTGCCGCCGTGTAGGGGGAGCACGTGGCCGGCGCCCGACATGGTCGTACTCGTGCGATTGTTATTTGGCTTGGTTGCTGTGGTCTTACCGTGAGTCGTGCAGACGAGCGGAGACGTCAATTTTTCTCTCTAGATGCCCGCTGCCGCATCGCATGCCCTGAAAACGTGCGGTGCGGTGCCTTCTCCTTCGTCCGCGCTGCCGCGACGTCGTCCTCGGCGGTTGACGGGCAGCGAGGACAGGAAATATCTGCGATAAGACGGATTAACGCGCGAGGCAAACTGTTGGCAGAAGAAGGAGGCTCGGCCGCTACTCCCTGATCTGTATTCTCTGCCTTATCAAAAGTAGCAAGTGGTGAACAGTCTTCTTCTCCCTTGGAGTAAATCCTAATCATCGTTGTTGTTGTAGTGGGCAACGCACTGCCCCCACAGCCAAGCGAGAAACTAAAGAAATCAGGTCTGTTTGATTTTCTTTCAATGGTTACCAATGATTGTGATCAAGTTCGAGAAGTATTTAGTTTGGTATTAAATTTTGGTAAGATTTTCTTCTCTCTTAGTTCTCTAGTTTATTTTTTTCAATCTTTGATTAAAATATTGGTAACCAATTTGATGACCAAACTTTAGTAATATCAAATTTTGATATAATTTAGTTTTACAAATTTGTTATCAAACTAAATAGGCACTTTCCCCATTATCGAAATGTTAAATTTCACCGAAGTACTCTGTAGTTTGTACCACTGCCCTTTGTTAGATATGAAAAGTATCTGAAAATATCCACTCTTTCGGTAAAGACAGCCAACCACCTCTAGCTCAAAGAAAAACACCGCGAGAATTTCGAAGGAGGAGGCTGTCCTCAAAAGAGAACACAGCCCACGGGGATCATCAGGGGGAAAACTATGAAGCCCCTGTAGTTATAGAGCTTTTATAACGACATCTTGTAATCTTGCATTTCTTAGACTCTAATACTATAAATAGATCTCTCATGTGTGCTAAGAAAAGAAAGCGTGAAAAAACGCTTTGTCACTTCTCCATTGCTCTCCAGTCTCCACTTCGAGTGACCTCGAGACCTGTACCCTCCCCCACTACAAAGGGCAACGAAGAGGGCCCTACCTTTTTCTACTGGTTGATATGTGTCTACAATAGTCATATTTAAAGGAACAACGCAGATATATTCAGAAATGATTCGGAACAGTGCAACTATATATATATATATATATATATATATATATATATATATATATATATATATATATATATATTTTGCACACGGTCACATGTTATGGTGCCTTGCCGTTCTCCTCTACTGTTTTTGCACTGTTTAATCGAATCGTCGTCATAGTAGTGCCACGAGACTGGTTGCGACGGCAATCACATCGCATTGCAGACTTGCAGTACCTTGGTAGTTGGTAGAAGCTAGCCTGTATAGTACAGATACTTATAGAGGTCTTATCAATAAAAAATTATCTTTCTTGGCACATACGATATATGAGTTGTATATTTTATAGCACTAATGCTTAATTAGTCACTAGTGTTACGTATATAATTATACCTAATTAGTAGATAATACAATATCTAAGAATCCGTAGAAGAGATGCTTGCAATGGAGAAAAATAACTTTTATATGAGCACTTAATGACATTGATTATATTATCTCTTTTGAAATACTAATTCATAACTATCTTCCATTATACATACCCTAATTACTTCATCGGAAGTGTAGCACCTGTCACGCGTTTTGTGTTGGGTACTGATTTTTCTTCGCCTGACTTGAGAGGAAATAGTGCGTACGAAATCGTTCTCACGAGGAAAATTACGATATCCCATCTCTCAGAGCGCTGAATAATCTTTGTATATGTTGTACCATTTTATTTATTTAAAATAATAAAAATAAATGGTATAGAACTATCATATCTTATTCAATATCATTCCATCAACTAAACACACTTTAAACCACATCATACCTGGTATACAAAGCGACACGTGGAATAGGTCTAACCAATATGTTCATTAAGTTGGTACGAGGTGCACTAAACCTTCTTTTAGACGAAGGAACAATGAACCTAACCGCAAACAAACTGTTACTTTCTTTAAAGATGACAGCTTGGGTTTTATCCATTCTCTAGTGTGTGTATGGTTGGTTGCATGGATGAACTCCGAAGTAAGAAGCCCTGCATGCTCCTTGGACGGAAAGTGTTTGTGTATAGTTTTCAGATTAGTGTAACTTAAGTAGTCCTTATCCGTTTAGATTGTTGGATCGAGACGATGAGTGGTCCAAATCGTTTTACAGTGCTTACTACTCTGCTAGAGCAGAAAATCAGCAATATTTCGATGCTTTAGATTCCACAGTTCATGTACAACTGCCAAAGTTGCAGCCACAGAAGGATTGCATTGGATCTCTTTTCCCCTTGGTGACAATTAAAAGCACTCCATACTAAGAATGGAACCTAGAAACTGAACGGTTTCATATAAATTTTATGTATTCGAAATGGGGCCTGGGATTCTCCATTTGAATGGAACCGAGAAATTGAACAGTTTCATATAAATTTTTTGTATTCGCAACGTTTCTGAGATTAGCTGGATGGCGTGCATCATTTTAGCCCGGGCTCTGATCTTGCAGGGTGTGGCAGCATAGGGGGCAAGGGCAATGGTTCTCTGTGTCTAAGTTGTTAAGTAACCAATTGTTTAGGTCTCTTGTTTGAAATGTGCGAATTTCGTAGAACACACTTCGATTTCAGTAGAGAGCAGAAAAGTTTTCCTAATCCAACGGAACAAGGCGTCAACCAAAACCTACTCGGCGGACAGACTCGGCCGTCACAACAACAGCGGTCGGCCATCCGGCTATAGCCAAGCTAGTGAAACCGTATGTGCGGGCGGATGGCGATTCCGAGGCTTTCAGCCCAGCTTTTGTCGTAACATCAGTGTTTCCATATAATGACAGGAATTTCAGTTCAAATTGTTGATACACCTATGCGAATTCCAGCTGAGAATAGAGCTTCTAAACGAGAGACAAACACGTCGTGGCAGCTTGACTCGGGGCAGCCTAGCATGATCACACCAACTAAAGAACGCGCGAGCCAGACGAAGTGAGGTCTTGTTTGTTTGTGCTTTTAAAAGCCACAAAAACAAAAAGTCTAAATAAATATGTCGATTTTTACTTGTTTTTCAAAAACCATAAGCATCTATATAACTAAAAACTAAAAGATACTAGAGAAGTGTTTCTGTCTTTAATGAGAGTTGATCTTAGACTAATGCTAGTAAAATTACCAACTCTACTATGTATAAAAGCCAATTACTTTTAAGTTGTTTAAACCTAAATAATGTCTTCAAGCTATCTTATCTTATCTTAACTATTTACTGGGATGGTTCTCCTCCCCCTGTAGACAAATCTGCCGCGTGTGTCCCCGAGGAATTGACCATGAAAAGTTGAAAGATGTAGTTTACCTTTTTTTTTAAAAAAAAGATGTCGTTTACCCCGTGCAGCGATATGTCCCACCCCACCTCAAAAAAACCAACTTGTAAAAAAATCGAGCCCCTGAACTGCACAGGCAGGCCCCGCACCTTTCAGCAATACTCGCAGTCTCTTTGAACCCCGCTTCACCTTTTTCTATCACCGGCTCTGCCCCCACCCGTATCACCGATGGCTCCCCATCGTTCCTCATGTCTATCACCTATGCCACCTTGATGGTATCACCGGCGCCCCCAAGCCACCCAGCAGGTCTATCGATAGCACCCGCACCCCTACCAACAGATGGGCCACTGCCTTGCCCCTACCGCCGTCGTCGCTCTTCTCCTTGTTGCTACTCTGCTGCTCCCTCTACCGCTCCTCGCACAGCCCCCGTTGGAATCGCTTCACCCCGATGGGCAGTCGCTCCTCGCCCTACCGTCGCCGCCGCTGCTATGCTGCTTCATCACCACACCTTCTATGTTGACCTGTCTATTTGGTAGATACCATGACAACCAGTTACTGAAACTTGTAGCAAAACTGTATTCAGCTGGGTTTAATATCATCTATAAACATGTCCTACCAAAAGATGCTTTGTTTATATTCCATGTTGGATGAGAATCAATACAAAACTCTCCTTCATAATTTGATTTATTTAGTAGATTGCATAGATAAATTTCGCTCGATACGTGTGTAAAAGAAAATTGATATTTATTGAATAGTTTAGGATAATATCTATTGGTATATCTATCACCATCTTTTAAGATTATGTTGCAGTGCACAAACACTCTACTAGTAAATAAAAGGTCTTAACTCTTAAGCTTAAACAAAGAGACCCGAGTCTATGGGTGGCAAAAAAACTCGAAACTCATGAGTTTAATGAGTACTCAAAAGCTCCACTTGACTCGAACTCGTTCCTTAACGAGTCGAGCTGAGTTTTGAACTCGTTAAATTAATGACTTAAACGAGTAAGCTAACGAGTTAAATGAGTGAGCTAACGAGTTTAACGAGCCTAAAAAATCCCCATAATCCTGTTGGCCCATTCGCTTCACGCCTTCACCCGACTTTAGGTGGAGTTTGCTTCACCCAAAAAATCTCTATTTTCCCCATTCTACAATTCCCCAATAGCCCAATCCCTAATCCGCTGAGCCTCCGTCTCGGTTCGGTTGCGTGTCCACCTCCCGTCACTGCTGCCTCCCTCGCCCTTGCTCCCGTCGTCGCCTTGCTGGCCACCTCCCCGCTCCTCTTGGGCGTCTGGCACTCGCCCTTGCTCCCATCACCTCCCCTAGCCTTGCTTGCGCCACCTCCTCCCGGTCAAGCTCCACCGCCAGATTATGTCTCTGCTCCAAGCATAGTCACAAAGTACCCGGGTCGACAGAGTCGAGGAACCAGGTCGCAGTACGTGGGTCGACACTTGAAAAAAAATGTAGTACGAAGAGGGTATACCTCTTTGGGACGAGAACCCAAGATTTGGTACGCGACCCTGAGACCTATGGGTCGATGATCCGGGTCGATCCCATATAGTAGTCAAGCAAAGAATATCGGAAGGAGGATGGAAGAAAAAGAAAAAGAAAATGAAGGCTCCGCTTCTTCTGAAAGAAAACAGGGGAAAAAGAAATATGGAGCCTTCAGAGGCTTATCTGGCCGATAGGAACTTTTGACTGTAGTTGAAGCCGGACCTCAAAAAAAGATCAAAATCCCTTATGGATCTGTTTGGAGTCCAATTTGACGCGAGAAAAAAAACGATCGGCTGTTTCTCACGAGAGTTCAAGAGCTAGAGCTTCTTCAGGAGAGTTCTTGAGGCTTCTTCACGAGAGTTCAAGAGCTCCTCAGGCCGGCGGGCCGGCGGCGGGCGGCTGCGGGAGTGCTGGCCGGCTAGATGCCGATGGGGGACGGCACCTGCGGCGGAAGGTGGAACGGCGCCCCGATGGTGGCCGCGCAGATCGGGCTATCTCTATGCATGCGGACCTTCGTGAGCGAGCGCAAGCCAGAGGTGCGACGGACCGCCGAGGAGCGGAGGGCTGGACGCGAAGGTGGGAGCACCGAAGTTCGGCGCGGAAGACGGCGTGTGCGCGATGAAGACGAAGCGGTGGTGGCAGATCGGAAACATCCCAGGTACGTGCGCTCTGATACCACTTGTATGCCGCGATGGGGCGGCGACCCATCGAGAGTTGGGACATCGACCCGTATCGACCCCGACCCTCGATCAGGGACGGCCACCCCGGGACGTGGAACGCGGCTTCGACCCCGATCCATGTTACTATGGCTCCGAGCTCCTCCCCTCCGGCAGCCCACTTGTCGAGTGCTAGCCCTCGCCCTTGCTCCCTGCCTTCCCGTTCACCTCGGCCCGTCGTGTCCCCTTGCATTGCCCATGCCGTTGCCTACCTGTCGAGCCCCTCCCCTCTGGGAACCGTCGCTCCACCCGCTGGCCTTCCAAGTCTCCAACGTCGGTCTCCACCTTGTTTTGGGCATCTTGGTAGGAACGGTTTCAGCGCTACTCGACTCTTCTTCCATGGAGTGGTTTTGCCATGTTGCTCTTCCCTATAGGTTCTTGTTGATTTAGTTGGGCTAATGGATGAGGATTGGTCGTACAAAAGTTAGTCATATGTAAGCTTTAATTCATATCTAAATGACATCACTGTATACTTTCAAACGATGCTACAAATAACGTCAACAGTTGCACTCTAGGTTGTCGAATTGGATGCTCTCATTGCACCTTATTTGGAACGAGTTGTTCCAATTAAGCACTTTCATATTCCAGAGTATCTTCAATATTTATGTTTGCACCTTTGCTTGTATTTCATCATTATCTAGTAGTTTTTTCAATCAATATTGGTGCTTCATAATTGAACGTTTACTGATAGAAATTACCTGACCATCATCCTGGACGAGACTTGATTACATATGATCTGTATTATGACCATAGCCCATAGGATCTCTGCTATATTATTGATGTACATGGCACCATTCAGAGGAGATTCTAGTATTTTCCAAACAGTTTTAGTGCTACAAACATCATGATTATTCAATTTTTTTTATTATATGCCGTGAGTTGTGGCTAAATTCATTCTAGCTGCATTTTGCAATTTTTGACATTATTGCAGTTGTCTAAATCTTTCAAACTCGAGTATGCATGAATAAAAAATGTATGCTCTGCTACAATACTAATGAGCTTAACAAGCCAAGTCGAACCAACTCAAGTTCTTAATAAGTCGAGTCGAGTTAAGTTTTAAACATATTAAGATAATGAGTCGAATCAAGCTAAATTGTTATCTTAATAAATTAACCGAGTCAAGTTGATTCGAACTGAGGTGGTTCGATATTCACCACCCTACTTGGGCCAATCCGCCGGGCCAACCGCGCAGGCGCTTGTGGGCAGCACGTGGAGAGATGGGTAGGGCCGTAGGGTACGAAGCACAAACCGATATGCGACGCACAAGGTCGCGTTGGCCCCCACGAGGCCGCGAGGGGGCCGTCGAGTCCCAGGCTCCAATCGCAGCTCCCGTACGGTTGTACACCGCACGACGCACGATGCTTCCAGCGGCAGAACAGGGCACGCTCGACGCGAGCCGCCGGCTACCGTAATCACCACGCGTCAAGAGCCGAAACCGTACAGTGACGGTCATTCTAGACAAAAAACTGTGTTGTTTCTGGTTTTATTCACAAAATATCCGGTGGGCCGTGGCTGGCTGCCGGGGGATTCTCTCCGTCATAAAGTAGTAGCAACTATTGCTTGGTTGCTGATGGCCATGGAGAATGCATTAAAAATAAAATAAAAGATAGTGAATTCTTGACTCTTCGCTTGCTCCTTATATTAGACGAGAAAGCATAGAAATACTGCTCAAAAAATAATCAGACAAATTAAGCACAAAAAAACAACGCAAACAAACATAAACCCAGCTTAATACTGATCGACGAGAGGCCTGATTGTTCATCAAGGACGAGCTTAAATAAACGCTAAATATGCAATTCGGCACCCTAAACATTAAACCATTCACAAGTAGAAGCGTTAAAACCTGTTGAAACATAAGATTAACCAAGCAATAAATCCTCCAGACAGTACAGATTTGGTTTCGACATAAAGCGAAACAACAGGCAGGCAAAACTTTCTTCCAGTACTAAGAAAGAACTAGTTCAGATCGATCAGGCATAAAAGAACAGTGTACAATCTAGCGCTTCCCGCCACCGCCGCCAAGCTTGGGGCCCTTCACAGGTTTGGGCGCATTGCCCTTTCCAGCAGTCTTCTGAGATTTCGTCATCTCGGCCTTCTTAGCTCTCTTCTCATCCTTAGTCTTCTTAATGCGTTCCTTGATCTCACTGTTATAAAATGATTACCTTTATAAGTAAAACCTCACAGATACATCAGGCCAAAAGAACATAATCAAACAATGCCAGGACAGTACATTGATTAAACCGGGCAAAAAAAAAACATAGCCCAAAATATCTTGTGAGTGTTGTTCAGAGCCTCAAGAGGCGTGTTACAAAAAGTAAAACACACACACACACATAAAAGGGTAAATCTTGTCAAATGAATAACCAGCAAATAGTTTCTTTATTAGACCATACAAGACTCGCTGGAAGTTTATGATGCATTCCACCAAAACATACAATAACAGAGTCAGAAGCAATATAACAATTTTACTGTACAGATGCAACAGGAGCATGTCGGTTTTACAAGATTCCTCGGTATAACATATAAGAACAGCACCCAGAAGCCAAATCAAAAGCAATTCAGAAAAAGAATTACCGGAGAGCTGCTTCTCTGGCAGCATCACGGACCTCAGGCTTCTCAGCTCTCTTCTTCTGGATGACATCAAGGGAAGCACCGACAATAGACCTGGAGTACGGCTTCTTGGTTGTACGGCGCCTCTTCTTGACAGCCTCAGCATGAATATCCTGCAACCATACCGAAAATAAATTATGAACACAAGTTACATGCACCTTAGTACAGATTGTGGTTGATCCAAAAAAAAGAACAATACAAGTGAGCACTCCAAGAATTGGCAACATCAAAATTTAGCACTAAAAGTTTGGATAATAAATAAGATGGCCTCTTGCAGTAGAGGAAATGGTATGGAAATTGCACATAATTTATGCGATCTCTTATCATTTATACTGTCAAAAAACTCAAGACAATGGGTGCCAAACGAATCATTCAATGCTCAGATTAGACATGCCACTTTTCTAGACTGCCACTGAACATGTAAACATCGGCAAGTGACACTCTTAAATCATCGAAAAAAGTCAAGCAGACCAATTAACCTTTTACACAGCCTCAATGACCCATAATTTAACTGCCAGATCATTGCAGTTCCTACAATGCTTAAAGAGTTAATAGATCACTATAATACTGGGCATACTTTTAAGATGATGAAAAATAAGCTGAACAAACGTATATGCTGTTAAAGAAAAAAGGCATATTTGCATATACCTTCTTGTGCTGCTTCCTATACATGGCTGTCCATGTAAGTTTAGCCGGTTTCAGACGGTTGTGGAAGTAGCGCTTGCACTTGGAGTTGGCAAAAAGGAAGACCTGATTTTTTTTGTATTTCGAATACACAGCACAATTTAGTAAAGTTGCATGCACTCTCATTCCAAGCGCACAAACCATAGGCATCCAAAGAAGATTACTTGAGAATCTGCACGGATGAATCTGATACCCTTTCCTGGGTATATCTTGGCACCACTGAAACGGCAGAGCTCTGTCCTGTATTAACACAATTTCTGGAGTAATTAACCTATGACACCTCTGTACAACAACAGAGCAAAAAAGAAGCATCAAAAGAAGTTGAAAATTTATAGGAACAGAGTAACATACTTGAGTACCATCTTCTCTGCCTTAGCAAACCTTCAAAGCTCCTCCTCCTAGGAGTTACAGGTACAGATGTCAGAATACATAACAATAGCAAGGGGTATAGCCCTGTTACTAATAACTACATAGCTTCAGAGTCAAAACCCTATAACACGGTAACTAGTGTCACAAAGAGTACCATCTTACAATGAGCAATAAGACAACACTAGAGCAATGACAAGAGCAATAGTTCCTCTTTACAATGCACGAATCAGAGGACATGGGGAAAAAATCGCTAGCACAACTTCAGCTTGTCTTGACAAGTGATCTACAGAGAACACATAATTTCAAACAGAAGATTATAAAGCTTCTCTCAATAAACGATCGAGAGTAATATGCGAGACAAGAGCGCCGCAATTTAGCCGAACCAACACTGTACCTAAGCCACTCTAACAAGACTCAGCATAACATAGGATCTAATTGCGCAGTGCACAAGCATAAAACATCAGGGAACAGCAAATCATCTCCAAACCATCACAAATTATTCACCCAACGTTGACGCATCATCCTAGAAGAATGAATATATTAGACCCGCAGGTCTTTCATACGGCATACGGATCTGAACCTGGCAAGCAACATACATCAAGGTATAACTAAACAACAGACCAAGAACAAAGCATTCAAGTAGATCCGTCCGAGCGCATAAACAAAGTAAACTAAACTAAATTACGTCATGAAGGGGTTGTGCAATTTTGCAAAGAATTAGGAACCACGCATCGGATGCACAAATCTAAGGACAAACTCAAACAAACGGAGAAACATTTTGGGGTGAAGGATTGGAGAGAGGCCGTCACCTTGGAAGCAGCAGGCCCCGGCAGCGGAATGGGGACTGGGGTGCGCACGAGCTGCTGCCCTTCTACCTACGCCGACTTCTGAACTAGGGTTTTGGAGGAGCACCACCCCTGGCTATTTCAGCTAGCCCTTGGAGAGGATCAGGGCCGTCCAATCCCTAGTTGTTGAGCCGGTCAAAGCTGAGGACTCTTGGGTCTTTACTCCAAGGACAGGCCTAGTGCCCTTGGTGCATCCTGGCCTGGGCCGGCCGTGGCGGATCCGAAAATTCTCGCGGCCGCTTCGCGTTTTTCTTCGCGACCCGCCGAAGCGGCCGCGGCGTTGTTGCCTCTGCTCCGCTCGGCTCCACCTGCACCTGGCCCAATCTCACCAACTCGATTGATGAATTTTTTTATTTAATATTTATTTTAAATCTTTTTTGAAAAAAATCAACGGAAAAAAAATATTGCGAAAATAGGTTCCCATCGTTTGGATATGAGATGATCGCCCTATATTCACACATATTAGAGCGACAGGGATATATATTCACACATATTTGGACGATAGGGACCCTGATGTAAAAAACCACTACTCAAATTCACACATATTAGAGCGACAGGGACATATATTTTACATCAAGATCCCTATTGTTCGAATATAGAGCGATCGCTCCATATCTGGACGATGGGAACCCAGTTTCGTAAAAAAAATTCCAATTGATTATTTTTGAAAAAAAGATTTAAAATAAATATTAAATAAAAAATTCCCCGATTGATACCTTGCGCAATCGCGGCCCTTACCTTTTCGTGTAATTTACGTGGGCTATTTTTCAAAAATCTGATCTCTATACAAATATAATTATAAAAATAGTTATGTTTTCTTCCACATAAACATCACTAGAAACAGGTGCCACGGTAGAGAGGCTCGACAGAGCGACAGCGCAGGCAAAACAACAAGACCTACCATGGTGCCTGAATACGGCAAGTTCTAGCCATGCTGCCCTAACTCGACAGCACCGTCCTGCCATGGTTGATAGCCTACCATGGCATCGGTCTTCTACCATGATACATGGACACCGTAAAGTGTCGCATGTCATCTACTTGCCGTGATTACAAACGAAGAGGTAAGTAATCACCATCTACTCTTCATTTATACTTTAATATTTATGCAACTATAAAAAAATAATAGAATCACCTCTCTTTTTGTAATTACATTCATACATGGCCTAGATTTTAAAAAAAACACACACACACGCAAGCGCGAAGAACTCACAATAGCGGTGTTCCCACTTAAACTGACGGGGCTGCTGCTGACAAGGCATACATAACGCCAGCCGACAGTGGACTAAACATTAGCGGCCAGCCGATACGATCCTGGAAGAGCTGCCGACCGGACCGACCAGTTGACCACACTCTTGCAGCTGTAGGCGTCAACGAATCATGGATGCGTTTTACGCGTAGGTATGCTGCATGAAACCAAGAATAAGATTGCCGACACACGCAAGTTCCGTGTTAAGCTTCCAGCCATTTTAGTCACTCAGGCCGCATCCCTCGCCTTAACAGTATCAAACTCCTGCTCTGCTTTTAATGTTCGGCGAGGCTTAACTGACAAGGCCAGCAAATGTAATCGTGTACATTGTCTATAATTGCACGCCAAGGCATTGAACCTTTTCTGCTAAGAAAAACCTCTCCCGGCCATACAAGACGACCCATGGTACAGCATTTCGACTTTGAAGCAAGACGAACATCATGTCACTCAGAGCGCCCATGCTGAGTTAAGACTAATAAATTCAGAGCCATGCATTTTCAGTAGATTAAAACTTGAAAATATTCCCTCTTCAACTCCACATCTTATTCAACAGTAACGTAGTTAAACTCCAAGTCTCCAACTGACATACATATGGAATCTATAAATATATATAAGCACTACCACGCCTGCGCCTGACAATATTTTCTACCAACAAAATAAAACGGCACACTAACTTAAACCGCGTTCTCCATCATGGCTCTGAACTCCTGGAAGCTGATCCTGCCGTCGCCGTCGCCGTCGTACGCGGCGATCATGCTTCGGCAGTCCTCGTACCCGGCGCCCTCCTCCATCCCGAGCCTCCGCAGCACGTTCCACAGCTCCGCCGCGCACACGAACCCGTCCTCGTCGCGGTCGAACACGTAGAACGCCTCCCTCAGCTCGCCTTCGCCGGCCACCTTGCTCTCCACCAGCTCCTCCATAGCTTCCATCGCCCCGCACCAGCCGCACACCTGCTCGTCCTCCTCCTCCTCGTTCCGGCCGACTACCAGGCCGAGGCTCGCCATGACCGCAACCACGTCGGGGTGCGACAGCTCGTCCTCGCCCCTCCGAGCGCATCTCTCGCAATGCCGCGCCCGTGCAGGCGCGGCGTCGTCGAAGACGGCGCTGTCGTCGTGCGCGAGGAGGCTGACGAGGGCGTGGGAGGCGGAGCGGATGCTCCTGCCCATCAGGATGGCGTTCTTGACCAACGGCCGGAAGACGAGCATGATCAGGAGAGATGACACCGACACGATCAGGCCGTTGTGATCCAACGCAGCTCGCCACATGCTTGCAAAGTGCAGAAAAAGCTCGGTTAATCGGGACTGATCAATTGATGGGTCAACCTTCATGCATGCGAAATCTTTAGGTGACGCTGAGAATACGTTGTGGGAATACAGAGGACTCGCAGGAGGAGTATATAGGCTGAGCTGAGCAGATGCATGAAAATGGGATGGAAGTTCCCGGTAACACATTAGGAATATGCGAACGACTAGTTTATTCGCCTTTGTTGTTATCTCCTTCTATCTATTCTTATCGATGACTTGGTGATGCTTTCCTTGTAGCTAGCTATAAGATCGAGGTCGTGTATGTACTAAAGGCGTGTCATCTCGATGAAGTTTCTTGGCGATTCTGCCGTGCGTGACAATGGTGTCATAACTCATAAGTAGTTATTTTTCTTGCGTGCGCGTGAGGAAGAGAAGAGTCGCCGGAAATAATGTACTCGATCGTGTGGTACCAACACATCCGAAAGGATCACCTCAAAAGGAAAATGAGTGAAAAAGAAAAGGACAGCCCGGTTAATTTGTGAAAAAGAAAAGAGTTCATGCAAGACACCAGCCTGGTCGTCGGTTCACTTTCGAAAACTAAACAATAAATGGGTTGCTCCGTTCTTAGATAATGAAGCTAACTCAGCAAAAAAACAAAATCGATGAGGTGGAGCTAGCTTATTTTTCATTTCTCCTATGTGCGGCGGAATGAGTTCAGACACCGTGGACCTAGCTCCAGTTCTTTCCGGAACTCGGAATTCTGAAGTCTGGTTCAGACTTGAGAGTTGAGACGCGAGACACAGTACCAGCAGGGAAAAAGAAAAAGAAAAGATGGGGGGAATTACATATATATTCGATATAAAGAAGGACAATGTAGACTTGAACCCAAGAACTCAACATGTATAACTTAATTATACTTTACCACTAGGCCACGTGGATGTCCCTGTAGTACCATGCAAAAACATTCTCTTTCTGTGGGATGGATCTCTTGCTTCAAACTTGACGAAATCTAGATCTCGATCATATTCGTCCCGCGTGAATGATCGGTACGTAGCTCGAACAATGAAAAGAAATTTCCGCGTGCATGCAAATTTGTTTATCCTTGCAACACGATTCCCCAACTAGCTAGAATGAGAGAGGAGACTCGAACTATCCTAAAGTTGACGTTGCAGCGTCAAGACTCAAGACTGGTAGGTAGGCAGTCAAGTCTCCATTGCATTGGTAAATTAACTACATTGGCATAGAAATGCATGTCGCACTGATAGGATGCAAGTGCTCTTATCAGTTCCGAGTAACCTGCGGCTTCGAATACATGCTGTGCCAAGCGCGTACCCAAGCGAACTATGGCCTTTTTTATAGTTGGAACTTTTGTGTAGAGACCTGATTTTGGCTAGCTGTGCTCAGAAGTAGCTGGTTAGAGAAATTGTTGCCTAAACAAGATTATCGTTTGGTAGTTTAGTTTATATAAGACTGAATAGCCGTTTTGAGTTGCATATGAATGGAGGTGGGCACAGGGCCAGGCTATTTTAGGCCGGCACGAGGCACGTCTGATCTAGCCTAACCCATGGCCCAAAGAGAATCGTTTCTAATGTGTCGGACCGTCGACACTGTTGTTTGGGCGTCTTTGGGCCTACCAATCGGTACGATGGATTTGTCCCAACACCCAAACAGTTCGTGTGTGCCTGCGTTGTATGTGTGGGTGAACAAATCAATGAGTAAATGAGGAAAATTGGATGGACTAGAGAAAAGGAAGGGAATGCATGCATGCGTTGCATATGTGGGTGAGCAAATCAAGGAGTAAATGCATGGCTGCATGCATGTGACTGGAAGGAACAACCGAATCAAGGAAATCAAGAAGAATAAACACAATAGGATTTTGTTTCGACCGAAGAAAAAGAAAGTCCTAGACAGATAAAGAAAGAAATCAATCCATGATCATTTCTCTCGTAACAATAGTATAAATGGGCCACCTGGGCCGACACGGCACAGTATGAAGTAGGCGTGAAACGCAAATGGGTATGCCTAGGCTCGCTAAAGGCCAGCCGAACCAGCTCGACCTGACTCGGCGAGCACGATGGGTCATCGCGGCCCGGTACGGTTTAGATCCGAAGTATGATAGATCCGTGCGGAGCTTGGAAATGTCTGAAATACCTTTGAGGGGTCTCATATTATTGTTTGTAGGTACAAACCACATGATGGTTGCAAGAATAATAGTGAACCATGTCCTAAATTGAAGTCCCTTATCCATACGAAACTTTAATGAGTTAAACAGTCCTCCTTGTGATCTTGCTTATGAGCAAACTCGAGAGAGTGAGGAAAGAGAGCTTGTTGATGACAAACATCTTTGTAACAGCAGGGCATATCAATAAAAAAAACTGACAGATGCATTAGAGGTGCTAAGCTTGGACAATGAACTTTTCTTGAAGACGCTTCAGAAGCCAAATTCACATATTTTGGAGAACATTCAAAAGCATCAAAACAGACACATGTAGGGACCACTTTATCCACTGGCTAGGAAGCTCGCCGAAAAGTTTGATGAATTAATAAGCAGTGAGAAGTGAGAACACGCCGCCGTTTACTCGTCCCTAGTAGCTAGCTTCAGGCTCCAGCTTCAGAATTCATCAAATGGGTTACGGACATGATTTACAAAACCGCCGAAAACCGCTCGAAAACCGCGGTTTTCAACCTTATCGCTCCGATTCGAGATCAAAAACCGCTCGGGAAACCGTTCTAATTAAAAAAATTAAAATTTTGAAAAAAGTTTTTCGTGAAAAACCACTCAAAACCGTTTTCGAAGAACATTCAAATGGCCGGGTCGGTGAAAACCGAGCAGTTTTTCGTGAAAATCACGGTTTTCGATTTTTTTTTTCAAATTTTTTTATTTTTAAACTCTTCGGTTTTTGACGGTTTGTAAGTTCAAGAGCCTTTGGTTTTGGTGATTGATGTTAATTAATGTTTAATGACAAATCTAATCTTTATGAGACTAACATGTTTTATTGAGCATATATTTAGCAGTCTCATATTTGGATGAAAAATGAAAAATCCAAGGTATGTATGCATATTCTTTCTTGTATTAATTGCATACTTTAGATTCAAATTAAAATATGAATGTTCCCATTATATTAACCACAAAATGTGCATCATGTTTCCCAATCCATATATTACATAGATGCACATACTTAGAGGGAGTTTGTAGTTTAACTTGAAAGTCTCTTTGTATTGATCTAATTCTTATTGACACATATAAGGATCAAAACAAAGGAACTAAATCCTTGAGTATATATTTGAATTGCCTAGTCATAGTATACTCATGGTAATATAGGATATACTCCAATGTGATTAAATTGAATATGTATATATTATATCGAAGTCAATCATATTTATGCACATATACATGTGGGGTTTATTCTATAGTTGATGACTTAGAGTAACGATCAATTCCATATAGCCTACACATAATGGATCATTACTTTTTCATCAACATGAGTATATGAAAATTTGTGTAGTTAATATATACTCATATCAATTTAAATGATAATTTAAATTGAGTTCATTTGTCCTATTAATCATTAAAGAACATTTTATCATGTGTTGATGGTGTTCCGTGATTAATTAAGGACAAATGAATAGTTCTTAAGTATAATGAAGCATGTGTTGTATTATTGTACTTGAGACACACTTAAATCATTCAAATTGTTTTAGGTTGTGCTCAATTGATCTAAAGGCATCCGTTATGTGTTAATGGAGTGCAAGAGATAATTGGGACAACCATGCATCTTGGACTAACAAGTTTCATGAGTTATGTTTGAGTTAGGTTAAGTCCAAGGATGAATGAAAACGGGACAAGAACGACATTATGAGGTGATGAGCGTCAAGAGTGGATCCTGAAGATAAAGAGGAGTCGAGTGATGATCCCGGGGGAGTATAAGTGAAGATCATAAAGACCCCAAAGGGGTTTGCTTGCGTGCGACGGCGAAGGTATAACTAGATAGGCTAAGGACTTTGTAGTCTTTCAGTCTAGTTTTTATCGCCGTACTATTAAGAGGGGTTGTCTCCTAGTTTGAGCTTCATCATGTGTTGATGATCTCAATCCTGCGTTCACTCGAGCTCAAATCATTTGGATTTGGTTTTTGCATAAGGGTTAACCATTTGGCATGTGTTACGAATGGGTTAAGCTTATGCTTGGTTGTTGTTGGTTTATGCTCTGATTTGTATGTGTTGCAAAGAGGAAGAGCATATGCATTTGGTTTTCACATAATGCTTTGATTTGCATGTGTTGCAAATAGGATAAGCAATATGCGTTGGCTTTTGCGTGAAGTTCACTTTTGCATGTGTTGCAAATGTTGAAGTTTCATGTTTTGTTTTCATTCACAAAACAATCTTTCTAAAACATGTGTGGTTTTGCATGGGGCTAAGTTTTGCATGTGTTGCAAAAGGTGAGAGCTCATGCATTGTGTTTTAGCTTGTAACTGGATCATGTGTTGATCATCACAAAGGCTAAGTAAATTTTATGGTTTGTGTTTGCAAAATGTGTTTTTACATAATGTTGTTTTGTTATTTGCAAAAGTGGTTTGCAAATAAGCTAGAGTTATGGGTTTCAATCCTAGAGTATGTGTTGGTATTTGCAAATGTGTTTTGCAAAGTGTCGGGATCATGCGTTGATCCTTACATGGCTAGAGGATTGATCTTATAGCTTTTCGGGTTATTTGCAAATGTGTTTTGCAAAAATTATTTTGATCATGAGTTGATCATCATGGCTCAATATTTGATGTTAATGACTCTTTATAGCTTGTAGTCATACCTTTGATCAAGTCTATTTGAGAGATTTCGAAAAATCATATTTTAGACTTGAATGACTACATTAGAGTTTGGTTTTAGTGATATTTAAAAATATCTATGGTTGCTTAAATCTTGAAAATGGGTGGAGATCGTAGCCCTCGTGATAAGCTTCGCATAGAATCAAAAATCACCCAAATCGGAGTTCGGAGTAAAAAGTTATGAGTGTTTTTGTGGCTGGTCTAGTAGTGTGACCGGACCACCTGCGGTCCTACCGGATCTCCGGTGCGACCGGACCCCCGGTGCAACCGGTTCTTCTCCGGTGCGATTTTTCCAGAACGAGTGCATTGCCGAATTTGAACGGGCGGTGTGACCGGCGGGCCTCCGTCAAGACCGGATGAGCTGGTCGGACCGGGATTTTTATGGTCACACCGGCCATGTAATCTGTCGATTTTTCGACCGATGCCTCAGAGGTTTGGCCGGACCGGCCTGATTCCAGTCGGACCGGGCTTGTCGAGTTTTTTCCTGTTTTGCCCCCAAACGGCTAGTTTTCTTTGTGGGATTATAAATAGACCCCATAGGGGGCTTGGGGTAAGTTGTTGCTGCACTTGTGAAGGGTCTTGGCTCTTGTGTGAGTTGTGTAGAGGTGGTTTGCTTGTGTTGCATCCCCTCGAGTTGATTCTTGAGCTAAGAGTGAGACTAATTGCATGTGTTGCAATTAGGAAGTGGTTTGAGAGTCTCTTGTGCATGTGTTGCATTTGAGGGAGGTCTAGGTGCATGTGTTGCACTAGGTGATCACCGGGAGCGCATGTGTTGTGCTCGGTGAAATTCAAGCAAGGAGCGGCTTGTTACTCTTGGAGGTTGCCGACTCCTAGACGGCGTAGGCGTCGTGCGCGGGAGCTCTCAAGGTTGTGAGAAGCCCCGGCGAAGTTTGTGAAGGTTCGGGTTGAGCCTACGCGAAAGCGTGAAAAACCACGACTAGTGAATCGAGGCGGGTGCTCGAGTGGGAGCCGGTCCAAGGGTTTGGGCTTGCCTCAACGTGGACTAGGGGAGACCGACAAGTCTCCGAACACCACGAAAAAATATCGGTTGTCTCTTGTCTCATTTATATTCAAGTATTTTAATTATTGTATATTGATCAATTGATTGAATGTATTAGAATTGCTTAGTATTAATTGATTGTTCAATTTAGCAATTCTAGTGTAGAGACATGATTTAGTTAGTGCACTAGTGAGCCTAGTTGATTTAGGCGTTAATTGTCAAAACCTAGATTATCACTTCCACATATATATCTTTAATTAAGTTTTGACATAAGGGGTTGATTAGAGCGAATTGAATTAGTGAGCGATTAGTTATATAAACGCCTATTCACCCCCCCTCTAGGCGCATCCTCGATCCTACATAGTTTTTTGCATGATTTTTGTGAAAACCGTACCACGAATTTTGAGACGAATTTCGGTTTTTTTAACCTTGGTTACGGATCCGAACCTACCTATAGCAAAAGAGACAACCTAGCTTGATACAACAATTGATGGCTAGGTCTTGTCCACTAAGGAAGCAGGTCTGTTCGAAAAACTATAGCTTTTCTGAAAAGTTATTTTTTGATTTTTTAAGCTGAAAAGTAGTCGTAACCTTTTATAAAAGATCATTGATAAACAGCTAATTTTCCTCAGCAATAAACTACAAAACCAGATTCGCTTAGTTTTTTACTTTTGCTAGCTATACGTGACTTATAGCATCTACCGAAAACTACTTAAAAGCTAAGTTATTTAAAGATATTTACTAAATTTTTAAAAGTTAAAACTGGCTTTAAAAGCCTCCCTTGAACGGGGCGTAGTTTGATGTTTTGTTGAAAGTTGTTGAGCAACGACTAGTGAGTACTTGTCAGCGTACTATACGCTAGGGTACCTCTCCACGCGATAACGCATAATCCGCGTGGCGGCTTGGCAATCGTCTTGGCGATCACGCCCACGGTCGGCGTCGGTCCCACGGGCGCCCGGCGAAAGGTGGGCGAAAGACGCCTCGCCGCCGGCGCCCACCTACGTGGCGGCAACCGGGCGGCGATCACGGCCACGGCCAAAGTCGGTCCACGTGGCGCCCGGCGAAAGTGGCGAAGCACGCCGCTTTCGCCGGCGCCAGCTACGTGGCGGCACAACCGGAGGGCGATCACGCCCGCCGGCTGGCGTCGGTCCACGTGGCGCCGGCGAAAGCAAACGGCGAGCACGCCGCCGCCGCCCGACCCACGTGGCGCTTGAGCGAAGACGCCCGCCGCAGGCAAAGAGGTGGAGCGCGTGGCCGCCTCGAAGGCTCCTTCCACTATCGTACCATGTCGAACGGCAGTTCGCCATAGCAGCTTATCACCGCAAGGTTTACGCAACAAGCCCATTCCTCGGCGCCTCACCTACCTACATGCAAAGGGGTCCCATCCGTGAACCGGGCAAAGGCACGCGTAAGCATTTAATGAGGCCGGAGGAACGGGACAAAGACAGAAGGAGTAGTAAATGTATGAGGATCAAGATGATGACCTCCCTTTACCTACTCCCTGCTAGCTTTGCCTATATAAGGGCCTCCGGGTGCATGGGAAAAGGGGCGGGCATTCGAGAGGAAAGAACTTATAACTCAAGAGCTTTGTATTAGCTTGACACCTTCTCAAAAATAATCTAGCAGAAGTAAGGCTATTACCCGAGCCAGAGGGGCTGAACTCGGGTAAAAATCTTCGTGTCATCCGCAGTTCATGGACGCCAATCCTTCGCGTAAAGTCCCTAGGGTTTTCGCCCTCTAGGTTTAGCTACCGCCAAGACGCCTCCTTCCAACTAAACCCGGCTCAGATCCTCCGGCTCTGCTGTGGAATACGCCCGGCAGTAGCGCCAGTAGGGGCTAGTGGTTGGCTTTTTCCGCTAACTCCCCTGGCGGATTTCGTGTTCGCGGTTCGAAGCGAGCTCGTGCATTAGAAGATGGCGGATCCTCGGCACCAGATATCGCGGGCGAAGCGACGACCAAGGCGCCTCCCGCCGCCACGCGGCCGAGGGACTGCTCACCCGCCCAGGCGACGCAATTGCTCCGCAGAGCAGGGAGCAGATCCGTCGCGTCGCAGTGGCCTTTGGAGCGGCCACCCCGCCGAACTTGCACGCCGCTCGTGCTCTCTGGACCACCCTCCGGTGGAGTTCGCAGAGATTCCCCACCACTCCGCGGGCTGCGAGCATCGCCGCCTCGTGGATGCGCCCAACTCTGCTGGGGCTCCCGGCCGTACCAACCGCATTTGACGCCTAGGGCGCCAGCAGGCGCTCGGCCTCCACCGCCCGACGACAAAGGCCCGGCCAGGGGGCGAGGTCCGAGAAGGGCGACGCAATCTGGTCCCGGCTCATCGAGGAACCGTGGGGACCTCCGCTCACCTTGATGAGAGCCGCCAGCAGCGGTGATGACCTCCGTGGTCGCCGCCGCGCCACCCGACCAAGAGCGTCGCCATGGCAAGGTGTGGCGGTGGCAATGAGAGTCCCCTCATGGCTCTCACCCTCGGACCGGAGGAGGTCCACTCCTCCGGTTCTCGCCCCATGCACGGTCTCCGGACCGGCCTCGATGAGCGGCTCGGCTCCCTCTGCGTCGGGTGCAGGCCTTCTCCGTGATTCGCCGCGTGGCTCGCCGGACAGTTTCGCCCGTGCCATAGAAAAATATGATGGCACCACCAACCCGGAGGAGTTCTCTAAATCTACACGACGATGGTGCGGGCGGTGGCGGATCTGAAAGGGTCATGGCCAACTACCTCCCAACGGCCTTGACGGGTTACGCCCGCTCTGTCAGCTAAATCTCCCGAGGGTCGGTGCACTCGTGGGAATGTTGTGCGACATCTTTGTCGCCAATTTTCGAGGTTCTTCACAGCAATTTGGCAGTGGAGGATGACCTCCACGCCTCGGAGCAAGAGAAGGGGAGTCGCCAGCGACTTCATCCGGCGGTTCATCATTGCCGCAATACCATCCCCACATCTCCGAGCAATCGGTCATCGCTTCGCCGGGGGGCGTACGACCGCAAAGATGAAGGAGAAGATGGCCACCGTACCATCACTCAACCTCCGAGCTTTTTCCTCGCACATAAGTGTCGCGCGGCCGCGGAGGCGAGGGCGGCCGGCCCCAAGGGTGGCTAAGGCAAGGACGAGGCCGACCTCGGGGTTCCGCCGTCTTGAACAAGAAGGCGCGAAGCGCGAGGCGGGAGGCCAGCAGTCTGGCCGCCGAAGCGCGACGACGAAGGAGACCAGCGCCTCGAAGCGCCACCGCCGCGACCAATGAGATGATCACCATGAAGCGCGCGACGACCATCGTGACCGGCGCGACGACCGTCGTGATCGGCGCGACGACCGCCGCGGTCGTGGGAACGACCGTCGCGATCAAAAGGAGGGCGAGCCCTACTGCCCAATACATAAAACCAATACCCATGACCTGGACAACTGTCGGGTCGTGGGCAGGATGGTGGAGAAGCGGCTCAAGGAGCGCCGCCCTGATGATGATCAAGATGAAGATCTCGCCCCGTTGGCTTTTCAGTAGGCGGATCACACTGTGGCGTACATCCATGGTGGTTCATCCACCATTCCCTCCAACGCCGCTTACAAACGGTGAAAAAGGAAAGTATCGCCACTGCGTCGAGCTCGAGGACGGGTCGGACATCGAAATGGTGAAGCAAGCGATCACCTTCAGTCGGGCCGACCACCCTGAGGGCACCCCCAGCCTAGGGCATCTCCCGATCGTGGTAGCACCCACGGTCCGGAATGTACGGCTGGGGCGGGTGCTGATGGACGGAGGCAGCTCCATCAACCTCCCCGTCGTCGGCATTCATGGCGCTGCAGATCCCGACAGATCTGCGCCCGACCGCCGTTTCTTGAGGTAGCCCCAGATCGGGCTTGCTCCTTGGGTCAAGTTTGCCTCCCCGTCACTTTCGGGGAAAAGGATAACTACCGCACCGAGATGGTGGATTTCGAGGTCGCCGATTTCGACCTCCCATATAACGCCTTGCTTGGCTGACCGGCATTGGTCAAATTCATGGCGGTTACCCACTATGCTTACATGATGGTGAAGATGCCGGGGCCCGGCGGCCCCATTGTCATCAACGTGGATAGGTCGGAGGTCTCTGCCGCCACAAGCAAAGCTTGGGATCTGGCCGGTGCCACTGCGTCGGCCGCACCGACGCCACTTCTCGAGCCCCTCGGGCCGGACCAGTGCTTCACTTCGGCTCGCCGTGAGGTAAAGGTGGTCGCCTGAGTGAAGCGAACCCCGAAGATCGTCAACATTGGCGCTTAACCTCGGCGCCAAATAGAAGACGTGCTCGTCACCTTCCTCGATCAAACGTGAGCGTGTTCGCTTCGCAACCGTCCGACATGACCGGGTCCCTAGGGAGGTGATCGAGCACCGACCGCAACGCCTCGACGCGCGCCTAATCCGCAGAAGGTCCGGAGGCAGCGCCGGAGCGCAGGACGCCATTCGAGAGGAGGTAGAGAAGCTGCTGAGCCTTGGAATAGTCGAAAGTCTCTCATCTGAGTGGCTCGCCAACCCGTGCTTTCGCCAAGAAATCCAACGGAGGTGGCGCGTGTGTGTCGACTTCACCGACCTCAACAAGGCTCGCCTGGATTCTTATCCTATGGCGTCGACCTCATCATAGACTCCACCGCCGGGTGTGAATTGCTGTGCTTTTTGGATGCGTACTCTGGGTACCATCAGATTAGCATGGCACTAGAAGATGAAGAGAAGACCGCTTTTGTAACCCCTATGGGAATCTACTGTTATGTAAGGATGGCTTTTGGTTTAAAGAATGTTGGTTCCACTTACCAACGTGCAATGCACATTGCCTTCCGCCCCCAGATAGGGCGAAATCTAGAAGTATACGTTGATGATTTAGTCGTGAAGATTAAAAAGAGTGAAGAATCGATCCAGACACGGAGGAGACCTTTGCTAACCTCCTAAGAATTGCTCAAGCTCAACCCAGAAAAATGCGTGTTCGGTGTGCCCTCCGGCAAGTTGCTGGGCTTTCTGGTGTCCAGCCGGGGCATCGAGGCCAATCCTGACAAGATAGCGGCCATCGAGCACATGAAGCCGCCAGTGCGACTCAAGCAAGTTCAGTGCCTGGCTGGTCGCCTGGCCTCCCTAGGGCGATTCATTGCCCGCTTGGGAGAACGAAGCCTGCCTCTGTTCAAGTTGTTAAAGAAGACTAACCATTTTGAATGGACGGAGGAAGCTCAGAAGGCATTTGAAGACCTGGCAAGATTTCCTCTCCTCCCCGGTCTTTGGTTTCCCCCACCGTGAGCCTTTGCTTCTGTATATCGCTGCCACCCCTGAGGTGGTAAGCGCAGTGTTGGTCGCGGAGAGGGAAGGCGTCCAGAAGCCGGTTTACTACATCAGTAAGGTATTGCATGAAGCAGAAACTCGGTATCCTCAAGCTCAAGATGATCTTTGTATGCGGTCCCGGTTAAGGCCCGAAAAGTCGCGGCACTATTTTCAGGGGCGAGAAATCACCGTCGTCACGGCCTACCCCTTGCGGGAAATCCTCCACAATCGTGAAGCCGAAGGCCGCATTGCTAAATGGTCAGTGGAGCTGGGGGAATTCAACATCAAATTCGTGCCCCGCACCGCTATCAAGAGTCAAAAGTTGGCGGAGTTCGTCGCCGAGTGGACTCCTGCCACTCCTGAAGCTGAAGAAGCACCCGTGCCTTCCCCGGCGTTATTCTTTGATGGATCCTTCAGCCGAAGGCGCGGGTCAGGTTGTCTGGTCTCCCCGGCCGGTGATACCCTCCAATGCGTGGTCGCCCTCGAATTCAAGGCCACCAACAACATTCAATATGAAGGTCTTCGGCGGTGCGCGACGCCGGCGTTGGGCATCGGCGTCTCAAGTCAAGGAGACTCCTGCTGGTCATTAATCAAGCATGAAAGGAGTTCAATGTTCCGACCCCACCATGGCGGCGACTGGCGAGGTCCAAGAATGGAGCGTCATTTTGAAGGTCCGGGTATACTCATGTCCTCGCCAGGACAATCACCTTGCGGACGGTTTGTCCCACTTGCATCCTCAAGGGCTCTGTTCGGCCGGGGTCTTGAAGAAAGACTACCGCGACCGTCCATCGCAGCCCACGATTCGGTGGGAATGATGGTGTCATTGTCGCTGCCCCGGCCCAGTGGGGACGACGGCAAAAGGTCATGCATGCCTTCGGCTCAGTGGGGGAAGGCGGTCATTGCCACGACCTCCAATTCGGAGGGAAGGCAACAGGCGTGCCCAAATTTCAGTCCGGAGGAAGATTTTGGTCTTCCGAGGCAAAGACGGGGGAAAGCTTCGGCCAATGAGTACCCAGCGAGCACCGAGTGGTCGCCACCCTTAAGCAGAAGATCGATGGATGGACCCTATCCCGCCTTCTGCGTGACCAAGTGATCCCCGACGATGATGCCTCACCGAGAAGATTGCACGTAAGGCCAAGTGCTATACTCGGTAGGTGGGGACCTATATCGCCAGAGCGTAAACGGAGTTCTCTTGAAGTGCATCACTTTCGGGAAGAGGGGGCACTGCTCTCGATATCCATGGGCGTGTCGGGAGCCATATGTCCCACGAACTCTAGTCGGCAAGCGTTCGCCAAGGATTTTATTAGTCTACCGCCTCCGTGATGCTTGCGAGTTGGTGAGGACGCGCGGCTTGCTCGGGCTTCTTCGCCAGCAAACCCACCGACCAAATTTAAGCTCGCAAACCATTCCGCTCTCTGGCGTTCGCGATGCGGGCCGAATATCTGGTCCGTTCTCGCGGGCCACGAGGGGCTTCACCCACCTCTTTGTCGCTATCGACAAGTTCACCAAGTGGGTCGAGGACGAGGCGATCGCGGGCCATCACGGCGCCGCCGCCACGTAAGTTCATCGCGGGATCTTCACCCTTTGGAGTCGCCAATCACATCATCACCGACAACGGCACCCGTTCACCGGTAGCGGCTTTTTCGGAATTTCGTGAAGAGATGGGCACCAAGGTATGTTTAACCGGTGGCCCATCCCATGAGCAATGGTCAGCGGAGCGCGCCAACGCTACCGGTACTAAAGGGCCTCAAGACAAGGGTGTTTGATTGACTCCAAGCGGGTACAAGATGGACGGAAGAACTCCGGTACAGGTGGTGGTAAACCGCTTCCACGCCTAGCCGTGCGACCGGTGAGACACCCTTCTTTTTGGTGTATGGCGCCGAAGCCGTTCTCCCCTCCGAGCTATCGCTCGGCTCTCCGCGCGTCTCCGCTTTCAATGAAGAGGACCAAGAAGATCTCCCATGAGAAGAGGTTAACCTCCTAGAGGAAGTCTTGAGATCAGCCGCCTTTGCGCCGCCTGCTTATCGCCAAAAGCCTCAGCGATACCACGCTACCCGGTCTCTGAGAGAGACATCGGCGATGGGCGACTGGTCTTCGCAAAATTCAGACGCATGCCGGGTTACATAAGCCGTCTCCCGATGGGAGGGCCCTTCAAGGTGGTCTCGATATCTCGCCTGGCGGTCCCGGTTAGCCATCGAGGACGGCGAGGAGGCGAACTCCTACAACATTGAGCTATCGCGAAAGTTCTATCCTTAAAGGGAATTGTAAGTACCAAAGACTTACTCCGGCCACCGAGGTCGCCCTCTTCCTACCGGGTCGGCCAATGCTTTGGCGATCGATGAGGTCATGTTGCTAGAAAGCTTTTTGCTTCACCATTCTTGTTCCTTTTTGTTGTGCTTTGAGCGGCGATTATGCGCATATATGTCGCCGGTTACGTCGTTTGCTAATTCCTTCGTGAAATCCATGGCGATCCTCGGCGTCAGGTACACTTAGCCCGGCGATCGGGGCGGGCTGGCATGCAGTGCTCGACGCAGCTCACACACCTCGGGATGGCTCTCTGAAGCACCGTCGTCACCACCGCGAGCACCGTCGGCTGATGCCACCCCTTAAAACTTCATTGCTTTGGCACATGACGTCGCTCGATTTCTGGCGATTCACAAGGACTTAGAATCCAAACAAGGCGGGCCAGACACTTCATCTTGGAACTTAGAATGTTTTGGGCTTACCTTTTGCGTATGCCCTTCCAGATGTTTGCTCACCTTCCCAGAGTCATCTGGCGCTTGTGAGGTAAGCATAAAAGTGTTGGCTTACTTTCACGAAAAGCCCCTGCATCTTCGCTGGTCGCCCGGTGGCTTGGGGCTTCTTGCTTGGTGCCCCAAGTGCCGCTTGGCTCTCCAAGGTGCTCGCCCAGATTGGCTGATGGGTCGCCTGGCCAGAAATTGTCGGTCGCCTGCTTGCTACGCCGTGCCCCAAGCCGCTCGCTCGGCGCTCAAGGTGCTCGCCGGCGCTCAAGGTGCTCGCCGGCGCCCGATTGGTGGTCGCCCGACCTTCGAAAAATCGGGTCGCCCACGCTTGGGGGCGCCGCCCGTGCCCCAATTCTTTCGCCCTCCCGGTTCCTTGTCTGCGACATATAAAACAAGATAAGCGCTCTATACATTTTTGGCCATTTCACGATCATATCCTAAGATGGGTCGAGCTACGCGTGATTGTCGCATAGCGTTGGAGACCGGTGACTCCGCATGATAGAAGAAGATGTGCTAAAGTGTTAACGTCTGGCGAGGCCGAAGTTATCGGAGTGTCGATTGGGCACGGCAGCTCTGCCTGCGGCTCGTCGCCTCGGGTTGGCTCTGCGAAGCACCGCTGGTCGCCTCCGTTGAGTGTTCTTGGCCTAAGGGCACTTTCAAAACTTGTCTTTGTCTCGCCACGTTCTGTTGTGGTGCATTCTCGGGCGATCATCAGGGTCTAAGTTCCGGAAGGCCGAAACTTGCGATAATCTCGCGCAGAAACTTGACGCTAGGGCCTTGCTGTGTCCTGCGTTCCTTATTCGACCTAAGGCCATTTTCCGCCTACGTTTTATGTGGTCCGCGTAATCTATGCTTGCGATCGAGCGGGCACATAAAATCATTTGGCAGACTTAAAACGCTACCCTAATTTAGGCGTCTTTAAAAGCGTTTTGTCTAAGCCGAATAGCGGCCATCTAACAAGCAAATGTAGCGGATTCAATCATGCGAAAATAAGCAAACACATGAATAACGATTAAACATCTAACATTCATCCAAAAGTTGTCCAAGGTCTTTCGGGCGCAGTTCATCGGCGAAGCAACAAAAAAAAAAGAAAGTCGCCCACCTTCACTCTCGTCCTCGCCAAAGTCAAGTTCATCGTCGGCCCCACCTTCGGCGGCTAGAGGGGTGGAGACATCCATGGCCGGCCGCTCCACCGCAAAGATCGACCACGTGTTCGGCAGCCTGCCAAGCACCAAGCCTCACTTTGAAACGCTTTGCTCGCGTCTCCTTCGACGCCGGCCGTCACCACCGCCATGGGATCAAAAGCGGCGTCGCGGTTGGCGCAGCAGGCCAGCGTGTAGGTCGCGACCATGATCGCGACCTGGCGTCCTTCTGTGGCGGAGCGAGCGGCTAGGGCGGCGGGGAGTCCTCGTAGCACCTTCACGGCCTGGTTGGTCGCGTGAGCAAATTGAAGCGTCGAGTCCTCGAGGCACGCTTCAACGTCACACCTAAGGGTTCGAGCACCTCTTGGTGCGCTGAACACCTTCTTCAAAGATGATCGCGAGGTTGCGCCCGCACCGAAGAGATTCAAGTTCCGAGGTCTTGGCGCCGCCTCGGCCCTCTCGCCGTGTCTTGGCCTGTTCCGCCACTGGCCATTGCGGCCGTGTTGGCCCTCTCTGCGCCACCTCATTGCCGCCCTCTCCGCTCCGCTCCCACCGCCCAGCCACACGAGGCAAGCCATTGGGCCGTCTGGGCACCATGCAGGAGGCGGCAAGAACGGTGCCTAGTGCCGCGCATGTCGTTTACTGAGTGAAGAGTTCGACGGCGCCTTGGGCAAGCGGCGATGGCGGCGAGGGGCGAGACCTCCGGCGGCTGGTACCGGAGTGTCTCCGGCCTGGCGGCGGTGGCGGCGGAGGCGCTGTGAGGCCTCCGCCGTCTCGGTGGCGCCGGTGTTAGCACCCTTAGCGCGTTCGAGGCCCTTGGTGGCGCCCTCAAGCTCAAGCCGGCCGTCGGGAGCGTGAGGCCACTGTTGAGTGGTGGCACAGGCTCCGCGCCAAGGTTGTCAGCCCATGCCGTCGGGCCGGGAGGGGAAGGTACGGTTGGTAAAGGCTCCAGAGGTCTTTGCGAAGCGGCGGCGCGCCGAGGTGAAGTCGCTGGCGGGGCGCCTGTGCCCCGTCCTTGAAAGGGTACCGCCACGGCCGGCCGGGCGGTGGCGGTGCTGGTCGTGGTCTGCCCTCTTAGGTCCGAGCCGTGGTGTCGGCAGCGAATGGCCGCTGTTCGCGGCCCGATCGCCCGGCGGCGAGCACGCCCCCCGATCACCACGCCACGGGGCGGATCACGGCCGGCCTGTGGAGTCCATCGGCGGAGCGACCGACGACCATGAGCGCTCCGCGTGCTCGGTCGGCGGCGGCCGGCGTCCGAAAGGGCGTGCCAATTGGGGCCGGCGACATCGGTAGCGACAAGCCACCGACCTGTGTTTGGCTCCTCAAAGTTGCCCTCGCCTGTCGCAAGAAAGGGAAAAAGATGGCGGTCGGTTGGTAGGAAGCCGCAGGAAAAACATGTGCTTAAAGGAAACTAGAAGAAGACAAGGACTTACGCTCGGGCCACGTGCGCGTCAGGTCGTTGTCGCCCGTGTACCGCCATGAAGGCGGACGCGCGGCGAAGAGGGCCGATCCTCGGCCGTGTAGTCCTGCTACCGACCCTCCGTTGATCCGGCGTCCCGCATCCGCCGACGCTGGTCGCCATTGCGCGAGCTCTACTGCTCTTCGATCGGCGAGCTCCGGCTCTCGGCGTCTGCGCCGCCGTGGCACCCTGTATGTCGATTCATTGTCATCTGGATGTCTGACCAATCGCCGCGTCATGTCCTCCGATTGGACTGTCTTTGGAGGGAATATAGCGGGAGGCCATCCCGTCCCCGGCGCGAAATAGCAACTCCCCACTACTTGCTGCGTCATTGGTGGCGCGAAATGAAGAAATGGCGGAAGAGAGGAAGGTTCAAGATCACCCCATGAACATTTTCACAGAGGTGTGCGAAGATGGCGAGGAAGATGATAGAGTTGGGGTGAGATGAAGATGATAGATTTCAGAGAAGTGGAGGACGGTGAGAAAAACTTCGGAAAAGGGTGGAAGAAGGCCCGCCATCATGGCCTGTGTGCGGATTTATCTCGTCGGAGAGGCACACAGGCGTGGCGATCCCCGAACGGTATCGGAAGGTGCCTTCCGCAAGAATGATCCCCATCCGATTCACGCGGCGGTGGCGTCAACAATGAGAGGCCGGAATGGGGTTCACCATGGTGGATCAAGAAGACGAAGAGCTTTGGGAAAAGAGGCGAAAGAATAAGAAAGCAAAAGTACGCAAGAAAAGCGATATGCGAAACCGCTCGACACAGATGCATCTATATATGCGCATTCTACGCCGGCGTCGCGAAAAGGCGTAATTATCGCCGCTTTGCCCCAAGGAAAATCGCAGATACACGCGGAACCAAAACGGTCGTACCCTCATGAGTAGTGGCCTGCCAAGAGCGCTACCGAGCATTAAGTGCATTAAATGAAGGTTCTAAAAGGAGTCATAGGCTCGCGCTCTAGGACAGGGCCGGGCTATCTTGTCGGCAGACTATATGCTAGGTACCCTCTCCGCGCATAACGCATAATCCGCGTGGCGGCTTTGGCAATCGTGGCGGGCGATCACGGCCACGGCCAGCGTCGGTCCACGGGCGCCCGGCGAGCGGTGGACGAACACGCCGCTTTCGCCGGCGCTTCGGCTACGTGGCGGCTCGCAATCGGCGGCGACATGGCCACGGCCAGCGGCGTCGGTCCGCGTGGCGCCCGGCGAGCAGGGGCGAAGACGCTACGCCGCCGCGCCGCCAACTATGTGGCGGCTCGGCAACGGGCGGCGATCACGGCGCCGGTCGCGTCGGTCCACGTAGCGCCGGCGAGCAGTGGCGAAGACTCCCTGCTCGCCGGCGCCCATTACGTGGCGGCACGGCAACCGGGCGGCGATCACGGCCACGGCTAGGCGTCGGTCCATGTGCCCGGCTACGTGGCGGCACAACAGCGGCGGCGATCACGGCGCCGACCAAGGCGTCGGTCCACGTAGCGCCCGGCGGCAGGTGGGTGAACACGCTCGCCGCCGCCGGCGCCAATCCACGTGGCGATTGGCGAAGACGCCCGCCGCGAGGTAAAGAGGTGGAGCGCGGTTTCACCTCAAAGGCTCCTTCCACTACTGCACCATGTCGAACGGCAGTTCGCCATAGCGAGCTTATCACCGCAAGGGTTTACGCAACAAGCCCATTCCTCGGACGCCTCTCACCTACATCCATAAAGGGTCCCATCCGTGACCGGGCAAAGGCACGCGTAAGCATTTAATGAGGCCGGAGGAACGGACAAAGACAGAAGGAGTAGTAAATGTACGAGATCAAGATGATGACCTCCTTTTACCTACTCCGTGCTAGCCCGCCTATATAAGGGCCTCCGGGTGCATGGGAAAAGGGGACGGGCATTCGAGAGGAAAGAACTTATAACTCAAGAGCTTTGTATTAGCTTGACACCTTCTCAAAAAACAATCTAGCAGGAAGTAAGGCTATTATCCGAGCCAAAGGGGGCCTGAACCTGGGTAAAAATCTTCGTGTCATCCGCAGTTCATGGACGCCGGAATCCTTCGCGTAGGAGTCCCTTGGGTTTTCGCCCTCTAGGTTTAGCCAGCCGCGAAGATGCCCTCCTTCCGAACTAAACCCGGTCTGCATCCTCCGGCCCGTCAGGTGGAATACGCCGACAGTACTAGTACAGTCCGTTGAGGCAAACAACTTTAATTATTCCAATAGATCCTCTGGATGAGCTGACGCTGCCCGATGTAGGAGCGGATTACTACGGGAACCATTTCTCACTACAGCGATGCTGTCTCCTCGGGAGTTATATTTCGCATATATCGGGGATGCCAGTATGCCCCGACACTTTCAAAATTTTGAAGGTCATATAAGATTATCTTTTTAATATGCTAAATTTATTTATTGAATTATTTTTAATTTTGATAGTTTGGGATTTTTAAGATCTTAGAATTATTTATATTATGCTTTAAGCAAATTTTAAATATATGTGTTGGATTTATGATGTTATAAAATAATTGTAAAAGACTATAGAATTATACGTGTGATGTGTACACCTCAATAAAAAATTTCTAGTTCCACCACTGATATATATCACCCTAATGAATGACCGGGATACACAAGAGTCCTCATGCAAAAACTGTGCTACGAAATTTCTCGGCAAAACACACATGAGGTGATGTGAAGAGTACAGAATTATATATGTGAAGTATGCACTCTAAATAAAAAATTCTAGTTCCGCCACTAACACATACCACCCTAATGAAGGACCGAATACACGAGAGTTCTCGCACAACAGCTGTGCTACGAAATTTCTCGACAAAACACACGTGAGGTGTGTAATATGCCCCACGAAACGGATCAAAACACACGGTGTCAACGACTCATTTCCGTGGTCCTAGTTTACTCAAACTCGAGGTCTTCCCAGGACCGGCGACTGAACATTCCGTTCCATTAGAAAGTGACGCGTATTTTTCAGCAGAAATTGTAGTGTGGTATACTGTGGGAAGCTTGCACGTTGGTTCAGGCTCGGTTGTCCAATCCAGGGTGTACTTTTTTTAATACTGTGCAACCTTTTTTAAATCTAACTTTCTAATACATATTTTTTTGTTAAAATATTCTCACTGCAGTAGCATGTACGAGTATGGGAGAACACACTACGACATCGAAGAACGTGGAATACATCCTCCCACGCTACCCAGCACAGAAGCAGAACAAATGCACTGTGCTATACAGTGGACTGGCACTACCCCATGCACAACAAAAGCTGTCGTCCCCTCACGCACTACCGCGTCTGCTGCCTCGTGCACAATAAAATCTGGGGAAGAGTCCATTTTTACAAAAAAAAAACGTTGGGGGCTATATTAGAAAAAATGACATACTGGTTAGACATGCACAGCATTCGTACTTTTTCACTGAAACCTTTGGGAAATCGAGCAATTGACAACCCGGGCGTCTTAGCAGCAGACTTAAATTATGGTCTTTAGTTACCATGATATGTAGAAAAAAAATATGATTTTCATAACGAAATGACACTGACGGTTTAACAATATTCATGAAGTTCAGAACCATGGTTATTGGCTTACTCCCCCCCCCCCCAAAAAAAATGTTACTGTTACTGTGTCACGGTCGCATTGTAGCCTTGTAGGTTTTTTTAGTATGAGACTTTTTCACAACATCATCTGGAAATAACAGCAAAAAGACGGGCAACTAAAACTTACCGGGGATCAAATCCGAAACAGAAACCAACACCAATCTCCTAATTAATCTCCTAATGAAAACTTGAATAAATTAACCTTATCCCAAATGAGAGATTTACATCCTAGAGACCTAGATTAACAAGGCATCAAGGAATGCTAGGCCCATTTGACAGGAGTAGACTAACGAGTAAATTGCACTAAATCGTAAATCCACATGAATTTCACTGAAATTTCTATTTCACATACATGTACTCCGCAATATGAGAATAATTTCAGTATGCAATCAATCATGTGTGCTTGAAAAAACTTGAATATAGAGCAAAATATTTCAGCAAATCACTCAGCTGCAAGTTTCTACCTGCAACTCTCACTTGTAAATCAGGTATTCCATGATACACAATGAAGACAGCAACGTTACGAATAGGATACCGGCCTAAAGCTGATACAGAATCACGCCTAGCAAATAAACAACAATCATGGAACCTTGTCATACAAAAAAGAAGCTAAGCCCTTTCTTGCTCAGAAAACATAAAGAAGCATTCTGCTTCTTAACTTAAAAGTGGCTTGATTTATCCAGCCAATCATACTAATCCAGTTTCAAACTTCACCGATCACAACAGATTTCAGCTACAGTTGGACTCTGTTGCAGCAACAAATTATTCTCGATGTATGAGAAATTCCTGCAAATAACAAAACAAAAAATTACAGGGAAGGAAACTGAAGTACACGAAACCAGATATTTGAATCCTGCATATGTGATTTAGGACCAGTTGATGCACACCAGCATCCTTCCATATGCATAGGCTGCCACCATCCTACTTTGGATCAGTAACTCCTGAATTCAATGATGTATGAGGACCAGCAAAGTTACCGAGCCTTTTCAGATTTGTTCCAAAAGGGTTCTTACAGCAATAAGCCGGTAACATAGTGCCATTTTACCATTGCCAAACAAATGCCAGATATAACTACTAAACGCGAGCAGTCTGCCTCTGGTCAAACTGCTAACCAAATTGGCAATCCTCTCATTCACGTTGAAGGTTTTTAGAGATGGTAAACATGCTAGAGGCTAACTTTTATTTCACATAAGTAGACACAGCAGGCATCAAACAGGTTACAAGCCACGTAGGTTTCAGAAAAGCAAAGGGAATAGCTTTGTCTTGCAGAGTCAATTTAAAAGATATTTACAAAACACACACACACACACACACACTGTTACGGCCGCCGATCGGGTTTACTACCGGCGACGGCGCGTAACAAGGGAAGAGCCTGCCGATTCAGCGCATGGCGCATAATTTAAGTATTGGCTAAGTTGTTAGTTAGTTGCTTCATTTACTTTATCTTATTAGCTTGATTATTCTGTTGCTTTATTATATGGAGTTGTTACTTAGTTAGAGTCCAGCCCGATGGGGCGCAAGAAATAAGGAAAGTAAGGATTCTGTTAGTTGGAGGGGAAACCCTATTTAAAGAGGAAATAAAACCCAGAAAAGGATGCCTGTTTGTGCCAAGATTTCAGACCTAGGCGGTGGCTCCGACAACAGCCGAAGTTTTATTGATCACGCTGCGCCGTGGCGAGTTCTTCGGCGTCGGGCGTCCGTTCCGGTCATCGGCCCGGCACCCGTGCCTACGAATTAGCCCGTGCCTCGCAAGCGCGTATCAATTTGGTATCAGAGCCACCCGGCCCTGGCACCATGTCCACCACGACGATGGAGGAGCGGCTCGCTGCGTTGGAAGAAGATAACAAGGAGGTGAAGCGCATCCTGGCGGAAGTTCTCCAGCACGTCAAGGAGAAGGGGGCGGCAGAGGCGTTGGCCCCAAACCCGGATGAACCGCGTGGACATCTGGGCGGAGAAGAGAAGCGGCGGCAGGAGTCGGAAGGATCATGGCGCGGCGGACAAAGGGGGCTCAACTTCCCTGCGCCTCGCCGGGAAAACGATGGACCACGAAGGCGGCAAGGAAGAGAGGATGATGATGACCGGCGATGGACTCCTCGACCCCCGCGGTTCGACCTGATGGAGTACGACGGGAAGGAAGATCCGTTGAGCTGGTTACGGCAATGTGAACGTTTTTGCCGATTCCATCAGATTCCGATGGATGAGTGGGTTGGAGTGGCTGGAATTCATCTTCGAGGGGAAGCATTGGAGGTCTTGGACAATTGGCAGCAAGAAGAAACGTGGATCTGTTGGGATGATTTTCGTGAGACCTTCAGCCAGCGGTTCACTCGCCATGCCAGCATTGGACCCCTGGGCGACCTGGTAAACCTGAAACAGGGCAATAGCAGAGTGGATGATTATGCAAGGGAGTTCCAACGATTGCTAGCTCGCGCTCCCCGCATGAAGAGGTCAGACCAGATTGAAACCTTTACCGCCGGCTTGTCAGTCGCAGTAGCGGCGGATGTACGGCGGGAGAGACCCCGGGATTTGGCGGACGCAATTAGTTGTGCCCGAGAAGCGGAAGGAAGAAAGGATGCATGGATCTCTGAAGCGCTACAGAGTCTGTCGGTCTCTGGCCGCGCGAAGGCAACATTTGGGCGGGGCACTTTTTCAAGTGGGTCGCCTTCAGGAATAAATTCCGGGTCGTTCGGAGGAGTTGCCCGGAGTGGTGGAGGAACCGGCCAGTCGTCTTCTAGTGCTGCGGCTCGATTGAAGCGACACGATTGGTAACCCGCGGCATCTCGGGGAGCTCAAGATCGCCGCCAAGACGGCTCACTTTGGCGCAGATCAATTAGCAGAGCGAAGAGCTAAAGGCTTATGCTACAACTGTGACGAGGTTTATACCCGGGGCCACAAGTGCAAGCGCCTCTTCCATCTGGAAGTTTTAGAAGAAGAAGCTGACGAGGAACCAGAAGTAGAAGATATTGATGAGGGTGAGCCGTCCCTCTCCATGTTAGCGGTGCGTGGACCTAAGGGGGGCAGCACCATGCAGGTTGAGGTTGAAGTCAGAGGGCACCGTTTCCTCGCTCTGGTGGACAGCGGAAGCACACATAATTTCATCAGTGGATACGCAGCCGCCCTGGGTCAATGGCTACAACAACCGGCGACCGCTCAGCAAGTAAAGGTGGCGGATGGGGGCCGTCTCCCGTGTCTTGGCCGGATACTGAACGCTCGCTTTCGCATCCAAGGTTATGAATTTGTGGCTCCGTTCAGCATCATTCCCCTCGACGGGTTTGATGTCGTGCTGGGAATGGAGTGGCTTCGGTCCCTTGGGGTGGTCCAGTGGGATTTCCCGAACCTGACCATGGTCTTCGAACAAGGGCCGGATAAGCTGACAATCCGAGGCGCACCAGTGCAGCGAGCACGCCAGGATTTCACTCTGACCATGACAGCAAGCGCCGCATTGGAAGCTCTCTTGACAGAATATGCAGATGTCTTCAGGGAACCGCAAGGCCTCCCTCCTCAGCGGCATTGCGATCATGGCATATGCTTGGTGCAGGGTACCAATCCAGTGGTGGTGCGACCGTACCGCTATCCATATCGACAAAAAGACGAAATTGAGCGTCAATGTGCGGAGATGTTACGCCAAGGTATCATTCGTCCTAGTCATTCTCCATTCTCCTCCCCAGTTTTGTTGGTCCGTAAGGCTGATGGGTCTTGGAGGTTTTGTATTGATTATCGGGAATTAAACAACCATACTGTTAAGGATAAATTTCCGATACCGGTAGTCGAAGAATTATTGGATGAATTGAGAGGAGCAAGGTTCTTCACCAAATTGGACCTGCGCTCCGGATACCACCAGGTTCGGATGAGGGAAGAAGACATACCAAAGACGGCATTCCGGACACATCAGGGTCATTACGAATTTCTCGTAATGCCGTTCGGCCTCACCAATGCCCCTTCCACTTTTCAAGCTCTTATGAATGGGGTACTCCAGGATTTCCTGCGGAAGTTTGTCTTGGTATTCTTCGACGACATTCTCATTTATAGCCATTCCGAGGAAGATCATTGCGCGCATGTGCGCCAAGTGCTGGACCGGCTCCAACAGCACCAACTGTATTTGAAGCATTCCAAATGTGTTTTCGCCCAGGAACGGGTTGGATATTTAGGGCACATCATTTCCTTTAATGGCGTCGCTCCTGATCCCGCAAAACTCCAGGCGGTCACAGATTGGCCTTCGCCAACGTCCGTTTCGGCACTGCGTGGATTTCTGGGTCTCACAGGCTACTACCGCTGTTACATCCGTCATTATGCCACCATTGCCGAACCACTCACGTCCCTCTTGAAGAAAGGCAGTTTCCATTGGTCGGCTGCAGCCACAGATGCTTTTCTGCGCTTGAAAACAGCCCTTACATCAGCTCCGGTGCTCCAAATGCCTGATTTTACGGTGCCTTTTGTGGTTGAGTGTGATGCTTCCGGCACCGGCATTGGCGCAGTTTTGCAACAGGATGGCCATCCCATAGCTTATTTCAGCCGGAAATTGGCGGTCCGACACCGGAAGCTAGCAGCGTATGAACGTGAGCTTATTGGTTTATCCAAAGCAGTACGGCACTGGCGTCCATATCTTTGGGGTCAGACTTTTGTGGTCCGCACCGACCACGGCAGCCTGAAATACTTGCTCGATCAAGCTCTCGTCACTCCCCCCCAACAACATTGGTTGAGCAAGCTGATGGACTTTGATTTCAGGGTTGAATACAAGCCGGGACGGGCGAATCTGGTGGCGGACGCTCTGTCTCGGATGGAGGACACTGAGCTTGAGTGCTCTGCTATGTCCACTACGGTGGAGCTCACGCGCGACCAGTGGTTCCAGGCGTTACGCTCACACCCCGAGGTCCAACACCGGTGTGCCCAGATCGCTGCTTCTGCTGTTTCGGCTGAACAGAACTGCCAGGCGCCAACTCAGTGGACGGTCCGGGACGGGTTGTTGTACAAACAGGGCCGTTTGTATGTGCCGGCAAACTCAGCCCTGGTGGATGCAATTATCTCCTCCATTCACGACCTCACCCACGAAGGAGTCCTCAAGACATTCCAGCGCCTCCGCACCGAGTACTACTGGGAACACCAACGCCGCACGGTGGAAGACTTCATAGCACGCTGCGTGGTCTGTCAGCGCTGCAAAACAAGCTCCATGTCTCCAGCCGGCCTGCTACAGCCGCTGCCGATTCCACAGCAAGTCTGGGCTGACATCTCCATGGATTTCGTTACGGCGCTCCCCAAGTCTCAGGGTCACACTGCTATCATGGTGGTAGTTGACCGTCTATCAAAATATGCACACTTCATCGCCCTTCGTCGCCCTGCGACGGCTGCTGGGGTAGCCACCATTTTCTTTGACCAGGTGGTCCGTTTGCATGGCATCCCGGAGTCCATCGTCTCCGACCGTGACCCAGTCTTCCTCAGCGCTCTCTGGCAAGACCTTCTGAAACGGAGTGGCACTTCCCTTCGCTTTTCCACGGCATATCACCCTCAGACGGACGGCCAGACGGAGGTGGTCAACCGGATCGTTGAAATGTACTTGCGGTGTTTGGCGGCCGATAACCCGTCAACATGGGCCAGGTGGCTCCCATGGGCTGAATTTTGCTACAACACCTCTTTTCATTCCGCCCATCGGGTGACTCCATTCGAACTGGTTTACGGCCGCCGACCCCCGCCATTGCTGCCTTATCAGCAAGGATCGACAGTCATTGCAGCTATTGACTGTCAGTTATTGGAGCGGGACACTATTCTGGCCCAGGCCAAGGAACACCTCGTCCGCGCTCAAAACCGCATGAAGCAACGGTATGATTCTCACCACCGCGAGCTGGAGTTCTCTGTTGGCTCGTGGGTTTGGCTTCGACTTCAGCAGCATCGACACTTGTCTCTCCGCTCGGGCGCAACACACAAGTTGGATGCACGCTTCTTCGGTCCTTACCAAGTGCTGGATCGAATAGGTCCTGTGGCCTACCGACTTGCTTTACCACCAGAGGCGCGACTTCACAATGTCTTTCATGTCTCCCTCCTCAAAGCATTCAAGGGGGAACCACCGGTTTCCATTCCACCGCTGCCTGCCGAGGTGACGCCAGCTCCAGCCAACCATGCACCAGAGCCTCAGCAGCATCTGGCACAACGCTTCACCGAAGGCAAACGACAAGTACTGGTTCATTGGAAGGGCGAACCACAGGATGAGGCTACGTGGATGGACGCGCTGGTCCTGCGCCGCTCTTACCCTCATCTCGAGCTTGAGGGCAAGCTCGTTCTCCAGGGAGGGAGAAATGTTACGGCCGCCGATCGGGTTTACTACCGGCGGCGCAGAATAAGGAAGAGCTCGCCGATTCAAATAGATGGCGATAATTTAAGTATTGGCTAAGTTGTTAGTTAGTTGCTTCATTTACTTTATCTTATTAGCTTGATTATTCTGTTGCTTTATTATATGGAGTTGTTACTTAGTTAGAGTCCAGCCGATGGGCGCAAGAAATAAGGAAAGTAAGGATTCTGTTAGTTGGAGGAAACCCTATTTAAAGAGGAAATAAAACCGAAAAAGGATGCTGTTTGTGCCAAGATTTCAGACCTAGGCGGTGGCTCGAAACAACAGAAGTTTTATTGATCACGCTGCGCCGTGGCGAGTTCTTCGGCGTCGGGCGTCCGTTCCGGTCATCGGCCCGGCACCCGTGCCTACGAATTAGCCCGTGCCTCGCAAGCGCGTATCACACACACACAACATAAAGACGTCAGTCTCTCAGGACTCTCATTTTAGAACTCCTCCGACATATTGCAGGCCCAAGCCACGCAGGATGCAATACAGATAATGCAACTACTGAGGAAGATAACAAGCTTTAACAAAAGAATTGTTCTTGCCATAGTCTTCATCAATATGATCATAGTAATGTAGTTACCTTCGGTTTTCAGAAGTGTGTGGAATATTTTCATCAGACGAGGATGGATTTGCGAAAAGCGCGCTCAAAGCAGAGAATACAGGACTACCAGGATGGTTGCCTCTATTATGGTTAGTACTTTCTACATCACTACTACTTGTAGCAGCATTATCTTCATCATTGTTCACTGTCCCAACACCACTGGCTAATTCACATGGGTTTTTTTACTCCAAAGTAGGCAACTGAAATCGACAGATTGGGCAAGAACTGTGGAGATCCAGCCATGGAAGGATGCAATGGGAATGAAACATATGTTGACAGGGCATCTCCTTTGCTTCCGTCCCCATTTCAAAATCCTCAAGACAGACTGAACATCCCAATACTTCCCGAATGTTCACAGTTGGCAATGCTTCTACTGCTTCCTTGTTGGCAGGTGGTGTGCCAGAACGATTCAGGTCGCTCTCTGCCAAACGCTGCAAAAGAAGATCTAAGCCAGGACCAAGAAAGTTGTCCCCAAGTGAAACACCAGAACTTGTGTTGCTTGAGTCCTCTTGGTTGTCATCAAGTCCAAATGTTCCTTGGAGAATAATGGCCTCATTGTTGGAGTTGATCAGCATTAAGCTTTCTGTCCTCTCTCTCCCGTGATCTCTCTCCCTCTCCCTCAGCCTCCCCCTTTCCCTCCACCTCTCCCTCTCTCTGTCTCTGCCAACGTCATCCAAGCCCCTTGAGTCATCACGAAGGTTCTGGAGCAGCCTAACAAGGGATGAGTCCCTCCTTCGCCTACTAATCAAGACAACATCATCGTCATCCTCATCCTCATGGTCTGAATCATCATCGTCATCCTCCTCCTCGTCATCCATGATCTCCCTCCGGAGCCTTGATAGCCGCGACGAGCCTCCCATCATCCCAAGCAGCAGCGGTGCCCAAAGCGAGAGGGATCCATCAGACCTCAAGTTTGTCGCTGGTTCAAAGCCCGCAGACCCCATTTCTTCCACAAACCCACCATCACAGTCTGGGCACTTCATCTCTGGTTGCACAGGCTCGATCGCTTCCTCACAGCTATGGCACCAGTACCTCACTTCCTGACCTTCTTCCATCTTGTAACTTTGCTAGCACTTTTCTCTTCCCCACTCTACTGTGTCTTGCAGTCCTAATTCACGGCTGAAATACTTATAGCACACCAGGAATAATCCAAAGAACTACAGGGTCAACAAGATGTCTTCCTTCAGCAGCACAATAAAGCTATCCTTGGCACCCTGAAACAACTTTTCCCATGAGCATCTCCATTTAATTCGTACCAACACGCAAAAGGTACTAGATCTAACAAATAAAGGAAAGCCAGTTCCTAGTAGTGTGATCCATCCAGAACTAGCAGGAAAGGCAGGATATTTCTCGGAAAGTTTCTACAGTGGCATCTGCAAATAAAGCACATATGCCTTCATTCAACAGCAAGAAATCGAGCCAAGAATCACAGACGAAGGCGGGCCTCGATGAAACCGGGGGTTCCTGCCTCTCGATCCAAAAAAGCAAAACCTAGCCAATTGCATCAAGACTGCTACTCTAGCACTAGATATCTGTACCAAAACAAACCTGCGCACGCAAGAACCTGCAATCTAGAACATCTCACGCATACCGCAGAAGGGAAAAGGTAATAAAGGATCAAATGGATCGACGATTCGAATCAGGCCATGATTCTGCTGCGCTGAGGGCTAGTGCGGCAAGTGGCGGGTGCAGGGGAAAGGGGAAAAGTGAGTCGTGCAGAAGGCAAACCTGGCAATCGGATAAATTCGGGTTTTTTGTTTCGGATTTTTTTTTATTTAAAAATATTTTGATTTTTAGGAATTGTTAACCGAACCAAACAAATTTAAAAATTAAACTGAATTATCGGTTAGCCAAATTTTCTGAACCAGCACTCCTCCAGCACACTACACACATCAAAATGCATTCAATACCATTATATCACAAAATACATTGTCCATTATGTACATATTTTAAGGACTTTACAGTTTCTCTCTACCATTTTCACTTAAATAAAAGCATAGAACACTAGGCCTCTTTTGTCTTTTCAATTTTCAGAACACTAGGCCTCTTCTCCCTAGAAGGCACAAATTTAAGCCCAGGTCATTCTAAAAGATAGGAATGTGATTTTCTTGCAATGATAGACTAGCAGTAGTTACAACAAGCTCATGACAATAATTGGTTTTATATACTAATTTGGAATATTAAAAGTTACGAAGTTCCATTTCTTAACAGAAAATGTCTTTTGTAATTAGCTTGTTCCTATGCATTGAATTCCATTTCTTAACAGAAAATGATATACTAGCAATGTAGGTATTAAGATTTGATGCTCACATCTGAAATTTTATGAGGTGGTCAGATCTACCTTACAAACCAGTCGAAGGATTGGAGGAAGCGTAGAGTAGCCAGATTGTCAGAGGGAGTTCAGGAGGGAGCCCGCACGTGGGGATGGCATCGATGTGGCAGTGCTTGCCTGCTTGGGGACAGACGACGAGGGGAGCAGATCTGATATCAGCTCGAAATGGCACCGTGGGAGGAGGCGTCGACTTGCCGAGGAGGCGACACCGAGGGAGGAGGAGGCGCCAAGGGTTGAGGGGTGAATGGCCGAATGGATTGAGGCCGATTCGATCTAGTGCTAGAGTATGGGGATTTTTGTGCGGTTGTAGCTGTCTGGTGTTTGCTTGATGCGGTATTTGCGGTGAATCGGGGATCCCCTCGTGACCTATTTGAGGGTTTAGTTTTTTCGATTTCAAAGATTAAAAAACCAATCCGAGTACCAAAAACCGAATAGAGTCGAAATACAGTTTCGGATAAATAATACCTAGCCCTAGAAAGGTCACAGATTGTGAAGTTGAGTTAGGGCCTGTTTGGTAGAGCTCCCTCTGATTCTGATTCTCTGTTAGAAGTTATTCTCTGAGAGAAGTGATTCTGTCGCTGAAAGTGATTCTCTAACGAATCCATAGGATAAACTCTATGGAGAAACTGACTCTTTGTTGGGAGTGAATCAGAGAAGCGACTTTTTTCACTCGGCTCCTAGTTCATTTTGGAGAATCACTTCACGGAATCACCCCGAGCGATTCTCGAAAATCATTTGTTTGAGCTTCACAGATTCACTCCAGAAGGCGGAGCAGAGCTCTGCCAAACAGGGCCTTAATTTAGGGCTTGTTGTATGTGGGGTACTTACACATTCGACCTAGGTAAAAATAATTTAGTGGATTGGAGACCTTTGGACTCCAGTGAATAAATCAGCATCAGACTTCTATAGTTCCATCCACTTGTCCAAAGCAACCGTCCATTTTGGATCTCAATATGAGTAAAATTTATTTATAAAGATGTTCCTATTGGAAATGTGATGTGCAAGCAATAGACAAGTTGGTGCTAGCCCAATTGACAAGTTGGTGCTAGCCCACTTTCTTATTGTTTCTTTTTATGATTGATTTCAAGTGGTGAGGCTTTTTTTTTAAAAAAAAATATGCTTATGAATTATTCCAAATATTTTGGTTGACTAAATGAGAAAAATTGATTGACATGTGGATGGACTTCGCAGTTGAAGTCCTTTTAACAATTTTTCCAGTAACCTTATAACCTCTTGCAAAAGCACTAACGCTATGCGTTTGTTCAGAGAAATAGTTTTAAACTTTTATTGACGATAAGTTAAATATGATTTTTCAAATGATTGAAGAAATGCTGGCCAATACGTGTAAAGCTATCAATCGATTATTTTGAAATATATCTCGCGGCCGTTGAAGCTTAGGTCACCATTACTTTTGTTTACTTCAGCTTGACACGTGGACGTCATGAACTACAAAATCAAAAAATATTCAGCGTATGGGACACTTCATCGTCCGCTAAAATGTGGCCTCTTCTTCCAGAAATGTGCCAATTAATTAATCATTTTAAATAATTAATCATTGCAATTAATGTTTTTTCTTAATTAAATTATCTCTATTAATTCTAATTAGGAGTTGGTGATGGTATGTCCATTCTCCACCCTCACCCCGACACGTGTGCGCACCTGTGTGGCTGAGTGAGAAGCGGACAGTGGCCATCTCAGTAAATTGGATTAAATCATCTCGTTGAGGGAGGTAAATGAATATGCATGACTCATTTATTGTTTTCTTTTCTCATATTGATATAGCATTCGAATCAGCGGCGATTGCTCCCGGTGCTTTTCGGATTGGATTAGAGACTATGGAAGCTAAGTGTGTCTTATATACGGTGTTAGTTACTATTTTTCAAAAATTAAAATAAACAACTCTAAAAGAAAACTAAAAACTTAATTTTTGTAAAAATGATTTTTGAGGAAAGGTGATCATTAGATGGACTTAGATTGGATTGAGTGAAAATTCATCTATTGCATTTTTGCTAATAATACTTGCTGAGTACTCCTGTACTCACTTTTGCTTAAATCTAAAATTCATCTATTACATTTTGCTAATAATACTTACCACGTACTCCTGTACTCACTCTTACTTAAATCCCCTTTTACTTATAAGGTGAGTCCTGTGGATTCACTTACAAGGCGTGAGGTGAGGATTGTACGTAGGATCAAGACTTACAAGACAACTACTACTACTACTATCAGGAGGACTAGGGGGTTTAGTAGACCGTGTCTCCGTTTTGGCCGTAATATATTTTTGTTGTAATTGGATCGAATGCATAATTAATGAAATGGACATGTAGTCTTGCGCGGCTCAATGAATTGTAATAAAGTTTCCATTTCAGTCTTTAATTATTTTTTTGTTACAATACTGTGAATACGGTATAATAACTGATAAGTGTCCGGTTGCTCGATATTTTGTTAGCGACTATGCCGAGATTCGCGTAATTAACTTGGTGTAATGGCAATGATATTGTCGTTACTCCGAGCTAATTATGCGAGTCGCCACAACAGTACAATAGTCCCTCTCGCAACACAATACTCCCCGGGCCAGTTGGTCAGCAGCATAATACTCAGCATGGTAGTCGACTTTTCGCTTGCTCGGTCGCTCGCACAATTGCTTAGTCCTCTCCCTACCAAAGACTCCCTATCTCTAGGGGTGAAAACGGATCGGATACAGTCGGATATTGTTGTTCCCGTATCCTAACCCATATTTTTTTCCGGATTCGGAATCGGATACGGTAAGACCGAATACTGGATACTGAATTTGGATATTTGAGTTTTGGATACTGATGCTTGTCATGCGAATACATACCGGATTCGGTTCGAAAATGAATAATACAAACGGATACATACTTGTTGAAACATTCGACTAACAATAAATTCATATATATTACATAAGTTTGACAACTCACACAACACAAGTTTAACAAGGGTATGAAATTTATACACAAAATTCGACAATCACTAGCAAATTCATACAAAAAGTTCATACACAAATTCGACAATCGACAAGCCACAAGTTTAATATAATTAACATTTCATACTTCTACATAAATCCATACGACCATAATAAGTTCGATATGCCGTACCATCAGTCATCATCACTAGCAATTTCTTCTTCCTACAATACATGTATACATAATACGAATGCCACGTATTTTTTGCATTCGGATATCCGGTTGGATAGTATCCGGTTACCGTATATCGAAGCTATTCGGTCGGATTTCACGACTCAGATACCGCCATCAGATCCCAGAGCAACTATCCCAGATCGTATCCATATCCCACGGATCGATTTTTCCCTTGGATACGGTTTTCATCGGGTTCGGTACCGGATCGGTCGGGATTAACCCGTACCATTTTCACCCCTACCTATCTCCCAGTCGGCTAGTCCTATATCTCCCTCTGTTCCTTAGTAGTGACCCGTGTCCCCAGCCTCTCCTGTCTCTAGCCCTCTACGATAGCGCCCTAGGTAGCTAGGCCCCCCTCCCCTCGGTGGTTCAGTGACACCCTAGGCCCCTCTCCCCTCGGCGGCTTCGTTTCTCTTGTTTGCCATCGGACCGCTAGCCTGTTAGGTGTGCACAAGCACTCTCTGTCCCGACTTCCCCTCGTCAAGATGCGTTGCAGCCCGTGCAGATGTGTAATCTTGATTCTATACTTTAGTTTGATTGTATTTGGATATGTGGATTAGGGAATTTAGGAGACATGAGTTGGATATTTGGATGTTACTTGGTAGGCACAGTCGAGCCTCGTAGGCTTGGGCAAATGCCCACTTCTTCTTTCTTCCCCTGTTTCTTCTTCCACACCGAGTCAATGGCCGTTGAGCGAGGGGCGTTGCCGATGTTTGGCGGGATGGGGTGCACCAACACAGAGAGTAGGCACCAACCTGATGGAGCCCTCTGTTGGATTCGACCATGTAGATACGCACACCGAGAATGTCTATTGCGACAACAAGCATGTTGGACCAGTGGATCTAATATTTCAAGCCACCGGACCGAATCAAATGGTTTCAACGGTAATTCAACCTTGAAGGGGGCATTATTTTAGATAAAATCGACAAACTTAAAAGATCAAGCAAGATCTTGTAAGTTTAAAAAAATATTGTAAATTTGAACGTAAGATACAATGAAGAAATGCAGTGATGCACATAGCCAGCTTGGCCCGAACCACATAGATTTCAGCCCGAAACGGGTGCTAGTGACGCATGCTGGAAATTACAGCCCGTTGGGAAGCCATAGAGGCCGAAGCAAAACGCATCGACATCTGTGCAGCCGTCGCGTTTTGTGAACCAATGTAGGCCTCTACCTGACCAGCCTAGTCCATAACAGCCCAGCTGGCCGCGCATCCACCAGTGCACGGCGATCCAGGCGTTGGATTCTGCGAGACAGCGCAGCGAGCGATGGCAGCCGTTGGATCAGGCTCGGTCCATCGTCTATCCCCTCCACTTGTATATCCCTCCCCTCCCCGAGCTCTACGGCCCTCTGTCCTTTCCATTCCTTCTCCCCCCTGTTTTTTTTTCGCTTCCCCCTCCCCAATCCAAACCCAAACTCAAAACCCTCGCAAAACCCACCACAGCCATTCCCAATCCCGCCTCCTCCTCATCCAATGTCGCAGTAGTTTCGCCGCCGCTTCCTCCTCCTCCGATGGCCCTCTCCGCTGCGCTCCGCCTCCCGCTCCCGCGCCTCCTCCTCGCCCCCTCCGCCTCCCTCCTCGGCGCCGCCTCCCGCCGCCGCGCCGCCGCCGGCATCTCCGCCCCCGTCATCCGCTTCCTCTCCTCCGTCTCCTCGGACCCCTCGCGTTCCGTGCATCCCCTCCGCGCGCGCCGCGGCGACCGCGACGATGAGCGCGCGGCGGCGGCCGCCACCGGCGGGGGCGGAGAGGGAGTGGCGGTTACGGAGCGGGTGGTGCCTGTGGAGCTCCACAAGGAGGCCACGGAGGCGTACATGGCCTACGCCATGTCGGTGCTCCTTGGCCGCGCGCTCCCCGACGTTCGCGACGGGCTCAAGCCCGTCCACCGCAGGATACTGTGAGGAGCTCTCTCTCCCCTTCTCCCCTCCTCGTTTACCCCAACTGCTTAGTATGCGGCTTGGCGTGTTGGGTTAAGAGCTCTATGAGATTTATGTCTCCAAAGTATTGTTTTTTTCTGGTTGATTGGGTGTGCTTCAGTTTGCATGGAAGGTAGGCTGATGTTGATTGGGTTTAAAGCTGAGTCGTTTATTGAACTCTATTAACAATTGTGTCGTATTTGGATCGCATCGAGTCGAGCCTGTTCACCTTGGCCATCCAGTTAATTCATGCTACTTTGTAATAGCTTGGTGTAAGTTTTCTGGACAGTCTGGTTTCGCCACATGCTTGGTAGGAAGTAAGTAGGAACTACTTATTGTTAACGAGAAATGGTTAGAGTTGCACAACCCAAAATTGCATTGTTTTTGTTGTAAGAATGGAAAAGTTCCAACTCATTTGGTTTCAGCAAAAAGGATAGGTAATTTGCTGGTTTTTTTCACTTCAATCATAGTTGGATTGATGTGGAGGATCTTCATTGCCGACCGTAGTTAGGCATGGATTTATCTGCACCTCTTTGTAAGAGTTGCCTTGATGGCCATTGTGGCACTACTAGTTGGTCTAGTAAGTCAGCAGTCTGCACTTCAGCATACTTCGAGTGAAGAAATAATCTAATGTGTAGTAGACCACTCTTATGTGTTCAGCAGCAATTGACTGGCCTTCGACCAGTTTGTGGAATAACTTTGTATGATGTGGCTGTTTTGTAGAACTGCCCCTTCCCATTGAAACATATAGCAGCAGCTATGCTGGGAATTTGTTTCTTGAGCTAATCCCCAGTCCAAACTGTCTCAGGTCTATGTAATGTTTGAATCTCTTATTCTGATCTGCATCTTAAGATGCTTATTGTGTTGAGAACTCCAAAGTTCCTTTCTGAAGAAATTTTGGAGGCACATATGGCTAGTGCTTTACTACTTCTACATTTTACTGATTAGTTTCATTTTAATCTTTTTATTGGCCTTGCTCCATTCCATTTGGGTGAATTTCTTTTTTTCCCTCTGCAGCTATGCTATGCATGAGATGGGTCTTGCATCCCGTAGGCCATTCAGAAAATGTGCAAGAGTTGTTGGTGAGGTACGCAAGTAGCAACTTCTTATATTCATTGCTCATTGTGGGAGATTTTATGCTTATAATATGATTTTTGTTTCTGTTGTGCCATGTTGTTAGCTTGATTTTACTCCCCTGCCAATGTACATAAGAATTTGTTTGGTATGAATAATATGCACATTTTTTAGGCTTTTGTACCAATTAGAAATTTGGTGGAGGTGTGGGAACCAGGATTGGAAAATTTTTTTGGTGTGTGTTGGGGGGGGGGGGGGAGGGACGTGGATTCGCTGCCGACAGTCCTATTGCAGCTGCACAAAGGGTTAAAAAAAAAATCAACCTTCCGAATCGACTAACATTAAAAAAGGAGGCAGATTATAATGTATATCAGCCTACCAACTTGACATGGTTATAATGTTTATTTGGCTAGTGGCATGTCGCAAATCAAATTAGCAAAAAATGACATCTGTGGTTTGATAATTCCACAGGGTAGCATTGCCTTTGTGACACAGCACCAACTAGCTCTATGGCTTTGGTTTGTGTTGCTAAACAACAATCCAAAGCTGTTCGCAGGAGGGTGTTGTTTTATCACTAGGAGAGAAGAAACAAGACAAGGAAGCCGAGAGGGAGGAGAGGGTTGCCGGCTGTTGGTGGAAAAATACATGTTAGTGTGTGCACTTTGGGGCGTGTTAGTGCTGCACATGGACACATAAACCGGCGGCCGGATGCAAGGTCTGGTGCAGTGCGCGAGATGTGTGGGCCATGGATCGAACATGTAGAATGTGGTCCAGTACATGAGAAGGAAGGAGAGTGTTCTGCATGCGTGCGTGCTAAGAAAAGGAAACATTGGTTGCTTCATGCATCAAAACAGAAAGGAAGAAAAGAAGAGAGGACGCATGGTTTGTGCATGGGAGACTTTCGGAGACGTGTGTCGTGTGGAGGGCAACCGCTACTGTGTGGGTTGCATGAGGCCAAGCGTTGCATGCAGTCGGGTGTGTCGCGTGCGTTTGTGTGGTGCGGCCAGAAAGAGATCTGCGTGAGCGAGAATTGGGAAAGATGGCAGGAATAGGAAAGCTTGGAACACATATCTACGTGGAATTCATTGCCATACCAATCAGCATATGAATCTGATTGATTCCAGATTTAATTTGTTTCCTTTAGTCCAAATCAAAGTCCTGATTAGTTACGTTAAGTGTTTAGTTTCGGTTCCTTTGCTTGCTTAGAATTCGAGTGATCTGCATATCATGCTTTCCTTTTATATTAGTCCATGCTGTAAACGTGTACAATAGAAGTACATGAAGTCTAGTCAATTAGGAAAGAGTTGGGAGTCAAGTCCATGTGGTTCAGTCCTGTGTGTGTTTAGCCCATATAAAGGGTAGGCCAGTGGCCATATAAAGGGTAGGCCAGTGGCCATGTAAAGGGGAGATTAGTTTTGTTTTTTGAGTCAATAAACTCCAGAAAAATCACCTTCTTGGCGGCAATATCACGTGCTACGATTTTGTGATTTCTCGATCGAGGGAATTATTTGGGTGCGCAGGTTCTAGCTGCTGTGCTAGTTCGTTTGCCGGATTACTTGATCCTACTACTTTTGTTCATGTGTTGTGGTATATGCTGGCGAAGGTGCTACTGCTCTTGGTGATATTGGCACACACGGTTGAGGGTGTTGGAATCTAGGGTTGCTGCATGAGAATCAAGGAGGGAAGCTGTTGTTTGACGTTCTTACCATGAAAAATCCAAACTCGCGTTGTGCCGTATCACTTTGCCTCTTTTGATAAATGAAAACATCTTCCAACATTGGTTGACTTTCAGTTCTGGAGATATATGTAGGCATATCTATGCATTGTTGAACAATATTGTTACTTTGCATGCTATTTTTTGTTAACTATTCATAATTCTTGCAGGTACTAGGTAAGTTTCATCCTCATGGAGATTCAGCCGTTTATGAAAGCTTAGTGCGAATGGCTCAGGTAACATTCTGTGGAATGTGGATGCTATTTTGTTTGTGTGTTATTATATTCTTGTGTTTACTTCAGCGACATGACATCTATCAAGGTCTAAGCTAAAAAGAAAGGACATCGGTCAGTTTGGGCCTGCCCAATTAGCAGACACCGATTGATCCTCATTTAAACTTGGGCACCCGTAGTATATGGCGATTTTTCATGACTTTGAGCCAATCTTAGAGGGTGTTTGGACGAGGGAGATTTCTTTGGGAAATTTTGGGATTTAGTCCTAAGGATTCAAATCCAAATCCCCCATATTCAAACAGACCCTTTGTGATTAGGCCGTGCTCACCCTATCAGTTTTTATGAAAAATAACAAACCAGTTTAGTTCGTGTTAGGCAGATGCTTGGATATTGCAAATTGCACTTCGAAGTAGCCTTTATTTTCTTGTTAATCATTATGTATTTAGAATTTACTGTGTCATATCTCAGCTCTCCACATGTTTGTTGGAACTCAGCTCTACTCAAGATCATTGTGGGGAGTTCCTACTTTGGTTTTCTCTATTTCAGCCTGCTGTCAACTATGTCAGATTTGCACACTTTATTGTAAACTGTAGAGCTTTTTCTGATGCAATCTTGCAGGACTTTTCAATGAGGTACCCACTTGTTCAAGGACATGGAAACTTTGGCTCAATAGATGCCGACCCCCCTGCTGCAATGAGATACACAGAGTGCCGCTTGGATGTAGGTTTTGGTTCATTTAAATTTTGTTGAGTGAGCTAACATTCAATTGTTTATCTTGCCTTAGGTTCCACTTTCTTATTTTTTTTTATCTTTAGGCTCGCCTTTTGGAATCAGTTTCTTGTCGTCCTTTCGTAGGCAGTAAGCATTGATGGTTAGACGTCAGCCTGTGTGGTCAACACTATAGGTCCACTTTTTGAAACTGCGAGTTGACCATTTTTAATTCACTGCTCTAAAGTTTTGTTTATATAACTTCTTTCCTGTTTCTTTACCTTTTTACAATATGGAAATATCTTTTAACCCTTCTTTATTACTAATTGTATCTTGTGCGGTTTCCTTAAAAACCATTGTTTGTTGATATATTTTTTTTCATTTTTTGTCGATGTTACCACCTTTTTTTTTTTTTTTTTTTTGGGCGAGGAGTCCATGCTATAACTTAAGCTAATTGCTAAGAAATTATCTGTGGTATTTTGTTTCCTTGGTTTTATTTTTTCCCTTTCATCCTTACAGAATATTTGGATACCACTTTGTGTGAGATTTTTCTTCAAGAAAGGGCGATCATATGTTTAGTCATTGAACTTTGAGGCTTGGTCCATTTAAGCCTCAATTTTTTTGTAAGGAACCAATTAATCCTTCACCGTGCGATTTTTACAAGACAAAAAGAATGCTTGCAGCTTGCTAAGCACAGCTCGTATGCTATGGTGCTTTGGGTGTATGCTTAACAAAATATAGTTGTGCATTGTGGATTAAGTGCGATATTTAATAAAGTAACATTGACATATTGGCATGTAGATTTAGCGAGAAAAGATGCACTCTGTTATCTTCTAATTTTTAATATGTTTAAGTTAAATCTACATGCAAAGGTTGAACGATATATATCTATTATATTTGACTTGTCCTCTGTGGCGACCCGCATAATTAGCCCTGGGTAACGACAATCACATTGCCATTACACTTGAGTTAATTACGTAAATCCCGGTATAGTAGCTAACAAAATATCGAGCACCACGATACTTTGTTAGTTACTATACCGTATTCAGAATATTGCAGCAGAACAATAATTAGAGATTGAAACTAGAACTCTTTATTACATTCAATTAAGCCATGCAGGGCTACATGCCCATTATTTTAATCTTACATGGGTTCGAAAATGCAGCAAAATACATATAACCACCTATTACCCTGATGGCCTACCATAGCGGGAATATGGCCTACTAGACCCTCTACTCCTAATAGTAGTAGTAGTAATCCTCCTCATGTGAGTTCGGATCCTGTGAATAGTCCTCACCATATGCCTTAGAGAAGTGTCCATAGGATTCACCTTCTAAGCAAGGAGGGATTGAGTGAGTACATCAGGACTAAGCAAGCATTAATAACAAAATGCAATAAATGATTTCCTCACCCAATCTAATCCAATCCAAATCCAACTAGCAATCACCTTCTCTCGAAATCCATTTTTACTGAAATTAAGTTTTAGTTTTCTTTAAGGGTTGTTGATTTTAATTTTTAGAAATCAGCCACTAACATTGTATATGAGACAGACTTAGCTTCCGTAGTCTCTAATCCAAGAGACTGGCATGAATTCATGATTTACCCTGCACAGGTTTGTACTACTTTACCCATAGTGACACCAACATGTGATGCCCTAGAACGTTTATCACTACTTTAGTATTAGATCCCAACCCTGCACTCGAGTTAGGGATGTTATGAAACTGTGCCGAAGACAAAGCAACAATATCACCAGTAAGATGCACCTCCATACTAGCAACCAAAATAGTAGAGGCACGAGCATCTTCATCAATCCATGTCTTGTGAGCAGTAAACTGAGTCTGAAAAGACTCCACAACATCAGCATAATCATCAGAGGCCTTCTGGCGAGCAGCATCATCGGCCTCCTTAGGAATAACAGGCATGGCAGGGGGAGCAGGACGAGGTGGTCATGATAGTTCATCGGTAAGAAACTCCCACAAGCGCTAACCACGCATGTGAAGACGCATATGAAGAACCCAGTTTCGATAATTGAGACCATCGAAGATAACTGGACAGCGAGGAACAAAAACAACCCCTGAAGGAAAACCAGTAGACGATGACATTTTTTTTCCTGACCGAATCAAAAACAACTCAAAACCTAATCGGTTTAGAAGAGAAGGCCGAACCAGTAAAGAAGACCAAGGCAACGCACGGTGATTGTGAATCTGGAGGCGCGTCGTCTCCGGCGAGCAGGACCAGAGACACTGGCGCCGGCCAGCGGAGGCCGAAGAGAGCGGCGCGGATCGACAAGGCCGAGGCGGCTCTGCAATCCCCGGCCAGCCGGTGGTCAACGAGACGGCGCGATACTGCGGCACGTTGAGAAGGCACCGAAGAGACAACGCGAGCTGACCAAGGAGGCGCGGTGACGGAATCATGGCCGGCTTCGGGCAAGTCAGCGGACAGACACCGGAGAGCGGCGGCGCGGTGATCTCCTCCTCAAGCACATGGATGCGGGAGGAGTATAGCATCAGACAAGACCGACGGGCAAAACCAGCTGAAGGAGGAGTAGAGGCGACGAGAAAGCCACCGAAAAAATTGCGCAAGTGCAACGCTGGTGAGGAACCTAACCCTAAACCTTTGCTCTGATACCATGTTACGAATAGCACTTGTATTCAACATGAGGCTAATGAGCCAGTATATATACATGTACATGAGGATGTAGAAGGAAAGCCTATACAAGGCAACCCTCTACACAAGGCATTAGCAATCACTTATATTAGGTAACTAGGATATTGCCTAACAGGGGACACCTATCTCAGGCTGCCCCACAACCCGAAGATACAGTTATACTCTGGCTACTTCTCCGACAGTAACTCTACCCATGGCTTCAAATATATCACCACTAGTTGGTCCCACCCTTCGGGCCTACCGGCATATCTCAGAGGACACCTTAGAATTCTTACCCAATGTGAAGATTCTAATACTTTCATAGGACAACCTTTTCTGGCCGATTTCACACACCATGGTTGATACTGATTTAGGACTCATTACCCAAGTATTAGTTATTTTGACCTTATATTATAGTCTGTGTAGAGGACCTCACTAGCCACAACCTTTCTCATCGGTGCGCTCTACCAACCATATTAAACATACACCTACCATCCTATTAACTGAATGAACAAACCTACTACCAAATCCAATTATCAATCCATCAATCTATTTTTCAATCCACTCTTCCCAACCACATTCGATTTAATACTTTCATTTGTAAAATAAGCTTTCCCATGCAGTGATGATATAGATAAACATAGAAAGGCATTTGAAGACAATTAGTACAAATGTACAATCACGATCAAGGGTAGCTTGCCTGGTATATACTCTAAAGGTACGGCCTCGCTTGAATATTGGGTCTACTGGTTTGGTGGATTCAACTCGTCCTGAAAATCATAGTATATTAATCTACGGTAATTTATTTTGAATATGAGTTATGGCATCCCACCATACCAATAATTGCATTTTCATTTATATGAAGGGTGTTGGTTTCCATTTTTAGCCGTCATGCATTTTTAAGGTTATGCTTAACTGCTCATCTATTTAATTCAGCTATTTAACATCTTTTCGATTTTTAGACATACAACTAGCTAATTATTTAAACTAATCACAGATTGTGGCAATCTACCCGTTTTCTTAGTTTTTCCCTCCTTTCCTTTTCTCTTCTTTCCTTTTCTCTCATTTCTTTTCCTCTCTTCTCTCTTCCTTTCTTCCTACCTCTGTGTTCTGTGTTCTTTCCTACTCCTCTGCCTTTCTTTGGTCGAATACTCTCTCTGTCTCTTCCCCCTGTCTCTACTTCTCTCGGATGTTCACTCCTCACTCGGTCGAACTCGTCTCCTTTTCTTTTCTTCTACTCTCTGGCCGAGCCACTCGGCTCACTGCCTCTCCTCCCTCCCGCACTACTCCCTCTACTGCTGGTCTCCCTCCTGGCCAAACCCTCTCCTGCGCTACTCTCTGGCTGAACTCTAGCTCCCTCTTAGGATCTCCTCCCAGTTCTACTCTCTCTACTCTTTATGCTAACTCAATTTGGTTGCTGCTCTACTGTTTTTGCGATTTGATTTTTGGGGTTTTGGTGCTACTGGTTGCTAACTCTTTGAGGTGAGCTTGCTGGGGTTGGGGTGGAGGTGCCGATGGGGTAGCCAATCTCCTCCTTGGTTCGGCTGCTCCTGGTTCCTCCTTCTCGTTGCTCCTGGCTGGCTCCTCTTCTTGGCCTTCTCTTCTGGCTCCACCTTGCTCCGGTTCTTGTTCTTCGGTTGCTTGGTTTTGCCTTCGGTTCTTGCTCTTGGTTTGGCTCTGGAAGTGGAATGCCGGCTGTGCTCTCTGGTGTTTTGGTTTGGGAGATGAGGAATGGCAATGGGGATGCACTGGTTTCTTTGCTTGCTTGCTGGCAATGGGTGGTGAGCAATGGGGAATGGTCTTGCTATGCTTCTGCTTGTGCAAGGGGGGATGCGCTGGCTGTGTGGCTTTGCTCGGCTGGAAATGTGGGAAGGGGAGGTGAATGCTCTACTGGCTTGCTGTGCTCTCTCGGTTTTGATGAAATGATAAGAGGGGGTGCATTTACTGCTGCCTTACCCTTATCTTCTTACTGTGCTATATTTACCCTTTTACCCTTACTCTTTTACTGGCCACCAAAGGGCATACTAGTCATTCTATTTCATTTATGCATAAACATGATTATTCAACTTGGTTATTCATTACCTTGCTTGATTAGTTGCTTATGCATAATGTGATTCAGGTTTAATTGTTCATTGTTTATATGATTAACTGATTAATGATTTCATTAGTTGATTTGAATTTTAGGGGTCCTCACACCCTCTCATAATGTACACTCATGTTTCATTAAATGCGCAATTCAAAACATAAAATGTACAATTTATTGTACTAATGCACACCCTAAGCACCATAAGTTTTTTTGGAGGAAAAAAGAATTTTGTTTTTGAAGGAACTAACCACCGTAAGATTGTTCTTATTAAGCAGTATAGACCTCAAAGAAATGGACCTTGATAGATCAAAAGCTTTTTTTTTCCTAGTACCTGCTAGAATGGCTTTATTGTTCATTGATGTCAACTAAGAACACAACATGTGTAAAGGAAGGGCAGTGGGGATAGACAGCCAACTTATGTTTGATGTATCATCCAATGCTTTTCTGTATGTATGTGTGACATGTGGACATTAACTTCTTCTAAATGTTGGTAGTTAATCAATATTGTTTCCTGTTTCACCACAAAAGGCTTATGGATCATCTTATTATTTTGCAGCCATTGACAGAAGCCATGTTCCTGACCGATCTGGAGCTGAATACAGTATATCTTTGCGCTAAAGTTCTATTGTGTTTTTCTCTTTGTGTGTGTTTGTGGTTGTCAGTTGGTTGTTCCTTTTTCTTATCCATTTCATGCACTGTTTGCCATTGGACAGGTTGACTTCATCCCGAACTTTGATAATTCACAGAAAGAACCATCTCTATTGCCAGCCCGTGTTCCATCTCTATTGTTGAATGGATCTTCTGGAATTGCAGTATGAGTTCTGTTATGCTTTTAAGAATGAGTGTCTGTGTTGCTCATTTGGACATTTATTTATGCCAAAAATTGTGATACTCTGGTAGTAATTCTTTATAATGTGTTATTGTCTCAGGTTGGAATGGCAACAAATATTCCTCCTCATAATCTGGGGGAACTTGTTGATGTACTCTCTGTTATAATTCAAAACCCTGAAGCTACAGTAAGCATTCTATCATTGTCTCCTTTTGTTCTTTATCTGTTAATAACCTCATAGTCCATAGCATGATGAATCCATAAATATACACTTCTCAAGATCGCCGGTAGCAAGTCTAAGCACTCAGCTGATGCCTGATAGACCTCTAGCAGTAGAATTTACCAACAAATGTTCATATAATTTGAGGAAAAGGAACTTTATTTTGCATGGAGAATGATATGGTCATATTGCTTGCTTTTGATCATGATCAAAGCCTTGGAAGTAGAAATGAAATGCTCGTTGTCTCAACTGTTCTTTTGTTGCTCATCTCTGGTAGAAGACAGTGGGTGGTTGTGCCTGCCCAGTATAATTGCTTGTAGCAGGTTAGGTACTGGCCAATTGTAGGCCCTGCCATGTTGGAAAATTGGATTTTGCCTGGGAAACCTTCCCAATGGTTGACCTTAGTAGCTGAATGTTGGAATAGCTCCTTACATCAAACTGAAATGTATGACATTATACATTCACACCCATGAGCTTTAGATGCAATGGTAGTTTATTGTTAAATAGCTGCTAGTCCTAATTTTTGAGCAGAACAACAATCTCTTGGTGTAGTTTGAGAGTTTAAGACGACTCTTTAGTATCTAGGTGGCTAGGTCATACAGTATATGATTAGAACCTATAAGTGAGCTCTTCCAGTTTAACAAGTTTACTGAAATAAGGTCAACATTTGTCACTATAAATTAAGAGAAGTATAAGTGGCTCCAATGTTTGATTGTTTTTTCAAATTATGCTATGCTCAATAATTTTCTGATTTCGGTGCATCACTTAAGTTATATCTGTTCAATCTTAGTGTTTGACGCCTGCATTGTTTGAAATGGCAAAAACTAATGACATTGGCGTAGTCATGGTAGGATAAATTCTTGGATTCACAGGAGTGGATTGTTGCTCTTAAATGCATCTGTGTTCACTTCCATTACTATTATTTCTTTTGCTTCTGCATTTGTAGATATCTCATAATCTTGTTTGTGCTTTTATGTTCAATTTCTGTCATATGCAAGCTCCAAGAACTACTAGAATGCATGCCTGGTCCTGACTTTCCTACAGGAGGGATAATCATGGGAAATCAGGGGTACTTAATTCATTTTTTCTTTGGTCTTATTTATCTTTACTCTTTCTGTATTAAGCCACTAACTCTATGTGTTGCAATCTTTCCTGCTTAAATAGTATTTTGGAGGCCTATAAAACCGGGCGTGGTCGAGTTGTTGTGAGAGGCAAAACTGACATCGAAACAATTGATGAGAAAAGCAAGCGCACTGCTATTATAATTAAAGAGGTTCTGTTGCACATTATTGTTTTCAGAGCAATGTCCTTGACATTTATTTTTCTACCTGTTTGCTTTTTTTTGGCAATATTGCATACCTGGTTAGTTAACAAGGATATATTGTCTAATTTGTAATTTTGTATACTTACACGCAGATTCCATACCAAACAAACAAATCCACTCTTGTGGAAAGGATAGCTGAGCTTGTTGAGGAAAAGGTACTTCGATTTGGGACAGCATTAGTTATATTTCTCTTATCTTATGCTTGTCTTCTGAGGAATGAGGATATTTGCAAAAGAATAGGTTGTTATTCCTTTTTTTAAAAAAAAACTGTAGGTAATTATTCTTGCTGTGGCCTATGGTTTTTTTAGTTTATCGATAACTGCCAAGACATAAACCAGCTGGTTGGTCCTAACTTAAGCTTATTCTGCTCATAATTTTAAGCTGAAGATAGATCAAGCATGCCCTTAATGTGAATCCTAGTATTGCTGTCACCAAAGCTACACATCAGCAATCCTATTTTGTTAATCTTTCTTACGTGCAGTTATTAGAAGGTATCAGTGATATTCGGGATGAAAGTGACCGCTCTGGAATGCGAGTAGTAATTGAGGTTTGCACTATCTTCTTTGTTCTATCCTCCATGCGTTGAGCTTATCTTCTTCAGGGCAAGATTGAATCAACCAGTTTCTAGGGATATTAATTATCTTGTTGTTTATGTGGAATCCGCTATTTTTTTTCTGGCACAACGTTCCAGCTGAAAAGGGGTGCAGATCCTGCTATAGTCCTGAACAACCTGTACCGTCATACAGCTTTGCAGTCTAGTTTTAGCTGCAACATGGTAGCGTAAGTATGCTTTAACCATTGATACAGTCCTGCGACTTTCTTACATTTGGTTGTGTGTTCTGTGGCAAAAAGAAACAGTTAATTAGTCAGATAGTGCATAGAGTTTGTTCTTCATCTTCTTTTGTGATGTTGCTTCTTTGGTCAAGTTACTTTAGAAGTGCTTCATTTCATTCAATCCTTTTAAATATCCAGACTTAGGATGGTAGTCCCAATTCATTTTTTTTAATTTATATCATAAAACTATGTTAAGGTACACACTAGACACAAAAAAAAATTAATTCGACCAACTGCATTATCCTCTCTTATGGGGGAATAGATAGCACATATGCTTGTTTGTCAAACGTGATAGTTTTCCTTGAAGCATAGTATCAGCCCGTTGTTTATCTTTTCCTCTCTTTGCATTTTGAGCTTGAAACAGAATCATCGTCCTTATTTTGATTGCTTGAAATATTAGGAAAAAAGGGAGCAGCTGTAGCTTCTAAAATTCAATACCATTCAAATGATGCTTCCATTAGTTTTTGACGAAACAACAGTTATTAAAGTCTAAAGATCTCATATTACGCATCCCTACATGCAGACAATCTGATGACCAAAATAAAATATTTTAGATCTTAGTCTGCGTGTTTGAGCTCTTTATAATCTTCTGATTATACTATTTATATTTCTTTTGCTATTGTTGCGATTGCAATTTTAAACAGCAAGAAACTTTAACTGTCTTCAATTCTTACATCTCTTTTTTTTTTTTGACTTGTTCAGTATTCTTGATGGGCAGCCAAAATTGATGGGACTGAAGGAAATTCTTCAGGTGCTGTTATATTCATCTGATCCGATCTTTTCCTATTCCATGTCATGATCCATGAATCCAATACTTGTGTTTGTTTCTAAATATTGCACTAGGGCATATATGTTTATTTCCTTTCAAGTTGCAAATGTAATGTGCTATGGTTAGTACCATGTTATTAAAGTAGCATTGGACTGTTCTACAAAAATAACATTCAGGGGATTCATCTTTAAGGAGTTAGCTCCCCACAGTCTACTCAAATTATTTCTGACTAAAATTGCTGGCAACAGTAAGTGGTTTAGGTCACTTGGTTTGAGTGTTATTACAGTCTACTCCAATGACTTCTGACTATAATGGCAGGCAACAATAAGTGGTTTATGTCACTTGGTTTGAACACACTTGCGGAGGGCTCAAGTCCAAAGTTGGTTCTTGTGCATTGTTGTTAGACACCAGTTATTTTGGTGTTGTGTAAAAACAGCAAAGGGTGCCTTGTGTGTTTATCACCAGTATTTCGAATAGCAAAATGTGCTGTGAGAACTAGTTGGATCAAGCTGGGCACTATACATGCCTATACTGGTAAATAGTTTCATATTGCAAACACAAGCATTATCTTCTGTAGTGTACTTATGTTATCTTCCCTACAATAAAAACATCATAGTCCTTACCATTTTCATGTGCATTTTAGTATCCTTTACATGTTCCTGTATACAACTATCATTGATTACTAGCATAAATGATCTTGCCAGTTTATGAACTTAGAGTCTAATTGTCAATTTTAAACTTGGTTGTGCTTTAGGCGTTCCTTGACTTCAGATGTTCTGTTATTGAAAGGCGTGCAAGGTTTAGGCTTTCACAAGCTCTAGACAGAAAACATATTGTGGAGGTAAATTGGTTTGGATGGATTTCCTTGTTTGGACATCGAAAGTTCAATGGCTAATTGACCTATTCCTGCAGGGCATTGTTGTTGGTCTTGATAATTTGGATTCTGTAATTCAAATAATAAGAGAAACATCAAATCATGCTCTGGCCACAGAAGCTTTAGTCAAGGGTAACGTCTTCTGGTTCTATTTTGGCAGGCTTATTGATTTAGTCATAATGCAAATCTTTCCATGAAGTGAATCTGGAAAGTGTTTAATGCTGTAAATCTCACCACCTCTTTAATTTTTCTCTACTACAGTTCCACATAAAGCACTCAATTGACTTCTTGCTACTGGTTATCTCCAGCTTCCAGATCTAATGAAGCCAATTAGCTTAAAATAAACTTAGTTGCATTTGTTATCTGATTACTTCTTGAGATTTCATGGTAGAAACGCGGTTCGTCTAAGTCGAAGTATGGGATTTGGGTTCACGGTTCGCCACTTTCTCTTCGAATTTCCACTGCAAACACGAATCCCATACCCTAGACTGATTCGGGTTCAACGAATCCGGTTTACGATTCACGGGGGTTTACAGCGAATCCCGTATTTATGTTTCAAGCTATAATTACCTATTATAATGCACAGTCAAAAAAGTTGTTCTGTTCTTCCTGCAATATTCAAATTTGCAGTAGAAGGGCACTAAACAGCACTTGATTTGGGATAGTGTTGTCCTAGATTAAGAAATAATGAAAAATCAAGACATGAAAAAATGATCTTGATTTCTGCAGAAGTCTAGAGGGCCACTAGAAAGGTGCACTGCAACTCCATGTGCAGCTTATATGTCTTAGTGATTCATTTTATTAAATACCTGCACTCATATCATTTCAATTTTCCATGCTGGTTGACACTGGCTTCTTTATTTTGCTTTGTGTGGAAGTTTTATAACGTGGTCAGTTTAATGCAATCCTTGATCTGGATTTTCTGTGGGGAAAAAAAATCCATGGGCGAGTATCTTCTCATTAAGAAACAGAGCAATCACCAACGGGGATGGGTGGTTCTTCATGTATTAAACACATTAATATCCATTCTCGCGAAGGAGTAAATGTCAAATAACATGCTATTTTCTTTTAGAAGGGTAGACACAACATAAAAATGATCACTGCTGGATTATATAAGATATTGTGATAGATCATAGATCTGTCTATATGTTTTACCCTGAATTACATTCGCAGAATATGGTCTATCGGAAAAGCAAGCTGAAGCCCTGTTGGACATCACACTAAGGAAACTTACTTCCCTCGAGGTTTCTGTGTTTGGATTTCATTATCTTAACAGTTAATCAAACTTATTTCCCATTTCTGCTACTTAGAGAAGCTGAACGGGACTGTGTTTTTTGCAGCGGAAAAAATTTGTTGATGAAGCTAAATCTTTGTCGGGGGAAATTTCCAAGTTCAATGAGCTCCTCTCTAGCAAGAAGCTTATCTTTCAGGTTTGGCATTTTAGCCTTGTTACTGAGACTTCAGCTCATTTTGTATGCATGCTTCTCTTTTGTTTGCTCTATATTCATGTAGCACCTATTTAAAGTGTAAACTACTATCTACATTATACCATGCTATCTTCTGAACTGTAAAAACTCTTTTCTTAATGATCGAAAAGTTTTAACAGTGATTTCAAAATTTTCTGCAAGTTTGTTGGTAAAGAACAGCAATGTTAACATTTGAGAACATAAATACCTGTCCGTAAAACATTGGTCTGCCATAATCTCATCTTAGAGCCCATGGCCCTTAACTCCTGATTCCTGGACATATTTAATGGCTCTTTTTAAGGGGGCTATCCATGTTCTTTCCATCAAATTTTGTCTGAACTGGACCTTTCTTCTATGCCATTTTCCATTAAAGTCCCTCTTATGCATGAGATGCATGTATCAGCATTGGTTAACCATGGTTTTGGGATTAACTAGTGTTATGGTTTGGCAAAGATAATCTTGCATTTTAACTTGAGGATTTAGCTCTGACCCCCCAACCACCACTCACACACACTGTGCGATTGATGCTATGGACACTGTTATGTGATCCATGTTATGGTCCTTTCTATCATGCTATCATTATAGTACTTTTATTAGAGAGAATAATTGGTGAAAAACCAACACCGTTGCTGTTAGTTTAGTTTTGACTCTTGACTGATCAGTATAGTTTATACTCATTCAAGCCACTGTAGAGTCAACACTCAACAATATCTTCACTTTTCTCTTACTGTGATTTAACTTCCACATAAGTGGTAAAAAAAAAACTTTCTAGGCTTCATAATTTCTTTGCTGTTATTGGTTTGCCACCTGGGTCTAATATCTTCATATTGCACTGCTAGTTATTAATTCTTTCTTCTGGTGTGTTAGCTTATCGAACAAGAAGCAGCAGATTTAAAGAACAAATTTGCTACCCCACGACGTTCTGTCCTGGAAGATTCAGCAAGCAGTGAAGTTGATGATATTGATATTATCCCCAACGAGGAAGTGCTTTTGGTGAGAAACACGTTTCTGTATTTATGTGTGCTTATGGAGTTATGGTCCAAGATAGATTTGCGCTTAAACCTTTTTCTTTTTGTGCTTGCACCTCCTCATCTGACAAACATTTGGCACCAGAAGATTCTTACTGAGAAAGGCTATGTTAAGCGGATGAACCCCAACAACTTCAATTTACAACATAGGGGAACAATTGGAAAATCTGTTGGAAAGATGCGAATGAATGACAGTATGTCCGATTTCATTGTCTGCCAAACACACGATCACGTTCTTTATTTCAGGTATGTGTACTGGGACACATTCTTAGAGTTAAGTCTTCTAGCATGTCAGAAAGTTTGATGCCCTTATTTGTTGTCATCATTGGTTGTCCTTTCTAAGTGTTAGGACAACACATCTTAGTTGAACTGCATGTTTTAGAACTTTAGATGACTTGGAGGAGTTCTGATGTGAAATGTGCATTGTGTATTAAAACAACCAAATTTGCCATTAGAAAGTAATATGTGAAATTGCGACAACAGACTATATCTGTCTTATGATCTCTAGAACATGCTTTTCTTTTGATATTTAAAAATTGGTTTGATGCTGGGTTTGCAAAACTACGGGTTATTACCTATTAACTGGTTTTACCACTGAGGACTGGTGTTTGGTTAACTGGCTGGTCCATTTAGGGGTCGGTAGTTTAGTACTGTTTGTGCTTATTTATGTACGATTTTCAACTAGTCTTGCTGAGTTTTACATCATTCATGTAGAATAATATTATTTCAAGGTAGCATTTGAAAATAATAAGATTGAATGCCCAGGTTTCACCAGAAATAATACCTGTGGACAATTTCCAGCTCTTGGCTGGTCTGGTTGCCTTGTTCTAAGTAGAGTTGTTGAGTGTTGACTGCCTTGTACCTTTGATAACAGGCACTGTTTGGTGTGACGCGGGAATCCAATTCAAATACAAACATGGGAATTCTTATGTTTGATTCAATACTCCCAAAACTAAGATTATGGGATTTTAGTGTTTACATCTATAAGAGCAACAAAAAAATGGCATCAAGCAAAGCAGATGCAGGAGGGCTTTAGCATTTAGTGTTGCTGCTATGCTGGCTAGATCTGTAAGGGGTCAGTAGGAGGAACAAATGGGGTGGGTGTCTGGAGTCTTGGTCTCGAAGCAAAAGGGAAGGTAGAGTTGGGTGGAGGAGGCTTGCTAGATCTTGAGGAGAGGATTGCGGAAGAGGAGCTGGTGACAGGGGAATGGAACCTCGTGAAACCTTGTTTGGAACAAGGGAAATTCCTCCAACTCATGTAGGAATTGAACTTTTTCCTGTTAAATTCCTGCGTTCCAGACAGGCCATTGAGGGTCAGTGGAAAGAATTTATTCACCGGGGGAGGTGGAGGAAGTGATTCAATATTAAAAATAGTTCTTGTCAACCAAAACCTGGGAGGTGGATGGAAGTGATTTGAGTCAAGACTAGAATTAGTTTTTGTTAGATAAATCCGAATCACCTATAATAGGGTATATATTGAATTAGATACCTGTGTTCATGTTGGAATGAGACCCCTGCAAGTTCATTCAATTAAGATTGCTTACAGCTTGGCAGAATAGTGACAGTTGAATAAGTCCACCCTACATAAGTTACATCAATTTATCAATTATACTCTTGAAATATGTTTGTCGCGTTTGAAGCAGTATACAATTTTACATCGCTTGCTTGTACTTATGCTAAAGTTCTGTTTTGTTGTTTTGTGCTCATGTAACTGAAACGGTGTTTGATTCAGTGACAAGGGAATAGTGTACTCAGCACGTGCTTATAAGATACCTGAATGCACAAGAATTGCTGCTGGGACTCCATTAGTACAGGTACAGGGATAGACGTTAATTTGCCATGCTAATGCAACTTAGCAGATGACACACTCACCGTTGTGTTGATTTGTCGCTGTTCAGTTGCTTTCTTTGTCCAAGGGGGAGAGAATAACCTCCATCATTCCTGTGAGTGAATTTGGTGAAGACCAATATCTAGTGATGTTGACCATCAACGGTTATATCAAGAAAGTTCCTCTTAATGCTTTCTCAACAATCAGGTCAATTGGGATCATTTCAATACAGCTGGTATACTGTCTCATCTGTTTGCTTATCTTCAATGTAACATACTTTTGGGTTATTGTGAATTTGTGATATATCCTTTTACTTTCTTAACATGTTAGGTTCCCGGTGATGAGCTCAGGTGGGTCCGCTGTTGTGGGAATGATGACCTTGTTGCCTTGGCTTCGCAAAAAGGAATGGTTATAGTCAACACATGCAACAAGGTAGGTTACAAATATGCATCTCGGTGTGGATTGTATTTGTGGGTTGGTGTGCTCTCCTCTATCTTAATTTTGTTTCTCGGTGTGAATTTGTGATATATCCTTTTACTTTCTTAATTTTGTTTTCTCAAGTCACATGTTTACATATTGTCTTTGCTAAATGGTAAGGCTGAACATGATACCATTATGAAAATATCACTTTCGGAACTGTACTCAGTACTCATTAAGTATCATTTCTAATAATTTTCTGAAAAGGCTATTGGTTAGAAGAACGTTATTTTTTGTGTTACACTGCTTGGTGCTAGCAGGTAGCTATATTAAAGTGTCGCTCCTAGAGGTTAAGAAGTTTAACAGGAGGCAAGCAATAAATTTAATTCATGTTCTCTAGGAACTATGGATCAGATTTGTGCTGTTCCCTTATTCTGTTTGCTAGAACATAAGCTAGTTTTGAAATGAAAATGACAGTCATTTTCCTAGTTTCACAAACAAGGCCTAAATTTGTTATTTAGTCTCCTTGGAACTTGTTTGCCTGCTATCATGTGTCTGCCAGTTTTGTGCTTTATTAATCACTGTCAAATTCTAGTTTATATTTATGTTTGCTCTACGTCCCAGCTTCGTGCCCTTGGAAGGAAAGCAAGGGGTGTCGTTGCAATGAGCCTAAAAGAAGGTGACAAGGTGGCATCCATGGATATAATTCCAGCAACAATGCATAAAATGCCTGAAAGATATATAAGGTAGCTTCAACCAGAATTTGGGGGTACCAGCTCGTATTTTGCAACATTAGATAGATGGAGTTTGTCAAATTGACCGGTTTGGTAAAAATATGAAAAAATGTTTAATAATCTTTTGATAAATTGAATGTATTGATGATATATATCTGAAGTACAGGAAATTTAGCATCTTTCAGCACATTTCTATCATTCATACCTTATCTGCCTACAACTTAACCGATAAAACTTTTTTCCACCCAAAAACTTGTAAGCTGACCAAGTGACCATTTACCTTTTGGTCACTATCCTCCAATTGAACCTCAGTCCAACATTTGAAAACTACCAAGTTTGAAAACATTTTCTCATGTACATTAGTTTGTCTATCTTCCAGTTTGGATAGTTCCTGTACCCACTACCCAAGAACTAACAAAACTATCTTTGAACTTCGTATACTTGCTCCAGGGTCAGAGATTTGAGTCCTCCATGGTTGCTTTTCATAGCTGAAAATGGTCGTGGGAAGCGTGTGCCCTTAAATGCATTCCGGCGATCAAATTTCAATAGAGTAGGTTTGCAAGGCTACAAGGTACATAAATTTTCTGCTCTATCATGTTCAATCAATCTTTTATGTATTATGCACAAGCATTCAAAATATTCATCAATACTTTTGGTTTGTAATACCTCAAATTACAAATGCATGAAAGTACATCTAAACTGCAAAAAACCTTCAGACGTGTGTTACGTCACACTATTTGACCTTGCATGAGTACTTGACAGTTGACATTATGTTGTTTTGGCTTGCAGCTTCCACCAGGCTGTCGCTTAGCTGCTGTATTTGTCGTTGGGTTTTCACTGACTGGTAACTTTTGTGTACCTTTGTGTTTTCTTTGTTGTTGCTTAACCACAAAGTTGTGTTTTAATATGTCGTTTGCTGATGCCTATGAATTCATTGACAGATGACGGTGAAAGCGATGAGCAGGTTGTTTTAGTTAGCCAGAGTGGCACTGTAAACAGAATCAAGGTTAAAGATATATCCATCCAGTCTCGTGCGGCAAAGTAAAGCTCTCTCTCCCCCTCCCTCCCTCCCTCTTACTGTTTTCTATAAAACTATAACAATCGTCTGCATAAGAGCAATGTTTTACTTTTTTTAGTGTTTGAAAAGCAAAGCTGTTCCTCATTTACGCTCTATATTCAGTTTCATCTACGCTCACAAAACCTAGCTTTGCGTCTCCCTCTTTTGGATTGTGCATTTGAATACTAACTCCGCTGGCCTGCTAGGGGAGTTATTCTGATGAGGCTGGAGCGTGCCGGGAAGATTCAGTCAGCTTCACTGATATCAGCAGCAGCCGCGGAAGAAGAGGTCACGGAGGATGATTCATACCTTACGAGAGGCGAGTAGGCTCGTCTACCGAAGTTTTTGTGCATTCCACTGACAAGGCTCCGCGCTGAATTATTCAGCAGATATGGACTGAGCTCTATTTGCCATTAACTTAGAGATGTAGGATTTGCCAGGCAGAGCCGGTAGCGTGACAACAAGACTTGATACGGATGTGTTGATCCCTACCATGAGCAATTGGTGCAAATCTGAACGTTGGGTTTGCTAAATTGGTGGATCTATGGTTAAGACCTCTTCGATGCTAAATTTGTGGTTTAGCCTTGGGCATCCCGTGTTTTGTTGAGCAATAATTTCGGATGGCCTGTTCAGTTTGCGCATATTGATCTGATCTGATCAAGGCATGGCTTTAGCAACGCCGAACATGCATCGTGGTTTGATTGAAAATTTTATCTTCAAGATGTAAGACTTAAGTAGTGATTTATAGAGTAATTGCATCCCATGTTGTGTTGAGCAATAATTTCCAATGGCTTGTTCAGTTTGCGCGTGTTGATCTGGTCTGATCAAGGCATAGCTTTTGCAACGCCGAACATGCATCGTGGTTTGGGCTGTGCAGAATTGAAAATTTTATCTTGATGTAAGATTTAAGTGGTGATTTATATTGAGTAATTGTCGGTCGCAAAGAAACGCTAAATACCACCATGCTGGTGTGCGACATATGGGCTGCGATAGGTTTGAGTTGTGACAATGACAATGTGGTGATTGAAAGCTTACACTTAATCAAAGTCTTGCACGCTTATTATCCTAGCATAGGGAACAGAAGACGAGACATCCCGAGCTGATTAATTAAACGGGAACACTCTTTATCTGTTTAGTTCAGAAACACCTTAGGGTGCAAAGTACAAACAATTCGACTATGAAACCATAACCAATGCTCAGTGGCTGTTGAGCTCGGGGAATACGTCTTACATACTGGAATGGCAACGCAATTCAAACACGGCTCCTAGCTGATCCAAATCCTTCGAAAATTTAGGCCTGCAGGGGCGCAAAATGACATTGTGAATGAACCAACAAAAAAGAAAGGTGTTAAAATGGATGTCTCCACAAAGAATATCACATTATCTCAGAAAAAAAAAGTTAGCAAGAAAAACAATAGGTGGTGTTAACATACCTTGCTGGCAATGTTGCTGGACAGCCAGTCCAGACCTTCATACAATCCCTCACCTGTTGTAGCACAAGTGCTCTGGATGTACCTGTCAGCAAGATCAAGAAGTTTTTAAACCTTCCGTTGTACTATTAAAGCGGTATGCACTTATATATATATTGCCAAGCAAAAGGGCATAAATACATTTATTGTTAAAACAGAATAAACTATTACTACATCTTAATATTAGTAGCTTGGAGGGAATGGGGCCAATTAGATCAACAGGGCCAAATTGATCTGATGATATCTTAAAATACAGAAAAGACAAGCAAGAACTAAAAGTCTGCGCATAGTTACCAGTGTCGCTGGCGAAGGGAGTGCAGTCCAAGCTTATCGGTAATCTCAGCAGCATTCATAGCATTTGGAAGATCTTGCTTGTTAGCAAACACAAGCAACACAGCATCACGTAACTCATCCTGCAATCAGTGCCATGTGTATTGTGAGCACTAAAAATCACATTATTATAATGAGAAAATAAAGCTCAAGACAATAGAGGGACTGACAGTTCAATCCTAAGCTGGTAAACAAAATGAATAAAATAAAATAAACAATTATTGTCAACAATTAAAATACACTGCGAATAAACAGCAGTGTCAAACTACAATGAAGACTCATTAATGTTTCCAATGAAACCATCAGCACTGACCTTCCCTTAAGTCAAAGCAGTGATTTTATGATTCATCAATAAAGTTCTAGTTATGTTAGCATAAGAATTTACCTCGTTCAGCATCCTGTGGAGCTCATCCCGGGCTTCAACAACACGGTCCCTATCGTTGCTGTCCACAACAAAGATGAGACCCTGCGTGTTCTGGAAGTAATGCCTCCACAGAGGCCTGATCTGTTTTCGGAGACAAGAAAAAATGAGATACAATTTTAACGAAAGATGCCTAGCAATGGGAAATCTAAGAGAACCAGCACAAATCATTCACTGCAGGAAACCAGAAGCAGCATATAAAAGAAACAGTGTCATAAAAATAAATTGGCTAAAGATGCATAACGTGTAATACTAAAATTGCAGAACAAGCGCTCTTGGTACCTTGTCCTGACCCCCAACATCCCAGACAGTGAAGCTGATATTCTTGTACTCCACGGTTTCAACATTGAATCCTGTAATTGGAGGAGAATCAATAACGAGAAAACAAGAGCAATCATGATGTGGGTCAAGGTACGTTCAAATTTGTGCACTAGGGTTGCACAACCTACTTCACATGGAAAAGCAGTCTGCTTTCAAGTGCAATTGCATACAAAAAAGGTATATGGGTATTATACTAGTAGTACCAATTCTCCAAGAAAGCAAGCAATTTACGATTGCCATTATTATTCAATGTGTAGTACTCAAGTCTACTTATTGGTCCTTTGCGATAACATAGCTGGCTATTTGCTGGTTGAAGTAGCTTTTACCGTGTTCACTAGCAGCTGCAGGAACTGAGTAACTATCAATGACTTCTTCCGGACACCTAAGGATTTGCTTATATGCTCAAGAGAATTGAAATGCATCAATAGATAAATTTGACAGTTAACTACCGTTTGTCAATATGCCTATGAACCATAGTTACCAAGAACATAGTTTGTCCAAGTCGCAGTACGGCATTCAGGTTCGTGGTTCGTCACTTTTTCTTCCAATTTCCATTGCGAACACAAACCCCGAACCCTAAACCAATTCGGGTTCAACGAATCTGGTTCGCAATCACAGGGTTTACAGCGAATTCGGTAACTATACTATGAACAGGTGTACTATGTGTGATCTGTCTAGATATTCTTATGAACAAAAATGCTATTGACACTCTTCTTCTGTTTTTTTTTTCAAAATTTTCATTCAACCTAGCTGCCAATGGAATTACATCGCGAACCATTGGATGTTCTACTCATACCGCTAAGTTTTCCCAACAAAGGCAAACCTTAAATGAAAGGTACATATATGATGCGATGCGCGGGCAAGTTGGTGCTTACCGATGGTGGGGATAGTGGTGACGATCTCGCCGAGCTTGAGCTTGTAGAGGATGGTGGTCTTTCCGGCTGCGTCGAGCCCCACCATCAGGATCCTCATCTCCTTCTTGGCGAAGAGCCGACTGAACAGCTTGGTGAACGTGAGCCCCATGTTCTCCTCTCCCGCCTCGCCTCGCCTGCAACACACACACAATCCCCACGCGCAAATGCGATCTCAGTCTCTGCTCTTCCCTTCCGCTAGCTCAGGTCGCTAGATCTACACGCCTCGGATAAGATATGGCTCTCAATCGAACAACCGTGGAATCCTACACCTCAACGCGCGATCTAAAAGACGGACGCGAGATCCGTCGGTGGATCCACAAAGCAAAACGGCGCAAAAGCTTGGTAAAAGGAATAGAGATGGAGCCACTTTGAGATCTACCAAACTGCGACTGCAAGGAATGCTCCAACAATGGAAGCGGACTCGCGTAGATCTCAGGTACAGCGAAGAGAGGAGAGAGCCTAAAAGGCAGAGAGAGACGGGTGGACCCAGGGAGAGGCGGGGTGGAAGGGGCGTGAATCGCTGACCTGATCGGAGAATTCTCGACGCCGGAGCCGGAGAAGGCGATGGAAACGGGGGGCGAGAGAGAGAGAGAGGCTTCGGAATCGGGCGGTGTTGTGTTGGGCTTTTGTGGCGGAAGAGGAGGCCAACCAGTGTTGTTGCGGTGCGGGTCGCGTAAGCTGAACGCGTCGTCTTTTCTTTTTCTAGATCGACAAATAATAATTTTATTTGCCAAACTCCATCACCAATGCAGTTATGTTCGGTTCACTTTCAGAAAAATGTAACGAATGAAGCATGCATGGTTAGCTTGTAAGTAGCAAACTTTGCTGCATTTGCTCCGAGGTTTGGAATTTCGTTTTTGAACTATATCTCTAAGGTGATTGAAATACGAAATTTCGATTAGATTTTGGAATTTCGAACGAAATCTAGAAGAAACTCAAAAGGTAAATTTCAAATTCAGAATTTTTTGGATTGGGATTTTCAAGATTTCGACTGAAATTGTCAAAATCTCGATAAATGTCAACTGAATGAAAAATGGTTCAAATCATGTTAGAAAATTTTGAACATTTTTGTCAATGGTCCTAACGCATCACCAATGTTCTTATAAAATTTTCAGATGATGATCAATTTTCAGGAATATTAAAAAATTCTGACATCCCTATTGTTATGATAAAGATTGAGTACATATATTGCTTTCACAAATTTGATTGAGCAACCAAAACAGGTTTAAAATTTTTGAAACTTTTAAAAAACAGTTTTGAAGCAATGCTTAAGCTCTTCTAAAAATTTAGGATCATGGTCACACTTGAGCGAATTTATAAAATTCTAATAAGGTTGCTGCAACATTTATGTTCATTTTGTTTTTGATTTTTCAAAGGTAACAAATGTAGATCAATTATTTTGGAAATTTTTCTGTATAATCCAGACTACTAAAGATGGTATCATAAATTTTTAAGGGAATGACCAAGTTTATACATTTTTATAACAATCTGACAGTGTTTCTGTTATTTTTATAAAACATCTCAAAATTTTGTTTAAAAAAAATCATGGCAGATGATATTCTTAAGAGGTATTGTTCTAAATCTGGTCCAAAATACTTGAAATCCAATCAAAATACCCAAAATTTTGGTGAAATTTGCCACAAAAAATTTTGAAAGCACCATAGGAATTTGATTTTTTTTAAAAAAAATTTATTTCATCGGGATTTATAACCTCATTTGGTAGAAATACGAAATCCCAGCGAAATTTCAGAATCTTGGCCGAAATTTTTGAAATTTCACTAGGATTTTGAACCTAAATTTGCTCTAAATTGAATATTCATCACCTAGCTTTTTATTATAGCTAGAATCGGAATTTTCTTATTTTCCTTATTCATAAGATATAGTCATTGGATTTTTGACTTTTTGAAGTGCCTATGTTGGATTTTTAAAAATAATATATTTTCAAAATAATTCTAAAAAATACCTCAAAAAATTACAAAAATACATTTCTGAATTAACGATAGAAACCTCAGCCTGTTGACCAAATGAATCCCTGACAAAATAATCTATAAGACAATGTCATCAGTGATAGAACATACAAAATTAGCAACATAGGTGTATTTTTGTTATTTTTCAGAATATTATTTTATAAAATTATTTTAAAATAAAATTCATATATGTTACATTGCATAGATGGCTCATCCACAGGGTTCAAAATATCGATGAAAATCGGTCGATTTTCATGATCTGGCTCGAGAAACGGAACCGGTCCAATTCAAATTCAAAATAAAAAATGAGAAATTTGGAAAATAAAATTATCCAAAAGTTCTCTAGTATTAATATTAATAGCTCATCTGCCATGAAAAAGCTTTTTGAAAAACCGGTGACAATTTCTCGATCTCTCTCACTTCCAGCTTAGAAAGATAACGTCCAATCTAGTTTAGAGGAGAGTCGCAGTATACTCAAGCCATACAGCATGAAGATCATGATGCTCCATAATCACAGATCCCATTCTTATGTGCTTCCATTGGACGGTGCAAATCTGAATGATATATATGCACCAAAAATATCATTCAAATGATGAGACAATCTCGTTATTTGATCTTTTCACGCGCAGAAAGTAAAAATCTCGAAACATGGATAAGACAACACAGTCATATCCTGTGTACACAGGACTTCCCGTATACATACCGTGCACACCAACTAATAAAAGTCATGAAAAATTCTAAAAAAATTATAGATGTACTTCATAGATTACTATACCTATTTATAAAATTGTAGATTCAAATTCATCATATATCGAGAGTTACAAAAAAGAGAAAATTCTGACAAGTACTTGTCAGAATTTGAATCTACAATTTTATAAATAGGTACAGTAATCTATGAAGTACATGTACAATTTTTTTAGAATTTTTCATAACTTTTATTAGTTAGTGTGCACGGGTGTACACGGGAAACCCTGTGTACACATGATATGTTGTCATCTATTATAGTTAGCCTACAACTCCTTTTTGCATTGCATGCATACTAATAGGGTGCCCGTGCGTTATAACGGAATCCTAAAAAGATGATACATATAAGTAGTAAAGACCCTAAACCATATAATAAAATACAATTTCTTTTATACACATATCAAGCAGATCATATCTCGACAACATCTCAGCTATTTGTGTTAGATCTAACAGATCAGATGTTCTGAAAAAGAATAGATAACCACCACCAACTCCTGATTAGAAGCAATAGAGATGAACATACGTTCCAGCTTTGTTTCCGCTACAATAAATTCTATACACTTCGGTACGGTCTCCGCGTGCTTGTTTATTCCAAACAAAAAACGCTGAATTGTCAGGTGCAGGTCATGTGGATCATTAGCCCCGTCAACGACGAGGACGTGGCCGGCAAGCTCGCCGCGGTCACCGCCAAAGCTCTACCGCCGGCAGGCCACTACACGGCTGCATCGTACCACCCCGCGGCTACGTACCTTTCAAACACATCTGCGAGCTCGCTCGCGACCTCCTCCTCGTTCTTGCCGTTGCACCAGCACCATCCATGGCAACCGGAATTCACCACCTTCTTCCCACCCAACCTCGAGCTCCAAAGCAACGACGACAACAATCTTTCCGCCATGATCTGCCACTTCTTGCCGCCGCACGCTGCCCCGGCGCCCTTTGCGCAACCGTCCGTGGTCCGTCCCGCCGCAGCCGCAGATGATGATGCATCCGATCATCCAAATGCAATATTACAGCCACCAGCTGGCGGCCATGGCCATGCAAGGAAGTCAGTCCTACTTCGGGCCCTGGCAGACCAAGGCCGCTCCACTACACGGGGCACCGCTCGCCGCCTGGAGAATCCGCTGAGCCCGCTCGCCGGCGCCGTGGCCAGCTCCGAGGCAGCACCGCCGCCTCCAAGCCTGCCAAAAGCGCCGCGGCAACTGCATTCTAGCAGACGGCTACTTGCACTCACCCAGCGGCGACGCTCGACCAAGGACGGCCGCTAGAGCAGCCAGGTACTACGTCTGCCATTGCCCGGCACGACGGCAACAAGGAGGTGTAGAAAACCTCCACGCCAAATTGTCAGATTTCCTCTCTAGAACACCCTGAACAATTGCGTGAATAGGAGATCAAGTATTCTGTATTGTCGGAATACAGAACAGGCTTTGTCGAACGAGTTCCTTGCAGTGCTGTTTCTGATCGCTAGGACACAGAGCAACGCAATGCAGAGAACTAACACATGGCAAGAAGAAAATAGCTAAACAACACTCTGAATATTTTGGTGCCGCAAAACCTTCCTGCAGCCTTTTTCATTTTTGTTCTCTGTTATTTATACTGTTAGAGATATTCAGTTACATATTCAATCCGGATTGCTATAACAAACTCGGACTCTAACTCAAACTCCAATCTCCAGCCGAGACCAAAACACTTGTTGCTTTGTCCGACAACAACTCAGGACGCCAATACAAGACTCCGACTCTGCTACTAGTTTCAGACACAACCGACGCAGAGAAAAAAAACCCAAACAGCCTAGACTCCTGACTTCAATTGAACTCCACACACAAGATTAATCTCAGCAGGAGGAAGCCGTGGTCGCCGTTGGTGGGGCGGAGGAGGGGGTGGTGGTTAAGTATGCGGACATGAGTGCCCCAGGGGTGCGGTTCATTCCGTCGCACGAGGAGTTCATCGGCCACGGGCTACCTCAAAGCTAAATACCTCAGCCACGAGATGCCTGTCGACATCATCAACGAATTCGATGTATGTAAAGCGCACCCAAGGACGATCAAAGACTGGGATGGCAATGGCCCTGATCCCTGTTTCTCCGTAGGGAATTCCCCTATTAGGGGACGAATATGGGGAAATCTCTCCCCACAGGAGGCTTATCGGGGAAATTATTGTCCTCGTCGGGGATCGCAGGGCGGGGACGTTCCACTGTTCACTGTCCCCGCGTTATCAATAATAGGTGGGATTAAATGATCATTCTCAAAAGAAAAAATAATATATGTAAGGTCATTATTAATAAACATGCTAAATATGAATTACTTTAATGATTCACTCACACTTCAATCACACATGCACCATTACTCTGATTAATTTATATAGCATGTGATCTTTTATATAGCATTTTCGGGAATTAGTCTCCGCCGGGGCCTTGCAAACCCGTCAGAGATTGGGAATGGGAGGGTGCTCCCCGTGGGGGGATTTTCCCTGTTGCCATCCCTAATCAAAGGTCGGACTAATCCTTTACTCCATATATTGCTACGTTCGCTATAAAATTTCTGCATTCTATAAACTAGTGCAACTGTTCATTCTGTTATCAATCGGAGGGTATATATGAATTGTGAATACATCAAATTTCAAAAAAAAAATGCAGAAGAGTTTGGAAAGAGTGTGGACATGACAAGGTACATATTCTCGCCGAGGAGACGGCGGTACAGGTGTGGCAGCCGACCAGCTCGGTCCGTCGGGTTAGTGGGCTACTGCAAGTCCAACACCAAGGGCAAGGAGACCGACAGTCTTGACGCTGACGACACCATCGAGCTCGGCCGCCAGCCTAAGGGGGTGCCGACTCCTTGGAAGATGGAGGAGTACCACATCCCAGAGAACCGAGAAAAGCCCAGACCTGATGGCTCAGCTCATCAATGCTGGTAAGAAAGTTAATGTAGTTTCTTCGTCTATCGAACATAGTAGCAAAAATAAGCTTGATCTAAGTTGGTATATTTTGAAGGGAAAAAATTATGAAGGCTTCATTTACGTACATGTTATGATTCTTCACGTAATTATAGAGTATTTGAAAGGTTTTATGAAACTACGTGAAATTCTTTTGTTCCATACGGAAATCAATACTTTTTTAGGTACAAGACAGGCATATATGGCCCACGCACCACACACATGTGTACACATCCCTATATACGTGTTTGCACCCAAATTTGGTAAAGCATGATTTAATTGTTAGGCTCAAGGATGAGACGGATATTTCTAGCCGATATCAGTATGAAAAGGAAATGTTATGTTAAAGTTATCGTTATAGACTCCATTTCCTCCAAAGAGCGGGTACGCACTGTACTATTTAATGTGCACACGCATATATATCTGTTTTTAATTGGTGAGCACTGGGATCGAACGGGATGTTTGAAAGTGTGGATAGTGTGCACACCCACAACGCATACTAGCTCAATCCCATGGGGAACTTAGGGTATCTCTAATGGTACTAGCTATAAGAAATATCCATGTCATTTATAGATAGCATATAGACAACCTTTCTAATGGATTAGCTATAGCATTGTCTATAAAATTAAATATTGGCCCACATGTAATAGATAATAAGTGCCTTGGAATCAGTTATAGCCTGGCTATACATTAGTAACCAGTCTATATCTCTCTCCTCATTTTCTCTCTTCCACCTAAGCAAAATGTTGAGATGACACCCTTATAACTAGCTGAAGTGGCACCATTGGAGATGCTCTTAATGCTACTTGAGTCTGGTGGTGACACCGGGAGGAGTCTCTAATGTGGGGTATATCATGTTGTACATGCTTGGGTTAGGGTTGATTTGGAGAAACCTTAGGTTTGAAAGGACTGAACTGGGCTCGAAATTCCTTTCTTATTTAATATTCTGAATAAAATATTAGTTTCTATTGTTTTTTTTTGTCGGGATTTTTTTTTCTAGCATTACAGTTTGAGTAGGTTGCTCACCTTTACGGAACAACTTAATTATATTTTTAGTTGTTGGTTGATATATCAAACTTAACACCATTAAATCATCTCATCTTAAGATAGTTGTTCGTTCCTTTTATATTCCTTTAGTTTCTGTTTCATCTTTATAAGCTCTTCTTATCCACACTTAGTATTCCCAAATGCAATGACATGCTCTGACCGAAAAAAACGTTCTTTTACTGCAGCTGGATAAATGGGGATCTGCAAAACCTTCTGTACAGATGAAGATGAGCAGGCAATCCCTGCTCAGATGGGAGATCAATCGGGTGAGGTTGATGATTATGTCAACGAAACAGTGGCTATGGCGATGGAGATGGAGACAACATGGGAGATCAATGGCTGAATAACTCTGAACAAGACCTGCGTGTAGAGGACTACCCTCTATCTGATGTTGCTTTTGCATATGAAGATTATCTGTCAGAGCAACTGCAAACAGATGAGCAGAAGCTTGGTGGAAACTAAAGATTTCCTAAGAGATTGTATGCATCGTATTCTACACCAGCATCGATATGTATAAGCATAGATAGTACTAGAATTATTTAGTAGCAAGGAACTGGTGTGTATATCTTACTATATCCATGTGGTAATTTAGTTACCGGTCGAAACTTAAACCGGCTCATGTTACATGTTCTTTAATTCTTCATGTGAAATGTACTTTTCCTGCAAATAAAAAATTAGTCAAATCCCTTTGCAGAAAAACCAAACGCACGAAAGAATCGGTCAAATCAAGAGGCACCTACACTTTGTTAGATCTTTAGGTAAACTAAAACATAAACATCATGAACTAGCCTAAACATGATCACATAAATAATTATGTGGAAATAAAATGTTAGATGGATGCACTGACCCGGTGAAGAAGAAGTAGCCATTAGGGTCTTTCAGTCGGCGTCCTTGTGTGTCGATGATGAAGATGACATCGTAGACATGCGATGAAGAAAATAGCACCGTGATCCACACGGTGATGGTGAGAGTCTTCGATAGACTCGCGCCAAAAACCCTAGATCGTATAGGGTTTCGGGATCGTTGGCAAACTCAAGATTTTCTTCTTATTTCTTTGAGTGCCGACCTCTCCTTTTTAATGTGGCGCTGGTTATCAGGACCAAACCAAAATCTGTTGAGATGCTCCCGATCAGAGCGCATGATAGTGGGCTTAACCTAAAATTTTGGTTCTGGTTAGTTAACCCAAAATTTTGATTCTGGGCCCAAGGTCTGGCAACAAAAGCCTATGTAAATTTCTTAAAAAGCTCATGTTGCTTTAGCTTGTTCAACGCTTTGAAGTCCGAGGCCATCCCATTCACTTCTCTCCGGCCTCGGGTCTTTGTTGCCAACCTATGTTGCTTCAGCTTGTTCAACGCTTTGAAGTCCAAGCCCAATAACCTTTGGGCCAGCTCGAGGCCTGGGGCCCGGCTAGCTCCTCCCTTGCCCTCAACAACACAATGTATACATGATATATGCCTATAATCACCCATTGGTGTATGTCTATATGTCCAATGCTGGCACATATGGCTTGCGGTGTGTCAATTTCGGGCCCACACGCGCTGCACTACTACAAAAATACATATATTAGACACCTCATCATAGACTATTTAAAAAAATCATTTGTTTTAAAAACTAATAATAGACAGTTTGGCTAGCATGACCATTAAAGTTACAAGATATGGTAAGAACTATCTGTGATAAGCTGATATTATAGACGAACCGTCTGTGATATGATTACATATCATAGATAGTTTTTACATAAAACAGTATGTGATACTGCATAAACGGTTTGTGAGACGAACCGTATATGGTATAACTATATATCATAGACATTTTTTTAACAAAGCGTATGTGATAACACTTATTATATATATCATTCTAGGGTTTTTACCCTTCGTACACCTCACTCAAACGAAATCTTTCACCACCCTCCGCCTCACGAAATCTTGCACCGCCCTCTGCCTTCTTCCTGAGCCTGTCGTCATCGCCTCCCTCGAGCCCATGTGTCTCCTCCCTGAGCCTGTAGTCGCTTTTCTCCCCCGAGCCCATCTGTAGGGTCGAGGATGCGCCTAGAGGGGGTGAATAGGCGTTTATAAAAATCGATCGCCACTAATTTGATTCGCTCTAATCAACCCATATGTCAAAACCTTAATCAATTTATATATGCGGAAGCGATAAATCGGTTTTGACAATTAAATCCTAAATCAACTAGGCTCACTAGTGCACTAACTAAATTATGTCTCTAAACTAGAATTGCTAAATTGATCAATCAATTAACACTAAGCAATTCTATTTCAAGCAATCAATAATATGCAAAAGGTAAATACTTGAATGTAAAGGGACAAGAGACAACCGATATTTTTCCGTGGTGTTCGGAGACTTGCCGGTCTCCCTAGTCCACGTTGAGGCAAGCCCACACTTGGACCGGCTCCGCCGAGCACCGCCTCTTTCCACTAGTCGTGGTTTCTCACGTTCGCGCGTAGGCTCAACCCGAACCTTCACAAACTTCGCCGGGGCTTCTCACACCTCGAGAGCTCCCACGCACGACGCCTACGCCGTCTAGGAGTCGGCAACCTCCAAGAGTAATAAGCCGCTCCTTCGCTTGAACCTCACCGGGCACAACTAATACGCTCCTCGGTGATCACCAAGTGCAACACATGCACAAGGCCTCCTCAAGTGCAACACATGCACAAGAGACACTCAAATCCACTTCCCAATTGCAACAAATGCAATTTGGGTCACTCTTATGCTCAAGAACCAAAAGGAGAGGAGCAACACATGCACCCAACTCCTACACACAAGAACAACACTCCCCAACACCCCAAGGCCTCCTTTTATAGCCTCCATGCCAAAACTAGCCGTTGGGGCAAGATTCCAAAATCAATAAAACGCGGTCCGACCGGACCTCGGCGGTCCGACCGCCCTCACAGGCAACGGCCGGATTCTCGCCAGATTACTCGACCGATCAAGACTTTTACCGGTCAGATCAAGCCTGCCGCCGCGACCGCACGCCCGGGCCGTCGCCCGCGACGCTCAAACACGCGAAGACAATGAAAACTACCTCTCTGGAAAAAACACACCGGGTGCTAACCGGTCCCACCGCACGTCCGGTCCAACCGCAGGCCGGCCGGTCACACCGCCCGCACAAAACCGAAAATAATGCGCTCTAGAAAATTCACACTGCACAGGGGCGGTTGCAGATCGCTTTCACGGTCCGACGGACCGGCGGTCGACCGCCAACAAAAGCAACAGACGCACACGCTTCTGGAGAATTTACACCGAAGCCTAAGGTCGGTCGCACCACCCAATGGTGGGTCGCACCACCCAATGGCTGGTCGCACCACCCAATGGCTGGTAGCACACTGGATTTTCGCAAACTCATTTCCAAAACTCCAAGCACCATTTCTTGAGCTAACAAATGATCAACACATGATCATACACATGTGCAAAATACATTTGCACCAATTCAACCCATGCTCAAAGAATTTAACCCGAAATGCAACCGAATTGCGAAAACACATTTCGCAAATAAACACCGAACTTACGCGATCAATCCTCTAGCCATGTAAGGATCAACACATGATCCCGACACTTTGCAAAACACATTTGCAAATGCCTACACATGCTCTAGGATTGAAAGACATAACTTCAACGCTCTTTTGCAAAACACATTTGCACAATCGCAACCAACTCCAAATGACGAAAACACATTTCGCCAACAACTCAAGAACTATTTGCAAAACGTATTAAGCAAATCAAACCCGAGTTTATGAGATTAATCCCCCTAGCCATGTGAAGGTCAACACAAGACCCGGTCAACTTGCCAACTCCCGTTGCAAGCCCCACTCACATGCTTTCGGGATTCCGGACTCATAAACTTCAGTTTATTCGCACAACGAACTTGCAAATAGCGCAATAAACCAATTTCATGTTTGAGTACTACTCTTTGCAACACATGCAAAAGTCTAGCTCCAAGCAACATTAAATCAAGGTGCATGAACTCTCTAATTGCAACACATGCAATTCTTTGGTTCAATGCAACCACAAATCAAACTTCGACTAAAACCAAAACCATACGTATGAGCTCTTTACTCGCAACACATGCAAGCCTCTAGCTCCATACAAACAAACAACATAAAATCATGCTTGAGCTCTCTCCTTTTGCAACACATGCAAAACTTAGCTCCAAACAACCACACGGTTTTAGAAAGATGTTTTGCGAAACCAAAGTATGAAGCTTCAACATTTGCAACACATGCAAAAGTGAACTTCACGCAAAAGCCAACGCATATAACTTATCCTATTTGCAACACATGCAAATCAAAGCTTTATGCGAAAACCAAATGCAAATGCTCTTCCTCTTTGCAACACATGCAAATCGGAGCATAAACCAAACAACCAAGCATAACTTTTAACCCATTCGCAACACATGCCAAATGGTTAAACTTTATGCAAGAACCAAATCCAAATGGTTGAGCTTGAGTGAACGCGGATTGAGATCATCAACACATGATGAAGCTCAAGCTAGGGAACGACCCCTCTTAATAGCACGGCGATAAAAACCTTAGACTCAAAGACTACAAAGTCCTTAGCCTATCTAATTATACCTTCGCCGCCGCGCACAAGCAATCCCCTTTGGGGTCTTTATGATCTTTACTCGATACTCCCCCGGGATCATCACTCGACTCCTCTTTCAACTTCGGGATCTTCTCTTGATGTCCATCACCTCATGATGCCGTCCTTGTCCCGTTCTCAATTATCTCTTGGACTTAACCTAACTCAAATCACAACTCATGAAAATCGTTAGTCCAAGATGCACGGTTGTCTCAATTATCTATTGCACTCCATTAACACATAATGGATGCCTTTAGATCAATTGAGCACAGCCTAAATCAATTTGAATGATTTATATGTGTCTTAAGTACGATAATGCAACTCATGCTTTATTATACTTAAGAGCTATTCATTTGTCCTTAATTAATCAAGGAACACCATCAACACATGATGAAATATTCTTTAATGATTAACAAGACAAATGAACTCAATTTAAATTTTCATTTAAATTGATGTGAGTATATATTAACTACACAAGTTTTCATATACTCATGTTGATGAAAAATAATGATCCATTATGTGTAAGCTATATGGAAATGATCATTACTCTAAGTCATCAACTATAGAATAAACCCCACATGTATATGTGCATAAATATGATTGACACGGATATAATATGCACATATTCAATTTGATCATATTGGAGTATATCCTATATTACCATGAGTATACTTAATAGCTAGGCAATTCAAATATATACTCAAGGATTTAGTTTCTTTGTCTTGATCCTTATATGTGTCAATAAAGAATCGATCAATACAAAGAGACTTTCAAGTTAAACTACAAACTCCCCCTAAGTGTGTGATATAATGGGGACATTCATACTTTAACTTGACTCCAAAGTATGCAACTAATACTAGAATGAATACGCATACATACCTTGGGTTTTCCATTTTTCAATGTGATGAGACTAATCAAGGATATGCTAAATAAACAAGTTGGTCTCAATATAAGATTTGTCACTAATAACAAAATCACATTAAATGGATAATCTCAATATTAGATTTATCATTAACACCAAAACCATAACTAATGAAGGTTGAACTTACACCGCCGCCGCCGCCTCCCAGAGCTATAAGGTCTCCTTGGCTTGATTTATCAAATTATGTTGTTCTAACGTATGCTTGTTGATCTTTGTGCTATCATTTTTTCTTAATATATTGGCATTTGAAATATCATTTGTTTATGGATATGCATATGTCTGAGGTAAACTTCATAAGTTATAAACATTTCATTGGTATGCTGAATTACCCTTAATATTTGCTCATCTTAAATCCAATTACTAAATAGTGTCTTGCTTGTTTGAACCAAAATATTGTCGTAGAAATATTCTACTGTACAAGTGATGTACAAACTCCTAGGGTGAGAACTTAAGCGCATGTAATTAATTGATTTTTTGTTCTTTCATCTGATGCTTGTTATACGCATGGATTGTTGACCGAAAGGCTGTTAACTGAGAACAACAAGCAGTATATCTACTTTGTTGTAAAATTCAGTTATTCTAGGATGTCAACTCAGTGAGTTTTTTTGTTGAATATATTGGTTTGCCATCATATCTACTTAAGACAATTGTTGAAGACTATTTCTATTTGTTTACAGCATGATCAAGAAACTATATCTATGTGAATATGTTTTTTATTCATAGGTGGTAGATTAACTTTTGTAAAAATATCTTCAACCATACCAATCTCTAATTTTTGAATATCAAAATTTGCACAATAGAAGTTAAGGAGATGGATAGACTACTATACTTTATGTAAGTTTTATCATAAGAAAGACATGTATCAGATTTAACTTATCTTGAAAACCTACTGCAATGTTCCAAATAAAAATATATCATATTAGTAGAATGATTTATAAGCATAGCAAAATGTAAGTACCTCGTTGTATATGTGAGAATAAATATTGATGGATTCTAAGGTAAAATGCAATTCCATCCACAATTTTCTAAAGGTTGTCATACTCTCTTTTATCTTCCACTCCATCCTCATCACTGAACGAGAATACCATACGTAACTTATTTTCATTCTAGTCTTGTGCATGGACCCACATATCAGTGAGACATCACGGGGTATTTTATCAATTACACCAAGTAAAATGGGGCATATGATCAATTCCCCCGCATAAAGAGGATCATTTTAATGGTTTTCTATTTTATCAAACAAGAAGTTGATTAAATCATCGTATATGCGTATAGGGCTGGATATCGAGCCAACTCGACTCGACTTGACTCAACTCGTTAAGATAACGAGCCAGCTCGACTCGACTCGTTTTCTTAACGAGCTAAAAACTCAACTCGGCTCAACTCGTTAAAAACTCGAGTTGGCTCGAGTTAGCTCGTTAAGCTCGTTATGATGCTTGTCGGTGGAGGAGAGGAGCACAGTGGTGGCGAAAGTGTCGGAAGCAAGAGCAAGGGTGGAGACGCAGCCAAGCTGGGAATTGGGGAATTGCGGATGTGAAATTGGGGAAAAAGAATCGAGTCTGAAGGTTGAAGGAACAGGTTAGAGTTATAGACTTATAGTGTTTTTTTCTGACTCGTTAAGCTTGTTAGTTCACTTGTTAAACTCGTTAGCTCGCTCGTTTAACTGTTACCTTAACGAGTTCAAAACCCAACTCGACTCGACTCGTTAAGGAACGAATTATTGTCAAATTGAGTCGAGTTCCCGAGTACTCGTTAAACTCGCGAGTTTCGAGTTTTTTTTTCCCACCCCTATATGCTAGTTTCGAGTTTTTTTTTCCACCCCTATATGCGTATATGCGTGTCTACTCGTGATGAGAATTCTGTAATGGGCTCTTGCTAGTCTCACAAAACAAAAAACCTCCTGTAAAGACTTCAACAACATTCAGCTTCCTCACATGTTTAGTTTTTCGAATTGTTCACACGCGCGCGTGGTTCCTGTGCGAGAAAATTTGCAAATGTACATCGACTTACGAATCATGCTCTACAAATTAAGAATTTGTCCCCACAATGAACACGACAAATGTTGCTGACAAGGAAAAAAAGGCAGATTAGCTAGCAATTGTAAATTCACAAGACTACGAGAAGTTGCCACCAAACGTTAAGATAAATTAGAGGAAAGCTTGAATTAGACAAGATACAAGATCAACTACCATCCTACCATCACTCGAGATCCCCAAACAGGGCCTAACACATCTACTCAGCATCACCCTTAGAAAAGGGAACAGCAATATTAATCTTGGTGCACATCACAAACAAATGCTTCATCTTGCTAAAATACATAAAAGTGATCGATGTCTAGAGTTGATCTTTTGCTGATGGGGACCCTGGTGTCAACAATGAACAAGCATACACATCCAGCTTAACAGCAAATGCTATAAGCACAGAGTAATAGCAAATGCATATAATCTTACAAGCACAGAGGAAGAAAAACAAAGCAACAACCAATCAAAATGCAAACATATCATTCTTAATTGACACGTTATAACCTGATCATCACATGGAGCACCACGAATCCACGACAGAAACATGTCACACATTCACATATTTGGTTCCCTAAAAAAACTAGATTTCAACTGCATCCATCTAGCATAAGCTCAACGACTAAATCTCAGAGGAGCAAGTGTACATCTCAATTTTTAAGCGAATATCACAATCAAATGGACCATTGATACAGCCGACATACACCAACCTACTTTAATTTCAAATTCAAATTGAGCATCAAAACAAAAGATAGCCCCACTAGTTGTTACCAATCAGAAATCACTCAAAGTGCATATTGCTCGGTCATGTCCATCGATATGCAGCTATCACGAAGACAGTATATTGACGAGCACATACTACACGATAGATTAAGCAATTCTCGATTCATAATGCATGTACTCGCCCAAGAACTGACTCCGATGAGGCCTATGCGCCGGAGGATGAAGGGGTCTTGGAGCCGAGGCCGTACTTCTCCTGGAGCCTGGTGATCTCTTCCTCCTTCTTCTTGAAGTCCGACTTCTTGGACATCTTGGTGGGCTGGTAGTAGAGCACGATGAGGTAGCGGTTGGCGACGTTGAAGCCGGAGAGGTGGTCGACGGCGTTCTTGGCGTCGTAGATGTCCTCGTAGACGACGAAGGCGGTGCCGCGCGTGTCCTTGGCGTTGCCGAGCCGGATCTGCCGGATGGCACCGTACTTGCCGAAGATGTCGTACATCTCCTCGCTCGAGATGTTGAACGGCAGGTTCCGCACGTACAGCACCCGGTTCACCTCCGGCGGCAGCCGCGCGTTGCTCTTCCGCAGGCTCACCGCCGCCATCGCCGCCGAGCTCGATTCGCTTCCTCCCCCCTTTCCTCTAGGGTTTGGGGCTGTTTCGATTTGGTTTCGATTTGGGCGTAGCCGCCTCTCTTTCGCGTTCTCTTGCCTTTTCGGGGGTTACAACTTACCAACTTGGACACCGACATGTGGCCCTCCAGTTTATCGTGGGACCCACATGTCAGTGTGATGAATTCGAGCCCACGCTCTCGTACCTTCGGGCACGAATCTGAGCGCTCAAAAGCGCACCTCCGTCTCACAGTCGCAGTTCGACCGTGCGCCGCCGACATCCTGGAAGAAGAGCCTCTTCCGCTCCCGAGTAGGCTCCCGAACCTTCGATAAGCTTCCACCGCACGCCCCTGAGCACCGCCATGGCGTCCTCCGGAGGAGTGGCCATCTCGGCGGGCCCAGCGCCGCCGTCCGCGACGGCTTCGGCGGTGGAGTGGCACCAGCGGCCGCCGAACCCGAAGAACCCGGTGGTGTTCTTTGACGTCACTATCGGGTCCATCCCCGCCGGCCGCATCAAGATGGAGCTCTTCGCCGACCTTGTCCCTAAGACAGCCGAGAACTTCCGGTACAGTCCTAGGACCCTCACTGCCCTTAAACCCTAGGTTGCATTTGTTACCTTCTGCTGCTGATGTGTTTGTTTTTCACGGATCTCTGATTCGTTTGTTTTGTTGTTTTCAGGCAGTTCTGCACTGGCGAGCACAGGTAAGGACTTCCGGCGATTGGTTGTTGTTATGGCCTGTGGATTTCTCTGTGGCTGATTCTGCAGCTCTGACTTCCTTTAGCTTCCTTGTTTGAGTTCGTTGTAGATTTGCTTGATTTTGAGCTAGTATATATATGATGAGTAGCTTGTTATTTTTTACTGGGATGCTAGCGTGCGACCAAGGGAATAGAAATTAGGAGATGCTAATTTGACATCTAATATACCTCCATTGTTTGTTGTAATTGGGGAGAAATTGAGCTTGTGGAGTGCACATATTTAGGGGCACATTGGCCAATTGAATTGTTAGGCTTCTTAGCTTGATGTGTTGATAGTTTCTGCTGATTGGTAGTGATGCTTGTTCCTTGCTTTTGCTCTTGTGGTCGTCTGATGTTTTGTTTAATTGATGTTAGTGGCAATTAAAGGGTGTAGGTTTGTGTATTTTGGAGATCGTGTGATTCAGGTGGAGATGTAATACTGTTTTGGGTAGAATGTATTATATGCATAGCATTCATGCTTTAATATTTGTGCAACTTTCAAATAGTGATACATAGAAGCATCTCCCTATAAACTAGGGCTGTGAAAAAAGCTCGAGCTCGGCTCGGTCTAGGCTCGGTTCGAGCTCCAAACGAGCCAAACTCGAGCTTGATCCCGAGCTCGCGAGCTTCACTGAGTCGAGCTCGAATAGCTCGCGAGCCTGCTAGATTTTCAAATTATTTATTAAATATTACTATATATTAACATTTATCGAGCCTATTCGAGTCGAGCTCGAGCTCAAGCATTTTTCATTGTTGAAAAATGGTCCATATTGAATTGTTTATTATTACCAAGGTTGCTCAAGCCAAGCTCGAGCCTACTCGAGCTTGAATTGAGCCGAGATTGAGCCTGGGTTTAGGCTCAGACCCTAACTCGAGCTCGGCTTGAGCCCGAACCGAGCTCGAACCTGGGAGCCCAAGCTCGCTTGACCTCAGCTCGTTTATAGGCCTACTATAAACTTGGAACTGCAATTAGACATTATTGCAACAGTAATTTATATGCTTAATGTCAGCATGGTGATTGCAGGAAATCTGGTTTGCCACAGGGATATAAGGGTTGTCAGTTTCATCGAGTGATCAAAGATTTCATGATACAGGGAGGTGACTTCTTGAAGGTTTGTGTGGCACACTTGTAGCTCCAGGCATCAATCATTTACCTTGACATAAATTTTAAGCTAATGTTATCCAGTTATACTGGAACTAAGCTTTTGAGCAGTGGCATGTATGTATATAATACACAACAAAATTTGAGCTATCTGACCATTTGATACGTTGCTGCATCTTTCTTTGATTCCCTATGGAGATTTAGTTTTGGGTGATCAACCGTTTTTCAGTAATCTCCATGCTTAGAACTGAGTCAGAGGATAGTATAAACTAAAGCCCACTGTTTTATGTCCTGTAGGGTGATGGTACTGGATGCACATCAATTTACGGAACCAAATTTGATGATGAAAATTTCATTGCAAAGCATACTGGGCCTGGTCTGCTCTCTATGGTATTCTATCTCTCGACTGATTTTACAATTGAAATGCAATCAGGAGATGTTTCTTTTCTTATGCAATCTGTGTATGCAAGATATGTATTGATCGGGCTTAGCATTTTAGTTAGATTTGTATGCCATTTCCTTGTGCTCCCTGCATTGTGTATCATTCCACAGTTTTCTTTTGTTCATTCTGCCTATTTTGTGTGGGACTTTTGGTAATTGGGTGAGCAGAGGAAATAAGCGTCTTGTATTGTGGAAACCTGCAAATTGTAGATAATATAGAGGGATCGTATATTACATATGGGATCTAAAGTGAATGATCTAAATATTGCCATTTGCTTGAATACTCTATTTTCAGCCTATGCTATGTTGCCCTTCAGCATTTGCAATAGGTTAGGTTAGATCTACATCAAATCCGAACAAAGCATCTCTACTCTCTAGGCAAAGTATTACTTAAAGTCATGGTGATTGGTGCCTTACTTGGGTTTGTCCCCAATCTCATTTCCATGAGCGGTGCTTTATTAATACTCATGGCACCGTAATTTTTTTTTATTGGTTGCTTTTATTTGTCACTTAAAACTTTTTGCTGGACCAGCCACTTTTTGTTTGTTATTAAGTTGGTGTTCCTATGTAATGCTTCTATTTCAGTCTAATTGACTGCTGATGCTTTATGCATTTGCACTTTTCACCATGTTCGATGTGCATTGTCCTGCACAGTATAATGAATTTTCATTAATATGTTCGAGAATATATGATTAGCTTCTATCTTCTAGATGTAAATAGTTGTCCCCACTTTTTGCAGGCAAACAGTGGAGCTAACTCTAATGGATCTCAGGTACTTTCTTCTTTTCAATAACTGCTTGAAAGTCTTTCTGCATGCATGACTGCAGATTTGTTCTCCAACTAGTTTGTTTTAATCTTATTAAGAACTGTGGTGCATAGTTCACCAACTAGTCCATGTGCATTTCGTCCACAGTCTCCATTTTCTAGTTTCTTTTCTATGCCAACCTCCATTTGCCAGTTTCTTTTCAGCTACAATATTCCTGACTGAAACCTTGTTTTTCTATACTTTGCTTGCAGTTCTTTATAACTTGTGCAAAGTGTGAATGGTTGGACAACAAGCACATGGTTTTTGGGGTAAGTTTCCTTCAATTTGAATGCTTTATTTTATTCTTTGCGGGCAAGGGGCAACAGTCCAACAGTGTATATTGGCTGCACTATTTCGTTTATTACAACAAGTGAATATATACCTAGTAAAGCGATGCATTGTAATTGGTTTACATTGGAGACAATGAAAATGTACCCCAGTAAAAAGAACATATGTGACATCAATATTTAAATGCAAATTTGGATATATGCCACTTCAAAACCTTACAATTAGAGAAATGCCACTCAGTTTCATGTATTTAGAAATATGCCACTTAGATTCTTGCGCCCTTTGCAAAATGCCATTATCTCTTAACTTTCCTATATTTCTTAGCTTTTTCTCCTCTTTTCCCATGTTATTCTCCAGTGATCTTTGCAAATTGCCCTTGCTCACTTAGGAATTAGGATTAAATCAGACCACGTCAATCCATCTGTTCAAGCCACATCAAACACACAGCCATCTCTTTCTTCAACCAGACCAAGCCATCTCGAGCAAGAACAGCACGACATCTTATTCCTTGTGACGGCGTATCATGGCACAATCCAGCAACAGTGTCGGAGCCCTCACCTCAGTACCATCAAAGGAGGCGGCGTCCTCGGCAACCATCAATACAGTAAGAAGCTTGTGGGTGCGGCAGCAGTCAGCGTAACTTGGCAAGCAGCTCAAGGTCGAGGCGGCGACCATGACAAGAAGCTCGGGGCGGGGCGGCGGGCAGCCGGGCACGGCACATAGTTCAAGGATGAGATGGTGGTGACAAACTCAGTAGCACGGGCCGCCCCGGGGGGGGGGGGGGGCGACAGTGACGAACGCGGCGGCGTTGGCAATTTCAAATTAGGATAACCGTGAAAAGAGAAGAAAATGGTGGAAAATAGGGGAAACTAGGAGAAAATGCCATTTTGCAAAGGGAGAACTGAGTGGCATATTTCTAAATACAATTGGTATTAGGAGGGAAAGCATTGAAGTACTGTTCATGAAGGAAACTGAGTGTCATTTCTCTAATAGCAAGGTTTTGAATTGTCATAGATCCAAATTTGCCATGTTTAAAAGGTTGTTATGTAGTCTTGTGCTAGACTGGATGGTGTCCTTCGCGTTTTTTCCCCTGTCGGGCTATCACTATGTGAGTTTATTAACGCCTTCCATTGTTATTTCAGAGGGTGCTAGGAGACGGTCTGCTCGTTGTGCGGAAGATTGAAAATGTCGCAACTGGACCGAACAACCGACCCAAGCTTGCCTGCGTTATAAGTGAGTGTGGCGAGATGTAGCTTGATCCGTGAATGCTACTATTCTTGGGGATGCTGATTTAGGCCCTCATGTGTTGATGAAACTACTGAAGCTACCCCCCAGACTGTAGTAAGCATGCCAAGTGTAGGATCTACAAACAGATCGTCGTCTATCACTGTCAGTCTATCAAGTAGATCCCGAAACTAGGAGAAAGAATAAAGAACTAAAGAAGACAGCTATATGCTGTACTATAATATTCGAAGCAGGAAATTTATGTCAATGTTTGGGATATGGAGTGGGATTGGCTTTATGTCGCGCTGAGCATGTTTGATCTATGTTTTGGTTTCACCGTTTTTATTCCGAGGTATAACGAAAAACGATATGCTTTAAGTCCTGTTCTGATCTTGTCCACGATTCTATGGGAGAAATGCATATGTTTCTTTTCGAACTGAACTGTATTGTCCCATGTTCAGTTCATTTTCCATCTGTGGATGTAATTCAAGTGGGCTGCCACGAACAGACTATCACGTGAAAGAATTCACAAGAATTAAGATACCAGAAATCACTTCCTCGTCACCAAGCTTCAGCATATCGTTTATTTTTGAACTGACAATCATTAGCAAATCTCAAACAAGTCGTCGCTACACTCCTACGTGCGTGCCATCACGTTGCGCTTCGGTTTAAAGACTTCCCGTCGTTGCCAAACTCTTTTGATGTTTACCACCTCTTGCAGGTCTTCCCGCCCCTCCAGTTTGCTACCCACCTTGCCGCGCACGACGCCGCCGCACTCCCTTACGCTCGGCGGCACACCCGAGCCGCCTCGCTGTCGCGCCAGCGTCCCCGTCCACCCCGCAGTGCGCCATCCGGGCCTCGCCGCACACGCCGGGGAGGGTGGGCGCGTCCACCCGGCCGCCGGCCACGCCGCGCACGCCTCGGCCGGAGATCCCGCTCCGACAGCCGTCGTCGCAGGCCCCCCAGAAGCGCGCGCCCGCCGCCGTCCAGAAGCCGTAGCGGGCGCTCCGCGCCATCCGTGCGCTCTTCCGGTCGCTCCCCATCATCGCGCCCACCCTCATCATCGCTCCCCATCATCTCGAATAAAAAAAAAAGGCAAACTGATTTCCTCGATTGAATCTAAATTTAAAAGCTCAAAATTTTGCTTGTGAAAACAGTCATATTCTCCCGCGAAAAAAGGGGGAGGATTCAGCTGTGCCCGCCACGTGTGGTTGTCTTAGTGTGTCGCGTGAAAATCGCCATGCAGGCAACCGCAAGTTAACAGATTCGTTAAGGCAGAGAGTAAAAAATCTAGCGCCGCTCTCTTGGCTAGTACATTCCAAGAGTCCAAGTACATGATTTGATCTCATCCGTCCAAAACGTTGGCAAAGATGCTCCATCTGTGATCTGTCCAGCACTCCAGCAGTCTAGGCCAGGGATTCAAATTTCGTTTGGAAAAAAAACTAGATATGACCGAAATCCAAAATTTCGGCAAAATTTTGATATTTTGGATCAATTGCAGTCAAAATTAAAAATTAAAATTCAAATCCGGTCCATTTGCCACCGAAAAAATCCGTATTTCAGGGAAATTTACCGAAATTTCGGTCAATTTGCACTGACTGCAAAGTGGGACAAACGATGACAAAAAATTTTGAAATTTTTTTGGAGAGTCCTGACATATTGATGATATTGCCATAAAAATTTTAGTTGATTATCAAATCTGAGGAATTTTAAAAATTCAAACATCACTACTGTCCAAATAAAACGCTGACTGGCAAGTTTGAACCGAATGAAAATTGGAACAAACGAAGTTATAAAATTTTTAAATTTTTTTGGATGGTTTTGACACATATATAATATTTTCATAAAATTTCCAAATGATTATCAAGCATCATGAATTTTTAAAAATTCGAACAGTTCTACTATCTTGTTAAAAGGTTTACCAGCAAGTTTGAACGAAATGAAAAATTATCCAAACCATATTATAAAACTTTGAAAATTTTTGTGAATGGCCCTGATATAGCATTAATGGTTATATAAAAGTTTTAGATGATGATCATGCTTAAATAATTTTTAAAAATTCTGACAGTACTATATCCTGATAAAAGCCTCATGATCAATACGTAGATTTGCTTTAGCAATAAAAAAAGGTTTATAATTTTTGAAAATTTTACGGAAGGGTGATAAGGAAATGCTTAATATCTCACAAAATTTTTGAATCATGATCACGCTTCAGTGAATTTATAAAATTCTTACAAGGCATAGTACCATTTATGTTCTTTCTCTTTTTGATTTTTGAAATATAATATAATAAATGAAGTCCAATGCTTACATAGATTTGATTGAGCAAAAAAAAGTTAAAATTTTTTGAAAATTTTATATAATGGTACTAAGGCAATTCTTAATATCTCATAAAAATTTTAGATTATGATCACACTCGATAAAATTTATAAAATTCTGACAAGGTAACTGTCTCAATTATGTTCATTCCTTTTTTGATTTTTAAAGGTAACAAATGAAGTTCAATTATTCTAAATTTTTTGTATGATTCTACACTTCTGAAAATAGTACCATAAAATTTTAAGCTCATTATCAAGCTTGTACAATTTTATAAAAATCTAGCAGAATTTCTGTCAAAATTTTAAAATATCTCAAAAATTCAGTTTTTCAACAAATTTTCATAGAAGATGACTTTCTTATGAGTTATTGGTAGGGCTGAAAATTAAGCTCGAGGCTCGCAGCTCGGCTCGGCTCGGTGTGGCTCGGCACGGCTCGATGCGACAGTGAGCCGAGCCCGAGCCTACTACTTGGCTCGCTTTGATTAACGAGCCGAGCCCGAGCTGGCTCATGAGCTCTGTTGGCTCGTTAGGCTCGTGGTGAAGTAATGAAACAAATAACAATGCCATCATTCCATCAATGGCCCATCAACAAGAATGAACAAAAATCAAATTCCTAGCTGAACAAAAATCAACAAGAATGAACAAAAGTCATCCATCCAGGCATTCATTCCAATCAAGGCCACGACGGCGACGGGGTGGAGCACTGGAGGCTGGAGCCATGGCCCGTGGGGGAGTTCGGAGGTGGCGACGGCCGACGGGGTGGAGCACTGGAGTTTGGAGAGTGGAGCCGTGGCCCGTGGGGGAGGCGGCAATGGGGTGGAGCCGTGGGGGAGGCGGCGACGGGGTGGCCGACGGAGTCGGGGACGGGGAGCCGGGGAGGCGTCGGGCCGCTGGCGTCGAAGGCCCGCCCGAACCCTAGCTCTCCTCCTCTTCGATGGTCGATGGATTTGGGAATTGGGTGACTGTTTGGTTTGGCGTTTGGGGGAGGAGTACTCGATCGGTTTCGGTGACACTCAGATTGCTCAAAGTGCTCATGAGCCTTACTGAAAGCCGGCTTGAGGCTCGAACGAGCCCGAGCTGAGCTGAACTTTTAGCTCGGTTGACACTCCGAGCCTAGCTCGGCTCAATTTCCGGCGAGCTCGAACGAGCCGAGCCGGCTCAGCTCAATTCCACTAGGGCTGGAAACAAGTTGAGCCGAGCCAGGCTCGGCTCGGCTCGAGGTCGGCTCGCGAGCCGGCTCGTCGGCTCGCCGAGCCAGACCAATAAGAGTTTTTTTTTCAAGTTTTAATATAAAATTTCAGAAATGACTAAGCAACATAGCTTTCAAGTAATAAAGTCAAGATATTACTAACAAAAAAATAGAATTGCATTTGCATTCATTATCAAGAGTTCAAGAAATTGCATTCAGAATTAGTAAACACTGACATTGCATTCAGAATTAGTAATCCTAGAGGTTCAATAGAATAATTAGTAAACAGAAACACTGACATTGCATCATCAAAGGTTCAAGAATTCAAAATTCAGAAGATATCGTTTAGGGTTTTGCTCATATGGGCTAATTGGTTTGAGCTAACGAAGCTGTCATGATGATGGCTCATTAAAAACCGAAACCACAAAATAGCTCTGGCCGAGCCCGAGCCGAGCTGCGAGCCGCGAGCCAAATTTTCAGCCCTAAATTCCACCCCTAGTTATTGGACCAAATCCGGCCAAAATTTATGAAATTTTGGCAAAATTTCACCCAAAAAAACCAAAAATACTGTAGTAATTTTAATTTTTAATTTTTTTATTCGATCAGTAGTTTAGATTTCGTAGAGACCTGAAATCCGAAATTTCGGTGAAAATTCATCGTAATTTGGCGAAAATTGGAACCTGGTCCATCCATCCGTTTCTCTCCACCAAGCAACGTGAAAGCCCGATATATTTCAAGGGCGTAACCGCAAACATCCTAATGAAAGCCCGATATATTGCAAGGGCGTAACCGCAAAACATCCTAAAAGAACCCCGAAACAAGCGGAGCGGGGAGGCGCCGTCGAAAGCAGAGGCGAATCAGAGCGAATAGTTAAGAGTGTTCTGCTCGCGTCGGCGGGTGGGAAGGCAAGGCAAGGCAAAGGAAAGCACAGCGCAGCGCGGCGCGGCACGGAGAGATGGGAGGGATTACGCGTCGCCCAGCCAACGCGAGCCCACCCCACGCTCCCCTCCCCTCCCCTCTCCTCCCACACCTCCCCCTCCTCCTCCTCATCATCGGCCACGGGCCCAGCCCAAATACCTCGTCCTCCCCTCATCTCGTCCCAAACCCTAGCCCTGGCTCCCCACCTCTTCGCCCTCTACCCGATTCACCGCCGCCCCCTTCGCCGCGCCGCACGCCCAAACCTCCCCCATCCTCATCGAGCCTCACCGTTCTAGGTTTTGCGCCCGCTGCGGCGGTGGCTGGGTCTACTTGGGTTCACGACGATTTGGGTGGGGGTTCTTCTCTGCCTCTGTTCTTCTGCGGTCCGATTTCTCTGGTGAACGGGTTTTTAGGAAAATTCGATTTGAGCCATTGCAAATATGCACGCTTTGAAATATGCCATTATACACGACTTCGCATAGGGGCCAACATTATTCTCGCGAGTTTGAAATATGCCATTTTATACGTCCTCCTCGCCTCGGGCCACCTGCAGTCACCAATCTTCGTATTCCCCACTCGCTTGCCCCGCCGATAAAATTCCCCACCCCCATTGAAGAACCCTAAGCCCGGACGCCTCCTTCCCTTTCTGATTTCTTCGTTTCCCTTCCGATTTCCCCCAACCCGAGTGGCAGGCGAGTGGCGGAGGGGGGCGGCAAGGGGAGGCGACCTCGACGGCGGGCAAGTGGCGGAGGCGCGAGCCCTAGCTCCATGGCAATGAGGCGAAGTCCAATGAAGTCAGGCTCGAGTCGGCCTTGGCAAGCAGAATGCGAAGGAGGTACGAATGGTTGATTGCCGGCGTGTGGGATCCCCGTGGTTGAGCTACGAGCAAGCAACCAAATTCGTTTGGTGCGAGATTCTACAAGTGTATCAACAATATCCCGTGAGAGTTGTATTTGTGCAATTTGTGCTTATTTTCGGTTGGACTAATTGTGGTTTCGATTTATGTAGAATGATAAAACATGTGGATTCTTCATGTGGGAGAATGAGTACAAGGGCTATTTGCGTCGGTTGGAGAAACTGGATGAAACCGGGTTGCGAGGATGTTTTGTGGATGGAGAAGGAAGTAGAAAAATTTTCATCTAGAGCGACAAATATGGGAGGCGAAGCAACAAATTGGTGAGGCTAAGGAACAAATATGGGAGATGAAGCTTCAAATTAGCCAATTGAAGAACCAGATGTTATGTGTAGGTGTAGTTGTTGTATGTGTAGGTGTTGTGTTAGGTCATCTTGTAATCAGATAAAGTTTGAACCTGATGTTGTCTCAATGGCCTCATGTTAACAATAATTTTGTCATGTATGAAATTCTGGATTCATGTTTTTCTGGATGTCTCATAACATGGCGTACCATGAAATTCTGACTTCATGTTAATAGCAATTCTTGATGTATGAAATTCGAGACTCATGTTTGGCTTAGTTGCAAAAACTTGACTTATGTATGATCTGAAGCTAGGCTACTGAGCAAAATGTGAACAGCACATTACAGTAGAATTTCAACAGATACGGGAAATTTTCTCATATTTACATAGTATTTTCATAGCACATTAGAGTGCATCTCTCTAGTGTTCTCCAACAGCAAACATTACATCAGAGAGCTTTCTAGTGTTCTCACATAGCATCTAGTGTTCTCACCAACATAACATTACAAAGAATGTCTCAAAGGAAATCGAGAGCTTTCTAATGACTCTCGCAGAGGTGCACTAGATCTTTGCTTGAGCCTTCTTCTTTTTGGTGTCATCTTCTTCTTGGGTGTAGTCTTCTTCTTATACATCTTCTTTGGTTCTCCTTGGTGGTACCAAAGACAAGATGAGGTGCATCTCTCTTCCTATAACCATGTTACACATTTAATGAAGAATCAAATTTTCCCAATTAATAAAGATAATAAATGAAGTATGAGAAGTTTAATTAGTTTTTTACCTCTTCTTTGGTTCTTCTTGGTGGTACCGACTTGTGCTCCCTCATCTTGTGCTTCGCAAGCTTGCAAGTCTTTTGAAAGTGCCCAAATGCTCCACATCTTCGACACTTGACAGTTCTAGCCCAGTGTTCTAGAAACCCCTTCATTCTTTGTGCTTTAGGCCTTCCTGCAGCTCTTTTAGGTTTTGGTGGATGAACCTTGAAGCCAAGATCCACCACAGCCACTTGAGATCTATCGGGCATGGTTGGAATGATCTCGATCATAGGCGATACTGAACTTCGCACAGAGTAATAGCAATGGACAAAGTCTTCAATTTTGACACCTCTGTTAGCACAAATCCAACCCAATGCATGGTCTGCAGGGCTTGCACATTACACCGCCAACGCCTACATGAGCACTTTTGGTTGGCCAAGTGTACAGTGCCTTCTTGTCACATTATCTGGATCCACCAATGTTACCTCTGCCAAGTCATCATCACTCCTTGCAATTTTCACAATTCTTAATCTCGTACTTGCTTTATTCAACTCCTTCATCACATTTGGAAGTATGCCATCTTCCATCGCCTTACTACCATTCTCCTTAGAGCCATCTTTTCCATAATTAACTCTCTAACTGTGTCGACTAGCTCATGGAGATGGAGGGCCTTGTATCCCTTTATTTGATTATTGAAACTCTCGAGACATTATTGGTCGTAGTCACACTTACTCTCTTCCGAAAATCCACACTGCACAAATCCTCGGATGATGTTTCTCTAGCCATTCTATGGCATCTGGGTGGGCTTGAAAGATCATCCCATGTGCCATCTAAACTTTCTTGATGTAATGCCTTGTCTTTGGATACAAGTGTTGTGTGAAGATTGGTCCACGAAACTTCTTCATGAAATTTGCATAAAGATGCCTCATACACTCTCTATGTTCACTTCAGGAAAGCCACATCAACGACCTTTTCTAGACCCTTACAAGCATCTGTGGATATCACTAAACCCTCGGGACAACCTCTGACTCTCATAAAAATCGCATGAACCGGACCAGTTGTCCTCTGTTTGAGATGCAAAAATAGCATATGCTATATAGAAGAGCCAATTGTGCCCATCAACACTAGTAGTGAGGCCAATCGACTGTGTACTTTCCAAAGAGAGTCTGTTGAATCTACACCTAGGTATGGTCTACAACCACCAAGAAACCATCTCTACATGCCTTGAAGCAAACAAAAATTCTCTTGAAATACATGTTGTTACCTTCTTTCTTGAGTCAATGTCAATGAGGATCCAGATCCTTTTCTCAACCTCTGCTTTGCCAGCTTGAAGAGGAACTGAAGCTTTCTTCATACTTGCCATGAATCGCTCTAGAGCTAGCCTCATGCTGCCCAAGCCTTGGAATATTTCAGTTTAATCTCATCTTTGTTCTTCCAACTTCTTTTGCATCCTTTGCTCCCTTACGTGGGTTGGTCTTAACCTAGCAAAGAATCCTATCGACAATCCATTCTTGAGTTGCCATCTTCCCATCCATCAACTTTCTTGTTGGACAATTGTGATCAAAAGGAAGCACCTTTATCTCGCACAAAGAAACATGGGAAGCATCAACATATGAATATTAACATGCAAAATTAACATGCATAATTGAAGTTACATCATTCTAACTTTGTATTGTCGTTCATCCTGCGACTGGAAGCATGAATACGCCAAGGACATCCCTCATATGAGCACTAGCAATGAATCTTGTTTTATCGGTCCTTAAACCGAAAATTCAAACCCCTCTTAATGGCATAGTGCCTAATAGCTTTTACGAACGCTACAATATCGTGAAATAAAGCCCCTTCCTAATATCCTGCTCATCGGGATCAAGCAACACATTTACTTCTGAGGGTCTACATCATCACCTCTGCCTCTTCTGGTGCAACCCCATCGCCAGGCAGTGCCGGTAGCCGAGAAGATTGTCCAAATTCAGCAGATCCATGTGTTTGTGGTTCAAAGTCAAAGTCAGTTTGATGTGCACTTGGAGGAGCACCATATAAGTGCTCATCATTCACACCAACATACTCCTCTTCAATGTCAAACACGTCGACCTCGATTCTGTTGCATTTTGATTTGCAGGTTTAGATGTAGTTGCTTCCTGGCTTTTCTCTCTAGGACCGCATGGAGGAGGCACAACACACAGAGGCTCTATGGAACACTCATTTTCCTCCACAACCTTTTTGTCAAACACTGCTATAATTAACTCAAAATGTTTCTCGGGTTGGTACATTTCAAACAAACCTACAAGCTGACTGTCATCGACTAAGCTAACATCCTCACCCATTATTTTGTCAAAGTACCAAACCTTAGCAGTCTGGTTCACACTCCATTTCAATTCCGCACTTAAGCTTTTCATAAGGAAATCCATTGAACAGCTCTCCGAATCCACTACCCAATTTCGAGAAAACCGCACAGATAGCTTTTCACATCGCTGACTCTTTGCTCACAAATCCTTGAACCTTAAGCTCTATCGTGAACCAGTACCTACCCGCAAATGGGACTAATTAGATTCTAACCGCAAAACACAACAACAACATGTTCATACAGGGGCGGGTGCACTCTACCGTTAGCACAACATGAAAGGGAGAGAGAGATTTGGACAACTCACTGTTTGGGAAAAGAGGAACCAGCACCACTTGCTTCGGGAACCTCCATCTCCCCCCGCCAGTCGCCTTGCCTTGCCTCTCGATCGCCTCTGCTGTCGCGTGCCTTCACCACTCGCCATTGTCGAGGTCGCTTGCTCTCACTACTCGCTCATTGTCGAGGTCGCTTGCTCCTCCGCCACTCGCCTGCCACTCGGGTTGGGGGAAATCGGAAGGGAAACGAAGAAATCAGAAAGGGAAGGAGGCGTCCGGGCTTAGGGTTCTTCAATGGGGGTGGGGAATTTTGTCGGCAGGGGGCGGGGGCGGAGTGGGGAATACGAAAGATTGGTGACCTGCAGGTGGGCCCGAGGCGGAGGAGGACATATAAAATGGCATATTTCAAACTCGCGAGAATAATGTTGGCCCCTATGCGAGTCGGCGAAGTATAATGGCAGATTTCGAAACGTGCATATTTGCAATGGCTCAAATCGAATTTTCCTTTTTTTTTTTAAGCTCGAGTGGTTTTGATCCCTCGCAAGTTGCTCGCCGCCGTGCTCCTCGTCTCCCCTGGTGAGTTTCGAGTTGCTCTTCTTGTTGTTCCTCAGTATATGCTTTCGCTTTCATGTTCGTCCGCGCGGGGTTTGGGTCTGCGGTTTCTTGTTTTACATGTCCAGGATTTGGCTCTTAATAGCTGTCCTTGCTTGATAGCTCAGTTCATCGGATGTATCTATTTGCTAGTTGCAACCTGTGTTTATATTACGTCATGGTTGTAATGTCGCATTCTAATACACTCAGGTACGGTCGTTAGCTGGTACAGAGATTCCTTCTTTGGAAGATACGTGTGTGCCGTAATGGAGGGGCTTGGGAATGCTCCATTGAATGCAGGGGAAACAGTAATGAAGAGGCCGAGGAGTGTTGCATCAAGAAAGCCGAGGCCCAAGGAGCAGCTCGGTTCCAATTACAAGGACATCTCGTGCACTCCATCACGGAGCATTTCCCTTGATGATGACGCCAGCGTTGAGGGCAGTGGGCATCGGAGGAAGGAGCTGTACCTCAACGGTCCTGAAATGAGGGGCTCCACTCCACATCGGAGTGACATGTCCAAGAAGATAAAGAGAGAGGATAGAGCTAGAGGAGACTATGATGGCCACAATCGGAGCAGCAAGTCAAAGGATGTGAAGTGTAGTAGTGAAGGTGTTCTGGCACTGGCCTGTTCAAGAAACTCTGGATCCCTTGATGGTCCACATTTGCCCTCGAGAGACGTCAACGTGCCGGGTGAAAATAGGTTGAGAAAAGTGAAGCTCAACATTGGTGGAATTACTCGAAGCATACATACAAAAACCATCCAAGAGGCAGGTGATGGTGGAACTCCTGTCACTTCAGATAGCTCTTTTCACCGGCATAAGCAAAAGGTTTGTTCCGTGTACTTAACAAAGAAGAAAAAAGTTTGCGAATGAAATGTACTATCAGATCTTTAACGCTTAATTGATTTTTTAAGTAGCAGCTTAGTAGTTTTTAGGTAGTCAATGAGATGCTTTCACCTGTCATTTAGTACTGCAATAATTTTTTGGAGCTTAATGAAGTCGATCTACTCTGTTCAATTTTGCCCAACATGGAACTAAGTTCAATACAGCTATAACAGGAATAACTTGTCAGATGATGGTAATGGTAGTCTTTGTCACATTGCAGTCTATCGTATAAGCTAAAAAGTCCACGTGTTTTTGCTTTTGGTTCAACTCTCTTGCCCACTTTGCCATACCCTGTTATGGTTCCTGTTGAGGTATCTGGTTGGCTGAATGGTAAGTACGTGTTGATATATTTTTTTTTTTGAACGAAAGGCAGAAGCTCTGCCAAATGCATTAAGAGAGGAAAGAACACCAATCAGTTTACGAGAAGGGGGAGAGGAACCAGCTAAAGAAACAACAACGTACAAGAAAGGAAAGGATCTCCCGGTTGAAGCCGGAGAGCCGACCTAGAAAAAGCTAGAGACAACCGGTTATAAAAACCCTCTGACACCCGAAAAGCAACTTGGCGATTGCCGATGTCACGAGAGATAGCGCCGAGCACTTGTTGCACCGCGCGGTAGGAGTTCTTGAAAATCTGTTGTTTCTCTCTTCCAAACGTTCGAGAGGGTATCGCGATCGCCCCATCAAAATCCTTCCGCCAAGGTGGAAGCCGCCGCCGTGAGTCATACCACCAGGACGCATTATCAAGCTGTCCCGACGGTGGCTGCACACCGAGACCGATGTGAAGACGATTTAGCACCGCCCGCCAGACCTGTTTTGCAAACGGGCAAAGCAGCAGCAAATGGTTGGATGTTTCAGGGTCCGTGCCGCAAAGAACGCACGTAGCAGCATGCGGCCACCCCCTGGCAGCAAGCCTGTCAGATGTCAATAGCCTGTCCTGCACAAATAACCACGCAAAGAACCTGCACTTCCCTTCCGCCGAAGCCTGCCATATCATCCTGTATGATGGATCAGCCGTGGATCCAATAAATTGTGCCTTATAAGCCGAACCTGCTGAGTAAACTCCTGTTGACGACCACTTCCAGGTGATGGTATCCTAGACGTGCGGTTGTAGTTGCACCTGCTGAAGCTGTAGCCAAAGCGAAAAGAATTCCTGGAGCTGCGTCGCGGTAGTGATCCGACGCAGAGGACGAATCCAAGCAGCATGCAACAACAACTCCTTGACCTTCCCTGACCTGTTCCTGATTAGTTTGTAACATGACGGAGCGATGTCCGCAGTAATTGAGGGTATTACTTTGTAGTTACAACTGATCATTTCATTCCTTTTGAGCTATAAGTTGCTCCCTTTTTATTAGGATTTCGGCCAGCAGAAATACCACAACGCAAACAAAGATATTCATGGTAATTGCGTTGAAGGAAAACACAAGGATAAGCATGATATTTTGCCATCTTCTGACCTTGTTAGTAAGAGCAAAAGGGTTCCTAAGAAGAGAACACTTGATGGTGATTCTGATGATGAAGATAGTGAGTTATGTTATCTTGAAAAACTTAAAGTTGCTAAAGGTATGCCAGAACAACTTACAGCTACTGACCATCCTGTAGCTTATGATGACGATTCTCTTGAGGATGGTCTCAAGAAAAAGAAGCTATCCAAGGTTTCTAAAAATAAAAGCATTCTGTATGAAGTGGATGAAGACTTCATTTTGTCACGATCTAGCAGGGATGGTAGGAAAAAGTTGAAATTGGGGGATGGCAATGATTTTATTGAAGAGGAGGAACCTGGGATGTGTGAGCCAAAGAAGAGACTAAAGGAAGCTGATTCACCTTCAGATGTGAAGAATGAAACTCCTGCTCTTACAACAAGGCAGCGAGCCCTTCAAGGCAGGGGTGGCCATGGTGAAAACCTGATCGAATATCCTAATGGATTATCGCCTGCTCCATCAAGAAGTATATTCCTAGCCTATTTACAAGGCTATTTATTGATACTAATGTGTTGTGCCTCAGATACAATACTAAATGCTGCTTTTAATTAATGCTGCAGAACAAAAGGAGAAGCTTTCAGAAGTGGAGATACAAGCCAAGAAAGCAAAAGCAGCTCAGAGGCGTAAGATGCAAGTTGAAAAGGCAGAGAGGGAACAACAGGTTTACCTACTTCTGTGCTTCTACTTCATAGCTTACTAGTGTTTTTCTGTTGAACAACCCAGCTTTACTAACTCCTATATTACAGTCTGAAGCAATGAGAAAAATACTAGGTATTTACTCTGAAAAGAAAAAGGAGGAAAGGAAGCTGAAAGAACGGGAAGAGCAGGTACAATCCCTGAAGTTATTTTCCAACATGCTACGATAAATTCATTTTACCCATTCCTTTTTTTCTCAGAAAAAGCAAGCAAGATTTAAAGAATATAAAAGAAACTGTGTCCAGTGTGTCATGGGTCCAGAAGGAACTGTCATTACATTCCCTGATAAGATAGGCCTTCCTAGCATATTTAACTCCAAACCTAGCAGGTTACATACATTACCTATTCCTGTACTTCCGGCCATTTTATGTGTATTCTTTTGAGTTGTATATGCACATTTTGATTCACTTCGCGGTTACGTGCATACATTTGACTCCCCTTGTCATCATTTCCTCAGCTATCCTCCTCCAAGGGAGAAATGTGCAGGCCCTTCGTGCACAAAACCATACAAGTACTGCGACTCCAAGACGAAGCTTCCGCTTTGCAGCCTGGAATGCTACAGGGCTGTCCAGGGAAATGCTCCGACGCTAACATGCTGATGCTAATTTTACCAAATGCAATCCGGACCTTGAGGGGGCTGGACAATTGTAATTTCCACATGCCAGCCTGTTTGTTGTTTTTGCGATGCCTTGTTAGTCTGGCAATGAACCCGACAACAGAGGAGGTGCCTGCTCCTGGTTTTTTCCTTTTGCTCCCTGTGAATGTAGCATGATCTCCCAAGGGTTTGATTTAGCTTCTGGTCAAATGTTACCGAGGCAACTGGAGAGATAACAATTCTTTGTACAGTAATATTCAGACTACCTGTTAGCCATGATGAAATGAAATCTGTTGGTTATTCAAGATAGTTTATCGTTCGTTATTCACTGTAACATGAATATATGATTCACCTGGGCGCTGTTGTTCGCGAGTTTTAATCGGTTTACCTCGATGCCGACAACTCGTTGACAGGTAAAAACCTGCATTTTTTGTTGTGTTGGAACTAGTTGGAAGGCGTTGGGTGGCAGCTGTCCTGGCCACGGACTTTCTTTCCTTTTTTCCAGAGGAAAGAGTTCCAACTTGTGACCGCGACATGCGGCAGCACGAATTAACGAGATTGAGATGGGCTACGAGATTAAGTAGGCCAAGCTGGGAACACAGAAGTTGGTCTGGGCTTTTCGCTGGCTCGCTTGAATTTGATTGCGATGGTACTAACACAAGTCACAACCACGTTACTGATGTGCACGCACGGAAGATTTTCGCCCAGTAAAATGCTACTAGTCGGGCCCACAGATCAGTGCACTACAGAAAAAGTATTTATTCTCTACGGTCATAAATATAGTAGACGGCCAAAACACCATATCGACAAAAAATACATTAAAATCGACGGCCGAAAGAACAGCCGTCTACCCTAAACGTGAAAAAAGTGCGCCATCTATCCCGCCCTGGAATTGGGGAACTGTTGGAAATTAGGGTCGACGTCATGTATATAAGCTTAAGGTGGACGACCACGTGGAAAAGGCCGTCCACCCTAAGCTTATTATGGTCGATAGCCAAGAAAAGGCCGTCCACCCTAGTCTAGAGTGGACAACTGCCTTTTCCCGTCGATCTTAGCGTTATTATGGTAGATGGTCTGTATTTGGCTGTCGACCCTAATAGGGTAGACGATCCGTTAAATCAAATTTAATATTATGGTGCGACCACTTACTTTCGGCGGCTTAAGGTGGATGACATTTGTCGAATTACTTATGGTGGACGGTTTTGTCTCTAGGATGGACGGTTTTGACTGTCGACATTACTGTTTTTTCCTGTAGTGGTGGCAGTACGGCACGCTGCCATACCGCAGAGGATCCATGAGCGTATGCCTATGCATGTTGCCATAGTTATTATTATTATGCTAGTTTGCAACGTTTTTGTTGGATGTAACGCAAGATGTACAGGCACCCCTTTAGAGCAAAGAGAAAATTTTGATACTCCAAAGTCCAAATTCACGATGAGAGAGTTGCTGAAAGTCGAAATCACGTTTTCTTTACAAGTTAATCACACATTCATTCATGCAAATTAAAACCCCCCATATATAAAATGGCAAATAGCAAAAGGAGAACAGACATATAGTGTACCTCGAACGATGAACTGATCACACGTCACAACGTACAATCACACATAGTACCAGGCACTTCTCCAAAGCTAGCTGTCCATGGTGTTCTACTCTTAAAAAAAAAGATGTCCATAGTGTTGAGTGTTGACCAGAATGGGTGTGGGTACGGGCCAAAAGAAAAGCCGTTGCTGTGTTCGATTGGATATGATCTGTACGTGGGGAGCTATGCCGATGCGCGTTGACATCCTGTAGTCGATCAACACGATAAGCAAAAGTGATGGGTGAATTTTGAGCGCCCAAATCTCCCAACGAATTGACCTTTGGCTTTAGTACTACTCCTTAATCTTCTCTCTCTCTCTCTCTCAATGTCCATGGCCATGACTCCATGTCCAACTTTCAATGCGCATAAAACTGTAGTTGGAAAGTAGTGGGACTGGGAGTAACTCTCTTTTAGCGCTGTCTTGCAAAAGCTGTGACATTTCTTTCAATCGAAATGAATGGCATCTTTCTTTCAGCTGTAAGATCACTCTTCTCACTGTTCTCTTCTCCTTTTCTTCTCCTGAAAGTCTCGATAAAAATTCTCCTTGTATATACAGCACCTCAAACAAGGAACGGTCATCGTCTGACAGGCGCACGATTTATAACTGAATCCCCCACGGGACAAGTGCCCGTAGCTGTACCCTTGCCTGCCTGCCTCCAACAAGCCGCTGCAGCTGTGACATTTCAACTTCAGTAGCACTAGTAAATTTTAGTGTTAGTTACAGTAATTTATGTACCGATCGATGAAGTTCCCTACTTTCATTTAGAGAATACTACGGGCGAGTCTACGACTGCAGCTGCTAGTGAACAACTAGAGTGCCGTTGATACGATACTTTCTCCAAACTAAAGATAGGCGTACTTGTACTCTCTCTCTCTCTCTCTCTCTCTCTCTCTCTCTCTCCCGTATAGATGAGTAGATGCAACTTGCTGTAAAGTAACTTTTGGAACATGGTTTTTACTACTGACAATCATACTACTACTCTGACAGTGTGTCTGTGCCTCTTCTTTTGAGTGAGCATGGTGAGTGAGTCACATCCTGATGAGCCGCACACGATCCGACGATCAGCTTTATGGTTTTGGACGTTCATAACCAAAAAAAAAATCCCTTTCCTTTTCACTTTCTATCTCTTTTTTTACCAGCATGATCAGAGGAGCAAGCAGAGGAGAGGAGACATGCAAACATTACACACTAGTAGACTCTCGAGATCTCTCATCTTCTTTTCATTCCCTGCCTCATCTTTTGCATCTTCATCCGCGCGCGGTTAATCATGGCCTCTCAAGCGCGCATGTTAAAAGCTCCCATCCTCGTTGCCTCCCGTTGTCCCCTTTCATATCGAGTAAATTACAGTACTGCTGGCTAGACGCATGCATGCCATACTTTAGTGTTGTGCAATTTTAAATGGTTTTAGATTGCCACCTCGCATCGAATTTTTTTTTACTGTCAAGATCTCACACTGTGTGTATCTCTGGACTAAATTAGCTTAATTGTGTTCATATTCTTTAGAGCAGTGTTAATATTTTTTTAGAGGAAGCTTAGTTGTACTAATGGTACAAAATCGGACGCACAGATTAATATTTGATGTTGATTTTTTTTTACTGGATAATATTTTGCTATATGGAGTAGCACAGAAACGCCGGCCACTCCAAACACACAATTACTGGTTTTGCGGTCGCAGCTATAAGGTGTTCCACAAAAGCTAGCTACAAAAAATAGTATGATCTCTAGTACACATTTGCGCAAACTCTTTACTTTTTTTTTTGAAATTTCATGATAGTCATTGGCGCATGCATATATGGTTCTGGATATATATCACGCGTATCCCATGTGCGCTTTGCACTAGTGATTATGGCAAAAGTTTAGAGCCACAGAAGGAGTACTTTTCCGAGGAGTAGTGCAAACTAAGAGCTCATCACTTGGAAAGCTAGAGCCCTTTGCCTATGGCTGGCTAGCCACTGTGGTGTGAAAGGAGAACATAGGCAAAAGGAATGGAAATGGGACAAGAAAGAATTAAAGAAAGGTGATCGGTATACAAAGTGGTTAATTGGATCGATGGCGGCTAGGCAGTGATTACCAGCTGTGATTAGAGAGAGAAGGGAGAGGCGAATAGAGAGAGAGAGAGAGTTTGAATTGCGAAGGGATGGAGTGGTAGTGAGGTGGAGAGGTTGGGGGCATGACGGCATGAGCGTCACGTGCGTGGGCGACGGGTTGATGATGGAAGTGAGGCGAGCGTGAGGGATCGAGGAGGAAAAGGGGGCAGAAAGGGACCGAGCGGCCGGCGTTCCGTTTGTTGGTTGGGTCGGGGCAAAGGGAATGATTGCCATTTGCCATTGCCCTCCCCGCTGACACCCCCCGCAGCACGCGTGCCCCGGATCCTCTACATCCTATCTTGCACACCACCACCACCACCAGTCCACCACCGCCCCTCTCTCTCTACCTACAAAGAGAGAGAGAGGAGAAGCTAGCAGAACAAAGGACAACGTGCTTGTGTTTCTCTTATTCTCCGTTTCTTTAGCAGAAGATGGACGGGAAGCAGCGATTAGAGCATGCTTATTGATCGACCTTCTTCGCTAGTACTGTGCATGCATGCCATTCCGTGGGTCGATCATGCAGTGCAGCTTGCAGCTGGTACATGAAATGAAGGCGTGCGCGCGTGTATGGTATAGGGATCACCAAACTGCAGATGAGCTGAGAGGGGGGAGAGAGAGAGAGAGGTGCGTGCAGTCCGTGTGTGCATGGTCCCTGGGCTGTGTGTGGTGTGGGGGTTAGCCGAGCCGAGCTAGGTAGGGTGAGGCCGACCCTCTCGCCGTGTAGGCGTAGGTCTACCCCGCATTCGTCTACTCCGTCTCCTTCCCCGCACGCTTCCTTTGTACCTACGCGCCCCGTCAACAGTCAACCGTCACGGCCGCCATCGGCATGCATGCGCGTACGTATATCGATCGCCTTACCGCTTAATGCACGCATTCGATCACTCCACATGCATCTTCTCTCCTCTCTACTTTTATTTAATTTCCAATCGAGAGCGGATCGGACTGCTACTGGTTGCTTGTTTGGTGGTTATATCTCTCTCAAGTACGATTGGATTAACTGGGTTTTTTTGGATCCCCTATCCTTTGCTGATATTGTATGGTTACGATCATGGGTTCATGATCTCTTACGCACATTTTGTTAGTACCTAAGGGAGGTTATAACGATTTGGCTCTTGGAATAATATATTTCGGTACTGATTCATACCTGTGTACTATTTCAGGTTTAATATATATATATATATATGTTTAATTATATGTACACTAAATTTTACTTATAATATTATTCCAAATACTAGTAGTAATATCAAGTATAATATATAGTTCAATAGATCATATTATCGATTCCGCTGGTATAACTGGTATTAACCGGCATTGAAGCCTGTATTACCAATACAATACATAGAGCTATTTTATACCGGTTTAGGAGGGCCACGAAATGGTATATACAGACCATATCGATCGGCTGGTACTGGTATGGTATCGATAACTATGCTCTTAAGTCACTCCCACGGAAAAAACAGAATCATCAGAGCACGACGTCCGGACACGTCCGGGCCTGCCCAAATTTCAAATTTCAACCCCCTCTCTTATTGTTTCTCTCTCTTACTTTCCCTATTGCTTCGCAATATGGTGTCACGTTTTACTAGCTCGTCAAGCCACCAGAAGACGTCAAGAACCCTGAAGACCTGCCGGAGCGCAACATCTGAAGATCAGGCAGTTTTTCCTTTGGGGAAAAGATCGCTCTTTCTTGCTCCACAAGCCAGAAGGCGGCTGTTGCTTTCTCAATCTGAGTGGGAGTCTCGCCGGAAATTGGGCACAACAAGCATGCAAACTTCGGATGGGCGAGGCAATAGCTCCAGCGAGAAGTGAATCTTGGGCGTGGCAAATGGCGTGGAGGGCGCGGAGAGGAAGAGCAGGTAGAGGGAATCGGCAGGATCTGAGTCGCAATGGCAGCAGTAGTACGCCAAGAGGTTGAAAAAGGACATTTTGACTTGAAACATGACTCTGGTATGTTCGAAACATGGGTTTTTCCGTGGTTAAACATTGGGTTCTGCATATTGAAATATTTGGATTTGTGGAAGAAGATGACCGGAGAAGAAGAATCATCGATTTTATGCTCCAAAACATGACCAATGCACGTATGAAACATCCGTTTTGCTCTTGTGAAACATCTGTTTTACTCTATTGAAACATGTGGTTTTTTTTTGTTAGAACAAGGTGAAACATTTGATTCTATCTACTGAAACATTTGGTTCTACGTGTTGAAACATCGTTTGATAGCTGACGAAACATCTATGTTTTGTAACTTCTCCCATGTTTCACCAGTATCTTTCCCATGTTTCACCAGTTGTTTTTCCATGTTTCAATGCTGACGTCATGCTGACATCGGACGTCCGATGAAAAGCATCCGGACGGACGTCCGTATCCTAGTCGCCGCCCGGAAAAAACTCTCAAAGTTGCTTCACACACAAATTAATGCTCTCTTTGTAATAGCTACCTTATTCTTTAATTAGTGGAGCGACGACCAATTAGCCAACGAATTATATATTACAAGCCTTCTAGCCATGTATGTACTATAGTCCAACTAGTGAGTCCAAATGTGCAAGTATTTGAACAACTCGTGAATGAATATAAATGTTATATTGCTACTAGAGTACTTCTCTTTAAATCAGCACGCGAGGATTTGATCTAGGATGCTATAATTGACATCAACGCTAACCAATAACCAATACAAGCCACGTCAACTATGGATATTTTCAAATGGAATGCATAATGTATAATTAATTAATACCTAAGATATACTCCCTCCATCCAAGTTTACAAGGCATATTTTTTAAATTATCTTGTCCATAAATATATGACGTATTTTACATTCCAATGCAAAATTAGTGTGATGTTCTCTACATATCTATAATAAATATCCATCTTTACTTCATATTCTCTACATGTATATAACTCGCCATTTGGAGATACAACCTCGTTGACAAGGAAGCCGATAAGTTGTTCTTGGAGTGCGGCGCACCGGGAGGCGCGAGCACGTTAACGTGCTCATCGATGTTGAGTGACAATTAATTAAGCGGGAAGTATATAAATATCCGATCACATGCAATTAATTAAAATGTAAGTTGTAGCTAACAAATTGACATGCATATCTGAACCTCGGCATAATGTTCGGCTAAATGCGCCATGGATAAAACTTTGAATATAGTGGAACACGTAGTAGCCACATAAGTTGTTTCCAGCCGTCATGCGTTTAACCTTCACAGGGAGAAATTTGAGAATATCGGATGAAGAAGCGATATGGCGCATGTATATTAATAATAGTTTTTGTAATGCGTGCACTGAGTGCTTACTATGACTTGAATTCTTTCGGAATTCTCCTTTTTGCTTCTTCTTAAACTTTGCAAATGTCTTGTTAAGGATGTTAATGAACCATTGGTATTTTTGAATGGATTCCTTCTTGAGTCATAAACTTAATCTGCTTTGTTGTCAAGCTCGATGACTAGAAGGATCCATGAAACCTATTCGTATATTGCAACATATGGATAAGTAGCTACTCGTACTATCAATGGCTTAAGAAATACAAGAACAAGAGGTTTGTGAGAACACGTACTTGAAGTTGAAGGGCGATATATACGGTTTGTAGTGTTGTTTCAACAATGCATGCAAAAGGTATTCCTCAAGTAGCTGTTTTTGCTTGCAGTAGTATGACCAGTTTTCTCGTTGACAATCTCTCGGTCGATGAAGCCAGCGTTGCATTTGCCCGTCTTTTACATCGTTGTATCTCCATTCTACATAAGAAGGGATAACTAAGTTAATTAGATTTTCAATTTTGTGGTGCGGGAGGAAGCAAGCGGTAAACTTAGTAGATCGACACTTACAGACACAAAACGGGACATGAAAGACACGTTGACCTCGTCTCCTTGGTACACATGGTACAAGTCATCAATTCCGACCATAGTTACATGTTGTTCCTTGGAAGAAATACTCATCTTGGAAGCGGAGGAGGAACATTGTATATCCTTTAGATGCCCTTTCCATGTACCATTCATGCATTTGGCGCATCTTGGTTGGGAGATCTTTTATATCCTTTGGATCAATTAGCGCTTTCTTAGAACTCATACTTCCATTTGATTGGTGCCATTATTGGAATATCCTGGTCTAATGATTTGAGTCCCGCCTCCTTCGAGAATGCCATTCTCCTCAAGTCCTCGGCACTCTGGCGATCTTCCACTTTCTTCTTTCTTCCTGAAAGGAGCCCGTGTATTTTGCCTTGTAGCCTTTCTTATTGTCCTTTTGTAGTCGCTCATCACAGGCGGCCGCGTTCCGCATGGTTGAAAGTGCTTCACTGATTTTTTATCTATTTTAAGCTTGGACTCGGCTTCTTTGGCGCAAAGTCACAGCCACATCCGTCTTTGGATCTGACTAGCTCCTCATGATCGAGTCATATGGCCTCTTTGGCGGTTGTTTTGACATTCTCTGGTGTCGGATGCCGATTTCGTGGGAGGAGGTGCTAGTGTGGGATCTCTCCTTCGACATCGAGCTTCTTCCTCGGGGAGATCTTTGAGGCGTGGTATTGGGAGATGTTGGGTGCTTCTTACTTTCGAGCGATGGCGGTGGCGGTAGTCGAGCTTCTTTGTGGAGCGGGAGGTGAAGGAGGCGCGGGCTGGACCATCGGGGAAGCATTGCGTCTGACGGCATTTGGAGGTCGTGGGTTGTCGATGTGGAGGCGTGCTGCTTGCTCACGAGCTGGCTCAAATTGCGGGGCCTCTCTTCTTTGGAGATATAACCTCCACCATCTGGAAATATGATGTACTTTTTGCGCCATAGGATGAATGTGCCATGGAGGGCTGTCAAGGTTGGTCACCTCGTCGCCCCAGGGAATATCGAGAACGAGATCTTGAAGCCCCCACCACCTCTTCCACGTGACCTTGGAGTATCCGGAGGGTATCTGGTTGCGATGGAATGTCCGCCCGCCTCCACCGGATAAGCCATGCCAGTAAGCCACCTTGAAGGAGAGGTTCGCATATCAATGTGTTCCTCGTGACTTGGCGAACCTTGATCTTGCCCACGGGATGACCAGGCGTCTTGGTCGTAACATCGCCTTCTGAGACCCGCAAGAAGCGCCAGCTGCTCTTTAAGCGGTCGATGCGATCACGGATTCGGCGCCGCTGAACATTGGTCGACGTAGTGCTCCTGTGGTAGCTCATTGCCGGACACTTTTGCGTGACCAGGTCATCGATGGAAGCCTTCGTAGCTCTAAGCTCTTCCTCCAATCGGCTCACTCTACCAGATCTCTCCTCTTATACATCGTCTCCGACTCTGTAAGTGCTTGAGTCTTTGGCAAAGCCGTGCCTCCATAGCACCTTCCAAACCTAAATGTCCGTCCGGGTGCTCGGGGTTTTGAAGGGCATATGTTAGCTCGTCATTCTCCACGTCTAAAGTGACAGGATCTGACAGAAGTCACCTTTCGATTATACGCAATCCTTTCACCAACTTCTGGATTGCCGTTGCCATCACCAAGCTACTAGTCATCGGCAAAATTTGCCCGTGACCCAATAACCAATTGCGCATGCAGGGCTCCCAATTCTCGGTTCGGTATAATATCGTCTTGAAAGCTCATCTTCCCGCTTGTCCCATTTCTTTGCGGCCTTGATGTAACCAGGTCCCGAGATGGTGGTGGTATTTCTTCTTCTGTGCATTCACCTTGTTTTTCTCTCTCGCGGCTGTCACGCATCAAGCGGCTTGTACTCCTCGAAAGCATCCCAATGATCGGCCCGACTTAGGAAATTTATTGAAGTCGGCCTTTCTCCTTTGTCGATGTACTTGCGGGTGAGGGCGACTTCCTTCTTTGAAAGGAAGTTGCCATCTTCTTCAAAGCCCATCTCTTGGCCTTCATTCGTATCCTTCGGAAAAGTGAAATTTTCCTTTATATCATTCAGCGGTTCCTTGGTAGTTGCGGGGACTTCACCCATTTACGGATCTTTGATTGGGGCGTGATCCCTCACGTGGTAGCCGCAAGCGTTGTTGAAAGGCCCAATTGCTGATTCCGGGCTAGCAGACTCCGTCGTTCTGCTGCGACTTGATTATCACGTGCTTTGTCGAAGGCTTTTTGTTAGGTCCTCGATTCATTCGGATTGGGTGGCGATGAGGTCTAACAGGTGGATACACAAACACATATAATATGAATGATTTTAGAATAATTAAATGTTTACGGTGAATTTATAATGGGTAAGAGTATACCTCGGTACGGTGTTAACGGCCTCATCGACAGCGTCGAACAACATCGTGATTTTCCGCATCGGTGATACTTGACCTCATTGGCTAAGACGCTACCCGTAGCGAATGGTCTCGAACAACAGATTTTCCGCTTCATCGTATTAGGGTCACCACGTCTTGGTGTCGCCATCTAGAGTAGAGCAAATCTCGAGGCTTAGATTATATACGAAGACAAGATTGTTGAGAACAATTCGAGGCTTAGATTATATATGAACTTTCTGCATGCAATCATATACTTACACATTTCACATGATACATATACAATTGACAATTCACATATACTTATACATTTCACATATACTTACACATTTCACATAGACTTACACATTTCACAAGATACATATACAATTGACAATTCACATATACTTATTTCTTTGAATAAAAAATAATCGAATCATTCTTATTCCACACTAATAAGGAATGATTCATTAATTTATTAAAGAATTTTTTTACTGAAGTGTCGTCTTCATCTCACCGACCTCAATCTGGAATAAAGGATAGATTGTGATTACGTCCCGAGGGCATAAATAAAGAGGAATGTTAATGAATCACTGATGGAGAAGCGAGAAAACTAAATCATCGAGACAACAATTTAGCAACTATTGTAGTAAAAATATATGAAGTGCTAGTAAAAATATAATAACACATTTCACATATACTTACACATTTCACATATACTTACATATACTTCTAATCTTTGACACTAGTAGTCACTTGGCTATTATTTGAGTTGAACCCATTAAGGCCGCACATGGCTACATCTACTTGATTTACTTAACTCACATGACATTAAAGAACATTGATATGAAGGAATATGTATTGTGGAGAATGGAATCCAAGTACTAGGCTAGGATTAATCACATGCATCTGCATGGATTAATTTTACTTCCACTCGCTACAATGTGATGATGAGAGATTAATATGTGCGAGGAGTACTACTCGGTGGCTCTGCTCTCTCTGCCGACTACTACTCCTCCCTCACCCTTGCAAACCATAACACATGAACACTAACAGGAACAAAAAAACCATTTCATAGCCATCCATTCAACACTCCTTGTGGGCACTAATCACAACACTTCATAGCCATCCACTAATCACAGCACAACATAAACACTCCTTGTGGGCATTTCACCGAACACCTTGTGTGCATAAAAGCAGAGAGAGAAGCAGGGAGGGCGTTTAGCGCGTACCTAGGATCTCCGGTCCTCCCGGGTGGAATGGCGGGCGGCGTCAGCGGTGGCGAGGAGGTCCTTGGCGAGGTGGCGTCGGCAGCTGAGGACTCGGCGGAGGTGGCAGCCTTGAAAATTTGGGTTGTGAGGAAGCGGGGACTTAGAAAATTTGGGGTGTGAGGAAGAGCGGCAGTATGAACTTTATATAGGGCACCCACTTCTAGCGGTTGGTAATAACAACAGCTGTAGAAATCCTCTAGCGGTTAGTATTATCAGCAGCTTGTAAGAGACTTCAAGCGGTTAGTATTACTAACCGCTTTCTTAACTATGGATGGGCGGAGACGAGGAAAGGCCCTATGCAGCGGTTGGTATTACCAACCGCTTGTGAAAAGTGCTCTAGCGGTTAAAGTAATACCAACCGCTTGTAGCGTGCTGACAGCGTAATATTAAAAACAATACGGTGCCCACATAGCTCGATAAGATCTCTTCCTCCCCACGGCTAGCGTGGCGCTTGGTGTCTGAGCTCAACCACCCGGTTCGAACCCGCTCGCGCCTTGCCATTCTTTTTTTTTTTGTGGCCTTCTCTGGCGGTTGGTATTACTAACAGCTTGTAGATCGTCTCTTCTACAAGCGGTTCTTACTACCAACGCTTGTAGAAGTTATAGCTTAAACTCTCTAAGTCCCGCATGCACTCTCCCACACCTTCAAATTTTCTAAGTCCCAGCGCCTCTCTCTCATGACGCCGCTCCTCCTGCTCTCTTCGTTTTCATGCCCACAAGGTGTTGGTGAAATGCCCACAAGGAGTTTTGTTGATATATTCATGTTGGAGTAAAGAAAAATATTGTTGATGGTAATTTGTTTCACTCTTTGAAGCAATTAATTCATGTCGACGGCTTCATCAAATGGCGAGACGAAGAGACAACTAGAGGCATTGCGGATGAAGCTATCGTGTCCTCGATGCGAGATCTGTAAATGTGTTCACCTCCCGTACATCCAAGAATCCATCCAGAGTGTTCATGAAGTGTTGAATATGTCGGTAAGTTTTGAAGTTATTCATTTGTTCATATTCCTTGACTTTCACCTTCGTTCCATTCTTTCTGTTTGAAGGGCACAGCATGTCAAGTATTAGCGATGGGGTGATAAAGCCGACCATAGTCTTGAAAATCTTGCAATGCAAATTGCTGCATTACAAGAAGATTCTTTGCCAAGGAGAGTTCACGATCCAAACTGACTAGTGTCTATAAGAGGAGAGATGCACATCCCACCGCTTTTGATGACAACAAGAGTATTAAAAAGCTAGAAGAAAGGATGGAAAGAGTAGAGGACATGCTAAAGAAATTAGTTAATATAGCTATCATTGTAATGTTGCTCCTTTTAGTTAATATAGCTATCATTGTAATGTTATAAATTTCACTACTTGCTTTTGGGGTTTTTGTATGGGAATTTATGAGCTAACTATGCTAAGCTGAATTTCTCTTTTTATGGTAAAATTTACGTGATCCTTTCATAGAGTGGATATAAATTTTCAGGGCTTTGTTCTCATTTTAAAATGTGTACAAATGGTTTTCAAGCTTTGTTTTCATTTTAAAATTTGTATAAATAATTATGTACAAGCAATGTTAAACATCAACATATCAACATGATCATATGGAATAATTTGTATACAAGTAGTACATCTTAAGTCTTCGTCTTTACAATTGTTCGCCGTTATGATCGTGGCGTATGTAAGGAGCATCGACATCATCATCACGCCTTGAGGCGTTTATCGACATCAATCTGTAAAAGGAGGAGCTCGTCGAATCGACCATACTCTTCCTCGTCGGTGGCGTTCTCAACTCCTACAATCCTTCGTTTGCCTTGGAGAACCACATGTCGCTTTGGCATTACCTTTTGCTTGTCCTTCGCTTCTTAGGTTTGCTTGACATGTCCATTACATAGAAGACCGGATCACATCGTTCGCGAGAACAAGCGGTTCGCTATAGCCGACTTCTGTGAGATCCACGGTTGTCATCTTGTTGTCGACCTTCACCTTTGTTTGGAGTCGACTTGACCCATTGGCACTTAAATAGAGGGACCTTCAGAGGTCCATAGTCGAGCTCCATATTTCTTCTATGAAACCATAATATGTGTCCAACTTTGCTTGTTGTTGTCTTGGCGTCTATATCTGAACCGCTGCTACAGTTGGTGCTCTGTTATCACGAATCGGTGTAGAATGTGTAACCATTGATCTCATACCCTTGAATGTCACGATTTCTTGTGATGGTCCCCGAGCAAAGCGTTGCAATAGTTCATCGTTTGACCCTTCCTCAAGGATGTACTTCAGGCAATTTGCCAAAAGAATCCATGTGCCGGGGTTATCCAACTCTGTCTTCCTGTGAACTCGTGGCGTAGGACACTCTTGTGAAGGACATAGGGGCGACTATAGTTGATTGCTTGAGCGATGAAATGTGCTTGCTTGAATGCAACAAGATCATTGCATGCAGCCGATTGCCTTCCTATTGTCCCTTTGCCCGTAGCCTCCCCTCGTGTCGTGATATGGGGCGCCGATAGGATTTAGATCATTCATGTAATCCACACAAACTCTATCACCTCCTCCGTCACGTAGCCCTCGGCAATGCAACCTTCAGGACCTTGAAGCAGTTCACGGACGTACTTCTTGAGACACTCATGTACCTCTCGAAAGGGAACATGTTGTGCGAGATACACTGGCAGTCAGAGGATACCTATCTCCTTGACAAGGTGAGCGGTGAGATGAACCATGATATCAAAGAATGCAGGGAGGAAAGATCATCTCGAGGCTAACCAAACTTTGTACCACATCGGCCTCCAACTTAGGCGGTTTAGTGGTTCGACAACCTTCTGAATATGGCGTTGAGAAAGGAACATAGCTTTGTGATTGTCCCCGCACCCACTGGCGATATACCTCACACTACACGGAGAACAGCTGTGTCATCAACACAAAGCGGTCATGGGATTTTAGGCCTTGGAGTTTGTTCTCTTTCGTGTTCTGAGTCTCTTTACATTTGAGGAGTATCCGAAGGACCTTCACTTTGTTCAAACACTCAATCATGCTTTTTCTTTCTTTGCTTGGAGTGTAGCTCGCGGGATGTAGAAAAGTTGTTTTGTCCTTCTTTGTTTTTCGGATGTAGGTCACTCCTCACCTCCATGTCTTCAAGGTCCTTCCGAGCTTGCGGTGTATCTTCGATTTGCCATACATATCTATGTAGCCTAGCGAGTTCAAGCAAACATTTTTCGTGATGTGCATGAAGTCAAGCGAGTGACGAACCTCCAAATCTTCCCAATCTGGCGAGTCCCAAAATATTGATTTCTTCTTCCATGTGGGTGCATGACCATCCTCGTTAAAACACAGTATGCTTCCAAGACCCTTCCCAAATACTACTTTCAGATCCTTTATCATAGCAAACACAAGTCGCCCATTACGATCTTGAGGCTTAACAATTTAATTCTCCCAGATTAAATTCTGCCTTTCCACCTCAAAGCATGATTGCCGGGAAGAAACTGCGGTGGCCCATGTACACACACTTAGAGAGTTTTTAAGTACATGCAATTCCGTTTCATCTATGCACTGAGTCGAGCTTTAAACCTTTGTGGTTTGGTAGGACAGTTCTGAGAAGCGAGCCAATCGTTGATTGTTACAAACAACAATGCACGCGGTTGAAATACTCTCTTTGTACTCATCCCAAACCCGTACACCATCCTCCCACAACTTCACAAGGTCTTCAACCAATGGCTTCAGGTACACATCGATGTCGTTTCCAGGTTGCTTCGGGCCTTCGATCAACAATGGCATCATGATGTACTTCCGCTTCATGCACACCATGGAGGAATGTTATAGATGCAAAGCGTCACGGGCAGTGCTATGGATCTTTGCTCAAGCCGGCCGAAAGGATTCATCCCATCGGTGCTCAACCCAAACCTTATGTTTCGACCTCATTTGCAAAGTTCGGGTAAGCCGATCTACTTTCCTCCACTGCGAGCCATCTGCGGGTGTCTAACATCCCGTCTTCCTTACGCTCTTACGCATGCCAGCGCATCATCTTGGCATGACCTTCGTTAACAAGAGGCGCTTCAGCAGGGGATCACGGAAATACCACAATACTTTGGTGGAGTTCTCTTCTTCGTGCGATTCCCATCTAATTCACGGATCGTCCACGCTGTACCTTATCTGGGATTCTTCGCTGCTTGGACAAACCTCCAAATCGGCATACTCATTGCGATCTGAGGATACAATCGTTAGGACATGCGTGTATCTTCCGTACTTGCAATCCTAAAGGGCGAGGACTTCGCTTCGCTTCATCGTGAGATTCGGGTAGAGTGTTACCTTAGGAAGCAACTTCTTCTGAGTGATAACAAACCATTGAATGCCTTGTCGACACACCGTTTGTGGCCTTCCATTGCATGAGTTCTAGTGTAATCTGCAGCTTTTTGTGGCCATCCCGCAGTTTGGGTACAAAGCGATTACGTGGTCCTCTACCATGCTCAAAACTTCTTGTATTGTCTTTCCTCTGAACTCTCCCTCTCCATCACGGAGCATCGATCTAACTCATCATCGCCATACTAAATCATTGTATCTTCCACGGACCCATATTGAGTGGTGTCAGGCATCTTGATGGCTCTATCTTCCTCTTCTTCATCTTCTTTATCATCTTCTGTCGAATCGCCTCTGTTTCTCCATGGTGGGTCCAGCGGTATAGTTTGCAATGAAACCTCTCGTGATCACATGGCTCATAACCATCCATCGTTCGAGTGCTCCTTCTCATTCTTGCATCTACATGGACAACGTATGAAGCTTCACGGAGGCAAAATGCAGCAATGCGGTAATAGAAACTCCTTCATGCCATCTCTGAACTCTCTTGACCGAAGCGGTCGCATTGTACATCCATTGCGGTTCATCTACACCAATAAAAATAATAACAACATCTATCACAATATTTAATTAATTAAAGCTAACTATGTCTAATAGTTTTGTATTTTTTAATCATTACGCATTCTTATTGAATATAGTATTTAATGATAGCAGTTAGGGGTAATTTAGTTATTTTAATATCTTCTTAATCTATATGTAAAGAATCATAACACTTTATAAATTTGGATGGAGAGAGCATATGAACGGAGTATATGCACGGTAACCAACTCTTTTTACCATCTAAAAATGGCCAGAATTATGGGCCAATTACACATTCCCTGCTGAGCCCCTGACAAATACATTCACACAAGACAAATTTGAGGTTATTCTATTATTTACTTTCGTTTGATAGATATAATATATCATAACTGAACAATAACACTGCATTCGCTGTTGGGAGGTCGGATCAAATCATCAAAACTTCTGGCATGCCCTGCTGAGCCCCTGGCATATGTACATCTATAGTCGTACAGACACAATACTTTTTTGTTGTCTCGATGTACAAGCCTGTGCTCCTGCTCTCGTCTGAAAAGATTGGAACTAACAACATACTATTACTGTTATGCAGAGATGACACGGCAGCCTTTTGTATATTTTCTTGTGAGAGTCTGTATCTGTCCTCCTTTAAGGACTGATGATGTATTAATTAATACTGACCTATTTAAAAATCTTTGAAATTTATGCTGATTGTTGTGCTGCAAGCTTCTCTGGATACTGGATCCAAGACTCCATGTATCCTCGATCTCTTAGGCCGTGAAGCATACGTTAATATTGCCATCTAGATTTCGCGTGGTGTTTAAATATATTAGGTTGTCTAGGGAGAATCTATTATTTTCTTGCTAAATAACACTCAAATTTTGAGCATTAAAATCTAAATCCAACAGTTGAAATTAATTTACCTCCGATTTGAGCACTACTATTTTATCAAGTAATACTCAATTTTTTGGGGTATTGGAGGAGGAACATTATTCTTTCATACATAGCATTTTTACATAATTATACACTAGCTTTACACAAATTAAATTTTGTGAAAAAATAATGTGACAATTTGTAAAAAAAAAAAGGAACAAAACATACTATAAGGAGCACAACAAACAAAAATGTGGATCACAAAGTCAAATATTGACAAAGTTAAAATAATAAATCACAATATTGATCACAAAGCAATATCTAACAGACAAAAAAAATTAAGTGCTCACAAACTAGAAAAACACTCAAGTGCCATTTAGCAATTCCCAATATATATATTATATGGACATTATATCATTTTTACCCATATTTTAGGAAAGTGGTATACATAGTTGCATATCCTAATAACAAAACCAAGCATTTATTTATTGGTTAACTAATTGGATATTTGGATGCCCTAGATTTAAACGATCAGCTAGCTAGCTAGTGCAAAATGCATATGCATGTGACCTACATGCATGTCATCAAGCAAACCATGCCATTGCAAGCCACAACAACTAGCTAGTGTGGGCAGAAAGCACAAACACAGCAATGCCCCCATTACAAGTTACACACACACACACACAATGACAGCCTCCTTTTGCCCCCACCAAGTGCCATCCTGGCTTTTGCCACAGGCCCACAGAGGGCGGCAAGAGCACAGCACAGTAGCTAAGCCTGACATGGAGATCTCCTCCTCCTCTCAAAAAGCAAAGAGGAGCAAGGTTACAAAAGGAAACCAGCAAGAAACAAAAGCTCATCACCTTCCTCCCTTTCCTCAGACAGACCAGCAGCATCAGCATGTAGCTGTAGTACTCCTCCACAATTAACCTCCATGCATGCATGCACTCTAGCTTGTGTCGTGAGAGCTAGCTAGCTCACTGCATGCCACACTACTGTGCACTGCACCCACAGGCAATCATTGGCTGTTCCTCTTCTCCTCGCTCCTCATTCAAACAAACATGCCGGCCGGCCAGATCATTCAATCCAAATCCCAAGCATTCACAAGACAGGCAGGAAGCTACCGTACGTTAATTGCATGCATGCATTGTTACAAACGTATATATCTTTGTTTGATCAGGACCTGTCATGCATGGCTGCCTGACCTGATGATCATGTATAAATGGACATGTACAGATGTCGTTGTTTGAACTTGCCTGCGAATGAATAGGAAAGCTTGTGATGTTATTAAGCTTGGGATATTGATATATATTGATTGTGCTTAGTTGGGTAAATCTGCAACTTTGCATTGTGCATATATGCTGACAATGTTATTTTAGTGGCCGGGTTTGCAATGGCTTCGGAACAACTTTGACGAAAGCTCAAGCAAACCCTAACGGTAATATATATGCCTAATTATACATCGCATATTGGCAATGGCATCACCAAGAAGAGCCATATATAGAGCAACTAATTAGCACACAAAACTAACTTTCAAAGCAAGTACGTAGTAGTACCCTGACATGCAAACGCTTAGGTATTTTGAGATATGGCCCGCCGCTGGCTAGGCTGCCGCTTGCATGTTCATGTCGGAGACTCGTCTCCTCTTCGGCCGGTCGCCGGCGACGGCCCCCGGCCGCTCCACAAGAGCCCTCAGGGCTTCCTTTAGGAAGTCGCCGTCGCTGCCATCGACAGTGGAGCCCGAGTAGTCGGCGTGGTCGTCGCCATCTCCAGTAGCACCGCCGTCCTCGCCGCCGGCGTCGCGCGCCAGGACGAGCACGTTGCGGACGCGGCCGCCGAGGGTGGCCATCTCGGCGCGGAGAGTGCGCAGGCGGAGGGCGCGCAGCGTCTCGATGAGCTCCGGAAGGAGGTCGGAGCGGTCGTCACAGCAAACGGAGGCCTCGAACACCGCCGCAGCTCCGCGACCGCCGCCCGACGCGAGCACCACGATCTCGTCGTGCTCCGTCGGGAATAGGTGCGCCGGCGCCACCTCGCCGATGCCGGCCATGCTCTGCTTCAGGTCCCGCACCCTCTCCACCGCCTTCGCCAGCAGCGACGCCTTGTCTATCTGCACACGCACATACTCGAGTTAACCAAACTCAATCAAGAAATCTTCTTTTCACAACTAAGCTCAAAACACGAACCGTAGAGCACTTAGGGATTAATCGTATGCAAAGATGATTAAATCATCACAAGGGAAAGGAGAAAATTTCATGTAAATCAGTAGTAGGAATTAGGAAAGATAGTACTAGACACAAAGAAGCATGTGGGCAATAGCGCAAATCATGAAGAGGAACAAGCCAAGCGACGAGCCCTAACCTAGCTAGTGTCATAGGAAAGGCTCCATTCTTCTTTCCCAAACCCAGCTTTAATCACAACATTAGTCGAGTAGAACGTACAGGCTAGCTATATATAGTCAGCATCTAGCTACTGCAAGCTAGATGCCAATCAAATTCTTAAACCATGCAGAAATTTCATTTTGCCAAATCCCATATAGCCTATTAATTGTTGCGGAGAATTAAGAAAAGTGATTAGAATTAACCAGGAAAAGAACACGCATGCAGTTCGTGCGCACAGAGAAGAAAATTAAGTGGTGTTGTTGCCTTGGGATCGCAGGCGAGGACGGCGCGGAGGCGATCGAGGTGCGACTTGATGCGCTCGCGGCGGCGCTTCTCGGCCTCGCGGTGGTTGCGCGACGCGGCTAGCGCGCGGTCGTGTGCCTCGGCGGCCGCCGCCGCCGCCGCGGCCCCGTCCTCCCCGGAGGCAGCAGCACCAACCCCGGCCGATGTTGGCCAGATGGATCCCATGAAGAAGGGCGGCAGCATCGGCACGACCCCCTCCCCCTGCCGCACCGCTCCGGCGGCCCCGGCGAGCGATGCCTCCGCCGGAAACATGCGTCTATAGCAAGCTATTAGCTAGCTAGCTTCTTGCCAAGTCTTGACGCCTCGTCAAGCGGTAGATGAGGCGCACTAAGCTGCAGTACAGGTAGAGCAGAAGCTCACTGAGAGCTGCTGCTGCTACAAGTGGAAGAACTAGTGCTAGTTGTTGTTGTGGTGGCGTTGTGAGATATTCCTAGGACTTGGACTGCAATGCAAGAGAGAAGGATGGATGGGATGGGAAGACAAGAGGAGATGAGAGAGAGAGAGAGAGCTGGATGGGACGACGAGGACTGAACCGAGGAGAGAATAAATAAATGGGGCTCTGAGGAGAGAGAATGCGTGTAGACTGTAGAGAGAGAATGTTAGAGAGTGGCTGACAGCTTTGTTCATTTGCTGGGGTTCGCGATCATCCGTCCCGTTGCAACAGCCAACAGTAAGTTTTAGCATAGGTGCTCTTATATATTTTTTAAACATTTGTACAAATATTAAAGTATAAATGAATGGTAGATAATGATTACATACATTTTCGTTTGGTTCAAAATTTGTACAACTTGTATTAGGAGATAAAGTATTAAAGCACTGCTCAACTTTAATAGTTATATACGGATAGCTGGATAAAAAAAAGAGCACTTTTACTATACACATTATTGAATATTAGCTCTTCATTCTATTTAATCTAACAAATCAGATTAGTTAAGATTTAGTTATATTTTCCTTATAGTATTGGTAGTAGAAATCATATGATAGTAACATTGTAATTAGCTTTTTTTTTAAAAAAAATTGAACGTTGGTATATTTTTTTATAAAATTCGGAACTGTTTCGTGAGCCGTACAAGACAGAGTGCTCAGTGTGTTAGTGCAAGGCCATGCCGTTATCATGAATCAGACTGGAGGGCGCTAGCCACGGCGTAACCGCAATCTGGGAGGGCATCGATAGGAAGGTAGAGGCTGCGGCGCCGACAGGACGAGACTGCTAGCTGCGGCAGAAAAAGGAGGGTAGCGATAACGAGTAACGTAACAAAGGACGACAGCAGCGAAAAATGAAGATCAACTATAACGATTAACGAGTAACATAGAAAAAGATCAAAAGTCTATAATACCCCTGAGAAATGTACGGTTGGATCTGATTTCTACTACCACTATTTACTACTTATATTATCCACCTAGAATTGCTCAAAAAATAATGTTTAAATCTTTTAGTACATGACTTTAAAAATACTGTACTGATTTTGATACTGTAGCAAGAACTATAGCACCAATGCAGCCGAGAACCGCTGGACATTCGAGCCACTCATTGAACGATCCTAGATTTAAAAACTAATTAAGTTGCAATCTCCGTAACAAGGAACACATTCCATTTGCTGCTAGTCTGGTGAGCGAGTGGTGGTTGGGTGGGCCCACCTGTTGACTCGTCATGGGGACTGGAGAGAGAAGGAGTCCTGGGAACTAGGGATATGAAATCTTGTAGGGAGGTCTAGCGTCGCTGAGATCTCCTGTCGGGGTGATTGGACGGCTGTGATCGTGCCGACCTATTGCCACGTCGCATTCCGGGGAGATACAGTTGTGGCGGTGCTGGATCGTAGGTCGTTGTTTGACTTATTCCGTTGAAATGAAACTGGCCGGGGGAATGTTTGTTCTTGAGCATCATGGCGTGGTAGTAGTCCTTCACCTAATTGGACGAGCCACGCGATAAGTATGTTTAGTTTTTTTAACCCTCTAGTAAAATATGTTTATTCACTAAATTAAAGAGGAGGGTACGTATGCCATGGCTTTGTTATGTTGAGTTTTTCTTCTTTTACTACTAGTCAGTGCGTAAAATTTAATCTAGTATCGAGATGTATACAGGTGCTAGATTTTGAGGTCGCATCTCAATTTAAGCATAACCAATGCCGTGCCTAATCATAGGAGAGAGAGAAAAAAGGAATGCAATATTTTCGAAAATGCTAGAAAATTTAAATGGGGAACAGAAAATTTGGCAATTGGACGTCAAAGTCAAGGAATTAATCTTGCAATACCCTAATGTAAGTAGTGTCCATGATTTGACTGGTTAATGTAATAATGTTGTTGAGTAGTTTCCCTCTTATTTTCATGACCAGCCCATACAAAATTCATTTCCCTGTTTTGTTTAGGAGCTCAAGAACCAGTTTTGGGTAAGACCCAACCCAAGTGTGTTAAAATAGGTTGCTTGGATATTGGATTTTGTTTTTTTTCCTAAAAATAAGTTTTTTACGCTCCTCTGAGCAAACCAGACGCACAAACGTAAGCAAAATATTACAGACTACAGAGTAATGTAAATGTATCTTACCAAGAGGAGGGTGGAAAGATTTAGATATCCGTTTGATTAACAAATATGTGAAGACGCCTCATAAGATTTCATAGCCAAATTATTACATTAATACATACACCATATATGTAAGAGAGGAGTAAACAATATATTCCCTTATAATCAGATATGAGGAAAAAAAAAACAGATGAAAATATATAAAGGAGGGCACAAATATATCACTGACAAAATGAAGAGATGGGACAGGGGAAAAATACATGGAATGGCAAGTGTGAAAAAACTGGTGCTATCGATTATGGTTAATACTATCATACATGCCCCGAGGTGAGAGTAATCATTGTACGAGACACAAGTGCTCTACTTGGTAGCCTGTGCAATTATGTTGCTGAATGAGCTTGTCTCCTCCTTTGCGGCTTCCACCAAACTAGTACCGTCCTGCAAATACGCTGGTTTATTCCACATTGTCATCATAGATTAACCCAATAGTGCATTTCACATGAGCACACAGGGGCGTTGCCAATGGCTGAGCACTTTTGGGCTCGAGCCCACCCTATTATTGTTGGACTCTAAGTATTCTCTTCAGTACCGATGCTCAGTTTTTAGTATAGCGACAGCGAATGCATACACGCCCAGACGCTGCTAGAGGAAGAAAAAGTTTTGCTGGATGGTGAGCTTCTTATTGGGCCATATGGCTTAGTGAACCGCTATTTATTGAATCCCTAATTTGGCAATTGGTAACTTTGCTTAATGCCTGCAAAATTAGACTCAAACCCTAGACGCACATAGAAACAATAAAATCGGGAGCGCTTGATACACGTCACGAGAACTCAATGATTGCGAGGGCACGGCTATGGCATCATGTGGATGTTGGAAAGCCAGTGAGGGTGCGGGTGTGCGACGATGGACAACTCACCACGGCGACAGCTAGGGCTATGCACAATTTTATAGAATAAAAAAAAACAAAAAACCGTGCAAAACCGATCAACTCGGTTTGATCTGTTTATGGTGTTCAGTGCGGTATGTCAAAAATCTAAGTTTTGGGATACAATTTTTTGGTAAAACCGTGAGTAAATTGAAATTAAAAAAATACATGTATAGTTAGATAAAGTAATGGTCAAATGTGTATAAAGCACAGTTTCATATGAAAATAATATCACTAGATTTGTCAAAATAATAGTCAAAGGTATTTAATAATTTTTCTTGATGTATAATTACATAAAATAATTATCAAAGTAGTATATTAGAAACCATGTCAATGTCCAAAACAATAAGTAAAAAAGAACAATTCACGTTAGTTTGCTAAATATGGTATTTATCGATACCGAATTGAAATATTATGGTAATTATTGATACCAAACCGAAGTTCTTTTTGTATATTTGGCATCTCATTTCAATTATTGTATTTTTTAAAAACATATTTATCATACTGTATTTATCAAATATACAGTTTACACAACCCTAACGATGGTGAGCGAGTAGAGATAGTGGCGCAACATGAGTTGACGAGTGGCTAACTGGCTAAGTGGGTTGACCAAGATAACGAATAGGCAATGTGATCCATTCTTATAATGTATGAGTTTTGAGTAGCGCTTTTATGATTTCCCTCCTAATACAAATTGCACAAATCTTGAAGTAAGCAAGGGCGTAAGTAATTATCATCTACACTTTATTCATGTTTTAACGTTTATGCAACTTTTAAAAAGAAATGCATAGAAGCACCTCTCGTGATTTTTTTTATCAATTGCAACCATGCCAATGGTTTGAATAGATGCAATAGCCGATTTGTTTAACTGATTGTTGTTAACTTGTTCATATATTTTTAAAAGTTCGACAAGCGAACATTGCACAAGTATTTATCAAATGATGAAGTACTTGTAGTTATCCTCGAACCGATAAAAACACAATACAAACTATTTAATAAGCTAGCTAGCTGTGTTCAAAACAGTCAGGGTAGAGTATTCAAATTAAGAAAAAAAATCAACCAGTGCATATGCGTAATTAGAAATACTCATTGATTTGTGTTTTGTGTAAATGGTAAGTATCATTTTCACTTCCATTGATACACCAACTGCGTTGTAGGATTCTTGAATTTCACCGGCAATCAAAGCCTCATGTAATACGAATATAAAGTATGCCTGGAAATACAGAAACAGAAGTCCTACACTGCCCTGGTAATTTGGGAAACATGATCAACAAATGTAGCCGTTCATCCTCTTTTTCTTCGAGAGGATTTGCCGTCTTCGAATCGAATAGTAGTAACAAACAATCAACGAAGGATCGGCCTGGCTCCTGGCAAGAGCAAGTACTCATTGGGGGTGGGCCAGCCCGTGATGGCCCTGAAAAGACGAATAGGCGAAGTAAGAACGCGCGTGATGGCCCAGAAACTCTTCTGGAGTTCGACGCATCACGCACGCAACTCAAACTACGGCACGTCGGCACGGCACGCTGCCTCGGCGCCACCTCACTCTCCTGGCTGAGCCCGCGTTGACCGCCGCTACGACGTCGACCACGGCCGCGCCTCGGTCCATCGGTAGGACTTGAATCAAAATTATTTCGACAACTACAGTACTTAACAAGTTTAAATTAAAATAAGTTTATTTTAAACCAAAAAATATTAATAAAACTCGACTTGATAGCGACATGTTAGTTTGATTTATATATATAAAAAATTGTATCGAAGCATGTTTACCTCGAGTGAAACTCGATAGTCAGCCCTGCTCTCCGCCGGGCGCACGATCAACCGGAGGGCGCGTACGTTAGCACGTAAGGCGCCCCGTGCATGCACGAGGCGGTGGCGGAGGAGATATCGGCGATTCGGCGCGCCGCGTACGTGGTATTTCCACGTATGCTGTGTACAATTACCACGATACGCCGGGCGGCGGACTTGACTGAAGCGAACGCGCGGCGAGCTCGTCGTGGTCGCGCGTGGAGCGGATAAAGCACGAGAGGTTCCGGTCCTGCTGCGCGCGGTGCGTACGACCTCGAGAGCTCGCGAGTCTCTACAGGAGCAGCGGCATGGCACATGAAGATCGAGTACGTTGAACTGAATTGAGCACAATACTACCATGTCGTATCTAAGCGGCTAGCTTTAAGCTTGGCCTCTGGAACTCTGCTAGGAGGAGCAGCTAGTCCGCAAGCATACTAACAGTGTTGATCTGGATTGCCTCTTTCTTTACTCTGAAAGAAACCTGTGTAAAGACTTCAGAGATGGCAGTATCTACTGTCCATCTATCATACAAGCTTCCGTTAGTATGCGTTGAATCCGGACGGTGCATATATCTTCAACGCTCTTGCAGCACTGCACATCCAAGATCCAACACGGACGGCACACGGCTGACCGCTTGGACAACTCAAGATTGAAAATATTTTCATGGATAAGTTACAGAGGAAAGCAACAAAAACAGGTTTCAGAGTTCATCATGTAGTTTCACCTAAGCAAATAAATAACCAGTAAATACAACAACCCACGCTACGCAGATAAAGTGATGCACATAGTACTCACACGAAATACAGAGAGTGCACATTATTCGCACGGCAACAGGGGCACTTGTACGGTTCTACCTTCCTCCGTTCAATTGCAACAAGCAAGCTCAAAACAAATCATAATAGACTAAACTGACAGGAGCTTCATAACTACCATGCCAGGGCAGACCGTACACGAGAGATAAGACAGTGCACTAAACTACAAATGCAGGTTGATGAACTCACCAGGCGCTAAAAACTTGTCTCAAAATTGCTTCCATGTGAAAACACAGACTACTGACTAGACCACCCAAATAATATTGATTCACTCACCTAATAGACTAATAATAACACGTACATCTTATCCAGCATCTAGATGAAGCTGCAAGCATACTCTGCTCTGCTCTGATGACTGGCTAGTGCCTTTGCGAATGCAAAGCTATCATTAACCGCATTAAGAAGAGAAACGATGAACAGGTGCCTAAGCTGGCCATGAACCGGTGCTGTTTGTCCCCAACTACACGGCACAAGCCTACTCGCGCTCAATCTGAATGGTTACATGACTGATGTTGTACTCTGCCTTGATGTATCCAATGACCTTGTCAAGCATTTGATCAGCATCAGCTTCCTGCGTGATCGTCACATGGCACGCCAAGAGCACTTTCCCCACTGTGATGGCCCAGATGTGCAGCTCATGGACAGCAACCACACCTTCCATATCACGGAGCCCCCCCTCGAGTCTGCTGGCATCGATCTCGCGAGGCGTGCTCTCCATCAGAACTTCAAGTATGCTCCGTAGCATATTGATTGTGGTGAACAGTACAATCACAGAGAAGATCAGGGTGCAAATGAGATCAATAATCTTCCATTCGGGCTTGTACCAGATGATAGCCCCTCCGATCATTACGCCAATGCTCTGGATAGAGTCCCCAAGTACATGCAGATAAGCACTGTGTACGTTGATATTGCGACGAAGCTTCTTAGCAGCCTTGGCACCAGACTGAGCACTCTCACAATCAGCATCACGCTTAAGCAATGGTTCCTCGGCATCCAGATGTTGTCCAGTGCTTGCATGGGATTGGTGATGAGTTTTTATGGTTATAGAACTGCTATGACTGTGCTCTTGGCGATGTACATGGCCGTGCTCGAGATCTCCATGATGGGAATGGTCATCAACTGAATCACCATGATCATGGTCATGTGAGTGACCATGGCTGTGCCCATGTCCGTGCCCGTGATCATGACCAAGCAAGACAGCCATTATGATGTTAACAAACAAACCAAAAGCTGAGACAGCAAACATGAGGGACCCCTGCACCTCACCGCTGTCATTAATGAGCCTCACAATAGCTTCATAGACAAGTATGCCAGCAAGGAGCCAAATGAGCTGAATGGAAACCAATGCACCAAGAATTTCTATACGGAAAAAACCATATGACTGCTGTGGTGTCGCTTCCCATCCAGCTGCCCAAAGAGAGAATAAAGATATGGCAAAGGCTGCAACATCCGAAAGGAGATGAGCTGCATCAGTCAAGATTGCAAGACTGTTTGCTTTGATGCCTCCAACCACTTCGACTGTCATGAATATAATGCAAAGGATTACAGCAACTATGAGCTTCCTCATGGACACGATCCTCTCCTTTGCATCTTTTGATGTGTTACCAAAGTGAGAAAAATCGCAAGAAGCACCTCTGCAAATTTTGTTCCCAGCTGGTCCAGAAGTAGATGGTGAGATGTTCAATTTCACTTCAGCAATCTGGGACGGTGATGAATTATGGCTGTCCATCTAAAAACAACATCCAAGTCAATACACAAAGTACAAAGACGATGCTAGATATGCTAAAAAAGTATAAGAAAACTTGTTACATGCATTTCCTGTTAGAACTAGTGTGAAAATGAAGTGATAAGAATCCCTTTGTTTTTGTGCCACTGAGGGAGGGGAAAAAACTCAAGGAGCACCTCCATGCAGTCAAAATAGCATGGAAATTCTTAAACAAAAATATTTAACAAAGTTGTCCATATACAACAAAGATTATCACATGTAGAAGTGGGAAAAAAATTCTAGGGACCATAGTTTGCACAGAGAACAGTCTAAAACACACAATCCACAGGGTGTAGTTCGACAAAACTTTGGCAGGCTCAGCATCACTGAAACAAATTATCATTTTTTATTATGCAGTTTATCCCACCTGTACCACATCCTAGTTGATAATATTTGGTATGAAATGGTCAGCTAAGGAAAACAGTGAATACTCATATTTTTTACAGAATATAACAGTTGTCTGAAGCTTGCTAGCGCAAAGAATACAGGCCTTCGTATTTATGAAAGCATTTTTTGTAAGACCAAGTGATCAACTTTACCCCCATTTATGAGCAACATGGAGCAGATTCACACAAGTGGCTATAGCTAACAAATTCAGAAATATTTTAACATGAAATGCATAAACTCAAGTTTATAAAATGAAATATAGAGAACCAGAATAAAAACAGAGTTGTTCTGGTCACAGAACAACATCACTTCTGCAGGCACTACAATACCAAGTTACCAACCGGTTTCCTGTCCTCCCCACTATTAAGTAACAGCATCATGAAAGGACAGATAAGCCACCACAAGTCAACAAGGTCCCCCAAGAAGCATAACTAAATATTCAGCAATCCACACATGATTGCAAACCAAGGTAGAAGATTTGAGCAGATATTGGTAAAACAGAACAAACAAATTAGTCTAAATGGATTTCCTGAAGCAACAGAACAGGTTGAGGCTTTCTCCCTAACTAAAGGCAACCAAAATCCACTGGAAGTCTGGAATTGCATCCTGGGACGCTCAGATATGCGGGTAATATGAGTGTACAGTCGTCAAGGATGCTACTCAACACTACAACAACAACAACAACTAAGCCTTTTGTCACAAACAAGTTGGAGTAGGCTAGAAAAACCCAAACAAAGTCTCTTGGGTTTCATTCCATGAAAAGGAGACTATATTTTTTTACGTTCGCTCGTCAAGCCTATCACAACCCTCTTTTTTCCTAGCTTGGGACGGGCTATGTAGAAAACTACACAGATGGAGTTATGCTACTCAACACTACATTACAACCTATTCACAAATCTGATCACACCTAAAAACCTCATAAACAAGTATCATACCATTAAATGTGCATGATGCACAAAATCAATAGTACCAATATGCAGACAGAAGAGGGCAGACATTTTCTCCCAAAAAAGCACAAGAGAAATACACTACCCGAGATCTACTCCTAACATTCAGTTTCAGTGACAACAATGTCTCTGCCACCCAAGATTTCCAATCTAATCCATCTTAACAGGCATGCAAGAAGAACATACGAACCATAAGGTGCCGTGGTAGAATCAACAGGCCGCACACACTGCAGCAGAGGAATCAGAGAAGCCTGAGCCTATAACTCATCTAATAGCAGCCACCGAGCGAGACCACAAACACAAATTGGTATTTGACACGATGACGGGAAGCCACGCGACCGAATAGCATACGCATAGCGATAGATAAGGAGAGGGGACTAGCAAGTACGTCTGAGTGTCTGACGAACACGGCCACCAACCGACCAATGGAATCGCAGTCGACTAGAAAGAACCCCACGCAGAAGCGAACAAGAAAACGATTCCTACCTATGAAATACGGAGAAAGAATTTACCACAAATTTTTCCCAAAAAATATTACCACCGATTTGTCCTACCAAGAGGACAGATTTTTTTTCCTTCCATCCATTGACCAGAACCACCCAATCCCCCAACCGCATTCTTTCTTCCCCAATCATCCATCCTAAAGAAAGAAATTCCCGCCAAAAAACAATAACAATAAAAAAAATTCCTGGTAGAACGTCCCAAGGACCGATCACGAGCGCGCGTACCGCCCCAAAGAGCGTCAGAACGAAATAGCAATTGCATGCGATACAATAGTTTCTTCTTTATCCATGGCCCATCGATCCGGAACGGAACGAACTACACGGTTTACGGATTGGAGTATTGATCTATCCTTTTGGTAGCTCAAGGAAAAGAGACGAGGGGTGGGAGGGATACAGCGGTGGGGAGCAAACCTGGAAGAGGAAAACGCAGGCGCAGCCGCCGCCGCGGAGTTTGGGAGACGAGAGGGGAGAGGATGGGGGCGCGACGCGATGGAGCGGGGCGGCTCGGTTCGGTTCGGTTCGGTGACGAGGAGTGATGAGCGAAAAGCCGGAGTTTGGTATTGAATTGAATTCGCTTGTATAACACGGTGCTACATTTATACCCATAATATTTGGAGGCAGTTACGGAGTTCGCCCATCAAAATCAAAAATATCGATATATCTCAATAAGATCAAGAGTTTGATTATATCTCAACTCTACTTTTCTTTGGCTCGCGACCATAGGATTGGACTCGAGCTCCGTCGTAGACCCTCCACATCAGCATTATAGCAATTTCATCTCCGCATCAGCCTTACAATAATTTAGGGAGACCGTACTTTTTTTTTGAAAATTTTTCTTATGATTTTTTTATATTACAATGGAAACACTCCTTAAGGTGCCTAGAAATGATCAAAGATTGTGGAGTAGATAAATCTAAGATCTCACAAAATTCATGTTAAAAATGCATTCACATATGCATAAAAGGTGAAAATGCGTCTAGAAACGATCAAGACGTGGAGCAGATAAATCTACGATCTCACAAAATTCACGTTGAAAGCCCAGTCACATATACACAAATGTGGCATAAGAATTTAAACTCGTAGGTGAAGTTTATACCGATAACTCCACTCCATCAAAAGGTGTTCAACACTGACACACTTGACTGTGCTCCTACGTCACACAATGTGAAACAACAAAACATGCGAGTAGTGGAACTACGTGTAAATGCTCAAAACAGAGCATTCAGAGAGAGCATTAATACAGTAGAAAAAAAAAAGAAATAGCAAATTTAGCGATGAGCAGGTTTTATTACCTGATTTAATTTTAGCATAATGTGATATTTTTGTCTAACTTATGTGCAGATAAACAAATCAAATTTATGGCATGGTAGATTGATTATGGTATTATCAATGTCATAATCTTTCCCTTTGAGTTCCTAATAGCCATTTTTGATAGTGTTCCAATAGCGTGCTAAGGTGATATGCACGGATGCACAAAAAATGAAATTGCGCCGGAAACACCTACCGCTGAACGATACATAGCCTTCCACGTTCGATCGGACGGTGCCCACTGCCCCGAGCCAGGCCGTGGCTTGAACCGTACGGCCGAGATGCGTGCGATGCGATTCCGATGGGCAACCAGGATAAGAAGCGATAGCGTACGCCCACACATTGAAGCAGAGACCTCCATGGCGATGGCCACCGCCCTCTCCACCTCGCTCCCGCACCTCCCGCCTCGCCGCCTCCCCTCATTGCCCTCCGCTGCCGTCCCCCTCACAGCCCGCGGCCTCCGGCAGCGCGGGGCTCCTCCCCCCGCCTGCCTCGCGGCCTCGGCCTCCGCGGCGTCCGAGGTCCTCGACTCCACCAACGGCGCCGTCCCCTCGGCGCGGCAGTACGGGAGGGAGTACTTCCCCTTGGCCGCCGTCGTCGGGCAGGTGAGGGACCTCGCATCGCTCCTCCGCTTCGTGCTGCCTGTACCAGACGGACGACGCTGATTGCGTCGCGCCGTGTTTGTTAAGAGGCATTTGGTCGAGTGGGTGGCGCGCTCTTGGCGTTTTCACGAGTGGAGCGGTGGTAGTATTTCCCCTTATCTTTAGAGGCATTTCGTCGAGCGAACGGCGTGCTCTTGCCGTTTTCAGTGACGAAAGGATCGTTGCAACTGGCTTTGCCGTTCCTTTCATTCTAGTATTTATTAAGATTTAATATGCAGCAGTGCTTTGTGTAGCTGGCAACTAACAAAAACCACCTTTCAAGCTTTAGTTTTCCCCCAATGTTTCCTTCATTGAGGTAGTATGAACTCAAACATGTCGTTTTTTGTTGTAACTCGTGAATTTCTTGTGATCGTCAGGATGCAATTAAAACAGCTCTGCTGCTTGGGGCAATCGATCGTGAGATTGGCGGCATTGCCATCTCAGGGAAGCGTGGGACAGCAAAGACGGTGATGGCGCGTGGCCTGCATGCCATGCTTCCACCCATTGAGGTGGTTGTAGGCTCAACTGCAAATGCTGACCCTAGCTTCCCAGAAGCGTATGTCCTCCAATGTTCTATCCAATAATGCTCGGAGGATATCTGCTTGCAGCATTCAAATTCTTCCTTTCACCCCAATATGTTTTACATATCAACACTCTAATTTTGAGTTGCATCACAACCTATTGCGGGATTGTTTATTTTTTGTTTCTGAAATGTTTGTCAGCTCACTTGATTGAGTTCCTCTTATGGTAGATGGGAGGATGGTTTAGCTGACCGAGTTCAATATGACGCTGATGGCAATGTCAAAACTGAGATTATCAAAACACCTTTTGTGCAAGTATATCACACTCGCACCAACTTTAATGTGATGATATTTCTCTATACCATCATTAGTTTAATAATGTTGCAAGTTTCCCCTTGACAGATTCCACTTGGTGTCACAGAGGATAGGCTCATTGGGTCAGTTGATGTTGAAGCCTCTGTGAAATCAGGAACTACCGTATTTCAACCTGGTCTTCTTGCTGAAGCTCATAGAGGTGTTCTTTATGTTGATGAGATAAATCTATTGGATGAGGGCATAAGCAATCTACTTCTGAATGTCTTGACGGAGGGAGTTAATATTGTGGAAAGAGAAGGCATTAGCTTTCGTCATCCATGCAAACCACTTCTAATTGCTACTTATAACCCGGAGGAAGGATCTGTACGTGAACACTTACTTGATCGTATTGCAATTAATTTAAGGTACTTTAGACTATGAAGGATTGCTTGCTTACTCATTTTTTTACAGCCATTTACAGAGTACTTTTTATTTATCTGAGATTATTGTGGTCTAACATAAGGAAATCTTCACTGCATTTTTGAATTATGGTAGTTTACTCATTGCCATAAATGTTTCTTGCTGCAGTGCAGATCTCCCAATGAGTTTTGATGACCGTGTTGCAGCTGTGGATATTGCAACACAGTTTCAGGAGTCTAGCAAAGAGGTTTTTAAAAAGGTGGAAGAAGAGACTGAGGTTGCAAGAACTCAGGTACCACTGATAAAGTTAGTTAACTAGAGCTATAAGGCGCCTCTTTTGTCGAATCAGCATAGGGTGCACTGGTGCAGAGACTATTTATTTATTTTTTAATCCTGCAATTAGTTCTCACAAATATCTGGGATCTACAGTATGCTAGCCAAGGTTCTAAATAGCTAGCTATAGCTTTTTTTTATCCTAAACGCTAAGCCACGAAAATAGGTAAATAGCTAGCTATAATTTTTTTAAGACCTTGCTGCGAAAATCGTGATGCTAGCCACGAGCCATATTATATAATCATAAACACAATGAAGAAACAAATGGCTACATGCAAAACAAGAAAATACATCAGGTGCAATACACGTCGGGACTTAAACCATGGATCTTTTTTTTGGATATCTTACGAGTTAGACTATAAATTAGCTGGGCTTTTATACTCCCTTTGTTTCTTATTATAAGTCATTCTGGGTCTTGGTGTTAGAATTGAAATACGTGGTGAAATGACCAATTTAACCTTATTTAAGAATTAAGATGCCTTGGCATGTGAGAAAATATTAATTATTGGCAAGATGTAAAATGGAAAGAATATGGCAATTCTGTCCTGAAAAGGTATAATCTTTGATCTCTGACATTTAGATCGGTTAATAGACATGATTTTAGGATTTGATCAACATGGCATGTACTATTTTTTCTATAATTTCCCTCACCTTCAAAATCTACATATAATTCCATGATTGTATATTTTAAATCCCAATGCTATTCATGCATTTCTGTAACTATTTGAGTTGAAAACACTGTTATGTACTGTTCATCTCACAAGCGATAATACATGGCCACACAGATAATTTTGGCAAGGGAATATCTGAAGGATGTTTCTATCCTCACAGAGCAGCTCAAATATCTTGTCATGGAAGCTATACGGGGTGGCTGTCAGGTTAGTTGACTTGTCAGATAATGACGTTTCGCACTGATGATTTGTGTTTTGAGCAAAATGTAGACACAATCTGATACAGCATTGTATGGTGGTTCATGCCTATGCGAAACATATAAAAGGGTAGATTTTCTTCCAGCCAGAGCCCAGAAGATTGCTGAGCTCTTTTGGCATAAGCTAATTTGAGTGACGAGCTTGAATTGAAAGCTCCCTCCGTCCTTTATGTTCTCTAACACGTTCTAATCATGACACATGGCTAAATATTGCTCGTGATTGTTGTGTTTAACCTTGCAAGCTAAGGGATTTGTCTACGAGACCTACATACGTAGGTAGGCAACCTGTCTTGATAGATTATGGTCAGTGTCGGTTCGTCTAGCGTTGCCATGTTCTTAATTTGAGCATAGTGTTTGTAAGCAGTTTCGTTTGTATTATCTTAACTTCTGCAATACCAAATTGTACTTACAATAGCTGCCAAAAGCAGTCAACATTTGTAGCCTTATGATATAATTTCAAGCATGTATATTTTATTTCTGTTTGGCATCACTGCATCACCATTTAAGGACTTTGGTGGATTTTTCTCCACATATGTGCATAAAGTAGTGTAACTGGAATGGTTAATCAATCCATTTTCATGAGCTGAAACTATGTTGGCAACAAATCCAAAGTAGCCTATGATCTTTACGCTTGCCCAAGCTAAGTGCTTACTCATTTGAAGTTTGTGGAGTATAAATTTGGATTCCAGAATTACTTGAGGTTTAGCGTTCTATTGGACCTGAATGCATTCTTTTTCATATCATGTTGAAGTGCTGTGAGTTAAGTTGGCCCCATGTTAGTGTTTACCTGTAGCTTCAACCTATTTCATTGGGCCCATTAGGTCTGTTATTACATGTTGTTCGTGTGGTCAACTGATTATCCGTCATAACCATTGATGTCATTCTACTGTAAATCCTGAAGTCAATATGGCCTTGCATTGTTTTCTAGATACTGTACCTGCCTAATGTCTGCATTTATATATTTGTTATAATAAACATGATTATGGAGGCACTGATGCCAATTTATTCAGGTTAATGATCATAAACATACAAATTTCTAACATTTATCTGCAGGGGCACCGGGCTGAGTTGTATGCTGCTCGAGTGGCAAAGTGTCTTGCTGCTATGGAAGGACGTGAAAAAGTATACGTGGATGACCTTAAGAAAGCTGTTAAGTATACCTACACTTGTGAATTCTTCATTCTTTAATACAGTAAGAAAACCAGAAGCCAGAATTTCAGTTGATAAATGTTTGTTTTCTTCATCTCTTTACTTGACCAAATGAATCATACATTGTGACCTGCTTATTAAGAACAATGTAGAAAGTAGCAAGTAATATTGCGCATGTAGAGCAAGGCAAATTTTGTGCTGACATAGGTTGTAACTTTCTCTTGCTTTGCCATTGAGTTACTGCTTGCACTGATGTCAAACATTCAAAGTGTTTTCTCAATAAAGTTAGGCATTTGACACATGCGCCACCTTCTTGCAGGTAGAGCTAGTTATCCTACCTCGCTCCATCCTATCTGATAACCCACAGGAGCAGCAAAGCCAACCACCTCCACCCCCACCTCCACCACCTCCAGAAAATCAAGATTCTACAGAAGATCAAGATGAGGAAGAGGATGACCAAGAGGTTGATTTATATTATTGTGTAATCAATACTTGCTGCCTTATCCATTTGTTTTCTCACGCTCATTAATAATTTTCTTTGACAGGACGATGAGGAAGAAAATGAACAACAGGAGCAGCAAATACCTGAGGAGTTCATTTTCGATGCTGAAGGTGGTATAGTAGACGATAAACTCCTTTTCTTTGCTCAGCAAGCACAAAGACGACGAGGAAAAGCTGGGCGAGCAAAGAATGTCATATTTTCAGAAGATAGGGGCCGATACATAAAGCCTATGCTCCCAAAGGTTTCAATTTTTACCTAATCAAGTTGTATAACTTAAGTATTTCTGGTTCCAAATCCATGTTTGCTTTGCAATTCAATGCAAATAGTGCTTCTCCTTATTTACAGTTGTGTGTGCCTGATTCTCTGCGTATTGACATTACTTTATTGTGCTTGTCATTTACTGATAATCAATCAGCAATGCTGCATTGTATACCATTCCTACCTAATTGCTTCGTACCCTTGTCACAAAATAGGCTCGTTGTCTAAACTGTTAATTCTGTTCCAGGGTCCAGTAAGGAGATTAGCTGTTGATGCCACGCTTAGAGCAGCTGCACCATACCAAAAACTGCGGAGAGAGAAAGAACGTGACAAGACAAGAAAAGTTTTTGTTGAAAAGACTGACATGAGAGCCAAAAGAATGGCTCGAAAAGCAGGTGCTCTGGTATGTCTCTCTCTCTCTCTCTCACACACACACACACACAATGCCTGTGCAGATGCGCCATGCGTGTGTTTGCATGCTGTGCTTGTGCTATGTTACTTCCATACAATATCATGTCCCAATACACAGTATCATATTATCTGTTTGATTATGTCTGCTGGTTATGCAGCAAACACAGTTTTCCAGTGGTAGCCTATTCATGTGATTTAACAGATCTCATTGAAATAATTTCTTGACAGGTTATTTTTGTTGTGGACGCTAGTGGTAGCATGGCACTGAATCGCATGCAGAATGCGAAAGGTGCGGCATTGAAGTTGCTTGCAGAAAGCTACACAAGCAGAGACCAGGTACAACAAAAATATACCAAACAGATGTTTAGGAAACAAGTAAAAGCCAATATAACACAGCCAATATAGCTGTCCATAAACAAGTAAAAGCCAATGGAGTCCCCTCCAATGTAGAAGTTATGGTTTTAGCATTTATTATTTGTTGCAAACCTGCCTTCAGTTGTTCTCCACTTGGAGATGCATCCCGTTTTCATTTGTGTGGTTCTAAGGATAGTTTGTATGTCATCAGTGCTGAGAGTTACAAACCTTGGAGTTGTATGTTGGCATTTTTCTCAGGTTTCGATTATTCCTTTTCGTGGAGATTATGCTGAGGTTTTGCTTCCACCATCAAGATCTATAGCAATGGCCCGGAAACGTCTCGAGAAGCTACCATGTGGTGGTGGTTCTCCTTTAGCTCATGGCCTCAGTACAGTAAGAACTAAGCATCGCCCCAAATTCTGCCATAGGGTATCTAAATTTGGATAACACTGTTGTTTCTATTTCAAGGCTGTCAGAGTGGGGCTGAATGCTGAAAAGAGCGGTGATGTTGGACGTATCATGATCGTTGCAATCACTGACGGAAGAGCCAATGTTTCACTGAAGAGATCCACTGATCCAGAAGCTAATTCAGATGCACCAAGACCTTCTTCGCAAGAATTGAAGGTACAACTCCTATACTAATGTATTGTCAACAATATAATATCATATGTATAATAACTGTTTTCCTTTCGAGTTTTCCTATTGTGCACAAAGTAGCTCCAAATTGCTTTCTTCATACAAGTGTATTTGCCACTTTGAAGCTAATATGGCGTCATTCTCTTTTCCAAGGATGAGATACTTGAGGTGGCTGGCAAAATATACAAGGCGAGAATGTCACTTCTTGTCATTGATACCGAAAACAAGTTTGTATCTACGGGATTTGCCAAGGAAATTGCAAGGGTAGCACAAGGTATGTTTGTCATGAGATATCTAGAATTCATCGAATTTATGCTACTTCATCTCATGCCAAAGTAATGTGTGCGCCATTTTGAGGGAAAATAAATCACTAATCCCTCGAAGAGATGTCCACCATCTACATCACTAAGCACCAAAATACTATAAGCTAAAGTTCTTCATTACTCTACTGAACGCCAACAACGTGTTCCTTTGTGCAGGAAAATACTATTACCTGCCAAATGCTTCAGATGCTGTGATTTCTGCTACCACCAAGACCGCACTCGCGGACTTGAAGAGTTCGTGATTATGGAGCATTCGAACCCATCTGCCGTAACTTCTGATGTTAGCGTGTTCTTGCTTTGTGTACCTTTGGACATTTCGGCTCTTATGATCAATTTTGATGTAGGTTACTACCATGAGAGTAAGTCCGAACATAACCATTGTGTAAAAATCAAAATTCTTCTTTTCTCTAATGATCCTGTAAATTTGGTGCTGTTGATTACTCCATAGCATAGCTTGAGTGTTGTACTCCAAATAAGCTAGCCACCCGGCTGTAGTGGCGTTACAGTTTTTTTCCAGATCTCAAAAGTGGCACTATGCCCAAAAAGGACACGGGCTTAGCTACAGCCTACAGCTGCGAAATTGGCAGCTAATAGCTTTTAGTTGTTATAACTGCCGCCATGCTACATTTTAAGCGTTCTTCCAATCTTTTTCATTTTGTGATTCATAGGTATGTTTAGAATAGCATTCTATTTACGTAAACTTTTTTTTAAAATGATTTTTAATTATATTTTCTTTTTGACTATTTTTTATTATATTTTCTTTAAGGTGCTTTTCTGTTACAACAGGATGGTACAGGATATTTAATTAATATGCGCTGAACTCCAACATAAGTATATTCTAACATAAATAGAACGTTCCCAGGTACACACTATAAGGTACCCACTCCAAATAAAGAGAGTCTAGCAGACCACTATCTGCTAACCACCTAAGCAAACAGCAGATAATAATTTATAGAGACTCAAGGATGTCCCCCTTTTGTCACAAATAGTTATCGTTTTATATACAGGTGTAGTCAAATTTTGACTGTCAATATTTTTTAAATATTTCAATTGGATACATAAAACTCATATGTGTAGATTTGTCTCGAAAAATACTTTCGTAGTATTATAATTTTATTGGGTTTTATAAATATATTATAATAAAAATTAGTGATCAAAGTTGTGTTTTAGAGACTGTGTCGATATTTAAAACGACAACTATTTGTGGTCGGAGGGAGTACCAATTTATAAATTGAGCTAATACCGAGAGGTATAAAATGTTAATAGCTCCCAAGGATGGTAAAAACTCATAATCATCCGTCTCCTAATTCCGGGAGAGAGGCCGCGCGCTGGTGAGTTTGAGCCGAGCCGGCGGCTCGGCTCAATTTTTTTTTTACGTTTCGGTCCTTTTATAAATTACGAATAGGCCCTTTGCGATTTTTTGTGAGGGGAAGATTTTTTCCTCTAAAATCGTGTTGGGTTCCCTCAGGCGCCATTTTACAGAAAGAACCTCCCGTTAAATTCAAATCGCGAACAAGCCATTTTCTAATTTTTCAGGATAGCGGACAGGTCCAAAAACGTAACATTCAGGTCCTTGCTCCTTACGTCTAGGTCCTTTCTCCGTTTTTCTCGGAAAAAATGTTTTCGCCACTAGAATTATGTGTGCAGCTCTATTTCTAGACTTTTTTCCCATCTCGATTTCCCATCTTGGTCTCTGATATTTTTTAAACCATGTATTATTACTCGGTGAACGCGTAAAGTGTTAGACTCGGCAAAAGAAGATTGTCATCTCTAATAATTTTTCACCCTTTTTCCTCTAGACTTTTTCCCTGCCACAGTTTTCTAGCTCGGTCTCCAATATTTTCCAAATAATTCATCGAAAGAGATATTTCTACAACTCTATCTCTCTATTTTTTCCCCGTTTTGCTCATTATTTCGACGGTTTAAACAATTAAACGCCGCCGAAAGAAAAGAAAATTTTCCTACGAAAAACCGACACGCGTGTCGTGTTACGCCGCGTATTACTCGGTGAACGCGTAGAGTGTTAGACTCGACAAAAGAAGGTTGTCATCTCTAATAATTTTTCACCCTTTTCCCTCTAGACTTTTTCCCCACCGCGGTTTTTCGGCTCGGTCTCCAATATTTTCTAAATAATTCGCCGCGTATTACTCGGTGAACGCGTAGAGTGTTAGACTCGACAAAAGAAGGTTGTCGTCTCTAATAATTTTTCACCTTTTTCCCTCTAGACTTTTTCCCCACCGTGGTTTTCCAGCTTGGTCTCCAATATTTTCTAAATAATTCGTTGAAAGAGATATTTCTACAACTTTATCTCTCTATTTTTCTCCCGTTTCGCTCATTATTTCGACGATTTAAAAAATAAAACGCCGCTAGGAAAAAAAATTCCCTATGAAAAAACGACACGCGCGGCCGAAAAATTTTGTGTTATTTCAGCCATTTCGCTCATTATTTCGCCGATTTTAAAAATTAAGCGCCGCCGAAAAAAATAATTTTTTGCTACGAAAAAACAACACGCGCGACGTGTTACGCTGCGAAAAAAATTCTAGTTCATATTCAAACACACGGTGGTCAGAGGAAGAGAGAACCCGACGGTGGGAACGGGTCTTTTCCTCAGGCGCAATCTCGGCCAGGATGAAGGGCACGCGGAGGCACGGCAGACGGCAGGTCCGCACGGGAAAGAGAGTTGGTTCTTGAACTCGTCGGCGTGAGGGATCATGGAGATTGGAGAGGGAATCCTTGACGGCGTCGTAGATGAGGTAGTAGTACTCGCGGCATTCGCCCAGATCAGTACTCCGCCTGGAGACGACGAGGTTGGCGTGCACTACCTCGACGAAGCAGTTCATGCTGACGAAGAGTGCGCCGCATGCCCAGCCACATACAGGTCGCACCCGAAGGAGCAGGGTGGAGAGCTCCGGCGGGGCGGCTCAGCGTCGAGCTTGATCGCCTCCAGTATGGAGGTGCCTTGGTCGTCGAGGCCGATCGCCGTTTTGCTTGCGCTGCCCATCAGCGCATGTTTCTGCCTGTAGTACTCGTCGAGCTCTGTCCCAACGGCATGCGTGCTCTCGTCGTCGGGGAAGACAGGCACGTCGCGCCTAAGCAAGACGAAGGAAGGCGCGGCCATGGCGGCGCGCGGGATCGGGGTTGGTTGGTGGCCGTGGAGGCGTGGAGCGGAGGAGTACGTGGGGACGCGATCGGGGAAAGAGACCACGCGCGACCCACCCGGTCTCCGGAACCGGAAGAAAAAAGAGGAGCCGTTTCCAGTTTCAATAAATGCTGGAACCGGAAATCATCTGGTTGTACGAACAGCGGACGGTGGATGTAAAGCTCAAACAAACACAGCACAAGGGCAGGAGATCCATTGGCCTATCCGGTAATTAATTTGCTTAATTCACGTATTGTGAGAACTAAATTGTTTCATGTAAAATTTATGTGAAATTCATAGTTCCAAAATACTTCATCTATCTAAGTTTATAGTGCTTATTAAATTTCTTTTGGCACATAGACCAAGGAGATATTAAAAATGACTAAACTATCTCTAATTATTATCTCTAATCACTATATTCGATGCATGTGTATAGAGAATATCAAGTAAATCCGAATATTTATTTATTGGTATAAAAGGAATATCACAATAATTTACATTGGAATATGAAATACAATCTATATAAATAGATAAGGCCATTACAAAAATATGTCCTATAAATTTAGTCGAAGGGAGTAGTCTATAAAATTTATGTGAAATTTCTAGTACCAAAATAGTCGAGACGAGTTTGTTGCTTTGACATGAGGATTCTTTGGGACAAACCATCCATTTTATGCGTGTTTGTTGCAACATTGAGGGGGAGGGGAGGAGAAATGCCATGTCATCGTCTAATGAGTAATGCCCTATGGGCTATGGATGACATGTCACCTAGGAAAGATCGCCTTTATTTGAATGAACATACATGAAACACGTATATGTACCAGAAAAAATCATATTTAGATATCTACGCTGCAATTTACTCACAGTCAAATTAGCCAGTAAAATTACATGCTACACAAAGAAAAATTTTATGCTGTCATTACTCTGATGCGTTCTGTGATTTGCTGATAAATCAAGCGCTGGTCCTTCCCTTATGTACCATCTCTCTTTTTGGGACTCCATGTGTACCAATCCAACCTTACAATTTGTATATTGACAGACAATGAGTTTATGGGTCCGTATGCAAAAATGTGAAATTTTAATCACACCGTCTGCTAGCATCGGAACTCGCGCATCGGGACTTCTCTACAGGGTGCATGCGAATACGGCTAGGTTGGTACTAGTTCTAACGATCAGAGGGAAGAGGGTGACAGGCTGGGACGGAGATCCTGTGCAGTTCCTACAAGAGATTGAGTCCCATAGGCAAGGGTATGGGATAGTCCAGATCGGTTAAAAATAAAATAAATAGTATTTTACTACAGTATCATAAACAATATTTTTAGTATTAAAAAGATTTGTATAGTATTTTCGGCCGATCTGGACTATCCAAACCTGATCAGACGGTCCTTTGGGGGTTACTTAAGTTACAGTCCCCAAAAGACTGCACGGGATCTATGTCCGATATGTAGAATTGCAGATGCAGATCCTGTTGAGTCATAAGCTGGATACATTGTGCATGCGTCGTTATCGATATTTTGTACACAAACTCCTATAAAAAACCCACATTAATGCATGCTACGTTAACAAGATTGTACTAAATGCTTGGAAGCAACATTGTTATCGAGCTGTGCTTACTTGAGCTTAGATCGAGTCGAGCTCGAGTCTGATTCTAAGTCTAGACCTTAACTCGAGCTCGGCTCGAGTTTTTACCAAGCTAGTCTCATTTATTGATCTAGTTATGACTTACATTTTTCATCACAAGAGAAAAACACACACATGGTATGCTAGGTAGGCAGGAATTCTAATATTTTGAAGCAATTGTTATGTTTTTTAAAAAATAAAAAGTTATGGTGTTTTAAAAATTATTTTCTTTTGTTTTTAAGTGTGATGTGGCTTGACCATGCTCTATCCAGAGTTGAATGGAGTTAGAAGTTTATCGTTGACAGTTGGCACATAAGACTGGATGAGTAAGCAGTGAGCACTTGTAGCACACCTTCTTCAGAAGTCCAACTAGTTCCCACATCTTTCCCTCCTTTGCCCAACCAACTACTTCTCGCTAAAGCAATGAGCAAACAAACCAGCCATTTCTTCTCCGCTAGTAGAGGATGCCTGTTGAGTGCAACGAGGAGGACAGCGTCGTTGGGACAGACTCTCGCGTGGGAGGAGACACGACAGCGGTGGTGAGAACAACAGAGCAGAGGTCGGCGAAGGTGAGGACATAGCCGGATGCCATGTCAAGGAGTAGGTGTCCATGTAGCGAAAGAGGAGATCAGTAAGAGAGAGGCCCGGGTCCATCATTGTCCACCTGTGGAACCATCTCACTTTCTCTCTCTGAATCCACTGTTGTTCACATCGTCGCCCCCTTGCCGACCTCACCCTTCCTCTCCTGCCTAATCAATCAATCCCAGTTGCGCTAGTCGTTGCGCTCTCCCTCCTCGCCATCGACCGCAGCCTCTCCCTCCCCGTCACCGACTACTGCCCTCTCTATCACTGGAGTGTCATCCTCCGCCACCGTCACGGTCTTCTCTGAGCTCACCGTCACTACAACTTTCTCCAAAGCCACGACCATTGATCTAGCCAGATTTGTCTAATTGGTGTGAAGATCTAATCGGACTGAGCTAGATCTAGCCGCTGGTGAGTCAGATCCAACTGGATTGAGCGCTCATCCAGTGGTCCTTGCTTTGTCGGCATCATCAAGCCAATCGCCATTATTAACCCAGATCTGGCGATGGAGACATTAACAACCGAATCTAGTTGTACTCCACCTTGTCCTCCCACAATGACCATGCTGATAGGGACTAGATTGACGCCCGCCTCCTCCTCTTCTTTGTGCGGCGGCTGGGTCGCCAATGTCTTTATCAGTTGGAATCGAGAGATAAAGAGGTGAGAGATCAAAAGAAGGCAATAGTCATGGGAAGGGAAGTCCGTATGACTAAGTACTCTATTAACCTGCTCTACTTGATGATGCATGCAGGGATGTGTCCTTCTGGCACATTTGCCTGAGAAGGTGGCTGTGCAGGCCTTCGCAATTGCATCCTACCAGAGTGGCTGGTCCTCGAACTTGTAAGTTCAAGGTAACCCTTGTATGATTTTGGTGATTAATGACAAACATAGTTATTGACAATGTTTATTTTAAAGCAGTGCTTAATGACAAACCTCTAATTTGCTTATTGATATGAGACTAATATGTTCATTGTGAAGATTATTTTAGTCTCATCTTATTTAAAGGGAAATCATATATGAAAAGAATGAGTATGCAACTTTGAGGTATGTGCTCGGTATTCCACTCTCATTTATTAGTGCATTTGTCATATGCAAGCACATGCTAATAGTTTTTGCATTTATGCCATTCATATCATGTCATATTCATTTGGGCATAAACATTACCGCACTGTTCATATTTTGCTCTTGGGATCATGTTCTTATTTAGTTCTTTAGTGATTTCCAAGTTGGCTCTTAAAATAATGATTTTTGCTGTCGACGGACCGGACTTTAGATACTCTTATCTTAGTCCAGCGCTAACTTGAATCTCTTGGTTGAACTTCTTATTTGCCCATCTATGACGGACCAAATAATTTGGTCCGGCATACACTACCTTGACAAACCAAAGTCTTCCGACTCCTATGTATGACGGACTAAATTTTTAGTCCGGCGTGAACGTCAGTTTTCTTGTCTTTGGATCTTTGATCCTATATGACTATTCTTTAGTGATTCTTTGGTTGCTTCTTTATAGACTTCACCATGCTTGATCATATTTGTGCATATAAGCTCACCATGAATGTTTCTATCATGCACAACCTTTGTGGAGTCTAATTTGGTTTAAATATCTTTGTTTCGATGTTGATCCATGTATCTAAGTGTGTTTAATTCATTGGATCAATATATCTTCATGCCTTGATTTTAAAGAGAGCTTATGATGGGTATTTGATAACTTGTGTTTTAGTGATTGAATTTGATTGTGATCAATTTGGATTTGGATGTTTGACACTTTTTCGGAAGTCCTTTCATGGGGAACAGACCGGTTTTAGTGCTTAGAATATGCACTAGATCATCCACTCAATCTAACAGCAAGTTTCCCTTTTGAGCCGGACCAAACTCTCTAAAAACTCCCATGTATGACGGACCTAAAATTCGGTCCGGCATACATGTATGACAGACCAAAATTCGGTCCGTCATACACATCTTTGACAGTGTTTCGTATTTTGCATTTTTGAAGGCTTTCCCGTGCTCGAAAAAATAAAGTGTCTACATGAAAGTTGTAGAGAATTTCGAGACGAATCTTTTTCATGTTGACAACTTTTCATTTGAGCAACCGAAAAATTATAAAAATTCAGGAAGTGGACTGAATTTCTGTGTGTGTATGACAGACCAAATTTTCGGTCCGTCATACACAGGCTTTGACAGGGTCTTAATGTTTTGCATTTTGAGGGTCTTCCCGAGCTCAGAAAAATAAAGTTTATATATGAAAGTTGTAGAGAATTCGAGACGAATCTTTTTCATGTTGACAACTTTCTCATTTGAGCTACAGAAAAATTCATAAAAATTCTTGAAGTTAGCTGCTGCGTTGTGAAGGAAATATTTATGCTCTTTAGAGTTGGAATGGTAAATATTTTTCAATGCACATGTCCTCCTCATTCATATTCATTCATGTGCACATTATTAAGAAGATAGAGATTAATTGAGTAATTTAAATTGATTTGCCTTGCAATTAATTTAAATAACTTTTAGTGTTATTCTCACTAAGTGTATGAATCAAATGCATATACATCTTGGTGCACTTATTAGGAGCATTCTTCATCAAGTGTTTCATATATGTTAAGTTTCATTATCAAACACTTGTTGAGCTTAAAATTTTATGATTATCAAGCATATCCATGCAAATCTATTGAGCTTTTGGGACTAATGCCTTTCTTGAGATGCTTTGAAGAGAATTAGGTCCTAAGAGCATGTGTGATGACCAAAGTGTGATAAAGTGTTGATTGTTAAGTCAAGATCCACTAGGCGAGGATTCACCAAGAGCTGAGGGCGAGTCAAGATCGATTTGATGAGAGGATCATCGGGCGGATGATCGAATCAAAGTCGATAGGGCGGAAGAGCCTCATGAGGTGATCAAGTCAAGGTTGACAAGGCGAAGACTTCAACAATTATGAAGGTCATCATGCACAGACATCAAGTAAAAAGCATGAAGCTTAGAAGTGAACCTAAAGATGATCAAGGCCAAGGTATGGCTAGTATAGGACTAAGAATGTCTCTTAGTCTTTCACGGTCTTGGTGTTGGAGGAAAGACCGGATTGATAGGATAGTTGCCGTACTATCAAGAGGAGTCAGATTGATTTTGATTGGACCATTTCCAAGCTCTCGAGTGATGCACATTGAGTCTTCTTACCCTAAGTGAGCCTAGTGAGGTGTCTTTGGGTGTTAGAAGTGTTTAGTAAAGAGAGAAGTTAGTGCTGTCCAAAAATGTGAGGTTTTGGCTGTCTTTTGATTCCTTGTGAATTCTGCACTCATCCTTTGGGATCTGGGTGCTGAGGCCTTGCTAGATGGATAGCCCTTGTTCTTAGCTTTCTAAAGAGTCCAAGATCACCCAATTCGAGTTCGGACGAAAAGTTATCGCCGTTTAAGTGCAGGCTGTACATCTTGTGACGGACCAAAAATTAGGTCCGTCATACATGGGCTTTCGCATAGGATCAGTCCGTGGCAAATGTAAACTTTTCGGTACTGTTCCCAACGGCTAGTTTTGGGTTCAAGCGGCTAGTTTTGAGTGTGTTGGTATTTATACCCCTCCGATCTTGAGAACCAACTTTTGGCAACCCATTCATTATCTTTGAGTGAAGGTGTGTGAGAGGAACTCCTATGTGTTAGGAGTGTCGATACACTAATCTCTTGAGTGTGATTAAGAGAATCCTAAGTGAGATTAGTGTGTGATCAAGAGTGTTCTGTGTGCATCTCTCTTGAGCTTGATCCGGTGTGATTAAATAAGCTTGGGCTTGTTGCTCTTGGTGCTTAACAACACCTAGACGGCGTGGAAGGCGTTGAGTCTGGGTGATCTTCTCAGCGAAGATTGTGAGAAGGCAGGGGTGTGCGGTGTGTTAGCAAGACAAGAGACAGGGCTGAGGAAGGTCTATCTACTCTTGGAGCTAGCGACTTGTAAGAGGTTGGGGCTCACCTCACCGTTGTGGTGGAAGAGTCACCCGAGTGGAGCGAGGCAAAGTGCTCGAGAGGAGCCGGTCTTTGTGAGAGCAAGGACTTGCCTCAGCGTGGAGTAGGGCGTGGCTCAAACCACGGGATAAAAATCCTTGTGTCACTTGTGGTATTTCTTGTCTCCTTATGCATTGCTTTCTTGTATGATTATCTTTTGTGCATAGTATGCTCAGTATGTGAATGTGAGCTCACTTGCTAGTTGTGCCTTAGTCATGTGTTGACTTGTGAGAGCCAACTAGTTTATCTTGAGCTATTCATTTGTTGACATTTACATTCCTAAAATTAAAGTGCTTCTTTGGTCACTCTAGAACGCATACCTTGATTTAGTTAATTCTTGTTCTATTGTGCTTGTCTAGTTTGCCATCATCTAGGATAATCACTTGTGTTCGAATATCATTTTCTAGCTTCCGCATTTCATTAAGATTTGGACACAAGTATAAAATTGATTAGAAAGTAAAATTTAAAGAAGCCCAATTCACCCCCCCTCTTGGGCATCCGATTCCTTACAGAACTCTGCTAAAACCCTTTGTTCATCCCCCTCCTCCTTCTGCGTCGATCGTGCCGGCGGGCGCCAAATCGATGCTTGCCTCCTCTTTGTGCGGTAGCCAAGCCGCCAACGCATTGCTGGTTGGATCCGAGAGAGAAAGGGGAGAGATTAGAGTGAGGAAGCAGATTCATAAAGGGAAGGAAGAGATTACGATTGGTAGAGGTGGTAACAGGTTAGGTTTGGATTTGAGTAAGAAGTGAAGTGACAAATAGTTATATGATAGAGACATACTCCTATGTGTTGATCCATCTATCAGTCGGTTTCTTTTAAGAAATGGTGTAGATCCGTGGTATTGTGTTAACGAGGGAGATTCACTATGCAAACTCCTTTTGTATATATTTAATCGAGAATAGGGCAGAGAGAGAGAGAGAGAGAGAGAGAGAGCGGGGCAGTCGCGCCATTAAAATTCCACTCCCAGTCTCATACTCTCACGTTCTCTCCTGTGATGCTTGTTGTGCTCGACTCCTATTGGTTTTTGCGTCCACGCTTGCTCCACTCCTCGCCCTCCCCTCGTCAAGCCTTCCCTTCGCTTACACGCAAAGGATTTTATATCCTGCATAATCTGGTTGATTCAGCCAAGAATATTTGACGCTTGCGCAAGTAGTTTTTTCTTTCTTTCCACTGTTTGGGGTTTTAATTAATTTCTTCCCCCACGCTTTCTCGTTCTTCATGTGTGTTGATTCGAGGCTGAGATTGAAACCGTACGATTATGTGCTTATTTAGGTCATTTTTACCTTGCGTTTCCTTGATCCGGTAGCCTGTGCTGTTCGAAATCCGATCCTTTTAGTTCGGGTTTGCCTAGCTGCAAGGCTCCGTTGATCGGTTGATTGGTTTGTCTGCTTCCTCTAGTTTGTGCAATATCGGTTTTACCTTTGGTGCCAGGTGGGCAATACGAATTGGGGATTCTGACCATTCGGTTTCTTGAAAATTTTCTGGTCTGGAATCGAACAAAGGTTCCGTCTTTGCAGTTGCTTCTGCTCATAATCCGATCTTCTTAGGTTTTTTTTTTTCGCTCTGAAGAGCTCGATTCGAGATTAAAAACGAGTTGGGGCTTTTCAGTTTCTGACTTCCCAAGCTCACAAAGATTGCTTACTGCAATCGTCGATGGACGAATCCGGGGAAGCAAGCGTTGGGGCTTTCAAGATCGGGCCGTCGACACTTCTCGGCCGCGGGGTCGCGCTCCGAGTGCTCCTATTCAGCTCGCTATGGCGTCTGCGGGCGCGTGCTTTCGCTGCTATCTCGCGCGTGCGCAGCGCTGCGCTGCCTATGGTGGCATCCTGTCTCCACCTCAGGAACAGCCATGGCATCCTCTTGATGGTTATCCTCTTTGCGTTGTTCCTGAGGAAGCTCTCTGGCGCACGGTCACGAGCGGCATTGGCACGCCGGCGTAGGCTATGCAAGAGCATGATGCGGTATGCGGCGACGTACGAGGAGTGGGTACGTGCTGCCAAGGTGCTTGACAAAATGTCTGAGCAGGTCAATGAGGCAGATTTCTATGACGAAGAGCTTATCAGGAATAGGCTTGAGGAGCTCCGAAGGCGGAGGGAGGAGGGGTCGCTCCGGGATGTCGTGTTCTGTATGCGCGGCGATCTTGTGAGGAACTTGGGCAACATGTGTAATCCTGAGCTTCATAAGGGCAGGCTTGAGGTATTTGACAAAGTAGCACTTGTCAATCTTTCTCGTACTTGTTTGTGCTATTTATTTTGTATTTGGAAGAAATTTTGACATCCTGATTGTGGTAAATGGTTAAATTTGGGAATTTTGCGAATCAATGATCTCAACCTTCTTGATTCTCTAAATGTACATATGTCCAGTCATTGCAGGAATGGTCATCCTAAAGATGTTTGTCTGTCTTATCTGATCAGATGCTAGAATCGATATAGCTCATTTATTTTTGTAGTACCTAACTACATATGCCAAAGATGTTTTTTATCGTTCGTTAATTGTTTCCATGTTACAAACTTATGATAAGATATATTGCTTTCAACTGGAAATTATGCATTATCAAACATTTTTGAAATGCTGGATTAAAATATTCTCCCATTCTGGTTACAGTGTTGCTTTATTGTAATGCAGGTACCTAAGCTTATAAAAGATTACATTGATGAAGTTTCTACTCAATTGAAAATGGTGTGTGAATCTGATACTGATGAGTTGCTTTTGGAAGAGAAGCTTGCCTTTGTTCAGGAAACCAGGCATGCCTTCGGGAGGACAGCACTTCTCTTAAGTGGGGGCGCTTCACTGGGCTCTTTCCATGTAGGTGTAGTGAAAACGTTGGTTGAGCATAAGCTTCTGCCTCGGATAATAGCGGGATCTAGTGTTGGTTCCATTATATGTTCAATTGTCGCTACCCGAACATGGCCTGAGATTGAGAGCTTCTTTGTAGACTCATTACAGACCTTGCAGTTCTTTGATAGGATAGGTGGAATTTTTTCAGTGACGAAACGGGTTATGACTTATGGTGCGCTTCATGACATTAGCCAGATGCAAAGGCTTTTGAGGGATCTCACAAGTAACCTAACATTTCAAGAGGCTTACGACATGACTGGCCGTGTTCTTGGGATCACTGTTTGCTCTCCTAGAAAAAATGAGCCACCACGGTGCCTGAACTACCTGACATCACCACATGTTGTTATTTGGAGTGCTGTAACTGCCTCTTGTGCATTCCCTGGACTCTTTGAAGCTCAGGAATTGATGGCGAAGGATAGATTTGGTGACATAGTTCCCTTCCATGCACCCTTTTCCACTGATCCAGAACAAGGTCCTGGAGCATCAAAGCGCCGGTGGAGGGATGGGAGCTTGGAGATGGATTTGCCAATGATGCAACTGAAAGAGTTGTTCAATGTAAATCATTTCATTGTGAGCCAAACTAATCCTCACATCTCTCCACTCCTCCGAATGAAGGAGCTCATAGGAGCCTATGGAGGCCGCTTTGCTGGAAAGGTTTGTCCGTGACCCTAGGAAACCTTTAATTATGTTAGCTTCATAGTTTATGATGTGGTGTATCCTAGCATGCAGGCCATTGTTTTCCTGTTCTTGAATAGTAGTTCATCATTTCCGTTGTGTTGCTACAAAATGCATGATTATTGCCTGGATATATGCAATTTCTGGTTTGATTGAGGGGTTTAGCGGCAGGACTTGTGATATTAATTCTCAGAGGACATCCAAACAATGTTCTATTGCAAATACATCTGCGCCTGCCACCTGGGTTATCTAAGAACTTTATTATTGCTGAATCCATGTCTTTCCTGAACACCAGACATAGCAATATCTTTCAAATTTTAATCCCTATCTACTGTATTACCAGGTCTAATTTTGATATAATTTGTGTAGCTCGCTCGTCTTGCTGAGATGGAGGTTAAGTATCGATGTAACCAAATTCTAGAAATTGGCCTCCCACTGGGAGGACTTGCAAAGTTGTTTGCTCAGGATTGGGAAGGTGATGTCACCATGGTTATGCCAGCAACAGTAGCTCAGGTGCTTTTATTGATAACTTCTGCGCAGGTTATATAGGTGATTGCAAGTTATTTGGTTTCAAAATTTTCTCCTTATTACATCTTTAAAATTTTCAGTACTTGAAGATTATACAAAATCCGACATATGCGGAGCTCCAAATGGCTGCCAATCAGGGTCGCAGGTGCACATGGGAGAAACTCTCTGCGATAAGAGCAAACTGTGCCACTGAACTTGCATTGGATGAATCCATTGCAGTTTTAAACCACAAACGAAGGCTAAGAAGAAGCATTGAAAGGGCAGCAGCTGCTTCCCAGAGCTATACCGACAATATTCGACTCAAAACACCAAAGAGGGTACCATCTTGGAGCTGCATCAGTCGAGAGAATTCGTCAGGATCTCTCTCAGAAGATCATTTTGCAATTGCTACTTCGTCCACTCACCAAGGTACTATTCAAGTTGCTGGCGCACCACACATGCCTCACCATGTTTGTTGCAATTCACATGATGGAAGTGAGAGTGAATCAGAAACCATTGACTTAAATTCTTGGACCAGGAGTGGTGGACCTCTGATGAGGACTTCATCAGCTGACAAATTCATCAATTTTATTCAGAGTCTTGAGATTGAGTCTGAATTCAATAGGTTTCGTACCATAGAGGATGCGAACACAGGGATTTTATCAGGATCTACCCTCCCTAAAGATCCATACCCAAACAATAGTTCTAGAGTTACTACACCAGATAGATGCACAGAATTTTCTGAAACCGAGTCATGCAACACCGGCAACACTGTGGCTAGTCAAGCTTCTACCTCCACATGCATTGCTGTTTCTGGAGGAGATTTGCTGCAACCTGAAAGGACCACTAACGGAATGCTACTTAATGTTGTCAAAAGAGAGGCCTTGCTTGCTCAGCATAGCAGCGAAGCTGAAGTGGCCGAAAGCTCCTTAACCGAATCATATGTGGACACAATGCATTTAGAAACTTGTGATGGTATCTCGGCCTCTGACTTTACCGAAGATAACAAAGATGCAGCTGACTCAAATGATCCCTCAGTTGCTCATACTGAATTTGTAGCTTCACATCAATCTTCGGTTGATGGTTAGATGCTAGATTTTGATAGAATACTAAATAGTTTACTACAGCAATGCTACACATGAAAACTCTAGTGTCTCCATTTAGGTAGCACTGGTACCGGTAGCATATCTGTGAAATCGATTGTTCGTTGTATCATGTGTATCATATACTGATGATATGCCTCTGTTGGTATTTATATCTATAGTGCAATTATTGTTTGTTGTATAACGGACTATATGAAATCGATTAGCTGCCGTTTTTCTCACATTACATGCATGCTGATATACTGATTGACATGACCAACTGCTCGACGACCAGTTATAATTTATTGCTGGCTATGATTTATTTCATAGATCTGGGGAAGGTCATCCAGTATATTTCGTTCGTGCATGGATCAGGAAAGGTTCTGCCTGATCAAGATTCTGTTAAATGAACACTTACTAATTGTTTGGACATTTCTGGATATTCATTTTTGTGCAGGTATTCAGTGATCAACTGATCATATATACACCAGTTGCTGTGGTTTCAGGAAGCCTCAGCTTTTCTAGCCTCACAACTTTTTTTTTTTTTTCAAATACGGTCCCCTTCCGAATAATTTTACGAAAATAGCCCCTCTTCGATCGTGGAAGGCACGGCAAGCGATACGTACCAATGCCACTGAAAGCTAATCTCATTCCTTATATGCTACTTATTGTGGCTCACATGTCATTGACACATTTATAAATTTCTCCCAAATTCCAGTGGCATGAGGAATTAATCCTAATTAAAATGTCGAGGTAGCCGGTTTACTACTTTGCAGACAACAAACACAGAAGTCTTATTGATACTTGAATGCTATATGAGTTCAAACCACATTCCAGTATTGTAACAGAACAGTACTGATAAGAATCAAAGTTGTCCTTAACCTCCGCAATACAATCAAGCGACAAATGCACCTAAGAACCTCCTCTCCTAGTCGTCAAATGCTCGCAGATTGGGATTAAAAGAAGTAAATCCGCCATCCACCAGGAGGTTGAGCGCGCTGATGTACCTTGCCTCATCGCTTGCCAAGTAAAGCACTGCTTCAGCAACATCCTTGGGTAGCAGATCGACGCCTTTCAAGTTTGCTTCACCACCAACGAAGGCCAGAAAGTCTTTCACTGCATCATCCTTGCGCTCGCCTTGGGGCAAATGCGGCATGGAGAGACCGGTGGGCACTGCGTAGGGAGACACGCAGTTCACGCGTATCCCGTGCCTCCCCAGCTCCCCGGCTACATTCTTTGTGAGACCCACCACGGCATGCTTCGATGCTGTGTACGCATGAGGCCCCATACCTCCGATGACACTAGCAACGCTTGCTAACGAGACGATGGAGCCTTTCTTATTGGGGATCATGATGCGGGCTGCGTGTTTCATCCCAAGGAATACGCCATGCACGTTGATGTCAAACACCTTTCTGACTTCAGCGAAGTCAGTGTTTCGGATGTCTGTCAGCTTATTGCCTGTAATGCCAGCGTTGTTGACCATGATGTCGAGAGTGCCATACTTTTCAGCCGTTGCATCGACAGCCCGGCTTACATCTTCCTCAACAGTGACATCGCAGTGGACAAATAAAACGTCTGGATCACCTCCAACGGAGTCGCGGACCTGCTGACCAGCTTCATCTTGGACATCTGCAATACAAACCTTCGCGCCGTGCTGTCTGAAGAGGCGGACAATGGCTTCACCAATACCAGTGGCACCGCCAGTAACCAGTGCGACCTTTCCTTCCAGCCTTTGATTCAGAAAAGAAAGCAATCAAATTTAAAGCACATGGAACATACTAATATTGGATGTAGTAGCAAAATTATTTATCTTCTTCAGAATCTTAAATCCTAGTAGATTAACAACAGCCCCCAACCTGATTATACGGTATTATCTAGTTGAGACAAGAAATCAACTAAGGGATAGTATAATTGCTGATGATCCACCAAGCTAACACCATGCTAAGGGTATGTTTGTTTAGGTTTGAGCTTGAGCGCTTCTAGACCTTTATAAGCCATAAGCCAAAATAAACAGTATTTTTTCAGCCAGACGGAGAGAAGAAGCTCCAACCCAATTTGTACTACGCGAGAGAAGCAAGAAAAACGATGCTTCTCGAGCTGGCTGGAGCTTCTGAAAATTCCACTTCCCTGATACCTTTACAACTTAACTATTATTTACGAAAAATTGCCATCCTCATCCAGCTCAAAGCAGGCCAAATAGCTTCTTCCAGCTCCAGCAGCTTCTCCTCCAGCACAACCTAAACAAACACAACCTAAGAGTGCTTACTTGTGAAACCCCCTTTGCTCATACGAGCACCCAACTAGATATAAACGTTATTTCTGACAAACTTTAAGCTTAATCTTTCCGCTCTCTGCTCTCAAAAACTACGCAGAAAAATAAGTTTTTTTTCTTAGAGGAACATCAATATTTGTTTTCTTCTTCTTTCAACAAACCATCGAGGTTTTCCTTTTTGTAATACACAGCATGATGTTTCAATCCAGGAACTCCCTGCCTTTTTCCCAGACACTGCAGTAAAGCATACATACTACTACTCAGTCGAAGAACAAAGCCTGGAGCAGAGAGGCACACGAACCAAACTCAACTGCTCTACGCAGCATTTATCAGAGCAAGAAGTGCCGTATCTTGACCAAATGCACACGCACGAAATAATTCCCAAGGAAGAAATCAAAGGTACCACTAGATCCTTCAATTCGGAAAAAAATTAAGAGCTACAGCAGAAAGGCGGCAACTTTACCGCCCGTACCTAAGGCCTCAAGATCGAGCCTCTGTTGCATCGAGTGTCATCAAGAACGGGCGATCCGATAGTAGCCGAATGGGAAGTCGATCGCAACAGCCGTAGCAACCAGATCGTACGGAGGACGTACGGCAGGGTTTTGGGGTGGGGGGTGGGACGAGCCGAGCAGATACGTACCTCTGCTTGGAGGAGGAGGAGCCAGCGGTGGCCGACATGGTCTGTCTCTACTCTCTAGATTGGATCTTCCGCTTCCTCGCCGAATTCTGTGATGCGGTGCTTCTGCTTGTGTGGGTTGGTAGCTAGGTACTGACTGGCGTGGCGTACTGCCAACTGATTGTAATAATGGAGTGGCAGGTGTTGACTATGACAACATATCCTGACTTTAATAAGAGAGCCACACCGACTAGTCCATATTACGTATTGTCACTGCACGTGGCTTGTGCTACAGTGCTGGTCATCATTTGCCTAGTACAGCAAGAGGGCCTTATTTTTCAGTAAATTATTACAAATAACGTCGGGGCCTGAACCTGAATTCTCCGTTCTCCCTGGATCAGGTGACACAGAGACAGTCTGGGTACCGATTACGACTACGCCTTAAAAAATTGCACGCAGTCTCTAATAATCAGTGGTTTGAATTTACTTCTACGGTAGATATGCTAAAGTGATACCATTTTTATGGTTACAGTATACGCACAGTGTTCAGCTGGTTTGATTTGGATCTACTGGTTGATAGTGTAACCGCTCAAATTACAATTACAATACGAGCGCACTAAACCATATCCACTCAAACGAGTCTAGTTGGTAGGCTTTTGGAGAGCGATCTGTGACAAACCAATAGTGAGTTGATAAGGATATTTTGCAATATATATCAATCATGCGCTAGTGAGATATTCTGGACGGTGGCCATATCCGCGTGGCATCATGCGCAGCTGAAAACCATAGCTTTGGAATCATGGATCACACTGGTTCGCATTAGGTGTTTATTGCGCACAAGGCCCACGGGTTTCAAATTCCGTTTTGTTTGAAATCTCGTCACGAAATCTCGAACGAGATTTCCGTGGAAAATAGCGAAATCTTAGCGGAAAATGGCGAGTTCTCGGAAAGTTCCGAACCTCTGGACGGAGGATGCGGACGCCGTGCTCGAGTGCTTGGACGTGAAGGAGTCAGACACAGACGTGGAGGAGCTCAGACGCGGTGCTTGTGGCGGAGGGCGTGAGGATCTGGCGGAGGAGTGCGACGCGACCGTGCAAGGAGGACAGCACACGGAGAATGGCGGAGGACGACTGCGTGCGGAGAATGGGGACGAGCAAGGTGCGAGGGAGATGAGAATGGGGGTGGCGCCGGGCGTACAGTAAAAAAAAGACGAATCGATGCGCAGGCGGCATGGGGGAAAATTTGCGGATCCTCCAATTGATTGTATGCGGCATGGGCGGATTACCCATCGAGACAAGAAATGAATCGTGTTCACAATTCATCCGACCGGATTTTATAACTCGTTGCCCATCGGAAACCGAAATCTCGCCGAGATTTCACGAGATCTCGCCGAGATTTTGACTTCACCATGGCGAAGATCATATATAGTATTTAATAATCATCAATCACAGAGATGAAGAAAATGGAACGAAACGGAACGACACGTGCTTCTTTCATTTCAGATCACGACAATTAACCATACATAGGTTCGTGAAACGTCTTTTTTAAAAAAAAAGAAAGTAAAATGTGACTATTTTGTGAATTATTACAGCCCGACCAAAAAAATCTACAGATGACTTCGTGAATTCATTCATAAAATGGGGTCAAATGCATCATTCCAAAACGATCGACGATGCAATCCATGAGTGTCAGCTTGTGAACCGTTACGGTCTTACGGTCACGGAGCTTCAGTTGTCATAATGCTTCTTGAGCACATTTTGATCGAAATTCGGTTGGAACATCTAAATGATATCTAAAGTAGGCAAAAAAATGTTTTCTTAAAGGGTGGGCAAAATGTTAAAGCGAGACCAGTTTGGTATAAAAAATTAGGACCCGCGTATATAAAGGTAGGACCATGACTACAAGCGTCAGCCATATCTAACCAAGCCTATAGCCCCATACATCGCTGACATGTAAGCCCAATCCACATCATTTCAAAGGAATTATCTTTTTAAAAAATATTTGAAAAATAAAAATTATAAAAATGATATACTAAAATTAAAAATTACAAACATATCTCCCTGTCGCCATTCCAAACGGCGACACCATTCCAAACGGCGACAGAGGCTTATCACCAAACCTCCCTTCCTTTCTCTTGCGTTTGCTCGGTGGAGATGAAGCTCTCTGTCGCCATTCCAAATAGCGACAGGGAGATATATTTGTAATTTTTAATTTCGGTATATTATTTTTGTAAATTTTTATTTTTAAAATATTATTTGAAAAAATAATTCATTTCGAAGCCCGTTCAAAGTTACTTCCAACCCGAAGCAACTTAATCATTCTTCGGTTTCTTTTTTTCTTTTCTTCCCGTCCGTTCCAAGCCGAAGCAAGCAACCACCGGATCGATCCCCAGGGCCCAGACTCGGTCGCCATATAGAGTGAACCGGGACCCCACCCCGTGTCGCACTCACACCACGCCAAGCAGCGCGGCGCCCAAATCCCCCAAAACCCTAGCCCGAGGAGCGAGAGGGAGGAGGCGCGCGCATGGCGGCTGCGGCGGCGAACCTGGCGGGCAAGCAGGGCGTGCGGGTCGTCGTCATCGGCGATCCGGGAACCGGCAAGTCCAGCCTCATCGTTGCCCTCGCCACCGAGCAGTTCCCCGAGAACGTCCCCCGCGTCTTGCCTCCCACCCGCCTCCCCGCCGACTACTTCCCCGACCGCGTCCCCATCACCATCATCGATACCTCCTCCAGGTAACCCATTCTTAGATTTGGCGGCGTCCCGCGTCGCAAATCGGCGTTTAGATGCCATGGATTTCGTTACGATTTTTATTAACGTTTGCGTGGGTGATGATGCCGTCGTCTGTCTCTATGTGTGTGCCCGTGCGGTTGCAGCCCTGAGGATAAGCCGAAGCTGATCGCTGAGTGCCAGGCGGCGGACGCGGTGGTGCTCACCTATGCCTGCGACCGCCCCGCCACGCTGGAGCGGCTCAGCTCGTTCTGGCTCCCCGAGCTCCGGCGCCTCCAGGTAAATCCTGCACTTTATGGCTCGGTTCGCGGTTGGTGTAGGTTTGGATCGGTCATGATCGGTGATTTAGTGGGCCGCCCATGGTGATTTTTGGTGTTTAATATTTCTGTGGTGCAGTTGAGGGCTCAGGTGATCGTGGTGGGGTGTAAGCTGGACCTGCGGGACGAGCAGCAGGTCAGCCTTGAGCAGGTGATGGCGCCCATCATGCAGACTTTCCGTGAGATCGAGACCTGCATTGAGTGCTCTGCGCTTCGCCAGATCCAGGTTACCCTCATCTCAATATTTGAGAGTGTGTTTGTAGATTCCTCAAAAAAGGGTATGTTTGTAGTTTGAATTTTGTATTGTTAGTGATTACTACTTATGTTGATTTGTCAGTTGTCACAATGAAATGGGTTTGCTCGAAGTGCTGATATGTGCAGTTGCTCATGCACCTTGGTTGGACACATCATAACTAGACCCTAATGTAGTATTCCGGGCATGCATTTATTGTACTTTGATTGTGCACTAATTCTACTATGTAGTTGAAATTTTGATTGGTGTGTTAGAATTCTAGATAGATATTGTGCTAGGGTAGTAGGTCTTAACTATAATTGCTTATGAATGTCTGCAGGTGCCTGAGGTCTTCTACTATGCCCAAAAGGCAGTACTTCACCCGACGGCTCCTCTCTTTGATCAAGAGGCTCAATCTCTAAAGCCACGCTGTGTGAGGGCTTTGAAGCGGATATTCATTTTATGTGACCATGACAGGGATGGAGCTCTCAGTGATGTGGAGCTCAATGAATTTCAGGTTTGTATACACTGTGGCTGCCTTGCTTTCTTTGATTAGCATAAGGCTGACTAGTGTTTTTGATTGTGCCACTCTTTTATTTCTGGCGATGTCTTTCATTCTCTTTGGGTTGCTTTACAGGTCAGATGTTTTAGCGCTCCTCTCCAGCCTACTGAAATTTCAGGCGTGAAGAGAGTTGTTCAAGAGAAGATGCCTGAAGGCGTAAATGACAATGGCCTTACCTTGACCGGATTCCTTTTCCTTCATGCTCTTTTTATTGAGAAAGGTCGACTGGAAACTACATGGACAGTATTGAGGAAATTTGGTTACGACAATGAAGTCAAGCTTAGAGATGACCTCATTCCAACGTCAATTAAACGGGCTCCTGATCAAGTAATGTTGTGTTTGATTGCTTTCAGTTATTCACATTTTGCTATAAGTTGCAGCCAGAATAATGTTACATGTGCATGTCTTTATCTTGATCAGATATGCTGTTTTAGTATCGAGTTCCTGTGATTTCAGAGATTACCTATGATGATCAAATGTATATGCACAGTGACGTTAGAGCTGAATTTTGTTGAACCATTGGCGTCCTTTCAAGCATTATTCCATCAACTATAATCAATTGATCTTTTCTTGTGCTATTTGTTCTTTATGCGGTTTACAACCTTTGATATTCTCATCGCTAGCATAGTTACTTATTGTTGATTTCAATAGTATTCTGGCTATCTGTAGTGCTAGCTTCACGCCATGACTAGGCATTTTTCTTTGTGTTTATATTTATCATACTTCTGGTTTATAACATTTTTCATTGACAGTAAAGTCAATATCATTATCTTTTGTTACAGACTCTGGAATTGACAAATGAAATGGTTGATTTCCTGAGAGGAATATTCAGCATGTTTGACATAGATAATGTAAGTTTAATCCACTGATGGTCTCATATTCATTTTTCACCCTGCATTTGAATTGTATTGTGCTCTTTGTTATTCTAAGAATTTTCATTCTAATCTTATCTACTAAAAACTCTGCCATTTTAGATTAATCGTTTGAAAATGCTTTTATGTATCCTATCCAGGATGGAGCTTTGCTACCTGATGAGCTGGAGGATCTTTTTTCAACTGCGCCTGAAAAGTAAATTGAGAAAAAAACGAAATCAATTTATATTTAGATTGAAACTGTAATTGGAGAAAGTTGGTTATTGCAATTTCTATAGATTTCCATTTTTTTTTTAAGAAATCTTGTACTAATTTCTCTATTGGTTTTGATGGAATATGTTGTTTTTTCATTAGAAGGGCCTTAAGGTTAATCTTTTTTTTTGTGTGATTTGTCTCTGCTGGTATTTTCCTTATCAGCACTCTTTCCTTGATATTTCAGCCCATGGTCATCTGATCTATATAAAGACTCTGCCGAAAAGAATGTCTTGGGTGGGTTGTCACTTGAAGGATTTCTTTCTAAGGTACTCTCTCAATCTTAGCATGCTATGATTTGCAGTACGTTTAGCATAAATACAACAATTTACAAATTACAACCCTGTATTTTATTGATGGATCAATCTTATTTGCGAATTACCATTTCGTTGGTTGGATTCAACTTATGAAAAAGCAAACCCCTTTCTCTATTCAGTGCTCATATGCTTTGTATTTATGGTGTGCTGACTTGTACCATCGTCTTCAGGTCATTCTATCACTTTGAGAAAAGCGCAAACCGTTGTTTTTTTAATCTTTTTATGACTGTACATTATTCTGAGTTGGACATTCTTGGTATGCAAAACCAGCCACAGAAGAGATTAAATACTCCACTGAACATGTAAGAAGCATAAACAACTTAAAACCGGAGTTGGACATTATTTTAAGTAGAGTGTTGAGCTCTATATTATTAAGATACATAATATATAGTCCTGTGTCTTGAAAAGAATATGGAATGTTGCTAGGTAAAGAATCAGGTTTGAATTTTACTGTATATTGTTTACATGCCTGTTTATGGGCTAGAGGTTTGATCTTATTAGGAAATACTGAAGGCAAGCCACCTGTGTGTATTGTGGTGAACTGATGATATGTTTTCTTACTAGATTACTATGTAGATTTTCCTTTGCTGAATATGTATTCTGCAATTGCAGTGGGCTCTTATGACACTTCTAGATCCAGCAAATAGTTTTACCAACCTTATATATGTTGGCTACTCGGGCGATTTTAATTCAGCATTTACCATCACAAGGAAAAGACGAGTGGATCGTAAAAAGCAGCAGACTCAAAGAAACGTGTTCCAGTGTTATGTCTTTGGTCCCAAAGGTGCTGGAAAGACTGCATTGCTACTATCATTCCTTGGAAGGTATTCTACGCATTTCCTAGTATTTTACAACATGATTTTTCTTACCATGTTTGTTTCTTTTGGTCTTCTCTATCTTACTTGCAGTCCTTGTTGCAGGCAACCTTCTGATGCTCTGCCAATTAATAGCGAGCGTTTTGCGGCAAATACTGTTGAACTGTCCGATGTAAGTAGTCAGAAGCTCTCGCTGTATTTTGATTGCAATATACGCAAACATTCTGATAATTTTCTTCTCAACAATGCAATACTTATGCAAGTGTTCTTGTAACTTTATCGATGTTTAATGATATGAGGTGATAGAAACCCCTAAGACAATCCAAATTCTTTGTTAATAAAGCTAGACAGACAGCCTATTATATGAAACCAAATATTGCATTTTGATTATAATTGATAAGCATTCTAATAGTCTTATCAACCATAACATTTCCTTTTGACAATAGTTTTTTACTCTTTACTTGTTATTTGTTGCATATAATAAAAAAATCATGAGTATATCCATAGGTTATTTTTACTGGATTGAGTAATTGGCTAATCATATGACCAATGTTTGAGGAGTTAATTGTCTAGTACCTGGTATCCTGGAATAGATGCTTCTGAAACATAACTAGAAGTGCCTTCAAGAGAACTTGAAGTGATGGAGACTATATAAGGGGAACATTAAGTTCAGCTGTGTTTAATTTGACCGCAAGTTTAGTTTTGAGATTTATCATTTGCTTATTCTGGATAGTTTGGTAGGACACTTATTTTAAATGTTTGTCTTGATTGAATAATTTTATTTTACTGAAGGGGACTAGAAAGACACTTGTACTGCGAGAGATTCCTGAAGGTGATGTCAGTTCATTATTGACTAATAAGGAATCCTTGGCACCCTGTGATATAGCAGTATTTGTGTATGATAGGTATGCATTCTGCCGAATTATTCTCTTGTTTATTGATGACCAAAAAGTATGCGACTTATTCTCATGTTTATTCATGACCAAGAAGTATCTTGGTACACAGTTTGCAGTAATTGTGCGTTCTCCCTTAGTGGTAGCAGACTAGCACAATTTGTTGATAAACCTGGCATAAATTAATCCTCTGTTTTGTCTCAATTGAATCTTTGGGTTAATTGTCAACAATTTGGTATCAACCTGATAAGAGAACTTGATGGCGAGGTTTCCTGACGATTTGATGTTATCTGTAAAATCCCAGCAAAATTACTTGAGTTAGTCATGCATTAAATCTGATTCAACTTAAACTTAACCAGAAAACCTACTAGCCATATTAAGTCCATTGAAAATGGGTTCTTGCTCAGTCTAACTGACTGGCATTGACCCTTAATGCTGGCAATTAGTTTGACTATTCATTGTTGGTTATGTGAGCCCTACTGCTGACGGTTGACAATTTAGGATTTGACTCTTAAATACAGTAATTATTGCTAAGTACTCTTGAAAGTTCAGTACATATATCTTACTTATTCTCCTATATCTTGTTCTGTCACCTATTATTCAATTCTATATAAATTTCTTTGCCCTGCATATGACTAAGTGTGGCGCCTGTTAAAATGGCAGTTGTGATGAATTTTCTTGGCAAAGAGCAAAAGATTTGCTTGTGCAAGTGGCTACACATGGAGAAAATACCGGCTACGAAGTTCCTTGTCTGATAGTTGCTGCTAAGGACGATCTTGACCAATCTCCAGTGGCTCTACAGGAATCAACCAGAGTAAGCTTGGAATATATTATACATGTATTATCTTTTTTTTTTTTATGTTTTCTGTTTCTATCTCTGAAAGCCGTTTGCCTTTTTTTTCCTCTGCGTAGTTGGCCGAATGAACTAGAATCGGATATTTGAATCGGGTTGCAGCTATACTTTTGACATGTTCTGTCTCTTTAAATATGTATGGATTGCTATAAATGACCACAATATTGCTTCCTAATATTTTCTAGGAATTGTTGCTTATAGAATAGCCAAATTAACAAAAAGAAAAATAAACACTAACCTGTTTAGACGCACAAGTGCACCACTATGCTAATGCCCATGGTTGTCATAGGCGACCACGGCGACACGATGCCATGGTGTCCAGGTTGGCGCCATAGCATCCACAAGGCAAGGTATGGCGAGTAAAAGGGGTTGACACTTGACAATTGATAGTGACACTAAGACAACACATTAGAGAAGTTTAGAACATAATTAACCAACCTAGGTAGATTGCGACCACGGAGCGCACTTGATGCACCCATAGCCTGTTGGATTTCACTAAGAAATTGGACACAGGTAAGTACTCGGTTTGGTGCTGCTCAATACTGCTGCAGCTTTTCTTGTGTTTCTTCTTTATTTAAAGGAAACAATCATCTTACAAAGTAAGGTATGAAAAGCTATCAAAGGAAACTAAGGAGGCAGGATCCTCCGGCTAAGGAAACAGAGAAAAGAAATCAGGGATTCTGCTAATCCTCTAACTCGGGAAAGTAATCAACTAACCAAGGAAAGTTAGCAAAAGGAAAGAAAGAACAGAATCAATTAGACCCTGGATTATCTAACATTTCTCCCCCCTAATCCTTGGTCCCGACGACTTGCTGGATGCCAATCTGAGCGCAGAGCTTCTGGAAACGATCACGCCCGAGCGGCTTAGTCAGGATGTCTGCCAGTTGTAGTTCCGTGGGGGTATGCTGAAGAATAATTTGATTCCTGTCAATGCACTCTTGGATGAAGTGGAACTTGGTGTCGATGTGCTTGCTCGATCGTGGAAGACGAGATTTTTGCTAAGTGCGATGGCGGTGGTTGTCGCGCTTGAGCTCTGGCGCTCGGGTTTGATCTCGACCATGTCGTGCACTAGCAAAACTAGCAGATTACTGACATGTCGCCGCATTTCTGCGATGTACTCGCCTCCAAGAAGAAAGAGCCACCACCTTCATTTGGGCGATTGCGGTGATCACATTGCTTGCCGAGGAAGAAGATGATCTGCGGGTGCTCTTTCGTGCATCGATATCACCGACCATATCGGCATCATTGAATCCAAGCAAGCGTGCTTGTCCTTCCTCCTTCTTGGCGTAGAACACACCATGGTTGCGTGTTCGACCACATACCTTAGCACGCGTTTTCTGCGATAAGGTGATCTTCATGTGGCGTCTCCATGAGCAAGCTTAGATAGCCCATGCGTAGGCTAAGTCGTAGAGTGTGAACAAGATCTGGGAGACCTCAATGATCTGGCGGTGATACATTGCGTTCTGCCGAACCTCATTGTTCTTACTCAACCGATCTTGGTTCCATGGGAGTTGTGCTTGAGTTGCGAGTCCATGCCGCTGCGTTCAAGCAATTTCTTGGCATATCTTAGGCCAGCGCGGGTGATGCCCATAGGACCTTGACTTCGCCTCGATGCCAAGGTAATATGAAAGCGGCGAGGTCGCTCATGGAGAACAAGTGCTTCATTTCGGCTTGAAGGCGTGATCTCATCGTTGCTTGTCTGCGGTGATGATCAAATCGTCGGCGTGAAGCGCCAGCGACCGGCCGCGACTGTCTCGACTACGGATGTAAACGCCATGCTCGAGCGCATCTTTGGAGGCGAGTGAAGCGAGGCGTCAAGCAGCATTCAAGCCACGGGTGCTGCCGCCAACCCATACTACGCCTTATGCACGAAGAACCTTGTCCATCTTTGCGTTGTGATGAAACCGGTAGTGCGACACAAACACCTCTCCAGCCAGCTCTCCGGTTGAGAATGCGCTTTTAGCGTCCATGTGGTGCACTCGCCCGGCGTTGATGTCTTTATAGCATAAGCGATACCGCCACGGACTCCATCCGCGCCACCGGAGCAAAAACTTCGTCGAAGTCGATCCGTATTTGGACATAGCCCTTCGCCACTAAGCGAGCCTTGTGGCGCCGCGATGTTCTTGGCCGTCGCGCTTCACCTTGAATACCCGCCAGGCCCGATCGCTCGGTGCCCGGTGAAGTGTGGTGAGTTCCCATGTCTTGGGTTGTCCTCAATTGACTTCATCTCCTCGCGCATGGCCTCCTCCAAAGAAGCTTCTTGCTCGGCCTCGCCAACAAGCGGCTCGTCCGTAGTGGTGAAGAAGAGCTCCTCGTCGAGCACCACAGGGGCGATCGGTAGGCGAGGCCGGTCAATAAGCGTCGTCGGCGGCGGAACAAAGTGGTCTTGGCCGTCGTGTTCTACATCGATTCATCTCCCAATCTTGATGGCGAGGCGAACTCCACGAGATCGGGAGGAAGTCGATGTTCTTTGGTGTAACCGATGGTGAAGAGCGGTGCAGCCGGTGGTGAAGAGCGCGGTGCTGGCAAGCCAAGAGAGGCAGTCTGCCGGTGGTGAAGAGATGGTGCAACCGGGCTTAGCATTGGCGTTGCCGTCCGGAGTTGAAGAATGGAGCAGGGCTCGGGGCGAACGATCTTGAAACACTTGGCGTCGTCGAGTCGCCTCGAGCGGATGCACTACCTCATACTCCGCCTCGAAGGTTTGATCTCGAGTCGCGTGCTCGTGCCTGGTTCCCGCTCCACCGTCGCGCCTTCGAACGAACGATGTCGCGACACGATGATCGCTGATCACCGGGTTATAGCGGCGAAAAGCCTTGGACGGGTTAAATGGCGAAGCGAAGATTTTCGGGATCTGCGATCATCCAACTTCTTCAAGCGGGACGCGTATCCTTGACATCGCGATGCTCCGAAGGTCGCGGAAGTAGTGAGCAATGGCTTCGCTCCATACCACGCCTCGTAAGGCGTCATTCCTTCGAGCGCGTGTTGGTGCGCGGTTGAGATGAAGACCGCCGTCGTGGCGGCCTCGCCCCAAAAGATGCCGGCGATCCTTGGACTTGAGCATGCGGTAGCGCCATCGCTCGATGCTCTGTTCGCCGCTCAACCACCCCATTCTGCTGGGGAAGTAAGGCGATGAGTTGGCGCTGGACTCCTTAGGCGGCACAATACTCCCGAATTCATGAGTAAACTCCCCACGATCGGTGCGGAGTATCTTGAGTTCGGCGACTTCAACCTCCACCGCGGCTTGAAGTTCTTGATTGCCGTCGGTGCTTGGTCCTTCTTTGGCGAGGAGGCGAACCACATGAAGCGACTCATGTCGTCCACCAAGAGCGAGAAGTACTTGTTGCGCTTGGAGTAGAAGGGAGATGGGGCGCTGAAGTCTCCATGGACTAAGTCCGGGACATGGCTGCTCTCTGCGTGCTTAATTTGGAAAGGAGTCTTGGCGTTGTTTGCTTAAGCGAGGCGACCATCACACACACAGGTTGTGACATCAAGGAATGGCAAACCTCGGACTAGCCCTCCTAGCCGACTTGCGCGAGTTGTCCGAAGCCGGATGCGTCTGCCCATGCGAGCAGGCGGCCTCCGAGCTTCGGCGGCGAACTGCCGTAAGCCGATCTTCTGCTCCGGATGTAGAGGCATGACTCGTCCGTCTTACCGTCTGAGCGGCATCTGTTCTTGTCGTAGATCACGGAAGATGCGGATGCAATCTCCGCGCCGGCCGGTCTTATCAATTGTCCTATCTTGTGATGTTGGTCGTCGGTAGGAATAAAGTACACCGATCAATCGCGGTGCTCTCCATTCTTGCGGTCGAGGATGATGGTGCGCGCCCTCAATGTCGACAATTGAGTCATCTCCAAACTGGCCAGACGCGGATGCGGTGTCGAGCTCGAGAGAAAGCGGAGCGCCGCCGGTCATGTGGTTTGTCGCTCGGTGTCGAGAACCAGCCAGCGGTGATCACGATCCCCGCCGGCCCAAGGCTGCGCGAAGACTTGACCTCGGCGATCTCAGCGGCAGCCCGCCGGAGAGGCGGAACATCATCATCGGTGTGTTGTCGTCCTCTTCTCCTTCCGTGATGTGCTTGAGGTCGCTTCTTGGGCTTGCTTGAAGTCCTTAGCCCGGTCCGCCTTGCGCGATTCGCGGCGGTATTTATCCTCTTGGGAGCCGATGCATTCTCCTTTGCATCGCGGCTTCCACTTCCTCGTCCACGTCTCGTCTTGCCGCGCTTCTTCCCGCCCCCGGAGCCACTGCTATCACCGCTGTTACGCAGCTTCATCCGCGCCAGCCATTCTTCTTCGCTGAGAAGAAGCTGGCCATCCTTGTTGTGGACGGTAGTTAGAGCGGTCACGGGCTTCTTGAGTCGTTCCTCGACTGCCAAGTCTCCCGCAACCTCTTGATTGTGAGAGAATCGCGATCGAGAATGTCTCGATGGCGATAGCGTCTGCGTCGGATGGTGCGGAACCACGAAGCATTTTCTTGGCGATCTCCGCGTCCGGCATGTCGCTCCAGAGACCACGGATGTTGTTGGCGAGGCCGACGATCACGAAAACAAAGTCGTCCGCAACTCTCCTTCCTTGAACTTGATCTCGCCGAATTCCTGCTTGCGGTTCTTTGTCGTTGGCCTCGCGCGCTTGGCTGGGCGTCGACTTCGGACGGTCTTCCTGACCTCCCATCTTGAGCAGCGGCTGCTGTCTTGCGCCAACGATTCGAGCATTCGGGAGGAACGGCCGCGAGATTGCCGCCAAAGCAAGACGATCTTCGCGATACTCGACGATCTCGTCTTCTTTCGGCTCGACTGCCTGCCACAGCCCTTGCGCCTGCAAGTTCACGCGCATCATCAACGACCAAACTTGGTAGTTGGTGCGGCGTGAACATCGAATCTTGGACCGTGCTTGCGGACTCCTTTACAGCGCTCGGCGACAACCTCTCCGCCTCGCGCGCCCTCGGCGCGGTGCGAAGAAGTGTGAGACTTCAGCGCCGTTGTGGTGGAGATGGCGGCGAGTGGTCTGTCTGCGGCCAGAAGAAGTAGACATTGTCTCTGGTGGCTCGATACCAAATGTTGGATTTCACTAAGAAATTGGACACAGGTAAGTACTCGGTTTGGTCTTTGCTCAATCTGCTGCAGCTTTTCTTGTGTTTCTTCTTTATTTAAAGGAAACAATCATCTTACAAAGTAAGGTATGAAAAGCTATCAAAGGAAACTAAGGAGGCAGGATCCTCCGCTAAGGAAACAGAGAAAAAGAAATCGAGGATTCTGCTAATCCTCTAACTCGGGAAAGTAATTAGCGGATACGGCACAGGTATCCCAATGACCAGGGAAAAGCGTATGGGCATGCAGTGTACTAAACACGGGGCCCAGGCCTCGGCCAAGCCAACGAGGGCGGTCCAACCAAGCATAGCAGGCGGACTCCGCAGACTCTGGCCAGCAGCTCGAGATGCCCGGCCAAGCCAGTCAGACGGACCGAAACCTCAATCAAACTTCGAACCCCGCCGTCAACAAGCCAACATCAAATCATCGAAGTCGGCGCGGACCGACCACCTACCCCATGATCGGCGTTTGATTATGACCAAGCGAGGGAGGAGGCAGCGCCTTCCTAAACAATCCGAAAGTGACACGACGTCGGCCTGACGAACCCTGAGAAGCGGTCTTGGCGCTTCCGGAGGAGGCGGACAGCGCTCTCGCTCGGCCTCCTCCTGACAAGCAGAGACCAACCACTATCCGTCGGAGGTCAAGTCAGAGACCAGACGCAAAGTGAAGGCGGACTCCGGGCGTGGGAGCCCCATCATTTTTTTCCTTTTACCGCTCTATGTAGCAAACTTCCCGGCTATATAAGGGGAGGTTAACCCCAGCAGTGCGCGCTAGGACAAACATACAAGCAGGCCTTGCCTTTGGAGCAATAGGCGTCCACACACCCCAAGCTCAAGGTCCTCGCGCTCGGTGCTCTCTCGCTTCGCCTCCGTGTGCAGGCGCTGCGTAGCCCTCGCTTATGTCAAGCGGGTTCATCGGCATCAATACAAACACGCACCACCGCCTGGCTGGAGTAGGGACATTGGCCCGAACAGGTATATATCTGGACCCTCCTTTTCTCTCTCTTGGGGTCTAACCATTCAAGGAAGCGGAGGCGGCCCTCTAGACTTACAAATTTCACTTAGGTTCTCGAAACAAGCGGTTAGCGCGCCCGAGTAGGGGCCTTCCAGCGTCACCATTGTCTCCGGTTCCACTCGGCTTCCTTGATGGATTCGCCGTCAGCGACAACGCTTTCGCCGGGGCCGAATCCGTTTGGTTCCTCGACTTCATCGTCAATATGGCGGGAGAGCTCAACCTTGCTCCGTCACGCCCGAGACCAAGCCCCGAAGTACTGCGCCACGTCATCCGTCCTCGGCGACCTTGACTCGAGGCCTCGCGCCCGACTCGGCCGTGCCGCCGTCTGTGCGCCCATGCCAGCCCGCCGCGCGCTGCTGAAGCGGCGCGCGCCTCTCGAAGCCAGCGTTTACGTAGCAATGGCCAAGCTCGCCGGTCTCCATCCATGAGATCTTGGAGGCTCCGATGGCGACTCCGGTTCGGACCGCAGTCGACCTCGAAAGCCGTACACTCGCCAGTGCAATGTGGCGGTGCAAGCGATCGGTAGTAGCGACCCGCTAATCGGGAGAGGCCTTGCCGCTCCGCGGCTGCCGGTGGCAGCACCAAACGAGGCGGATCATCCCAAAACCACCAAACCGGCCCAGCCCGCGGCGGGAGGCTGAAACTATGGCGGCAGACTTCGGCAAAACGCGTTGACGGCGAAGTCAACCACGAACCACCGCGGCGCATGGCGGCGCCTGCAGCTTGCGTCGATACCTGTGATTGGCGGGAAACGATTAGCGCCCGTGCTTCCCTCTCCCGAGCAAAACTTGCCCGCGGCCGCGTCTTTGCTCGCGGCATCCGGCTCGCGAGCCGAGGCGGGCCACTACCGGCACCTCAGGGAAGCTGGTAGAAACCTGCTGCCGTCACGGCATGTCTGCAACCCCCGACGCCCGCGCAGGGTCTCGCTCGGCCGTCCTGACCCGAGAACCGCCATGGCAGGGAAGGCAGCCTTAACCGGGCGGCCCGAACCTACACCCGTGCGTCATCGCCTTGGCGGCTTCTCGATATGGCGACACTCTCGGCCTTTCGAAGAAGCGGTAACGTCGCGGCTTCGCTCACTGGTCGTGCGGCAATGATCGTCGCCCATAGCCGGCTTGAACCCTGAGGGCCCGGGGCCGAGCTTTCTCACGGGAGATCGCGGTGATTTTCACGCCGATTCGGCACACCGATAACATCGCCAAGTACAGGCGGCGAACCCGGCGTCTGGTTAGAAGATTCTGGCTACTTTGTCGGTAGAGACCTCTAGTGACCTCTTCATCATTGATTACCTCCTCTGTCTGGCGGACTCGGCTCGAGCTGGCTCGAGTACACCCGGGACTATCGAGGCTGGGCGGGCTTGAAGGCGTCTTCGTCGGCAACTTCGAGAACGCGTACAAAGCGCCACAGGAACTCTGAGACTGAAAGGCTACAGCGGCGGCACTGAGGAGGCGCTCCGGGACTACATCCGGCGCTTCTCCCGACAATACAACGAACTTCCACGAACATCGGCGGCGGCAAGCGTCGTTAAGCGTTCATATCTGACACCACGTCAGAGGGCCTGGTCCTGGCCCAGGTGCCTCAAGCCTAGGACCACCAAGGACACCTCGACGCCGCCAACCACGCCTCGTGAGGCGATGAGTGCCATCTTGATAAAAGCGAAGGACAAGCGAGAACCGGCCCGGCCTGGACAGCCCTCGACCCGCCAAGCCAGGCGGCGGAGGAAAGAAGAAACGCGAGAGACCACGCGTCGCGGCACGTGCGCGTCTGACAAGCGGCGGTAGGCGACCACCGACCACCGAAAAGCTAATGGATGGCAGGTGCGAACCACGGGTACCCGTCGAGCACAAATCTGGAACTGCGAAGTCTGGCGCTTTCTCTCCGGAAACCCACGCTCTGCATGAGCAAAGGAAAAAGCGCGACTTCGGCCGGGCCGGGGAGGACAAAGTTGGCGCCGGTGCGGGAACGACCAGGTGCCTTATGATCTTCGACGGACGAGCTCTGGCAAATAAGCCGTGAGCTTCGCCTCTGAAGGTGCACGGTGACCCGTGGTCCCAAAAGTACCTTGGTGGTGAAACCCGATCACCTTCGATCGGGCGGACCACCGGCCGCGTCCGCCGGAAGGTACCGCTCGTCGTCGACCCCGTCGTGGGATCGAAACGCCTACGCCAAAGTCCTCGTGGGCGGCGGCGGCTGACCTCAACATCACAGTATGTCGAGGCGCTCGGCGCCTGGCGTCCGCTCGACCCTACGGCCGAGCAAAGCGCCCTTCCGCGCGTCATCCGGGTCATCAAGCCTACCGTTGAGGCGGTCGACTGCCGGGTACCTTTGGAGGACGAAAACTTCGCGCGAGATCCTCGCATTGGTGGTGGGGTTCATGAGTTCCTACCGCCATTACAGGGGAGGCGGTACTCGCCAAGTTCATGGCGGTCCCCAACTACACCTACTGGTGAAGATCCGGGCCACGAGGCATCATCACCGTGTCCTCGTCCTTCGGCTTGCTTTCAAGCTATGACCAAAGCGATTCGCGAAACTAACCTCGGCGGTCATCGCGTCTGCCGAGCTCGGCTACTTCTGAGCGACCCTCAGAGCTCCATCCGGCTCCGACAAGTCGGGACACAGGTCCTTCAGTCGCGGAGGACACGAAGGGATCATAATCGATCCGGGCGGCCAAGGCTGTGCGGGTAAGGTCCGCCCTCCGCCAAATAGGAAGGCGCGCTCGTCGACTTCCTCCAGAACCATCGGGATGTCTTCGCTGGAAGACCTCCGACATCTTGGAGCATCCCAAGGGAGGTCGTAGAAACACGCCTGAACATCAGAGCTGGCGCTGGTGGGTCATGCCCAGCCCCTTCTTGTGTTTAACGAGGAAAGCCTTGAGCTCATAGGAAAAAGTAGCCAAGCTTTTGGGCGGGATTCATAAAAGTCACGCCACCCGAGTGGCTCGCCAATCTGTCCTTGTAAAAAAAGAAATCGGGCAATGGAGAATGTGTATGGCGACTACGGGCTGAACAAGGCATGTCCCAGGACCATTTTCACTTGCCTCGGATTGACCAAGTCATTGATTCTACATTTGGGTGCGAGTGGCTCTCGTTCCTAGAAGCGCCTACTCGGGCTACCACGGTTACGATGAAAGAGTCAGACCATTTCGCCACCTCTTTCATCGCTCCGTTAAACTCGTTTTGTTCGTAACCATGCCCTTGGTCACGAAGAAGCGGTAGCGACATACTGTATTGTATGTACACTGTTTGAAGACCGGATCGGTAAATAACTGTCGAGGTGTATGTAGACATTTATCGTCGTAAAATCGAGAAAAGGCGGCTGACCTCATCACGAGCCTAGAAGAGACTTTTGCGAACCTCATGGTTCGCGCATAAACTCAACCAGAAGTGTGTTTTCGGGGTCCCCGAAAACTCCTCGGATTCATCATATCCGGCCAGCGGCATCAAGCTAACGGTGAAGGTCTCGCGATCATGAAGATGGGGCCAATTACGAACCTAAAGGCGTCGAAGGCGACAGGGTGCCTAGCGACCTTGGCCGTTCGTGTCTCGCCTCGGCGGCGGCGAGATCTTATTCTAAGCCCTTTCGAAATCCGACCACCGGCTGACACCACGAGGCTCGGGAGGCCCTTGGCCGATTGAAGGCCTTCTGGCGTCACCCGGTTACGGCGGCGCCGTCGCCGTGTGAACCTCTGCTCCTCTACATAGCCGCCCGACCGGGTCGTAAGCGCGGCACTTTCGTCGTCGGCGGGCGGAGGAGGCCATGCCCTCAAAGTCGTGGCGATCTACTTCATCGGCGAGTACTCTCGGCATCAAGGCTCGTTACGCAAGTCGCGAGCGCTCTCTGCGGTGCTAATCGCCAAGAAAAGCGATCCACTACTTGACGGCGCCCCATCTCGTGGTGACATCTTGGCTATGGCGAGATTACCTGCAAGTGGCGCCTCGGGGAGGATAGCCAAGTGGGCGCTCGAACTTACGCCCACGACATCTCGTTCGTTCCCAAAACCGCGATCAAGTCCCAAGCCCTTGCCGAAACCGTTCTTTGAGTGGGCCAAAAGCCCGGCGCCGCGGCGCTCGAAGACCACGAATATTGGACAATGTACTTGATGGGTCCTCACCAAGAAGCGGGCGGGCCGGAATCGTCGTGTCTCCCGCTCGGCGGCCAGACTCCGGTATCTTTGTCAGGCTTCTCTTCAGCGCCACCAACAACGTCGCCGTCTGAAAGCCCTCGTCAGCGGACCTCCGGATCGCCGCCGACCTCGGCGTCTGACGGCTTACATATCTGGCGACTCAAGGCGGTGGTCGACCGGTCATGAAGACCTCCGAGCCGAGACCCGCGCATGCGTCGTCTTCTTGCGAGTCGTAAACGAAGAAATTCAAGGGTTTGAGCTCCATCCACGACCATGAAGCGATACAGCAATGGGCCGACCACCTCGCCAACATCGCCTCTCGGGCAAGGGGCCGGGATTCGTAGGAGTCTTTGCCCGACCTTCAACATTGTCCGTCCGACGGACTGGCGGTCGATCGGCCGGCCGGCTCGCCCGCCCGCCCGAACGGTAGCCAAATAGCCCGTCATCGTGCCGCCGGTCGAGCCAAGGCGTGTTGATGGCCAAATCCATGGAGGAAGCCTTCGTCGTAGCTGACGGATGGGACTCTCACGAACACCGGCCAGGGCTCGGCGCCTCGCCCGTAGCGCAAAGTCTTTTGCCTAGTCGGTGAAGACCTTTACAAGAGGAGTCCTCGGGGTTCTCAGTCGTCCTGCAGGCAGGGCAAGGAGTTCTTCTGCGACATCCATCTTTGGAATATCACGGACACCATGACCCGCGATCCCTCGTGGGAAAGGCTTTTCGTCGAGGTTTCTCTTGGCCGGCCGTAGTAATTGATCTTGGCGGTCGTTCGCACTGCGAAGGTGCCAATTCTTCGCTCGGCGAACACACCTCCGGCTCAAGCCCTCGGGCGATTCCCGTCACATGGCGTTCGCGATCTGGGGACTCGACTGGTCGGGCCCTTCAAGAAAGCGCCGAAGCCGCCCCCTCTTTGTCGCGGTGAACAAGTTTACCAAGTGGATAGAGGCTAAACTGTCGCTACCATCACGTCGCGTGTGATGTGCAGACTTCTTCCGCGACATCGTTCTGGGTTTGGAGTCGAACTCCATCATCACCGACAATGATGCTGCGATTCAGGAGGGAATTTCTCGGTCTGCGGCGACTTCAACATCAAGTGTCATTGGTAGTCGCCCGCTTTATAAACCAGCGGCGGTAGAAGCGGCGAAGCAGCATGATCCTTCAGGGCTCAAGCGCGAATCTTGATCGTGAAGCGATCGGCCGGTATTGGCTGGCCGGCCCGCCCTCCGTCCTTTGGAGTCTCGGACTACTCGGCTTGGTCAGCAGGGTTCACACCATTCTTCTTGGTGTTGGTGGCAGAAACATCTGTAAGCCAGGCACAGGTCTGGCGCCCTAGGCAGGTCTTGGCCAAGGCAGGGACTCGATTCATGACAAGGCAGCGTCGACCCATTTCGACGAGTAGCGACATCGCCGAATCCTCCGTCGACCAAATACCAACAAGCGGCTGCGGCGTTATCGAGTCGCCCGGTCATGGCCGAACCTTCAGCGTGGGCGACTTGGTCCTCGCCAAGTTCAATCAGCGCCGCAAGCAAACACAAGCTTTAGCCCGGTAGAAGGCCCTTCACCGTCGTGGAAGTGTCCGACTGGCACTTCACCGACTCAAAGATGCCAAGGCGACATTGTTTCAAGCGCTGGAACATCGAAAAGCTCGAGCGTTTCTTCCCTAAGCGATCGCTCCTTTCTTTGAACACGATTATCTACGACCTCGGCGGCGCGAACCCGCTCGAGGGCTTGCAAATCTCGTAGCCTTGCTACGTGGCGCCCTAATCGACGCAAGCCTTCACTGAAGAAAGCAACCGTCCGAGCTATCACGGTCTCGTCTCGTGAAAACCGGTGGTTTTTCTTGACTCTGACGCTAAAGTGATGGCATGACGCGAGCAATCTTCATCGGGTAACCCGCAGGCGTCGCAAAGGTTTTTTCGCAAGCATCCCACAACCATCGAGCGTTCGACAACAAAACAAATATAAAAGCGCATTCACGAAAACTTGGACATAAGCATATCTATTCTGAACCCGAAGCGAAGAGGGTGCAAAAATCGGCAAAAACAACAAGACCGCCGGGCGTCAAGATACCTACTTTGCCGACAAAGTCGAGCGAACAGCGGCGGCTACCTAAGGGTCGGGGCCAATGAAGGCGTCTCCGGCGTCTTCCGGAGACCTCGTGGCGTCCGTCTCGTCATCAAGAGACCTCAGTGCGACCTCACATGCACAGCTCCTGCCGCCTCCGCGCTCGGGCAGCGCTTGGGCGCGTTGCCTCGGATATGGGAGGCGGTGTCCTCGGGTCGAAGAAACGCCGCCGTTGGCCTGACCGCGCCAACATACTACTCCATGTGCGGCAACCTCCCGCCGCCAGCGGGCGGGCGCCCCGCGAGAACTGAAGCGAGCCTCCAGCGCCTCGGCGCTCGGGTGAGCCGAAGGCCTCTTCGCCACGGTGGGCGTGCTTGGCTCGTTGAGCTCCACCCAGAGTGGCCTCGGGCTCCTACCCATGCTTTAAATGGCGGTGAACATGGAGAGGAGGACCCGTAGCGTGGCCGAAGTCCTCGTTCACGAGACCACCTCGCCTCAATGACCTCGGCCTTGCCCATTGGCCGCCGCCTCGTCCTCGGCTGCTTCACCCGCGCCTCCAGTGCCGTCACCGCCCCTAGAGGCGTGGAAGAAACACGCTGAGACACCAGTCGGCATGGGACCCGCGCGTAGCGTCCACCATCTTGTGCCCGATCCTCAGCGGTAGATTCGACCCCCTGCTGGGTGCTGGAACCACCTCCGGCGTCGCTTCATGCCGCGCCGCGCTAAGCGGTCGGACTGCGAAAGCAAGGCGAAAACAACGTCAACGGACACTCTAGCAACCCGCCCGTCGAACAACGAAAAAGAGCACCTACACGCGGCAGGGCTCCGGATGAAGAACCTTGGCGACGGTAGGTCGATCAGCCCCTCGCCATTGCTTGGGAGAACCCTCCGTCAAGCGCTTCTTGGAGGTGAGCCCCAGGACACCCCGCGCTCGTTTGCAGCCCCTCTCGTCTCGCCGCGCTTGCCATAACAAGCGAGCTTCCTCCGGAGAATGGGCTTGGAAGGCAAAGGGTCTAAAACAACTCTTGGCGTTAGAGTGAAAGTGGTTTACCGCCTCTCCGCGCCCGTGTTATAAGGCGGATTCACCGAGCATAGCCGCCGCGCCTCGCGCTCATGGCGTCCTGGCGCGCCTCGGCGGCCTTCTCTGATCGACAGCGCATTAAAATCGCACTTGACATTTAATCTGCGAAGCGACACGAATCTGGCGCGGCTCCTGCTCGGTGATCACGGCGCGGTCTTCCATTGCACCTAATTATCACGGACATCCTCGGAATCCGCGCGCTTGCATGGCCGCGCGGCGGCGACCCAAAGAGATAAGTCACGGGCTCCTCTCCTTCATAATTCTCTTGAGCGACCGGCGATCGTCGCAGAGCCACGCCCAGTCGCCACGCGCATCGCTTCGAGGCTTCGAGGTAAGCATCGATCTGAGCCGTGATCCGTGTGTGCGGCTCCCTAACCGGCTAACTGTCAGGCCAAAGCCTTCGACCTCTGCGCGTGATTCACGGTCTCAATAAGCGCTTCGAGGGAAGGGTAACTTTGCGGTCGCGAGCCATGGGCGGTCAGCGTCCATACATTCAAGATCGCGAAATCGTACTCCGCTCGCTAAGCGACATCCACATTCATCTGAATTCGATGATCAAGCCAGCCCTCGGCCCCTAATGGGTAACCGTCAGAGCCAATGACTGCGACTCGACCTACGCCCGTGACTCACGGTTTCAAGTTGCACCTCGTGGTAACAAGTTACCTATCTGACCACGAGCCATGGGCGGTCGGAGCGTCCTTTTCCCAAACCAAAATGCGGCGGGTGCTCTCGCTCCCGCGTCATTCATGTTCATCTGGTCGGCGTCTGGCAGGCTACTCGGCCCCTAGTGGGTACCCGTTTGACCCAAGCAGCTGCGACCTCGCCACGGCGCTACGGTCTCGAAGTAGCGTTTTGACAAGGGATACCCATACGGTGCGAGCCTCAAGTCGGTCGGGGCTACTCCTTCCTGCGTAAGGCTTGAATGAGCGTGTCAGGCCTCGGGGTCTTCTCTCTTTAGCCCTTCTTGGCGCTCCTTAGTAAAATCAAAAGCGCCTCGCCCAGAAGAAACCCTCCGGTGGTTTCGAGTCCACGACTTTGGCGCAAGGAAAGAGCTTAAAATCATAAGCAAGCACAAAAAGCAAACCGGTTCATTATGCAAAGTTCTTTACATTCGCATAAATATCTAACGCTATTCGTAAACCCGTGGAGGGCGTTACTGCGGGGATATTCGATCGGCGATCGCCGGGCATAGGGCTCGACACGGAGGCCAAAGCGCTCGACCTCCTCGTCGGTCGGATTAAAGGCGATCCGCCCAACTTTGGCGAGTCAAGACCATTGTAGAAGGACATGGCGTTAACGGCGGAAGTGGCGCCCGAGCGGCGCTTCGTCTTCGCAAACTTCTCGACATGTTAAACTGCAGACCAACTTCGATCATGGCGGACTCGTGCCTCATGGCCCCGGCGATCGGCGCGAGCAGTCGGCCGACCTTCCTAAGGTCCCCAACTTCGTGATCGGTGGACCGCTCATCCTCCAATTCCTTAAGGTCGTCGGCGCTTCTAGCGCCACAATGGCGTGCGCGCTCTTCGCCGCCAAGCGCCGTGCCTCGCGACTTCTCAGAATCTTTTGCGACTCTGAAGATCAAGGCAAAAGTTAGAGCAGCGTCCGCCTTCGAACTAACGAGACGGCAACAACCTCTGGGACGTGGCGCTTTCCATGGCAGAAGTCTCCCGGGGTCTCCTCATGGGACTTCACGCCACGGCGCCTCCTCGAGGCGGCGTCCGGGCGTTCTGAGCCTCCTCACGAGCTTCGTCGCCATGTGACATCGCCTCGTGGCGGCCCTCGCGCTATTGGCCGGGGACTCAAGCTCGGATACCCTCGCCCTCGAGGACTCGCCCAGCCGGCGCTCCTGCAGGCGGCGTCCTCTCGCCCACCATCCGTGAGCCTCTTGGCCCGGCCTTTCAGCGTCACGGCTTCCCGAGCCTCCGCTGACCGAGTCCGTTGGTCGCGATCCTCCTCCGGCGACCCTCTGGCTGTCTGACGACGGAGGAGTTCGGATGCCCTCCGACGCACGCTAGCCAGCTGACCGGCCACCGCTCAACGAGAATCCGTCGGCATCCGGAAAAACAAAAAGTTCGAGCATAACTTCTGCGCGGTAGTCGATCCCGGCCGCCGCATCCAGCCCTCTCGGAAGACTCAGAAGGAGATTGAGCCACTTGAATCTGCCCCAACGATCCGGGCGATTGGGAACCTCATGAGGACTCCCGTCTGCAAGCTCATGCGTCATCGGCGAAGCGATGTCTCATGGGAGGTCATCGCTGGCCGGATCGGGGTGGTCGAAAGCGGCGAGGAGCTCCCGCGGTCGTCGTTGGCGCTCAAGCAGTCGGATCCCATCACCTCGCCCGGTAGTCGCGACCTCGCCGCCTGCCATTGCAACCGCCCCAGTACTCCGCCAGCGGCGATGGCGGCCGCCTCGATGCCGAGACTCACGGGGCAAAACCGCCCGGCAACGGCGCGAGATCGGTCGCCCTCCTCGGCCCTCGTTAGTGGCGGCGACCTCGGCGGTCGCCGGGACATCGTGGGGCGCCAACTCCACGAGACGCCGGCATCACCACCGCTTACGATCTCCTGCGCGTCGGCCGGCAAGCGCGGCCCATACCGCCGCCTCAAGCGTTTGCCCACAATCGGCCGGTGTATCTTGACTCCGTGTGAGCCGCCGCCGATCGTGGCGATTCCGCCACCGCCGCTTCTGTCAAGCCTTCCGCATAAAATCCTAAAAAGCGAGGCGGTGAGGACATTTGAACAAAATCGACATGCGGTGAGGGCCAGGGGCTAACCACCCCGCCGCGGGTCTTGAACATGGCGCCCTCTTGGGGTCTTCTGGCGAGGATGGCCATCACCCACTCCTCCGGGGCACCCCTCGGTGGTGTCCTGCCCGAGGCCATGACAGCGACCTCGTGTCAACATCCTCCATTGGGTCGTCGGCGGCGGCTTCGAAGTCATACTCCTCGTATATGGCCAGGGGACTTGTTTGTCGTCGGTGGGCGACCCCCGTCCGTAGAAAAAGCGCGTCGACTCGGCAGCCTCCTCGCCCATGTTGTGTCGCGGCTTCTTTGGGAACGCCTCTTTTCCTTCTTCTTGCTCTCCAGGCGCTCCTTGGCGGACTCCATAACTTCGGCTTCTTTGGCGGATCGCCGCCCTCGTCTCCTTCTCCCCGGCAGCGCGGGAAGGCCTTCGGCGAGCCACGAAAGTGGCGGGAACTCTGTCCGTCGGGCGGGAAATCAAATGCGCAAGAAGGGATAGGAGAGCTTCCGCTCACCAAGTTCGGAGGGTTTCAGCGAAAAGGTCGGGGCGCCGCATATGCCGTGGTTTTCAATGTCGGGGCGGCCACCCGACCTCCGCCTCCGACGAGGGAGTCAGAACCCTCCATCCTCATGGGGTGGGGCGCCCATAAATGTCGGAACATCGGGTGGGGCACATCCGTGAGGGTTACCGCAGCGCCTCGCCATGAACGCCGCCTGACAGCGTACCGTCAAGCCTCGCCTCTTACGGTACGCAAGCTACTCAAGAATCACCACCATCTTAAGCTTCTCCTCTCGTCGTAGGGCGACCCGTTCGAACGCCGCCCGGGCGTCCCGGTGAAGGCGGAAATATTGTCCCGGCGTTCGAATGTAAAACCACTCGGTGCCATCCGGTTAGTAAGCGACTTCATGTCAAGGTACTCCCGCCAGAATTGGGCCGGGCTGGATGGCGGCACCGCCGATTAAGCGCCAACGGCAGCCCGACTTGCCGCCGACCCTCGCACATGGAAGAAGTACCTCGAGGGGCCCGATGGGGCTCGATCCCGGAAAGCCTCGCCTGGCGTGATGAAGATCGCGATGTCGCGGCACCGTTGGGGTTCGGATGGTGCACCTCCACCTTGTAAAGTGGAAAGCCAGCAGACGAATGTATCGCGGGGAGGCGAACCAGCGCTTCGAAGAAGGGCCAGCGGCTACTTGACCTCATGGTCGTCAAGACTCGAACCCACATTGCCGTCGGCACCCTCCACCGAAACCACCTCGCGGCGGCGAGGCCGTTCTTCGCCGGGCCGAACACCGGCGTCGAGAATCGCGCGCTCCGACCCGTCATCTCCAAAGGCGCGGGACATTGGGTGAAAAAAGGCTAAGACGAAGAATCCTTCTCTCGAGTTCTCTTTGATTTCCCTCGCGGTCGCCTCGCCTCTCTTATTTCGCGGCGAAAAACGAGGACAACGAGGGAACCCTCTCGGCCCTTTTTCGCTTATAAAAAGCATAGCGATGCATGCCGGACGGCGTCAACCAAACGAGGCGTCGCGACGGAAGCAGCGCCCATTCGCTCCCAGGCCGTCAAGAGCGGTTCAGCGATCTGTTGCCCTAAACTCTTGATCGCCTCGCATTTAATCCTTGACAGGGGCCGGCCCGGCGAAAGGGCATCGAGCGGAAAGCGTCTGACCCGCGGGCCTCGCCCTCAATTCAAAAGGTCGCCCTGCGGCAGAAAACGTCTGAAAAACGCCAGTCCGTAAACCACGAAAAGGTTCTGGAGCTTATGCTCGAGGCTCGACCAAGTCTTTGTGGGCCCGGCGCCCGCCCGGCCGGGACGCTTACGCGCCATACGAGCAAAAGAAAAAAAAATCGGCGAGGGCGAGGATAAAGCGAGCTCGGTGGGCCCTTGTTGGGTCGGTGGCGACCCAATCGCCTTGAATCGTGTTCGAGGTCATCGTCACACTCTCCGCGAGCCCGTCGGCCAGGTGGCGGCCAGTGCGCCCAGGTCGGCGGACGACACGGTCCGACTTCGGGATCGAGTAACGAAAAGCTCTCGCCGATTACGCCCCGATGGGTTGGACGCGCATGACAGGATAACGTCACGCTTCGAAATAGCTTTCCCTCGGGAAACCACGAGGCCCGCTCGAACCACCCGCTATCGGCTCGTCACGAAACCTGCGGCGTTGAAAACCAACGCATAACAAGCAGCGTTCGCTCGCCCCCTCCAGTCCCAGCGCTGCGGGCGGGGCGTACTAAATGGGAAGCAGCGCGCCTCACTGCTTTCGAAATATGGGGCGGGCGCCTCTATCGCTTCACGGCAAGCGGGCCTTACTCATGCGGATAAACCCCGACCGATCCTCCAGGCACGCTTTCGGGGCTCAAAACTCCATCCACCGGATCTTCAGCAACGCCCGAACAAGCCGTGAAACCCATTCGATCGGACGGCAAACAGCAGAAGCGCCCTGCTGACCAACACGATTGCGATTACTGCGTGGCCTTGGCAGGGGTTCGAGCAAGCGGCCCGCAACAGCTTCTGCTCGGACAAACCCCAAACCGGCTCTCAGAGCACGCTTTCGGGGCTCGAAGACTCCATCCACCGGATCTTCGCGCTTGCCGAACAAAAGCCGACTAAACACAGGCGGTCGGGCGCGGCGCCGAACATCCGGCCCCTCGAAGTGCTCGCTCGACCAACATCCACCGTAAAACAAACCCCGGCCAAGCTTCCCAATCCGCTCGAGGGGCTCGGGAACTATTAGCGGATACCGCACCAGGTATCCCAGCCGGAGGGAAAAGCGTATGGGCATGGCCGTGCCTAAAACGGGGGCCCAAGGCCTCGGCCAGCCGACCGAGGGCGGTCAACCAAAGCATAGCAGGCGGACTCCCGCAGACTCTGGCGGCTTCGAGATGCCCGGCAAGCGAAGTCAGACGGACCGAAAACCTCAATCAAACTCGAACCCCTTCGTCAACAAGCCAACATCAAATCATCGAAGTCGGCGCGGACGACCACCTACCCCATCTGATCACGGCGTTTGATTATGACCAAGCAGGGGAGGAGGCGCGCGCCTTCCTAGGCAATCCCCGGTGACACCGACGTCGGCCTGACGAACCCAGCGAAGCGGTCTTGTTGCTTCCGGAGGAAGCGGACCGCGCTCTCGCTCGGCCACCTCACCAACTTGCGACCTTGAGGCAACCACTATCCGTCGGAGGTCAAGTCAGAGACCCGAGCGCCGAGGCGGAAGGCGGACTCGGGCGTGGGAGCCCCATCATTTTTTTCCTTTTACGCTCTATGTAGCAAACTTCCCGGCTATATAAGGGAGGTTCGGCCCTCAACAGGCGCGCACACTAGGACAAACATACAAGCAGGCGCGCCTTTGGAGCAGACCGGCGTCCACACACCCCAAGCTCAAGGTCCTCCGCTCGGTGCTCTCTCGCTCGCCTCCGTGTCTGGCGCTGCGTAGCCCTCGCTTGTAATCCAGCGGGTTCATCGGCATCAATACAAACCGCACCACCGCCTGTTGGGTAGGGACATTCAGCCCGAACCAGTATATATCTGGACCCTCCTTTTCTCTCTCTTGGGGTCTAACCATTCAAGGAAGCGGAGGCAGCGGCCCCTCTAGACTTACAAATTTCACTTGCCGGTTCTCGAAACACCGACAGTAATCAACTAACCAAGGAAAGTTAGCAAAAGGAAAGAAAGAACAGAATCAATTAGACCCTGGATTATCTAACATAGCCTAATCAATAAGAGCCCAATCCAGATTTTCCAGCTTCGTCTCATACACATCTTCAGCACCTACATCAATCCAATCAGTGTTCTATTCATACTCATCAAAGATCAGTGGGTTAAAGTTGCTTCCCTCTGCCAGCTGGCCAAGGTGCCTGCCTAGCAGCTTGCTGTGGACGCCGAGGTGACGCCGTGGACAACGTAAATTCCTAGGTGCCTGCCTAGATGGCCAAGACGAGGTGAGCATCCATGGTGTCCCATCTGGATTGCCATGATGCCAAGGCGACTCCGTGACCACCATGCTAATGCCATATTTATGCAGCGAAGCGCCGAAGCATGTTTGTGTTTGCTGCCTTGGGGCAGAACTCTGATAACGTGCGCGCGCGCGCGGTCCTGGTGTATTACCGGCTGGATCATTTTTTTAAAAAGAGCTGTTGTACTTTATTATGCACTCTACAAAAAATTCTTCGAAGCTAAAAGTGTTTGCACTGTAGCCATCCCAGAATTATTTCTTGTGTCATTTTTATCTTGTAAATTTTTAATTATGCATTTTATCTCGTCCCACTGCAGTTACTATACTGAATGTATTGAAGATGTTCATGATCTTTTCTTTCAGAATTATTTATCATTATTGCCTAAATTTTTTATGCGATGTCTGCGCAAGCGGTTCATCCACTTTGCTATTGCCGCAGTTCTCTTAATACCAGTGTAAATCGGATCTCTACAAATACTGATTATTTTTAGTTGTTTCTATTTGTTAGCTCTTGAGAGATATTTTTGTTGTCGAATGGGGCTTAACCTTATTATAGTTTTGCCATTAAAAAGTAATCATAAAACTATCTACTTTCAGGTGAGCCAAGACATGGGAATTGAAACACCAATTCCTATTAGCGTGAAATTGAAAGACTTGAACAATATTTTCTACAGAATAGTTCACGCGGCACAGCAGCCCCATTTGAGCATTCCAGAGACAGAAGCTGGGAAAACACGCAGGCAATACCGTCAACTTCTGAACCGTTCCCTCATGGTTGTCTCAGGTAAGTCAGTTTGATAATCTTGTCGTATATCTGCTCTTACTAGTCCATAGTTAAATTGATACAGTGCCAACCATAGAATAATAAGAAGACATGTATAGTAAGACACTCAAATCTGCCAGCTCAATAAAACTACTGAGGCCCTGTTTGGATGAGTGGTAACTCTTTGGGAGGTTCTAGGATTTAGTTCAAATTTGAACTATATCCTAAAACATTCCAATGAAATACCACTAATCCAAACACCCTCGTAACATTATGAAAGAATCGGTGAGTTGGGGAGGTGGGTGCTGTTAGCGTTCAGAGGTGAACTGACATGGTGGGTAGCATTGAGCAAAATACTGCTTGTTTTTTGTATACAATGGTTGGAATCATATAGTAGTGGAAAGTCCTTTAAGTTCTACTTATGCTAATATTACCACTAATTTGCAGTTGGAGCTGCCGTTGCAGTTGTGGGAATGGCTGCTTACAGGGTTTATGCAGCTAGGAAGAACACATCCTCTTGAAGCTCTCCCGGACAGTGATGAAATAAAGCGCTTCCCACAGCTCCACTGCCCATCAACCGGGATCGTCTATCCTGCTGTTTACCGCTTGTTTCATTACGTGAACCTTTGCCTTGCGAAGCCGTTTATGTACAGTCGCGGCATCAGCTATAACTTGTGCTGCATATTGGAGTTTCGGATGGTATAATTGACGAGTCATCCTGCTCTGTAAAATGCTTTAGCTGATAAACTGTTATGACTTAATTAGCTTAGCTAAAATTTTACGAATTTTTTAAATAATATATATTTTTAAAATAAGTAACAAAATTGCAAGAATAATACTTCGTAGCCAAATGGTGTGGCGAAATAGATGTTATCGTCATCTTGTCGAGCGAAGAAGCTATTCTTGCCAATTCATTCGGTGATTGTACGTTAATTAGTGATTATTAATATTTAGTCAAATGGTGTGGTGAAAAGATTTAGTCAAATGGTGTGGTAAAAATAGGTATTTTTGTCACACATTTGGCTACAACCTATTTTCATCAAATGATATGGCTAAAATACCTATTTTCGTTACACCATTTGGCTATAATTTATTTTTGTCAAATGATGCGGCTAAAATACCTATTTTTGTTACACTATTTAGCTAAAACTGCACGGTATATTTTTGCAATTTGAAAAAATTCTCTTACTAAAAAAATTGTTAACACTTTCGAACGAAATCAATGCAATAAATATCTGGCATGAATTTAATTTCCTAATATTTTACAATTTTTGCCACACCATTTGGCTAAGAAATGTTGATCGTTGTCCAGTCAGCTCTAATCGGGTTCTAATCATGGATTAACGTATAATCGTCGAATGAATTGGCGAAAATAGCTTCTTCGCTCGACCACATGGCGATAACTCCTATTTCGCCATACCATTTGGTTACGGAGTATTATTCTTGCAATTTTTTTATTCTACTTATTAATATCGTAATTATTTTTTAAAATATATTATTAAAAAAAACAAAATTTTACTATTGTCTACTGCCCTAAAGTTTTGCCCACTTTGCAATGCACCAGTAATACTTTATGATTGAATTTCGTTTTCACTACTAGGTCCTGTTTGTTTTGGTTTAGACTTTTTAGTTTTTGGTTTAAAATTAGCTTTTTGGCTTAATGAATTTTTAAACCGTCTGCTTTTAAGCTAAGACATACTGTTTAGCATTCTAGTTTTTTGATGGGTTGAATGGTGTAACTTTTTGTTGGAAAGTTTAAAATACCTTGAAAATTTTGTGTATATATATAAGCCTTTTTTTTAACTCCTGAGAGTACATACCCCCAAATCCAATATACCATTTAAACGAACGAGCTATAATAATAATTCTAAAATACTCCAATGCAATACGGTTGAAAAAATTCCATTTAAACCCTTTATTTTGTTATATAGCCTTTTCCATATAAAAAAAGGATATACACAGATTATGCGAATAAAGAGTGGATTTTGATGAAGTTTTTTATGGAAATCACTTTGAAGTATCATATAATCAATATTAGAGTATACTCAAAATGATAAAAAGTATAACAACATGATTTAGACGGTATATTAACAATGGGATTACGTACACCTAGGAGTGGCAATGGGGACCCGTTCCCCGATCCCCAGCGGGGAATTCCTCTATTAGGGGACAGGTGTGGGAAGAAATCGTCCTCCGCGGAGATGGAAACGGGGAAAATTATTCCCTCGTCGGGGATGGGGATGGGAAATTTTTTCCCCGCGGGGACCCGGTTGGGGATCCGAATTTAGTTTAGTCCAATTTAATTGTTAGATTGCAAACATATTCTCTAGCCCATCATATTCACATTTTCATAAACGGGACAACATAATCTTCAATGAATGTATGCATTCTTTTTTTCCTTGTCTGTTGATATGATTTTAGAGTTAAAATGGCTATAAGAGTTCTTCTCTTGTGTGAAATTTTTGCGGGAATAGATCCCCGACGGGGCCCCAATACCCGAATGGGGATGGGGACGGGGAGATTTTCTCCCCCAAGACGGGGAACGGGGACGGAGACGGGGAAAATTTTAGGTCACGAGGACAGGGATGGGGAGGCACTCCCCGGTGGGGAATGCCCCCGTTGTCACCCCTACGTACACCTAAGACTATGGAACCATTGTGAAACACGGGGCCTAACAATATATATATATATATATGTGTGTGGGGGGGGGGATGGGGGTAGGGGTGGAATCGAGTCAAGTCGAGCCGAGTCCGGAGTATGAATCGAGCTACAAATTAAGCTCGGCTCGGGCTCGGTCGAGTCTCGAGCTAGCTTGTTGAGGCTCACGAGCCAAGCCTGCGCAGGCCACCAAAAGTCCAAAACCAATCCACCGATTCGAGTCACTCGACTCCTCCCCCAAACCGGACTACCCAAAACCCCAAATCCATCGAAGAGACGAAGAGGAGAGCTAGGGTTCGGGGCTTCAGCGCCGGCGGCCCGGCGCCTCCCCGACTCCATCGGCCACCCTGTCGCCGCCTCATTGCCTCCCCCACGGCTCCACCCCGTCGCCTCGTCTCCACGGCTCCACCCCGTCGCCGCCTCGGCGCCTCCCCCGGCCCCAGCCAAGCTTCGCCTCCCAGGCCGTGACTCGCCTCCTCTGGCCCAGCTCCTCGTCTCTGCGGCGCCGCCTCGACCACCGACCCTATCGCCACCTCCCAGCCCCGACCACCACCGCGCCTCCCTCCAACCCTTCGCCGCCTCCCAGGCCGCCCTCCTAGTTTCATCGGATGCTGTGTAAGCTTTATCGTATTGATTCGGTTTAGAAATGTGGTTTTGATGTTTTCTAGTTCCTGAATGCGCAAATACAAAAACGAAAGATGTTTTGTGCATTTAGCCATTTACCTATGACTACGGTAACAGATGCAAGCAAATTTGTCTTTGGCGTAAAACTACTGGATCACTGTTGAGTATCTCACATCGTAAAATCACAGCTATCTCATATCGTGTTCTTGGATTCTGAGAAACTTCATCACGGTTGGGCTTGATGCAATCCATTTTGTGTTTAATGAAACTTTCCTTACTATTTCGTTTGTGATATTCCTTGAGCTTTCTTCATGCGTTAGGTGGATCAATCGATTGATAAGCTAACTGGTTTTCCTAGCTAGCTATTACTCGAATACTATATGATACTCATTCTAATTTTTCTACCTTATAACTTGGCATGAAGTCTTTGTTGCATGCACGAAAGCACAGTTGGGATACCTATGTTTTGAATAGCCTGAAGCAACTGTTATTTGTTTCATACCATCACCACAGAAGCAGCTGACCGGTAACGAGCCTAACGAGTCGCTCGTGAGCCAGCTCGGGCTCAGCTTGTTTGCTGATCGAGCTAAGTAGTAGGCTCGGGCTCGGCTCACTGTTGCATCGTGCCAAGCCGAGCTGCACCGAGTCGAGCCAAGCTCGAGCCGAGCTGCGAGCCTTGAGCTTAATTTTCAGCCCTAGTGGGGAGGGGGCGTGCGCATATATATTCACATATATTCTTCAGAAAAAAGTATACAATTTGTCACAAAAAATATGCAAAATCCGGTCTTATAAATAAGAAAATCCGTTGAATTTGTCATCATTTTGGTAAAAAAAACCTAATCTTCTCAAGAGGCATGAAATCACTGTAGTGATTTAAAATATTTCATTTTTTTTGTTCCATCGAGAATTAAAGTCACGGTCCGACCAAAATCTTGTCAGGATTTCAACCATGGGAATGGGCGGTTGGTTGCAGAGGCGTGACGCTCCAGTCATGGTGCTCTGGGCGCGACATTCTTTGGGGCTAGCGGCCGCCACCACGGAGGCGATGTCGGGTGGCGCAAGGACCTGCCAGCGAAGACAAGCGGCGCGAGGCCGCCGTGGCACCCAAGGCACAGAACACAACATCGGGGAAGAACACACTTTGATTGCCTTGGCGCGCAACCGGTTGCCATGGCGGCGAAGCGAGCGATGGCGAGCTCCTCCAACCCAGCGAATGGCGTGAAGAGTGCATGAAGAACGTGATTAGGTAAGTCAATTTTCGCCATTGTTACTTACTGAGAATATTGTCTGTGTTGTTCTTTTGGTGCTTAGTTGTAGAGCGTAAAACTCAGTGGAGAACTACGTGCGTGATAACGTGTAAAAATAGAATGAAAACAGGAAAACCGAATGAATGAAGAAGTTATCCTTTGCATTGATCAATTGTATATATTTATACAGAGGGAAGAGATGCTTATGTATCTATTGCCAAAGGACACATCCTTTGGATACAAGAGAAACTGCCTAATCTATTAACTGCCTAATCTAGGCCTTTGATAAGATCACTTGAAGATAAACTACCATCAACTGTCTAATCTAATGGTTCACAACAAGAAGTCTGCAAATTGAGGTGAGCGGTGACCTTGCCGTCCTTGTCTTGTAGGCCATTCGATTTTGAAGTAACCGAAGGTTAAGCAGCAAGCACTACCAAAGCGTCACTTTTAGTTTTGATGACCAGCACAATAGCATCGCGATGCAATGTGATGGCACAAAAATCTAAATCGATGTCGTTGCCACGTTAGCAAAGAAGCCATATGGATGTGTTTGGTAGAGCTTCGGCTCCACTATATTCGTGGATCTGGTGGAGCTGGATATTTCTAGCCCCTCCAAATCCGTAGAGTTGGAGCTAAGAGTACATTAAAATTATTTAGATGAATCATTTTATTTACATTTTAGACAAAGATATAAACTTAATTCATTTTATTTTAGCCTATAAATTTCAGATGTCAAGTAAAGCTACGATCTAAAACTCTATCAAATATGCCCACAGTAAAAGGAAAAACAACGATTCAGAGCCATTGAAGAATTGTTGCTTGATTGATGAAACACGGTTGTTACAGATGCAAAGCGGTGCATGCGCACAAAAGCGTTTCTTGCATACTTGTACAAAAAATCTGCAATATATTTCTGCATCTTCTCTGTGCATCCCAGGGGCGGAGCTAGAATCAATTGTCGGTATCAGTTGACACCGATGACTTTCTGCTAGTCCATTATATCCATATGCTAAATATTAGCTCTGACACCAGTAAATAACAATGCTGACCCCTACAGCTGAGCGGCATGCGGCAATATTTCCTGACCCCGGCAATAAGCCAACATTTATTTTTCATTGTTTTACAATGTAGAAGTGCACTGACCCCGGCGACAATATTTCCTGGCTTCGCCCCTGGTGCATCCTGTCGTGCATGAAATGGACGTGCTTAGAGAACAATACCAAAGGTCTTTACTCATAGGTCCAAACTTTTACAAAAACTACAAGTGCCGAAAGTTAACTCATCTGACTTTCTAAAATGCTATTATCAGGCCATACCGAACCCCATGCTTCTCACACGTGGATCCTGAGTGCGACTGTCTAACCTATCTGCGGTCTCTCTTTCCGGAAATGCCATTAGCAAAAGAAAGCACGCCCGGAGGAAGAAAAACCTCAAATCCAAACGGAAATCTTGCAACCTAAATCCGGCGTGCCACGCAAACATATAGAAAGAAATGCTCACAGAAATAAGAAAAAAAATCTCTCCAAAAAAAAGCATCCAATTCCACGTACTATTGTTGAGATATAACCGTATTCTAGAGTTTAGTGGACGAATTTTGAAACTGCCACAAGAGATTTTGGCTATAAATATAGCACCCAATTGTATAAAAGAATAAATCTACAAACAGTAAAAGAGAAAATAGTTGAAATCCCTGTATCCGGTGTTCATCTCTGTAATTGTTTTATTTATTTATTCACTATTTAGTGATCGGAACTGAGGTAGATCTCCGATGATCAATTTAGTATTCAATAACTACTAGTTATGTATTCGTACGTTGTAATAGAAATTCAATTTACGACAAAAAAATTTATTTGCAAAGATCACTAACCCTATCTGAGTGTGTGCAATGGTTGAATGATTAAATAGTTCAATTAGAAGTAGTCAAGGTAGAAATCCATTTCCATCTCAGCCGTTCGTGCTAGATCTAACAGATTATATACACTGGAGAGAACAGACGTCCGTCACCAACTCCTAATTAGAAGTAGTAGAGATGATAGACCAAAAAAAAAAAAGCAAGGAAAGAAGTATTTTTTTTCCAAAGAAAAAGAAAACCAAAACAAACTAACAAAGAGGCTCCAGGTCAGCACCCAGCACGACCTCTAAATAAAAGCGCCGCGCCCAACCCAACCAGAAAGCCGAGGGAGGCGACTCCGAGCGGCCCAAAAAACAGGGGAAGCGAAGCACACAGCAACAAAGAGTTAAAAAGTAAAATAAAATAAAATAGAAACAGAGCGCCCTCACGGCAAGAAATTCCCACCTCCTATCTCTCCTCCCCCCGCACAAATCTCTCACCCTCCCCTCGCCCTCGCCGCATTGCCCGGCGTGCACCGCCGACCCCACCCCCCGCCGGCGAGACGGCGCGCAGGAAGAGCGGGCGGGCGGCGGCGGCGGAACCGGACACGGGAGCACCATGTGCGACCTGGTGGCCCGCACGGGCCGGCACCAGCAACGCTACGAGGGTGGCCGTCGGCTGGTCGCCGGGTACGGGGCTCGCCTGCCCAATAAACTATTGCTCCTCCTGACGCTCTAAAGTTTCCTTCTTGATTTGATTGGGCTGGGTTGGGTTGGGGTTGGGGCGATGGCTACGTGCCTGTGGTCCATTGCCCTCTTGACCTAACCTAATGCGATGGGAGGGCGCGGTGCGCTCATCGTATTCTTTATCCACGTACCAGGTGATGGCATTGGTTCGGGTGGACGGATGTATTGGATTGAATGCGTAGTGTGTTGTGGTGATGTGCCATCCGGGTGTGGATTGCTTCTTGGGCGTGGATTTGGTGGTGTTTGCATATGCTTTCTGCAAAATAAAAATTATTGCATGTACTAAGGTAGTTATCTGTGGATTGATGATGTAAGCACTGAGCAGGGAAGTCTTAATCAACGCACAGTATCTTAGCTTGTAGTAACACCTGATGATAGCGACAGTGATATGGTTTCTTTATTTCATTTTGCGGTTCATTTCATAGGTAAGGATTTATTGTGGGATGGGTCTTTCATGAAATGAGATGTGAAAGTTGGCCAATTTGCTTGTTTGGATCAAAATTACGAAGTGATGGCAAGAAATAGATTGTCTTAGCCTCTTAGGAATAGGTTGTCTTCCAATGCTAAGTGGCTTTGTGTGGCAGTTCAAATCAATATTGATAGATGTGCGGATAGATGAAGTTCAACATTAGTTAGCACCATTGGATATTGCTGATGACAAAAGGTCACAAATCAATCTTGATAATCCAGTCATTTGTTCCTGATAGGTGCCCTTTTTAAGGTTTGCTACTAGTTAAGTTTTGGTTTAATAAGCTAGGGCAGATTTTGGCTGTGACTTGTGGCAGGTCGATGAGTTTGCATTGCTATTTTCTATTGCACTTGCCTTCAGCTGGTGGCCAGGGAGTGCTCATCTCATCAGATGTTCGTAAGTAGTGACAATTTCTGTTGCACTTGTCTTCAGCTGGTGGAGAGGGAGTGCTCATCATGAGATGTTTGTAAGTAGTGACAATCACTGAAAATAAAAGTTGAGGAAATGATGTATGGAAAGGTAATCAGATCTAGGAAATGCTCCTTCTACAATGAGGGGAATCAAAACTAAACCAAGTATTGTATTTGGAAGAAATGTAGTGAGAAACCAAAAGGGCTAATGATCTTTCTGCGATACTCTTGTTGTAGATCACTAGCCTTTAATGTATCTTAAAACTCTTGACTGTTGACCTTCGTAAGCCATAAATGCTTTGATTTCATCACGGCATCATGCAAACAATGTCTGTTTCTGATGGTTGAGATGGAGGTTGGCAGGTTGCATCTACAACATTTGTTAGTTTGACCAAGCTTGCGAGAAAGCATCATTCATTGATACAGCTGAACTTCTACTGCTCAAGTAGCACCTTTGACACACACACGCACACGCTTGCGCAAACACACATATTACTTTTTTGTAGGTTAGAGTTGCAAATTTGCTGCCTCAACATATAGCTTTATATTCCAAAGAATATTTTTTCCGACTGTTTCTGTGATAAGGTAGCTTCTCTCTGGACATGATTTTACCATCTTGATGAATTGTTGTCTATATTAACTCGCAAAAAAATTAGTATATTCTGCTTGTGGGATGTCTTGGAAGCTTGTTCTCTTGGACAAAAACCTTTATGAAACACGGGGCCTAACAATTACATCTTGCTACTTTTGCATAGTGGCTTATTTATGTTTTCTCTGAATAAGTTCAATATATCTACAGGTGCATACCTTTCAGGTATAGAGTTAGAAATGATGAAACTACTGATGATGAACAGAAGGAACTTGTTGAAGTTCTCATGATAAACTCCCAAAGTGGACCAGGTCTCTTGTTTCCAAAGGTATTCATTGTAAACATCGGCATCCAAATGATTAGAAATTTAGAATTATAGAATATATCATGATGTAAGAAAAACAACTTGTGTAGGTTCTGTGCATAAGTTTACCAAAATTTGTATGGGTGGCTATTTGGCATGAAATTGCAACCTTTTTTCTTCCGATAAAATTGATGATTTATGACCTATATTTGGATGGGCTATCTGACATGGAATTGAATATTTTACAAACTTTTTCCGTTTTGACATTCTAGATTGAAGCTACTATACCCTATGAACAGCACATGATGATATTTTAGTTAGCTCCTAAGTGCCAAGGTGTTGTTCCTGGGCTCCTGGCATTTACATGATTCTGTATACCTCTGAGACAAATCCAGATGAAATTCGTATGAACTGAGTTGCAGATGTGAACATCCATGTTCTTACTAAGAAATAGCCAAGTCCTGACCCTTAATGAGTTCCTTTGCAAAATTATTTTTTATTTTTATTGACTTAGCTTATTGGTAAGTTGACAACTACATATAAAGGAAATACATTTAAATTATTCACTTAATTTTTCTGATAATACGTTGTGTTAGCTTTTACTCATTTTGTGTGATGTCATTATCTTAAACTTGTTGGGTAAATGTTATCATTCTACCATGTAGAGATTTTGTTATCTGTCTGTCTATTACAGGGAGGATGGGAGAATGATGAAACTGTTGAACAGGCAGCTGCTCGAGAAGCTATAGAAGAAGCTGGAGTTCGAGGAGATATAGTGGTAAGATACCTGCAAGAGATGGTATTTTTTTATGGCTACTTCTCATTTTTGTTTGCATGTGTATTTTTGGATACTCATGTATGCCATGTGCTGAGACATAGTGTCTGTGTTTTCCTCTTGACGTAACCATGAAATTGCTTCTGTATGTTTTTGGCTTGTCATGAAGAGCCGATATTCACCATGTTAGATTTATCCTTATTCGGCACTATGCTTAGCCAGCTGCATGTTCTTAACTTGATTTGTACTAAGCTACTAATGTAGATTAATCAGTATCGATCTTTTGGTGTCTGCCTACTCCTGAATTTTTTAGTTCCTGGCTGTTGTTAGAATCCCCTCTGCGATGAGTCATCATAGTTATTGGCATCCAATGATGATATTAACGTTGGTAACTTGACTCCTTTAGGAATTGGAAACTATCTTATAAATAGTGGAATGATTTATATGCTTTATCCTCAAAACTCATCAAGTTTCATTTATTGGTGGGTTTTTTTCTTGGGTTGCATTTTAATCAAAACTGGAGCATTCTTGTGCAATGATTCACAGTCAGAACAGAGAACCATACATGCCTGCATGATCTTAATAGTGGCCTGCTGCTGTATCAATGCATGTCGTACAAGTCACAAGACAACTCACATCTAGTAATATCCTATCTGAATGGGGTTTATTGGTATCATGCAGTGCAAACACAGTACAAAAAACAAAACATGGTCTGGTGGTAAAGAAAATATACTGGCCAGTGTGCAGTGTATTATCAAGAAATGCAAGGAAGGGCAGACTTCCTTAGTTCACAGTAGAAGAATCATGGGATGTACATTGTAGTGGTGCTCTTAGTGGGCCATGATGGTAATGTTCAACTAGTTACGGTGGCTTAATTGGGCAGGCTGTTTGAGCTTTAGTATGGTATGGGCTTCAGTTGCCCCAAGTTGGAATTCTTTTGGCCAGTGTTAGTCTAGAAACTTAAGGTTGACATTAACATGTTGGTACTATGTAGTGCTGGGTGCTACAATCAAGATGGCATGGATTCTATCCCACAGTTTCAGCTTGTAACATGCATAATGCTTGCATAGTGGAAGAACCATGAAATCAGAATGATAATAACTTTTTCTAGAAGGGTCTCAAATGCTTGTTTGAGCACATGTGGCTCAAATGGAGATAATATCACATTGACTCCTGATTTTTAGTGCTTGATCATGATGAGAATGCATCCTTACATGCCGCATGTATTTTCCTTTGTGTTTCTTTCTAATTTGAGATGTTTGTGAAGTGGCTACTACAAGAGCACTTATTGCACTCATTTAGTAATCAGTATGCCTTGCTATTATACTTCACCTTACAGTGCCATTCTATCTCTGAATCAGCAATTTCTGGGTTTCTACGACTTCAAGAGCAAGACACATCAGGATGCTTGCTGCCCTGAGGGTATGTGCAGAGCCGCGGTGTTTGCACTTCATGTGAAGGAAGAGCTGACCTCATGGCCTGAGCAGAGCACCCGCCGGAGGACCTGGCTGACAGTTCCTGAAGCCGCGTCGCAGTGCCGGTACGAGTGGATGCAACAGGCCTTGCTTACGGGCTTCTCTGTCTGGCATAAGAACTGGAGCAAAGGTGGCGGTGATACCAACTGCGAGCCGGTGTAAATGCAGAACGCATCACCGGCCGTCTTTTTTGTTCATCTTCTTCTTTCTTACCCTAGGCTCCATCCAACGTTGCAGATTGCAATAATATACAGTGTACTCTCCTCTTGATGCCTAGTAGGTGATTGACCCTTGATTCTGGGATTGCTATCTAGCTTAGTATATCTCATCGAAGACGAGAATTATCACAACTTTTAAGTGTCAATTCTCGCGCCTATTATTTCTCAGTTCAGCTTAATTTCTTCCTCGTGGTGCCGTGCACCGTGAGCATATTTTGTACCTCGCTCCTGATTCTGGAGATGCATACTCTATGTATTAATTATACCTAAAATCGAAAGGTATTTCTTGATTCGAGCAACCGTGCCATGCATCCATCACTTTACACTGATGACATTTTTTTTTGCTACATATCATTGGTACATACTACCGGTCTGAAGATACGAACGATGCGCGATGATAGGTAAGACAAACGAGTCCATTACTAGATTGTGATCCGTCCATTTTATGATCTGGCAGTATAGTATAGAGGCTGACCAGGCAGCTAGCACTAGAAAAAAAAACCGAAATCGAACTAATTCAGTAGTGAGAAAAAAAATTAAAGAGCTCTCTCTTTTTATTATGAGGTGAGAGCACTGGAAAAAAAAAAAAGAAGCGAAATCGAACTCTCGAGCTGAGGATCAATCACTCGGCAGCGATAGCCAACTGCGTCTGAGACTCCTACATTTTCCTCACCACCCACCTGTAGGCCATGCATGGCAGTAACTCCTAAAGATAAAACACGCATAGTTAAGTGCTGATTATGCACTATACCTATTAGCTCCCTGAATGATGTACACAGACCGGTGCAAAATTAAACGAGAAGAAATTTTGGCAAAGTTAAGTGCTGATTGTGTACATTTGCGGCTGCTAGAATAATGTAATCTTGCCTTGAAAGGGTGGCCAAGCCTGCCATTCTTTTAAAAATGTGCTTTGCATCAACAGTACATGCATGATATGATAGTACATCGTCATCTCTGGCATGTCATGGTCCTTGTATACGTTTGAGGCCCCTGTAGTCTTTTGCGTCATTGCTTTAGGGTGTGTTTGGTATAACTTTAGCTTCATCAGATCCGTGAATTTGATGGAGTTGGGTATTTCTAGCTCCACTAGATATGTGGAGTTGGAGCTGTTGGTACATTAAGAGTGTTTAGATGGGTCATTTTGTTTACATTTTAAACTAAAAATATAAACTTAATTCACTTTATTTTAGTTTACAAGTTTCAGATCTCAGATGAAGCTACCAAACAGGGTCTTGGATTCAGCCCAGAAGGCCGTAAAAGTGAACGATTCTGTTGTTCGCTCATGGCCGTCTTCCTTTCCTTCCCATTCGATCTCCCCTCTCCATGCATTGCATCGCTTTATCATCGAATTGAGCCGAAAGATCACCATGTTTTTCCAACGACTTTCTCGGGGTGATTAACGCTTAAGCATATCTTTCCATGAATAATTGCGAGATATGTGCTAGCTACCACCCCCTAGCTAGCTGCTAGACCTATACTAGTATTATATATTGTGGAAAGTAGCTAGAATCACCCTGAACAAGTTAATTAATTACCACCCCAAGTAGCTAGCTAGTGCGTCGATGGTAAAATAGACAGCGCATGCATGCGTCATTCATTCTCCCATCAAGTCACTAAGGTTGCCAAAAACCGGCTGCTAGCTAGATCGGGGGAAGTCGCTAGATCGAGTAGCCGACTACTGCTCCTATAGTTGACTGCTTCAAATGGATTAATTATATTAGCAAGTATGCTCTAATCCCGTTTTAGGGAGCTAATTAATTTAATTACCTGGCCTCCGTATCCAATCCAGCAGGCCATAATTAAGAGTGATGCGCGCATTAACGGTAATTCAACCGGCGTCCGTGGTTGTTAAGTCGTGAACATCGATCTGTCTCTAGAGATATACTATAATTAATGAGATGGGATGCGTGATATCAGAAAGCAATTGCTAGATGGCCAAATGACGTAGGGAATAAGAAGAATAAGGCTAGCTAGCTTGATGGTGACGAGAATGGTGGGGAGAAGAAATAGGATAAAAAGTTCCATTAGGAAGTTTCTGTAATAAGAATTAGTTGTAGGATGGCCATTTCATTTCGAGTGGATCGATTTGACCAATCTGAGCTATCTGTATTCCGCAATTGAACGACTCCACATGTCTCCGATCTATATAGAGGCCATCCATTGAACTTTGGCAGTGACATATATATATATTATGACTGAAAGGACACCACTCTTCAGATATATTCCTCCAAGCAAACAACATCTCTGGCTTGGCCCCTCAACTACAAGCTATATATGCCTTTTAGTTTTATAAGGTACATTTCTCGTATTCTATATCTTAATCACACTGTTTAATCAAAGTCGCCTCTTTCGTTTCCCAAGTTCTTGATAAGATATGCTCTGGTCCGTTGCCCAATACTGCAGCCAGTACTAAGTAGTCTTTAACCCGATGCCATTCCATTTCAGACGAGTAGAAATCGGGGAATTAGATTCCTTTCTAAATGAATTCTGGTGCATGTCATAAAAAAACTGTCACCTCGTGAGTGCAAGAAAACTGGAAATCATAATTAACGATCTCTCTCTTGAGAATTACTTTTTTTAGAGATATGCTGAATTACTGTATCAAACGCACAGTACTAGAATAATATGCAGTATGGTGTGGACTTGCTTCTATCAAGTGTACATTAATATGCAAAGCTGACGTTTCATGGGTGCATTCTGGAGGATCCTCTACAACACAAAACATACTATATATGTATAAAGTGTGTCCATGATCCTATAATTGAATGGGAAATGACTAATACACCATGCTCTATCCTAATGATCCCTGCAAATAAGTGTCTGCAATAAGTCTCATGGACTAGGATATATTTTGGATGTGTATGTACAGGTTTTTCGGGAACAACAACCCTTATGGCTTATTCTCCTTCTTAGAAAAACAAAATATGCGACCCACCTTTACTTTTTATTCTAACGTAGCTGAAAACTACAAAATCTATGATACAACTAAATAATAGTTAGCATCAAAGTTTAGATGCGATATAAGGATGTTGGAAACTGGAGTGGTCCAAGTATACACACTCTGAGAGGAACTATGCTTAATAATGCACTAAGTATTTAGAAATAGCATAGCCTAGCAGGGGATTTACAATTATAATATGCTACATTATTAAAATATAAATACTATTACACAATAGTGTATAGACATTTCGTTGGTGGTTTGTCTAATACTCATACTGTACACTCACCCTTCTATTATGCTCAAATGCAATTGCAGGCAAGGTCTTCCATAGATGTTAAAGACTGTTTGATTCTTGATAGTATGTCCAGATCGCGGACCTTGATATAAAATATCTAGAATATCCACTCTTCTTACAAAACATCAAGACACTAGAAACGCTTCTAAATTATTTAATTAGCTATTCTAGAGTACTCTCTATGAAATATCTTGACTTGTGCATTGTTTTGAGTCTTCTAGAGTTTGCATTGTCATCGGTGATATAGGAAGATACACGCCGTGTATTTTGACTTGAGTGCTCATAGAGGATCCCTGTGCACCGAAAGAAAGAAAAGGAAAGAATGCACGATTCCATGGGTAGTCGAAGCCAGAATCTGATGCATAGAACCCGAAATGAAATAAGGAGATGGATGTTACTTAATATATATATATATTTTGTAAAGCTCACAACGAATCGTTTCAGGAAGAGAGCGCGTGTGATACAGTGATGATGATGATGGTTACTAACATAATATTGTAATAAGTTAAAAATATGATTGTGACAAGCTCACGGCTACAACTGCAGCTGAAGTGATGGCATGGATGGATGGATGAAGATACAATTAAGTTACTTTTGAACATTTCTAGACTCAAAACAAACCCGAGTGCTTCTGCTTTTCTGTTCAGTGGAAGAATTTGTACCCTCTCTCAAACTATTCTTTTGATCTTGTCTGAAGTGATTGCTACAGCGAAAATGTTGGATTTTATATATGTACCAACTAATTTACAGAAACACTCTTCACCAGGGTTAATTAAATTTACGACGTGAACTTGACATTGATATGACTAAGTCCGCCTAGGGAACCATCTTGATCTCACCACTAAACTCGTTAAGACTTCTAGCTTTGACATCGTATTCAAATAGTCCATTCGAAATTTACGTCGTTGAGGAAAGACGAAGAATCTACTTGTACTTTGGCAGATAAGTTGATTGCTTAAAACAATGAATAGCAGTTCAGACTTTTGAAGGGCCAAAAAGACGACTAGAGGAAGGTAAATAGCAGCTAAATAAAATTGGTCAAATGAAAAACTTCTCTTACAGAACCAAGCCAAAGACCTAAGAGATCAAATAGAAGCGAAAAAATTAATTTTCAGATAACTTAGCCCGGAATCGGCACTACCACCATGTAGGGTGGTACTATCGCAGTAAACAGTTAAATTAGCACGATCTCAAAACTAAAATTGGTATATCTTTTGATCGACTGATGCAAACCTCATGGAACTTTGTATGCACCTTCTTATAGTGTTAAGAACCTATTCTAACCTTCAATCACAAAGATTAATATTAAGATTCTAACCTTTTTTGAATTTAGCAAAGCTTGCATCAAAATAAGGTTAAATACAAAAACTTCACCCTGAATTTTCTCGTGAGGATTTCATGATTAAGATGACCTTAGATGGTCTCTCACATGTCACAGCAAACTAGAACACCAAAGAGAAAACCCTCAAATGAGCAAGATCAAGATCTACCTCAAATCATTACTTAAGCCAAAAACTGGTTTCTTGAGAAATCTCTTAATGATCATGTGAAAGCTCGTCTAGATGATTAAAATATGATCCACAAAGAATTCATACATCAATCATTCATTCTTGGCAATACAAGATCAAGAGAAGAAGAAATCACCAAGAAAAATAAAAAAAACTTAACAAGAGGGAAGATCATAATAAAAGGCAAAACTTGAGCACAAATTTTGATTTTTTCCAGAGCAAGAAAGTTGATTACACAACCTCTCATGTGAGGGTAAAGTTCCCAAAAAGCACTCACACACTCGTATAAGAAAACTAAAATATTATGAAAACCCTAAACCTAGAGTCTTAAGACTTAGCTGCTTCACTTCGCCTATGCTCACTTTGGCTTAACTTAAACCACTTAGACCACCACTGCGGTTTTCAAAATAGTCTCGATCACCGGTAATGGATTATTTACCAATTTGCCCTATGACTGATTTTTTTTCTTTCACTCGAAGCATTGTCTATGCTTTGTCATCTACTATGTGGGTGTGGCCCCAATGACTTCTCACCAAGTTTTTCACACAATATCTAAACCTCAATTCTCCTAGCCTAGTCCGGTCTCCCCTGCCTCACTATGACCTAGCACCAAAGTCCTGCAACCAACACAGACAAGCAAATGCGTCACGTAGCACTTATTCACAAAATTATGCAATAAACATTACCTAATGCAAACCATAATATCAAATTTGTTGAAAAGTTAGCACTACCGTCTCCTAGGGCCGGTAGTACCATCCCGATACTACCACTAACCCCGAGCCAATAATACTGCTCAACACGAACCCATTGTCCACACTCTAAAAAATAACTACCATTAATAAGAGGCCGGTAGTACCGCACCCCGGCACTACCATTCCTAAGGCTAGTAGTACCACTTTTGCAAAACCAGAGCAACACATCACTGGAAAATGACTACCGCCTTCTTAAGGTCGATAGTACCGTAGGGCCGGCGGTACCACCTTAGAGCCGGTAGTGTCGCCCATCCTAATAAATACCTCAAATTTCTTCAAATTTAAAGCAAATAATCAAACTCGAACTTGAGCATCACATGCTCAAACATAATTAATTACTCATCACACGTGGATAGACATCTACGTGATCTTTTAATTATTGTCATTTTACCTCTGTTAATTATGCGGCGTTCCAAAGGCTTGTCGCATTGTCAGCGGAAGACGAACGCTCGTAAGATTTGGTTCGTTCGGCATTCCAATTAGATAATAGCAGAATAAAAAAAATGGCTGTCTACATCTGAAGGTGATACGGGTACAGGAGTATAGTTTCCAGAGGTAATTAAAGTTAATCTTCATCTGTTCTTGAAGAGTATATTTAGATGAAATGAGTAGTGTTTCTATGCATCACTCTCTTAATATAAATTGTATAAATCTTAAAGTAAACAAAAGGTTAAGTAATTACTGTCTATCCTTTATTTATACTTTAATATTTATGTAACTTTTAAACAGTAATGCATAAAACACCTCCTAGATTAGATTTTTACATATTTACTTAGAAATTATGTCCTAGTATGAGTCTTTGCAAGCATATTTATTATTTTTGTTCCTTCTGCAGAAAGGTAAACAGAAGAATTGCTAATGCCCCTGCCTCTTCGCGGCTCACAAGGTCAGCATTTAGTTTGGATTTATAAACTAAATACCCAAAAATTCCTCCTCGTCCAAGCAAGCTAGCTAAGCTAGTCCCTAATCACTTTCTATATATGATCCCTAGCTAACCAACGATCCGATACGTTTTCGCAGCTTTCGTCTTTTTTGCCTTTATTGGTATACATGTGTGACAATCACATCATGTCTTGGCATATCTGGAAATGATAGCTAGGTAACTGCAAAATTCTCCTCCAAAACACTAGAAAATAGCATGATACTCTGAGCACAACTATCAAAAGGAAGTAGAATCACCTATGCTTTATATCATCGCTCTCGCAGGCATATATACACACACTCACACGCACACACGATGACGTTATTCTACTCTTGAGCGTAAAATAACTATTCTGCGCTCTAGTCGGAGAAGTAAATTCCACGCGCTGGCCGAAATGTAGTGAATTAATGCATTGCAAGCAGTAATAGTAAATACAGCCTACTAGTAAATCATGAAATATTTTACTACAGAATAACTGATGAATTTACTAGCGAAGTGTATGCAAAGCATAACTGAATCCAATTCGGCAGTAGATCACAAATATATTTTACTATAGAACAACAGATTGAATTACTACCGAATCAGTTACTAGTTCATGCGTTTATCAACCTAGCTAGTTAATACGTATTGTAGTTTGTACATGAATCTGTCTCTTCTTTGTCTTTTTATATCTTTCAGCTGATATTGATTTTGGTTTTCAAATTTTACAGGTTGTATAATCTCACTTCCCCTATCTATGGTAATTTTTTGATAATTTTTGAAAACGTATACTTATGTTTTTCATGAATAAGAATATAATTCTCTTTGCTGGACCTGTAGTAAAATATTTAAAAATTCTCAAAAAATTACCACACATAAAGGAGTCAAGCTTCTACAATCCAATAAATTTTGAAGACCAAACTCAATTGCATTTCAGAGATATGAAAATAAAAAGTGCCAACCAGCAGCATATCATATCTTTTACTATAAAAAAACATTTTATTGTAAAAAATTCTTAAAAATTACCACACGTAGGAGAGATATGATTTTACAACATTGTAAAATTTGAAGACCAAACTCAATTAGATTTGAAAAATATGAAAATAATAAAGTACTAAACAATAACATATACCACCTTATACCATTAAGAAAACTACATTTTACTGCATATTACCCAATGTGTTACTACATGCTATCTATAACAGAATTATGGTGTAAAATTTATGAAAATTATATATATAAGTTTTAAAAAATCTCAAAAAATTATCATATATAGGGTAGGTGAGCTTCTACAGTCCTACAAAATTTGAAGATCAAACTCAATCATATTTGAAAGATATGAAATTAACAAAGCATTAAACAGTGAAAAATCACTAATTAGCCGAATTTGTCTTTTTCATATGTTTCAGCTGATAATGATTTTGGTTCTATAATCTCACATCCCTATCTATGGTATTTTTTTGAGAATTTTTTGAAAATTTGTACTTGCGATTTTTATGAATAAGAATATAGTTCTATTTGTGGGACCTATAGTAAAATATTTGAAAAATTCTCAAAAAAATTACCACAAGTAGAGGAGTTGAGCTTTTACAATCCTATAAAATTTAAAGATCAAACTCAATCAGATTAGAAAGATTTGAAAATAAGAATAGGCCAAACAACAACATATCACATCTTTTACTATCAAAAAAATAACATTGTAATGTGAAAAATTCTCAAAAAAATTACCACACGTAGGGAGATGTAATTCTACAACCTTGTAAAATTTGAAGACCAAACTCAATCAAATTTGAAAGATATGAAAACAACAATATACTAAACAACAGCATATACTATCTTTTACTGTCAAGAAAACTACATTTTACTACCTATTACTCAATGTGTTACTTCATTCTGTATATAGCAGATTTATGATGTAAGATTTATAAACTTATATGTACAAGTTTTCAAAAAATCTCAAAAAATTATTACATATAGGGTAGATGGGCTTCTACAGGCCTACAAAATTTGAAGATTAAACTAATGGTATTTGAAAGTTATGAAATTAACAAAGTACTAAATAGTGAAAAATTACTAGTTTGTCGAATTTGTCTTTTTCATATCTTTAAGTTGATATTGATTTTGGTCTTCATATTTTACAATATTGTATAATCTCACCTCCCCTATATATGGTAATTGTTTGAGAATTTTTGAAAATGTGTAAATATGGTTTTCAATTTTTCATGAATAAGAATATAGTTCTATTTGCTGGTCCTGTAGTAAAATATCTGAAAAATTTTCAAAAACTTACCACACGTAGGGGAGTCGAGGTTATACAATCTTGTTAAATTTAAAGACTATACTTAATCGGATTTGAAAGATATGAAAATAATAAAGTGCCAAACAACAGCATATCGTATCTTTTACTATAAAAATAACATTTTATTTTGAAAAATTCTCAAAAAAAATTACCACACAGGAGATGTGATTCTATAACTTTGTAATATTTGAAAACTAAATTCAATCAGATTTGAAAGATATAAAAATAACAATATTAAACAATAGTATAAAAATAACAATATACTAAACAACAGTATATACTATCTTTTCCTATCAAGAAAACTATATTTTACTACCTATGACTTAATGTGTTACTACATGTTGTATACTGCAGTTTTATAATGTAAAATTTATAAAATCATATATACAAGTTTTTAAAAATCTAAAAAAAATTCCATATGTAGGGTAGATGAGTTTCTACATGTCTACAAAATTTTAAGATCAAACTTAATCGTATTTGAAAGATGTGAAATTGACAAAGCACTAAACAGCAAAAAAATCACTAGTTAGCCAAATTTGCTTTTTTCATATCTTTCAGATGATATTGATTTTGATCTTAAAATTTTACAAGGTTGTATAATCTCACCTTCCCTATCTATGGTAATTTTCTGTGAATTTTTGAAAATGTGTACTTATGGTTTTCATAAATAAGAATATAGTTCTATTTGCTGGACCTACAATAAAATATTTGAAAAAATATCAAAAAATTACCACACGTAGGGGAGTCAAGCTTATACAATCTAATAAAATTTAAATACCAAAATCAATTGCATTTGAGAGATATAAAAATAAAAAAGTGCTAAATAGCAGCATATCATACCTTTTACCTTAAAAAAATAACATTTTACTATAAAAAATTTTCAAAAAATTGTCATACGTAGGGGAGATGTGATTATATAACTTTGTAAAATTTGAAGATAAAACTCAATCAGATTTAAAAGATATAAAAATAATAAAGTACCAAACAGTAGCATATACTATCTTCTAGTGTCAAAAAAACTACATTTTTCTGCCGATTACTCAATATATTACTACATGATGTATACAGTAGTCTTATGGTGTAAAATTTATAAAAATCATATGTACAAGTTTCAAAAGTTATCAAAAATTTATCATACGTAGGATAGGTGAACTTATACATATCTATAAAATTTGAAGATCAAACTCAATTACATTTGAAAGATATGAAATTGACAAAGCACTAAACAGTGAAAAATCACTACTTAGCCAAATTTGCATTTTTCATATGTTTCAACTGATATTGATTTTGGTCTTTAAATTTTACATGATTGTATAATCTCACCTTCCCTATCTGTGGTAATTTTTTGAGAATTTTTTGAAATTGTGTACTTATGGTTTTCGTGAATAAGAATTTAGTTCTGTTTGTTAGACCTACAGTAAATTATTTGAAAAATTCTCAAAAAATTAACACACATAGGATAGATGAGATTCTACAATCTTGTAAATTTGAAAACCAAACTCAATCAGATTTGAGAGATATAAAAATAACAAAGTAGCAAACAACAGCATATACTATCTTTTTCTATCATAAAAATAACATTTTACTATGAAAAATTCTCAAAAAAATTACCACGCGTAGGGGAGGTGAGATTCTATAGCCTTGTAAAATTTGAAGACCAAACTCAATCAGAATTAATAGATATAAAAATAAGAAAGTGCCAAACAACATCATATACTATTTTTTACTGTCAAGAAAATAACATTTTATATCCTATTACTCAAGGTGTTACTATATCCTGTGTAAAGCTATTGTTTAACATCTTGTTTCAGTATGGTAACATCTAGTGTAATAACTCGTAACATGTCATTTATTTGTAATAGTAAAAGGAAACATATCCAGTGTTTTCTAAAGTTTATGAAAAACACATATACATATTTTGAAAATTTCTCAAAAAATTACCATATGTAGAGGATGTAAGATTCTACTATCTAAAAAATTTAAAGACCAAAATCATTCTCATTTGAAAGTTATGGCTAAAAAAAAAGATAGATTCATGTACAAACAAGATGTGGCATTTATTAGTCATTTACTAGTTGGATTTAGTACACTGGATAGACACGCTAATTTATTGCTTGCTAATTAATGCCACAAAGTGGGCTTGATCAGTATGAAAACTGTCTAGCACTTAGAATAAGCTATTCTACACACAGATGTAGAATAACACACACACACACACACACATATATATATATATATATAGGAAGCCTCTTTTCTACTCTAGGAGTAATTACTCTATGCTCACAATAGTGATCTTATACGATGGAATGTATCGTACTATATAAGATCATCTAGGTGATATGTACATTTTTGCATACTTTTTAGATATGATATTTGCAAAATAAGCTAAAATCATGGATTCAATTTTTTCATGTGGCACATTGGAGTATCTTATAATTAGTGTATGAACCCAAAGTGATAAAGGAATTTCAAGTTCGTTTAGGTAGTATTTACACATGGGACACACACACAAGATATATATATATATAATAATTGGGACACCATGACACCTAGGTACCATGATCTAAAATGGGTATTTCTCCTATGTTTTGCTTGCGAGAAAGTTTGAATTTTTTTTTGATGTCAAGTTTAACTAGTTTATTAATTAGTTCAAACAAGTTTGAACTAAAATTCAAACTAGAGTTGTATTTTATGATGGTAGTCTGATTGTAGGTATGTGCTTATTATATATATAAATCAGCAAAATATATTATCTAAATTAGTTCAAATTTTTGAATTCGAGTATATTTTTTCAAATGTGTATTTCATTTTGAATTGTTATAGATGGGTATATATCTAAATCTGATTTTTTTGAAAATATACCCAAATTTGGGTTGAATTTACACATTTGAAGGTGTTAGGGCACCATGATTTCAAATAGGCAAATTCATGCCAAATTCATGTACATTTTCAAAATTAAGTTTTAGGGTATATACCTATGTATAACAATCCAAATGAAACGCATACCTTTAAAAAAATGTACTCAAATTCAAAGATTTTAATGAATTTAGATAGCATGCTTTCGTGATTTATATATAAATCAGCATATATCTACAATCAAACTACAATAAAAAAAAAAGGCAACTCTAGTTTAAATTTCAGTTCAAACTTATTTGAACTAGTGAAACTCGACATCTAGAAACTTCCAAAATTTCTCGCGTGCGATACATAGGAAAAATATCCGTTTTAGATCACGCCTAGTTAACTATAATATATATGATTGTTCAGTCTTGTTTTATTTATTTAAAGGGGAAAAATGGATAGTTCCAAATTGGTGAATAGAATCCTCGAATTCAGCGTGCTCCAGGCTTTAGCCAAAGGGTGTTACTTGTGTGTCATGTGAGATCATCCCAAGTGTAAAAAAACCTTTGAAAGAAACTCCGTTGCAATCTTCAGCCACCACAATGAGAATATATCATCGATCTGGACGGCATATTGACGGATTGGACGGTTCATCACCCTCAGACATTAACGCATTGTATTTTACGAGAAATTCAACGCCGATTTCTTCTTGCTTCGAGAGTAGCTAGGGAGTAGGCTAGCAAAATGAGGCATGCGTATCTCTTTGATGCAAGTGAAAGAATCAGAAAGGCTGGCCGTCAGAAAGGAACAGCCTTGCTAATGGAACTTGCCTAGCAGGCATCTAGGCACCGACATGCACGCGCACACAGTTTCCAAGAAGATCAATTTGGAATTCTCTTAAGATAATGCCAGCCAAGAAAGGCTAATGTTAGTAGCATAATGATCTATTAAGCGTAAGAAATTGGAAATAATCTCTTTTCTAGCCTCCTTTCCTTAATTTTTTTTTACAAATTTAGCCTCCCACGAACACATTATTTGCAGAATTGGCTATGTTTCCCAACCGCAAAAGCGTCGGAATGTGACACGCGTCACCTTCCGTGCTCCCCCACTGTAGAAGGATCCTTCTGTGCTCCCAGCCATCTCCCACCATCTCCCACACTCCCGTGATAGCCTGGCTTCCGCTCTTCTCGGCCACAACATCGGACGTCCTTCTCATGTTGCCCATCTATGGAAGCCGTTGCTCCTATGCTGCCACGTCTGCACCCACAGCTCACCGGTTGCCGTGCTCCCTAGGCGTGGGAGTGCCTTCTGCTGTGAGAAGAGGCCAAATCAGCAAATGATTTCACGGAGGCGCTAGATTTGAAAAAAAAAACAACCCGAGGGGTTAGAAAAAGGATGATTACTTATAAATTGGTCCATGGGAGGCCAATTTCCTTTAATTTTAAAGCATGCATGGTTTAATACTATATTACCTAGCTAAATAAAGAGAATGTAATTTATAAGGTGGAGTTCTTGCTATTCATTGAATAACATGACACACTGACACATGACATGAGAATGGCATGGCATGAAAATTCGCATCATAGAGTGTCTCCTGACACATTGAATCCACCTTTTGTTTTGATGAATCATGTAATTATCTCTCTATTCGTTCTATTTAAATATGATTTGAACATATGTTTCAATTCGGTTGAATTGCCATAATACCATCAGTGCGCACATCTATATAAGATCTAGATACGTCCAGGCCCGAAGACATTGAATTTATGCATTATTCTTCCTCCTCTCTGGTTTCCTGTATTGTGATGTTGAGCAGCTAAACCTTGTCAGCCTTCCTTCTCGGTGTACACCATGAAAGAGAGTAAGCAGTATCTCTGAGCTATTGCAACAAAGATCACTTACACGGGATAGCAATAACATTTCTGGGCAGCGCATCCGTGCGACCGCGCTGTTTCTTCCTTGACGTCGACTACTTCTACGATCACGGCTGCGCTGTGCTACTTTCTATTCTTTATCAAACCCAATTGTAAATCGTTTATGCGATCGATCGACTCTGTTAATTTTCAATACTTGAGCATATTCCGAAATACAATATGTTGCCTGTTGAGATATACATCTATAGACTTTTGTTATATTTATCTCAAAATAAAATTCTGAAATAAAAATATTGCGAATATTTTCAACATTAAGATGAAGGTTTGGGCTCGACGCCTCTCCGCTTTGTATGGTGTTAACTATTAACCATTTTGTCGTTACATATCGTTGGCAGCCAAGGATTAATTTATCTGATATGGTAGAAATACAAACGCTCGGATGCGCATTCTTTTCTGCCATTGTTTGTGATGAAGAAGCTGCATAGAAATTCCATGGAAATGATTGCAAACAGTATTGAATAGTGATCATATCAGATGCAACGGTTGAAGCATAACATCGTTAAATTGGGTGCATTTGCAATGCCATCGCTATAGGTTCCAGTTCAGAAAAGGAAAAAAAATAACAGTGCTCGTTTGAGAAAAAAAATATTCGTACGTCATAGCATCTCGCTCATTTCTGTCTTGGAAGCTGAAGGGAAAAAAATGTTTGACAATTTTTTTTCTCAAATGGGTCTAAATTAAGAAGTGGGTTTAGGGCATATGTGGGGGTGCCCTACTACTTTGTTGTCTTGTGACGACCAGCTTTCCTGGTAGGCACTCTTTGGCAAGTACAAACACAATGATGCATTTCATTTTAAACAAGCTACCAACTTGGAATTAGATATGATTTTGCCAAGTTCATGCTTGTACTAACTACCCTATTACCGTAAGGCTAGATCAGGTCCTCGGAAGCCTTTGAACCCTACTATAGATGCCAATATCAAACAAACACTAATGATCACCAGTGGCCTTAGCTAAGCAAAAGGAAGAGACAAATGCTAGTGTGACCCTCAATAGAAAACTAAAAAGGATCAATATAGGTAAGGGAATTCCTTTTGACCATTACTTTAAACCAAGATTAGGGGGCACAGGCCTCATGCTTAGAGGTTTGCAAGAGTGGAAAGCATCCTAATTAAGAATAGCTTATAATGAAGAGCCAGGGCTTTGCAGTTTGTATTTCGTGTCCTCGCGCGGGTGATCTATATACATGCATTTGTTTTCCATTCTCCACTTTGGTCATGTGTGGTCCTCAAGTATGGAGAGTATTAATTAAAACTAACACTATGTCCTCCTCACCTCAGCAATTCCTACATCTAGTGTACTATACAATAAGTATAAATGTTTAATATCCTTTTGGCCTTGCCGTGGCATGCATTCAGCCCTGCCCTAACAAAAGAATAGCTCACTTACTTGATGTGGACAGCCATGCATGCTTAATTTGTCCAAAGCTTCTTGGATTTTTCCAGGGGTAGTTTAGACTTTAGCAAGGGTTCTAGTTTACAAGAACCATAGAAGGCATGGTTAATATCACCACCGCAAAAATAATTTTAGAAAATACAATAACTACCATGATTGCAACAACAAAAGACAATAATTAAGGGTATGTTTGGAGAGCTGTAGCTTTTATAAAAAAACTACCTTTTGGCTTTTTAGGCTAAAAATAGCTGCAGCTTTTTATAAAAGTTTGTTTAACAAATAACTAATTTCTCTCAACTAATTTCTCTCAGTAATATGCTGCAAAAATAGGTCTAATCCAGCTTTTAGCTTTTGCTAGGCTTGTATATCCTAGCTTGTTAAGCCAGGTTACTGGTGATTAGTAGACTAGGGGCCAAAGTTGACGTCAGCTATTTTTTCTTGCATGCATACTGATTTTTTTTTTTAAAAAGAGCAAAAAGCTTTTGGGCAACAACTCAAACACAAACTTAAAAAAATGAATGGATAAGAAGTGGAGCTACTCATGATTGGCTCACTGTTGCATGAAAAGAAAATATATATTTCATGGAAACCATTTTTCAACTAGTCATCAACAAAAATCGTCACCACTTTTCAACAAAGAAGCAAAATAGAGAGGAAAAATACACTATCCATGTGGTTGCGAACTTCTAATATGTACAAAATGTCGTAGCAAATGATAATACCATGGACTGGTTTTGGGGACTGGTTTTGGTTTCTAGGTGCTAGTTTTGGTTTCTAGGTGCTAATTACTTTGCAAAGTCTAATCTTATAAATATTTGCACTACCTAAATACTAATATTATCTTATAAATATATATAGTACGTGTAAAAGTACTAGGCCCAATAAATAAAGGTTCAATGGCTTATAACCACTAGATGCAATTTTTGTACGGTTCATTTGATATAACTGAATTTGAGTGGTGCACTATGAACTGAAACCATTCCCCAAAAAGAAAGTTTTGCAAGTTGTAATGTTGACTTTACCTTTAAAGGCTATATATCATTCTCATTACTCAATGGCCAGCTTGCTATTTGGCGATTCCTTCCATCTTGTCCTCCTTTTCTTTTTGTGCACTGTGTTTTGTGCACTGTGTTGATAGTTTGACCTTGCATTTTTGCATAACAGTTTGACCTTCCTCATCACAAAAAAGGTTTTGACTTTCTCAACAGCATGCTTGTTAGTGGAAAGTCAGGAAACTCTAGAGCATATTATACAATAGAGTTATTTTTAGTGATCATTATCATTTATATCGCGATATTCCATTCCTGTTCGTTGATCGTGGGTGAGGCATGTTCAATTGGTCACATAAGTTTAATTTTGCGCCTTTTATTTTATCGATCCATCAAGAAAAATGGGGCATCTGATTGTAATTTTGTTAGCCGAATTTGGTCAGATTAAAGGTTTCATTTACCTGTGCTGTGATACTGGATTACTAGTAAAATGTATTATCACCATCTTTGTCGTGTACTCATGTTAGTATTAGTATGTTGACCTCGTGAACTACTGATTGGTCTTGAAAGGAACTCAAAACAATTCGCAAAGCAGCTCGTCGGCATTCCACGTTGTCAGCAACGCTTTCGAAAACCGCTTGGATTGTTCGATAGGAGCCGGAGAAAATCCTGTTTTTACGTTGTGAATCTTTGCTGCGTTGTGAATCTGTGTTTAGACAATCGTCTTTCCACCATGCCGATAAACTAGTATCCAATGATGGCGTAAGAGGTCCTGTGCTGCAGTAGGTTGCGTCCAATGAAAGACGTTAGTCCAGACCTGCCTTGCAAATGGGCAAGTGAAAATGAGATGAGCGGCCATCTCTGGCTCCACTCCGCATAGCGCACATGTTGCGCTATGTGGCCATCTCCTAACCTGAAGTTTATCCACTGCTAGAATTCGATCCTAGATCAGTAACCATATAAAGAATCTACATCTTCCACGGATTCAAATCATACTACAATACAGACTTTTTCTCTTTTAAGAAGGACGGAACTTTCTGCACTACCCCTCCAGAATTTTTTGTAGGCATGATCCGCAATTGAGCCTTGAAACTGCGTCATGTAGGCTGACCTAGACGAATATTCTCCGTTTGTCGTCCATTTCCAAGTTAGTTCATCCTATGCCTGAGCGTTCGAGGTAACCTGCCTAATGGCCTGCCAAAGTCGTACCACGTCGTAATTCTACGAAAGGGCCAAAGCCATTTTAAACCGGTTAGCTCCTCCTGTAACGATCATCCCCTTCTACGTATATTAGCTTAAATCACTCCGGAGCCATGTGCTGTGGAGCGAAGCTGCCAGGCGTGTTCGGATTTTGTCGATAAGCGGTTGAAGGTCTGTCTTTCTAGGTTTTCCTAGGCACAGTGGGAGCCCAAGGTACCTGCACGGGAAGGTGTTGACTGTAGCCAGTAAATCCTGTAGGATATCTGTCAGGGCATGCTCATCGCAGCGAACGGGGTATACCTCACTCTTTTAGAGGCTTGTGTGCAGTCCTGTAGCCCTCCAAAGATCTTCAGTGCCTTGTGAATAGCCTTCATCTCAAGCCTGTCTGGGTTGGCAAAGATGACCGCATCGTCTGCGTAGAGGGAGGTGCGAGCGGTAACTGATGTCGAGGGAATTTGGTGGTTGATATCGTCATTAATCGCCTTGGTCACCGGACGGTGAAGAGGTTCCATGCAAATAATAACGGAGAAAGCGGATCACCGTGACGAAGTCCCCTTCTATGCCTGATCGCCTGGCCGGGAATTCCATTCAGCGTTATCCGTGAGGAGACTGACGCGAGGATCATGCTGATCCAGTCCCTCCAACGAAGACCTGAACCCAAGTGCTGCAGTAGTTCCAATATGAATTCGATCCCAACTTCGTATTTTCATCCCCTTCCCTGATGAAGCTGAGTCGGGACCGTTGCCTAACGCGAGTTCTTTCAATGGCAGCAATGCCACGGAGCCCAAGCCTAAGAACTGAGCCGGAATTCCCTTTCGGGATTTGTTAGCATTCTTATTTCCTGTGCCTTGTCTACCTGGAAGATAATCTCTGAGGCAGCAATGGCAAATTGCAACTTTAGGTTCCCAACTATTGAACGGCTCCAAATCCTGAGGGCTTTTGCCGTTCTCGATTGATTAATGTGTAGCCTGAGTAGGGCATCTTGCGTTTGAACTGTCTTCTCCCACGCGTGCTGCACCACCTGATGGAAATTGGGTAGTTTCGCCCTGAAGGACTCGAACCTGAACCCTTTGAATTTCCTGGGGATGATATGTCCATGTAGGAGCAGCGTACAGTGATCCGAGGCATGGGAGGAGAAAGCTTGTAGAAGACAACCTGGGAAGAGTAGTTCCCAATCCTGAGTCGCAAACATCCTGTCAAGAGAGCTCTAATGGCTAGTACGAAGAGTTTGACAATGCTAAAGAAAATACTGACATACTGGAAAAATCATACTTATCCGTAAGCGTATATACATGCAAGAGTGTGCAGTTGACTTTGAGCAACAGGATGAATGCAGCAAGAACAGCACCCTGATGGCTTGACCTTGGCATGCAAGTACTCTCCTAACTAATCTCAATCATGCATGAGAATGTCTCCATGAACAAGAGAAGAAGAGTTGGAAAATGATGTCAATGAATGAACCGATACTAATGCAGATGTCAACTTCTTCTATCCACAGAATACAGCGCAGAGCCACAGGCTGCAAAAAGAAGTGCCACTATACGCGCAAAATGCTGGCCCCGTTGTTTATTTAATGGGAGGTGCTTCTGTGCCTGGTTATTTGAAAGGTTTAGTCCGGTAATTAATATTGTAAATACAGTGTAACATGTCATTGTGATTGGCAATACTATTACAATTTTCAAAGCACATTGAGTGCCTGATTCGCAACTAGATAGTTATGGTTTCATATAACGTAGCCCTCGTATTGTCGTTTCAATTGAGAAAGTGCAGATAATTTCAGGGCATATACAAAAAGTCTCAAATCAAGAACAAGGAGGACAGGAGCATGGCCTTGGACTATTGTAAGTGCGCAGCAAGTGAGATTCTTGATAGCACAACTCAATGGAGACCGGGAAAGTTCAGATTACGATTGAGACAAGCAAATATTCACCTGATCACAAGAACTTATTCCGGTCATGAAAATTTTACCAACATCTTATATTACAACGAGAGCCTTTTACATCACCCAAATTAACAGCAAAGTCAATACTTTTACCACCTATTACACATTCAAAAGCAGAGCCAAAAAAAAAAAAACTCAAAACTCATAAGTTACACGCTCTTGCACTCGATCCATCACCTCATCTAAAAATACCAAGAAAAGTGGAGAGAAAATAATTGTTACCAGGAAACAGACTCAACTAGTATCTGGACAAGCTTGCTCTGCCAGTCTTCGAGAGCTTGACCGCAGCAGAGCATGCTGCATTTCATGGTGTTTCGCGCAGCTGAGCATACTAGATACTGCCTTGTTGAGCTGATGAGCTCTTGAATCGATCACCAATGGCGATCGGGACGTGACAGTGGGATATAAATGATGACGTGCTCACCGAGCGTTCGGGCACGTTGTGTGTATGTACGTACGTTGGTGGGGTTGTGTGTATTAGACAACCGCGGCCGCCATGGCGGCGGCAGTGGAGGAGAAGATCGAGGTTTTGCCTGCCGTGGAGGCCGCGGAGGCGAAGACGGAGGCTTTACCGGCGGTGACCATGCTGCTGCTGTATTCTTGATCTTCCAGAAGGAACGACCGGACGGCGTCGACGCAGGGCGCGGTGACGAGCCGCTGCCACGCCTCGTCGGCGGCTGGGCCGCACTTCTGGAACACCTCCGTCGCGTCGACGCGGCGGACGCGCCACATGCGCGCCAGCCTCTGGATCTTGCCTCGCTGCCGGAACGAGAGCTGGGACGTATTCGCCTTGATCTCGTCGATGGCCGCAGCGAGCATGCGCGCCCGGTTGTCCTCATCGGCGTCGTCGCCGCCGCGCGACCGGAGATACGCGTCGAGCTCCGGCACGCCGATGGCGCGCCAAATGCCCCTGGAGTAGTCAGTGCGGCGGGGGTCGAATGCGGCGGCCACCTCCTCAACGAGCCCGCGGCGGCACATTTCGTCGACGCGGCGGGCGACGAAGTCGTGCAGCACGGGGAGCTGAACGTCGACCCAGAGGAAACAGCACTCGTAGCGCTCGCGGAACGCGCGGCGGTCGCCCTCGACGAGCTCCTCCACGTACGAGTTGGACCCACCTGCGATGATGGGGACACGCCCACGCGCGGTGGCCGCTGCCGCGATGCGTGCGGCCTCGCGGCGGAAGTCCGCGGCCGTGAACTCGGCGTCCGGGTGCGCCACGCCGAGCAGATGGTGCGGGACGCCCGCGCACTCGTCAGGGGTCACCTTGTTCGTCGCCACATCCAGGCCGGCGTACACCTGCATCTTGTCGGAGTTGATCACCTCCCCGCCGAACCGCAGAGCGAGGTCGATCGCGAGGCGCGACTTCCCTGTCCCCGTCGCGCCCATGACCACCACGGCCTTATGCTTCAGGCCGGCGTGCCTTACCACAAGCGTTGGCGGCGCCGAGTCTGCGAGCGTGATCACCGGCTGCAGCGGAAGCGGCAGCGGCAGACTCGGGAAAGCCGTAGCCGCGGGCGCCATTGACAGTGGCATAATGCTTGCTCGTTATACAAACGACGCTAGCTACCGCTAGAGTTGCAATCGTATTAGGCGCAATGCAATGCAATGCTCGCTTGTGTTGTGTTCTGGAAAGGTTGCTTGCCTTGCCTTGGGTGCGTAGGAAAGAGCAAGAGAGTAGCTGGTATTTATAGGGGTGGTTAAGAACTCAAGTCTTAATTGTTTGTGTGGGGAATACCAACGAGATTGTAAGCTGATGAGCAGTTTAGGCTGTTTTGGTACAGCTTTAGCTTCATCAGATCTGTGAATTTGGTGGAGCTAGGTGTTTCTAGTTTCACTAAAACCATAGAACTGAAGCTGTGGGTATATTAAGAGTATTTAGGTGGGTTATCTTGTTTACATTTTAAACTAAAAATATAAACTTAATTCACTTTATTTTAGCCTACAAGTTTCAGATTTGAGGTGGAGCTGAAATCTGGAGCTCTGCCAAACAGAGCCTTACTTTCGATGTCATTGTGGTGGATGCGGCGACTAGACTAGTGGTGTGTGTGGAGAGCAATTCACTACTGAAAAGCAGACGGTTCATACAATGCAAGCATAGCGGTTCTATACCCGTCGAGAAAATATATATCCTGAGCGGTTGTATTATTAAACCGTCTGTGAAATTTAATTATCACGAGCGGTTCTCATTTGGCAAATGCGTAATAACTAAATATCACGAGCGGTTTCAAATATGAAACCGTCGTGATATTTAGTTATCCTGACGGTTGCAAATGAGCAAATGTGATATAAATATCACTGACGGTTCCAAATTATAACAAATGCGTGATATGAAATATCCTGAGCGGTTCCAAATAAGAACCGTGCATGATGACCTTTTTCCCACACCCCGTGAGAACCTCCATTAGTTATGGTGTTGTTGAAATTTCCATCAATATTTCTACAACGATATTTATAAGGCACAACCAGATTATAGATGTTATAATTGAATATCGCACTTCCTATATGCATTGAGGCAGCAGTTTGTCCGTCGGGATAGACTTAAAATATAAACATTTGTGGCGCTTTTCCCCTTCTTACGATAATGTTGATGGAACTCGACTAATAAATCAACCAAGAGCATGACGACGACAGCGGCGGCAGCAACCACGGCTTTCTCCATCGAGCCGGACACACTAGAGTGTGTGATTTGCTTCATGCCATATGAGTGGCTGCCTTGAGGTCACCGTAGCCACGGTCTTGAGTAAGCCGGACGACATGCTCGATGCGGCGTCATAGTCGTGCCACGGTGGGAGATCGAACATGGTACTTTGGTAAAATTATAGATGTACTTGATAGCTTTAGGTAGGGTAATTAAAGATTGAACAAATGTGATTGCAAGTCGGGTCTTCCATACCACGAAGGACTTTGGAACACAGAAGCTTGAATGGAGAAAGAAGCGAGTAAGCCTATGGACGTTGGTTGGCGAAGAAAACTGCCTTATCTATAACCAAGTGCATCTTCTTCCATCGTCTCCTCCATTCAATCTGTTCCATCATCTAGACTTACCAATGAACAACATCTACAACAGATGTGAGTCGTGAAGAATACCTAAGTAGATGGAAATTTGAGACAACAAACTCATAAATAATGGAGGTCTGTGAGAGTGTAGGAAAAACATCTAGTTCAACAAGCAAGACATTGTTAAGTTGTTGCATTCAAGATGAGCAAATATGTATTAAGGATAATATCATGTGACAATACAATGAATCGTACAAACAAGAATAACATAGTTTTTGACATATTTTCGAATTAATGAATACCATTTGACAATTGTACAACTCGAGAACTTATAAGGCTGCGTGGGCAGCGCCTTTTTATATATTACTTGGTGGCGAGGAAGAAACAAACTCTCCCTCTAATGTTGCTCAAATCGGCTGACTCAACGCAGATTTTATCTGTATTGCTACTTTCTTGGCTGACGATGGTTTGCATGTTGTAGCAAACATAAAATCCACATAGGTTATTTCCGGACCTTCTTGGTAGCCTTGCAAATAAAACCTACGGTTAGTTCTAGAGTCCTGTCTGAGGTTTGATATAGAATTGTTGTGTATAGCGGATCTGGAAAGTTCAAATCATGTTGTAGTTTAGTCCAATCTTTCACGTGTTTGAGCGCTCTACAAGATTGCAAAAGGTTAGCCTAAGCCATTCCAATAGCAATATAAACACGGAACAACTTACGACCATATACGTAGGAAGCGTGATTACGGTGAGTAATTTTGCGATAGGTACCAAGTCGTGGTTTCCGCCACGTCCGGAATCAAGGTACTTAACCCGATTTGTGGTGGTTCAACTACAATGAGAACCGGTGATACCTACGGGTATATCACAATGGACAATGAACAAAAGCGAGTTGTGTGCACTGATGCGACCAAAGTATAGCATGTGGTAGCACTTACCTGGGTTATGGGGTATAAGTATGAATTCTTTATCCTTTTGTGCTAGCAATGCCTCTATCACGTATTTCTCGACCATGTTTATATCATCATCCATTGTTTGCTTTGAGACTATATGTGGGTCGAGAAACCGATCGATAGTTTCTTCTTTGTAAGCTTCAAGTTGCATGTATCTATATATACAAAAGCGGATTATATATATATTGGAGGACATTTATCACTATTAGGCGAATGTAGGTGTGATAGCACACACTTACAAGGTCCGACATCTTATGAGTCTTGGCGTCGATGGCGTCGAGGTTGTAGAGATGGAACAAGTCGAGAAAATCGGCCCCATTGTCGTTGAATAGATGTTCATACTTGAACCGGCGATACTTGTTAGTCACGCTTGAATACCACTTATGCAATTGTTGGCAAGGTATACTAAGTGAACTTAATGCGGCTCTCTAGCTTGTATTGTTTAGCCAACTCGGCGGATGGATAGTCAACTTGTTCTTGCGGGCTTCATGAACCCTTCACGGAGAGGAATGGGTAGGAAAGAGGTCAACATTGTGTATATCAAGTGGAGTCTTTCGATTTGGTAGCCTTGTACAATAAGCGAATCGGATCGTCGCGGTTGTTGCATGATGAGAGGCGACTGTCATGCCATTGGATGAATGTGCCAATGGCATCCCCAAGTTCACGATCTCATCGTTTGGCGGCTACTAGATCGACAATTTTGAAACTATCAAACACCCGTTTGACCTTGGTGAAACCCGCGCTATGATGGTACTTGGTCCCCTTTGGGGATGGATATGCCCCAAGCGGCCGTCGGAGAGCAGTGCCATTGCTAATTCTCACTTGGAGATTGCTGGCGCCTTAATGTCACATTGTAAGTCCGCTATGTTCATCTTGGTCACTTGGAGGAGCGGATGCGCTCTTCTGCGATGATGGATAGTTGTGAAGTATTTTTTCTTGATTGGTGAGCCTTTCCTCGAGGATTCGTATCCTTTCATGAAATTCTTCTCGGTTCTCCCTCAACTCTTCTCTCAACTCTCCTCTCAACTTGTCCTCCAAATTCTTTATAAGATTTGACTCGCTCGGCTCTAGTTCTCTTCTTATTTGGGTATATGTGGAAGTAAATGCAGGAATCCGATTTTCCATGGAACAAAAACCCTTTGCCTCTTATGCGACCGAGGTGTTCCTTGTTTCCCAAGGCTATGGGCGGTGCATCTTTCTCTCTATGCAGGAAAAAAAGCCATCGCACGATTGTGTACTCAACGCTACTGCAAGATCCGGACAAGTTATTTCACTTATGAAGTCATGGACTAATTACGTAAAATTGGTAGTTCGATTTATATATTACGGCGTTGGCGAGACTTCCTCGTCCATGGGGTTTCTGAAGGAGGCAGTTGCGGAGGGCGTGGCATCGACCTCGCTCTCGCTCTTAGCTTGATCTCAGCACGTTCATCTGTGATCGATGGAAATGGCGCGATACCCTCCTCGTCCTCCTCGTGCCATTGCTCTCTCTTCCCAGCGTAGCGGCGGTCTGCGAGTCGTGGGGTGAGTGTTCCTTGCTTGCAAGGCCTTGTTTGCTTCCTTTGGCCTTGCATGTCCTTGAACGATGGATTAGAGGGCGACATCTTCTTTACAAGTTAAAATAGTTTGAGCGAACTAAAAGTGAAGAACAAATAGAATCACATTAGAGTGAATGAGTTTGTTATACTTGCATCTAAAGAACTAGCCTAAATGGCTTATTATTAGCCTTTTCAAAGAACTAGCCTAGATGGCTTGTTATTAGCCTTTTAAAGAACTAGCCTAGATGGCTTGTTATTAGCCTTCTAGCAAAAAAGCGAACTAGGAGGTTGCGAACTTAATAAAAATTTGGCGACACCTCCCTAAAACTAGGACATCCACACAGCGAGACAAGCGAAAAATACATATGGATTCAACCATTTGACAGATTAACGAGAATAATTGAGCAGAGCTCGGGATCTCACATATGAACATATTATTACGAATAAAGCAATTAGCATAAAGCTCATATTGATTGTTTGAATGTTCTCGAGATGTCGGGTTGCCTTAAAGGCCCTCCTGCATACAATGGACAAGTAATAGACTAGATTGTGACAACTTTATCTCAATAATGATTTAATACTTGGCGGGTTAAGTATAAATCTACTCAATTAGTTATCTTATATGCATATTCACTAACTAAGCATATAAAAGCGGGTTTGCAATAGAGCTAATCAAATATATATATATATATATATATATATATATATATATATATATATATATTAGTTCAAAAGGTTTCCTGTTTTATTCGGGACCATGTACAACCCACGGCATGTACAACCCACCATCTCACATATGAACATGTACAACCACGGCACCATCGCTCCTATCCAGCGAACAAAGACATTTTAACTAATTCTTGCTCTTGTGCTCTAAACAACGAGAAAACAAACATCCTTGAACTCACACTAATCAAATATATATATATATGAAAGTGAAATTATTTGCTAAGATTTGTTGTCACAATTAGTCTATTCCATCCCTAAATCATCACTGAACATTAAGCCCACACGCAAGGTCCCCAAGCATGAATCGTTGCCCTTTGCAAGTCAAGAATAATCACGAAAGTGTCCCCAGAACTCACTAACTAGCGAGCAACACGAAAAATAGAGCAAATGGCAGGCGGTGCCTCCGGATCGGCGGCCTCTAGCTCGATGGCTAGTCCCCGAAATACTCACGGTTGAAGCAGAAGGGAGGACGCCGAGGGGAGGGGCCAACGGGAGGAGGCCGAGGGGGAGGAGCCCAGGGGGGGAGCAGCCTTGGGGGAGGAGCCGGGCCGGGAGGGAGGGGATCGAGGCAGGCCGGAGGCGGGGGGAGGCAGGCGGGGAGGGGGCCGGGGGGGAGCCGGGAGGGAGGAGGAGGAGGCAGCAGGAGAGGAGACAAACGTCGTCTCAAAGGTTTAGGGTTTGGCCTTGCAGTGAATGAGATCTGCTGGCAGGAGATATATATAGAAGAAATAACATCACGAGCGGTTCTATAATATAGCGATGCAGCAACATATCACGAGCGGTTCTATAATAGAGCGATGCAGTGATGTTTAAATATTACGAGCGGTTCTATTATAGAATGCAGCGTAATGATATTTGTTATCACCGACGGTTCTATTGTAGGCAAAATGCAGCGATATTAAAACATCGAGACGGTTCTATAATAGAACCGTCTCGATGAAGAATATCCTGACGGTTGGTAACATAATGCAGCGACAAACTCTTATCCTGTTGTTATGTTAAAGATAAATGCATGATATATCTTATTCATGACATTCACTTGTCGGTTCGATTCGATCGACTCTTATGCATGCCACTTTGTTGTATCTTACGGAAAGTTGTCTTTAACGAATATAGGCTATCTTGTGGTTGAAGTGGAGGTTCTAATCCTCAATTCAAACCCTAAAATCTGAGAGCAATCACATACAACTATTTCCATATTGCCAAAGTAGACATGATTACATTCTTGTCATCAATTATATACGAATGGCCATCTTTGAATCGTGTATTTGGAATCATATTGATATTAACGAATAAATCGTGCTCTTATACTTGCATCTTTTCCATCAATCCAGATGCTTCTGAAGCTACTTACAAAGATCATCACAATCATATATACATAATTGGATGCTTCACAAGCTACTTACAAAGATCATCACAATCATATGTACAAAGCATGATGGGTCGTTATCATCTTTACAATAGCATTAATGTAATATTATTACACATGAAAATTAGTAAGCATGATGACAATGCACCCTTCTCATAACTCGCATACCACATGCTTATTCTTTTGTATGAAAATTAGCCCTTCATGATGATCGTGCGCGTGTAGCTTGCTTCCTCATGTTGTTCTTCAGGGACCGGGGATGTCATTTCCGATAGGTGGCAACTCATCAAATTGATTGTACTCTTCCTCATCTACTACATTCTCAACTCAGACAATTCTCCTTTTCACTGAAGAACTTCATTGGCGCTTCTTGTTGGGCGAATTGGTTACATAGAAGACTTGAACAACTTGGTTAGCGAGTCGAATGGTTCGTCTTGGTATCAGACCGTTCGAGGTCCTGATAGTGATGCCATTCTGTCGACCTTCACGTCTTTGGAGGTGGACCGCGGCACCGAAATAGGGAATCTTGAAAATGCGTGGTCGAGCTCCCATATCTCCTCTATGAACCCATAGTAGGAGCTCCTCAAATCAACCAGGTATTATTGAATGCATCTATCACGGACACCATTGATACGGTTTGTGCTCTTCATATCCGATCTCTCGTGTAAAATGTGTACCCATTTAAGTCATATCCTTTCCATGTGACAAGCTGTAAAAGTTGGTCCTTTTGCCAACCATGTCGTGTGTCATCGGCGAGCTCGATGATAGGTCGCTCCTTCAACCATTTGTTGAGCCAGAAGGTTATCTTTGTCTCGTGATCCAAGACTCTGCCGTCTTTGGATTCTCTTGCCTTAGCCATTGCTTGTGCTTTCGGCGATATAGGCGGACACTACTGCCATGTGTTGCAAAACCGTGAAATGGGCTCGAGCATAATCAGCAAGAATCAGCGTGATTGCTTTCCCAGATGGTCCCCATACCAGAGGAGCCTCCCTCATGGCGAGATCGAGGCACACCTATTGGTTCGACACAGGCCATGTAATCGGCCTTGAAACTTCGGCGGCCTCTTACTTTGCATAACCTTCGACAATGCTACCCTCACGGACGAGATCGATTCCGTCGTAAGACTTGAGAATTCCCATGTACCTCTCGAGCGGGTACATGCTACGTGGGAACACTTGGTCGCATATCTTTATCTCATCACAAGGTGAACAATGAGATGGACCATGATATCGAAAAATGATGGAGAAAATACATCTCAAGATTACATAGAGTCATCACCACCTCGACACGAGCATCTAGTCGCCGGGATCGATGACCTTACGGCGATTGTGTTAAAGAAATAACACGACCTAGTGATTGTCTCCACGGACCTTGGCCAGGCAAAATACTTCTAATTGCGACGGGGAGCATCATGTCATCGACACATGACAATCATGAGACTTCATGCGATTAATTTCAAATCTTCCAGCGAAACAAGTCTCTTCATGTTGGAGAATGCTTAGACGGAACTTTCACACCATGCAAGCAGCACGATTCAGTTCTTCGGCCTTTGATGAGTATAACAAGCGAGTTCCAAATGCGTCGGCCTTTATCGGTCTCTTCGGTGCTAACTTTCGGGTCTTATGCCCATATCGACCAAGTCAAGCCGTGCGTTGATACCATCCTTTGTTTTACCCTTAATGTTGAGTAAGAGACCAATCACAGCATCACGGACATTCTTCTCTCGTGCATGACATCGATCGATGGCGAACTTCTAGGTGCTCCGATGAAGTAGGTCCCGAATATTGATCTCTTCTTCCACATGCTCTTTTCACGGGTACTTGATTTCGTCCCTTTCCATCGCAACATCAAATCCTTAACAATGTCATGAACATCTCTCCGCTCAAGCGCCTTGAGCTGGACCATTTCGTTCCTTCCAGTGAAAAGTTGCTTCATCTTGCGATATGGGTGATTCCTCAGAAGGAACCTCTGTGGCGCATGTACCGCAGTTTTGCGGGAGTGATTGACCATAAACTCTCGGTATCATCTAGCGGTGAGTGCGAGGCTTTGGTTCCTTTTGTACTCGGCACAGACAGTTAGCAAGAAGCGGGGTAATCATTTATGGTGCGAGAACAACAAGCGATGTTTATGCGCATCCCATCGTGTACCCGGTAACAGATCTTCCACCAATGGAGCTAGGTACACATCAATATCGTTCCCGAGTTGTTTGGGTCCTTGGATAAGCAACAACATAATGTACTTCCGCTTCATACACAACCAAGGAGGAAGGTTGTGAATCTGATTCTGGACCAAGTGCTATCTGCATTTCCATCATACTCAATCCAAACCTTATATTTCTCGGATCCGCTTGAATTCTTGAAAGCTCATGTCGATGTTTCTCCTTTGGATGGAATCGGCAGGGTGCCTTAGCATTCCATCATTCTTCGCTCCTCAAAGTGCCAGCATGCAGGTTTTGCCTCCTTTGGGTTCATAAACAAAGCGCTTCAAGCGAAATTCTGATGCAGATACCATTTAGCAGAGTACCTTTTTCACCTCAATGCTCTCGCCATCATCATCTGAATAACTCTTACGCTTGTCTTAGGATCGTTGCACACGGACATATATGCAAGTTGTGTACTCTTTGCGGTCTCGTTTGGACATGCATGTATTCTTTCTACTTCCATTCCCAAGGGACAAAGAACACCTTGGCTTTGTAGGTGCTTGTCGGCCTTCGTTTCCCTCTGGAAGCATGTCGCCAATAGGCGTATCTTGTCGGACCAACCGTTGCTTGCCTTCAATTTGAGTAGTTGAAGCACGGATGACAACCTTGTGTATTTCAACTTGCACCCTGCGAACAAAGGTTTCTCAGAGTCCTCCATTAAGCCACAGGGCTGTCCATATTCCTGTCATCAAGGTTTCATACGCATCGCGTAACATCAGATCAAATTGTCATCGTGCAACTTTGTCCTCATCGAAGCCAATCGATATGATCATCAGACATATCATTGACATCGTCGACGATATTAACACTACTTCTTCTTCACGTATATTATGCTCTTCGCCATGGTGGTCCAACATGTATAGCCCTTTTGAAACCCCTTGAATCAAGTGTGCTTGATTTTGAAACATCTTGATTTTCGCAATCAATGCCACGGACATGACATGAATTGCACCCCTTATTAAACATATCCTCCTCTGCGGCTCTTTTGAAAGTGGAGCGCCATTAAGGTACTCGGCACAAATGCGGTTCTCGGCGTACATCCGACTTCGATCCATCTCGCTACACATGTAACACTTAGTGTTAAATATTAAGTGCACGTGTAGTGCGTATGCACACATTCTTAAACTAATTATGCAATTACATACCTTAATTACATCACAAAGAAATAATTAACAAAATTCAAATTAATCTTCAATATAATAATGAAATTAGAACCCATTACTAATCTTAGATCACCAAAAGACTTGAATTGATCTATAAGCTAGATCTAAACAATCATTAAATTCTATCCTTAACAAGCTAGCTAGCTACATCATGATCAAATATTATATTATGCAAATAGAACCATTACTAGCTAACCTTATTCATCAAAAAACCAACACATGGTTCTACAAGCGAGATCTAAAAAAATCATCAAATTCCTTCCTTATCAAGCTAGATGTTGAATATAATGCAATTAAAACACATTACTAACCTTAGATCACCAAAATCAAAGGAATCTAATATCACCCTTGAAATCAATGGCTTTCTTCTAAAAATCGCATCACTTCGCGGCCGCCACTTAGGATAAAACGAAACCCTACCAACAAAGTGGATGGAGCAAGGCGAGCTCATTTTACTGACCTCGGAAGGTTTTATCACGAGCGGTTTTATATTACGGTAAATGCGTGATGCAAAATATCACGAGCGGTTTCTAAATATAGCAAATGCATGATGGCTCTGATACTCATTACGAGCGGTTGTGTTATATAACCGTCGCGAAATCCTGACGGTTTTACTTTGAAAGCGTCATGCATAATAATCTTGTAGCCATCCTGACGGTTATATTTTGACACCGTCTGTGATAATTACATCACGGGCAGGCACGTTATATAAACCGTCTGGATATTAACAACGGTTTGAGTACATAACGTCGTGATATTCCATATTACAGACGGTTTTTCAAAACCGTCTGTGATCGTGCGTCTGATATAAGCCTCGCTGTAGTAGTGATTAGACCAATTTGTGCCAACCAACTTGGATTTTTTTACCGTATTAACCCTTTCCAAAATTTTATTACGAAATGGCCGCCATGCGGCTTCTTTCGCAAAAATAGCCCCAAACGAGCGTGAGATTGCGACGAGATGACACGTGAAAAAATCTGCAAAAGGGGAGCACAGGATCAATAGCCACCACGGCACTGGAGCACAGGATTGTCGACAACTGTACGGCCAGCGTGGGAATGCATTTTCAGCGGAAGCACAACGCGGCATTGCATTCCGGCGCATAGGTAGCATGGAATAAAACCGGGAAATTTAACTATTTGCCATCGTTACGAGTGGCCACTCCTCAAACGCCCCTTTTAGAATGTCCATTACACATTTGCCACCGAATTTTGAAAGATGCTACATTTTTGCCACTTTGGCCGACGTGGCATGCCACGCCGCCACCGTGGATCTTTGCGAGAAAAGGGAGGAAAAGACCGTCTTGCCCCTTCCGTAGGGATATTACTCTCCTATTACTACTTTTACGGCCGTGGCTGAACACGGAACCCTAGGCGGCGGCGGCGACGACGACGAAGCATCGGGGACACGGAGCATCGCCCATGACGGATCGAAGGTAATTTCCCACTTGTTTGTTAGGATCACTCGTCCCTCCCAAATAGACGGTTGAGGCATGAATTCGCGTTTGTTAGGTTTTGGTTGGAATGGAAGAGGGAAGAAGGTTTGTCGATTGGGTTCTATCTTTTGTGTTTAGTAGGGTGAGTGATTGAAGCATATGCTCGAGTTTGATTTGGCCAAGAATGGGCGAGGTGGTGATTGTCGCCTTGGTAAGTTAAATCGTTTGTCCGTGGCGTAGTTACATTGGAGTTGGTTTATTCTAACTCCGAATGTTTCTATTTTCATGTATCTTATTGTCGGGATTGATCCCGCAATACGTTTAGACTAGTTGTTTCTTGTGCTAAATATAAAGCAAATCTGGAGTATGGTATGGTAGAAATGGTGACCCGGAAGCATGATCGTGGTTTGATATTAATAATGGTTATAATCTGGATAAATTCTTGGATGATATGGCCAACAAGATAATATGGGCACATAGTCAAACTCTTGTTGTGTGGGAAATTTGGGACAGCGGCAGTATGCGATTAATGGAAACTTAGAACGAATGAACACTTTGAGGAGATGATTAAGAATGATTAGTTGAGAGAGTGGCAAGTCTAGTAGTTGAAGTAGTAGAGAAGGAAGACTACAAAAAGTCACGAGTTCAGTGGCTCTAAAGCCACATCTGGGGTGACCAACAATGAAGTTAGAGCACAAGTAACTCTGATCCGGTGTTGGAAATGCAGTGGCAATGAGACATCTACTGCACTGAAGCAAGTGAGCGAAGGCGGACTATGTAGTTGATTGGAGTAAGCAACCATTCTACCTCGGGAAGAAGAAGATGGTGAAGCTCTTGTATTGGTTGATGAGGAGAGAGTGTTTGAGGCAATGGGGTTCAAAGGCGGTGATGAGAGAGCAAAGCAGAGAGTGAAGAAGAGATGCCTATTCGGTGATCCTGCTAACATTCGAGGAAGATATGAGCGATCTGACATTGGAGGTAGATGACAAAGCGCGATCGAGCCAATGTTGGATTGGGACGAGGGACAACCCGAAATGTCGATTGGAACCATGTATCCTTGCATGAATGACTTGATTAGCGGTTAGGCGGCATGCAATTGTGCATGAGTTTGAACTTGGGGTGAAAAATCGACAAGAAGCGAGTTAGAAGTCTTGCAAGGCAAATGGTTGTCCTGGATTATTAGAGCTAGGACACAGTGATAATAGTGTGAGGGTATGTACCACTACATATAATTGCTATTTGTCATCTTATTGTCTTGACACATGTGTTTTTGCGAGTCCAAATAAACAGATGATGTGCATAATTGTGCTTCAAGAAGCAGTGGTAGGCACAATGGCCTCACAAGCATGGGTTCTTGACAGGCAATCCTTTGCTTTCGAGAAGAAGGCAAACATAGGGCTGCTGCGATCCGATCTGCGTTGAAGGACAAGTACAAAATAGAGGTAAACTATCGGTGTGTGGTATGGTAGACAAAGGGCGCAGACAAACTTTTTGGCGGTTGGGATGATTCATTTGATTGGTTGTATAGATTCAAAGAAGAGGTGCGATTGAGAGCACTGCTTGTTGTGGAGATTGACACCATCACGATTGGTGATAAGGTACATTTTAGAAGGTTTTTACGTGCATTTGAGGGTAGCATTGAGGGCTTCTTAGGTGGTGCGGGCCTTACATCGATATAGACTCAACAAACATTAAATGGCTTATGGAATGGTCGGATACTGCGACCTTAGCTTTAGATGGCCACAATTGGATGTTTCCATTGGCCTTTGGATTCTTCGATCTGAGACTAAAGAAGATTGGATTTGGTTCATGGAACAACTTGGTAGAGCTATAGGAGTTGTTCCAAATTTAGCTAATGCCTTGATGCATGTAAAGGACTTGAAGCATTTGTCAAGCAAGTGTTTCCATAGGCGAGAACAAAGGAGTGTTTAGGCATTTGATGGAAAATATGAAAAAAAGGTTCACAGGAGAAGTCTTGGTGCAAACATGTGGCCGGCGACAAGGGCCTACTCGGCTAGCAAGTACAAATACTTCATGGACAAAATAGCTATGCCCGGTCCAAGTGTACAACAATGGTGGATGAAAACCTGGTGTTGTGGGCAAGATCCAAGTTCAATCTTGAGGTGAAGTGCGAGTACATCAACAATAATCTTCTTGAGTGTTGGAATGCATGGATCAAAGACCTCAAAGATCTGCCATTACATTGCATGGTGGATGCCATTAGAGAGAAGGGTGTGGTGTTGTTTGAGAAAAGGAGAAGGATATCAAGGGCACTAGATGGTGTCATTCTTCCACTATCATCCATCGACTTGAGGCTGCATCGAAGAAATGAAAAACCTCAAAGTTACTAAGGGGTCGCGGAGCGGTGAGGTGGTGATGAGATATACAAAGATCAAGAAGTGAGAAGGCATGTGGTGTACACGAAAGATAGGCGATTATACGTGCGAGAGAATGGCGGATTCTGAGCAAACCATGCCCACATGCATTGGTGTTATCACTCTTGAAAGGCGACCTCACTTTGAACCCTTTGTGGACAAGGCATTCTCTGTGGCAAAGCTTAGGGCAGCCTATGATAGGGGATGGCCTAACATCACTGACAGGTCACAGTGGCCAGAAGTTGACAAGGGTTTCAAGTTGGAACCACCAATAGCCAAGAAGAGAGCTGTGGGGAGACAGAGAAAGAACATGATCCTACGTCATTGAGAGGTCAGGAAAGCCTACAAGGCAAGTCAAGTGTGATGGCTGTGGTGAAAATGGTCACAGGAGGGGAAGCTGGAAGTGCCCACTAACTGGTACCAAAAAGAGGTATGAAACCATAGTGAAACATATGTTGTTCCTTCCACTTGGTCATTACTTTACTTTGTGTATTGTTCTTTGCGGGAAGAGGAGCAGGGAAGAGCAAAAGCACACTAGGAAGGAAGAAAAACAGCCGGGATCACGAACATGTACTACCTACTCCAAGAACAAGAGCACAAGTTGCTAGGGAGGCGACTCTGAAGGCAAGGGAAGCGGCTCAGGATGCTGAAGCAGCTGCAATGGAAGCAGAAGCACAAGCATCTGTGGCAGCAATGGAAGCAGAAGCAAGTTCGGGGCCAACCATAAGAAGGTAAGCTTCATTATGCTATCTACATATCTTGAACAATATCCCTAACTTGTATCTTGCCCTCTCGAGGTTCGAGAAGCTTCATTTCAATGCTACACCGGTGAAGACAATCGACCTATGGATGAATCCTTGCATTAGCTCGGCTTCCCTACCACAATTTCTTGAGGAGGATTACACCATGCAGGAAGAAGCTGTGTACCAAGAAGAAGAAGAAGGGGATGAAGGCTACACCTGACAAGAATGCTTGATGTGTCTCTGGACTATGGAATGTCCTGTTTTGTAACATATTTATGTATGCATGGCCAGAACAATGTTAGCTACACCTGACAAGAATGCTATATGTCCTGACAATATTTTGCTTGAACAACTATGTGTTCTGCTATTCTCAACCTGTGATATTATCAAGTCTATTTTCTTCCTTCTGGTGGTTGCATTTTATGCCTTCTTTGCCTACCTCAGTTGATTGCCCTTGTTTGTTGATTACTTCGTTACTTTCTCTGGTCCTGCTTATAAATGCCAACATGGCACCTTCGATGCTGCTTCTCTGAGGCTGTGACATATATTTGCATCTGAACATAATGAGGTTGTGGAACCATCTGACAATTGTTCATGTGATCAACAGCAATGTCTTTTGTACCCAGTTCATGATAAATTAAATTAGAGGTTTCTAAGAGAATGGTTGATCTTAATAGTGTTTGCTTATGCTTTCTTCATCTGGGTTCAGCCCTATTGTTAAACATTTTTATGGCGAATGTACATTGTGCAAATATATCTGCTTCATATACATCCTATGGTATTGATCTGACAATTGTTCATGTGATCAACAACTATGTGTTCTGCAGCTTATGTGAAGCAGATACCCAGCATATCAAAATTTCGTGTACCAGCCAACAGTGATGTATTGCAAGGCATAAATTTGCCCCAAAAACCAAACAATGCTATTGGAACACACTCTCCAACATCTACCTGCAGAAGCTCTCTAGATGGCCATTCTAATCAGAGAATTTCATCTATACGGGAGGCAAACATAAATCTGAGCTCACAAACATCAAAGAAAAGATCATTGTTCAACATTCATTCAACATGATTCATACACCCACTCTAACTCACACCCACATAAAGAACATCACTTACACAGATGCAACACCCCAACTGCAACAAGTGCTACAATCAATACAACCAACAACTGCATTGTCTTAAGCAACTTGTTAAACTTTACTTCCATGCTGCTTTGCATTTGGCTACCAACATTGTTGGAATTCACCTCTCCACCTTCCTCCTCCTCCAGATCATCAAGGAGCATCACGATCAGCTTGTCCTTGATCAGTTCCTCGAAGTACTTCCTCTGCCATCTGTAGTACTTGCATTTTCCTGCCAACTAACCATGGAGCAAATCAAATGACTTTCAAACCCTACATCCCAAAACCGAACCAAAGATGCCCAAAACTTACCCTTCCACATTCCTAGGGCACTTGATGAAGACCACGACTGAGTTTGCATTCTCCTTCTTCACCATGACTCAATCACCCTCGCCATTTTGCACTTTGGGCATTGGATCGAGAGAAACCAGTCTCCTCTCCAAGCAGGTGCCCCAACCTTTGCATGAGCTTTGCCTCGGCGCCATACTTGGCGGATCTCCCAAATCGCCATGGCGGGTGACGAGGGCGCAAGTATACCTGGCGGCGGCAGTGGCTGGCAGCTCACCGGCGACCGGCAAGAGATAGGGAGGAGAGACCAAATGGGGAATGACTTTGTCCATGAGCGCAATGAGCAAGTTAAATGGAGGCGACACGGTCTTTTCCTCCCTTTTCCTCGCGGCATCCACGGTGGCGGGGCGTGGCATGCCACGTCGGCCAAAGTGGCAAAATGTAGCATCTTTCAAAATTCGATGGCAAATGTGTAATGGACATTCTAAAAGGGGCGTTTGAGGAGTGGCCACTCGTAACGATGGCAAATAGTTAAATTTCCCAAAAAAACCGGGTATTATGGCTCATATATTTGTCAAAAATCATTTGACAACAATAATTGCTAGCACAGTTGGTAGTTTGTGATGCGTGCGTCAAGTCACGAGTTCAATTCCCGTTTAAAGTGTTTCTTATCTTTTTTGAGCTATTAAATCGTGTTTAAAAATTTTAATTTTTTTTAGAAGGGTCTTAAGAGCATACCTAACCTACCATAAAAATTCCAGATCATAATCAAACTTATGCAAATTTTAAAATATTTAGATTATGATCAAACTTGTCCGAACTCTAGAGTATGGAAGATCGTAGTACTACTTTGTGTTTTGTATGATGTAGTATAGCTTACTTTTCGCCAGGTCTAAAGTACAGCATTCACCGCTCGGACAACCCCCGACCCTCCCAAAAAGCACTCAAAACAAAATTTGAATTGCTAGAAGCTAGACATCCGATTTTTTCAGATGCTACAATATTTTTTTTTACTTGTGATTTTTTTTTTCCTACGCGTGAAACATTTTTCTTCGATAACAGTAGAAATGTCGATCTGGATCACTGTAACATTTTTTTCTACGCGTGAAACATTTTTTTTCGATAACAGTAGAAATGTCGATCTGGATCACTGTAACATTTTTTTCTACGCGTGAAACATTTTTTTTCTACGCGTAAAATATTTTCCTTTGATAACAGCAGAAATATACGCACGAAAAAAATATTATAGACGTTGGGAAAAAATATTGCAGATATTTAAAAAATATTGCACCGAACGTCCGACAAAACATGCTTAGATCAGATGTTCGGGTGCTAGTACTCGCCCAACAAAAAAAAAGAACACCGCAGAAGGAAAGGAAGCAGTGGACGGCGTAAAAGAAAGTGCGAAAGAGAAAATAATTCTTCGAGACTCTGGTCTTACGCACGTGAGGTTGGATAATTTTCACATAGTTGGCCGCGCCGGCGCGGGTGCCCCTTTTAGCGACGGCTGACGCGCCACCCATCCCATGGGGCGGGGACAACACAAGCTTTCTTTTCGCGACCTCCATTCCTGTTGCAGTAGCCTTCCAGGCTTCCATGAATGCAATATATGTCCTGCCCGGTCTGGGTATGTGGACTAATGGAGTGGGGTGGCACCAAACTTTACTGTCCTCGAGCTCACTCTGCGAGACTTATCTGTCCGGCAATTACGCCACGAGGATGGCACTTCTACCGACGAGACTTATCTGTAGCGATGACGAAAGCTGCCTCTAGCTCAGGCTCGCCTCCTGCAGTGGGAGGGAATGTCAGATAACAGAGAACTTCAGACGCCACTCGATTGACAGCAGTGGGAACGTGGACAAGGATGAAGAGACAGATCACCAAGCAATGGAAAAAACGAGCAAAATTACTGACTGACCAGCAACCAGGAGGTTTTACCTTCGGCAAATATTTAGTGCCAGCCAGCAAGAGAATTAGATAGATTCGAGTCTCTCAACAAGATAAATAAGCTAAATCTGGGCTGCGGCGGAAATTTCTGCTCAGTGCATGTAAGCAAATATTAACAGCAAGCGCAATTGCGCCCAACATAAAGCGTCATTTAAAAACGGGCAGTGCTGACCTGCACTAGACAGCAACATCCAAATTTGCTTTGGAGCCATGCAAGCATGCAACCGTGGTAACTAGTCATGCTGAAACATGAATTCATGAGATTGAAATGGACACGCACGAACAGGATAATAGCAAGAGAGATCAAATCTATCGACGAAAGTTGCTTTCTCCATGTAGTAGGTTACCGAGTCACCAATAAACGAGAGGCACGCGCACCGGAACATTTCATACACTTACGTCTCTCCGTCATTACAACATGACACCTTTTACGCAGCAGAGAATAGTCGGTCGGTAGACCAGCCACCCCAAACCTATCTAGCAATCGAGATCAAAGTTCGGATGTAAAGCTCAACAAACTTAGTACACGTATATGGTTAGCAGAATCAGATTCAGGTTCTAGACGATACTTAATACATTGTCAGATTGCAGACCTAGCAGAGCTCCCCCTCAGTATGTCAAGGCATGCAAGCCTGCCTACGAGGTGGAGTCCTGGATCGTCGACGCAATGGCCTGAACGGAAGACAAACTAGTCAGTAGATTGAACATTCACTCGTAAATAGCAATATCAGCTAAATAAACTGAATTCCACTTACACGACATAGATTTGGGCTCTGTAAATATTGATGATCTATCTATACAAATTAAAAAAAAAAAACAGGAGATATTTGAAGCACCTCTTTTGTTTTAAGGGTACGAAAATTCCACAATAATCCTAAAAATCTTAGAAATTATCACGTTAATCCAAAGAAAAGAGAAGAATACCCAACACTTATTTTAGTGGAACCAGATTATAACGGTACGGATTAATCATATATAGATATTGGAATTATATAACAAATATAATTGTATTCTAATCATAGGAAGTAGAGTTGTATACCAAAGACAACTATACCATCATATCTAGTGCGCGGGGTAAATCTGCTAGTTATATATTAAAAGCCCATGACAGGTCTTTTAGAGTTGCTAAGGAAAAAGAGAAATAGCCTAGAAAATCTCACCAAAAAAAAACATCTAGCTCTTAATCTAGTGGACCCTAACTATGTTGAATTATAGTAGCCATTAGATATTATTATTTAAAGAAAAGCGTCTAATCATCTATCTAGCGGACTCAAGTTATAAAGGCTTAGATTAAAGAAAAAGTCCATGCCAAGTACAATGAAAAACAATAGAAATTCAGAATAAAAAATAAACAATTTAATTTTCATACGAACTCCAAATTAAAACCGTACATAGCTAAAATTAAAATAAAAATTAGCGGTTTGATTTGTATATGAATTCTAATTAAAAATAATATTCAAAATTAAATAAAAAATAATAATAACTTTAACATCTTAGATTAGAAGAAAGAGTCCATATCAAGTACAATAAAAAATAAAATAAATTTAGGAAAAATTAAAGGGAAATAAGCCAATTAACTTTCATAAGAACTCTAAATTAAAACCCGTACATAGGTGAATTCGAAATGAAAATTAGATAAAAATTAGCAATTGGATTTGTATATGAATTCTAACCTAAAACTGATATGCAAAACTAAATAAAAAATAACATAAACTCAGAACAAAAAATAAAATAAAATTATCCAATTGATTTTTAAACGAACTCTAAATTAAAACATGTACATAGCTGAAATTCTAAATAAAAATTAGCAATTAGATTTGTATACAAATTATAATCTAAAACTAAAATTCAAAATCAAATAAAAAACAACAAAATAATAGAAAAAGGACATTAGGGATTGTTTTTAATTTATATATTAAAAGCCCATGGCATATCTTTTAGAGTTGCTATTGGACTTGTATACTAATTCTAACATAAACTGGTATGCGAGATTAAATAAAAATAACAACAAAAAATAACAAAAATTCGGAATAAAATAAACCATTTGATTTTCATACGAACTCTAAATTAAAATATGTACATAATCTGGAATTTAGAATAAAAATTAGATGAAATTAGTAGTTGGATTTGTGTATAAATTCTAACCTAAAAATAAAAATTTAAATTAAACAAAAAATAACGAGAAGAATAAAAATAAAAGGAAATTAGGTTTTTTATTCCATAGTAAGAGAAAAATATAAAATTTGGTTTTATAGAATTAAAATTCCAAAATATGCTAATTTGAGAAAAAAAATAAGGTAAGGAATTTGATTTGTATATATATGAATTATTAACTATTATGTAATAAAAGTCAATGAAATGTTTTTTACTCTCGTTAAGAAAAATATAGAATATGCTAAAGTTTTGAAAAAAGAAAATATTATGACTCTTTATTTGGTGGACCTCCACAGAATGGAGGGATTAAGAGGTTGATACATCAATTGGTGTTCATTCGGTTATATCGGTATAAACAATGTAATGTGCATTAAAAGAAGTATTGAAAGAAAGAGACAAGCATTGCAATAATGAAATTAAGAGATAATGATATAAATGAAAAATGTTATGTTATGCTATATTTACTATTTAGCTATGCAAGTATTTAGGAAAGAAAGTTTCAGTCATATATGACAAGTATTAGAAAACGGAGTAAGTACATTCTCTCTTATAATATATAACATTAAAATATCACAAATGAAATTATACAAAAATTTATTTTCCAAAAAGTAAAATTACATATGTATTACCAAGTCATTTAAACATGCTTTAATAATGATGCACGTGTAAGTGCGCGGACCACCTTGCTAGTTAAGAGAAAAGTTCCAAATCTAGAGCACACATGGACACGGCATCTAGGGAAAGTAAAGCAATGAATTGGCTACAGTGTAGATCAGGCAAAACCATAGCTTAAATTGCTAGTGTTACTTGGACACGGACACAGAAGTCGGAATCCAACTCAGATTCGGGGTGTCCAATTCGGCAAAATTTTTTGGACAGGAGAAATTTTACTCAAAATCAGACATGAGTGTCGGAATTTAACTCGCATTTGAGGTGTTCGATTCGGCAAAAAAAATTGGACACAGGTGTCCGAATAACACTGTAAATAACACTTTCTTAACACTAGATATCAACAGGATCGCCCAAGAAGCAGGTGAGATCTTGGACTCAAAATATTTTTTATTTTCCTCTTTGATACTATTAAATTAGACTAGTTACTGAAGAAGTTTATTACTATCATTTCCAACCTACTTGTAATCATGAACCTAGGAGAACATAAAGATTTCTGCTTCCACGAAATTAAAACTCCTAGTTTCCACCGTTAATTATGAAGGGCGTCGGAAAAAAAGAAGGAAAACTAGCGACACTGCATTAGTTAGCATTTCATTCCGCTAGACCAAATGTGATTGCCTGAGTTCACCAATGCTGAACCTTCTCCACGAAAGATTTGTGTAATGAGTAGTGCTTCTATGCCCCTCTCTTCCAATACAAGTTACGCAAATCTTGAAGCAAGCGTACGGGTAAGTAATCACCATCTACTCCCCATTCATGCTTTAATATTTGCGCAACTTCCAAATATTGATGCATAGAAGCACCTCCCGTATGTAAACTATGCAATTATGTTCCAGGTTATCAGGTTTACACAAGTCTTATTTATGCCATATGCCACATATCTAGATGCACTACTGCTGCAAATCACCAAGTCAAATGGAACAAACAAACACAAACTGGGAAAACAAAATAGTTAGCAAATAAAAAAAAAAGACTACGTTGTAGATCTTGCATGAAAGATATATTTTTTCTGCATGCAAAAATTTTAGGACAGGACAATTAGGATAAATATTTTGGACATAATTACATTATAGAATGTACATACATGACATGACACAAAAATAAGCCATCATCCAGTAAAGTGGTAATAATCTTGTGGTCCAAATGAAATACCATGTCAAGTTAATACTAACAACAGAAAAATGCAGCACAAGAAGCATGCCAATAATGCACCTTGCACTCATGAGATTCTGTGTAGGACCTCTATTGAATGCCCAATCAACGTAAATAGTCTTTGTTAACAGCTGCGTCCCATTCATTGTTTTGATCACAGTTTGTGCTTCCTCAAAACTTTTATATTCAACCAATGCATATCCCTGTTGAGCAGAAAAACCCAGGCGTGAACAAAAATTAGAGAGCTTTGTGAGAAACAAAAATACATATTTCAAATCAAAACTGCAATATGCTCTTACTGAACAAATAAGGAATTATCCTTATGTGAATCATTTATCTGTAGTGTAATTTTCATTTCAAAATGTAGCTCATAACCCCCCCCTCTTTCTCGGAATCAATAATCAAGGCCATGTGTACCTCTACAGCATTGTTGTCGAGGTGTCGCCTATTCGTCCAGTTGTCGGCGATCGCCGCCATGACTCGTCGCCTTGCTTAGCTGGGGAAAGGCAATCACTTGGACGTTCCAGAGCGGCCCAGGTGTCACTCTGAGCATCCAAATGTCGCCAAGCATAGTTGGGCGTCTCGCCTGGCTGGTGCCAAAGCCATAAGGGATTAAGAGGTGGGGAATCAAGCAGAGAGATCCTAAGCCAGATCCACTGATCCCCTTCCTCTCCCTCCAGTCCACCGTCGCGGAGAGATCTCGAGCTGCCTCTCTCCTGATATGTCCAACCAACTGGACCGCGTGTATTTTAGGCGCAAACAGCCACCATCGCAGCCCAGGGATGGGGCCTAGATGGAGCGCGCCAAACAGGCACGCGGCCATTGAGATAAGAATAGGGCCATGCAGCAAGATTTATAATTCAGAGATTAGTTTCCAGATTCTAGTTAGTTAGTTTCCCTTTTAGTTTAAACTTCCAAATAAAGATCCCTTGATTATAGGATCTGTTAGTTGTATTCGGCTGGAGGCTGCATAATAAAAAGAGAAGAAAGGAAAAGAGAAAAGGGTATGTTTTGATACATAAATTAATCTCGGTATTGCCGATAACCGACGGTTGGCTCCGTCTGACCACTATCTTCTTTGTTCTTCCCTGTCGGCTCCGACGGCGAAGTCCTCAACCACCCGTTCGGGTCTCCGGCCAGGAACCCGGGCATTCCAGCAACTCCACCCAGACGATCCACATCAACTGGTATCAGAGCCCAACGGTCCTCGGCCAAAGGAGCGTGGCTGTGGTGCGCCTTCTGGGATGGCTTCCGAAGATGAGGAATGGCGAGGCAAGGTGTCCTCTGATGTGGAAGGACTCAAGGCTTGTGGACCGAAGTTCTGAAGATGATGGCCGACTTCATCAAGGCGCAAGGAAAGAGGAAGGAGGAGGGCGGCGTCGCGGCAAGTGAAGGATCGGTCACGCCGCCACGACGAGCCGCCGCACTTTCCGTGATCGATTTGGTCATGCGGAAGGGGGTCGGGGTGGGCGGGAATTCCAGGATCCCGCACGACACCGTGAATTCCAGGATCCCGCACGGCACCGCCATTTCCCTCGTGAGGAATGGGAGGACGGGGGCGATCGGGATCGGCTGTGTCCCCGGGCGCCTCGGTATGACCTTCCACTGTACGACGGAACCAAAGACCCTCTGCTTTGGCTTCGGCAGTGTGAAAGGTTTGCACGTGCCCACGACATTCCGCGCCGCAAATATGTCCAGATGGCTGGCCTGCATTTGCGGGGCGAAGCACAGGAGGTTCTCGACAATTGGGAGCTGGGGGAAGGAATGATTTCGTGGGAGGATTTCTACGAAACATTTCTCCAGCGATTCACACGACAGGCCACCGCCGGTCCCCTCGGCGACTTGGTCAACCTGAAGCAGGGCGAGCTCCGGGTGGACGTCTATGCCCGGGAGTTCCAGAGACTTCTCGCCAAGGCTCCGCGCATGAAACGGGAAGACCAGATCGAGACTTTCACGGCGGGACTTTCCATCACGTTGGCGGCAGATGTGCGCCGTGATCGTCCCCGAGATCTTGCGGAGGCGGTGGCATTTGCTCGGGAAGCAGAAAGGCGTGAGGATGCTTGGATTGCCAGAGCCACGCAGGTAGCTTCCTCGAGGTCGACCACGCGCCAGCCTTCACCATGGCGTGCTGCTGGCTGACCCGGACTTTCCCATTCTGGGCGGCAAGCCGGGAGGAGCGCGGCCGCCATCCGTCTCAGTGGCATCATCAAACCGAGCCGGCATCACGTCTACTGCACCCGCCGGGGGAGGCTCTGGCACGGGTCTTCGGGTGGCTCCATCCACTTCGCAGGGCTCCTTGTCGGTGACTTCTCCCTTTCGCCGTCGCTTGAACGCCGACGAAATGGCGGAACGACGGGCAAAAGGGCTATGCTTTAACTGCGATGAAGTGTTCTCCCGAGGCCATCGTTGTCAGCGGTTGTTCTACCTGGAAGCTGTGAGTGAAGATGAAGAGGAGCCAGAGGCACTGCAGGATGACCAGCCGGAACTCTCATCGTTGGCTCTCCGAGGACCTCGGAAGGGGTGCACAATGCAACTCGAAATCCTCATGCGCGGCAAGAAGCTGCGGGGCTTGGTTGACACTGGAAGCACGCACAATTTCATCAGTGCTTACTCAGCGGACCGCATCGGCGTACCTCAGGGGGCAGCGTCGGGCCAGCATGTCCGAGTAGCCAATGGAGCAGAGCTACCCTGCTTAGGCCGGACCACTGAGGACTTCAGTGTGGGAGTCTATTCCTTCCGGACTTCCTTTTACGTCATCCCTTTGGAGGGGTTCGACGTGGTTCTTGGCGTCCAGTGGCTGAGACCTTTTGGAGATGTGGTGTGGAACTTTGAGTCTCTCAACATGTCATTCCAGCTAGATGGCCACCCCGTCTCTCTGCAAGGCCTGGGTACTGCAACAAGTCCTCAAGCTCTCCAGCTCGACATTCAGGACGGGGAGGTGGCCGCATTGCTTGCTGCGTTCGAGGCCATCTTTGAGGAGCCCTAGGGACTTCCACCATCCCGCGAGTGTGATCACCGGATCTGTCTTCAGGAGGGCACCAATCCGGTGGTTGTCAGGCCATACCGCTATCCTTTCTGGCAGAAAGATGAAATCGAGGCTCAGTGTAACGCAATGTTAGCCCAGGGCATAATCCGACCCAGTCGATCCCCCTTCTCATCACCGGTGCTGTTGGTGGCTAAGGAGGATGGGTCATGGCGGTTTTGCGTCGATTACCGGGCTCTCAATGCCAAAACAATCAAGGACAAGTTCCCCATTCCGGTCGTCGAGGAACTCTTGGACGAATTGCATGGTGCTCAGGTTTTCTCCAAGCTTGATCTTCGCTCGGGATATCACCAGATTCGGATGCAGGAAGAGGACATCGAGAAGACCGCATTCCGCACCCATCATGGGCATTTTGAGTTCCTGGTTATGGCGTTTGGACTGTGCAATGCGCCATCCACTTTCCAGGCTCTCATGAACGAAATTCTTGGGGACTTCCTGCGCAAATTCGTTCTTGTCTTCTTTGATGATATTTTAATCTTCAGCAAGTCACGGAAGAACACACCCATCATCTCCTTTGGTTCTCCGGTGATTGCGCCCTACACCACTCTTCCTCAAGCGTTCCAAATGCTCCTTTGCACAGCCGGAGGTGGCTTACTTGGGACATATTATTTCCAGCCAAGGAGTGGCTGCCAATCCAAAGAAGCTGCAAGCAATCTCTTCATGGCCAACCCCTGTATCGGCTACTAGTGTCCGCAGTTTTCTTGGCATCGCCAATTACTACCGCCGGTTTATCCGACAGTATGCCACCATTGCCGAACCGTTTACCCGCCTCCTCAAGCGTCAGGCTTTCCAATGGGATCAAGCCGCCGAGACCGCTTTCTGCGCCCTCAAGACCGCCCTACAGACGGCACCGGTCCTCCGGCTACTTGACTTCGACGTCATCTTCGTCGTTGAATGCGACGCTTCCAGCACTGGCATCGGTGCTGTTCTCCAACAAGAGGGCCATCCCATCGCCTTCTACAGCCGAAAGCTAGCAGAGCGACATGGCCGTCTCGCCGCATATGAACGAGAGCTCATGGGACTCTCCAAGGCGATCAGACACTGGCGACCATACCTCTGGGGGCGCCCCTTTGTGGTGCGCACTGACCACGCCAGTTTGAAATACCTCCTGGAGCAGGCCTTGGTCACCCCGCCCCAACAACATTGGCTCAGCAAGTTGATGGGGTTCGATTTCCGTGTTGAACATAAGCCAGGCCACGCCAACCGTGCCGCAGATTCTCTCTCCAGGATGCATGAAGGGGAAGTAATGTGTACTGCTCTTTCCTCTCCAACTACCACGGTTCTGGAAGAGTGGAGAACCCTTCTCCGCCAGGAGCCTGAAGTCCAGCGCCGTTGTTCCGAGCTGCTGCAAGCACGGTCCGACTCGACTCCGCCCACTACAACCCCAGACTGGACCACTTAAGCGATGCGGTATCTGGATGGGCGCTGTACCTTCCCTCCTCATCGCCGGTCCGTTCCCTGATCGTCGCCGCCTACCATGATCTCACGCATGAAGGAGTTCACAAAACTCTTCATCGCGTCAGACAACATTTCCTATGGGACAAGCAGCGTCAGACCGTCGACGAGTACATTCACCAATGTCGTATATGCCAACAGTACAAGGCCAGTTCCTTGGTTCCCGCTGGCCTTCTCCAACCACTTCTAGTACCTCACCATGTGTGGTCCGACATCTCCATGGACTTCATTGTCGGGTTGCCCAAGTCCCAGGGCATGACCGCCATTATGGTTATCGTCGACCGTCTCTCCAAGTATGGACATTTCATCGCCCTCAAGCGGCCGACCGCAGCTCCACAAATTGCTAACATCTTCTTCGACCAAGTGGTCCGCCTTCATGGCATGCCGGAGTCAATCGTCTCCGACCGTGACCCCATTTTCACCAGCGCCTTCTGGCAAGACTTGTTCAAACGATGCGGGACTCGCTTATTGACTTCTTCGGCCTACCATCCCCAAACGGATGGCCAGACGGAGGTGGTAAACCGCACCTTGGAGATGTACTTGCGCTGCTTAGCCACGGACTACCCGTCCTCTTGGGCCAAGTGGTTGCCGTGGGCAGAGTTCTGTTATAACACTTCCTACCATTCCGGGCTCCGTATGGCGCCCTTTTGAAGCTGATCTCACATTCGCCTCACTTGACTTGATTCCATACTCTCAAGGGGCCACTTCCATTGATGCCGTCGACTGCAAGTTGGTGGACCGGGATGCTCTTCTAGCTCAGGCTCGTCAGCACCTTCTTCGCGCCCAGCAGCATATGAAGCAGCAATATGATGGGGGTCACCGGGAGGTCTCCTTTTCGGTGGGCTCTTGGGTCTGGTTGCGTCTTCAACGGCATCGGCAACTGTCCCTGCGTTCCTCCAGCCAGCACAAGCTCTCTCCTCGCTTCTTTGGTCCATTTCAGATCAGTGCTCGCGTGGGGGAAGTTGCTTATCGCTTGGCCCTTCCGGAGACGGCTCGCCTTCACAATGTGTTTCATGTCTCACTTCTCAAACCATTTCATGGAACGCCACCTACAGAGCCGCCGCCTCTTCCTCTGGATATGGCACACGACACTCCTCCAGCAACCAGGGCCAGTCCAGCACTTGTTCTCGGCCAGCGCTTCTTTCGGGGACATCGCCAGCTTTTGATCCAGTGGGAAGGAGAGCCTGCGTCCGGAGCTACTTGGGTGGATGCCGTCACTCTTCGCCGCTCTTATCCCGAGTTCAAGCTTGAGGACAAGCTTGATGTCCAGGGGGGAGCATTGATATGTCCAACCAACTGGACCGCGTGTATTTTAGGCGCAAGCGGACCACCATCGCGCCGAGGATGGGGCCTAGATGGAGCGCCAAGCAGCACCTGTGACCATTGAGATAAGAATAGGGCCATGCAAAGAAGATTTATAATTCAGATTAGTTTCGATTCTAGTTAGTTAGGGGTGTTTGGGGCGGCTCGGCTCCACCAAAATCTATGGAGTTGGTGGAGCGAGGTATTCTAGCTCTAGAAATTTATAGAGTCGAGCTGTAGATACATTAAGAGTGTTTAGATAGATCATCTTGTTTACATTTTAGATTAAAAATATAAACTTAATTCATTTTATTTTAGCTATAAGTTTGGATCTGGTGGAGCTCTCCCAAACAGGCCTTAGTTTCCTTTTAGTTTAAACTTCCAAATAAAGATCCCTTGATTATAGGATCTTGGTTGTATTCTATTTGGAGGTCGATAATAAAAAGAGAAGAAAGGAAAAGAGAAAAGGGTATGTTTTGATACCGCAAATTAATCTCAGGCGCTGCCGTCGATAACCGGCCGGTGGCTCCGTACAGCCAGCTATCTTCTTTGTTCTTCCCTGTCGGCTCCGACGGCGAAGTCCTCAACCACCCGTTCGGGTCTCCGGCCAGGAACCCGGGCATTCCAGCAACTCCACCCAGACGATCCACATCATCTCCTCTCCCTCCCTCGCCGCCTCTCGGAGAGAAGCCAGAGCCCTCCTCCTCCTCCCTCTAATCCACCGACATAGAGAAGCGAGCCAAGCCGCCTCCTCTCCTCCCCTCATTGTGGGCGCAAGAAGCGACTTCCCAGGCTATATAAGGGGAGGTTCGGCTCCAACAGTACAGGCGCACACTAGGACAAACATACAAGCAGAAGGCCAGACTGAACAACCGAAGGCCCACCACAGGCTCAAGGTCCTCCGTCTCGGTGCTCTCTTCGCCACCTCGGTGTACGAGGCGCCAAGTAGCCCTCGCTTGTAATCCGACGGGTTCATCAAGATCAATACAAACACGCACCACCGCACTAACCGGAGTAAGGACATTCAAACCAACCAACGATATATCCCGGACCTCCTTTTTCTCTCTTGGGGTCTAACCATTCAAGGAGCGGAGACGCAGCCCCTCTAGACTTACAAATTTCACTTGGGTTCTCGAAACACCGCCGGTTAGCGCGCCCGGTAGGGGGCCCAGCGCGTCACCATCTCCTCGATTCCCTCGGCCCTTCCTTGATGGATTCGCCGTCACACGACAACCTTTCGCCGGAGCCGAATCCGCTTTGCCTCGACTTCATCGTCAATATGGCGGAGAGCTCAACCTTGCTCCCTGCCACGCCCCAGACCAAGCCCGAGGTGTGCTGCGCCACGTCATCCGTCTCGGCCATGACCTTGACTCGAGGCCTCCACGACCTCTCGGCGGTGCCGCCGTCGCGCAGCGCCACCGCCTCGGCGCTCGCGCCTTTTTGAGGGCGGCGCTGCGCCTCTCGAGCCCGCGTTCGTAGCAGGCAATGACCTCGCCACGCCTGCCTCCATCCATGAGATCTTGGAGGCTCCGACCGATGGCGACTCGGCCCGACACGAGTCGACCTCGGAGCCGTGACACTCATGAAAGGCTGCAATGGCGGTGCAAAACGATCGGTTGCGATTACGTCGAGGATCACCATCGGCGCTTCGACGCCACCGAGGTGGTGCAAGACTCCGACTCAGGCGGATCATCCCAAGGCCACCAAGACCCGACTTCGCGACAATGAGCCGGAATCGGCGGCGCCAGATCAAGCAAACGCACGCGTTGACGAGCCGGTATAGTCAACACGAGCCACCGCCAGCATAAAGCGGCGCTGCTGCCTCAGCGTCGAATACCTGCTGATTAGCGGAGAGCGATTAAGCGCCCATGCTTCCTCTCCCGAGCTAAAATCTCGCGGCGGCGGCCGATCTTTGCTCAGATCGGCATCCCCGAACGAGCCCGAGGTTGTGGCCACCTACCAAAGACTCTCCGAACCGGTAGAAACCGCTATTGCAAAGATGTATCTGCCCCCTGACGCCCACTTGGGTCTCGCTCGAACCGTCCACAGCCAGAACCGCCATGAATCGGGAAGGAGGCGCCCAGAATCCGAGCGCCCCAGCCTCCCGAGCCCGTCGCCATCGCCTTGGGACGGCGATCGGCCGCGACACTCTCGGCAGCCGAAGAAGAGCGGCCGGCGCTGCTCGCCAGTCGCCAGGTCGCCAATACGTCGTCGCCGCCAAGAACCGAAGCCCGACCCACGAGGCCCAGGCCCTGAGGCTTTCTCGGGAGATCCGCCAGCCGGATTTTCCCGCCTGATGCACCACCAACATCGCCAAGTGCACGGGCGGCGAACCCCGTCCCTGTTAGAAGATTACAGGCTGCTTTGTCGTAGACAGCCTCTAGTGACCTCTTCATCATTGATACCTCCTTTCTGTCTGGCGGACTCGGCGAGCTTTGCTCGAGTACTGCGCCCGGGACTATCAGAGTCACGACTTGAAGCAGCGCTTACGTGGCCTTCGTGAAGCGCGATAAAGCGCACAGGAACTCCTGGGACTCGAAGGTCATAGGCTGAACTGAGGAGACGCTCGGGGACTACATCGGCGCTTCTCCCAAAGAATGCAACGAATCTCCCGAACATCGGCGGCGCCGTCGTTGGATGCCTTCATACGTGACTTCCACATGAGTGGCCTGGTCCACAAACCGGCCGCCTCAAGCCTAGGACCACTGGGGACACGCTCGACATCGCCACCAACCACGCCTCGGCGAGGAGGCGATGGGTGCCATCTTGATAAAAGCGGCGGACAGCGAGAACCGGCCCGAAGCAGGACGCGCTTCTCGACCACGCCGACGGGCGGCGAGGCGGAGGGAAGAAGGCCCGAGACCACTGCAGTGCTGCCACATGCGCGTCTGACAAACAACGGTAGCGCAGCCCAACCGACCACTTCTAAAAGCTAATGGATAGCAGGTGTCTCGAACCACGGTACTTCGTCGAGCACAAATACTGGGATGCGAAGTCTGAGGCGCTTCTCTCAGGAAACCCCGCATCTGCAGGCAAAGGAAAGAAGCGACTGACGACCGAGGCGGGGAGGACAAAGTTGGTAGCCGGTACCCGGAACCCGACAGGTGCCTTATGATCTTCGGCGGAGAGAGCTCGGCGACAAAGCGCCGCAAGCAGGCTTCGCTTACCGAGAGGTGCACACTGGTGACCCCGTGGTCCCCAAAGTACAACCATTGCCTGGAAACCGATCACCTTGATCGAGGCGGACCACCCCGGTGGCCCCGTCCTGGAAGGTACCCACTCGTCGTCGACCCATCAGAGGATCGAACGCCTCACCAAAGTCCTCATGGGCGGCGGCAGCGGCCTCAACATCGTCAATAAGGCGCTCGGCCTGGCGTCCGACGACCTTACGCGAAACAAAGCGCCTTCCACTGCGTCATCCGGGTCATCAAGCCTACCATGAGGCGGAGTCGACCGCCTGCTACCTTTGAGGACCCGAAAACTTCCGCTGCGAGATCCTCGTGATTCGAGGTGGTGGGGATTCATGAGTTCCTACCACGCCCATTACATGCAGGCTGTGGCACGCCAAGTTCATGGCGGTCCCCAACTACACCTACAGGAGGAAGATCCGGGGCCACGGGCATCATCACTGTGTCCTCATCCTTCCAGCTTGCTTTCAAGCATGAGCGAAGCGATTCTGCATAACTAACCTCGGCGGTCATCGGCTCTGCCCGCTCGCCGGCTACCAGAGGCGCCTCGACTCCATCCGGCTCCGGCAAGTCGGGACACAGGTCCTTCGAGTCCGCATGAGGACACGAAGGGGATCGTAATCGATCCAGGAAGACCCGCCAAGAGCGTGCGGGTAGGGTCCGCCCTCGCCAAATAGGAAGGCTCGTCGACTTCCTCCGAAACGGGATGTCTTCGCTGGAAGACCTCCGAGCATCTTAGAAGCATCCCAAGGAGGTCGCCGAGCACACCTGAACATCCGACTGGCGCCAGTCGGCCGCCTAACGCGCGCGCTTGCTGACGAGGAAAAGCGCAGTTCATAGGGAAGAAGTAGCCAAGCTTTTGGAGGCGGATTCATAAAGAGGTACGCCACCCGAGTGGCTCGCCAACTCTGTCCTTGTAAAAAGAAATCGGGCAATGGAGAATGTGTGTCGACTACACAGTTCTAACAAGGCATGTCCCAAGGACCATTTTCTTGCCTCGGATTGACCAAGTCATTGATTCTACATTTGGGTCTTGAGTCGCCTGTTCCTAGACGCCTACTCGGCTACCACCAGATTCGATGAAAGAGTCCGACCACTTCGCCACCTCTTTCATCACTCCAGCTTCGGCTCGTTTTGTTACGTAACCATGCCCTTCGATTCAAGAACGCAGTAGCGACATACCAACGCCAGATGTACACCTGTTTGAAGACCGGATCGGCCCCGTAACATCGAGGTGTATGTGGGCGACATCATAAATGAAAATCGAGAAAGGCCAATGACCTCATCACCGAGCCTAGAAGAGACTTTTCGCGAACCTCATGGGTTCGAGATAAAACTCAACCCCGAAAGTGTGTTTTCGGGTCCCCAGAGAAAACTCCTCGGATTCATCATATCCGTGGCGCATCAGCTAACCCTGAAGGTCTCCGCGATCATGAAGATGGGGCCAATTATTTAACCTAAAGGGCGTCGAAGGCGGCAGGTGCCTAGCACCTTTGAGTTCGCTTTCGGTTCGCTTTCGGCGCGGATGCCCTTTACAACCGCCAGAAATCCGACCACTTCGCTGGACACACGAGGCTCGGAGGCCCTTGACCGATTGAAGGCCTTCTGAGCGTCACCGGGTTACGGCCGCCGCTGGTGTGAACCTCTCGCTCCTCTACATAGCCGCCACGACCAGTGTCGAAGCGCGGCACTCGTCTGTCAGCGGGCGGAGGAGGGCCATGCCCTCAAAGTGCAAATGACGATCTACTTCATCGGCGAGGTACTCTCGGCATCCAAGGCTCGTTACCGCATTCAAGCAGGACTCGCTCTACGCGTGCTAATCGCCAAGAGAAAGCGATCCACTACTTGACCAAGACTTATCTCGGTGGTGACATCTTAGCCGCTAAAGCGGATTACCCGCGAAGTGGCGGACTCGGGGAGGATAGCCAAGTGGGCGCTCGAACCGCCCACGACATCTCGTTCGTTCCCAAAACGCGATCAAGTCCCAAGCCCTTGCCGACCGTTCTTCGAGTGGACCAAGCCCAGCGCCACCAAAGACTAAGACCCTCAATATTGGACAATGTACTCGATGGGTCCTACACGAAGAACAGAGCGCGCCGGATCGTCGTTGTCTCCCCACTCGAAGCAGACTTCGTCTGTCAGTCCGACTTCTTTCACGCCACCAACAACGCCGCCCGAAATCTGAAGCCCTCGTCAGCGGCCTCCGGATCGCCACGACCCCGACCTCGACGACAGCGGCTTTACATATCTGGCGACTCAAGCCGGTGGTCGACCGTGTCATGAAGACCTCCCGAGCCCCGAGACTCCACGCAAGATGGCAACAGATCGCGGAGGTGCGAACTTGAAGAGAAATTCAAGGGTTTCGAGCTCCATCACAGCCCACCGACGATACAACAATGAGGCCGACCACCTCCGCCAACATCGCCGCAGGACCGTTCCGCCGAGTCTTTGCTCCACGACCTTCAACGACCGTCGTCCGAACGGACTGGCGTGATCGATCGGTGGCCATTTATTGCGCTCAACTAGGGCGCCGATCGCCCCGATTACCGATGCCACCGGGTCGAGCCAAGACGTGTTGATGACCGAATCCGACCGAGGAAGCCTTACGCCGACCACCGACGATGGGACTCTCTCAAGACCCGATCGAGGCTCGACGCCTGCCGTAGCCAAGAAAGTCTTTTGCCCTAGTCGGTGAAGACCTTTACAAGAGGAGTCCTCCCGGTTCTCTGTCGTCCCACCCACCGGTGGCAAGGAGTTGTCAGCTTGACATCCATGCCGAATATGCGACACCACGCAGCCTCTCGGTCCCTCGTGGGAAAGGCTTTTTCAAGGTTTCTCGATCACGACTGGTCGATGATCTTAGAAGGTGTCGCTCCTGACTCGCGAAGGGTGCCAATTCTTCGCTTCTACAGACACACCTCCCGCTCAAGCCTCCGGACGATTCCCATCACATGGCCGTCGCAGCCTGGGACTCGACTTTGCCTGCCCTTCAAGAAAGCGCGGGGCTTCACCCACCTCTTTGTCGCAGAGACAAGTTTACTAAGTGGATAGAGGCTAAACTCGTCGCTACCATCACGCGCCCAAGCAGTAACGGCTTCCATGACAGATCGTTTATCGGTTTGAGTCCCGAACTCCATCATCACCGAAACCGATGGTACGCTAGCTCAATCGAGGGAATTTCTCGACTGTGACGACTTCAACATCCGTGGTCGATCGGGCGTCAGTTGCCACCACGCAAACCAACGCCAAAGCCGAAGGGCGAATCCAGATGATCCTTCAAGGCCTGCCGAATCTTCACCGATCAAAGCCATGGGCGCTGGCAAGGCCGAAGCCGCCTCCGCCCTTGAGTTCACGGATTACTCCAACCTTGGCCAACTGGTTCACACCATTCTTCTTGGTGTTCGGCGCCGAGGTCATCTCCCCGCCGACCGACTCGAGTACGGCGCTTCTAGGCTTGTGGTTCGATCGAGTCTTGGACTCGATTCGCGAAGAAGACGCCGACTCAATTACCGACGTAGGCGCTGCGACATCGCCCCTCCGACGCCAAATACCAACAAACGCCGCGACGTTATCGAGTCGCCAGTCCGGCGCCAACCTTCAACGTGGGCGACTTGGTCCACGCTGTTCAATCCAACGCCGCAACACAAGCTACTTCGAAGGCCCCTTCACCGCCGTGGAGGTAATCCGCCCGCACTTACCGACTCAAAGATGCCAAGGCGATATTGTTTCAAACGCTCGAACATCGAAAAGCTCGACGCTTTTCCCTAAACGACCGCCTTTGCTCAACACGACATTCATTCGACCTCCCCGAAGCGCGCGCGAACCCGCCGGGCTTGTAAATCTACGTAGTTTGCTACGAGCGCCTCTAGTCGCATCGCAGTTTTCCCTCAAGAAACCGCTCGTCTCCGACTATCACGGCTTCACGCCTCGTGAAAACCCCTTGGTTTTTCTTGACTACGTCGCTAAGTGATGGTTCGCGACGGAAAGCAATCTTCATACTGTAACCCACGGGCGATGCAAGAAGGTTTTTTTCGCAAGCATCCCACAACCATCGACGCTCAAAGAACAAAACAAATATGAAAACGCGACACGTAAAAACTTCTGACATAAGCATATCTATTACGCACTGTATGTAAGAGGGTGCAAAATCAGCAAAAACAACAAGACCGCCAAGGCGTCCGAGATACTCGCTCAGACGACAAAGTCCAGCGAACCATGCATGCTACCTAAGGGTCGGGGCCAATGAAGGCGCCTCCTGGCCTTTCCCCGAGACTCCGCAAGGCGTCCGTCTCAAATCCATCCGAGACCTCCAGTGCAACTCTCCTCGCCATCGCTTCCTCGCCGCCTCCGATCACGTTCCAGCTGCTTGGGCTGCTGTTTCGGATATGGGAGACGGTCCTCCGGTCGGCTGAGCTGCGATCGTGTGGCGCAGCAGACGCCAACACATACTCGCTAATCGCGGCAATCTCCGCCTTCCATGGCGTGAGGCCTCACAGGCCCGGGCAGCCTCCAACGCCGCCAGGTTGAGGCCGAGGCATACCGCGCCACTTGGACGAATCGCCTGAGCTCCACCCCCTGGCCTCAGCTCCTACCCATGCTTTCAGAAGGTAGGCGGAGCATGGAGAGGAGGACCTCACAGGCCAAGTCCTCGTCACATGGCCACCTCCGCCTCTCGCCCTCAGGCCACGAAAGCCATTGCCCCTTGCAAGCTCAGACCAAGCCTGGCCACACCGCTACTTAGGCAATGGAAGAGCCCGCCGAGACACTGTGTCAAGATGGGATCGCACCACATGGCCCACCATGTCAAGCCGCCCGATCCTCAAGAAGTCGATTCTGGCCACCAAGGGCGCCGGAGCCACCTCCGACGCCGCCACTGGGCGCCACTTAGGCTTCCGGATTCTGGCGAGAAGCAAGGCCGAAACAACGCCAACCAGACACTCCTAGCAACCCCGCCACGCCCGTAATAACGAAAGAGCACCTACCCGCGACGGGCTCCAGATGAAGAACCTTGGCGACGTGAGGTCCACCGCTTCAGCCGCCACGGAGGGCCCTCCGTCCTGACGCTTCTTGAGGGTGAGCCCTCAGACACCCCCACCACTGCTTGCTGCACTTCTCGCCTCCGCCACCGCTTGCCATAACACCGACGAGAGCTTCCTCCGGAGAACGGGCTTGAAGGCAAGGGTCTAAGGCAACATCAAGCGTAGGGCTGAAAGTGGTTTACCACCTCCTCCCACGCCCAGATTATAAGGGCGATTCACCGAGCCGCAACCGCTGACGCCACAAGGCCTAGGGCGGCCTCGGGCGCGCTTTCTTCTGCCGCACAAGCATGCGACGCGATTAAAATCGTGACTTGACATTTAATGCGCCAAGCGACACGCGTAAGTGGCCGCCTCCTCGCTTCCTGATGCGACGCTTTGGTCTTCCGCCGACCTAATTATACGGACATCCCTGAATCCGCACTAAAGACTCGCGGTCAAGACTCACGACGCACTCCAAAAGAGATAAGTCACCCAACTCCTCTCCTTCATAATTCTATCGAACGACCAATGATACGCGCCGACCACACCTGTGTCGCCACGCATCGCCGGGCTCGGGGTAAGATCGATATGCACCGGCGATCCGATCGATCGCTGCTCCCTAACCAATTTAGCTCGTTCGACTAAGCGCCACGACCACGCCGCAGTGAAGCACGGCTCAAGTAGCGTCAGTGAAGGGGTAACTCAGACGGCAGCGAGCCATGGGCTACCAAAACGCCCCCTTCGCTCAAGATGCGAATGCGATTCGCCGCTAAACGACATCCACATTCATACGGTCGATGATCCGACCGACTCGCCCCCAATGGGTAACCCGTCTGACCTAAGCCGCGACTGACCCATAGCCCGCCATTTATGGCTTCGGTTGCACCTCGTGGTAGCAAGTTACCTATACTCAAGACGAGCCATGGGCCTCGGAGACGCCCTTTTCCCGACCAAAGCATTTAGCAGTGCTCCGCCCCACGCCATTCATGTTCATATACAAATGGCCCCGACCGACCACTGCTTCTAGTGGGTACCTCTGCTTGACCTAAACGCCACGACCCACGCCACTACCGCTACGGCCTCAAGTAGCGCTTACTAAAGGATACCCATACTGTGCGCAGCCTCAAGTCGGTCGGGCTACTCCTTCCTCACAGAAGGCTTGAATGAACGAATCCGACCTCGGTCTTCTCTCTTTAGTCTCCTTCTTCAAGGCCCTTCCAGAAATCAAAAGCGCTTACGCTCAAGAAACCTCCTGGTTTCTGTGGTCACAAATTGAGCGCAGCGCAAGAGCTTAAAATTCGCAAGCAAGCACAAAAACGAAAACCGGTTCATTATGCAATCGTTCTTACATTCGTGATAAATATCTAACGCTATTCGTAAACCCCGGGAGGACGCTCATGGGATATTCGGCCGGCGATCGCCGCATAGGGCTCGCCTCGAGACAAGCGCCGACCTCGCCGGTCCGATTCGGCGATCCTGGCCGCTAACTTTGGCAAAGTCAAGACCATTAGAAGGATATGGCGTTAACGAAGCGCGAAGTGGCGCCAGGCCATTGTTTTCACCGACTTCGACATGTTCCAAGACACGGCCAACTTTGCCGCGAAAGATTCAGGCTCAAGGCCCCGAAAGGCCGGGCGCAGACGGTCCTACCGACCTTCCTAAGGTCCCTAACTCGCGATCACCGACTCCGCCATCCTCCACCTTCCGGTCGTTCGAGCCGCTTTAGCGCCACGCACACAAGGCTTCCGCCGCCAAACGCCAGGCTCCGCGATTCAATCTTTTGCAGCTCAAGATCAAGGCAAAAGTTAGGAACGCGCCCACCTTCCGAACTAACCTGCAGATAAAGAACAACCCACGGACGTGGCGCTTCCATGGCTTGAAGTCTCCTGTGGTCTCGCCGACTTCACCGCCACGCCGCCTCGAGGGCGACGTCCCGGCAAGCATGAGCCTCCTCCCCGAAGCCAGGTTGCCAAGAAGACCATCAGCCATGCTTCTCGCTTATTGGCCCCGCCAGAGGACTCAAGCTCGATACCTCGCCCTCAGGACTCACCCAACCGGCGCTCCTCCGCGCAGGCGGCCCCTTCACCCACCATCCGGCGAGCCTCTTCCGCCGATCGCCACCACGGCTTCCCGAGCCTCCCGCAAAGACGGAGTCCCGCTGGTCGCGATCCTCCTCCGAGGCGGCCCTCGTCAGGTAGCGACGGAGGAGTTCGATTTGCCTCCGAACGCACGCGAAGACGCCGCAGCCTACCACCGCCAACTTCAATCCACAAGATCCTGAAAACAAGAAAGTTCCGAGCATAACTTATCAGACCAAATGGTCGATCCCTACGACCGAGATCCAACGCCTCCCGAAGACTTCAAGAAGGAGATTCAGTTCACCGACCGCCTCTAACGCGATCCGGCCGCTTGGGAACCCTCCCGCAGGACTCCCATTCTCAAGCTCCGCTCATTATCCAAATGAGAACGATGTCTCGCCGAGGGGTCATCGCCGTCGGATCGGGGTGGTCGGCGATCGAGGAGCTCCTCACGGCCGTCCCCGGTTCGCCCGACGGCCGGATCCCCATCACCTCCGCCACGGGTTGGCCTCCGCCACCACCGATCGCGAAGACGCTTCTACCTTCCATCGGCGACGATGGCAAGACTGGCTTCCAGTTGTGATTCCCGAGCCAAGACGCCACCACGGCGCGCGGATCGGCCCGCCTCCTCGTTCGCTCGGCGGCGACTTCGACGGCCGCCGACATCGGGACGCCAACTCCACGGACGCCCGAGATTACCACCGCAGACGATTTCACTGTCACGATCATGGGCGCGACCGCCACCGCCCGACGCTTGCCTCGCCGACCGGCAGATTCGATTTCCGGCTGGAGCGCCGCTACGGCCCCGGCAAGCTTCCGCCACCGCCGCTTCGCTGCCTTCCGCAAAATCCCTAAAAACGAGGTCTTGAGGGACATTTCAACAAAATCGACATGCACGCGAGGGGATGTATAACCACGCCGAAGCGGTGCCGAACAACCGCCTTCTTCGCACGGCCTTCCGGCGAGGGATGGCCATCACCTCCTCCAGGCACCCCCTCGGTGTCCTCGCCGAGACGCCGCGACGACGACTCAGTGTCAACATCCTCCATTGGTCGCCGCCGGCCGGCAGCCAAGTCATACTCTCAGATATGACGCCGGACTTTCATTGTTGCCGGTGGATCTAATCTTATCCGGCCGAAGAAAGCGCCACGACTTCGACGCTTCGCTACGCGCCGCTGCCCGCTTTTTTCCTTCTTTCTTGTTTCCAGCGCCTTCCGAGCGGACTCCAACTTCGCTGGTCAAGCGATCGCCGCCTCATCTCCTTTTCTCTCGGCAGAACGCCGAAGACGCCCCCGAAAGCAGCCTCGAAGTGGCGGAACTCGTCCAGCCTGGCAAGGCGGAAATCAAGGTACGCAAGAAGGGATAGGAGAGCTTCCCACTCACCAAGTTCGGAGGGTTTTCCGCCGAGAAAGGTCCGGGGACGCCACCCGCCGCCACCGTGGTTTTCAATGTCAGGACGGCGGCCACCCGAGCCTCCACCTCCGACGAGGGAGGTCCAACCTCCATCCTCATGGGCCTGACGCCTCAGACGGAACATCCATGGGCCTGCCCATGAGGGGTTGCACGCCGCCATGAACGCTGCAGACGACAACAGACCCGCAAGCTCGCTTCTTCGAAATGAGCCGCCAAGAATCACCACCATCTTCCGCTTTCTCCTCTCGTCCGCGGGCGACCCCATTCTGCACCGCCACGCCGCCCTCTCGGCTTCCAGCGCCGCCCCCTGCTCAATGTAAACCACTCAGGTGCCATCCCCGCTCAAGTAGGCGGCCATGTCAAGGTACTCTCGAATCGATTGACCGAGTCGATGGCGGCACCGCCGATTAGCGCCTAACGACGCGCCCGACGGTTCTTCACCTCGTGACATGGAAGAAGTACTCCAGAGGGCCCAATGGGCTCGATCCTCAGAAAGCTCTCGACAACAAGGATGAAGATCGCGATAGCAAAGACTCGCTGGGGTTCAGATGGTGCACCTCCACCTTGTAGAAGTGGAGAAGCTCATGGACGCATCGTATGCGGGGAGGCCGAACCAGGCCAAGAAGGACGCGCGCATAACGACTTCGCCGCCGCCCGAGCTACGTTTCGCTTCAAGACTCTCCACCGAGCCACTCACAAGCAAGTAGAACTGCTTCGCCAGCCGAGCACCCGAAAGGCCGAGAATCGCGACTCCGCCACGCCATCTCCAAAGGGGCAGGACCGCTGGGTGAAGAAAAGGCTAAGACGAAGAATCCTTCTCGAAGTTCTCTTTGATTTCTCACGGCCGCCGCTTCTTCCTTTCGCAATAAGAACAGACAACGCAGGGAACCCGCCCACGCCTTTTTTCCGCTTATAAAGAACGCAATCTGCCGCCAACCGGACGCAAGGCCAACTAAACAGAAAGGCCGCGAATCTTAAACGGCGCCTATTCCTTCCCCGACCGCCAAGACGGTTTCAACGGTACGCGCCTTAAACTCTTGATCGCCTCGATTTAATCTTGACAGACCGCACCAAGCGAAAGGGGCATCGCAGAGAAGCGTGACGGCCCCACGCGCCTCGCCGATTCCAAAGGTCGCCTCATGATCGGGAAGACGTCGAAGAACGCCACGTCCCGTAAACCACTTAAAGGTTTACCGACTTATGCTCGTGGCTCGACTAAGCGCCAGGCCCCGAGCGCCTTCCGACCGGACGCACGACGCTCGAGCAAAAGAAGAAAAAATCGAGCGAGGACGAGGATAAGGCGAGCTCCCAGCGGGCCCTTGTTGGCCTACCGACGACCCAATCGCTTTGAATCGTGTTCGAGGTCATACGTCACACTCTCCCGCGGAGTCTGCCGACGGGGTGGTAGCCGCCTCGTGCTCGGACGGACGACCGGGTCCGACTCGATCGAGTAACGAAGGCTCGCGGGTCGCCTTCTGGGCTGACGACGCGACGGATAACGCCCGCGGAAATGGCTTTCTCTGAAACCACCAGGCCCACTCGAACCACCCGCTATCACCACACGAGCACGGCGTCGAGCCAACGCGATGGCAAACGCTGCTCGCCACCCTCCAGTCCTACACTCGCGACGGGCGATTGGGGAAACGCCACGCCTCGTCAAATATGGGACTCGACGCTTATCACTTCGCAACGGGTTTTACTATGCGATAAACCCCGACTACCCTCCGACCGCTTTCGGGGCTCGGGTTTCCATCTGACCGGATAGCCACAGACTTCAGACGGTTTACCGACCCATTCGACGGACGCCGCAGAATCGGGAAGCCGCCGCCCGACTAACACGACAGAAGCATTCAGCGGCCTTCACGGGGTTCGAGCCCGACGGTTACAAAAGAATCGCTACGCCCGAGAACCCCGACCAGCTCCGACTCGCCGGGGCTCGGGATTCATCCACCGGATAGCCATACAAGACCGCAAAACGACTAAATCATGGCGGGTCGTCTGCCGGCCAACATCCGGCATTCGGCGTTACGCCGACCAACATCCACCGATCGAAACAAACCCCGACGGCTTCCCAATCCGCCAGGGCTCGGGTTATTGACGGATACCCACACATGTATCCCCAGCTGCCCAGAAAGCGATGGGCAATGCGTTTAAACCCGGGGCCTAAGGCTTCCGGCCAAGCCGACTGTGGACGGTCCAACCAAACGCACAGTATGGACTCTTACTGCCACGGCGAAGCAATGGGATGCCCCGACCGACGAGCCTGACGGACCGAGAGCCTCAATCAAACTCGAACCCCTTCACAACAAGCCAACATCAAATCATCGGTCGGCCAGACCCGCCACCTACCCCACGATGCGGCGCTTCAAGATGACCAAACAGGAGGGAGGCCGCGCCTTCCTAGGTAATCCCCGGCCGACACTCGACACAAGACTGACAGCACAGAGAGCAAAGGCCGCTTCGGAGGAGCGGATCAAGGCTCTGGCCAATGCCTCACCAACCCGACGCAGGCCAACCACTATCCGCCGAGGTCAAGTCCGAGACCAGACGCCGAGGCGGAAGGCTGACTCCCATGAGGGAGCCCCATCATTTTTTTTTCCTTTTACACGCCTATGTAACCGACTTCCCGCTATATAAGGGGAGGTTCGCCTCCAACAGGGGGGACATTCAAACCAACCAAGATATATCCTGGACCCTCCTTTTTCTCTCTTGGGGTCTAACCATTCAAGGAGCGAGACGCGCTGCCCTCTCTAGACTTACAAATTTCACTTGCTTGTTCTCAAACACCGACACAAAGAGGGTGGATGCAGCGCTGCCCTCGTTGCCCTCCCTCACCACCTCTCCAATCCGTTGTCCTCTCAAGAAAACTATTTATTTTCTCATTGGGTCCCCATCTCAAGAAAACATATTTCATGGCATTGCTCAAATCCCAACAATTGTATAAAAAAACAATCAAAAAATTGAAAAGAGTGTTTTCACTTTGATGTAAGAATGTGCTATAAACATGCATACACTACCTTGGATCACTGTAATTTTGCCAAATTACAAAGGTATAAATTCTTCGTAGCTAAAGCTTTTACCAGCGGATAAGCACTAATTGGATGCTATGTATTTGGAAACTAGTGTGCATGACATCATTAAGGCAGAAAATCATTTCTAAGTAAACATCCAATGCTAGACAATCCCAATAACTTTCTTAACCATGCAAACATTCAGTGATGCCTATAACATTTGTGCTCTGCAAGCGGGTGCAATTACATGCCACACCATGGTCTGCAAACTAGGCCACACGGTACTAGCAACTCAATCTGCTAGAACGAAAAATCACAACATTCTTGACTCAATCTTAAGGCAAACAGTTTGTACTAAATTACAACAGTGGAGAACCCTGGTTACACATCAGCTACATGACTTCTACAACACCTGCTCCAAGCTCTCCCTTTATCAATATATTCTCCTTCAGAACCTTAAATTACAAGAGGTACAATTTTACCATTATAACTAAATATCATTGAGTAAATAACCATTGTAGATCGATTACCAAAGTGTAATCCAATTTTAGCAAGCTAAAAGCACATTAGAGAACAAAATCACCTAAATAATAAGAGAAACAAGAAGAATGTCAATCCTAACAGGTTAACCAAGTTTGTTCTGAAGAAAGACAATGACCACTTATGCAACTCAATGAACACCAATTCATATGGATATCGGTAAACAGTTGTTCCTAAACAGCATAACTTGTATATTTAATTATTCTGTTACAACTCCCTCAAGAAAGTTTTACTGCTAACCAAAAGGTTCAGATAATATGACCTAAGACAAGATATCCAAATGTACAAACAGCTAGATTACTCTGTGCACAATGATTTACCATTTCAGAAGGACGTTTTACACCTAAAAGCACCACAATAGGCAATCAGTGTAACAAGAATGGAGATGTTAAACAGAACAGAACTTCAGTTAAAAAAAGAATTATGCTTGTAGGAAGCTCTTAGTGCCTATTTTGAGATAACTGCCACACCACACCTGATATGTTATGGGCGATAGATGAATAGCAAAGGATAGGCGGCTGAACGCCCTCCTCAGCCTAGGGTTTCTCCCTGGCCAAAGGAGGCTCTGCTCAGGTTAGGGCAAACTGAATTCTTTTTTGACTTCCAAACAAGCCGGACTATCCCTTTATATAACAGGGAGACCTGGCTAATTATTTCATGCAAGCAACAACTGAATAAGGAAAGGATAACCAAACATATACCAATACTTAACTAATCTAAAGGGATAAGATATGCTAAGATATACTACTATTTTTAGCTAAGCCCTCAATCTCAGAGCGCAGATCCTTCCCTAATCCATTGCCCTGTCTACGCTAGGCTTACTTGTGTCTTCTTGACCCCTTTTGTGACGACGCTCATAGACTTTGCCCACAAAAGCGTCCACAACATTTCCACCCTCCTGGCGAAACAACTCGTCCTCGAGTTGAAATCAATCGGCATCGAGCCTTGAAAGCATCCAATCGGAGCCATGTCGCATCTGCTGCAGGACACCCTTTCCACTGGACCAAGAGCTCCCAAACTCCCCGATTGAGACGAGCACGAACAATGTTGTCAGGTGAAGGAACCACGCGACCATGCACAAAATCTGGAAGCGGAATGTCCGAAGTCGGAGGAGACCCTTCAAATTTCTTCAAGAGAGCCATATGGAAGACATTATGAATGCGAGCCTTAGCCGGAAGTCGTAGGCGATAAGCGACGGAACCAATCCTCTCCAGAATGAGAAATGGACCATAGAAACGAGGGGCCAACTTAGAGGAAGTAGTATCCTTGACGCCTGAAGCTGTGCGATGGTGCAGCCGAAGCCAAACCCAATCACCCACTGCAAAACTCACATCCCGCCTAGACTGATCTTGATAATGCTTCATCTGGTCTTGGGCTTGAAGAAGGCGCTCGCGGATCTCCACCAAAAACTCGTCGCGGTCTTGTAACTGGCGGTCCACTGCAGCCACCCGAGCCGTACGGGGCTCATATGACACAAGAGTCGGAGGGTCCCGGCCATATACAACCTGAAAGGGAGTCGTTTTCAAAGACGTCTGAAATGAGGAATTGTAGCAGAATTCCGCCCATGGAAGCCATTGGAGCCACTGCTTTGGACGGTCACAGGAGAGGCAGCGCAAATACATGACAATAATGCGGTTAACCACCTCAGTCTAGCCATCACTCTGGGGATGAAAAGCTGTGCTCATATGCAACTAAACACCAGAGAGACGGAATAGGTCGGACCAAAAAGCACTGGTAAAAACAGGATCACGATCACTGACAATAGACGTCGGATCCCATGGAGGCGCACAATGTCATTGAAGAATGCTCTCGCCACCGAACTTGCCGTATAAGGGTGCCCCAAAGCAATGAAATGCGCATACTTGGAGAACCGATCCACCACAGACAATATCACTGATTTCCCTCCAATCTTAGGAAGACCCTCCACAAAATCCATACTGATGTCTTGCGGACACCCAGAGTATTGCTAGTGGTCAAAGAGGCTCTTTGGGTGCAGGTGTTCCGTCTTGTTACGCTGACACACAGAGCAACCCCGAACAAATTCCCGCACCAATTTGGACACCTTTGGATGAGAAAAAGAGGCCCGGAAACGATGAAGAGTCTTTTGAACACCTTCATGCCCACTGCCATGTGCCTCGGCCAATAGTTGTGGCAGCAGGGAGGAATCGGCCGGAACAAAGACTTTGCCATTATATAGAAGGAGGTTGTCCACCCAGGACCAACCAGGAGCGGCAGTACCGCCAATAACCTTGTCACGTAACTCACAAGTAGATGGTGAAGACTGGAGTTCATTGCGGAGCTGAGTGAAGACTTCAAACGTCGGAGAAGAAAGAGCAGCTATCATGTGCGGACCCTCCTGCCTCCGAGAGAGAGCATCGGCGGCAGCGTTATGCTTACCCGGCCGGAATTCTACTGTGAAGTCATAGCCCAGTAATTTGCTCACCCAAGTGTGCTGCGGAATAGTGGACAACCTCTGATCCAGGAGAAATTTGAGGGTGTAGTGGTCCGTTCTGACGGTAAAAGCGCGCCCCCACAAATACTGCCTCCAGTGCCGAACCGCCTTGACTAACCCGATCAATTCTCTCTCGTATGCTGCGAGCTTCATGTGGTGCTGCGCCACTGCCTGGCTGAAGAAAGCCACAGGACCAGCTCCCTGGTGTAAGACTGCGCCAAAACCAGTACCAGAGGCATCACAATCCACCAAGAACCTCTGAGTGAAGTCGGGAAGTTGCAATGTGGGTCCTGTGGTCAGTGCTGTTTTCAACCGCTCAAAGGCATGCTCGGCCTCCGGGGACCAAGAGAACGCCTCTTTCTTCAGCAGTTTCGTCAATGACGCGGCGATCGTCCCATAGGACTTAATGAACTTCCGATAATACCCCGTTAGCCCGAGAAATCCACGGAGCGCCCTGACTGAATGAGGAGTCGGCCAGTTGTTCACAGCTGCAATCTTGTTTTGATCCATGGCGACACCCTGAGCAGAAATGATATGCCCCAGATATTCCACTGACTCCTTACCAAAAAGGCACTTGGAGTGCTTGAGCACCAATTTGTTGCGAATTAGTACCTCAAAAACCAATCGAACATGCTGAAGATGTGCTGACCATGACGAGCTGTAAATCAATATATCATCAAAGAAAACCAATACAAATCGACGAAGGTAGGCCTTGAGGACATCATTCATGAGAGCTTGGAAAGTAGCCGGAGCATTAGTCAAGCCAAAGGGCATGACTAAGAATTCATAATGACCTCGATGAGTACGGAAGGTTGTTTTCTCTATGTCGTCGGGATGCATTCGGACTTGATGATACCCACTGCGAAGGTCCAACTTCGAAAAATATCGAGCACCCTTAAGTTCATCCAACAATTCATCCACCACCGGAATAGGGAACTTGTCTTTTACCGTCTGAGCATTGAGAGACCGGTAATCCACGCAAAATCGCCAAGAATTATCCCGCTTCCGAACCAATATTACTGGTGAAGAAAATGGTGATGTGCTGGCCCGAATAATACCTTGTTGGAGCATCTCTTCACACTGCCTCTCTATTTCATCTTTCAGTAACTGTGGATACCTGTAAGGCCGAACTGCTACTGGGGCTGTCCCTGGAAGAAGATGTATGCGGTGGTCACAGGAACGTGGTGGAGGGAGTGATTCAGGAGGCTCAAAAAGAACATCAAACTCCTTCAGTAAACAGTCCATTAGCTCATCTTCTGCCGCCATCATCACCTTAAGCTGACGTTGCTCTTGACCAAGCCCATGCCACGTGACCTGATGGTTTGACAACCAAAAGGTCATAGTCATGTGTTGGAAGTCCCATAGAATAGGCCCGAGAGTCCGCAGCCATTGAACCCCTAGCACCAAATCAAAACCGGCCAAAGGAATCACAAAACAATCGAGTACAAATTCTTCTTTGCCAATTGTCAACCTTACTGCCCTGCATCGGCCTGAACTGGAAATTCTGTCTCCATTAGCGACTGCCACGCTAATACCTTCCTTTGCAGCTGATAGCAACCCAAGCCGGTTGGCTGCTGCTTCCCCCACGAAATTGTGGGTAGAACCGGAATCCACCAATGCGCGTACCTCAATCCCATTGATCAAGACTTGCAGCTGCATTGTTTTACCCATCCGGATCCCTGTGAGCGCATGCAAAGAGATTTCAACATCTTCTGCCATTGACTCCTCCATCTCCTCTTCTTCATCCAATTCCAAAAGATAAATTCCTTTCATAGAGCATTTGCCAATATGCTCCTTGGAAAACTTCTCTGGGCAATTGAAACACAATCCCTTGAGCCTTCTGTCCGCCATTTCTGCTGCGGTGAGGAGCTTGCGCCCTTTGGAGCTTGAAGATTTTGGGTTGGACAAAGCTGAACCAGATGAATTGCCTCCTGAGAGTTTGCTGGAGTTCATGCTTCCAAGTCCTGAAGTGGAGTTCATTGTGGTATTACTGGTTACCTGTGCTCGGTTCCAAGCTGCAGTCTTGGTGTTGGGTGCCACTTTGGCTGGAATGGGCAAGCCATCTTCCTCTTCTAATTCCAATCGTCTTTCATAGGCCCTAGCAAGGCTCATAGCCACTTCAAGAGTTGCCGGGTTCTGCAGCTCCACATCGGTACGCAACGGATTGCGCAACCCGGTGGTAAAAATTTGCACTTGCTGTCTCTCAATCATATCCTCGCAACGACAGAGAAGAGCAAGGAATTGCTCTTGGTATTCGGCCACCGAACCAGTCCTCCTCAACTGAATGAGTTCTCCCAATGGATTGCTCCGAATTGGTGGACCAAAACGGATATTCACATGTTCGACGAAACGAGGCCATGTGGGAACTCCTTGATTCTTCTCCAATCTGTAATACCATTGTTGGGCCGCTCCCGTCATGTGATACGACACGAGCCAAACCTTCTCTTCCTCCAATGTTCGCTGGCCCGCGAAAAACTGCTCGCACCTGTTCAGCCATGGAAGAGGATCTTCCTTGCCGTCATAGATTGGAAAAGACAGCTTATGGAATCGTGGTGCTGCTCTATTCCCAGATCGCTGATCTTCTTCCTCCTCCTTCCATCTGTCTCTAACTCCCGTCTGTTTGCTGCTGTTGGCCTGATCGACCCCAATTTGGAGCCGGGAAACCACTTGTTCCAACTTCTCCACCTTCTCCAGCGCTGCTGTCATGCGCCCCATCATCTGGCAAATCTGCGCCAATTGCTCCTTCTCTGCCGGTTCCATGGAAGTGGTGGTGGGATGCTCTGATACCAAAATGATATGGTTTAGGGTTTGGGGACTTGGCGATAGATGAATAGCAAAGGATAGGCGGCTGAACGCCCTCCTCAGCCTAGGGTTTCTCCCTGGCCGAAGGAGGCTCTGCTCAGGTTAGGGCAAACTGAATTCTTTTTTGACTTCCAAACAAGCCGGACTATCCCTTTATATAACAGGGAGACCTGGCTAATTATTTCATGCAAGCAACAACTGAATAAGGAAAGGATAACCAAACATATACCAATACTTAACTAATCTAAAGGGATAAGATATGCTAAGATATACTACTATTTTTAGCTAAGCCCTCAATCTCAGAACGCAGATCCTTCCCTAATCCATTGCCCTGTCTACGCTAGGCTTACTTGTGTCTTCTTGACCCCTTTTGTGACGACGCTCATAGACTTTGCCCACAAAAGCGTCCACAACAACACCACACCATGAGACACATGCACAAAATAGTGAGAAGAAAGAAGATGGCTAAAAAATGAATCTAAGATGCACTAGTGTTAAATTAATGTAGAAGCTGACTTTGTATTCAAGATATGACATTTAGCATATCAAACACTTCATGACCTTATGATTATTTTCTGATTGTGCAGTCCCATGGGAAGCACTTCACTGTACACACCACATGGTAGACAAGCTACCATTCATATTGACCCTAAACAGGATCACTTCAAGTGTAGAGACCAGTAAACACAGTTACGTATCTAACATTATCGGTATAACATTTTGTTGTTGGTGTGGGTTAGCAGTTAGTATTGCATTTTTCTAACAAACAAGAAAGAACCTCAGTTATTCTAAGCTTCCAAGAGTAAAGCTACCAAATTTACCTTGGCATTTCTAGTGCGACGTTCCAGATTGAAATGCAAGTCCTTGACATGACCAAACTCACAGAAAGCATTGTACAGATCATCTTCTTCTGCATCTTCTTTGACTCCCGAAACAAGTATTATCCATCATTCAATATCTATGAATCAACGAAGTTTTCCATTAATACAGTTAATAAAATGATCAATGAATAATATATAAGCATGAGATGTTGACAATCGTTGTAACAAAGAATCAATTATAATAAGTATTAGAAATGAAATTAAGTATAGCACAACCACATAGATCTGCATGAATTAGAACCTTAGCACCAGTGGCCAAGCAGCAAATCTGCAGTTTTTTTGTTATCCGTGCTGGTTTAGCAAGTATGGAAAAAACTAGCATGCACGTCACCAGGGACTACCTCGAAGAGCTAGCATGCAAGTTCCTGAGTGCAGAAAAAAGCCAAACAAGTCATTTTGCACTTTTGTAGTGGTTTTGCTGTGACATAATTGCTTACCTGGTACAATTACACGAATATAACTAAAATGCCATGGGCTAGCAGACAATTAGCACAGTGGAAAACAAAAGAAGCATAGCGTCATGCTGTATTGGATTAATGGTTAGTATTGTATTGCATCGTCCTACAAAATTTATTCAGAGACACATCCCTATTATGTTCTCAATTATGTAGTTTGCCATTGTGTTGATGAATTAATCTACAAGTCCAAAAGAAACTAACAGCCACATTTTCAAGTAGTACAAATAAGTAAAACTGACAGAGAAAATATAGTTCCAGCATTTATGAGGCACAACCCAAAACAGACGAAGGAGGTGGAGAGCAAACAAACAAGGGAGACATTATTCAATATCTCAGTGCTATCAAATTATTCTTAATCCACAGTTCATAGTTTAATTGTTTACATGATCAGTTCCATTAAGACATTGTGATCCAGTCTTTGCTTGCTAAAACATTATCATGTTTCCTTTTAACAATAACCACGTCTAAAAGAGACTGACATGTTTGCTGCTATAAAATGCAGTTTAGTTAGAGTAGTCACAAATTGCCTCAAATCCTTCCAAGACATATGGTGTTTCCTGTAAATCATTACTAATGCTAATAGAATTTATCAGGAAAGCTCTTGGAGGCTACTACAGCATCGAACATACAATCCAGTAAACAGAATAAAGCATTCTGAATTTGAATTATTTATCACAAGCCTAACAGACATCATCACACAATTTTACTCCCTCTAACCAGCAGTTCACGCTGCAACTCCAACTAATTTTCATCATTCATTCACTACATTCTCACTTCCCCCAAAGCCTTTCAATATATCTGTCTATTCCTACAGAAGAACAGTGATGGTAAAAAAAGGTAATTCTCAGCACGCATAATCACATCATAACAAATCAACAATAATCAGCATGGATTTAGTTTTGATTGTTAGTTTTAAACATCAAACAGCCCTAATTCCTTGAGCGATTTCGAAACCCTATAACCACAAGCAGGTGTGCGCATGAAACCGAACAACACACCTTGCAAAGCAAGCACACCCGAACCAAAAACCCTAAACCCTGATGAAAAATCACCAATCATGAACCCTAGCTTACCAAATCCCTTGCGAATTTCCATGAAACCAACTGGTAAGTAACACGCAAACCCATCTAAAATGGCACAAAATGCTGAAAACCAAAACACCAAACTTAGAGATCACGAGAAAAATGGTTGCATAAGGGGTTCTCACGGCACTGTGGGCCGTGTCCGGAATTCTCGGCGTCGGACAGGGAGTCGAAGCGGTCACAGCTGGAGGCTAGGACGGAGGAGCTGCGGCCGAGGAGGCGTCCGCGGGTGCGCACCTCGACAGGGGTGAGTCGGGTGACGATGTGGGGCACAGGGAGTGCGCGGGCGGCGCAGCCGCCGGCCTAGTCGTCCTTGTCCATGGCCTCGTCGTCGTCGTCGTCTTGGTCGAAGTCAACGAACGCCATGTCCTCCGCTTCCGCCTTGCCATTCTCGCAGCAGCCTCCGCCGCCATTGTATGAGAGAGCGAGAGGGTGATAAAGCAAGAGAGTGGAATGGAAGAGCGTGAGGTGACTGTGGAGGTGGACACGTGAGGGTTTTATAAAGGCGGTAACTACAAATTAAACGTTATTTGGAGGGCAATGAGTTGGTAATTAGAGGGGAGATTTGCGTAATGATTCCCTGAGAATTCATTAACTCAAAGGAAATGATTAAATTAAAAAAGACCATCTTTTGGGCTCTCAACTCTCCATACGGTTTAATTTCGTCTCTCAAATACAACATTGAATAAAACATATCCCTCATCTCTTAATACCATTTAATTTTGATCTTTTTACCAAAAAAATGGCAATTTTGACTAGCTTTGAGAATCGGTAGGTTTTATAAATAGGCAATTTTTTCCTATATATCGTCCTAATAGCTAAATTTCTACCAACTATACTGTTAGGACATTATATAGGACAAATTCATCTATTGATAAAACTGATCGGATCCCACATGACGTATCACATGGTTCAACGCCGGCCAAAATTATTATTTTCTAATCTCAAAGATCAAGATTAAACGGTATCGAGTGATCGACGACATGTTTTACCAGACAAACTATATGACGAAAATTAAATGGAGGAGTTGCGAGACTAGCGATGAACCTTTTCCATTAGATTATATGAGTCCCTAGGGTGAGCCGTCCGATCGAAAACGGACGGTAAGATGAGAACCGATTCGCGCCCTGGAGCTTCTTTCCCTGTACAAAGAAACGAACACCGATCCGTCGAGATTGCAGAGATGGCGGCGGCCCCCTCTTCCTCGGCTGCCTCCTCCTGTGGTAGCCTCAACAACCCGGCAGCGGCGGCAGCCGCAGCGACGAGCGCTGCTTGTGCTTGCCCTATCTGCCTCGAAGCCTTCAAAGAAGAGGCCTACCTTGACACCTGCTTCCGTAAGTCTCCTCCAGTCCTTCAAAATCCCTAGTTTCTTTTTGGTTAATTTTCGATGTTTAGATTGCTTCCATTCGATAGATTCTCACTAAATGATCGTGAACTCTAGAATTTCGCTATAATTTTATCTTGGGATAGAATTTTGTACGAATCCTGGTCAGAGTAAGGGCAAAAGCTTTAAATTTTTGCAAAATTGCGTGATGGTCCTGTTCTCCTGTAGCTATTGGCCTTCCTAGTTTTGTTCATCGATGCAAGAAACACTTTGCAGGGATTGGGACAGAGATTTCCTGTAGTTCGAAATCACACTTTGCAATTTCTTTCTTCAATATCCCTTCTGAGTTCTGAGCATCCTAACTGCTTCTGCAGATTCATTTTGTTACAAGTGCATATCTCAATGGGTGAAGATTGTGGCGAGCAAGCATGCAGAACCTTTGTCGTCAGTGAAATGCCCCCTATGCAAGGTGAACCCAGTTTTGTTGCTTCTCCAATACCAGGTGTTATACTACTGATACTCCACAAAAGTGGGGCAAGTTCTTTTCTATCTAACACCGGTAACGCTACATTTGCGTAGTACTTTTTATCATCTTGAAGTGCATGATGAGAGAAACCATATGCCCCTCTACCCCATTAAGTCCTTAAGAAAGAAATACTTTTTAAGTTCAATTAGTTTTTATGTGCTGTTAAAAAGTGCAATTGGTTGGGTACCCCAAAAATATTTGTTTGTAAAGATAATGCTTTTGGAGTGGATAAGACTTCACCGTTGGAGATTGGGAAATTAGCTTTTGAGTGTTTCCTGGCAGAGCTTAGATGTGGAAACTATATCAGCATTTACTAGTTGGTGCTGCAAGTCTCAGCACCCTTTTCTATTGATTAGCACAGTGAACCATATCTATGAGCTTGACCAGATATTTTTTTGCCTGGGTCTTAGTCCTGAGATCCTGATCATATGTATCCTTATCATATTTGCAGACCGAGAATGTATCTATCATTCATGGTTTTGATGGTGAATCATTTGTGCGGCAATACATAAATCAGGACCCCAGGAAGAGGTCTTGCTTCCTCTTTCATTCCCTCAATCTGGTTACGCATGGTTGCATTCTGCAGTCGATATTCACAAGCAGACATTTATTTGTTTGCTGCGATGGAGACTGTTCACGTTTCACTCTTCTGATTATAAACTGGATAAGGATCTTACTTTTCTATGGTACAGACATATTTCAGATGCGCACGAGTTGATATTACAATTCTATAACACAAGAGGTATTGTGTTAATTTGTACTATTTATTTATTTTTTTGCTCATTCTTTAGAATTAATGTTTGATATCTGTGAACATCATTTGTTTTCTAAGACTGAAGTTTTCTGAATTGAGCAGAGATTTCAGACAATACTTCCAGTGTGCAGCAATACTGGAAGCAACGCAAGTATCTCCGGAAGAACATTTGGCTTGAAACTTGGCTGAGACGGGAAATTCAGGCCCTTACACAGGTATATGTGGTGCAGAGTATTAGCAACATAATTATTCCATAGCTCAGAAGAATTATATTTGCAGTTTTAAGCTTCAACCGCTCGAATAGGCACCTGGCTTGCTTAAAAGGAGAATGAATTTGGAGCGTTTATTGGTACTTGCTAGTGTTAGGATATTTGAATATCCTTGTTAGTACTTCTTCTGGATTTTTGTTAGAGCTTCTCTTCTTATCTGGAATGTTTCACAATTTTGTGTTACCCATCACTCAATGATCATGGTCAAAGGACACACTCGGGCATCTTTAGTATTACTATATTTTATTGGCAAGAATCAGATTGATTTGCTGACTCCAGAAGTACATATTAGCATGATGCTGGCAGTTTCAGTTATTATTGTTAAATTATGTTGAGATTGTTTGCCAGTGTTGTAGAATTGCTGTCGTTTGCTGGCAATGTATAGTACATTACTCTTTCTGTTCAAAAATATAAGACATATAGTTTGAATGATCTTGTTTAGAAATATAAGACTTACATGTAGATTTAATGAGGGTTTTCTTAACATACCTCTATTTATTCCCTCTCAACTACATGCATTTATTTATTACCAGTTTACCACCACAAACAAATTATTATCTCTCATCTTCCAAAACAATTAAGTTTGGGGTATCTAAATCATTTTCATTCGTACCTTTCTCAATTTCATCTCAACCTTAATCCTTGTGCAAAATCAAAATACACCTTATATTTTTGAACTTGCAGGATGAAAATGTCGAGGCCATTGTTTACCACATCCACGGTGTGATCGAGCATTTCATGAAAAGGCAAGTCAAAGAACACGTTTCAAAGAGGATCTCGCCGGAGGACAGGAGGGAAGAGTTCAAGGCTCTGCTTTCTGATGCTGCGAGGCCATTCCTTCTTGGCCGAACAGGGCGGTTCGTCGCCGAGGTAGAGCTCTTCCTGGTCTCACATCTAAACATCGATGCGTACAACAGAGTGCGTGTTCAGAAACTCAGGGAGACCACTTTGCATGTAACAAGCGAGCAGGATGTGCTGCCGCACGATCGGTCTCTTGAGGACCACTACTTATACTTTGTAACTGATGACGCAGGTTGTAATGGTGAGATCTAGTGATCTGCAATTTTTGTCACCGGTATCCATGCTATCCTGCAGATTCTGTCCGTGCTGCATTTACATGTTCCAAGATGAGCTGTTCATAAGAACATGACAGAGCTAGGTGCTAGCTGCTAGCTGAATGAGAAAACAAACAAAGCACAGAGCACCCAAACAGATGGAAACATTACAAGCTACGCTGTAATAATACTATTACACGACACAGATACATCAGCAAACTGTGTGTGTTCTTTCCCCTTTTTTATTCATCGCAAGCTACACGAACTCAGGTACGTCCGTACATACATATCTTAACACAGCAGCACAGGTCACTTCACCTTTGTGACTACCCAAAGCTAGCGATCATCACGCATTCACAACCTCACTACCTACAATATGTAATTAATGGCATAACAAAGTAAGATTAAAGCGGTGAACTCGTGCGGCTGCGCGACGCGGCCCATGGTCACCTTCGTCCCGAACTCTGCCACCACGTCGGCCGGGTTGGCGGCAGCGCGTCCAGACGGGCCCCGACGCGGACGTCCCTGCCGACGAGCCGCAGCGCGAGCGCCCTCGTGAACGCGACCACCGCGCTCTTGGTCGCGTAGTAGCCCAGGAACTGCGGGTTCCCACGATCCCTAGGCTCATAAATCGATTGGGAATTCAGGGAACCGTTCTCGTAGCGTTGAAGTCCACAAATATTACTGATGTGTTGCCCTTCGTTCGCAAATTCCTAGCTTCACTTAACACATGATCCGCTACTCTGTCTGCTGTAGTTACAGTAGTTTTATGATCGTTCCGCTCCTCATACTGTAAAAAATGGGACACAAAACTAGCATCACGGAGCTCGAAAATACTGAGATTAAGCGCCAATTGATCTCTTACCTCAAGGACAAGCTGCACTGGCCTTTTGGTGCTCATAACATCCCATAGCCCATCGCTGCTCGCGCCTCATTATGCACAGGGGTGGAACGCTGGCCTAAAGGTTATTAGGCTAATTTTTAAATTTTTATAAATTTTCAAGATAATTTGCATGGATTTTTTGGGCCAGGCCCGAGTGGCCTGAGGCCTAGCTCCGCCTCTAATTATGCATGAGTTTAGTGGGTATGAGAACATATGGTTCTGAGCTGAACCTTGAATCTTTTTTTTTTGAGACGGAAAACAGCAGGGGAGGCCCCTGATGATCAATTAAAGCGCGAAGTCAACCAACAAAACACAACCGGCGAGGAGCCGGCCAGGAAACAAGAACAAACCAAAGAAACAAGCGAAAGGAGGAGGAAGAGAAAAAAGACAGAAGGAAAAGCAGATGAAAAGGAACAGGAGGGGACAGAGCGGCCGCAGGTGAAACTAGCTGAGCCTAAGACCCCAGGAGAGGAAAGAGTCTCTGTTGTTGTTGATCTTGACACGGAGCGATTGAAGATGGAGTTCATCAAGAAACACCCCTTTCAAGCGCAGAAACTGGGACTAACAGCCCTGAAAATGAGATCATTCCGCTGTTTCTAGATGCCCCAAGAAGCTAACATGAAAATATCCATAAAGAAAGGAGAAAACTCGGCGGTGCCCGCAAGAACAATCCTTTGGTAAATATCTTCATCCATATCCCATGAATTTGAAGGGCACTCCGAAGAAGCGAGTGAAGGGCATTGAAAGAAGAGGTGATCCCAGATTCCTCGATGGATCAAGGCAAAGAACACAATTGTAATCCATGTTCTGAAGGAGGCATTTCTTCCTTTTGAGGATGTTCCTGGTATTAAGACGGTCGCAGCAGAGGAGCCAGGAGAAGATTTTCAGCTTATAGGAACACTTTCCTTTCCAGATCCAAGAGATGGGAGTCGGAGCCACCATGTGGGAGAAGACCCTCTTGTAGAACAAGTTTGGGATGAACTTATTAGACTTCCATATGTAAATCCATTCATCCTTGGGCGAAGTTGAGATATTTACACCATTAATTAGAGCATGAAGAATGTGAAGCTCATGAAAGGCCTGGGCGGACATCGGCAAATGAAAGTTGACCAAACAAATAGGATTGGAAATGAAGGTTGAACATCCATCTGAGTGTTCCTGACAAAGGAGAAGAGGTGGGGCAATTTCGAGGGCAAGTGCATGTTGTTCCAGACATCACCCCAAAACAGGACAGTATCTCCTCTCCCAACTTGACATTGGGCAATTCCTCTAAACTGGTCCAAAAGAGAGATCACATCTTTCCACCAGAAGGAACCAATGCCAATAGCCACTTGAGGAAGAACGGAGTGATAGTGATTTGACCAAACAAGATGAACCCATGGGATGTCCAATTTGTTGAAAAACTTGTGCAAAAACTTCATCCCGGAGAGCATTGTTATGAGACCTTAAGTTGATGACTCCAAGACCACCCTTATTCTTTGGCTTACAAACCTTGTCCCATTTGACAAGGGATTTACTTGAACCATTGATTTCGTTTTTCCCCCATAAGCAGACCCGTTTGGCCTGATCAATTCAGTTGATGACAACACCGTAGGAGGTTAAGACAACACATCGCATAGGTGGCCATGTGAGAAACCATCAAATTAACCAACCGGAATCGCCACCATAAGAAAGAAGGGAGGAGAACGAGGAGACCCTTTATAATTCTATCAACCAGCTGGTCATAGTCTTTAATACGAGGCCTAACAAGACCCATAGGAAGACCCAGGTAGTTGAAGGGGAACTTGTCAACTTTGCAGCCAAAGATCCTAGCGAGAAGATCAACCTCAGAGTCCCGCAGGTTGATAGGGATAAAAGAAGATTTACTGAAGTTGATTTTGAGACCAATGGCCGCCGAATAGGATTGTGAGAGGCATTTCACAAAGGAAGATGTCATTCGCGACCTTTGATGAAAATGATAGTGTCGTCGGCATATTGGATGATCGGAAACTCCATCTGATCCCCCAAACTAACAGGGAGGGAAATGAGGCCCGAGCTGCAAGCCGCATTGAGGATATACTGTAGCAGATCAGCGACAATAGCAAATAGAAGAGGTGAAATAGGATCACCTTGTCTGACACCTCTTTTGCAATGAAAAGGCACTTTAACACCATTGAGAAGAAACGGCGAGAGGCCGAACTCAGGATCTCTCTCATCCATGTCAACCAAGTATCGTGGAAACCTAAAGCGTAAAGCATGCCGATAATAGCAAGGTGTTCAATGGTGTCAAATGCTTTAGCAAAGTCCACTTGAGGAGTACAATTTTCTCTAGAACGCTGACAAAGGTGGATGTATTCATATGTCCAAGCCAGGCAGTCTTGAATGGACCTCCCCTTGATGAAACCATATTGATTATTGTGCACAAGTTTGGACATGATGGAATTGAGCCTAGTTGCCAGTAACTTCGTGATCAGCTTGATAGAGAGGTTAAGTAAGGAGATAGGCCTGAAGTCATTGGGAGATTCCGGGTTAGAAGACTTAGGAACCAAAACAATGAACGAATGGTTAATCGATGCAAGGGAAACCGCCCCGTCATAAAAGTCTTGACAGAAAGTGTAGAAGTCGTGCTTGATGATATGCCAACAAGATTTGAAAATTTTCCCATTGAAGCCATTCGGCCCAGGAGCACTATCCGAGCGGAATTGCAGAACAACATCATCAATCTCCTGGGTGGAGAAGGGAGAAACAAGCCATTGGAGGTCATTTCTCCGAGAGACCAGAGAATCCAAGTCAAACAGCATGGGAGGATTATCAGAACAGCTCATTCTGGCCGAGAAGAAATCGAGAAGCCGGTTGGCTTTTGCCTGGTGAGCATAATGGATGCCCCCGTTATCATCAGTGAGGGAAGTAATAAGGTTGTGACGGTATCTTTCCGAGGCCTTGCAATGAAAGAATTTCGTATTCTCATCACCAAATTGAACCCACTGAAACTTGCAACGATTCCTCCAATAGATATTCTGAAGATTTAAAAGAGAGATCAGCTTCTTCTTAAGAATATCCCTGAAATTTCTTTCCTGAATATGAAGAGGCCTGTGTTGCTCGATAGAATCAAGGACCCCAATGAAGTGGGAGCAGTTTGAAGAGTGATATCTGATAGACGACAAACTCTTCTTCCAAGATTGAAGTCTGAGCTGGAGACAATCCAGCTTGGATTTGATAGTGTTCACCGAAGAGGACGAATCATAATCCGGCAAATACCAATTGAGCTGGACGGTCTGTAAAAAATCATGGCGGAGAGTCCAACAATTCTCAAATCGGAACACAGCAGGTTTGGGAATGGAGGTTTTAACTTGCAGCAAACAAGGAACGTGGTCAGACATGGTGCGAGACAACGGCAACCAAAGCGTCGCAGGGAAAGATAAGGACCAATGAGGAGAAGTGAAACACCAATCCAGCTGCTCCCAAAGAGGATTGTGCTGCATGTTACTCCAGGTGAACCTAAGCCCTTTTAGAGGAATCTCAATGAGGCCAAGGGAGGTGATAATGTTATCAAACATTAAAGCCTCACCCAGCCTACCCCCCGGCCTATTTCTGTCCGAGGCAGACCGGTAGAGATTGAAGTCACACTTGTAAGAAAATACTGGAATGAAAATCAATAAGACTTACAGATGCTTTTGATGAACTCCCAAGTGTTATAATATCACCATCTGCAAGTTCAGCAGGCTCACCCCAACGCCTAGACCCACCATCAGGATGGTTTACTGGCTAGGAATTCAAGAAAGTTCCATTTAAACCGCCCATATCCATAAGTTCCCATTTGAGTGTCTGCAATGTAAGAGTAATAATTTAATGGGAATGGAAGAAGGATAGGGATATTCGCAGATACAAATGCCATATGAGTGGAACCCTCCCCTCTCCATCCGAACATATCCACGAAACCGTCATTATCCTAATCTTCTATACATTGGTGAATAGAGAAAGTTTTAATTCGGTTGGATATGCATACATGCGTGATCTGCAGCGTATCAGACTCTTATCTCAATCAATCGATTCTATTTCAAAATACTACACGACCGATTTTTTTCCATATACTACACGTATATAGTTTCTGAGTTACCATGTGCCTTTGAGTTGCCATATGCATCATTTACATTAAATATTTTTTGCATGTGTAAATAAGATCAAAACTATTAACTAATATAATCGAAAAAATTGATTCGAACCGACAAGTGTTTTTTGGCAGCCTTTCATGCAGTGCAGACAACACAATCATGACAACCACACTTGAGTTTACTATATGTTTGATTGTTTAAATAGAACCATCCTAACTTAAAATGGTGGATTACAAATTTAAGAAATGTTCTCTATATTCACCTAAAAGGATAGAACCATTCACATCAAGCCTTTGACAGCCCCGCCAGGGTTAACAATACCGATTCAGGGTGGAAAATCGAAGACCCACTGGTACTGATTTTCATCAATAATAAGGCCCCGTTTGGCAACTTGGAACCGGACTGTTTCTCCTAGAATCTGAAATAAATCCAACCAAACGGAATAGGACTCGGAACGTTTCAAAGCGAATCGTTTCTGATTTTTACACACCGTGGTCGAATCGGCTAGCAACCCGTTCCTCCGGATTTGATTCTATCTGAAACGTTTCTACCAAGAATCCGGAACCGTTTCCGTTTCTACTAGAATCTGGAACCGTACCAAACGGGGCCTAAGTCAAAAAACGTAAAAAATCGAACAGTTTGCAAAGTCAAATGGATTTGAAATCGGCGGTCAAACTAGGGCAAAAAATCTTGATTATCAACCGGTATTCAGTGATTATTGAGTTATTTTAGGAAAATCGGCAACCGAATGAAAAATTTAGTACTTTTGAAAAAAGTTCAAAAAACTTATAATCATCATATGAAAATTTTACAAAATCATTAATATTACCTCTAGACCTCACAAAAAAATTTGCAGAAATATTAGACTTCATTTAGTGTCCCTAAAAAATAAAAAAAGAATAGTATATAGAAAGATAGTAACATTGTCAATTTTTTTTAAAAATATACATATATGATAATAATCTAAAAATTTTATAGCATTATTAGCATTACCTTAGGACCTCACACAAAAAATACAAAAATTTTGACATTTTTTGATAATTTTGTAATTTTTTTAAAAAATTTATAATTACATTTGAATTTCACCTGTTTACTGAGTGATTTTAGACGTCTCGTTAGCTCGATAATCACGATATACCAGCCATTATCGACCTGCTCCTCGATCAGTTCGGCGGCTCGCGCCGTGCGGATGCGGTTGCAGTTGCAGCGGGGCGGGGGAGACGAGCAGCGCCCGGAGGCGGGGCACAAAAAAGAAGCGAAAAACTAGCGCCAAACCGGGCAAAAACTCGAAACTTCTCCCGCGCGGCCGCGCCTTCTTTCCACCGCCTCCCTGCTCTGAAACCCGCAGTTCCGATCCACACTTCCCCTCACCTCCTCGGCAACTCCCCCCGATTCGCCGACCCCGCGAAGTCGAGAGCCCTGGGCTAGGCGGCGCCATGGACACGGAGCCCTTCGACGAGGCGAACCTCCTCGTCCTCCCCGTCTCCCCCGCCGCCTCCCCTCCTCGACGCCTCAAGCGCCTCAAGAAATCCTCCCAAACCACCACCACCAACATTCCCGCTGGCTCCCCACCGCCACCATCACCGCCGCCGCAGCAGCCTTCATCCGACGAGGAAATCCTAGCCTCGCACCCGTCTCCTCCCCCTATTCCCTCTCCGCCGCCGCCGCCATCAGATGCAGATGCTCGGACCCCGCAAACATTCTCTCCTCCCAACCCCAGTTCCTCGCCGCTGCCGCCGACCGACACCGCCGAGGAGGAAGAGGTGGAGGAGGAGGATGATGGGCTCGATCCGCTGTTCTCGGAGATCGGCGGCGCTGCAGGGTGGGACCCGCTGGGCGCGCCGATGGAAGGGGTGTTGGGTGAGGATGAGGAGGAGATGCTGGGGGGAGGGCTCATCGAGGAGCTGCGCAGGGAGAAGTCGGCGAAGAAGCGGCTTGACATGGACGAGGGCGAAGGCGGCGGCGAAATGGAGGGGGAGGTGAAGGGGAAGAGGAGTAAGAGGAGGAAGAAGGACAAGGCGCCCAAGGAATCGGTCCAAGGGAAGAAACAGTCTGAGAAGGTAACCACCCTTTTTCCTGTGTTTTGCGCGTCAGTGGTGTTCTGTTGAATCGCCTGAAGATTTTGTGGACGGGTGATGTGGGTTCTTGTGCGCAGGAGAGGAGGGTGCGGCTTAATTCGATCCACGCCGAGTCGCAGAGGCTGCTGCGAGGTATACACTTCGACCGTTTGTATGATTGGAACCGGAATGTGTGAGATTTGGTGTTTTGATCTAACTGTTTCATGTTGCTTTTGTTATTTGTAGAGACGAGGAGCGCGTCGTTTAAACCGATTGCGCAACCAATTTACAAACCCATCTCGTCAGTCCTGGAGAAGATCCGCCTTCGGAAGCTTGAGATTCTAAAGAAGTCAGTTGTCCGATTGCTTTTGTGAGATTATGCAAAGAATACCATAATTGTAAGTTGATGTTATTTTTCTGCACTACGGTTTCAGGTCAAATACTGCTATTGAAGACGATGATGAGGCCTCTTCAGATCCTGCGAGTGATCCTGCTGGACATTCTGGCATGCCTCGGGTTAAGAAAGTGGATACAGACTGCGAGGATTTGAAGATTGTGAGTCTTAATTGAGGTAGCTGATTTGAGTGTGTAGTGTTCACGAAACTAAAAAGCTTTGTGTGCTTGTAGGATGATGCCGACAATGAAGTTGGAGCAAATGGCAGTGACCTGAATGAGCATGGCAGTGTCCCTGAGGATGAGGTGAGCATTGCTTTCACTTGATTATTTTGCTGTTTGGTCTTCATACTGTACTGATATGGTGGTTTATTTGCATGATGCATTGACTCGCGAGAAGGATCTTAATAATTGTGCTAGCAAAGCTCCAGAAAAGGTGAGTGTCCTCCCCTCCAATTTTGTAGCCATTTGCAGCCACTGTTTTGTACTGGAGCACGATAGGAAGGTGCTTTATCTATAGGCAGTAGTTGCCTCAATTTTGTTTTACTTGTCTCAAACTGTTAACATTTCAACTTATGTCATGTGGAATGCCACTGAAAGCATTTGCTCAATGGTCCATTTTAGGAGTATTACATATTGCTGTTAAAAATGGTGACAACTATGCTGTCCTTCGCCGTCATTGAAGGCAGCATTCTAGTGCATGCTATTCCTTCTAATTAATGGTTACTGTGTTGTCAAATGTTTTGTAATTTGTTTATTGCTTGTCCAGGATACACATAGATTCAAGGTTGTCTCACTGTGAAGTAAGAATAACTCGATGGTTGACAATTCTCATAAAATAGAACAATGACTACTAGACAGATGATGCATCTATGATTATAAATTTTAAGAATTCACTCGTTTTTGTGTGTGATGCTTTGCGTGTTTAACTATTGAACACTTGGTTCCACCAGGAAGATTTTGATGATTCTCGAGATAATCATGAGGACAATGCCCAGTCAAGTGATAGCCCCATCGATGCAGTAGATGAAGCTCAATTGGCCCCCTCTTCGAGCCCTACCAAGAGTTCAGGTGACACGTAAGTATAGCAGATTCCCCTTAGTGTATTATATTTTCCGCCTTTTACCATTAACTTAACTTAATTATCTCCTTTAAAAAACTTAATTGTCCACAACAAATATTAGAATTATTGCATATGGCGTGCATAAAAATTAAAAAGTTGTATTAGCTGCAACACTAGAGCATTTTTTTCCTGTACCCTTACATTTTTTTTTAGATGAAGGAAGATTTTATTAATTTCAAGAACATTACATCAAGATGATACAAGTCTTTAAAATTTCTTCCTACCGCTAACAAGAAGCACACAACCCTTAAACAAAACAAAAAGAAAAAAAAGAAGTCTTGATTGTTACTACTGGATCGCAGAGCTCTCCCCCTTTTCATTGTATTGCTTAGCGAAAACATCATCAGAAATCTTCTCCGCGTAAGCAATCCGGCAGCCCCTTGGATTTCCAACATTTTGGGCGCCACAATCCGGCAGCCCCCTGGATTTCCAACATTTTGAGCGCCACCACCAAGAACACCGCGACTATTTGAATCATTGCGCCCCCAAAATCTTGAACGCGATCACGGACTCCATACCGTCCATGACCACCAACTTGAAATCTTGGGGGACGAAGACCACCACGAGCAGGACAAAGTGGACCACCATAGCTGCGACCATTAAATCGATCGCCACCAAAGAAATTGCCGTTCCACCCGCCATGACCGCTTTAAATTGATTCTAAAGCATCGTCACCCAATATCCTGCACATCCGGTTGCACATCGCCGAGATTGGACTCAGGAACAAGGTCAGCATTGCTGCAAGAGGACTGGAATTTGCCTCCGGCAAAAGGAGCCGAAAATCTCCGCGATAAATGCATCTTTTCCAAATTTGAAGAAGAAAGACGATACCTTGCACAATCCAACTCACCCTGCGAATTGCACCTCCTTTCATCCGAAATAGATTTCGCAAGGAAGGCCATCCGAAAGGAACGAGCACGATCGCTATGGCGTCGCCTCATCCGGATCCTTCCCCTCTCCCCCCAATTGGAAGAAACTATCCGATCTTACCGATCCGCACGACCCGCCGAACAAGGAGCCAGCCACCGCCTCAGCCGCCAACGCCAGAACGGCCACCTGCCACCAACAAGGCCACCACAGAGAGAAAGATAGATTCACCCGTCGCCGACGCATTGCGACGGCGGCCAGATCCATGGGCAAGAAGATCGCCGAGGATATGTCGCGCGACTGGCCGATCGAAGACGCCGACGGAGCAGCCTCGGCGGCGCGACGGAGGCGGGACGATTGAGCTCGCAAATCATCGACTAACAGAACCGCACCAAATGAAGATGGCATCCGTCGCCGCGCCTTAGGGTAATCACCTCCCCGACGCGCCGCCACGCGATGGCCGCCGCGCCTCACTTGGTTACCGACGCGAACCAAGACGAGGGAATTTCTCGCATGTTTGGTCGTCATCTCGACCTAGGACTTTTTACATGCATACAGTTTTTTTCTCTCCGTGTGGCTGTTGTGGTTCGTCAGGATGGAGTTGCTTGTATGCTCGGGTTCCAGGTCGGAGACCCGAGCGGATGGTCGAGGAACTCGCCGTCGGAAGGGCCGGACAGGCAAGCAAGGGGTAGAAGGCTGTACGGAGCCACCGGCCGGTTATCGACGGCAGCGCCTGAGACTGTTTTTGCGGTATCAAAACATACCCTTTTCTTTCCTCTTTCTCCCTTTTTATTATCCAAATTCTAGAGCTGATTACAACTAATAGATCCTATAATCAAGGGATCTTTATCTGAAATTGAAAACAAAAAGGAAACTAATCAAACTAGAAAATCAGAAACTAAACACCTTGCTGCATGACCTGATCCTTTCCCAACGGCAGTGTCAAGATTATGCGCCCACCATCTATGCCGCTTCCTGGTCATGATGGTGGTCGCTATACCACCGCAATACACACGGTCCAGTTGGTTTGTCATACCAATGCTCCTCGACATCAAGCTTGTCCTCAAGCTTGAACTCTGGATAGGAGCTATGAGGGTGATGGCGCCCATCCAAGTAGCCGGACGCCTACTTGCCTTCCCATCGACCAAAAGTCAAGCGGTGTCCCCGAAAGAAGCTACTGGCGAGGACAAGCCGCGACCGCCGTGGTCGATGGGAATTGCCGTGGGCCAGATCCAACGGGAGAGGCGGCGGCTCTGTAGGTGGTGTCCCATGGAATGGTTTGAGAAGGGAGACATGAAAGACATTGTGAAGGCGGGCCGTCTCCGGAAGCTCCAAGCGATAAGCAACCTCCCCCACTCGAGCAATGATTTGGAATGGACCAAAGAAGCGAGGGGAGAGCTTGTGCTGGTTGGAGGAGCGCAAGGAGACTTGGCGATGACGTTGAAGACGCAACCAGACCCACGAGCCCACCAAAAAGGAGACCTCCCGGTGACCATTATCATACTGCTGCTTCATCCGTTGCTGGGCGCGAAGAAGATGCTGACGAGCCTGAGCCAGAAGAGCATCTCGGTCCACCAATTTGCAGTCGACCGCATCAAGTGAAGTGGCCCCTTGAGAATAAGGAAGCAGGTTGGGTGGAGGACGACCGTAGACCAATTCGAAGGGTGCCACACGTAGTCCGGAATGGTACGACGTATTATAACAGAACTCCGCCCATGGTAACCACTTGGCCCAAGAGGATGGGTAATCCGTGGCCAAACAACGGAGGTACATCTCCAAAGTGCGATTGACCACCTCCGTCTGGCCGTCCGTCTGAGGATGGTAGGCGGATGAGGTCAATAAGCGAGTTCCGCAGCGCTTAAACAAGTCCTGCCAGAAGGCACTGGTGAAAATGGGATCACGGTCGGAGACGATCGACTCCAGCATGCCATGCAGGCGAACCACTTGGTCGAAGAAGATGTTAGCGATCTGTGGAGCTGCGGCTGGCCGCTTGAGGGCGATGAAATGGCCATACTTGGAGAGACGGTCGACGATAACCATAATGGCGGTCATGCCCTGGGACTTGGGCAACCCGACAATGAAATCCATGGAGATGTCGGACCAAACATGGAAGGGTACGGGCAGTGGTTGGAGAAGGCCAGCAGGAGCCAAGGAACTAGCCTTATATCGCCGACAACCGCATCATGACGATTGCCGACGGCGGATCTGCCACCGCTTGTCCCAAATAAATGTCACGGACGCGATGAAGAGTTTTGTGAACTCCTTCATGCGTGAGGTCATGATAGGCGGCCACCACCTGAGAGCGGACCGGCGATGTCAGCGGAAGGTACAGCGGCTCCGCTTTGAGACCAAGCCATCTGGTGGTCCACCGGTTGTTGTAGTGGACGCCGAGTCGGGCCGTGCTTGAAGCAGTTCAGAGCAACGGCGCTGGACTTCGGGATCCTGGCGGAGAAGGGTTCTCCATTCCTCCATAACCGTGGTAGTTGGAGAGGAGAGGGCAGTGCATACTACTTCGCCTTCATGTATCCGGCAGAGAGAATCCGCAGCATGGTTGGCGTGGCCCGGCTTGTGCTCGACGCGAAAATCGAACCCCATCAACTTGCTGATCCAATGTTGTTGGGGCGGAGTGACCAAGGCTTGCTCTAGAAGGTACTTCAAATCGGCGGGTTTGGCAAGACCACGAAGGGCCGCCCCTGAGGGTACGGGCGCCAAACCGGGATCGCTTGAGAGTCCAATGAGCTCCTGTTCATACGCGGCGAGACGGGTATGCCGCTCTGCGAGCTTTCGGCTATAGAAGGCGATGGGATGGCCCTCTTGCTGGAGAACAGCACCGATGCCAGTGCTGGACGCGTCGCATTCGACTACAAAGGTGATCGTGAAGTCAGGTAACCTGAGGACCGGTGCCGACTGTAGAGCAGCCTTGAGGGCACAGAAGGCGGTCTCGGCTGAGGACTCCCAGTGAAATGCCTGCCGCTTGAGAAGGCGGGTCAGTGGCTCAGCAATGGAGGCGTACTGTCGGATAAACCGGCGGTAATACCCGGCGAGGCCAAGAAAGCTGCGGACGCCGGTTGTGGATACAGGAGTCGGCCATGAGGAGATAGCTTGCAGCTTCGTTGGGTTGGCGGCCACGCCCTGGCTGGAGATAATATGCCCCAAGTATGCCACCTCCGACTGGGCAAAGGCGCATTTGGAACGCTTGAGGAAGAGCTGGTGTTGACGGAGTCGATGAAGAACTTGGCGGAGATGATGGACATGCTCCTCCGGGGACGTACTGAAAATGAGAATGTCATCGAAGAAGACAAGAACAAATTTGCGCAGGAAGTCCCCAAGGATTTCATTCATGAGAGCTTGGAAGGTCGATGGCGCGTTGCATAGTCCAAACGCCATAACCAGGAACTCAAAATGCCCGTGATGGGTTCGGAATGCGGTCTTTTCAATGTCCTCCCGCATCCGAATCTGGTGATACCCCGAGCGAAGATCGAGTTTGGAGAAAACCTTAGCGCCATGCAGTTCATCCAAGAGTTCCTCAACGACCGGGATGGGGAACTTGTCCTTGATTGTTTTGGCGTTGAGAGCACGATAGTCGACGCAGAACCGCCAAGACCCATCCTCCTTAGCTACCAGCAGCACCGGTGATGAGAACGGGGACCGACTAGGTCGGATTATGCCCTGGGCTAGCATTGCGGCACATTGAGCCTCAATTTCATCCTTCTGTCGGAAGGGATAGCGGTATGGCCTGACCACCACTGGATCGGAGCCCTCCTGGAGGCAGATACGATGATCACACTCGCGTGAGGGTGGAAGTCCCTGGGGCTCCGCAAAGATATCCTCAAAGGCAGCGAGCAAAGCGGCCACCTCCCTGTCCTGGATGTCGAGCTGGAGAGCGTGAGGACGTGTAGAAGAGCCGATGCCTTGTAGAGAGATGATGCGGCCGTCCAGCTGGAAGGACATGACGAGAGACTCAAAGTTCCACACCACATCTCCAAAAGGCTTGAGCCATTGGACGCCAAGCACCACGTCGAAACCCTCCAAAGGAATGACGTAGAATGAAGACCTGAAGGGATGGACTCCCACCCTGAAGTCCTCAGTCGTCCGGCCGAGGCAGGGTAGCTCTACGCCATTAGCCACCCGCACCCGTTGGCTCGACGTTGCCCCCTGTGGCACACCGATGCGGTCCGCGACATATGCACTAATGAAGTTATGCGTGCTTCCCGTGTCCACCAATGCCCGCAACATCTTATTCCTCATGTGGATCTCCAACTGCATGGTACATCCCTTGCGGGGACCCCTGAGTGCCAGTGATGACAACTCGGGCTGCTCCTCTGCAATGGCCGCCGGTTCTTCATCTTCGTCCTCGCTTACAGCCTCCAAGTAAAATAGACGTCGGCAACGATGACCTCGGGTATATACTTCATCACAGTTGAAGCATAACCCTTTGGCTCGTCGCTCCGCCATCTCGTCCGCCCCCAGACGGCGACGATAAGGAGAGGTTGCTGATGAGCCCTGCGAGGTTGCAGGTCCCGCCCGGATGGAGCCGCCAGAAGAACCGCCCGTGGATCGGACGATGGCATCGCTTCGCCGGTGCCGGCGGGCGGCACCGACCGTGAACCACCAACGGCGACGCGGCCGCCGATCGTCCTCGACGGAACGCCACTACCGAATCGGAGGACGCGAACGACTCAGAGGGACCCAATTCCGGGAAGCCCGCGCGATCCAAGCGTCCTCGCGCCTCTCTGACTCACGTGCGAGTGCGACGGCTTCCGCTAGATCGCGGGGCCGATCGCGTCGTACGTCGCCTGCAAGCGTCACGGAGAATCCTACCGTAAAGGTCTCGATCTGATCTTCTCTTCTCATGTGCGGCGCTCGGGCGAGAAGTCGCTGGAACTCCCGTGCGTAGTCATCCACGCGAGATTCCCCCTGCTTGAGGTTGACCAAATCACCAAGAGGGCCAGCAGTGGCATGGCGCGTGAAGCGTTGAAGGAACGTTTCATAAAAATCATCCCATGAGATGGTGCCACCCTCCAACTCCCAGTTGTCGAGTACCTCCTGGGCTTCTCCGCGCACATGGAGGCCAGCCATCTGGACGTATTTGCGGCGCGGAATGTCATAAGCGCGCGCAAACCGCTCACATTGGCGGAGCCAAAGGAGGGGATCCTCGCTCCCGTCATAGATCGGAAGCTCATACCGGGGTGCCCGTGGCAACAGCCGGTCACGATCTGCAGTCTCCTCCCAGCCTTCGTGGTCCTGGTTGTGGCGCCGAGGTGGCCCGAACCGGTTCCAGTTGTCCTCGCCGTTCCTCTCGTCACGGAGGGAATGACGAGAACGGGCGCCATCTCTGTCGCCCCCCACCTGACCGATCCGGCCTTGGGGTCCTTCCGCTTGGCGCCGAGGATTCCCGTGTCCCGAGCCTCCTACATCCCTGCTGGGGTCTTCCTCCTCTCGCCGCTTTCCCTGGGACTTGATGAAATCAGCGACGGTCTTGTGCAGTTCGGTCACCGAGACCTTCAAGCCTTCGACATCAGATGTCAATCTGCTGCGCCATTCTTCATCACCCGAGCCCATCTCGCGTCGAGTCTTGTGGGAATCTTGCTGCGGAATCCGAGGATCGGATGGCTCTGATACCAGTTGTTGTGGTTCGTCAGGATGGAGTTGCTTGTATGCTCGGGTTCCAGGTCGGAGACTCGAGCGGATGGTCGAGGAACTCGCCGTTGGAAGGGCCGGACAGGCAAGCAAGGGGTAGAGGGCTGTACGGAGCCACCGGCCGGTTATCGACGGCAGCGCCTGAGACTGTTTTTGCGGTATCAAAACATACCCTTTTCTTTCCTCTTTCTCCCTTTTTATTATCCAGCCTCTAGAGCTGATTACAACTAATAGATCCTATAATCAAGGGATCTTTATCTGGAAATTGAAAACAAAAAGGAAACTAATCAAACTAGAAAATCAGGAAACTAAACACCTTGCTGCATGACCCTGATCCTTTCCCAACGGCCGTGTGCCCGCATTGCGCGCCCACCATCTATGCCGCTTCCCTGGGCTGCGATGGTGGCTGCTTGCGCCGGCAATACACACGGTCCAGTTGGTTTGTCATATCAGTGGCCCCCTGTACCCTTACATGACATGTGAATTGCTAAATAAGAACATAATGTAAATTTTACTGACTATATTTTACCAATGCAAACCAGTTTGAGGTCCTTCTACCCATAAAGTATGCAGTTATTTCTTGCTAACTATTTTACTTACAACACAATTTTCCAGAAAGGACAAGTAATGGTCCTCTGCATCTGTGTGGAATTTGGCAGCTCTTATTTTTACTTATGTATATCGATGTACTATAATATTAACCACTGTCTTACATTTTTTTATGACTCAGTTCGTCTGAAGATGATGAAGATAATGATAAGGAGAACGTTGATCCAAGCACTGAGAACTATGATGTGAATATTCATCAACGACTCCAACAAACTGTTGCAGGAGATTCATGTCCAGATGATGCCATCCTGAAAGATTTTCTGGATGTTGAAGCTGAGGAAGAGGATGATAGTGACGATGACATGAAGAGGTTTAAGGACAATGAAGAAGATGATGGAGGTGACGAAAATGAAGTATTCAATGATCTGATAGAAGCTGGATTTGAAGAAGAAGAAGTAGATCACGAGAATCGTAATGTCCTCCACCAAAAGTGGCTTCAGCAACAAGATGCTGCTGAAACAAATAATGTCATGCAAAGATTGAAATTTAATCATCAGGAGCAGAAAGAATTAATGGATCAGGATGAAGATGATATTGAAGACTGTGAGGATGAATCAGAAAATGAAATGTCATATGACTTAACTCCAACAAATGTTGTGCGGCAAAATTCTGAAAAAGCAAAACAAATGATTGCGAAAATGTTCACAGACGAGAATGATACTTACGAGCACTCTGACGATGAGGAAATAGAAGAACATTTGGCCCGTCAGCGTATCTCAAAGCGAGAAGTAAGTGCTAATGTGTGTGAATAATTAACTAGAGCATACAAACCACACTGTCAAGAGGCATATTCTACTTATAGCATGTTCAACAGATGCTTGATGTATTATTAGAAATTTAATTTTCTAGGTGACAGTTCCTTGCTGTGGTAGTACAAAACTTTTTTATTCACCTTATGTGCTTTTGCAAAGTAATTTGAGAATGGTATACCTTTTCTACATGTAGGCTCATAATAATTCATTCATGTCTCCATTGGAAGATGACAATTCAAAGGAAGTATTTAGTCTGATAAAGAAGCTCAATATTGCTCCTCAACCCAAGAGGAGGGGAAGGCAAGCCACATGTAAGGATGACCTAATTTTGTATCCATGCCTAGCTTTATTAAAACATGTTTGCTTTACTAATTTATTCTTATTAACATTTCTTTAGCAAATCTTGAAATGCTTATGGTTGAAAAGAGCAGCAGCGGTTCTTCAAAGGTGAATGACTACTGATACCTGAATGGTCTTGTACTTGATACACATGAATGTTAATTAGCTGAAAGATTGTTGTACTGTGTTAATACTTTCTCATATGGCAAATTACTGAATACTGAACATTGCTGTTCATAACTTACAATTCTACATGGACACTCTGGACTAAGTATGTATGTGTGTGTGTGTGTGTAATGGTTCCATACTCTTGGTATTTTCTGTTCATCATTATTATTGTATGCACAGGTACTTACACGTAATTTTCCCCTGCCATTGTATCGTAATGTTGGTCTTTTGATAGTCATGTTTCGTTTCAAGTCATAGTTGAGATTTTGGATAGGTGGTTTTTTTTCCTCATGTTTGACCATCACATGAGAGCGTTATATATTCCTTGCAGTCATCCTTTCTTGGTCGAACAGCAAGCGGTCCAGTGGCATCTTCCCACAGATCAGTTTACAGAACCTATGTATTTGGTCGTGATGACAGCAATAGCAGTAGCAAGAGCTGCTTGTCTACTTCCGAGAGTAATCCAGATATGGTAAGTTCCATGAGAAACTTGGCTCTGTTCTTGTCATAAATTTGAATGTGCTGAGGCATGGCGTCCATTTATTATATTTTGAATTCATTTCTCATGTGCTTTCGCATTCTATTTTACAGGATCAGATGAATTCCAGCCAACCCAAGAAAGCTAAGTTCAGTAGTTCACAGCCAAAACCAGTGGCGACAAGAACAAGTTCCGAGGGTGATGCGAGCTCAGGTGTTTCTCTGTTTGATATCCTGCGTAGATCTTCCGTTACTTCCGAGAAACAAGAGTACAGCCGCCAGGAAAGCTGCGGTATTATCACAGAAAGTCAAGCTGCACACCAGTTCTCGGCGTTTAAATTATCAAGGAGGTTTTCCAGGGTAGTAGAAAGAAATTGAGATAGTCTTCTTGGTCAACTTATCCGAGCCACCGTACACACCTGTTTATCATCAGGCGAAATAAATTTCTGCCCATTTACGTGTAGTGTGTTTCATCTTGTCAAGTGTGTGTGTGTTTTGGCGAGGACTCTTATTAAGTGCTGAAAGCTTAATCTTATGTTCCATGCTTGTGCTCTGGAAAAAAATATATATTGGATTCTCATTATGGCCTTGAGTGCAAAGATAAGTATTTTCGATGCATCGGTTCATCGTTGGGATTTGACATTAGCTGTAAGTTGTTATTTCCTGATCCTCCAAGCAAGCATCTGATGATCTGGGCGTCCATGCTTGATGTGAAGGTTGTAGGTTGTAGAACACAGTACGAAGAATTCAAGATGCTAATTTAATGGTTCGCCGTATAGTTCGTCTGTCTGACAGAGGCAATGAGCATTGGCGAGCTCGACCCGAAGCTTGGGTCGACCCGACTCGAGCCTATCCTATTTTGTGGGCCAAGTTGGGCTTGAATGGCTCTCTCCCACCGTTCGGGTCAAGCGGCCCAATCTTACCGTCCGCTCGGCCTCAACCCGAACGAACGCACGCACGCGTTGAATTTCTAGGGTTCAAATCAAATCCGCCTTGTCCATGGCCGCGGATAGGACAAGGCGGGAACTGCGCGGGCTCAAGATCTCCCGACCTCCGCGCTTGGAAATCCTGCCATTGCTACCCCGGTAAGAAGATTCCCCGCTGTCCTTGCAAGAAATCATTCCAATTTCTAGTTAAATAGATGGTGCAGGCTCCACCAGCCTTGATTTCTTGAAAATTTTCTCAATTCCCCCCATTTTGATTTCTTGGTTTGATTAAAACTGTGGAGATATTCCAAATATTGTGTTCTAAGTCCAAGATTTTCTCGGTGGCTGTGCTCTAGGAGGAGGTGATGAGATCTTCGGGAGCGCGTCTCGCTCGGTCGTAACATGCTGGCCGGCTACGGCTGCGGTGGCAGCAGAGGCGGTAGCTTCCATCTCTCATCCCACATTACGGGACCTCCTCCCCGGCCGCGGCGGCCGGAGCTTCCTCTTCGGCAACACCTGGTTCCTCCTCTCCACCTACCCGGCGCGCCTCCTGCACACCGCGGACCGCCGTCTTCTTCGCCGCCATCCACCGGACGCCCTGCGTGCGCACGCACTGCACGGGGCAGAGCCTGCTGCAGAGGGGCATTGTTATGGCTGCCTGTGGCTACGCTTTTTGCTTTAGGCAAGCTGAGCTGGGTGCTACCAGGCGCCAACCAGAGAGGGATGCGCCTGTAGGGTCTCGCACTTCACGTATTGTGGCTATGGGGTCGGTTGGGAGTGTGGCGAGGCCAGAGGTTTCTTTCAAGTATAGAGGGGCGGGCTACTCTAGGAAGGTCGGTGCAAGCTTGACGTTCTGCGAGCAATGGGGGTCGACTAGGACATTCTGGACCAATGCAATTGGGCCAGGTTGGAAGTTGAGCTTCTCAGTTGAGCCATGGACTCGGGGCCTGAGCATGTCATGTGGTGGCACCATATTCTGCTGGAGCCACAGAGCATCAACTGTCACTTGATGAGGCAGTACAGGATAATCAGAGGGATAACTCCACAGTTGCACCTGACGGGTACGTGTCATGATTCCTATTGCATGTGTCATTCCAAAAATGGTGTTAAACAAATATCAGTGCACATGTTATAACTTCTGTGAATGTTCCTTCAAGTGTTATACTACGTGGATTTCTTTGATACCATAAGAATTTTATGCGAATTTGCATCGGGTGCCTTCATTATTTATATGCACCTGTATGTGCATGTATCCCGTCACAGAAATGCCTCAGCCTAGAGTCTTGATATGATGCGTGCCTTGTTGCCAAATGCTGATTGCGTTGAACTCCATTTTATTCTATAACGGGTCCATATGATACATGGACACCACCATAGTTACATATAATGTTGCGTTGCATGGTATTGTCTATATGCAAGTACAAACATGCACTCAATGACACGAGTATCCCCAATTAAGAAAAGTTGTAAATATAACTAATGGATTATTTGGTGATAAGGAATATAGTAGATTTAATTAAGGTTTTAGTGAGTGTTAGCCTTGCAACTCTGCAAGTGATATCATTGTCAAGCATGTCTTCATTTTGATATGTATGTCCGGTAACCCAAATAAAAGTCAAGAGATGAAATTCAGGCACTGTGAATCTGGATTGCAGTAGATGGCAGCAGGATAGCACACAAAATATAAACTCAACAGGAATCGATTAGGTTCTGAGTCAATTTCCCACACATAAGTTTACTAAATGTGTCTGAAATGGAAATTTTGTTCCTTATCATTTGCTTTCATGTATGATTTGCATGTTACATATTATAAAGAAGCATTGGATAGAAGAGCATGGAAGTTAGCGATTCACGCACCGAAACCATAACCTAAGATCAAAGGTTTAAGGGTCTTTTGACTTTGATTGGATTTCATTCCTAGCCTATCCCAACTTGTTTGGGACAAAAGGCTTGATTGTTGTTGTTGTTTGTATATTACAAAGAAGCATTTTCAGCTCTTTTCTTCTGGTAATTCTTCGGTGGTTTATTATATCATACGATCTGAACTTGCAGGGGTATTCACGCTGTAAATCTTGGAGATAGTGGCTTTGTAGTAGTCAGAGATGGCCACACTGTTGTCAGATCACCTGTGCAGCAGCATGAATTTAATTTTACCTATCAGCTCGAGAGTGGGGGGTGGCAGTGATCTTCCTAGTTCTGCTCAGGTGTGTAAAACTGTAAATCCCTACTCCAGTTCCAACGTTAGCTGTCTTACTTGGACAAGTTTCTTTGAATCGTTGTATGGAGAACTCTGATAGACAGATTAATTTGGAATATATATTTCTATCTTTGTTGATTAGGTCTTCAAGTTCTATAGCATCGGAAAATTTTGACATACTGTTATGCCTATATTCGCTTATGTAGGTATTTCACTTTCCGGTTGCCCACGGGGATGTTCTTATTGCTGGTACGGATGGACTTTTCGACAATCTGTACAGCAATGAGATTACTGGCGTCGTTGTTGAGGCTCTCAGGGTTGGATTTGGGCCTCAACCCACGGCGCAGAAATTTGCTGCCCTTGCTCAGCAAAGAGCGCAGGACAGGAACATACGTACAATCACCCTTTGCTGCTGCTGCTGCTCAAGAAGCTGGCTGGGTACAGGTACTATGGTGGGAAGCTCCATGATATCACCGTTGGCGTGGGTTGCGTCATTGTAAGAACGCACGACGGAGCATGAAAACTTATGCGCGCGTGGAAGTGCACTTTCGCGCTCATCCTTTCTTCAAAGCTACTAGAGTTCTTTTGTTCGTTCTGCTCGCAAGATGCTTGGCTGTTCTTAAATTGTCTGCATTTTTTTCCCCTACTCGCATGGCTAGTAATGAACACTGCATTCTGTGCTTTTTAGCTCACATAGCAGTAAGTTATCTGTTATTAGCTCCGTAGACATAACTAATGCATGGGTGTTAAGTGGAGCAACTTTACATGCTCTTGTTGAGCTGAGAAAAATAATAACACAGAATCAAAACACTAACGACTAACTTTAAAAGATAAAAAAAATCCACCTATCATCTATCATCTTATTAAAGTAAAGCTAAAGAAGCAACCATGTTCGCTCTTTAACAGCTAAAAATTCCAATATTAATCGGAAAAAAACAAATAAAGATATGTTTAGATTATAACAGTTCATATTAAAAGAAAGTTCATATTAAGTACGGTTCATAAATAACCAAAATTCAGAATAAAAATAAAATAGAATCAATAATTTGATTTCCATACAAACTTCTAGGTAAAATCCTGAAATAAAACAATTAAATATAAAATTTAAACAAAAAATAGCGATTGATTTGTATACTAATTCCAATATAAATACCTGAAATTCGGAATGAAAAATTAAACAAAATTAGCAAATTGATTTCCATACTAATTCTTAAGTAAAATCCCAAAATAAATATAATTCAGAATAAAATATAAAGAAAAATTAGCAATTAGATTTGTATACAAATTTCAGAAAAAAATATAACTAAAATTTGAAATAAAAAATAAAAGAAAATCAATAAATTCCCATACGCATTCCAAAGTAAATAACTATAATTCAAAAATCTGGCACTAAAAAATTGGAAGGAAATTAGTAATTTGACACTGGCACGATCCAAACCATTCATTGCCTCCATTAAACAGTCTTAACAGCCGAAGAAGACTGCTTAAGTTATAACACATAAGGAAAACCCTTTCCCTTTATATGATACGTCTACGTGAACAATTCAGCCCAATCTCTCTCTCTCTCTCTTAGAAAAAAAACACACAACTCGATCCGCTTCCTCCTCAAAAGGTACAAAAGTAAAGATATGCCAAAACGACAGCAGGCGCTTGCTCCTAAAATTCAATGTAGACACACACAGAGGATACTGAAGTGAGTACTAAATATTTTCGTTTAGCGTCACTAAACGATCAGGTCACCAAACGGGCCAGTTAATCCATTCCCATCAGAAGCTAGCAAAAAAATAAAAAAAAATATCGAGGCTCTATGGTATTACAATAACTATTAATTGGTTGGTGAATTTACAGGTCCCCTCGAGAGCTATGAGAAGATCACACGCTGATGGTAGCTGTGTGCGCGCGCGGGGCATGGTGCGGCCAGATGCTACCTCATCTCATCTAGAGCTAATCTCTGGTTCATGGTAAATGCCCCTTGCTGTTATTATCTCTCTGGATGCTCAAAGTAGTTAAAACACTAGGCCCCTCGGACCGCACCATTTCATCCTGCATTAGGTTAGTTATGGTTACAATTAAGATAGAATCACAAACTACAAAGATAACTTCCCTAAAGAGAGAAATTATGCATTTGTGGCAAAAGATGAAAGATGAGTAGGACTTGGTGTTCACCGTTAGTAGTGAATTTTCTGCTTCCATGTCTTCACAATCCTTCTTAAGCTGGTCGAGTTCCGATCTGAGTGCGCTATTACCGGCGGTCAGGTCAGTTACCTTCTGGGCCAGCTCCTCACATTCTTGCTGGGTAACATAACAGGCATACCAGATAAATCAGTACACTGTTTTCCTCCAAAAAAAAATAGTACAACGTGGAAACCAAATGAATCAAAAAATAATAATGCGGCTGCAAGTATCACCAACTGCAAGTTTTTTTTCATATGTTGTCCTAGAAAATCGCATGTAGACTTCGCCTTATTTGCCAAACTGGATGTGTTTAGCTGAAGTTCATATTTGTTTTGTATCAGTTCCTTAAAAATAATTACAGGGGCAGGTTGGTCATAGGCACACTCAACCCCCAATGGTAATCAAGCCAAGTATGTATATCAAGGCAGAATTGCTCAAGGAGCAGTTCAAAGTATTTGCCAATTCAATTTTTGTCCAAGATGATCTTGCCCAAAACTTTCAGAGATTGCTTACTTTTTTTTAGGAAGTCACTGCTTACATTTGTGAAACCATAAAAAAAGAACTGGATAGCACGGTGGATGAGAGACCTACTTGAGGACCTTTCCCAGATGATCAGGCCAATGGTGCCTGTTTCAGACATTATGAACAGCATGACCATATCTGCAGCATTCTCATGTGGATCTTAACTTAATAGAGAATTGTACACATCAAATACCATAGTTAAAGATGCATTTTCTACCCATTGTTTCTCTGTTTCTAGTGCCACTCAACATATTTTAAGGTTACTTGTACTACCATTCACGAGCAAAGAAACACCAGGACAATAAATAAGAACAGAAACCGTTGCATAAATTCATTTCCCTCCACATTAAACATGAAATTATTCGTCTTGATTACTGATAATACCTGCTTGCGTAGTCTTGATCTCCTGGCAGACTCTCTGTTAGATTGTTTTCGTCTCTCCCTCTTCAATTCCTGTTCATCCTGCTAAAACAAGGATAGTTTAGTCTTACAGAACATGGCAACAGTGGTAAACGAATACGTTATTTACATTTTCCCTAAAGAGAGATGAAAACTACTGGTCATTCATGTTAATTGCCAATACATGCTTCCACACAGGAACATCATACCATCTGAGACAAAGCGCCTGTAGGCTGGGAAGGCGCCCCAGCATTCACCTCCCCCCCTCCTGAGGGCACCACTGCGGATGGAGAATTGCTCCAAAGATCCATCCCAATATTCAAGTCTGGAGTGACATTGGGAAGTGCTCCCCTCCCAGGTGCCAAAATCGAAAGCTTCGATGCAGACCTCCCCTTGGCCGCAAAAGGCGATTCAGTTGCAGCACTCTGCACCGTGGCAGCCTGAGATGGCTCACCTGAAAAGTGCCAACCACCATTCTCACCGACCAAAACAGACAATCTAGTCCCTTACAGCTTGTAACTAAGCATTATGATTTATGACAGCCCACCTACTGAATTTGCGTTGCTGGACTTTCTCCTCTTGGCAGATGATGAGCCCTAGACAAAATAAGCACATCTGAATCAACCAAAACCACCAAAAAACTGCTGAAATTAGCTTAATTTAGGCGCGCGATGATCAGTAAGGCACCTTCTGATCGGCATCGGCATCCCTCTTCTCCTCCGATGACTCCTCGCTCCCGCCATCACCACTGTGCACACCACATCAATTAATTTGAGCTTAATCCACCCCACCAAACAGACAAGCAGGCAGCACACACATGCAAGCGCAAAACCAAACCGTACCTCCCGGAAGCTTCCTCGCCGGAAGGGGAACCGGAGCTCTTCCTCTTGCTCTTCCCTTCCGCCACCGCAGCCGCAGACTGCGCGGCCTCACCAGCCATGTGAGGCACACCCTGCACAGAACAGAACCCACCAAGACACAATTTCACACATCAGCACTCCCACCGAGTCCACCTCACCACCGAATGGTCTGGCTCCACCTCAACCACAACCGGATTTCACTGCACCAAAATTTAAACGAGAGAGGGGCTCGGCATTCACCGCGGCCATGGACGCGTGCGCGTAGTACGCGGGGTGGTACACGGGGAACGGCACCGGCGCGCCGTACGCCGCCGCCATCAGGTGCTGCAACCCACCGTCAGAGCGAAACCCTAATCAAAACTCAAAAGCCCCGCCAGTGCCACCACCACCACCGCAACAGAAGGAAAATGCGTGCACCTGCGTCGGGGGCCACGCGTAGGGGTGGCCGACGGCGGCGTAGTACGCCTGCATCGAGGCGACCCACTCCGCGGGCGTCTGCGGCGCCGCCGGCGCAGCCTCGGCGGACGGGCCGATGGGGGCACCGTTCGGCCGGTCATCGTCGGGCGCGGAGGCGGAGGAAGCCATGGCGCGTGCTGCCCACGCGCGCGAGCGAGATCGATCGATCTGCAGGAAGCTGTAGCTGTAGGCCTGTAGCAGCCAGCCGAGGTGGAGCGCGGAGGTGAGGTTACCGCGGAGGAGGGAGTACATGCAGCCACGCAAACGCGAGAGGTGGCGTCGCGCCTAAAACCCGCGGGTGCTGGCCAGAGGGATGACACGTGGACGGCCGCGCGGCGAGGGGTCCACGTGCTGTGAGGGCGGTGCGCGGCGAGCTGGTTTAGTTAGTGGTGGGACCACCGGACGCGCTCGTCGTTGATGAGTCGGACGCGGCAGGACTTTGCTGACTTGGGACGCAACACCGACTCTGTGGGCCGAGCTGGTCGTGGGCCATCGTGATATAGACGTGGGTTAGGCTTAGCCACCCGGTCCGGGCCAGCCCATGTTCATTTTTCCCGGACACAAAAGCTCCGTACGGATTGACCATTTGGTCCTATTTAAACGTTTGTTATCTATAAGTTATCGATATAAATCGTGTGGTGCTACTAAGTTTTATAAACCTTGAAGTAAGTGAAAAGATAAGTAGTTATTATCTATCTTTTATTTATGTTTTAATATTTATATAACTTTTAAATAATAATACATAGAAGCACCTCCCATTAAATTAGAGGATCTTTTTCAAAAAGAGCTTGTGTCATTTTAAGCTTGCACATCTCATTCGTCAGATGCTGACAAGGTCTCATGGATAAAAAAACCGGCGACGACCGGCCGAATACCAGTCCTGTAGGCTCGGATGGGCAGGTTCCATATTGGTCCTATTTAAGCATTTGTTATCTATGAGTTATTTACTATAAATCAAATAATCATTCTAAAAAGCATTTGTAATTCTAGACTTGCAGATGTTATTCATCGTATGTTGCTACTGCCATGGATAAAAAAACCGACAGCAGCCCGCCCATTACCAGTCTTGTCACAATGTAGAGAACGTTCCCAATGTAGGGAGAAAATTTTATTATATCTTTTTATTAGATTGGTTCTCTTATATAAGAGGATGCAAAGGTTCGGATTTGCCTATGTAGAGATAAAGTTCAACTAAATATAGACTCAAATCAATTTATATCTTAACACTCCCCCTTAGGCGAATGCTGTGTAATGCATTTGTCTCGTTAAAAAACTCTACTAAAAAAACCTAATGGGGAAAAAGAGATGGATAAAAGGGAAAAATGATACAACTTATAAACTTCTGGATTTAAGGTACAATCTTCAGTATCATACTTGGATCATAGTTCAGGGATTCACTCCCCCTGAACTCTATATATATCTAAGTCGTCTCATTTCAATGCCATTAACACACCTTTAGAATGTAGATTTTGGCAAGAACTTGGTGAATAAATCTGCTAGATTTTCACATCACTTAGTTTACAGAATCTTTACCTTGCAATTCTCCTAGAGTTTATGAGGATAGAAAAATTTATGAGCAATATACTTCGCGATATTGCTTTTTACACAACCCATTTGCATTTGTGCAACACAAGCAGTATTACCTTCATGATAATGGTGGAAGTATTGATGGTGTTAATGATATATAACTTCTGGATATGGTTAATCACAGTCTCAGCCAAACATACTCACATGAGGCTTCATATAAAGTTATAATATCTAAGTGGTTGATAGAAATAGCTACCAAAATCTGCTTAAAAGGCCGTCAAGAAACGGCTGTACCACCGTAGAGAAACACAAAACCAGTCAGAGATTTGACACTATGAGATCAGACAGATAACCAACATCCATATATTCCACCATGGTCAAGTCTTACTTTTTTGGGTAAAATAATCCAAGATCTTGAGTATGTTGGAGGTATCTGAGTCAAGTCTTAACACCAATCCAATGTATTCTAGTTGGGGGTTGTACTGTGTCTTGCTAGAAAATTTATTGCGAATGCAATATTAGACTTTGTGCAATTCGCAAAATACATAAGTGCTCCAATGGCGCTTAAGTATGGACTTTAGTTCCTAAGACTTCCTTATTTTCCATTCTTGATGTGAAAGAGTTTTTATCCACTTCAAGGATCTTACTACTATGGGGTTTTAAAGGATGAAATTTATCCATAATAAATCTTTCCAATGCTTTCTTGGTATGGGTAGACTGGTGTACAAAATTTTCCTATGAAAAATGCTCTAGCTGCAGGCTTAAGTAATTATTTAGTTTTACCAAAATCTTTCATCTCAAACTCCATCGTATGTTAAACACTTGCTTTCTTTCTCTTCTATGGTTCCGATGATATTCAGATCATCGATATGAACTAGGATGAGACAAAATCCATTCTAGAATTTTTTTATGAACATACAGAGACAATCATCGTTATTGGAGTATCCTTTTTTAGGAAAAACTCACTAAGTCAGTTATACCACATTCTCTCTAACTGTTTTAATCCGTATAGCGATCTCTGCAATTTGATACTATACATATTGTGATTTCCTTTATTAGGATCCAGAATTTTGACTCCTTCTGGGCTCATATAAATATTTGTATCCACTGACCCATATAAATATGTGGTCACTACATCCATCAACTACATTGATAAATTTAAACTAGCTACCATTGATATTAATATCAAAATGTTATTCCACTCATTACAGGAGAATATATTTCATCGTAATTGATGCCGAGCCTCTACGTGAACCCTTGTGCTACAAGCTTCACTTTGTACCTCACCACCCTCTTATTTTTATTTCTCTTCTAGATGAAAACTCATTTTAATCCTATAGGGGACACTTTATGAGGTATTCGGTCAACAGGACCAAATACTTTATTCTTATTAAGCGAGTGTAATTATGTCTCAGTTACTTCTTTTTATTTACCTAATCTGAGCATTTCTAGTATTTTGCCATACACTTTGGTTCTAAATCCAGCTCAAGAGTTTTGGCAATTTTAAAAGCAAAGTAAATATTGACAATTGTAGTCTTTCTTTTATACAAATTTTCTGAATTCACATAATTAGTAGATATTTCTTTATTGATTTCGTCTAGCTCCTCGTGATTTCCCGCAATGATGGAGTTTGGGTGTTCTGACTCCCCAGCGTTAAATTGTGCATGCAAATATTCGTTGAGGTTCCCATCTCAAGATGGCCCACTTCAGGGAGATTACTATCTCTAGGATGGCTATCTTCAAGGATTTTCTTAATATTAGGTTGAGCTTCTTTAACTGTCTCAAGTAGTATTCTCTTTTGTTCGGTTCTGTTTCTGTGGACATCTCCGCGAAAACTAGTCCTGTATACTTAGAGGCCTCCCCCTCTTATCATAAGGCGCAAGAGTGGGTTTATCAACCTTCTAGGGTATTTCCACTCTTTCAGTTGTATTTATTGCAGGTATGTGTGATTTTGTCATTCTCTTATGATCAGTGAAGGCATCTGACAGATTATTAGCTATTTATTGCAGACTTATTATCCTCTAAACTTCAAGTTTGGTTTCTTTAGTGCGTGGGTCTAAGGACTGAATGTCCGTGACATACCAAACTATGCACCAGTATTCTTTATTATGGTACTTATCTTCCTCTAACGTCAGAAAATTATCCTCATCAAAAATATAATTAGTGTACCGAGCTATGTATAGATCCCCTGTCATAGGCTCTAGGTATTTAATAATTAATGGAGATTTATAACCTACATAGATCCCCAACTTCTGGTAAGATCCCATAGTTGTACGCTGTGGTGGAGAGATTGACACATATACAACACAGTCAAATTTTTTCACATGAGAAATACTTGGTTCTTTCCCACGCATTAGCTATAAAGGGGAAAATTTATAGTATGCATTTGGTCTGAGTTAAATTAATGTCATATCATGCAGCATTGCGTGGCCTCAAAAATTGGTTGATAACCTACAATTCTGCAATAGTAGCCTAGCAATAAGTTTTACTCTTTCAATTAATGATTCTGCAAGGCTATTTTTATGCTATGGTCGGTAAAATTATTTCTTCTTCTTCTCATCATATTCAACCCAGAATGACCCAGTCGATCATGCCAGATCTTAAATATTTCTAGTTTTTAATTATAGTTTCATCGCAATATAATTTTCAGGTTTTATACATGTATAGTATAACCAAGAGGAGATGGAAGGAAGTTTTCAACCACATGCTTATTACACCTATTAAACTTAGTCATGATTATGTATTCTATACCATCCTCACTTTCTGTCTCCATATGGAAACCATTTTCTGGGTATAATAAAGTATTATCTATTATTATATGAGTACCATAGGGAGAACTATAATGGCTCTTCGAGCGCCAACTATGAGAGCATCGCTTTCCGTGATCTTCATAATATTTCTAGTTTTTTAGTCAAAATCTAAAAATATATAATTTCCCTAAGAATTGTATTTGTGGTGTAACTGTTTACGAGACAGATTTTCTCCTCCGCCATTAGATTATACGAATGTTCTATATTAAAGATATAAATTTCAATCAAACAATTGTTTCATCAAAAATAAATTGAAAATATATGAAAGTGCATCTAGGCACTTATGTTATTTTGGTGATTAATGACAAACGCATATAATGACAATCGATGTAATTGAGTAAATGCTTAACTTAGTGCTTAACAAATGACAAACCTCTAATATGATTATATTGCTATGAGACTAACTTGTTATTGCCTAGTTGAGTATCAGTCTCATTTATTTAGAGGAAAATCAAGTGGGATGGTTAAGCAAAGTTAAGGTATGCAATTTTGGTATCTCTTCTATATTTGTTATTGCATTCCTTTTGTGCCAATATTTGTGAAAATCTTTATAAAAGTTCTCAAATATGTATTTCAAATGTTTTACAATGCTTTCGAAGTAAAAATTTCTATTTTAGAAACAAAATAGCAAATTTGGCCTCAAATGGATCTTATAGGATCTTGATTTTGGATTAAATGAAATATTTTCATAAGTTGAAATCTATTGAGTTTTTGAAAAAGTGGTCAATACAAAACTCGTAGGGTTGGTCATTTTAAGCATTTCTCTAGTTCAAAGTTTTTCCAAACGACCAACCGTTCAAAAGTTATAGCTATTTGAATTTGGCCAAAATTTTTGATTTAACCAAAATGACCCATTCTTGCATATTGTGGGTTTTGATATTTGAGATGGATTTCTTCATGTTTCTTGACTTGAAATAGTATTTTCAACTCATATAAAGCCATGAAACTTCAAATCTCCATAAATTTCAAGTAGGATTGCATTTTGAGCATTCGGTGCAAATTGAACTTCTCTTTTTGCCTACAACGCGCATTTTGCCATATCTTTTGAAAGAAAATTCCTTTTGAGGAAATTCTTTTTGAGAAACCTTCTAAATAGTTCAAAGTTCATTTCTGGAAATTTTCAAATCATTTTGACTTTATTTGAAAAAGTTTTGACTTTTCTTCTCTTTGATTGAAAATCATACCTACAAAGCAAAATTTGGCATATCTTTTGATTGGAGACTTCTTTTTGGAAAATTCTTTTTGGAAATGTTTCTTATAAATCCAAAGTATGTTTCTGCACAATTTTAAATGATTTCAACTTCATTTGAAAAAGTTATGGCTTTTTTCACTTTGATCAAAAGGCTGAAAATTCAGACTTTTGTGTGGTTTTGAGCTGATTTGTGATTTTGTATCTCCAAATCAGAACACAATTTGAGAGAAACATCTTTGTAAGAATTGATCCTCAATAGTTGGTCTATAACACAAAATTTTATCAGATTTATTGGACCTCATATGAGTAGTTTTTCAGCTATCTTTTGAAGCCTAAATGAAATGTCAAAATCTGAAAATCTGAAAAATCTGAAATTCTAGTTCATTGAAATCTTTGTGGTTTTCATATCTTTAAATTGGTTTCAAGGTAGAAGAATCTCTCAAAACAAAACTTGAGCATATTTAAATGTATTAGCTCCATGATATACCTTATAATCCTTTTGGAGCTTGTTTAATCAAGTTTTGTATATTTGAAAAAGGATATCCTTTTTGTCATGGCATTGTATTAAATTGATCTTTAATTGACATATAGTGTTGGAAAACCTTCTCTTGCATATGGAGTTCATATCTGAATATTTTCAAATTTATTTGAACTCATTTGCAAAAATGTTGACTTCTTTTGACTTTGTGTCAAAATCAAACCTCCAATACTTTTAATGGCCTAATTTTTGAATGGAGGGTGATATTTGAGAAATTCTTTTTGGGGAAGTCTCTTGGATGTCCATGGAACATTTCTGCAAAATCTTATGGCTATTGGACTTCATTTGATCAAGATTTGACCCAATTTCAATATGCTCAGTTGGAGCTCGGACAGTCCGAAAATGCATTCGGACAGTCCGAAGTACTCGGATACTCCGAAGATTTATTCGGACATTCCGAATGGAAATTTTCTAGTTCGAACAGAGAGGGTCTACTCGGACATTCCGAGGTAAAGCTCGGACATTCCGAGGTTTAGGCTGATTGTGGGGCTGTTTTGTGATTTCTGTTTCTCCAAATGGGTTCATAATCAGAGGAAAGTCTTATGACATGTTTTGATCCTCTATAGTTGGACTTCATTGTCTAATTTTTTCAGAATTTATGAACCTTGTTTGAACCTTCTTCCAGCCCTGTCAAAAATCTTAAATGGATTGTCAAAACTGAATTTTTTTTCAGCACATTGTATTTTTGAAATCTTGCCTACCTTTAAGATGATTTGAGTATTTCCTTGTGATGAAAACTAAGGTAACTCAATTTATTGCTCCATGATTCTTCTAAAACTATTTGGGAGCTCATTTGCTATTGTTTTCATCCTCAGGACTATTTCAAAGCGAGATTTCTTTTCCCGAAATTTTCGATTCAGTATTCACTATTTTCAAGTTTTCGGGGTTTTCTTTTGCTCAAATGAATTTTCGGTCTTCATAGCTCTCGAAGAGAATTTCGATACGGATCTTTTCCGCGTTGATGATGTTTGCATTTGAGCAATGGTCTAAAAGCTATAATCAATTTTGTGCTGCTATTTGCATCTTTTGAGATTTTGAGAGTTTTAAATTGGAATCTTGGCAAACCTTTCAAGATGAAAACTAAGTGAACTTATTCATTGCTCCAAGCTTCAAAGTGGAGCATATCTATTTAAGTTTTCATTCCAATGAAAGTGCATCTTTTGGCTAAGTTCTTCTGGAAATTGGATTTAATTGTATCTTAGCCTCAAAATGTTTCCTCTCTTGCATAACTCGGAGTTTATTATGAAAAAGAGAAATTTTCCCTTGTAAGTTCAAGAATGAGTTTGAATGTGTTTCATCCATTGTCTCTCTTACAAGTGGATGTCAAGATTAAATTTGAATGAGTTTCAAATATTTTTATTGTAAATTGGTATAATGATATCTTCAATTGGTATCTATCGTGCAAATAGTATTATCATGTTTATCATCTGTATCGTGCATGTTGTACTTAGATATTATCAAACTAACTTGGGTCAAATTAAAAGATATTTGTTCCCAGAAATCGTGTGCTTGTCTATTGATGTTCAAGGTATTGGAAAAGGGGTCATCTTCGATGGTGGGATGAAGGAAATGGAGAAGAGCTCCATAGTCCGAGGGATCTAAAGCCGGGCGTGGTGATCATGACCAATTCGAACATGCGGTGGACAAGAATCGACAAAGGGACGTGTTTCTTTTTGACCATATTCAATAATGTCTTTGCACACCATTATGCTAAATTGTGTCATTCTAAATGGTGTTCTATCTTTCAATTGATATCATTAATTGGTATCTTTCGAGGGGTATCCTCTAATCCTAAATTGTTTTGAAGTGTCATCTAACTTGCATTTGGCATTATCAAGAATTAAAAGGTACATATGGGTGACACATTGCAAAGAGGTATGCCCTTGATAAGTTTATGAAATTCTTGATCATGAAAGTGCATCTTACTTATACAATTTTGATTCATGATCTTGTATACATCTTGTGATCATATAAGCAATTCCTTCTTGTGTAATCTTCTCTACATGATCTTGATTGTTAGAATTTAATTTGATCATAAGCATGCGCTTCAATTGTATAAATTTGCTATATGATCATGAGCATGTTCAATTTGCCATATGGAATCATATTCATGTGTCATGTTTTAAGCACCACTTACATCTTGTGAACCATGACTACATTTAAATTGGTATCATTGAAAACATTCTTTACCTAAATCTTGGATATAATTGATATCATATCTTGCCTAGATTTAGGGGGAGCCTAATATCATTGTCCTATTACTAGCTCCTTATTTTTATTTTGTTCTCCCTAATCTTTTTATTGAGTGTGCAATCAAGGGGGAGAACAGATTTTATTGAATAAACAATAAGGATCTATTAAGCACCTTTTTGGGATTAATGACAAAAGGGGGAGAATTTATGGATTTATCAATTGTCCCCAAATCGATTGACAAAAAGGGATAATTTGTAAGTATGATCTCTTATTGTTTCTTCATGCTTGTTTTAATGCCAAATCGATTGACAAAAAGGGATAATTTGTAAGTATGATCTCTTATTGTTTCTTCATGCTTGTTTTAATGCTAAATATCTTAATATTGTCATTTGGTGCAATTGATAATAGGTTTGTCATAAATCACCAAAAAGGGGGAGATTGAAAGTGCATCTAGGCACTTATGTTATTTTGGTGATTAATGACAAACGCATATAATGACAATCGATGTAATTGAGTAAATACTTAACTTAGTGCTTAACAAATGACAAACCTCTAATATGATTATATTGCTATGAGACTAACTTGTTATTGCCTAGTTGAGTATCAGTCTCATTTATTTAGAGGAAAATCAAGTGGGATGGTTAAGTAAAGTTAAGATATGCAATTTTGGTATCTCTTCTATATTTGTTATTGCATTCCTTTTGTGCAAATGCATAGTGAACTCCAAGTAGCATGTTGATTATATATATGCGCATTGGTTCATGTCATATTTATTTGTGCATATATATTCATTTGAGTTCACTATGTGCTTTGTTTTAGTATGCATGTATTAACTAGAGTTAAACTTCATATTGCTATAGATTGACTTTAGTTGTATATCTTCTCATGCAATTCTCTTAATGAAGTTTAATCTAAAGTTGGATCATATATTTACTCTTATTCCAAATATTAGTTGCACATGTACAATTCGTGTATATTCTATCATGTGCTTCATTTAAGTAAAGATCGTGATCCTTGCCATGATTTAACTGATTCATCATATTGGCAATTATCTCTCTAGTGCATATAGATAAATTACATATTCATCATGATGCACTTAGTAGAGAACATTTCTTATGTCAAGTGTTTCCATTTTGTTGTGCTTCTTTATATGAAACACTTGTAGTAATCAACTACTCACAAATATCAATTTCTTCATATCTATTGAGCTTTTGGGACTAATGCTTTTCATGAGTGGTTTGGAAAGAATTAGGTCCCATGTGTGTATGATGACCAAGGTATCGTGGAGGATGATCGTTAAGCCGAGGTCAACAAGACTACAGTGTCACCAAGAGTTGAGGACTAAGTCAAGATTGACTTGGCGTGGAGATCGTCGAGAGGATGATCAAGTCAAGGTTGATAGGACGAGAGTCTCATGAGGTGAATCGAATCAAGTTGGACAAGGCGAAGATGTCATCAATTATATGGTGAAGGTCTTCATGCACCCAAGATTAAGAAAGAAGACTACAAGTGACTATTTCTAGACTTGTATTATCTTTGATTTAATTTGAGTCTAAGGATTGCCGTACTATTAAGAGGATGCTCCATTGAATGACTTTTAGATGTGTCAAGTGCTCAAATGATCCATCCTTGTGAAATTTAGAGAGAGAGTGGTATTGGTGGTACCGAAAGTGAGAATTGTAGGTCTCTCTTGGATTTTTGTGAAATCTGGATTTATCCTTTGAGATTTGGGTAGTGAGATCTTGTTAGTTGTGTAGCCCTTGTTCTTAGCTTTCAATAGAGTCCAAAATCACTGAAATCGAGTCCGAGTCAAAAGTTATGTCCGTTTTCGGGCCGCTTTCGGTGCCGCCTCGGACTATCCGAAGTGAGTTCGGACTATGTAAGAATCGGATGCCCAAGAGGGGGGGGGGTGAATTGGGCTTCTTCAAATTTTACTTTCTAATCAATTTTATACTTGTGTCCAAATCTTAATGAAATGCGGAAGCTAGAAAATGATATTTGAACACTAGTTATTATCTTAGATGATGGCAAGGTGACAAGCATACTAGAATAAGAATTAACTAAATCAAGGTATGCGTTCTAGAGTGACCAGCAAGCAAATTAATTCTAGGAAGGTAAATGCCAACAAATGAATAGCTCAAGATAAACTAGTTGGCTCTCACAAGTCAACACATGACAAAGGCACAACTAGCAAGTGAACTCACATCAACAAACAGGCATACTATGCATAAAGGATAAACACGAAGTAAATCAATGCATAAGGAGACAAGTGATACCACAAGTGACACAATGATTTTTATCCCGTGGTTGAGTCACGCCCTACTCCACGTTGAGGCAAGTCCTTGCTCCTCACAAAGACCGGCTCCCTCTCGAGCACTTCGCCTCGTCTCCACTCGGGTGACTCTTCCACCACAACGGTGAGGTGAGCCCCAACCTCTTACAATCTGCTAGCTCCAAGAGTAGATAGACCTTCCTCAGCCCTGCTCTTGTCTTGCTAGCACACCGCACACCCCGGCCTTCTCACAATCTTCGCTGAGAAGATCACCAGTACTCAACGCCTTCCACGCCGCCTAGGTGCTGCAAGCACCAAGAGTAACAAGCCAAGCTTATTTGATCACACCGGATCAAGCTCAAGAGAGATGCACACAGACACTCTTGATCACACACTAATCTCACTTAGGATTCTCTTAATCACACTCAAGAGATTAGTGTTCGGACACTCCTAACACATAGGAGTTCCTCTCACACACCTTCACTCAAAGATGATGAATGGGTTGCCAAAAGTTGGTTCACAATAGCTCTGGGGGTATAAATACCCAACACACTCAAAACTAGCCGCTTGAACCAAAAACTAGCCGCTGGGAACAGTACCAGAGAATTTACATTTGCCACGGACTGAACCTATGCGAAATCCATGTATGACGGACCTAACTTTTGGTCCGTCACAGCATGTACAGCCTGCACGAAAACGGTGATAACTTTCTCGTCCGAACTCGAATTGGGTGATCTTGGACTCTATAAAAGCTAAGAACAAGGGCTATCCATCTAACAAGGTCTCAGCACCCAAGTCCCAAAGGAGGAGTGCAGAATTCACAAGGAATCAGAAGACAGCCAAAACCTCACATTTTTGGGCAGCACTAACTTCTCTCTTTTACTAAACACTTCTAACACCCCAAGACACCTCACTAGGCTCACTTAGGGGTAAGGAGACTCAATGTGCATCACTCGAGAGCTTGGAAACGGTCCAATCAAAATCAATCCGGACTCCTCTTGATAGTACGGCAACTATCCTATCAATTCGGTCTTTTCTCCAACACCAAGACCGGTGAAAGACTAAGAGACATTCTTAGTCCTATACTAGCCATACCTTGGCCTTGAGCATCTTTAGGTTCACTTCTAAGCTTCATGCTTTTTACTTGATGTGTTGTGCATGATGACCTTCATAATTTTTGAAGTCTTCGTCTTATCAACCTTGACTTGATCACCTCATGAGGCTCTTCCGTCCTATCGACTTTGATTCGATCATCCGCCCGATGATCCTCTCATCAAATCGATCTTGACTCGTCCTCAGCTCTTGGTGAATCTTTGTCTAGTTGATCTTGACTTAACAATCAATCCTTTATCACACCTTGGTCATCACACATGCTCTTGGAACCTAATTCTCTTCAAAGCATCTCAAGAAAGGCATTAGTCCCAAAAGCTCAATAGATTTGCATGGATATGCTTGATAATCATAAAATTTTAAGCTCAACAAGTGTTTGATAATGAAACTTAATATATATGAAACACTTGATGAAGAATGCTCCTAATAAGTGCACCAAGATGTATATGCATTTGATTCATACACTTAGTGAGAATAACACTAAGAGTTATTTAAATTAATTGCAAGGCAAATCAATTTAAATTACTCAATTAATCTCTATCTTCTTAATAATGTGCACATGAATGAATATGAATGAGGAGGACATGTGCATTGAAAAATATTTACCATTCCAACTCTAAAGAGCATAAATATTTCCTTCACAACACAGCAGCTAACTTCAAGAATTTTTATGAATTTTTCTGTAGCTCAAATGAGAAAGTTGTCAACATGAAAAGATTCGTCTCGGAATTCTCTACAACTTTCATATATAAACTTTATTTTTCTGAGCTCGGGAAGACCCTCAAAAATGCAAAACATTAAGACCCTGTCAAAGTTGTGTATGACGGACCGAAAATTTGGTCTGTCATACACACACAGAAATTCAGTCCACTTCCCGAATTTTTATATTTTTCCGGTTGATCAAATGAAAAAGTTGTCAACATGAAAAAGATTCGTCTCGAAATTCTCTACAACTTTCATGTAGACACTTTATTTTTTCGAGTACGGGAAGGCCTTCAAAAATGCAAAATACGAAACACTGTCAAAAGCATGTGTATGACGGACCGAATTTTTGGTCCGCCATACATGTATGCCGGACCGAATTTTGGTCCGTCATACATGGAGTTTTAGAGAGTTTGGTCCGGCTCAAAAGGGAAACTTGCTGTTAGATTGAGTGGATGATCCAGTGCATATTCTAAGCACTAAAACCGGTCTGTTCCCCATGAAAGGACTTCCGAAAAAGTGTCAAACATCCAAATCCAAATTGATCACAATCAAATTCAATCACTAAAACACAAGTTATCAAATACCCATCATAAGCTCTCTTAAAGTCAAGGCATGAAGATATATTGATCCAATGAAATAAACACACATAGATACATGGATCAATCATCGAAACAAAGATATTTAAACCAAATTAGACTCCACGAAGGTTGTGCATGATAGAAACATTCATGGTGAGCTTATATGCACAAATATGATCAAGCACGGTGAAGTCTATAAAGAAGCAACCAAAGGATTACTTAAAGAATAGTCATTACAGATCCAAAGACAAGCAAACCACGTTCATGCCAGACTAAAAAGTTTAGTCCGTCATAGATGGGCAAATAAGAAGTTCAACCAAGAGATTCAAGTTGGTATTTGGACTAAAGTATTTTGAATGAGAGATTTGGCGCCGAACTAAGATAAGAGTCAACTTGGGAATCATTAAAGAACTAAATAAGAACATGATCCCAAGAGCAAAATATGAACAATGCGGTAATGTTTATGCCCAAAATGAATATGACATGATATGAATGGCATAAATGCAAAAACTATTAGCATGTGCTTGCATATGACAAATGCACTAATAAATGAGAGTGGAATACCGAGCACATACCTCAAAGTTGCATACTCATTCTTTTCATATATGATTTCCCTTTAAATAAGATGAGACAAAAACAATCTTCACAATGAACATATTAGTCTCATATCAATAAGCATATTAGAGGTTTGTCATTAAGCATTGCTTTAAAATAAACATTGTCATTAATTATGTTTGTCATTAATCACCAAAATCATACAAGGGCTACCTTGAACTTACAATCTCCCCCTTTTTGGTGATTTATGACAAACCTCATATCAATTGCAATAAATAACAATATGACAATAAAAACATAACAAAATTGTGCACATGACAAAATTCTGCCCTTTTTGGCTCTATAAATAAGGAGGGCAATTGATAATACATGAAAATTCTCCCCCTTTTGGCATTAATCATCCAAAAAGATTATCATCTATAATAAATCAACATGAATACCCCTACTCTCTTATGAGATGAATAAACAAGATAATGGGGAGTAAGGTATAATAAGGAGTAAAAGGTAGATCATGAATATCAAGCTCCCCCTAAATCTAGGCATGATATAAAAGCAATAATATCCAAGATTTAGGCATTAACAAATCACAGGTAGCTAATGAAGCAAATGTGTCATGCCATAAGGATATAAGTGAGAGCAAGCATAACATAGATATGTGAGATCACTTGTGAGAGGTAACCTAGAACAATAACAGAATATCATGATCATGAGACAAAAGATATAAGTGAAGTACAGACTCATGATCTCTAAAAGTAATGGGCAAGTGGGTACCTTAATATGGTGTGTCATCTATATCAAAATGAAGCATCTATTAACTCACATAAGAAATGTTAGATAACACATAAGCAATTTGTATAGGAGAATACCATTTGTCATATATACCATTTGTAAAGCACTTGTAAGGGAAAAAGGATATCACAAATAATCAAGTCCTCACAAGTTAATATATAGGTATTTACGATGTGGTCATGAGAAAGAATACGTCCCTTTGTCGATTCTCACCCACCACATGCTTGAACCGAATTCGATCATTTCGCACGACCTTCGATCCCTCGGACTATAGATCCCATCTATATCCTTCATCCTGTCGTCGACATTGATCCACCTTCGATTCCCTGCACATGAGTAGACAAACAACCAATTTCCAGAAACAAATATCTTCCTACTTGATACCACTTGTAAGTACTTGTAACTTTGAGAGACTAAAAGAGATAACACCACTTATAAGATATGACTTTTAAGAACAAAATGGGTTGTATGGCAAATGAATAAGCTAGATGCATTGTATGATGCAGATTGAAAAACCACTTGCAAGGAAGGCATGCTACTACTTGAAACCACTTTAAAAAATATTGCAATCAGAAGATGGTGGATCAAGGCAATAAAATTACACTTGCAAGAAAAGACAAAGATTGAATAAAACAAATTTGATGTCTTTTTGTAAGTAAGAGCAAAAGAAAAAGCTCGAGTAAACAAACAAGCTCTTGAACTTACAATGAAAATAATCTCCTTTATTGGATAAAATCAATAAGATTAAGAAGGAACACTTGGAGCCAAAGATTTAAGAAATGATACCAACTCCAAGAGACATACACACGAACACTTTCGATCGAATGAGAAACTCAAGTGAATTTTCTGCGATGGATATTAAGTAAATTGTAGAGCTACTATTTATATGCATCCTCATATTCATCTCGAAAGGCTTTCCAATAATGCAACCAAATCAAATGATATGCAAGAAGTCACGGTTGCATCAAGCTGAAAAAATTCACATTTTAGACCTTAAGCTTCAAAACAGTGCCACATAAAGTTCAACCATGGTCCACAAGTCATGAGAGAATTTACTCATTAAGATCAACTATGGAGTATCAAAGCTCATTACAATGATTTTCTCATATTATGAACCCGTGTGGATATAGGCAGCCCAAAATCGATTATAGCTTTTAAACCATTACTCAAATGCAAAAATCATCAACGCGGAAAAGATCTATCTTGAAATTCTCTTCGAGGGCTGTGAAGGCCGAAAATTCATTTGAGCAAAGAAAAACCTCGAAAACTGGAAAATAGTAATGCTGAACTGAAGATTTCGGGAAAAGAAATCTTGCTTTAAAATGGTCCTGAGGATGAAAACAACAGTAAGTGAGCTCCCAAATAATTTTAGATGAATCATGGAGCAATAAATTGAGTTACCTTAGTTTTCATCACAAGGAAATACTCAAATCATCTTAAAGGTAGCCAAGATTTCAACAGTGCAATGTGCTGAAAAATTCAGTTTTGACATTCCATTTAAGCCTTTTTGACAGGGCTGGAAGAAGGTTCAAATAAGGTTCATAAATTTTGAAAAAATTAAATAATGAAGTCCAACTATAGAGGATCAAAACATGTCATAAGACTTTCCTCTGATTATGAACCCATTTGGAGAAACAAAAACCACAAAACAGCCCCACAATCAGCCTAAATCTGGAATTTCAGCAAACTGAATATTTTGAATTTGGGTCAAATCTTGATCAAATGAAGTCCAATAGACATGAGATTTTGCAGAAATATTCCATGGACATCCAAGAGACTTCTCCAAAAAGAATTTCTCAAAGATCACCCTCCAATCAAAACTTAGATCAAAATGTGCATTGGAGGTTTGATTTTGACACAAAGTCAAAAGAAGTCAACATTCTTGCAAACAAGTTCAACTAAATTTGGGAATTTCCAGATCTGAACTTAGGATGCAAGAGAAGGTTTTCCAACAAAAATTTTCAATAAATCAATTTCATTTTGAAAGCCACAAATATTCAATGAACTAGAATTTCAGATTTTCAGATTTTGACATTTCATTTAGGCTTTAAAAGAGGGCTGAAAAACTGCTCAAATGAGGTCTAAAAAATATGATAAAATTTAACATAGTAGACCAACTACTGAGGATCAATTCTTACAAAGGTGGTCCCCTTAAATTATGATTTAATTTGGAGATATAAAAATCACAATTCAGCTCAAAATCATTCAACAGTCTGAATTTTCAGCCTTTTGATCAAAGTGAGAAAAAGCCATAACTTTTTCTAATGAAGTTAAAAACATTTGAAATTGTGCAGAAACACACTTTAGACTCATAAGAAACTTTTCCAAAAAGAATTTTCCAAAAAGAAGTCTCCAATCAAAAGATATGTCAAATTTTGCTTTGTAGGCATGATTTTCACTCAAAGAGGAGAAAAACTCAAAACTTTCTCAAATAAGGTCAAAATAATTTGAAAGTTTCCAGAAATGAACTCTAGACTATTTAGAAGGTTTCTCAAAAAGAATTTCTTTAAAAGCACATTTCGTTCAAAAGATATGGCAGATTGCGCTTTGTAAGTATGAAAAGAAGTTGAATTTGCATCGAATGCTCAAAATGCAATCCGATTTGAAATTTATGGAGATTTGAACTTTCACAGCTTTGTATGAGTCAAAAATACTATTTCAAGCCAGGATACACAAAGAAATCCAACTCAAATATCAAAACCCACAAAATGCAAGAATGGGTCATTTTGGGTCAAATGAATAATTTTGGCCAAATTCAAATAGCTATAGCTTTTGAACGGTTGGTCGTTTGGAAAAACTTTGAACTGAAGAAATGCTTAAAATGACCAACCCTACGAGTTTTGTATTGACCACTTTTTCAAGAACTCAATAGATTTTAACTTATGAAAGTATTACATTTAATCCAAAATCAAGATTCTATAAGATCCATTAGAGACCAGATTTGCTATTTTGTTTCTAAAATAGGAATTTTTACTCTGAAAGCATTGTGAAACATTTGAAATACATATTTAAGAACTTTTATAAAGATTTTCACAAATATTGACTTTTTAAACAATATTTTTGACTTTTGACCAAAGAGGCTCATATGAAGGATATGTATGCATATGGTTTTCAACATTAATAAAAAAGTAATAAATGAAGCAAATGAGAAGATATTTGATTGGAATTAGTATGTATGAGTTTGAAGTACTATTTTGAACCAAGATATGGCTAAGAATCTGGTCCAAACAGATAAACTCACTAAGTGCAATAATATAACCATTATGGGTTAATTATAGTTTTTCGATGAGTTTCAAAATCAAATAACTTTTCTTAGGTTGGTCTTTTGAAAATCTTTTAAACACAAGAATTGTTAAGAATGACCAACTCTAGGTTTTTCATTTTGGAATTACTTTCAAAATCATTTTACATTTAATTTTATGAAAATTATAAGTTTAAATCTAAAACAAGATATTAGTAACTAGCTTTTGGAGTTAAAACTCATTTTCTTTGTAAAATAGTTTTTGCAAATCCAAAACCTTTGAAAAATACTTCAAAAGCATTTGTATACATTTTGCAACTAGTTTTTCACAAGAATACTAATAGTATACAAAATTTTGACTTTTGGCTAAGTGGTTTGATTTTGAAAATATATATTAGCACTTATATAAATATGGGCATATGTAGGGATGTAATATACATGGATATGAATTAACACTCCCCCTTAATGTGCCACAACACTTATCAAGCTCATAAAACAATATTGGAGTTTTGAATAAGAGCATGAAAGATAGAATGATTCTTTCATGATATGCATTGAAATGTAATTACCTACACAAGGTAAAGTGCTTGAATTTAAATTGTTACCAAGTGGCATTGGTACATGATGGTGGCTTGTATATCTTCATGCTTGGCCTCAAATGGTTGGTGGTGACTCCACCTCATTTATGCACGTGCCAAGCCCTTCAATGCCTCTTCAAAAACCTATTAAGCACTTTAAGCACATTTGGGTACCCAATTCTTGTTGGGTCCATGAGTGTTAGTCATAATATATTTGGGTGCCCGAGTAGATGTCTTGTTCTTAGTATCAATATAAGAATGGCAAGACCTACTACTTTTAGAATTCATTTTGGGACACTTAGTAAGTTGGTTAGCCATGGGTTTTGAATTTTTAGCATGGAGGCAAAGCACACCCTTCTTGACAAAATTCACCTTGGGGCTTATCCTACCACCATCTTTGGGTAAACTCCCAATTTCTTTCTTACCCAAGGTGTGCCCTTGCTCCCCAAGAGAATTGTCATGAATTATGTGTTTTGCCACCCAAATAGCCTTGACATTAATTTTTGTTGGGCTAACATTTTTAGCAAACAAATTGCCATATTTATCTCTCCTAAGCATATAATGATCATTGACAAGGATGGGCTTAGGAGTTTTACCATGAGGACACTCTTTACCAATGTGCCCTTTTTCTCGGCAATTGTAGCAAGTTGGATTTGAAGCTCTCTTTTTCTTGACTTGCTCTTTGCCGGTTTGCCTCTTGATGGATGTGTTCTTGGTCTCCACTTTGTTAGGACACGCTGAGGCGAGGTGCCCTAACTTATTGCATCCAAAGCACTGAATGTTCCTCATCTTGTCAGCTTGGGGCTTGGAGCAATTTCCTTTGTTCTTGGTGGACTTGGAGTGTCTTGGCTTGTGATTGCTCTTCTTAGGGATGAAACCAAGACCCTTCTTATCCTTCTCGATTTTTGGTTGCCCAAGATGGCATTTAGGTTGGCTTTTCCTTGTAACACTTCTCCAAATCACTCTTCAATTTGAGCACTTGAGCCTTGAGCTTTTTGTTTTCCTCTGCAACAAGGTTAGTATAGCAAATACTAGAGGAAATTTGAGTCATTAAGTTAGAGTCTAGGCATATCATTTATCTTATTACAAGACATACTCGAAATGGAAGCATTTGCACTAGTGCCAAGAATTTCATCAGTTAATTCATCATATAAGGTGGAGCTATTATTGTTAGATGAAGTATTAGGAGAGGAACCTAAACAGACAGATCATCTAATAGATCACAAGTCATGTAAGCATCCACCTTAGCACTAGAGCAAAGATGGTATGTCAAGTAAATCATCACAAGAAGTGGATATGTTATTTCTAGATGATGTGGATGGAATGACATCTAAACAAGGCAAATCATCTAGAATGGTGCAGCTTAAACCTACATCCACCTTGTTAGCATTATCACTCTTGAGGAGGAGATTTTCATGATCTCCTTTAAGGCGTCATATGACTTTTGAAGCAGATTGAATTTTTGAGTCAAGTCATATGATTTCCTTATCTCCTTCTCAAGGGAATCATGGAGCCTACCAATCATATGTATTAAATCATTATGGAGGGCTCATTGTCAACTACCTCATTATTACCTTTAGCCGTGAAGCAATGAGGTGAAGTGGGAGATGGAGAGCACTCATCATCATCCGAGCTTGATGTGCGAAATCATCACTTGAAGTCCATTCTTGAATTGCATCTTCTTGATCAATGGACTTGTTTTGATTACTTTGAATTTGCATCCACACATCATGAGCGTTTGCAAGGTGTCTCACTTTCTTTTGCTCATCTCGCCAAAGCTACCGAACAAAACATCAAGAGTAAGAGCGTTGAGATGCAAGTTTTTTTCATCCTCAATGGTTAGAACCTTGGAGTTCTTTGGATGAGAAAAACCTACATCTACAATCTGCCACACACGATAGTCCATAGCTTGAAGATAGCATGACATGCGAATTTTCCAACGATTGAAGTTCATGCTATCAAATAAAGGTGCATCACCTAGATACTTAAAATCCTCCATGGTCATCCGATTACTCTCAAGACGGTGAAGTCTTTTTTAGTAAGAGCCCTAGCTCTGATACCACTTGTAAGGAATCGGATGCCCAAGAGGGGGGGGGGTGAATTGGGCTTCTTCAAATTTTACTTTCTAATCAATTTTATACTTGTGTCCAAATCTTAATGAAATGCGGAAGCTAGAAAATGATATTTGAACACTAGTTATTATCTTAGATGATGGCAAGCAGGACAAGCATACTAGAATAAGAATTAACTAAATCAAGGTATGCAGTTCTAGAGTGACCAGCAAGCAAATTAATTCTAGGAAGGTAAATGCCAACAAATGAATAGCTCAAGATAAACTAGTTGGCTCTCACAAGTCAACACATGACAAAGGCACAACTAGCAGTGAACTCACATCAACAAACAGGGCATACTATGCATAAAGGATAAACACGAAGTAAATCAATGCATAAGGAGACAAGTGATACCACAAGTGACACAATGATTTTTATCCCGTGGTTCGGAGTCACGCTCCTACTCCACGTTGAGGCAAGTCCTTGCTCCTCACAAAGACCGGCTCCCTCTCGAGCACTTCGCCTCGTCTCCACTCGGGTGACTCTTCCACCACAACGGTGAGGTGAGCCCCAACCTCTTACAAGCTGCTAGCTCCAAGAGTAGATAGACCTTCCTCAGGCCCTGTCTCTTGTCTTGCTAGCACACTGCACACCCCGGGCCTTCTCACAATCTTCGCTTGAGAAGATCACCGGTACTCAACGCCTTCCACGCCGTCTAGGTGCTGTCAAGCACCAAGAGTAACAAGCCCGAAGCTTATTTGATCACACCGGATCAAGCTCAAGAGAGATGCACACAGGACACTCTTGATCACACACTAATCTCACTTAGGATTCTCTTAATCACACTCAAGAGATTAGTGTTCTGGACACTCCTAACACATAGGAGTTTCTCTCACACACCTTCAGCTCAAAGATGATGAATGGGTTGCCAAAAGTTGGTTCACAATAGCCTGGAGGGGGTATAAATACCCAACACACTCAAAACTAGCCGTTTGAACCAAAAACTAGCCGTTGGGAACAGTACCAGAGAATTTACATTTGCCACGGACTGAACCTATGCGAAATCCCATGTATGACGGACCTAACTTTTGGTCCGTCACAGCATGTACAGCCTGCACGAAAACGGTGATAACTTTCTCGTCCGAACTCGGAATTGGGTGATCTTGGACTCTATAAAAAGCTAAGAACAAGGGCTATCCATCTAACAAGGTCTCAGCACCCAAGTCCCAAAGGAGGAGTGCAGAATTCACAAGGAATCAGAAGACAGCCAAAACCTCACATTTTTGGGCAGCACTAACTTCTCTCTTTTACTAAACACTTCTAACACCCCAAGACACCTCACTAGGCTCACTTAGGGGTAAGGAGACTCAATGTGCATCACTCGAGAGCTTGGAAACGGTCCAATCAAAATCAATCCGGACTCCTCTTGATAGTACGGCAACTATCCTATCAATTCGGTCTTTTCTCCAACACCAAGACCGGTGAAAGACTAAGAGACATTCTTAGTCCTATACTAGCCATACCTTGGCCTTGAGCATCTTTAGGTTCACTTCTAAGCTTCATGCTTTTTACTTGATGTGTTGTGCATGATGACCTTCATAATTATTGAAGTCTTCGTCTTATCAACCTTGACTTGATCACCTCATGAGGCTCTTCCGTCCTATCGACTTTGATTCGATCATCCGCCCGATGATCCTCTCATCAAATCGATCTTGACTCGTCCTCAGCTCTTGGTGAATCTTTGTCTAGTTGATCTTGACTTAACAATCAATCCTTTATCACACCTTGGTCATCACACATGCTCTTGGAACCTAATTCTCTTCAAAGCATCTCAAGAAAGGCATTAGTCCCAAAAGCTCAATAGATTTGCATGGATATGCTTGATAATCATAAAATTTTAAGCTCAACAAGTGTTTGATAATGAAACTTAATATATATGAAACACTTGACAGAAGAATGCTCCTAATAAGTGCACCAAGATGTATATGCATTTGATTCATACACTTAGTGAGAATAACACCAAGAGTTATTTAAATTAATTGCAAGGCAAATCAATTTAAATTACTCAATTAATCTCTATCTTCTTAATAATGTGCACATGAATGAATATGAATGAGGAGGACATGTGCATTGAAAATATTTACCATTCCAACTCTAAAGAGCATAAATATTTCCTTCACAACACAGCAGCTAACTTCAAGAATTTTTATGAATTTTTCTGTAGCTCAAATGAGAAAGTTGTCAACATGAAAAAGATTCGTCTCGGAATTCTCTACAACTTTCATATATAAACTTTATTTTTCTGAGCTCGGGAAGACCCTCAAAAATGCAAAACATTAAGACCCTGTCAAAAGCCTGTGTATGACGGACCGAAAATTTGGTCTGTCATACACACACAGAAATTCAGTCCACTTCCCGAATTTTTATATTTTTTCCGGTTGATCAAATGAAAAAGTTGTCAACATGAAAAAGATTCGTCTCGAAATTCTCTACAACTTTCATGTAGACACTTTATTTTTTCGAGTACGGAAGGCCTTCAAAATGCAAAATACGAAACACTGTCAAAAGCATGTGTATGACGGACCGAATTTTGGTCCGCCATACATGTATGCCGGACCGAATTTTGGTCCGTCATACATGGGAGTTTTAGAGAGTTTGGTCCGGCTCAAAAGGAAACTTGCTGTTAGATTGAGTGGATGATCCAGTGCATATTCTAAGCACTAAAACCGTCTGTTCCCCATGAAAGGACTTCCAAAAAGTGTCAAACATCCAAATCCAAATTGATCACAATCAAATTCAATCACTAAAACACAAGTTATCAAATACCCATCATAAGCTCTCTTAAAGTCAAGGCATGAAGATATATTGATCCAATGAAATAAACACACATAGATACATGGATCAATCATCGAAACAAAGATATTTAAACCAAATTAGACTCCACGAAGGTTGTGCATGATAGAAACATTCATGGTGAGCTTATATGCACAAATATGATCAAGCACGGTGAAGTCTATAAAGAAGCAACCAAAGGATTACTTAAAGAATAGTCATTACAGATCCAAAGACAAGCAAACCACGTTCATGCCAGACTAAAAAGTTTAGTCCGTCATAGATGGGCAAATAAGAAGTTCAACCAAGAGATTCAAGTTGGCGCTGGACTAAAGTATTTTGAATGAGAGATTTGGCGCCGAACTAAGATAAGAGTCAACTTGGGAATCATTAAAGAACTAAATAAGAACATGATCCCAAGAGCAAAATATGAACAATGCGGTAATGTTTATGCCCAAAATGAATATGACATGATATGAATGGCATAAATGCAAAAACTATTAGCATGTGCTTGCATATGACAAATGCACTAATAAATGAGAGTGGAATACCGAGCACATACCTCAAAGTTGCATACTCATTCTTTTCATATATGATTTCCCTTTAAATAAGATGAGACAAAAACAATCTTCACAATGAACATATTAGTCTCATATCAATAAGCATATTAGAGGTTTGTCATTAAGCATTGCTTTAAAATAAACATTGTCAATAATTATGTTTGTCATTAATCACCAAAATCATACAAGGGCTACCTTGAACTTACAGACTATCCGAAGATTTCGGACTATCCGAACATATTTTCGGACTATCCGAAGTGAATTCTCTGTTTCTTCGAGTTTGATGCGTTCGGACTATCCGAACTTGAGCTCGGATCGTCCGAATCGACCGACGTTGAGGAAAACGGCTAGTTTTTGGTGGGCTCTATTTATAGCCCCATCCTCCCCATTTTGAAGGAGCTCTTACCCTATTGTTTAGAGGTGCTATTCCTTCATTCTTGAGCCCCAAATCCTCTCTACTCTTAGATCTAAGTGATCCCCTTAATGAGAAGGGTTGAGAAGAGTTGGAAGAGGTGTGTGTTGAGAAGAGTTGGAAGAGGAGTGTGTTGAGTAAGATTTGAGTTGTTTGAGCACTTGATTTCATCTCCAAGCTTGTTCTTCGTGAGCATTTGTTACTCTTGGAGGTTGAGGACTCCTAGATGGCTAGGAGGTCGCCTACGAGCCACCGGTACTTTGTGTGGTTGGCCGTGGGAAGTTTGTGAAGGCCGGATTCCGCCTCCGCAAGGGAAGGAATCAAAGAAGTGAAGCCAGCGAGTGCAAGGTGCAACACTGGGCGGCTAGCGGGTTGAAAGAGACCCCCCGTGTCTTGGTGACCGGGCCGCCGGCGAGTGCAAAGTGCAACACCGGGAGGAAAAGGGTTGAAAGAGACCCCGGCTCAAGTGTGACCGAGCCGCCTCAACGGAGACGTAGGATCCCCTCAAGGATCCGAACTTCGGGTGAAAAATCATCATCTCCAAGTTTGCTTCTTACTCTTGCTTTAGTATTTGATTTTGAATCTTGAAATTGCTCGATCTACTTTTCTAGTGAGTTTTCGACTAGACCTCTATTTGCTTCAAGTATTCTAGGCTAACTAGTTTAACTTGGTGTATTTAATATCCCCCAAATTGCCTAGATATCATTTGCGAGCTATGTGCTCTGGAGGATTCGAAATATCCGAATAGAACTTCGGATACTCCGAATAATCTCGGACTATCCGAATATAATCTCGGACTATCCGAACCACTCGGACAGTCCGAAGTATTATTCGGACATTCCGAAGTTTTGTATTCCGCTGCGATTTAGTTTTAAATTTTAATTCGCCTATTCACCCCCCCTCTAGGCGACATCCCCTGTCCTTTCAATATAGAACAAGCATGGCATAATTAAACAAATATCTTGAGAAATAAAACTTTATTAATTTTAAGTGATAATCACTCAACAAGAACGTAGACCAATGTTCATTCAGGAATACAAAATACTAAACTGATAAATGAGACTCTTAAGGAGACTCGAAAGGAAAAATGTGACATCGACTTCCTAAATTAAAAGGAATAACAGGGAAACTATTCCAAGTCTCCATATAAATAATTTATTCCTCCTGGGAATCTTTAGTATTCTTCTGGAATTCATTAAGCTCAATTTCAAGAAGATCACCATCATATATGAGAGAGTTCCTATGTCCAAGAAGGCCCTCTTTGAATTCTGTCATAGGGTCAGGAACTTTATCATCATTCTTTTTCGTTTCCTCATCAAATACAAGTTGAGCGATGAAATGTGCCACAACCTTATTTCCCTAATTCTTCTAGAATCTCCCAGTGGATTTTATGTAAAATTCCACCAAATGCTTGGTTTGCGACATGTACATGACTAATGGCTAGTACATCTACACCTAAAGCATGGTTGTGGAGGATTGTAGCCTTGTTGGCTGGTCATTGCTTCTAGAAATTTTCTGATATCTTTCCTTTTATTTTCCATTGGGGTTTACCTCTTCCCTTCTGAATTTTGTCATTCTTCCATTTCCTCTATGTCTCTGGCCTTTTTCGCAGCTTCGGCTATTACTAGCCTGCTGCGTATTTGCATGTGTTTCAGACAATGCATGATTCCCACTAGGAAGGACGTGATGATTCTTTATTAGAAGTTCATTGTGCTTTTTTATTTCTAGCAAAATGCATATAAGCTCATAGTACTTCCGGTACTTGACATGACAGTACTGTTGCTGCAGTATCCTCATATTATGGTGGAAGATGCACAATGCATTATCTGTCATTTTGACATCAATAACTTTCTAGTTACAAAATGTCAATTTGGTAATAAGCTTATGCATGTCATAATTGTATGTTGTCACAGACTTGAAATCCTAGAAGCGCAAGAGGGTCCATTCACATTGTGCTTCTGGCAACAAGACGAATCTTTGCTGGTTATATCATTCCTTCTGGGAATTCCATAGAGTCAGCAGGTCCTCCTTCATCAAATATTCGACCTTCAGGTCCGCATAGAGATGGTGCCTTAGGAAGTGTAAAGCCGCACACTTAGCGGCTTTGGGAAAGAGCGGAAGCTCCATCTTCAAGCTAAGAAATAGTAGCTCAAGAGATTGGGATGTCATGTTTATCTTGGCATCCATTGCCCAAATGAGGTAATTGTTGCCATCCAGAGTGAGCTCAGCAAATTCCCTCTTTACGATGTTCGACATGTCCTATATGTAAGCAAAATAGGAATTTAACTTCAGGTAAAATATTATTTTACATGCTTATCATTGAATCAATAAAGTTTGGTTTATATCTATTTATTATATAATTATATCAAATTTCCCAAGATTTTCCTAGCATTTTTTTATAATTTTTTGCTAATCATTAAGTAATTTTTAGAATTACCAATTAACATAAAATTGAAATTCCAGCACATATAAATGCAGATTAACGCTAAGGAAATAAATCTACAGGCATGGAACTTCCAACATGCTATTTACATTTTTACTAGCATTTATCATATTTTTTTGCTAATTATCAAGCAATTTTCAGTATTACTATTTAGCAGAAAAATAAATTTTAGCACATATAAATATAGAATAATGCTAGAAAAATAAACCAGAAGATACAGAGGTTCCAATATATGCTAAGTCTAATGTTTAACAAATTTATTAAAGCCCCACATATCTTAAATCAATTTCTAGGATTTAATATAAATTTTTTGAATTTATTTAGTAAATTTTGAAATTACAAAAAAATCCAAGTATTTAATTGTAAAATTTATTCTCTGATTTTTTTCCCAAAAAACAAATAGGCCTTGAGGCCTGTGGGCTGCATGGCCTACAAGCTCATGCGGCCAGCCCACGGGGCGGTCTACTCAGCCTGCAAAGGAAGTGGGTGGCTACGATTTTTAACCCTAGCCATCGCCTGCTCCTCCACTACAGGGGTGGCTGTCAGGCCTGTGGGCGTGGGCACGATGATGCAGTCCGGCTCGAGTGAGTGCCGACGACGCTACCACAGGCACTTCGGGCGCGGAAACAATGGGCCAACACATGATGACGATCATGTGAGCTCCAACCGACGGGTAGCTAGAGAAGACGGCATGAGGCGCAGAGGCTGACTAGGATATCGCAGTGTCAGGCCAGTCCACCGACGCTGTGTAGCAACGTCTTACCATGGCGGCATCGGTCTGGCCGAGCGGCGCAAGCAGGGCTCGAAGGCCAGCTCGACGGTGGTGGCATCAGGGCTGCCAAGTGGTGCCAGATCCTTCTTTCCCATAAATCATTTTTTTTGTTTTGATAGATAATGAACAAGAAAACCCATACAACCCTAATAGGCGATTAGATTAATGAGTAATCTACAATTAAGGTGAAATAATCTGTAGGATTAGATGTGATTAACTTATGTGGCTTAAACTTATGTAGGGCTTGTCGTAGTTTTAATCGTGTGATACTGGACGAATTTGATGCAGTGTAAATTACTACATGTAGACAATCATGATAGGTCTTAGCAGAGTTTCATGGTGATAACATGTTATAAAACCATGTCATTCACCCTCAGGCAATCACGATGCACCGAAGAACAATAAGCACAAATAGGGAGCACAAATAATGTAGAGAGGAAATTTTGTTCTCTCTATTTATTAAATTGGTTCTCTTGAATAAGAGGATGCCAAATATATAGTAGATGGTAGCAAGAGATATGTTTAGATTCGCCCGCATAAAGATAAAGTCCAACCAGATATGGACTCAAAGCAATCAATATCTTAACACCTCAAATGGAAGCAAGAAAAGCCATTTTTCCCATAAAAAATGGAATATCACAATCACCGGCTTAAGATCAAGAGGAGAAGGGTCAGCGAAATTATAGGACAAGTGCAAGTGTAGGCATCAGGCCAGGTTATTTAGGGCCAACTTGTGGTACAGAGTGCAAAACCCTAGCCAGCAAGCGTGCGAATGGGCCATGCCGGCACAACATGGATGGTCAGGCCGTGCTGGGCCTGGAAACCAGGCACAGTGGGCTGCCCGGCACACCACATCGAGTTGGGTCGTGCTCAGGTTGGTATGGCCCACCACACAGTGGCAAGCAGGTACAACACCCCCTACTCATGGCACATTGGTACACCGCACGACAAGGAGCATGCAGCAAGAGAGGGAGGGAGTGAGCGTACCTGGCAGCTCGCGCCACGCTTGTTGCGAGCCGTATGCTTGAGCCATGATAAAAGCAAACCCATGCCACACCTGGGTTGCCGCATGCCTGCGGCACCGACACCGCCAACACCACCAAGAGAGGGGGAGGTTGCTATGATGAAGGGGAGGGGAGGGGGACAGAAGCAGAGGGGAAGGTTGAGGAGGCAGAGAGGGAGGGGGAAGGCTGGGGAGGGGCCAAAGATGAAAGGGGAGGTGAGGGAGAGGGGAAGCTAGGGAGGCGATGGAGGGGGCGGGGGATGCAACTGGGGGCATCGATTTATATCTGTTGCATTCTACCTCATTCAACATTAGGTCTTGCGGTTTATAAGTGCTATATGCTTATTGATACCTTCGAAACTTGATAAAATTGTTTTCTGCATTTTCTAGATGATATTGTGATATTGTCGAGACAAAATTATTTTATACTATCAAGATACTTATAAAGTCAATATAGTTCAACATAAGCAGAGAGGGAGGCGAGGGCGCCGATGGGGCGAGCAGAACAGAAGAAACGCTTTGTGTATATTGGTGCAATTGCAATATACCCTAGCTTTGAATGCACCACTAACGGCTAATGGTTCTTCATGATCATGATTATATGTGAGTCTAATAAGATCATTTTTTTATGCTTGCTCGGCCTCAAATGGAAAGCACGATGTGATTTAGCCGTGTAATGACACGAATTACAACATACAAGTACATCAATAGGATGTATGGAGCCAGTTGTCCAATACCATCCAATACAAGTACATCGATAGCACGATGTGATTTGGCTATAGTGTCATGTACGGCATGTCTTAATTGTCATTTCCTTATTTAATCACATTAATAAGAAATTACTATCGGGAATATATACATGTCCACTGTCTTAGCGTCATATGTTTTTGTCTCATTTTCTCTCATCGCAATAGTGTAAATAGACTCGACCTGGGCTAGCTCGGCACAAAGCTAGCATGACTCACTAATGGGTCATACCTAAACTCGCCGAAGACGAGTCAGGTCAGCACGGCTTGACACAATACAACAGATTGGATGAGCCTTGGCGGCACGGCACGGTGCCCGTGCTTAGGGTTGGAAACGAGCGTAGCCGAGCCGAGTCGGCTCGAGCCAGGCTTGGAAAGCTCATTTCAAAAGCGGCTCGGCTCGCCTTGCTTTTGGGAACAAGCCAGAAGAATGCTCAGCTTGGCTTGTTTTCAGGCTCGAGCTGGTTGGTGGGATTGCGAGCTGGATGGCAGCGATGGTGCAGATGGTGGGCTTCGGTACCGGCTTACGCCGCGCGGGACCTCCACTCCTCCACACACGAGCTCGACAGCCTCGACGACATCGTTGCCCAGGTGGTCGCTGCCAGATCCTCAGTCGTCCCTGGCTCCGTTTCCTCAGACGGCGACGCGAGACCTCCCCTCCTCCGCTCACGTGCTCGACGGCCCTAGTGACATCGTCACCTAGGTAGTCGTTACCTGTAGGATCAAGGATAACGACTAGAGGGGGGGTGAATAGGAGGTTTTTAAATTTTCAATCACTAAAATCAAACTTAAGGATTTCTAAGCAAGATTAACAATTTTAGCAATTTTGATATCTATCAATTCTAGTGATTACCAAATAAATTTTTTACTCGAATATTTCAATAGCTAAATAAGTAAAGTACCAAGATGATCAACTTGCTAGAAGTAATACAAGAGTAAAAACAATGCAAACCACAAATGAAGAACACGTGAATTTTATCCCGTGGTCTCGGAGACTTGCCGGTCTCCCCTACTCCATGTTGAGGTGGCTTGAACTTCTTCAAGCCGGCTCCACTTGCTTGAGCCTTCCTCGATCACTTGTGGTAGCTCTTTCCCGCTCTGGGTAGGCGAGCTCCTTGCCTTCACAACTGGTCGGGCCTTCACACAAGCTTCTTGTGAAGATCACCGAACCTCCACGCCTCCAAGCCATCTAGGAGGCGGAAACCTCCAAGAATAACGAGTATTGACGCTTGCTTGAAGTCGAATTCGAGTGTCTAAGGCTGAATCACTTAGTGCTCCACTCAATTTTCCCTCCACTCTCTCAAAGTGTGAAATTCAAGTTCAAAGAGTGTGGGGAATCAACTAGGGTTCAAGAGTATTTAATGAGATCCAAGAAAATGCTGTAGATGGCAGGTGGAAGGGTATTTATAACACTCACCAACCAAATGTAGCCGTTGCTTAAAAGTGGCTCAAAATCGTGCTGAGAGGCCGGTGTTACCGCACCCATGGCCGGTCATACCGCACCTCTGTGACCAACGGTCACTGGCGGGCAATTAATGCTTGGTCAGTGACCAACGGTCACTTAGGCCGGTGTTACCGCAAAGGGGTGCGGTATGACCGCTCGTTGGTCATACCACAGGAGGGTGCGGTCATACCGCGCGTTAAAAACAGGAAAAACCCCTTCTCTGGAAAAAACACGCCGCAAGGGGGTGCGGTATGACCTCTCGCCGGTCATACCACAAGGGGGGTGCGGTCATACAGCCCCTGAGAGATTAGCAGCCATTTTTAATCTCCTTTTGATTTATTTTTCAAACATTAACCCTAGAGATATTTAGTAAAGTGTGATTTGAGCCTTGACACTATTTCTCGACGCCAAACTTGCGACAATGACCCCTCTTAATAGTACGTCACCTATTCTAATAATCCGATCTTTTCTCTTCGATCATCGAGATCGGTAAAACTATAAAACGGTCCTTATACTTTATACCTGGGTCATTTAGCCTTGCTGCATTTATCTTCTACTTTCTGCGTCGATGTTCTCTTCTCCATTTTGTTTTGAGCCAACCTGTACTCAAACACACTCAATAAAAGAACATTAGTACTTTAAAACACCATTGTTATCAATTACCAAAACCTAACCAGAAATTTGGGGCCTAGATGCTTTCATTACCGGATCCTCGGCCACCCTGGCTCCGTGCCCTCGGACGGCGCGTGAGACCTCCCCTCCTCCGCGCATGTGCTCGATGACCTCAGCGACATTGTCGCCCATGTGGTCACCACCAGATCCTTGGGTGCTTGGGTGATGGGCCAGTGGCTAGGTGCCGACGCAAGTGGCGGAGGTGGACGACGGAACGCGTGGTGAACAGCGACACTGACACCCCTGTGAGGCTATGCTTTCCCTGTGTAGCTGTGCGCCTGTGCTCCTCAAGCGTTTCTTTAGTGTTAGATCCTCTGGGTTGGGCTGTCATAGTGCTGTGGGCTGCCTACTGGCCTACTAGACTTGAAGAGCTCGCGAGTCGGCTCAGACTCGGCTCAAAATTTAACCGAGTTAGAAAGAAGGTTTAGCTGAGATGTACATATCAAAAGCCCGAACTAAACTGTTTCAAGCTAGATTCAAGGTAAGCTGACTCGCAGGCCTCGAGTTTTTTTTTTTAGCCTGGCATGTGCCCACGTCTCAAGGTTCTCTGGGGGTGACGACCACACACGAGGTGAGTAGGAGAACGTTTCCACGACAAACAACAGCAGGCCACGTCGCCCCCTTGCATTCGTTCGTTGTGCTCGTGCATATCAGTTTCCAGTCTTGCCCCTCGCCATTAGTCGTTGCTTCCTTCGATTTCCCATCTCCTGGCCTGCTAGATCCGAGCAGGAAGGAGAGAGAGAGGGAATAGGGGCCGCAACTGCAAGCTGCGGCTTTTCTTGGGGATTTCGCGCTCTACGACGCCGCGCAAGGCTTGGTCAACGTCCACCTCTCCTCCCACTCCTCCAACATGAGGTGAGTTCTTGATTGTTTCTTGCAAAGATGAGTCCTGCTGCTTTCGAGATGGGCTACGTACTTCATGTACTGGGAGTTAGCGATGGTCCTAACCCTTTTGTTTTCTGCTAGTTATGTTGGTGGTATTGATTCCCCGCTCGACTTAGGCCAAAGGAGATATTTTTGTTTTGTTTTTGTTTTGCTGGTTTCAGGGGTTATCTAATCGAATGAGTTCGTCCTAGGTAAGATGGAGTTGGGTTCTTCTCTGGACATTGCCTTTACGTGTCCTATTTTCAGGAAATGTTCTTGCTCAGGCTTGGTTAGTTTGGGCTGCATTTGCATTGATCAAATCGGAGTATTCAAGTTTTTGGTTTTTGTTGAAGTTGGAATGAAGTGAGCGATTCAGATATAAGAGAGGGGAATGCCATTGTGATATTTGGAGTCAGGACATCACGTTGATTTAGAAGACCGTCGCAAATTAGCATATGAAATTGGGGACTTAGGATTTTGCCCTGGGAGTGAATAATAAGTGTTCGAACTTTCGATTCAGATTCAGGGATGCTGACCGCAAGATCGATCCCGTGGGCCACAGCCTTTGTACTTATTGAGCAACGAGGAGTGCTTCCATGCTCCAAGAAATGAAAATCACACAGGTCTTTTCGCACCTGTGAGGTTTGCTTGCCAAGTTTTGCCAAATTTTGTGCCGAAAGTGTGGCAAAGCGACAACTTTTGGGCTAGCAAATTGTTGGCCACAAGTGTGGCATGATTTGGCATAAAAATCTCTCTATGACTTGTGGGGTATAGTCCTAAGAAAGTGTGGCGTGCGACAAGTTAGGCAAGGAACCAAACACTAGCTTAACAAAAACATGGCTAACACATGTGTGGCAAAATGTGGCACCAACCAAATACCCACTAAATTTATAATTACCATATGCTAGAGAATGCGATTTTTTAGTGGAGCATAAAAGCATTTTCCAGTCATAGAAATAGGGGATCAGGGGAACAATATTCTTTCTATTCTTCCATTGTTCCATTTTCTTTTGGATGCTAAAAGTGAAAGAATCTCATGGGCTCATGGCACCATCAAGACTTACTCTTGACATCTCTAAAAGAAAGTCAGAATCTTTCACAGGGATCACCAGGTTAACCATCATGCGACTGGCATGTTAACTAGGTCCCCAAGTTTCAGTTTCATGTGAGCCACTCAATTAGAAGCTAATTAATATAGCACTTAAAATCCTCTTCTCTTCTGCAGTTTCATCTGGAAAGCTTTGAATTTTCATTATCACACACTTGCCATTTTGTGGCAATTCACTAAGTGTTCATTTGTGTGTCATATCTGTTGTCTTGTTTTTTTATTGCATAAAATAAGTCAAAAACAGGAAAAAATGGCAATAGAATGCTTGATTGTCTTATGGTTATCATTCCTGTGTATTGTTCATGCGACCAAATTCTTTTGAAACACGGTTCAATGTTCATCACCAAGGCAGCTCTTTTGCATCCATCTCCGACCTCTAATAATATACTTTGTGCATGCAAAACATTCTAGATCAATAGAGATCCATACCAAGGAGTGAAAACAAGTTAAATTGGCTTGAACTGAATTGATTGAAACATGTTTTATTTTGCACAAATATCCCCCAGATTCCAGGAGTATCATGTGGCATTCACTGAAATATAGAAGGAAACTTACCTTGCTTTGTTGATGTAATCATTCTCTAATAATTTTTCTTCTTTTCAGGGCAAAGAAGATGTTATTTGGTTTCTCCATTTCTCTTATCCTCATCAACCTGGCTTCCATTATGGAGCGGGCTGATGAGAATCTCCTCCCAGCTGTTTACAAGGAAGTCAGTGCTGCCTTCAATGCTGGTCCTACTGATCTGGGGTACCTTACGTTTCTAATGAACTTTCTGAAGTCCATAGCATCTCCCTTGGCAGGTGTCCTTGCTCTTCAGTATGATCGCCCTGCAGTTCTTGCGGTTGGGACTGTCTTCTGGGCTGTATCAACAGGGGCCGTTGGTGTCAGCCAGTATTTTCAGCAGGTTGCATTCTGGAGAGCTGTAAATGGTCTTGGACTTGCCATTGTAATACCAGCACTTCAATCCTTCATTGCTGATAGCTATAAAGATGGCACACGTGGCGCTGGATTTGGTTTATTAAGCCTTATTGGTTCAATAGGTGGTATAGGAGGAAGTATTTTAGCAACAGTCATGGCTGGTAGGGATTATTGGGGATTGCCAGGATGGCGGTTTGCATTTCTTATGGTTGCATTTTCGAGCTTGTTAATTGGGCTTCTTGTCTACTTTTACACTGTTGATCCTAGAAAAACTTCTCCAAGCCATTTTGGTGATGATGAGGACCACGAGAGGTATGGGTTTCTTCTGAATTTAGAAAAACCCTCCAATTTCGTTTTAATATATAGTTCAAAGGATAAATATCACGGTAGTTTAATCATGAACACATATGAACTTTGTCCTGTTCAGAAATAAAGGCATAAGTAGTATCGTTGGTCATCAAGTACTGATGTTTGCTTGTTTTTATATCTTATATTATACATGTGGTTTTCCCAGATGAACTTTCTCTCTGCTGGAATTCTGAAGTCTGCTATGTATTCTTTCTAGAGCTCTTTTACAGTGGATTAAAATTAATATAAACCGTCCATTCCTTTGAATCTAATGGTTGAAATCAATTTAGATCTATATATACTACCACCTGTAGTATTGGTAGTAAAATTCAGAGAGGGGTAAAAGGGTAAAAAATTCCGTCATACTATTTGTCCTCTACGGTAAAACACGTCCTGTGATCCTGATGAATGGCGGATGAATGGATAAGAAGTTTCTAAAGATTACCAGGTATTCGGTAAATCCAAAACTATGAACGAATTATGAAAAGTCTAAAATACCCTTGATGAATGCATAGGAAAAGTCTAAAATACCCTTGATGAACGCATAGGAAAAGTCTAAAATACCCTTGAGGAATAGATGGTTAGATTTAATTTCTACTACCACTACTTACTACTTGTGTTATCCACCGTAAAATTTCTCTCTTTCTAAGCTGATGTCATTGATGACTATTTGATTGTCTACATTAACTTACCATTCTCTTTATACCGGCAGTATGTGTCTACTTGTTATACATAACATTTTAGTCTCAATGGCAGGTCACATTTGGTCGGTACTGGTATTTTTCCCCCACAGTCCATCTGGAAGGATTCACTGATAGCAGCAAGATCTGTTATGAAAGTGCGTACCTTTCAAATCATCGTCTTGCAAGGCATAGTTGGTTCATTGCCCTGGACTGCTGTAGTTTTCTTCACAATGTGGTTTGAGCTCATTGGTATGAAAACAAATGTAGATTGTTTTTCAATATGTGAACTGATAAGCATTACTTCCTTGAATTGAACATTGACGCAATCTTGAACCCTCTTAGGATTTGACAATAGCAGCTCAGCAGGGCTAAACAGCCTATTTGCGATCGGGTGCGCCAGTGGATCATTTCTAGGGGGAGTAATAGCAGATCGCCTGTCAAGGCACTATCCAGATTCTGCTCGCATCATGTGTGCTCAGTTTAGTGCCTTCATGGGCATCCCGTTCTCATGGATCCTCCTTACAGTCATCCCCCAGTCAGTTGATTACTGGTATGCCTTCGCTGTCACACTGTTCTTGATGGGAATTACCATAAGCTGGTGCGCCACTTGCGCAAACAACCCCATGTTTGCAGAGGTAGTCCCTCCCAAGCACCGCACTATGATCTACGCCTTCGATCGCGCATTTGAGGGCTCATTTTCCTCACTGGCCGCTCCTGCTGTTGGCATGGTCACCGAGAAGATCTATGGCTACAACGCGAAGGCCGTCAATCTGGCAAATGGATCGGTGGTAGGGGCGTATGCACTCTCAAGAGGGCTATTGACTATGATGATTGTTCCTTTTGGTCTGTGCTTCTTGTTTTACAGCCCACTGTACTTCGTGTTCAAGCGTGATCGAGATAATGCCAGATTGGCCAGCATCAAGGAGCAGGAGCTTATATGAACATGGAATGCTTGGCCATCTGGGTGTGCAGCAACCAACAGCCAACGTTTTTATCTTAGTTTTTTTATTGTCTGGTTATTACCGGTTTCTGGTTTTAGTTGCAAGTTTCCGTAATGGCACGAACGAACAATTTCAAGTTTGGAGTTGAAATGCTGTAATTGAGAAAATTCAGGTTCCACCTTCTTCAGGCAGATGGAAAACATAGGAATACACGATGATTCGTTGTATCACTAGAGAGAATAAACTGTAATCTTCTTCCAGTTTTGTGTTGATAAATAAATGGCAGTTACCATGTTCATTCTTACAGCTTATTTGCCAAGGCATGTTTTTTTACTGTCTGTACTCTCTGAACGTGAACTTAACAAGATAATCATCCACGCTGACTAATGTGTATGGTTCAGCGAAATGCAAGGACTTGTTTGCAAAGTAACAGGCAAAGGCCTTCGTCGTCCTCTCTCCAGCGACTCGACTCGAGTGTCTCCGAGTGCAACCCTTCCGAAGTCCGATCACCACCTCGTCGTCTCGTCTTCCTCGCGGAGGCAAACCCATGGCCTCGAATCCAAAACCCTAGGCTTCACCATTGCGATGGCGACTCCTCGCTTCCTCCTCTTCCTCTCCGCTCTCCTCGTCGTGTCCCGTGCCGGCGGCGAGGTGCCCCGCGGCGGCCGCCTGCTGGTGCTGGTGGATGACCTCTCCTCTCGGTCGACGCACTCGATGTTCCTCGCCTCCCTCCGGGAGCGCGGGTTCGATCTGGACTTGAGGCTCGCTAACGACCCCAAGCTGGCGCTCCACCGCTACGGCCGGTCCCTCTGCGACGGCCTCGTCCTCTTCGCGCCCTCCTTCCAGCGTGAGATCTCTACCACTTTGTTCGATTCTATTCACGCGTAGAATTGTAGTTTGGGTTTGATGCAGCGCCGTGCCCATAAATGTGAACTGATCTGCGCCATTGGGTGATATAGTTTAGTATTATTGAGGAAATGGGAGGCTTGATCGTACGTGTACATACCTTTAAGAGTTGCAACTTCGCATTTGATTAGACTTATCGTTCAAAGTTGGAGCACCTATTGCTCTGCAGACTTGGATTATGAATACACGCAGAATGTGGGATACCTAGGAGGAACTAAGTATCTACTTAATTAAGAAGAAATATGTACTCAAATCCGAGTCGAAGCTTAAGTGTTGGGGGTGTACAGTTACACCCACACCACCGGCTCAGTTCCTTATGAATACGCTCAACATTGCAGTCTTTAGTTACGGTCTGTAGGAGAGCGAGCACTGCTGCCGATATGAATCTTCATCGTACGAAATTGGTATGAACTGTCATTGACAGATATGGCCCTGCCTATACTTGTAATTCACCCATCCTGCTTGTTTTAGAAATGATAAAGTTGGCAGTAGCGTTGTGTTGATCTCTAATGATTTGCCACTTTTTTCTTGAAAGAAGTAGCCATTGTTTTTCTGCTATTAATTCCATTGTTGTTCATGTATTACAGTATCAGCACATCTTTCTATTGGGTTTGCTGCTATCTTGATTGTACCGAATCACTGAATCCTTAATAAATTTGATTCATTGTGTCGCAGTCAAGGAATAATGCTGGTCTGCTAGAATATGGATCACTGGATTTATGAATAAAGGTTTTAAAAATCTGGTGTCTGGAAGGATGAAATCAAGACAAGGTGGGTATAGCTATTTCTGAAACCTTTTGTGATGCTATATTCTGTTAAGACTGTAAAAGCTAGTATTCTTGGATTGCAAAAGCACTAAACCCTTGTTCTATGAGTTTTATCTATTTCTTTGCGTGCAGAGAAGTGATCTGTTCACTTGTTAGTTTGATTAATAAATCTTGTAGAAGATATGTAATTTTCCAAAAAAACAAATGTTAATAAAGTCAATTAAGGACTGCCGGCTTGGAATTTTGCATTCTACCTGTTTTTCTTATTTTAATTAAACTGCTAATATATTGGTTTAGCAAGTACATTTTGCACCATAGATTTGATTGTTTGAATGTACTTCAGTTCAGGCCGATTTAGCTATAATTTCATGCAAGGTGACTTGATCACATCAGTTGACCAGGAAAAAGTACGTGGGATATGATACCTGCCAGATTGTGACTAAAACCATTGAGAAAATTGTTTATTTGTCACTGAAAGTTGGCCGGTTCCCCACAATGCCATCGCGAAAATGCTCTTCCCTGTATTGCCATCCAATCTCAAATTGCCTTCCCATTTTGCCATCGCCGTCCAGTTGGCTGTGAACTCCCTGTTTGCTGGCACGCGAAAAGACCAAGTTGCCCCCGTGTGCTAACTTGGACGGCGAAATGAATTCAAAACATTTAAAAGCCTAGAAATATTTTATTTAAGTTCTAAATAACCCAAGGAACCACTCCAAAAAATTTCATAAATTTTTGAATTTATTTAGTGCTTCTGAAAAATCAAAATTTAGATTCTTTCATTAAGACATAATCGCTAAAAGATTTTTCCAGAAAATCACAGAGCTGCTCATGCTCTCAAATTTTTACAGAAATGTTAGTACTCACTTAAGATCATCTCCAAAAATTTTCATAAAATTATAAGCACATTTGATAGATTTAAATGAGGATGAAGATGGGCAATTCTTTCATTAAGACAGAATCGCTAAAAGATTTTTCCAGAAAATCACAGAGCTGCTCATGCTCTCAAATTTTTACAGAAATGTTAGTACTCTCTTAAGATCATCTCCAAAAATTTTCATAAAATTCTAAGCACATTTGATAGATTTAAATAGGGCAGCACACTCAAAAGGGGGGCAATTTGGTCTTTTCGCGTGTCAACTAACGGTGGCTTCACAGCCAACTTGACGGCAATGGCAAAATGGGAAGGCAATTTGAGATCGGATGACAATGCAGGAAAGAGCATTTTCGTGATGGCATTATAGGGAACCGGTTAATTTTCAGTGGCAAATAAACAATTTTCTCAAAACCATTAGTAACAAAGGAAAAACTGAACTACTGTAACATGGGCGACAGATGTACTTCTGGCACACTTGAGTCAGTGGATTGTCTTCAACATACATATTGCTAGGAGTTTGAACTTCTTGTTCGTGGAAGCATGTGCTCTTTTTCATAATGGAGCATATTGTAAGCAATATGGATGATACTTTTCTTGTATGTTTATTCTAGTTTGATTTGAACTTACTGATATCAGGAATCACGAAATGAACAATTTGCGACTGAAACCAGCAAATTGGTTTTCCATGAGAAGATCTCCTAAAGAGGTTGTGTCACCACTTTACTGTGCTTTGGATCAATGTTTGAGGGTGTTTGAACAGACCAATACTTTTGTAATACTCCAGTATAGTCAAGATTGTATGAAAAGGGTTTCAAACTCAGTAATTTTCCATATTGCAGGAAGCCAATGTCAAGCATCATAAAGTTGGAAAGACAGCTGAACCTGGCGTCTATCGTATCAGTGACAATTGTGGTAATATTTTTCCCTTGATACATGTGGAGCATAATAAGGCCATTTGTGCTAACATAGATATTTTCTATAAAGGAATATTCTGTCAAAATCTATGAATGGTGTGAAACAAGCTGGAAACCATATGTAGCTGAGATGTTCAAGTTCAGTCCTATATGATGGAGTCCATATATTTTGAAAACTGTCAAATGACAAGAAGGTACAAACCATTATGTGTACTTCCATATAAATATCTTTTCACCCCATTTCTATAGTGTACATGAGAAATATACTCATCTCGAGTGGTTTTTTCCCCTATGGTTGTGATCCTATCTATCAGATGCCTTTTGATTTCATCCAACATTGATTTTTATACTTTATATGATCACCTTATGTATACAAGGTAGTAATAATTCCTTTGGCATTAGCGTCTTTACCACATCGATGCCATTAATAAATGAAATTATTGTGGATTACAAATTGATTTAGTCTCTGTCTCCATTTGAAAGCCTCGCTTCCATGTCCCACCATCCAGAACCTGGCTTACAATTTCACTAGTCATGTGTCCGTGCGTTGCAATGAAAACTCAATTTGTGACAAAAATTTATTTGCAAAAAGCACTAACCTTGTCTGAATAATACTATTCAATCTGAATGTACAATGGTTGAAACTTAATTTGCGATAAAAAGTTTATTTGCAAAGAGCACTAATAGTGGCAAAGGTGAGTAATTAAAGAGCAGTGGTAATGATGGGTAATTTTGATGAAGTGACGCAGGAAGAAACTCTTATTTTATATAATAGAGATTACACATGGGTCTACAAAGCACTATGTCATCCTGGTAAGCTGGACCAAGATTGATTTCCATAATTGTCATCCAAATATGGATGCTAAAAGGTTAAATAGCACCATTTTGTGTGTCCTGATTGAAGCTAATTATTATCAGAATATCAGTTCCTTCCCTTATTAAGTATATTTACCACAAGATAATTGCATTTCATACACACATTCCTCACACCATATAACATTTCCATTCATTGACACAACTAATCTACAACCTATTATGATAATTCATATATACGATTTCTTCCAGTAGAATCTTGGTAAATCAAACGATTTCCTTATTCCCTGGATGGATCATAATAATTCCTTGCCTTTATTCTGAGGAGGTAAATATGTGCACGATTGATTCCCATATTCATAAATAACAAAATGATGTGCACCTCTCCAGCTATAAAATGCAACACTCACTAAGTAGATGCACTACTCACTAAGTATTTCTAGTAAAATCGCAATATAGCAAAGGTCTTACTGCTTGCTGTAGCTAAAATTTCATGCCCCCTTGATGTAGGGTGTATACTGTATACTCGACGTCTTTCAAGGTTCCAGATGTTTATGGAGTTATTCGGATCAAAATTGAGTATGAAAGGCTAGGATATGCAGCCCGCGCCTTGGCAGTTGAACACGCCCACCACGCCGGTGCACTTGTTCACGTTCCATGCGCGAGCATATATTACGGTCAGGATTCAGCAAGGATCGGATGATCACATCAATCAAATCCTCAATTGGATTGACCATAGACTTTGTCGGGTAAAATTGTGCTATTCCCTCCGGTCATAAATAGTTATTTTAGACAGTCAAATTTTTGAAGCTTTAACCAGCAAAGAAAATTATGTGTTGATTTGTCTCGAAAAGCACTTTTATAATATTATAATTTTATTAGGTTTTATAAATATATTATAATAAAAACTAGTGCTCAAAACTGTGTTTTAGAGATGGTGTTGACGTCAAAATCAACTACTGCTAAGTTTGCCTAAGGGCCTACCCTCCTCGTGCCGGGTCGGGGAAGAGGCGGTCACGGGTGGGGCGGCGGCAGGGACACCGCGCGCGGAGCACCGAGCCGTCTGGGAGGACGAGCTTCTTGAGCAGGTCGAACTCGAAGCCTAGTCGTGGTTGCCTGGCTTGTCGCCGAAAGCGATGAGACATACAAAGCGTCACAGATCAGAAGCTAGCTACACGCCCACACACAACGCTGAACGCCGGGTACTCCGCCTCAAATTCTACGGACAGCGACGAGCCGACGACTCGGAATCGCGCGTCGACTTGCAGGACATGATAAACAACAGTGAACGTCCGTGCCAAGGAGTCGCTCTCGACCAGCACGCGCAGCGCATATCACCAATTAAGTTGCAGGATGCAGATTGCTTCTGTGTGAGGCAAGGTGGTGTATGTATGCCATTGCCGATGTCGATGGCCAGTACTATGATTACGTTTCCCCTCTCTGGAAAACGACCGCGAATCAATGCATGCCTCGACGTTTGGGACAGCGGTGTTTCTGAGGTAGGCTTGTCAGGATCCACACCAAAGCGACAACCAAATGGCTGTGAATTGGATTTCAGATGTTTCACCGATAGAACAGGAAGAGGAAAGTAGACTCCTAGGCTACGTTACTTTACTCTACTGGAACTAGTTTTGGGAAATCATATCTTGATTTCATTTTCTCCAGAGCGATCGGCTTTTATAGCCAAGTTCTTACAGCAGTAAACAACAGAGTAATTGAAAAGTGACAGTGAACCGTAAATAGCGAAATTACATAGCAGCAGTTACTACTAACTCATTTCCTCACCCTCCGATGTTCTTTACTTTAAATCAAGGAATCTTAACCCTTCATTTCTACTTATCATAGTCGGCGGCGCCAAAACTCTGAATACTGCCTTCCCTTCCAGGTATTCTTCGGCTCTTCTTCTTCTTTTCACCTTACGCACACTACGCTCCTGACAATTCCCCCTGCTCAAGGTATTGCTTGTCCTCAAGCAACAAAATGTGGAAAAGTACTTCGTATAAAAGAGTAATCTTCCCATGTAGCATCAGCTGGTGACAGATTTTGCCAATGAATCAGTAACTGAGACACAGAACCCCCTTCCTGGGTACAATCCGCCGGTCAAGCACAGCTATAGGTTCAGTTTTCAGTTGTCCATCTTCACAGACCAAAGGCAACCCTTGCATCGGCACTGCCTTTCTTCCCAAGTGCTTCTTCAGTTGACTCACGTGAAAAACTGGATGGATACCCGCATCATCTGGAAGCTGCAACTTGTAGGCTACCTTTCCAACTCTTTCCAGTACTCTAAATGGCCCATAGAATTTAGATCTCAACTTTAATGATCCCCGCAAGCCAAAAGCATTTTGTCTGTATGGCTGTAACTTGAGATAAGCCATATCACCAACTTCAAAAGTTCTTTCAGAACGTTTTTGATCAGCAAAATGCTTGATTCTTTTCTGTGACTTGTGTAAGGTTTCTTTGATCTGTCGAATCATCTCCTCTTTCTGTTGGATTGTCACCCTTGCTTCTTCCGAAATGTTACAGGGAATAGCGAATTCTCCAATCTGTGCTGGTGGATACCCATACAGAGCTTGGAATGGAGTCAGTTTAAGAGAAGTGTGGTAATTTGTGTTATACCAGCACTCAGCAAGAGATAACCAACTGAACCATTCTTTGGGTTTAAGAAACACCATACTCCTGAGATAAGACTCTAGGCATTGGTTCACTCTCTCGGTTTGTCCATCACTTTGTGGGTGATAAGCGGTACTTAATTTCAGTGAAACATTCATTGTTTTGAATATCTCCTTAAAGAACTTGCTAGTAAAGATCCGATCTCTGTCAGTGACAATTGAGAGAGGCAAGCCATGCAGTTTCCACACATTATCAATAAACAATTTCACAACTTGTTCAACCGAGTATGGATGAGACAACCCGATGAAATGGGCATACTTGGTGAACCTGTCCACAACCACTAAGATCACATCTTTTCCTTGTGATTTTGGCAAGCTCTCAATGAAATCCATAGTGATATGCGTCCACGCCATATCCGGTACCTCCAGAGGGTCCAACAATCCAGGAATATGCACATTTTCAGATTTAGTTACTTGACACACTGGGCACTCACTAACCAAGAGTTCAACATCCTTTTTTAGGTTTGGCCAATAAAACAGTTTTTTAACTCTGTGATATGTAGCTCTTGTGCCAGAATGCCCTCCAAAACTTGACTTGTGAAAATCTTCCAAGATTCTTAGCCTCAAGCTACCCTTTGTTCCAACATAAACCCTGCCATTGAACCTCAGTATTCCATTTACCATGGAGAATTTGCCATTTTGTCCACCCACAGTATTAACCTCCTGCAAGATGTGCTTACTATATTCATCATCCACATAGCTTTCTTTGACTTCTGCAACCCATTCGGGCAGTACTGTTGCAATAGCAAAGCAAGTCTGTTCTGGGGCTGACTTGGAACTATCTCTTCTTGATAAAGCATCGGCAGCAGTGTTCTCTTTTCCTTTTTTGTACTCTACCTGGTAATCAAACTCCAACAACTTAAGCATGAGTTTGTGTTGTATACCTTCATTTAGCCGTTGAGAAGTGATATATTTTAAACTCTTTTGATCTGTTCTGATGATCAATGTTCCTCCCCAAAAATAATGCCTCCATCTCTTTAACGCCTCCAAGACGGCCATAGCTTCTTTGTCATACACCGACAAAGCTGCAGCTCGAGTGCCCAACACCTTACTGAAGTATGCTATTGGTTGACCAGACTGCATTAGAACTCCCCCAAGTCCAGTGCCGCAGGCATCAGTTTCAATTATAAAAGCCTTCTTGAAGTCTGGAAGTGCAAGCACAGGACAGCTAGTCATGGTTTTCTTAAGCCTCTCAAAAGCTTGGGTCTGACTTTCTCCCCACTGCCATGCATCTTTCTTCAGCATATCAAATAATGGCTTGCAAATTTCTCCATACCCCTTAATGAATCTCCGGTAATAACCGGTTAATCCCAAAAAACCCCTGAGTTGAGTGGTATTGCTTGGTTTAGGCCACATGAGAACATCTGTTATCTTCCTGGGATCTGTTGCTACACCCTCTCCACTGATTATATGTCCCAAATATTCAACTGTTGAAGTAGCAAATGTACATTTGTTGAGTTTCACTCTGAGCTGATTTTCTTGCAGCACTGTCATTACTGCCTTGATATGCTCTATGTGCTCATCACGCCCACTACTGTATATAAGAATGTCATCAAAAAACACAAGGACAAATCTTCTCAAATAGTTGGAAAAGATATTGTTCATCAATGACTGGAAAGTAGCAGGGGCATTAGAAAGGCCGAACGGCATAACCAAATATTCATAGTGTCCAAGATGGGTTTTGAATGCGGTCTTATGAATGTCTTCCTCCTTCATTCTAATTTGGTGATAACCCGACCTTAAGTCCAATTTGGTGAAGATATTTGCTCCATGAAGTTCATCTAATAGGTCTTCAATCACGGGCATTGGAAATTTGTTCTTAATCGTCATTGCATTTAGCTGACGATAATCGACACATAGCCTCCACGATCCATCCTTTTTCCTTACCATCACCGCCGGTGAAGCATATGGGCTGATACTGTCTCTAATTTCATTGCTTGCCAGTAATTGCCGAATGATCTCTTCCATCTCATTCTTTTGGTAGTGTGGAATCTTGTAAGGCCTCAGATTAGGAGGATCACTTCCTTCTTTTAAGTGGATTGCATGATCACAAGATCTTTTTGGAGGCAGCCCCTTCGGTTCCTTCAGCACTTCAGTGAACTGCTGCAAAATCCCTTTTATATCTTCAGGAACTTCTTGCTCTTTGGTATCTTCCAGCTCTGTTAATACTTGTACCTTGATTACACACCCCATCACTCCCTTTGACATCATTTTTTCCATCTTAGCTGCACTTATACTGCAAGTAGTTGAAGGATTTGCTAAGTCCTGAAAATACACAGCCCGACCTCCTTTAGTAATTGTCAGCATCCGTTGTTTTAAATCCAATCCGATTGGACTATATTGGAAGATCCAATCGGCCCCCAAAATTATATCATAACTCTTCAAGGCCAAAAGTTTGAAAGTGTTACAGAACTTCTCCCCTTGGATCACATACTGCAAACCTTCCACTTGAGCGTCTGTGCGCAATTCCCTACCACCAGCCACAGCTACCTTCTTAACAGGCCCATAACTGATCTTACAATCAGCCTTAATTGCCAATTCGTAATCCAAGAAAGAATTGGTACTACCACTATCCACCAGAGCTACTGCCATCTTTCCAGCGATTTTGGTGATCAGAGTGAAAGTGGCTGGTCCTAACATCCCCTTGACTGCATGCTGTGAAATCATCATTAGTTGCTCAGTGTGATCTTGCTCTTCTACAACCCCTGGACTACCCGGAGCTGACACAAATTCAGGTTCGACAACTGCTTCCTGAGGTTGAACTTCCTCCTCCTCTTCTTCTCCCTGCATAATCAATGCATGTAGAGCCCTCTTTACTTTGCATTTATGAGCTAGATTCCATGGTTCCTTGCAGTACCAACAGAGATTTTTGTTCTTCTCCTCATTCTGAGCTGGTCCCACTTGCCCCGGTTCCTTCTGAGCATTTGGCCTAAAGTTGTTTTGATTCATCTTGTTAAATCCCACATTATACTTGTTCTTGTTAAAAACTCCCAAGGTTTGTGTTTTCCGAGCAAGTGCTGCCTTTTCATAAACTCTTGCATACCAGTAGCACTCCATCATACTTTGTGGCCGTTGACTGCATACTTGGTATTTAATATCTCCCTTCAATCCACTAATGAAGCAGCTCAGCAAGAAGTGCTCTTTTAAATAAGAATGGTCTCTCTTGACTAATGCCACACATTCTTCAAATCTGTCAATATAATTGGACACTGTGGTGTGCTGCTTAATGGATAATAGCCCTTCCACCGCATCATGTGCATTAGCCTCAGAAAAGCGATCACAAACCATAGCACAAAAGTGTGGCCAGATAATAACATGCACCGGAATGCTAATACCCTTAAACCAATTAGCTGCTCTGCCAGTCAGATGAGCTGTTGCTAAGTTCACCCATTGATCTTGAGGTGTTCCAGATATTTCAAAGAACTTTTCACATAACTTTAACCAGTTCATCACATCCTCACCTTCAAACAAGGGTATTTCTAAACGAGGGCCTTTAATCACAGCTTCTGCATAAGGATTTTGATTACTGGGCTCGCCTATATATTGGTTAGTAGGGGCATCAAACCACTGGACTCCTTGATGTGAAGATCTAACTCCATAGTTATTCCACACATTCACAGGTGGTCTGTTAGATGAATTTCTTTCATAAACACTTCTCAAATTCATGTGGTTACTATTGTTATGAGGTCCGAGTATATCTGCAATATAATCATTCCCCATCTGAACATTGTATCCCTCCCCATGCTTTATATTCTCGATCTGAGCAGGATAGTTTACATTTGCAACTCTACTTGTTTCTGGATGCTTTCCCGACTCATGTTCCAGGGTTCCAAACTCAGAAAATTGCGACATGCCAACTCGGGCAGAATGACTTACCTCTGGTTGTGTTACAGGTATAGTCGAGCTCTGGCCACAAATCTTTTTCAGCATCTCCTTCATCTCAGCAAACTCCGATTTCATACTCTTCAAATCGGCCAAATCTTCTTTGATGATAGATATTTCTGCACGCACCTCATTCAAGTCCTCCTGTCCTCCCATAATCAATTCCGATAGAAGATTGAGGGATTTTACTAGCGTCACCGCCAACCTCAAGTCTTCCGATCTTCTGGAGTCCGGTTTAGCGTGGGGATTTTACAGCCGCGATTCGTGAATCGCTCCAACCCACACCAATCGCACCACCAAATCGCCAAGGATAGAGTGGGCTCTGATACCTTTGTCAGGATCCACACCAAAGCGACAACCAAATGGCTGTGAATTGGATTTCAGATGTTTCACCGATAGAACAGAAGAGGAAAGTAGACTCTAGGCTACGTTATTTTACTCTCTGGAACTAGTTTTGGGAAATCATATCTTGATTTCATTTTCGCCAGAGCGATCGGCTTTTATAGCCAAGTTCTTCAAAGATAAACAACAGAGTAATTGAAAAGTGACGGTGAATAATAAATAATGAAATTACATAGCGGCGATTACTACTAACTCATTTCCTCACCCTCCGATGTTCTTTACTTTAAATCAAGGAATCTTAACCCTTCATTTCTACTTATCATAGTCGGCGGCGCCAAAACTCGAATCTTGCCTTCCCTTCCAGGTATTCTTCGGCTCTTCTTCTTCTTTTCACCTTCGCACACTCTCGCTCCCCGACAAGGTGACCGGCGTAGATCGGGCGGGTATACCACGAGTCAGCCGCGTGGTACTCCGCCACCGGGTGCAGGCACTGACGTACATGGAACATGTCCCAGTCGGGCTGCATGAACTCGCCGAGGAAGAGGGTGTTGTACGCGACGGAGGAGATGTGGATGGTGTGGGATGCGGGGTCGCGCGGGTAGTAGTCGTCGGAGGCGCGGACGACGGCGGTCTGCCTTGCGCTGTAGAGCATGTGCATGTCGGTGTTGTGGCGCATGCAGGAGATACAGCCGTTGTCGGGGAAGTTGCGCGCGACGGAGGCCTCGAGCGCGTGGTGGTAGGCGCGCGTGAGGGAGGCGCTGCCGCTGCCGCCGTGGCCGGCGCCGAGGATCTCGATGATGTTCTGCACGTGACGCAGTCGACGCCGCACGATCTTTTAATAATTGAATGTGTGTTGCACAAATCATGAATCACTTTTGAAGGTTAAGATAGCGCATATATCTATGTGTACATATGACTTTTTATTTTGGGAGGTGCTTAAGTTACAAGATATTAAAGTATGATTGAAGCGTGGATAGTGATTACTGATTACTTACCTTTTCGTTTGCTCTAAAATTTGTAAAACTTAAGGATGATGTACAGGGGCGGATCTGGCATTTAGGGGCCGGGGTCTGGTGACCCCGACGTCCCTATATAAGCCCCTTATACCCTCGCTAAATCTGTTGATAACTTCAAGGCGATTAGCTTGGACCCCACTCGATTTATCCAATCGATCACTCATCCGAAAAGCAAGCAGCCTATAGGCCGTGTCGGCGATGACCTCGGCGATAAATTTTCCTGGATCCGCCCCTGATGATGTATAAAAACACTAATACTGCATTTTTACGTTCGTCAAACACATTTTACTGGAACGAAGGAAGGCAGGATGGTAAAAAATCAAGTTGGCTAACCAACCTCGTGAGCCCTTGCTTTTGACGCCTTGGGCAACCCAACAGCGACCGCCCAATCAGTTTCCTTCCGCAAAGCGAAAGCCGAAGGCCAAGGCGGTGGCTGTGCGACTGCGAGTAGTCACATGACCTAACCCCAAACTGAATACTCACCCTCTGCCGTTTTATGATTGCATCAGAGACCTTACTTGCTCATTGTATCTGCTTAATTTACTAGTCGAAAGGAGACTCGAGGGGGGTGGAGGAACTCTTTTATGGTACATTAAATTTAATATAAACCATTTTTTTTCTCGATCTAATGGATCCGATTAGCTAGAATTTACTTATATTTCTTTTAGTAGTAGAGTAAAAATATTTTTAACAAATCAATGACTAGATCTGATTTCTAATATCCACTGTATACTACTAGTATAATACATCGTAAAATTTCTCAAAAAAACACCATGCATGTCTCCTGCATTGTTTGCACAAGCCTTGTCCCCTGCTCGCATCACACCGAAATATTGTCACCACGTGCCCACATGAACACCGTCCATCGATCAGAAACACATAATGCATAAACAAAAATGCAGAAAACAAAAACCTTTAGGCTTGTGAGCTGATTGCTTTTCTAGACTCTTACCTCATTTTTTTTCAAATATAGTCTCCTTCCAAATGGAATTGTAAGTCTAATCCCTCTCCATACCTCCTGTACCCATCGTTGCGCTTGCCTCGCCTCCTATGCTCACCCGCCGACCAGGTAGCAACTGCTCCCGCACTCACCGGATGACTGCCACGCTCGCTCGTCGCGCCTTTTGTGGTGAGAGAGTAAGTTAGTTTTACAATTCCACTTGGGAGGAGGCTAGATTTGAAAAAATAAATAAAAATGAGCTAAAAAGTGATCACTTTCAGACTTGTAATGCAAGATTTTTTAAAAATAATATATTTTTAATAATTTCATAAAAATAATACTCTAAAAAGTTTAAAAAAGAATAAAACTGTTTTTCAATTGCGTTTGAAAATACCAGATTTTAGTACGGGCCTTGTGCAGAAATTTGTGTCTGGTATCGGACAACCGTTGACTACCACGAGGCGCTCTCTCTGCCAAGCTGCGCCGCACCCGCGTAGATTATTCCAACCGGCAAGTTGGGGCAAGAGCACGGCAACGACGGCAAGCCACAGGAACTTTGAGCAGTAAGAACCCTAAAGGAGTAACAAGTTCTGTTGTACAGAACCATGACCCAAAAGCAATTCACGCCACTTCTACATTACACTACAAACAATTTTGCTTACGGGCCGGTAAACAAAGCTTCTGCTCCACCTTGCCGCCCTCATTTCGGTACATGCTGCTGAATCGCTAATACATACCAACACAAACACTATCTTTACAGAGCCAATAGTTGTAGCCGATTTACCGTGTGAATGGAAGAGTCTAAAAATCTGACGACCAAACCAGCACAACAAAACAAAGGAAAGAAAGAACACCCAATGGCCAATAGACAATACCCCCACACACACACTCAAGATATCAGCACCGTTTTTTTTTTATGATCGGTCTATTGCGTTTCGTCAGTGATGGATCCATCCTTTTGAAGCTTCAGGCTCAGGTTGCTGAACCTCTGCCTTGAGTACTGCCTAGATGCCTTCCTCCAGTCCGTTCCGGCCTTCATCATGGCGGCAAACTCGTCGTAGCTTATTTTCCCATCCTGAGAAATCCAAAGATCACGTCACACCTTGTAAGGATTGACTCTATCAACTAGTCACATATCAAGGGGAATTTGAACAGGTCTTATGTTCTACTTTCAACTACTAATTGCATTACGTCATATTACTCAATTAAGCTATCCTTGTCTGCTTGGTATGCCATTTCTTTTATAACATCACCCGTGCAATGATAGCAATTGCCAACCCTTTAGTTAAAACGTTAAATAATACAAGGCCTTGCAACTAGCAACATTTGAACCCTGACCGCCGCGTGGTCATGCATGTGGCAGTATTCCAGAAACTTATATTGAAAGCAGTTTTGGCCAGTAGTTTGCTTTCAATTTCGTTTCTGATAGTTCAGTCCTTAGCATATGTTCCAAGAAAGATGTTCCACAATTTAGTGAGCTGTGAAGGTAAGATTGAGCTGACCTTATCTGTATCGACATCACGGATGATGCCATTGATAATATCTTCATCATTTCCTTCCAATTCTTCAGTCAAAGCCTCTCTAAGCTCTTCAATTTCTATGTACCCACTCCTATTTTGGTCGAAGTAGGAGAAAGCCTTTTGGATATGTTCATCATTGCCCATTTTTCTCACATGGATAGACACTGCAACGAATTCTCCATAGTCTAGGGTTCCATTTTTATCAACATCAGCCTGCAAAGCAGTGAAAATAACATAAACATGTCTCTACAAGAACCAGATTTTCCCCCTCTACTATAGACCATTTTTTGCAAGTGACTCACCGCATCCATCAATATCTTAAGATCTGAATCAGCCATTTTGTTTCCAAGAATACGGAGGCCAGCCTTGAACTCCTCAAAGGTTAGTTTGCCATTCTTGTTCACATCCATGCTATCAAACATTTGCTTTATGTCAGCTGCTTCCTCTGCAGATAAATGCTCAGCAATCACCTGAAAAGGTTTAAGCATAAAATAAGTTAATTTAACTAGAGAAATCCATCTACTCATTTAGTATCTGGAATGCACCGTTTATGTCATCAATTCTATGTATAGGTTTTTGTTCAATAATAATATTGATGTATTTTGGTACCACTGTGTAGTAAGTCTTACCCTTAGGGCTTTCTTCTTTAACTTGTTCATTGCAGAAAATTGCTGCAGTCTCGCTCGGACAGTATCACCAAGAGGAATGTCAGGCATCTTTTTGGAATCGCGTAACCATGGATGCTCTGCCCATGCAATTGATATTGTCAGAAAAGCGATAAGAAATTTATTTGAGACGTACAATTAGACCTTCATTTTGGATGCAAAATAATATTGACGAACTTTGAACATTTTGGATGCAAAATACATGGTGGTAAATAGAAATAACCCTAAATTAATTCTTTTGCACAGAGAACTAATTTTTTCTGTGGTTAGTTATTTAGACCTTCTCCAGCGCTCCCTGAATGAGAACTATCCCTTAGCTAATTGTACACGGCTTATAATCATGTTGTTCATTATTCGTACATAATACAGGCTAAGATTCAATTCACTATTAAAGTTAGAGCGAGAACTGAGAAGCATTCTGCATGCTGTTATGCATTAGGAGTTTAGGACAAGTGATTGGTGATGCTTACCAAGTACTTGTGCTGCAGTAGCCCGTGTGAGTGGACTTGGATCCAGCATCCGCCTGACAAGATCTTTAGCAGGCTCCGATACTCTGGGCCATGGGTCTCTTTTGAAATCTACCACAGAGCGTATAATTGCCTGTGCTACTCCCTGTTCAGTTTCTGCACAGCATCACAGGAATGTGATCACCATGGTGCTCTACAACTTTATTGTGGCATACATGCCGTCTAGTCATGGGAAAGAATGTACCTGCCCAAAATGGTGGCACACCACAAAGAAGTATGTAAAGAATCACTCCTGCACTCCAGACATCAACTTCAGGGCCATAGTTTCGCTTTAAAACCTCTGGGGCCATGTAGTATGGGCTGCCTACAATTTCAGTAAACCGCTCACCTGCACAGCCAACATTAGCAATGAACAAGCATTCAATTTTGTGGAAAATAATGTTTTGCATATTTTCAATAAACTGCGTCAATGAAGTTAGCTCCATTTTGCAGGCAAATGAAGCATGGTACAATGGGAGATACATGTACACTTCACTTGCTTATTTTATGAAGGTACAACGAATTCCATTTGTTCCAAAATTGTGTACTTGAGCATCAGTTGGCTGCAGAGCATACCAGGCCTGAAGACCACGGATAGCCCAAAATCAATTGCCTTTAGAGGAGAATTCTCTTTCTTGTTCGCATATAAGAAGTTTTCTGGTTTAAGGTCCCGGTGTATGACACCATGCCTGTGGCACATCTGTCATAGTAGAAAGGAGAACAATACAAGTCAGACAATCAGATGTCACCAAACAATCCGATAATGCAAGAAAGTAAGATGTAAAACCCATGATGCAGCATTGCCAATGTACATCCTAGAGGAGGCGTGAATATATATGCTTAGGAATTGAGATGCTGCCATATTGGCAGTACACATTGTGCTTGACTCATACATAACTCCTTAAAGTCAAGTCATTACCAATTTGGCTAAACATTATGGACAACACAAACAAGCCCTGATGTTTAACAGATTGTCGAACCATAATAACTCGACAATTAAATTTCATCCGGAAGCCTATCCTATGCTCAACTGAAAGGTAGCAACAATTGTGTTCTTCACTAATCTAAGACTCCAGCTCATGACCAAATTCATCACCATAACAGCTCGTGCTAGAAGCTAACACAAATTGAGCAATAACCAAAAAATCTTCTCACCTGAACCAATTAATGAATATAACAACCAGTACTAGCAATTGTACAACTGTACTTGTAAGCAGTAAGTAACACGGTCAATAAGCTAAGAAGCAAGAAACAAAAGCAGCCTTTTATCTTTTCCTCTCTCACCTGGACCACCTCCACGATGGTGCGCGTGACGGCGGCGGCGGCGCGCTCGGTGTAGTGCCCCCGCGCGACGATCCTGTCGAAGAGCTCGCCCCCCTCGCAGAGCTCCATGACGAGGTGTACGGCGTCCTCGTCCTCGTAGGCAGCGTGGAGGCTGACGATGTTCGGGTGCGACGGCATGTGGCGCATGATCTCCACCTCCCGGCGCACGTCCTCCACGTCCACCGGCGTCCGCAGCTTCCGCTTCGATATCGACTTACAAGCGAACCGCGCCCCCGTGGCCGCCTCCGTGCACAGGTACGTGATGCCGAACTCGCCGCGCCCCAGCTCCCCTCCCAGCTCGTACCGCGCGCCCAGGTCCCGCCCCGTCGGGTCCCGCAGCACCACCAGGCCCGGCCGCGCCGGCGGCGGCTGCGGCCCGCGGTTGTACGAGACGGTGAAGGGGTTAGGCTTCTGCTTCCTCCTGTTCTTGCCGTCCTGCGACGCCGGCGTGCCGCAGCAGTTGCCCATGGCGAGAGACTAGCCTAGAGCGAGCAAATTGGGGAATCGGAATTCCGGCGCGAGAGAAATAGCGAATTGGATTCAACAAAGGAGGCAATTAAAAATCAAGAAAAAAAACAAATGAAATTGGGAATATTTGTGCGTTGTACTGGGGACTAACTAACGTGCGAGCTGGATCGGGGGAGCACGAATTATCGACGCTTCTAGTAGCGGGCAATAGAAACCAGCACAGGCTGTACAAAGGCGCAATCTTTTTCGGAGTTTTATCGGAAAGTTTGGGTGATTTCGTACAAAGATGCGATCTTTCTTCGGAGATTTTGTTGAAATACTGGTGGTTTTTAGCGGAATCAGTGTAGGCTAATACTACTAGGATAACCCCGCAAGAAATGGGGTAGTTGGTGTGTGTTTCCAGAAAGTCAGTGAGCGAACGACGTTGCGCAGTTACTGTCCAAGAAAGAATAATACTGTACCCCCTCTTATTCCAAATTTTGAACCCACAGGAAATTCCTATTACATAATTTATTGTTAAATATATTTTGATAGCATATAGTTTCCGCGATCTATAACAGCAAATTATAATAGAAATAATCGGCCAAAACAATATCAGTTAGGCTATTTTAATATCTAAAACGACTTAAAGTCGGAATTGAACAGTACTTGATAGGTTGGGGGTTATAGAATTAATGGTAGGGATTTATAATTTGATTTTTGATTGGGTTGAAATCTTCTGGAATATAAAAGACTGAAAAGAGTGTGAAGAAGACTCTGAGGTTTGAAAACTCGGAAGGACGACTTTTCGAGTAGGAACGCGACGGCGACAAGCGACGAAGGAAACGAGCTTGGAAGGAGGGTTTGGTATGCAAGAAAGTGATGTTCCTTAAGCCCCCATTAATGACAGAGAGAAGAAGGAAGGAAAAAAAAATTAACAACCCAGATGCCCTGCGTTGGAATATAGTAGAACTGCCATCGAGTCGTTGATTATTCTGATCTCCAGTCGTTCGTTGACTTGGCATTGCTTGACAAGATCAACAACTATGGGGCAACGGAAGCTTCAGTTCAGACTTACTTGACAAGATCAACAACTAGGGGAAAATAGCAGCTCCAGTTCAGACTTCAGAGTTCGCTTGCTCTTCAAAGAAAAGAAAAGACTTCAGAATTCAGAGCTTTCACCTTTCAGATTCCGCAGTAGTTAGTTGCTAGTAAGAAGACTGTTGCTGTTGCTGAAATTGCTGTCTCTAGTCTGTCTCAAAGTTCTTGTTTTTGTGCGAGACTTGAGGTCTTGGGTTCTACCTTAAATCATAAGCACATGCATAGATCACACACCCTTTTCGCCGAAGGTGGCAATGGTTGTCCATCCTTTTCGTAACATCAACTTCATCCGTCCTCCTAAATGGGGTGCTAAGTCCTCAGATTACACACCGGCGTGGGCTACGGCAAGGCGACCCATTATCGCCTTACCTTTTCATTTTGGCCATAGACCCGCTCCATTACATCCTCAAAAAGGCAACGGAGGATGGTATTCTTTCTCCCCTCGGAGGATCCGCGAACACCGCTCGCCTATCCATGTATGCAGATGATGTCGTAATCTTCCTAAACCCGGTCAGAGAAGAGCTACAAGCTGTAATTGACATCCTGCAACGCTTTGGACAGGCGTCCGTCCTTTAGGTCAACCTGCAAAAAAGCATTATAGCTACAATCCAGTGACACCATCTTGACATCCAGAGTATCCTACAGCCGTTCCCAAGTGTTATATCTAAATTCTCCATTTCATACATGGAATGCCCCTTGTGCTTGGTCGGCTGCGACGAGTCCACCTGCAGCCCATCCAAGATAAAGTGGCCCGACGCCTTGCCTCCTGACAGGCACCACACCTCACAATGGGAGGTCACCTGATCCTAGTCAAATCAATGTTCTCATCGATTCCGATCTATCTATTGACTGCTCTGAAGGTGCCAAAGAGTTTTATTGCGGGCATTGACAAGATTCGGAGGAAATTCCTGTGGGCAGGCAACGCGGCTTTGCATGGTGGGAATTACAAGGTTCGTTGGACAACTGTCTGCCAATCGCTCAGATATGGAGGACTTGGAGTCCTCAAGCTGGAAACCTTCACACGGGCACTCCGACTCCGATGGCTATGGCTCAAGCATATAGACCCTGCTAGGCTATGGACCAGACTGCCAACGCCATACGATAGGACCGACCAGCGGCTCTTCATGGCTATCACCAAAGTCGTCATCAGAAACGGGCAAACAACCAGTTTCTGGAACTCCAGATGGTTGCACGGTTAAGCACCGTCTCAAATTGCGTCGAGCCTTTACAACTCTCCAGGAGAAAAAATAGTTGCCAATACCCCGCACAGTAATAACTGGATGCGAGAAATTCGCCACCACCTAAACTCGCAACTGCTTCTAGAATATGTCCACTTGTGGTCCAAAGTGCAGGTTGTTCCACTCACCCCGGACAGGGAGGATGGCTTCATATGGACGCAAACGACTCACGGTGCCCACTCAGCTTCTTTGGCATATAACATCCAATTCAATGAGTACACTCAGAAATCTTTCTGGTCAACAATTTGGATTGCGTGGGCGCCGTTACGCTCTAAGATCTTTCTTTGGCTAGCAGTGCAGAATCGGCTATGGACAACGCAACAATTGCAGCTTAGAGGATGGCTAAACTAATATTTCTGCCAAATGTGCAATCGAAACCTGAAAACAACCTTCCACCTGTTCGTTGAATGCCCCCAAGTTCGACCTCTCTGGTCGTCAATCGCACAATGGATCCGCATTCCTGCGCTCCATCCGGACCAATGGGGACCGTGATGTACCTTGACCAATGGAACTTACATCGCATTAACTATCAATCGACACTCCGGAAAGGGGTCAAAACACTGATCATCATAACCTATTGGGAATGGTGGAAAGAGCGAAATAATAAAGTTTTCCAAAGAAGTTGGGCGTCTCACAACCAAATTTTCCAGTCGTCTCACGACCAAATTTTCCAGTCCATCAGAGATGAGGCTGTCGCCTGGGCCTTAGTTAGAGTTTCGAACCTCGGGAGCCTGATCCATAGACAACCTTAACCTACGTGTTTTCTTTGGGGCTTTTTTTAGGTTCTTTTCTTGCTATTCTGTCCACTGGGCACGCGTCCTCTGCGGCCCTCTTTTTTGTTTCTAGCTTGCCTCTAATATCCTCCCGAACAGTGTATTGTGGCCTCTTTGGCCTTTCCTCTTAATCTAATCTAATCACAATCTTTGCTGTTTTCAAAAAAATTGTTTTCTTTTTTTCTAAGGGGATTAACTGAACTGGAACTTCTATTTTCTTTTTCTGACGGCGAGTTGGTCGCGTATTCCTCTTCGAGAAAGAACGCAGCAGTATATATATATATATATATATATATATAGGAACATATCTAGTGCTAAAGGTGATTTCAGGCTAACATGCTAAAATCTAATCTGACCCTTGGATCAAGTTTTGAAGGTTGAGATTTAACTAACCAGGTGTGAAAGCATTGTATATATATATATATATATATATATATCAACATGCTTTGCTGCCTCTAGACACGAGATGTAGAGATCAAGAATGAGACGGTCCGGTCAGGATGTATAAGCTGCCAAAAAGTACGTCAAATGCCCAAATGGATCCTGAGCACACGGTGGAATGAATCTGACGTCAATTTGCAAAATCATCATTTCTGTAGACTCATAGTAATATTTTTTTTACAATTTATCCTCCTTACAAATAGAATTATAAAAATAATCCTATCTCCGACCATAATAAGTGATGGCTGTACCAGGCTGGCTGGTCAGGTGCACGCGATTGATCGACGACACCACGCTACTGTTGCTAAATGCTAAGCATTCGAATGATGACGGCGTGTCTGATCGCATTACGCAAATACTAGCGAAGTGTTTAAGGTCGCCTTCGGTTGCGTGTTTCTTATCCACGCCTTATCCTTTCTGTTTCGCAGAGCGCAATTAATTACTCCAGATATTCGACATGCTTGGCTGCTGACCTGATGAATGCATGGCAGGTACTAGAGTCTAGAAAATACATTAGATATGCATCAATGGGTCCGTATAAAACATTGCTTTCGCAAACACGCAAAGCTACCCCAACGCGGCCTGATGCTGATGGCGTACCACGGTGCCAGGCGCCGGCACGGGCCTAAACGAAAAGAAAAGGAAAATTCTGAAAAAAGAAAAGGCAACCGAGCTGGGCTAAGCTGAATTGAGGGATACAAGAAAGGATTGTGTGGTACAATTTTTTTCTCTTTTAATGTTAGAGATGATGCGAGTTGGAGTGGGGATATTTATTGGGGTAATTATTTATATACCACTAAAAGTTAACATCTACTTATTATGTCTTGATCTCATGTGTCAATGACATATCTATAGATTTATTCCAAATTTCAATGACATTCGAGAAATTAATTAATATTTATTTGGTTGGATGATGACGCATGATACACGAGGTGGCAAAGGAAAACAGTACTGTGGTGTAGGGACATTCGAGAGGGCCTGGGCAAAAGATCTGGATGTGCCGCTAATTGGGCGCATCAAGTTTTCTGTGCATGCTTCGGGCATGAATTATCTTGATACCATTAGCCGGCAGCTTCTCGAGGCGATGACGAAGTCGGCATGCGTGAAATGGTCCACGTACCGAACTGTCAGCTCCTCGTCGTCGTCGTCGTCGTCGTGGCACCAGAGGTTGTTGAGGAGGAAGCTGACGTTGATGGCGTCGGACAACAGTCCTGAGCTCCTGGCTGCCATAGCTGAGGAAGAACGGGAAGCTGGCCAGTATGTTGGACATGTTGTATGTCCACGGCTCGACCTGGTCGTAGGTGGCGATGTTTAGACCCGACAGCAAGTAGTCATACTTCGTCGGTATGCTGTCTCGCACCGCTGTTGATATAAATTGAAACATATTTTTATCATACAGTAAGTTCATAACTTAACACGTATGTACTGGATTAGAAAGAAGAATGATGAAGAGAAGACTGAGTAATACTTTGAGGCTTGAGCCAGATGGACCATGGTTTTTGTGGATGTTGTTTGGGGTTCGTACTTGAGGAAGGTGTCAACTGCTGAACTATTTAAGCAGTAATTTTTCCCTCACGTACGTAGCATAGACAAAAGAGAATAACTTAACACTAATGTTCTCTTGTTGTTAATTAAGAGTAAAAAAAACATAGCAAATCTTTACCTGTGAAATTAAGCTTTAAGGAGAATGTAGCAGTTTGTTCCAGGTTTGTGGTAGAACAGCCTAACCAAGTTCGACACCGGAGGCCTACACTAAACAAAGAAGAAATATGTCATCTCCACAAGAACCAGAAAAGATCCCAAACTTCTGCCTTAATGCCATACGATGTTGGGTTGAACTCTGCCACACCAAAGAAATCAGAGATGAGCTGTTTTGGAAGAGAGTGCATCGTTAATCAGATCAACATTTTGGTGTAAGCAAAACGATTTTTGGGAAATATTGCCAATGCAATATACATGAGTGATAGGAGTATTATTCAATATAATAAAATGTGATGTTTCCAGTTACCTCTGCAACAAATGCTCTAATAGTATGCCGATAGGGATGGTAATATGAGACAAATAGGTGACTGGGCTCAGCAGCATAGCTGATTTCATATTGTCCACCAACATGCCCTAATCAATATATTTTTGTTTTGCAAAGTCTCTTTTCGTGTGTAGTTGGATTTTTTTTGTGAATCGTCGAAACGTTAGTAGTGTCGTGCAGTCGTAGTAAGTTACTTGACTTGTTTTTCTTTGCTTTCATCAATAGAATGTTCACATATGTATTATACTATACTTTTAGTACAAAAAACTTTTTGTTGTTCTCAAATTTACCTATGTGATATGTAGATGGACATGTTCGCGTTTATTGGCTATAGTTAAGTTTGCTCAGCCCTAAAATTTTTTTTGGCTCTGCTACTGTTCTCGACCGACTACTCTGAAATGGTTGAAGTAATTCATTGATGAAATTAACTTGATATGTGCAAATTTTTTCACTGCTCGTTCTCGAACAAATAAGAAGTTTTTCTCAGATCAATGGTAGTTAACCTCACTCTGGCAGTGCCGTGAGAATGTTCCTGAATTATCGCACAGGAGATGAAGGTTGCACGTGCGACATAACACACACATGTAGTAGTATTATTCAACGGAATGACTTCAGTTCGGACGTTCAAATTTTCGGACACATAGTAATATTTTTTTCTAACTCGTGCAACATTTCTTTACACCGCGTGAAATATTTTCCTTCGACAAACAGTGAAATGCGCTGCAGTAAATGGATGTTGCAAGCGTCAGCAAAAAATATTCAAGAGGTATCCAATGGAATGAACAATAATCGGACGTCCGAGCGCTAGTTTCTCCCATTATTCAAACATGAACTCGATCAGGTACGAAAGGCGAATCACTAATGTCACCCGCGCGTGCACACCATGCACGTGTTCGATCTCCACTTACGGTATCCTGCCATGGAGCAAGCACAAACATGCAGATGCACCGTGTGTGAGAGAGCGAGCGAGAGCGACTAAATTTTACGTGGTGTTGGTAGTGCGACTGCGTAAGTGCCTAATGAATTGAGCGCTTGTCGCGGTCGATGTCGGTGCCGATGGGGATGGCGAAGCCGAGCTTGTTGCAGAGCGCGGCCGGGAGCTGCCGCGCGCGCTTGGGAAGCACGCCGAACGACGCGGCCCGGACTGCTTCAGGCACCGGCAGAGCGCGCCCGCCGTACGTGACGCCATCCTGCGCATTTGCATCGCGCTCCGGCAGCAGCTCTCGCTCGGGCGCGCCACGCCGGCGCCCACCAGGAACGGCCCGCACGGGATCAGCGCGCTCGCCGCGTCACCGCCGCCTCGGCTTCCCACACGGCGGGCGCCGCCGCCACCGCCACCACCTCCACCAGTTCGTGAGGACCGTCACTACGGCGACGGCATCACTATCATGCGATTTGATCCTCCAATCCCAATTGTATCATCGTGAACACAATCCTATATTTTTTTAGCGGAAAAATGGTCTTACATAAAATGGCGATACTGGCATCTACGTTTTGTGCATATAGGCGCCTATCGCACAGACTCTCAGGCCGTTGTTGGGCCGGGCCAGGTTTCACAATTGGTCTCTTCATATGACTCCATCTGCTCACGAGCATTCACGCCCTATTTGGTACATACATCCTAGGCGGTGAACCAACGCCACAAGGAAATTATTTTTATGCCTCTTGGCTCAATTTTTTTGCAAGATTGGTCTTATCTTAACGAAATTGCATATCTGGCGCCCATTCTCGATCTACGACGTTCTCAACATATGACAGGACACACATATCATTTTCCGATTATTTCACGGTCGAGAAAAAGTCTAAATTTACCGTATCTTTTGGACAGAGACAACAGCTGAAAAAAAACTCCCGCCGGCAAGTGGAGCTGGAGCCGTCCAATCCAACAACCATCCATCGCCCGCGCTGCCCGCGGAGACAGACGGCCGGAGAAAAATACTTTCCTTCACGTTGGCGCCACAAGTCATCATCGATTCAAACCGCTTTATTCCTTCTCAACCGTCATGCATGCAAGCCAGCCAAACCCTTCGTGCGCACTGATCAAAAAAAAACCCTTCGTGCGCATCCAGTACTCCCATCTGATCGATCGATCTGTCTCCATTGTTTCTTTTTCTACTAACCTCTCCTTAATTCTTCGTTTTCCCTCAGCTTCCCCCGTCGGTCTCGCACGCGTTGAGTTGCCACATGAAATCAGTCGAGCTGTCGTGAATTTGGTAGGACAATGAGGATCATGGTGCGGACGCTGCGCGGGGACCGGGTGGCGCTGGACGTGGACGGCGCCACGCCGGTGGCGCAGGTCAAGAGCATGGTCATGGACCGGGAGCGCATCCCGGTGGCCTTGCAGCGACTCTTCTTCGCTGGCCGGCACCTCGATGACGACGGCCGGACGCTCGCCCACTACGGCGTGCAGCACGACTCCGTCGTCTTCCTCAGCCTCCGCCTCCGCGCCGACACCCCCACCTATGATCAGTACTACGCGTTGCTCTTTCTATATATTTTTTTCCTTCGGCTATATCCTATATGTGATACGTACATCGATTCGTTTTGGCCTTTTGGGCTAACACGTTGAACTGATCTGATCGATCTACGCGGCAGACAGGAGACGCGTAACTTGCAAATGCAGTCAGAATCAGTGATCGTGAAGCAAGAATTGCATCACGAGCAGCAGATGCATGTTCGTGACCATGACCAGCATGAGGCTGTGAACGACGACAGAGACGAGAAGGTCAAGAGGAAGCCAGTATCGCGCCGCTCGCTTCGGAAGATCCTCTCGAGGCTGAACGTGGACGCGTGGACGAGCCGGCACGACGCCAAGTTCCTCGACCTGCTGTTGCGCCACACGCGCGGCGGAGAGCGGAACGTGGGCGACCTGACGGGCGAGGACTGGTCGGCCATCCGCACCGAGATGAACGCTGCCATGGGGTCCGGTTTCCCCGTCGAGGAGCTGCAGCGGCGGCTGGGCGAGTTCCGGCGCGAGTTCGAGGCCACGAGCCGGATCAAGAACCACCCCCGGTTCAGCTACGACCCCCGGCGCCGGGTCGTCGTCGCCAGGGAAGCCGACTGGAAGCGCTACATTCTGGTACGTCATGCTTCATTGATCGTGACGTCTCTTCACGGTGATCTGATTGGAACGCTCGTAGTTCTTATCTTGATCTTTACCTGGGGGTTTCAGGAGAATCCGGAGGCCGTGGCGTATGAGGGGAGGAGCCCGCATTTTGGTCGCCTCCGAACAATCTTCTCCGGTGACGGCGGCGGCGCGAAATGCCGCGAGTCGCGGGCGAAGAGGTACCTGAACAAGTTGCTGCGGGATTTTGGGCTGCGGTGTAGGCTATAAAGCCATGGAGGTACGAGTTTGCTTGGGCCAGCTCTGCACAGCCCAGTCTGGCCTCGATGGGCTTTGGTGCCTTTCGCAACTTCACTCAGACGCACAGGCTGCGTGTGTCCATGTACTGATTTTCTTTTGAAAAACTTTTTTATATAGCTCTGGGAAATGCCTGACTGTATGATGAGTGACTGATGCAACTTGCGAGGACATGGGGATCTCTGTGCTCGGTACTGTCCCCATGCACGAAAGCAAATGGACCAGGGGAAGTGTGTACGCCCAACCACCGGCCGGCCGACGTTGGCAGAGCAATCGAGCACCAGGCACCGACTAAGTGCAATCATGGCTGTGATGAAGTGATCGTTGATGCAACGTTTTCATCTTCCGCAGTTGAGGCGTACCACGTAGGGTGATTGTCTGACAAACGGGGGGTACTGATCCGTAATCGGAGGGGACACCTAATGATTTATCAACCACCCAGGTTAAAAATTAAGCTAGTATCATACCCTATACTAAGATGGAAAAAGTTCCCGGAAGGAGAGAGCGTCCGCGTCACAAAATTGCCGTCCTCTCGATTGTTTGAGATCCTTTTATAAATTACGAATAGGCCATTCACGATTTTTTTGTGAGAGGAAGATTTTTCCTCTAAAATCACGTTCGGGTTCCTCGTGCGCCATTTTACGGAAAGGACCTCCCGTTAAATTCAAATCGCGAACCAGCCCTTTTCTAATTTTTCAGGATAGCGGACAGGTCCAAAAACGTAACATTCAGGTCCTTCCTCCTTACGTCTAGGTCCTTTCTCCGGTTTTCCCGGGAAAAATGTTTTCGTCACTAGAAATATATGTGCGGTTCTATCTCTAGACTTTTTTCCCACCCCGATTTCCCATCTCGATCTCTGATAATTTTTTAAACATGTATTATTACTCGGTGAACGCGTAAAGTGTTAGACTCGTCAAAAGAAGGTTGTCATCTCTAATAATTTTTCACCTTTTTTCCTCTAGATTTTTTCCCCGCCGCGGTTCTCCAGCTCGGTCTCCAATATTTTCCAATTAATTCGTCAAAAGAGATATTTCTACAGCTCTATATCTCTATTTTTTCCCCGTTCGCACGGCGTGTTACGCCGCGAATTTTTTTTTGTTCTTTCAGCTGTTCCGCTCATTATTTCGACGATTTAAAAAATAAAACACCACCGAAAAAAAGAAAATTTTTCTCTGAAAAATGACACGCGTGGCGTGTTACGCCGCGAAAAGTTTTCTAGTAATTATATAGAATAAGTCCCTCCTACTTCCCTCAATTTTTAAAATAGTCTATTCAACACCTTTCCTATAAAATCAGGTTTTTATCGCTGTAAACTTATAAAAACAGGTTAATTTATACTTAAGACGGTTTTGAAGAGCGGTTTTACTCACAAAGATCCAACTTAGAGTGTTTTTTATGGATTTTGCTATGTTGGCAATCATGTTATCGATTTTTGCTGATGTAGATCCAATAAAAAAAGAATGATAACGAGAAGATAAAAGAGAGAAAGTAGTGAGAAAGAGATCGATGATGTCAATGTTAATACCATTGAATTGGATCGTCATTACTAAAACTCGATGACGTAGCTATCAATATGACAAAAACCATATTGAGTAAGATCCAAATCATCAAAACAATACTTCAAAACCGCCTTAGGGTTTAAATTGACCTGATTTTGTAAGTTTGTGGTTTTGTAATTAAGGGTATTAAATGGACGTTTAAAAAATTGAGAGGTAAAATGAACTTATTCCTAATTATATTAGCTACTAGCTTTCATAGCTCTGTTGCATAAGGGTAAGTTATGGGTATACGCGCGACTCGACCCACTAGAATTTAAATCATGTTATTCATTATGTGTCACGGACCGCCCTTTTCAGGGGGTGCGTATAAATACCTTTGCAGCTACCCAGGATTTTAGCTGCAAGTAACCAAGTGTACATTGCTTGATAAAAGAGCAAATGCGAACATTTTATAGATGAAATAGGGGCCTAACGGCCAAGGTTTTACAAATGGTGCGGCTGGCACCGAATACATTACAGAACACCCACAGGAAACGCTTGAGCAGATAGATCAAGGCCTCCAAAACAAAATAACATCGTCATCTACGGTCGTCTGGAGCTCGCCATCTTCAAAGGAAATCTATGGAGGATTGGGAGCAAGGGTGAGTACACAACCGTACTCAACAAACCACACGAAAATTCTGAATATTACATGCAGGAATAAACAAAGGTAGGCACAGGTTTAAATATTGTGGATGCAAGTTGTAAACATCTGTTTTTATTTTACATTTGAAACACAAATCATAAATAGCAATATATATATATCAGGGGGGGTTATTTGCAAAGTTCACCTTCACGACAAGTTTTAATTATAAAAGCTACAGGGGCGCAGTACAGGAATCACCCTAAATTAACTCAGCTTCATTGACCGGAAGCACGGCGTATTCGAATACCATTGATTTCACTCTGCAGAGGTGCTCAGCTTTACCCACAAGATATCTACGATCGTTAGTGCCACTAGATTAACACGCAACTTTTATGCATGCGGCCGGACCGAGATTAACATAACCTTTCGTTGAATTTCCCCCCTTTAGCTCCTACCCAGTAGGTCTTTTGGCCCACAGTACCCCAGGATCCCACGGGCGGGACGGATAGGCGCCACAGTTACAAAGGACACCTCTTGTTGTGAGAACCGGTGGGCGCACCATTCCGTTCCACCCCAACAACGATGCTTTCCCATTCTTCCACGGGAATGGGGACTCGCTATAGGCATTCAAGGAAGTACAATGTCTTGAGCTATGTTGGACCAAGTCAATGAGATTGGCCGGCCCAACTTGTGGTTGAGCGGGATCTGAAGTTATTTACGTTGCCCGAGACCTCGGTCCTTAAATGCCAAAGACTTAGCCAAATGACATACCACAAATCATTGGTACCAACTGTACCACCACCATGCCTCAACCCTTGGCCTCGTCATCGGTTGGGGATTGGGCCGGCATCCACCTTCCGTGGTCTGCCCAATGTTGTCCCCCGCACCGTAGCAATTTTATAAAAAACAAAAAAATCAACCAAGCCATCTCTCGGAGATTTTAAGCATTTGTCTAAAAGTAATAATGGTATAAATTGCTACATCTGCGAGGGGTTCAATATTTTATATCTTAGGGTTAAAAGGAATTAAGACATAACAACAGGTTTAATATTGGGTTGTATCTAATCATGTCATTCAAAACTACCACATTTTCTAGTTTCGTAAAATACTAAAATAATGCAATATAAAAATATACACATATTATTGGAACAGAATTAGGTTCAACATGTTCAAGGAGTGTGGCTTGCCTTGCGGATTCGAGGGTTCGCCTAAATAGAAAGTGTTGATGTCGTGTCGGCTTGAATCTGCTTGCTCTTGACGCCGCTCCAAGAAGCTGCTCGGCTCCAAATCTTTGCTCTGCCCGAGATTCATGCCGATGGTTGCTTCGACGTCGTATCTAACGTGGGAAGATGCAAACAATAAATAAACGAACAAATAAAAACAAAGAAAGAAAAACCGAAAAAAAGATTAAGCGAGAAAATGGTCGGAATGGAGCTCAGGGGCATTTTGGGAATTTTCTGGACTTGATGTGGCGAAACGGAGATCATTTTTGGACTCAGTGGCTCGAAACGGTCAAGAATATGTATTTTTGGCATTTTTGAATTTTTGGGAATTTTCTAGGATTTTATTTGCATTTTTCGGATTTTAATTAAATCAAAATCCGAAAAAGAAATGAAAGTGGGAACTGTGCATCGGTCGCCTGATGAAATGGATTCGCCCACTCGTCTTGTAAAGGCCGCCACCTGTACCGGCAGGTGACATGTGGGCCGGTGGCGATGAAAAACGGAGGTGACACGCGGGCCGGGCGACAATGAGTGAGGAGGGCTGGCGGGGCCCGTGTCGGTGAGACAGGCGAGGACCGCCGGTGGGGTTAATTTGTCGATGAGCGGGAGGAGACAGCGTCTGTGGTGGACGCGAGGAAGAAGGCGGCGAATCCGTGATTTGGGGCTTAGGAGCTCGGAAGAATTAGAGAAACGAGAGAGAGGTTGCGGCGGACTCAGCGGTGGCGGAGTTGGCTAAAAGAGAAAGTGTGGTGGCGCAACAGCGAGCTCAACCGGAGATGGGGAAGAAGCTTGGGCGTGGCGGGAGAAGTGGCCGAGACGAAATGGACAACAGGCGGGGTGAAAAGCCTTGGGGCGCTTGGTGCGACCAACATGGCGGCTCGGGAGTGCCTTTTATAGCGTGTGCAGGGAGGAGAAAGAGCGGACGGTGGGAGAGAGACGCGCAGTGGCGGCGCGTGAGGGAAATTGAGGGCGCGACGCAAAACAAGTCTTGGGTGGCGCTACTGACTATCTGAGACGAGGTAGTAGGGGGCAAGGTTCGGCGAAGCAAGCACGGATCGGTTTTTGCGGCGAGGACGCGAGGGCGGGCGCGAGAAGAAGATGACCCAAGCGTTAGCGGAGGCGATCTTGTGTGGCGCCTGAGCGGAGGAGGAGGGTCAGCTTGCCATGCTGCTTTGATGGCGGGCGGCAAGCGTGGAGGAACCGGAGGCGGGCGAAGGCTGGTCGTATGCGAGGTAGAAGAAGGAGGAAAGAAAGGAGGCAACGTCTTGGGCGGGCGGTCTTGAAATTGAAAACGGGCCGAAGGAAAATTTTCGGGCCGGGAAAGGAAACGGCCAAGGGCCGAAAACGGTAAGGTCCGGATTTGGTAAGCGCCGAAAATGGCAAGGATTCCCAAAAAGGAAAGGAAAACAAAAAGAGCTCAAACAAAAGTTAAATAAATCCTAATAATTAAATAAGACAAAATTTTGAAATTTTTGGGTTATTTCATTATGTATATGGGAGTGTGTTTTTAGCGAGATTTGTATGAGGTCGCGGATTTGTTCTCAGCTTCCGTCATCCTATACGTGTGCTGAGAAAGAGCACTCGTATGTGCGTGTATGTGCACGTGCGTGGTGACGTACGTACTTCTTGTAATCGCAGAGAAAAAGATAGCTCTGTCCCAAGGAGGTAAAATCTTGAGGCTGTTTGGTTTGAGATCAAATTTATCAAATCAAATCTTACCAAAAATTGACATGCTAAAAATTTAATGATCAAATTGGTTGTCAACATTTTGCCAACAATTGACAAGAAAATGAACTAAGGATGCCAATGGAGAAGAGAATCTAGCCAAAATTTAGCTGCAAACCAAATGCTTGCCGAATTTGGTCAACACTACCAAAATTTAGTAAGACAAATACTGGCAATAATTGGAAGCAAACCAAACAGCCCCAATTTGCCTAGAACAGACGTATATATGCATATGACTTGAGAATAATAACGCAGCTGGTAATAATTTCGTATACATAGAGCGAGCGTTACATGCACCATCGGCTCGGTTACACTTCCAATCATGTTTGAGTAGGATCAAATCTTTTCTGAAGTCTGGTAGCCGGTAGGGCGTGAACAATATTGTGTCAATTGAAAGCTTATTTCAGAGGAGAATAAAAAATGTTTAATAGGGGACGAGGAAAAGGAGTAAAATAAACTTTGTAAAGGCTCTCATCCACTCATTTTCAGCGATTGTGCAGTGCTTAGCTAACCATTGCTTTTAGTAGGTAGTGAGAATTAATTAAGGTACTTCCGTGCTTTTCTTTTAACAGTTTCATAAATATTAAAGCATGAATGAATGGTAGATGGTAATTACTTATTCTTTCGCTTGCTTCAAGATTTATGCAACCTTATTAGAAGGGAAAGCATTGAAGCACTGCTCTTATTTTGCTGAATCCGGAAAAGCTAGAGAGTAGTAGTAATAAAGCGCCAGCAGTCTAGCACTAACGGGGAGCATGATTTGTCATGCCTGCACTTCCCATTGCCATGCATCTTCTTAATTCATATCCATCTTCTTTTCTTTGATTTCCTCTCGGTGGTGCTCCCTAATCAGCCACTATCAGCACGAGCCATACAAAACAGAACTAATTTATCGCTCAACGTGCAGTGTGTTCCAGCTTCCGGAACAAATTAACTGTTTTAGTGTATAAATATCAGGTGGGTATGCAATAGAGCTGATTGGTTTTGGTTATAAAGATGCCTAGCTCCAGGGCATAATTAAAGTGAGCCCCGGTGTCACTTTGCCCAAAGGCTTGATTTGTTTGGCTACTCTATTCGCCCACGATACACTCATGCCTCGTAGTATTACGTTGGAAAGGGCTAGCTGGCATGAGGTTGTATCGATCACTGTATGGGAGCTGATTCATAAAGTCCACACGTACGTATGCTAGAAAAAATAAAAAAGGAAAAAAGAAGGTGATTTCAGTTTTCCCGACGCATGCGGTGTAAACTTATCTGACTAGTCACCCCCACTGACAGTCTTAACATGTTTTTGATAGAGCTGGATTACTTTTAGAAAAGCACAAGTCCTCCCAAACAGTCTGATTTTAAATACTACTTTGGGATTAGATTAATACAATTAAGTTCGGTAGTCTGGGTGAAACTCAAAGAACTAGCTCACCTACCTGCAAGCCTTCTTAACAAACGAAAATCGATCATTTTAAGAGTAAAAAAAAACTCACAATAATTCGTACACGTAGGCGCGCAGTTGTAGACCTGTAGTAGATAAATTAATCTGCTAGTTCTAATAAGATTAAGCTAGCTCTTAGCTGTTAAATCGACGGCGGCCGGTCGCTTTCTCCGAATGCAACGTCTCTTCAGATCATTTGTTACTTACCGCTGGCGCTGCGTTCCACTTCCAACCTCCTGTCCTGTCCTGTCCTGTCCTGGAGGGCCGGACAAAAAGCTTGTTCAGGTGGCTTGGTGGCTCGTTTTAAAATTGCTCCGATTACATTCATTTTTCTTTTAAAATAAAAATTAGTTGATTTGGAACAAGGATCAGCTTCGGATCGGCTCGTTAAGCTCGGTTCGAAGTTAGCTCTCAAACAATACAGAAGACTATAATAAATAAGAATAAATCAGTGTCAAAAAAAACTCAAAAGAAAGTTCAACTGGCTTTATCCACCCCTAAATTGTCCTGGCGTACATTTCTCCTCTCACCGTTGCAAAAATTTTGCCAGGAGGTCGACGTCGGCTGGCCCACGCCGGCTGTAAGCCGTGAATCAGACGCCGCTCGTACACGTCCCGCGGCCCACGTGCCGGCCGATGGACGGGGCGCGGGCGCAAGGGACCAAGGCACGTCGCGTCGCCCGCGCGCGCCTGTGCCGTGCGTAGCGTACGTGATCTCGTCCGTGCGCGCGGGCAAAAAACACGTCCGCGAAAGCGCCCGCCGAGCGACGCGCCGGCCAGGTGCGCGGCGCCGATTGGCCGCCCCGCGCGTACACAAAGCTTTTGGGCAAAGCGGTAGCAGGGGCAGCGGGTCTCGCACTCTCGCTTGACTGCTTCCTTATCCGAGAGAAAGCGACGCCTCGCCACGACCGCTCTTATCTTAGCCGTCCCTCCCAATCCTGCCCTTCCACGTCGTGCAGGAGCATAGCTTGCGCACGAATTAAACTAGTGATATTATGATTTCAGAGACTAGCGAATCCCGTCGACTTTTTGATAATTTGTCCTGTAGTAACCCGTTCGTTCGATAGATACTGGTAAACAATAAGGACGTGGGCAGATTGGTCTTTTCTTTTGGTGCTCGCTTCTACGTACTGTGCTTTTGCGGTTGAAGGAACAGCCGTGATTAATTGGCACACTAACACCTGCCTTTTGGTAGGGGTTTTGTAGAAAAGTTTACATGGAATTGTCTCTTGCCGCGTTAGCTGCTACTCCTGAAAATTACACAAAGCACCATGTACGTGAGAGAGTATATGTCCTAATGTCATGCACACGGCAATGCAAAGTGTACAGTTTCAGGGGATGCCTCAAACTCCACCGAACTTTCGAGCTCCAAACACATCAAAGGGCATCTTTTCCTTTTGAGAGGTGCTTCTCCTTTCGATAAGACTCTTTTACCGGTACAACTAGACAAGCAAGCTTTAACTCCTTTTAACCCTAGCTACATAGGACAACAAGCTGAGAACTACTATCTCGACTGAACTGATTCTATTTGCCCCCTGTCTTTCTTGTTGAAAAAGCTCTAATCTTCCAAAAGAGACTGATCAGCTGTCACACTGGCTCCTACCAACATTTACGTACCAATTTGCAGTCCACTCCGAATTAAATACCCACACGGTTACAGTGTCCATCCATCAAGAAACATTCCCCTACTATCCATCTTGGAATTAAAGAAGTCGCAAATTGCGATATCGCCAATCTCCAGGCAGTGCACCGAAACACTCGCCTCTCACCGAGACCAAAGACACCTTGTGCATGCACTGGCTTTGTGTCATCCCCACGCGCCTCATCAGCCATCGCCTTCGCTTGACCCGGCGCGCGCATATATTGATATATCTCACCGCGCACCGCGCGCGCACAATTTAACAACACGTGCACGGCGGCTCTTCTCATGCATGGTGGTGTCCTCCCGGCGGCGACGACCACCGCGCGGCTAGCACATGTTGCATGAGCAGCAGGCACCTCCATCGGCGCCAACGTCCGAAGATGCCGCCGGCGAGGACGACGAGATCACCACGTTCCGCGACATCCACCCTCTGACGCCGACGACCACGCCGACACCCCCCACGCGCGCCGGATCCGCGTCCTGGGACACCGCCAGCCACCGGTCCTTCTCATCCGAGGAGCAGTTCATGACGATGAGCCGCGAGTTCACGGCCATGGTCACCGCCGGGGCGACCATGCAGACCAACACCAACGGCAGCAACCCCGGCGGCAGCTACGACGTCGGAGCTAACAATAGCGGCGTCGACCAGCTCACCAGCATCGGCGAGGACGAGCTGGAGGAGACCAACCCGCTCGCCATCGTGCCGGACAGCCACCCGATGGCGACGCCGGCCAGGAGCAGGGCACCCCTAGAGGTGGTCCCCGCGGAGTCCGCGCCGCCGCCGGTGGAGGCACGGCAGGTGAAGAAGGAGGAGGTGGAGACGAAGGTGACGGCGTGGCAGACGGCGGAGATGGCCATGATCAACAACCGGTTCAAGAGGGAGGAGATCGTCATCAATGGCTGGGAGACAGAGCAGGTGGAGAAAGCCTCCGCGTGGCTCAAGAAGATTGAGGTAACTACAGCAGAGATTCAAGAAAAAAATTATTTTTCTTTGCAGTTTTCCTAATGAAAATTGCACCATGTAATATGTGCTTTTAAGTCTTAATTTGCATGTTCTCATGAGTATTGAATATCAACAACAACATAGCTTGACAATCCTTTCAATTAGCATGATTTTAAGTAGATTCTCCATGCAATTAGCGTATGTCTGATTTGTGATGAACAAACCAAAACAATTCAGAGGGCTATAAGTATCTTCAGAACTCATAAAAATATTCAGTCCTCCTCCCCAAAAAAAACTTCAGCCTTGCAACACTAGAGTAGAAGCTATCTGTTCTTGTTTTGACAAAAGTTACAGAACTTATTAATATCCATAAGGAAACAAAAACTTGACGTTAGAGGTATGTAACATCAGAGTTTCTCCATTGCCTCCCTTTTCGGGTTCAGGAATGTACATCAGACGAGTTAGTTACAACTCAGTCATGCAACGTTCTGTTGCCCTCCTCAGCCAAAGGCGACTATTCTGAACATCATGGTTCGTTCGTTAACACGTTGATTTCAGTGTTAGGAGAATGGTCTTTGTCCGGGAGAACTATGCATTTGGCTTTTGACATTTGCTTTCTTTTCTTCTGCAAATCAGGCTTAGATATGCTCCAATTCTGTTCTCCTAAATTTCCATTCTTGATCTTGATCACCGTATGAACAGTGCTAATCTATAGCATCCTCCATGCCTCCTTGTTCCAAATGTGACTCACTCACAGATGTTGTGTTTACTCCATCACACAGAGAAAGCTGGATGAACAGCGTGCCAAGGCGCTTGAGAAGACGCAGAACGACATCGCAAAGGCGCGGCGCAAGGCGGAGGAGAAGAGGGCGTCGGCGGAGGCCAAGAAAGGGCTGAAGCTGGCCAAGGTGCTGGAGCTGGCCAACTTCATGAAGGCAGTCGGAAGGGTGCCCACAAAACGCTCCTTCTTCTAGCCTCCAGTCGCCCTGTCCCTTCTGATCTGCTCCTGAATGTTCGTGTGCTAAATCTGTTTTTTGCCTATGGTCATAGCTAGTTCTTTGTATGGTGTATGCTCCATTCGAGAACCTAATTGTAAAAAAAGTTGTATATGTACTGTTGCCATGCTTGTGATCACAGAGTGGCCCTAGTTTTTTTTTCTATTGGCTTGTATCCATATGGTATAAATGATTTGTTTGCGTAATCTTGCAAACATTCAGAACATAACACTGTAAAAAGCTACGTATTATACCTTTTGGAAAAACTTGCAAACCCTATACCGTTCACAGGAAAACCAATGGGAAAACCAACCATCGTTGGATTTCAGTCTTCTTAGCATCCTCTCCGTGTGGTTAATGCAAGTCTCAGTCCCTGTTGCATCTCTTTCATGCGAAGTATCATTCCTTTTAATGTCCCCTTTTCACACATAACCCTTTGTTCCCTTCTGCCCTCTCTGTTCCTCTTTCTCCCGAATGGCATCTTGTTTAGAAAGCGAAGAAACAAAGGGCGAAGCAAGACGATTCATCCAAACCCACTAAGCGTGCTCATAGTTGTAGGCCATAGGCGAGGCTGGCTAGCACCACGACGAGAGGCTAGTAGGTGTGGAGGCTGCTAGGGTGAGCGCAGAGGTGAGCCACTGTCTAGTAGGCAGAGATAAGCCCTTGTTCACAGGAAAACAAGGGCGAACGAATAATGGCAGTGGGCTTGCTTGGCATCACTGACAACGAGGTTATGAGCTCACCAAAGAGCTGCAGTGAACAGCCATGAGTGAGCGCAATGATGGGAGCCGAGTGGCTGAGGGTGAGCGCAGTGAACAGCCAATCCCTTTTTATCTAAAAAAATCCAATCCCTTCTCCCTGCTCTCTCCACGTCGAGCGCTGGCGGCTGACTCATCACTTGTAGTGGAAGATATAACACCGAGCCACTTTGATTAGGCCCCTACGGCGGTAGCAAGAGTCTGGCGAGAGCAGCGCAGCTTGAGACACATGAATTCGCCACGCTTCATATGAGCATAATGGCCCCTCCACCTCCTCCTTTGACTCCAGCATTGTCCTCCCCCTCCTGCTCCACCCTCAGCTCTAGATCTGATGCAAGTGGTGATGCGGTGCTTCATTGCCAACTCTGGATCTAGTGACGGAAGGCAATATCCCGACACGGGAAATACCCCTAGCTTAGGCTTGAGTTGGGGAAGAGAGGGAGATGGAGACTCGGAGCAGAGCTCGAGCACGGATTCGACGACGGGCAACGTTGTTTGACTCCATAGCGACAACGGTAGTCAAGGCCGAGCTAGAGAAAAGGGCAGCGAACGGTGTCGAGTGGCCCTTGGTGACGCGGTAGACCATCGTAGCCAGGTGAGCTCACCAAAACTTCTTGAAAAAGTTTGCTTGAAACTTCTTAAAACTTTTTGTTTGAAACTCGAGGAAACTTCTAAAACTTTTGGTTGAAATATGGTGAAACTTGAATTCTAAAATCTAAAACTTGTTAAAACTTTAGCTTTGACCCTTCTAGAAAGGCATGAAACTCACTAAAATATAAAACTTTTCAAATGCTCTTTTGAAATTTGCTAAAACAATCATGAAACTTATTGAAACTTGCTGAAATTTCTGAAACACACATGCAATTTGCTTAAACTTACCGAAACACGAATGAATATTGTTGAAAACTTCTTTTGAACTTGCCGAAACATGCATAAAACATAAAACTTGCCGATGAACAAAAGAACTTTTCTTAAAACTTTTCCTATATCATGGATGAAAGTTGCGAAACGTAAAAGAAACCTGGTTGAAATTTGTGAACTATGCAAAACTTTGATGAAACTTAGTATTACTCACCTGTACCACTGGGAACGTTCCCAAGAGTATACCGTTCTGCAGCACCGTCCTATATCTTTTTACCCTCTAGAGGACTACGACTACGAGAGTATCTAGCTCAGAGTAATGAGAATCTAATATGTTTGCTGTCTTCAAGAACTATCACAGATGTTCTTGCATGTATACATACATATACACACACATGTGTGTGTGTGTGTAAGTACTGTATTTCCGGCCATATACCAATCGTCATGACCGATGGACAAGGGCAGATCAGCCTCATGAGACAGAGAGCCCTCACTGCCCTGAGCTGCATGTCACTGCATTTCCCCACTTCCTCATGATAACGCCGTTTTAATTCTGGGAATCATTCAATGATGTGAATCATGAAAAGGACCGGTGTGATTGATTGACTGACTGTGATAACCGAACTAGAGAAGGGATGGGCTTGGCGTCGACAAGGGAAGGGAGATGGCATCATCATCATTCTATTCGTGGCTGTAAACATCGGCAATGGCGAGATGCTACCCGGCCGGATCTAGCTGGCACTTACCGGAGTCCAGGCGGAGCGGATGGAGACGGCCACCGTGGACGGCGAATTCTTTCTCAATATGACTTGCGACGTGCTAGCTAGTCAAGACGATGATCACTGCATATACGTGTGTGCCTGGAGTCGCGTGGCGCCTTCTGCCGGTCGTTTCTAAGAGTGGGGTGACTTGGTTAGAGTAAGAGAATAAGATCCTATTTGGAACGTAAGAATTTCACAAAAATTTTATAGTTACTTCCAGAGAGAACAGTTCAATTCAATTCAAATTCCCACTTTCCAAACGGTCCTTAACGGGGCGAAACATGAGATGTGTGGATTCCTAACCAAGCGACTTGGGCGAAACAAGAGGTGTGGTGTGGATCAAATGATTGGAGCACCTGACTAAGGGTCTGTTTGTTTCAGCTTTAGATTTTATAAAAGTTGATTTTAGATTGTGATTGTAGAAAACTGATTTTCCAAAAGCTGAAATCTAAAAGCACATATAAAATAGATTGTGAATTCTAGGGTATACGGGTGGACTAGATTGTGAGAATCTGATTCTAAAATCAGTATATTTTATTCTACTTCTGATACCAAATCCATAATCAAAAGCTTAAGGGTCTGTTTGTTTTAGCTTTTGATTCTAGATTCTGGCCTCAAAAGCATAATAAAAAACAAACAGTCCGATTCTAGAATCTGATTCTCACAATCCAACCCACTCATATACACTAAATCTACAATCTACTTCATATGTGTTTTTAGATTCCAGCTTTTAAAGAATCAACTTCTCTATAACCATAATCCAGAATCAAATTTTAAAGAATTCAAAACTAAAATAAACAGACCCTAAAAAGTATAGAGACCGTTCTCGAAGGGTATGGAGACGTCCTTGTAGAAATGGTCTGCACTATCCGGGCCACAGGCCCACAAAACCCGGGCCATTCTGTTGTCATGTAGGAAGCCATATCATGGACCGAGCCGTGTAGACGCCGCATTTTCGGAGCCAGATTTTCTTATCCGGGACGAGAACGGAGCCCAGGACTTTGCCGATTGGTCCGAACGGCGGGCGGCACCACCGTCCGCATTCCGCAGTTCCGCACCAGTGCGATGCGACAAAACCACCGTGAACTGTCTTGTGCTTGGAACCCTGTGCTATTTGCTCGGGCACAGGGCCGTGCCGATAAAATAAGGGACCCTGTACTAAACTCTAGAATGAGGCCTCTCTTACTAAAATCCTCTATTCTTTGCCTTTTCTTACGTTTTTTGGATAAACCTATCCATAGCTCCTTTCTGAGACTGAGTTAAATCCTCTATTCTTTGCCTTTTCTTACGTTTTTTGGAACCAGAATCATATTTTCTAGATCGATTCGCAGAAGACATGAGGTTGATAGTTGGATCTTGGAATACTAAACCAATTGGCGCACATGTATAAATAGAACAAAATTATTTAATTAAGTAATTAACAAAGTTGGCAAATAATTATTAAAAAAGACTATTATGAATCAAGTTCAAGAAAAAGATTAAAAAATTACCTTGACTCCTTGAGTCCTGCCTCTCGCACTGCCGCATGACGGCCTAGCTTCTTTCTTTGGTTCGTCTCTTAGCCTGCTGTCTCGGCGATCATCTTGGCGTTGTGGCCTTGTGGGGATGACCGGATGAGGGTAAGGACTAAGGCGAGATGACAAGATGCGTCGAAGGAAAAGTCATGACGCACGCCTTGGCCAAAGAAAAGTACCGATGGCGATTCTGGCGGCACGGCGCAGGCCAAGAAAAGTCGCGACTCATGACGATCAGGGACTCACGGAAGGGCAGCGGTAGCGAGGCGTGATGACGCGTGAGTCCGGAAGACACCGAAGACCGAACCGACGCCTGGGAGATTTGGGCTGCACTGCTGCACAGCTGCAGCATTAAAAATTTTGGTGGGCCCCTGGGATTTGGGGGCCCTGTTCGGTGGAACATGTTGCACTCCCTTTCGCACGGCACTGCTCGGGCATATTGGGTGGTCTGGTGGGAGTCAAGTGGAAATTTTTGCTTAGATTGCTGGAATTAGTTGTCTGTGCAGGTTCCTGCTCGTTGTAGCTGTTCTTAGATGGGGTTATCAGTGGCTAGTTATTAGGGTTTAGGAGAAAGTGCTTGGTGCTGTAATCTTTATGGGTGGGGTAAAGCCTTTCTCGTTGCTGCAAGAAACTGCTATATATTGTTGTTTAAAATGCTTGGGTGTGGTTTTGGAATGCGCGGTTAACATCTGAGCAATTTGGCTGGTGAATTAAATTCGATCGAATGATTTTATTTTTTCAATTTTTTGTTACAGTTGATTCTTTGGGCCACGCTCAGAATCCAGCCGCTCCAGTTTTGAAAATTAAATTGCTGGTCGCTGATAGCTTCTGTTGTTTTCTAATTGAGTGATTATGGAATAAGCCACTAGGATGGAAGGTTACTGTTCCGATATCTGAATTAGTATTCCTATCTGAATTCATAAATATGTTAGGGAAGTATAATCTTTTGTGTTGATTACAAAAAGGTGCAGGTTTAAGGCACTATTGCTGCTTTAGTGTCTCCGGGTTTCGAAAATGTACCATAGTTCGTAGATCCATGTTGAAGCGCATTGTGCCACCTTTGGTTGGTGCATCTAATATGTCAAGAGATTTCTTCAGGTGATGTTTGGTTAATTTGTGTTTAACATATGTACTCAGTATTTTGTGTTCTTGATTTGTCAAGGTGAAGTTTACGAATACTGGATCTAAATTTGTGTTTAGATATTGCTGTATCACTCCACCTAATCACAAGATTGCATGTATTAGTGTATTGGACTGTCTATGTTGCATCGTTACTCCAGGTCAGCTCTATTTCTACCACACCTAAGTTTGATTTGGTGATAATCAGAGTTCATGGTGCTCAGATTTCCAAAAGGTTCCTTCAAAATAATTACAAAAGGCGGAAAAACAACAACACTATCGAATTGTAACACTGTTGCAGCTCTTGGCTTAAACTTGAATTCCTTTGCTTCTAGTCTACTTGTTGATATTCATGCCTAGACTAGATGGACTTTTTGTATTTATTTAACAGCTACTGGTAACTTTCATGTCTTAAGGTTTGTAGATTGAACTTCTGGCTACACAACATGATAATGACACCATAGATTCTCATTTCCTGCCTAGTATGGATTTGCAAGTTCCTGTCATTGAGGTCATGTTGCTGATTGCAGATAATGGAAATGGTGATACTCTCCAGTAGATGGCAAACCAATTGTGCTCAATTGCTCATGTATACAGGGACTACCCAATGTCCTGGTGCCACATGCATGTGCATAATGGATCATCCATGAGATGTACAAACCTTGGGAATTATTTACTGGACAACAACAATATGAACTGTAGAATTTTTACTTTTTTTTTTAACTGTGTGCACACAGTCAGGTTAAAACATGAGACTTTCATGATTACATTTAGTATTGGCTATCAAAGAATTGATAGCACATGTTTTTTATTTTTTATTTGATCTGGAGTTTACTTTGCTAATTTTGCTGTCTCAGTAGTTTTAAATATTATTTGTGTTCAGTACTTTGCATCAAATGGAAAAAAGAGTGGTTTTAACCTATATTTTTTTTAAATAGTAGAAGGGCAACGAACACTCCCGATTTCTATTATCAGAAATCACAAAAGTCCACTACAGAAAAGTAAAGACGAATAAAACATAAACATAGCTTTCTGTTGCACCTATATACTCGGATATTTGTTAAAATTGATCACTGTGAGTATTTTCTCTGTCTTCACATGCACAGAAAATTGATCCAAGCTTACCAAATCTCAGAATATCTATACTATTAAGCATTTATGTGGAAATTCTCTTGCTTGATCATAATTTTCTCAATTCATATCTTCTCCGATAGTCCAATGTCAAAACAAAAACAAGTATAGCTGGTGTTTCACACTTGTATACGAGCTTCTGGTATTCATTGTTTATCTGGCATTATTCCATAGTCCATACCGTTATTAGTTCATATATGAAGTGCCTCTACATTGTTGTAGAGGTCAGTTGGACATATGAATTTGAAGACAGGTTTCCTTACCTAATACTAAGTATCAATTCTTCTATGATTTTCTATTGCAGAAAGTTTATGGACAACAGTGACATGCTACCAGTGGGGTTTAAAAGGCCAGATTTTGAGTCAAGTTGTGATAACCCGGGGGGTTATCAGTTTAATTAAAGTGTTAATTAAGCAGTAAAAAAAAACAATTAAGCAAGAAATAAAATATAAGGGTTTAGAATAGTGCCGTCAGTCCCGCAGGGAAACGTATCGCTCATTGAGATACCAGACCCGTCCGGGGCCAGGTCGGCACCTCTAGATAGTTTCCGGGTTCATCCTTCGGCGTTTAGTAGCTTACCTGGTACGGTTGCGGGTACCGTTAGTAAATTGAGTGAGATATGACCGTAATACCCTTATAGCCAATAGAGGCTGGTAAATATCCCAAGGGCAAGGTAGTCTTTTCCCCATAGAGAGGTAAATAAAGCCAGCTCATTTCCTTTGTCCCCCATTTCTCCACAAAACCGAACCAAGCCATCAGCAAGCTTCCAGCCGAAGCATCCATCCAGTGTTCCCTTGTTCCCCCACCTAAGAACACCAGCAAGCACCACCATTTCCATCCGAAGGCATCCAAGCCAGAAGCAACCGAAGGCAACAGAAGGAGGAGGAGACGGCCACCAGGAGACGGAGGCGACGCCACCCGAAGCAAGGAGGAAGCAACCGAGGCCAAGAGCTAGCGTTCCTTCTGCTACCGTCATCAACCCGCACTGCAACCCTAGCTTAATCCCCAACCATCCAGGTGCACATTTCCCATGTTTTGCCGTAGCAACAGTGTAGGGTTCCATGTGCAGATGATAGATGGGGGCAGTAGATAGCTAAGGGAATGGGGGAAACGGTAGATCGGGCCTCACCCGTGCAGTCTCAGTAGTTGAGGAGTAAAACATTAGTGTAGCATTCTGTTCTTGTTCATCCCCCCAACGTTCATCATAGACCCGAAATCAAGCAATCAAATGCAAGAAAATAAATGGGGATAGAAAACCCTAGCTCGGCCAGGAGGAGGGGAGCTCATCTCAGTCGCCAGAGGGGAGCATCGCCTGGAGAGGGAGCGCCAGGGGGAAGATCGCCCAAAGGAGAGAGAGCAGCAGGGCCGGAGCAGCGCCACCAGAGGAGAGCCGTCCAGGAGCAGATCGCCAGGGGAAGAGGATCGCCAGGAGGAGGCCGGTCGAGAGAAAAAAATCGCCAGGGAGAGCTGCGCCTGAGAGGATGCAACCGAGTAAGGGAAGTGAGGAGAAGAAATAAAGCCAGGGGTGATGGAACCGAGAGGGCTTCGGCTGAACCAGAGAAAAAGATAATAAAGTAGAAATGTCAAGTTGCGCCGCGGACCGCGTCGATTTTTGAATCGATTGTCGGAGCGCGTAAAAATCAGCAAGTGAACTTATGTATTTTGTGTTAATTAAAACCTGAACGACAGATCACCAAATCGGTTGGACGTCAGAATAAATTATTCACATTAATTGCCCTCGTTAATGTGTATGCTTTCAGGTCAGACTGAGCATCCCAGCCAATCAGATTCAGTACACGGGCAAGGACGATCCTTCCGCTTTTATCCCAGGCAAGATTTCTATTGATCATATTTCTTAAATGTTTATGAATGCTTTTCTATAAGTATCCATACATCACTGCATTGAAAATCTTATATTGCAAGTGAAAACTTTAAATCGGGTTCGGATGGAAATATGGTTGTGATGTGATGATGAGTTGGTTGTTGAAATTGTGGAAAGGATGTTTGGCTCGTCCAACGAATGGAGCCGTGGATGTGCGTATCTGTATTTATGGTGGGTAGAGGACGCCGATGAGAAGGAAGTGGCCGGTGGGGTCCTCTACATAGTTTATAATATAAGGTTAATCAACTGCACTCGGGTAATGAGCCGTATTCCAGTATCAACCATAGTGAGTGAAATCGGTCAGAAAAGGTTGTCATTATGAAGGCGTTATGATCTCCACATTGGTGGTTAGGTAGTTATTAGGAGTGTGAAGCTGGGTATGCCGGGAGTCCCAGTGAGGGACACGGAATCAGCTGCGGTTGATCAGGCGCTATATTTAAAGCCTAGGGGAGTACCGATCTTTGCTTTGTAGTGGTACAACCGGCATCCGAGGGTGTGTGGGAACGGTAGAGACACCACTACTCGTCGGCTACCAGGGTTGGAGATCTAATACCGGATTGGTGATAAACGTTCTGGGGCCTCACAGGATGGGGTCGCTATGGCTAAAAATCATACGAACCTGCGCAGGGTTAAAATCTTGAATTCAAGCCTGTCTCCTGGATTGGAGGCTACGGAAGCTAAGTCTGCCTCATATACGAGTGTAGTAGCTGTTTTTCATGTTTAAAACATCCAACCCTTAAAGAAAACCAAAAACTTATTTCCTGTAAAAATGGATGTTGAGGGAAGGTAAGAGATGGCTGATCTTGAGAGGAAAATTCATATCTGCATTTGTTATTAATGCTTGCTGAGTACTTTTGTACTCACTCTTGCTAAATCCCCCTTTTCTAGAGTTTGGCTCCGGTGTTCAAGCAGATGGTTGGGCGGACGAGGCTGCGGAGTTCTACCAGGAAGAGTAGAAGGAATGAGTAGCCGTATATCGGTTTAAATCGATCTTTTGGTGCAATATATCTATGTATTACCCTTTTGTTGTACGAGGATTAGATGTACTATTTATGTATTGGACATATAGCCCTGCGTGGCTTGGTTTGAATATATTTTCAATCAGTCTCTAATTATTGTTCTGCTGCAACATTCTGAACACGGTGTACTATCTAATAAAACATCGGGTGCGCTCGGTGTTTTGATTAGCTAGTATGCCGAGATTCGTGTGATTATCTCAGAGTAATGACAGTGCGACTGTCGTGACCCTGGGCTAATCGTGCGGGTCGCCACACAAGTCCACCATTTTCTGGTGCTTTCCGAGGATTTAGCGTCAAGGGAAACTCAGCTTATGGAGATACAAATCAACGCCCGGAATTCCCAGTTGTCAAAGTGTGCAGCCTCCATTTTGACTGCACGGAAGTTGATATCTTGGGCTTCTTCTCGGGTGTTGACATACTTGATGTTCTGTTTGTTCACAAAGGTGGCCGATTCAGTGGAGAGGCATACTGTTTGCTGGCGTACCCTTTTCAATTGGAGCTTGCCCTTCAGAGAAACATGCAAGGTTTTTCGGAGTAGGAAAGAGGGGTATTACGATGCTATTGCTCCTGAAATCTTTATCTGTGAAAGGGGTGGTTTGCATCAAAGGACAACACCTCCAAGGCCTAGCTCATTTGGTGATGGGATGGACAACTTTGAGCGCACAGCGATCCTGAGGCTGAGGGCCCAGGGGATTGCCATATTCTGCTGGGAAGAACGAGATGGCGGAGTTCTTCGACCATCTGGAGAAGCTCATGTGGAGTCTGCGACTCCTGATGACTCTAAAGCTGCAATGGAGAAAAGCTGGATGACACTCGGGAACCATTACATCGAGCTTTTCCCTGCAACTCGAGAGGAGGTGGATGTGAATTGCGATGACGTCTGGTTGATGAAGTTAACTCTGCACTGATCATGATAATTCTGCTGTTTTTGTTTTGCGATGGACTGACGGATGAAGAGTGACAGAACTGAGCCGCGCTCCTTGCATTCCTAGCTAAAGTTGCGCAACAGACTTGACACCGTGGTGTAGGAAATGTTGCCATTCTGTTTTTTTGTAAGCGCGACCAGGTAGGAAACCCTAGCGTTTAGGACTCTTGGAACATCTCAGGATCATGAGATTAGTGTTTGACTCTTGTTTGGCTCCATTGCAATGTACATTGCTCTTGCCTGCCTGGTGTTTGACTCCTGTCTAGCTCCATTGCAATGTACATTGCTCTTGCCTGCCTGGTTGAGTGTTTGTTGGTGAAAAACTGAAATGAAATACCTGGGGGAGACTTCCTTCTAATGGTGGTTGTAAACTTGTAATGTTGTCTGTCTTCTGTGTTCAATGATCATTACTCATTAGAACTTACTAATGCCTGCACGATGCAAAGCGTCCAATTGAGAAGCTATAAGTTCATATGGAATGGTAATTTTCCAAGTTTCTTACTACTAGGAATGGGTGGGCCACTGCATTGCATGTGACATCGCAGATTCTTGAAAGCACGAAGAGACACATCAAAATGAGGCTAAATTAGTGAAGGGTAAATGCTTGTGTTGATTGATCTGGACATGTCGCAGACCATGGAACAGTTACAGGGGCATGAGGTAGGTGTTCGTTCCTGACAAAGGACGGCCTTTCAAGTTTTGTTTTGGAGTATGTTATTGGTCCCGGGTTTGATTATGACCGATAACAAGTCAAATTGCACGAGCAAGGCATATGCCACTGAATCCTGACGTGTACCTTGAATTGCATCCGCGAGCTGTTCTCGGTTGTCCCTGCTGCCAAGTCAGTAGGCACGGGAGAGCATTAGCTTTACCCTGACTGGACGGTCCGGGTTGATGCTTATTTGCAAACCAAATCTGCAGAAGAACGAGCGGTCAACTGATCATGCGTCCTGCTTTGGCCTTGAACTAGTGTACACGGGATCAGTTGGAATGTGTACTATAAGCAAATTCCGCGTAGTAGTTGCTTTACTGATAGCTGTACGCAGTACATCTTGGATAGGTTCCTGTGCAAGTCTCTAGGGACTGCAAGGTTAGGGTTGTCTGATCGAGTGATCGAACAGTTTGAATTTTCAAACAGTGTGTTACTATAATGTTCTCGAAACATCTAAATCATCGTATTTTATCCAACGATTCACATGCAACTGTTTAAGTTGCAGTTCCGCGGATCTCTTTCCATACAGTTCCAGCTCTGTTATGGCATGCGTGTTTGACGTCTCGCAATCTGCGTGCCGTTCAGCGGAAAGTTCGTTGGCACGTCGAGGCGTCGGTGGCGTCGGTGGCGCCGGACGGCATGGTTCATTCCGTTCATCTACCGAGGTCGCAGAGGCACCGCACATTTTTGCCTATGGGCTTTGCCTCAGCGTGTAGGCCGGTAAGTTCTGCTACGCTGACCCACAAGTGCAGTTTTGTCTTCCTTGCAAGAAAAAAAATGTGTAGTTTTCATTCTACAGGTAAGAGCATTTCTTTAATTTGTTTGGTCTTTTATAATGTTTCTTGACTTAGCTAGTCATAAAGTGTTATATCTTATATGTCGTGATGTCATTGTGGCTACGAAGTTCAAACCATAAAAAGTTGTTGCAAGAGCATAAATTTACCAGTGCCATTATTTTTTTTTACTACTGTCATAAAATTTTCAAATCAGAAAAACAGAGAAACACATCACAAAAAATAGAGAAACCGTTGTATATAATTCGCACCAGTGTGATTTATAACTCGAAATGATGCTCCAATCTCAAATGATATACCCGGTCTTGCCCGGACGAGGATCCTCTGCCGTCACGGCCCTCTGCCGTACGGTCACTGCACGTGGGTTCTACGCCACGCGGAGCCCACGTGGCAGCGACCCGTATGGCAGAGGCCGGATGGCCGAGAATCTGCTTCCGTCTTGCCCATCGTCAGGTTTATCACTCGGAAAGCTCTGGTATCTTCATCCTCGAATCTCATTTGAACACTAATCGAGATCGATTGGATGAGTGGTATTTCTTTAAGAGGTTTTGAGATATAACTCAAATTTAAACTGAGTCCTAAAACATTCTAATAAAATACCTCTAATCCAATTCAGATACTCTCTGAATTTGAATGGTTGGTTTGAATCTTGAATGCATCTGCTATCCGCTCAGCTTGCATGTTTGCAGGTGCCCGAAGGGCCCACCCAACATGTCTGTCCTCCGCTCAGGTGCAGCTAGCGGCTCTCCATTCTGTAACCATCCCCAGCTGTCATGCATTCCTGCAGTCACTGCCACCAGGTCCCACTTCTTGTCCGTACGCGACCATGAGCCAGTCCACGCGCACTCCCGCTTTCACTGTCCGGTGGGCCCCACCCCCAGCTCACCCCATCACTCCACGGCACGCCCCGCTCCAAACTCAGGTCAAGTCCCCACTAAAACTAATCAAACCCTGAATAAACCAGAATTAAACATCGAATTAATTTTGAAAATATTTAAGCACCGAATTAGGGTATTAGTACTACTACTTACTAAACCCCCGTAAGGAGCCTGCCGCCTGCGCTCCTCGCCATCGCCGTCTGTCTCGCTGGTTGCCGCGTCCTTTTCTTCTCCCCTTTCGCGCTCCGGCCCATTTAATCCTTGCTGCGAGTTGAATGCTACCTCCTGCTGCTGCTGCTGCTGCTGCTGCTTCCGCTCCTGGTGCGCCTCGTCGGCTGGCTCCCTCCGGAGCCGGCGCCGCGCCCAAACCCGGGGCGATTTGGGGCTGTTTCGAGGGACTTCGGCCGGTTTCTTGATCAGGTCCTGGGAGGCCTCGGAATGCGGTGAATTGGCGGCGGTCCGTTCGTGGAGTCTTGCTCTGGGTTGGTGAGGTCTTGGTGTGGGCGCCATGGACGGCGGCGGTGGCGACGCTGCGGTGAGTGCCATTTTGGGGGAAAATGTTGGCGCCTTGGTGCGCGTTGATCTTTCGGGGATTGGTATGAAGCTCTTGTCCCTTTTGTTGTTTTTCTTGTGGGTGTGTGAAGAAATCGGGGAAGCATGGCGGCGGGCAGGTGTGTCAGATCTGCGGCGACGGCGTCGGCACGACGGCGGACGGCGAGCTGTTCACCGCCTGCGACGTCTGCGGTTTCCCGGTGTGCCGGCCCTGCTACGAGTACGAGCGCAAGGACGGTACCCAGGCGTGCCCGCAGTGCAAGACCAAGTACAAGCGCCACAAAGGTATGCCACTGTCGTCCGTCCTCCTCACCATTTCCATGGATTTCACTGTGATTCTTTTTAAGAGCATCAAGTTAGGCTGGAGCAGCTGGTGAATTCAATCGAATTGTTGCATTGTAGTCAATAAGAGTAGAGAAGATTTACTGTTTGGTGAATTTTACTGACTTCTTAGCAGAAAGGCTTTCTCCTTAATAATGAAATTGTACTCAAAACTATGGTAATAGCAAATTAGCAACATAAGTCCAGCCTTTTGTTGAGTCGTTGTCACTGAGAGCAGCAATGGGGAGTGAATTTATTGAGTTCAACAAGAAATTGAATCTTTGCTCAATTGTGTTTTGTTGTTTAGGGAGCCCACCAATACATGGGGAGGAAAACGAGGATGTTGATGCAGATGATGCTAGTGACTTCAACTACCCAGCATCTGGCAACCAGGATCAGAAGCACAAGATTGCTGAGAGGATGCTCACCTGGCGCATGAACTCAGGAGCTAGTGATGATGTTGGCCATGCCAAGTATGACAGCGGTGAGATTGGGCATCCCAAGTATGACAGTGGCGAAATCCCTCGTGGATACATCCCATCACTCACTCATAGCCAGGTTGGACTTGGAACTTTAGTGGATTGCATCAGCGGTATTTGGGAAGATGAAACTAATATTTGGTTTCTTCATCTGGATTTATTCTACAGATCTCAGGAGAAATTCCTGGAGCTTCCCCTGATCATTTGATGTCCCCTGTTGGCAACATTGGCAAACGTGGACATCCATTTCCCTATGTGAACCATTCTCGTATGTTTATCTACCACCACGATCTCGTGTTTGTTTTCAACTCTTTTATCAACTGTGAAAATGTAATTGGTGTTTTTTGCTTCTTACCAGCAAATCCATCAAGGGAGTTCTCCGGTAGCCTTGGAAATGTTGCGTGGAAGGAGAGGGTTGATGGGTGGAAAATGAAGCAAGACAAGGGTGCAATTCCCATGACTAATGGGACAAGCATTGCTCCTTCTGAAGGTCGTGGAATTGGTGATATTGATGCATCTACTGACTATAACATGGAAGATTCCTTACTGTGAGTTCTGATATGCTCTAGTCCACCATTGGTCATCTTCGATTTCTAACAGTAATTAGTGCTACCCATTTTATCTGAGGTACTAACACTGTTACACTCGCTTGAACTTGGGGTAAACTTGGGAGGGTTTCTGCTATATTTTAAAATCTAATAGCTTTGTGTTTTGTTTTCAATCAAAATATTTTACCCATACCTTAGATCATATTCTAAATGTATGTGCATGTCTAACTGAAACTGCAAAAACAGGCTTTGCATATGACTCGCAGCAATGACTTTTGTGCCATCTAAATTACAGGAATGATGAAACTCGCCAGCCTCTATCGAGAAAAGTGCCAATTTCTTCATCTAGAATAAATCCCTACAGAATGGTCATTGTGCTACGTTTGATTGTCCTATGCATCTTCCTGCACTACCGGATCACAAACCCTGTGCGTAATGCATATCCACTATGGCTGCTGTCTGTTATATGTGAGATTTGGTTTGCTCTATCCTGGATTTTGGATCAGTTCCCCAAATGGTCTCCTATTAATCGCGAAACCTACCTTGATAGGCTGGCTTTAAGGTGATGTACAGTACTTAGTGCCAATAAATAATTTCTGTATTGCTAGTACTGACAGTATCACCATGTCACTTCCACTACCAGGTATGACCGGGAAGGTGAACCATCTCAGTTGGCTGCTGTTGATATTTTTGTCAGTACCGTGGATCCTATGAAGGAGCCTCCTCTTGTCACTGCAAATACTGTGCTTTCCATCCTTGCTGTGGACTACCCTGTTGATAAGGTATCTTGTTACGTGTCTGATGATGGCGCTGCAATGCTCACCTTTGATGCACTAGCTGAGACTTCAGAGTTTGCTAGAAAATGGGTACCATTCTGTAAAAAATACAGCATAGAACCCAGAGCCCCAGAGTGGTACTTCGCTCAGAAAATTGATTATTTGAAAGACAAAGTGCTCCCTTCATTTGTTAAAGATCGTCGGGCCATGAAGGTGCATTTGATTTATAACATGTGCTTTTTGATTGAAGTTGCTGTTTCTGACATTAATGTCTATTGCAAAACTAAACTTCACAGAGAGAATATGAAGAATTCAAAGTTCGAGTTAATGGCCTTGTAGCCAAGGCTCAGAAAGTTCCCGAGGAAGGATGGATCATGCAAGATGGCACACCTTGGCCTGGGAACAATACCAGGGACCATCCTGGAATGATTCAGGTCAAGTTCATCTTTTAGCAAAGACCACTTGATTAACAGCTAGATATGCCAACACAGACTGGTTATTACTCTAACCATTTTCTAACTCAAATTTCTGGTCATGCTCAGGTTTTCCTTGGTCATAGTGGAGGCCTTGATACTGAGGGTAATGAGCTTCCTCGTTTGGTTTATGTGTCTCGTGAGAAACGTCCTGGATTCCAACACCACAAGAAGGCTGGTGCTATGAATGCACTTGTGAGTAGCTAAATGTTACTGAAATCATAATGTATCTCGTATAGTTCAATTACTCGGATGTAATGGAAGTTGAATGCTTTCTGCAGGTTCGTGTATCAGCTGTCCTTACTAATGGGCAGTACTTATTGAATCTTGATTGTGATCACTACATCAACAATAGCAAGGCCCTCCGGGAGGCTATGTGCTTCCTTATGGACCCAAATCTAGGAAGGAGTGTCTGTTATGTCCAATTCCCTCAGAGGTTTGATGGTATTGATAGAAATGATCGATATGCAAACAGGAACACTGTGTTTTTCGATGTAAGCTATAGCAATGTCGTTTTAGATTGTTGTATCACTTTCATATTTTCACGAGCATCAAGCAGTTCTGATGAATCACTGATGTTCATATTGTTATTTGATTAACTTTGTTCAAAAATCCGATTGCCTATGATCAGTAACTCTTCTGCATCTGTTTGCTGCAGATTAACTTGAGAGGTCTTGATGGCATCCAAGGACCAGTTTATGTGGGAACTGGTTGTGTGTTCAACAGAACAGCTCTATATGGCTATGAACCTCCAATTAAGACGAAGAAGCCAGGCTTCTTCTCTTCGCTTTGTGGGGGAAAGAAGAAAACAACAAAATCAAAGAAGAAGAGCTCGGAAAAGAAGAAGTCACACAAGCATGTAGATAGTTCTGTGCCAGTATTTAATCTTGAAGATATAGAGGAAGGGGTTGAAGGTATCATGAAGTTGTGCTTTTTTGTTCTAGATAACAATTTACAAATGTTGCTCTGCCATTATTTGTTTTCTCTGTAGTTAATATGAAAAAAATTCTTTTGACTCGGAATAGCTAGGCATGCATTTATTTTTGACCTGACAGCCATTCTCATGATAGGTGCTGGATTTGATGACGAGAAATCACTTCTTATGTCCCAAATGAGCCTGGAGAAGAGATTTGGCCAGTCCAGTGTTTTTGTAGCTTCCACTCTAATGGAATATGGTGGTGTTCCTCAATCTGCAACTCCAGAGTCTCTTCTGAAAGAAGCTATTCATGTCATCAGCTGTGGTTACGAGGACAAATCTGATTGGGGAACTGAGGTAACTAATTTATACATTCAATAATGTCAGCATTGTTAACATACCAACTGATCTTGTACAAAATTGAGGATGCACTTGAGTTTTTTGTTCTGATTTATATAGAGTTAAAGACTTGTGAGTTTTTGCTAACAAACTTTAACTAAATTCACATCTGTGCTCTGTTGCAAATGATCTATTTATTGTTGACTTGAAAGAAAATTGTTGATTCATTATATATCTGTTATGGTGCTGTTGTGGTTTGCAGATTGGATGGATCTATGGTTCTGTTACAGAAGATATTCTCACTGGGTTCAAGATGCATGCACGAGGCTGGCGGTCAATCTACTGCATGCCTAAGCGAGCAGCTTTCAAGGGGTCTGCTCCTATTAATCTTTCAGATCGTCTGAACCAAGTGCTACGGTGGGCTCTTGGTTCTGTGGAAATTCTTTTTAGTAGGCATTGTCCCATATGGTATGGCTATGGAGGACGGCTTAAATTCCTGGAGAGATTTGCTTACATCAACACCACTATTTATCCACTCACATCTCTCCCACTCCTCTTGTACTGCATATTGCCGGCTATTTGTCTTCTCACTGGGAAGTTCATCATCCCAGAGGTAAAACACAGCTCTTTTGTTTTTGTGCGGATAATACTGTGAAAGAACTTATATTTACTAGCTTTTTTTTGGAATGCAGATTAGCAACTTTGCGAGTATTTGGTTTATCTCTCTCTTTCTTTCCATCTTTGCCACTGGTATCCTAGAGATGAGATGGAGTGGTGTTGGCATCGACGAGTGGTGGAGGAATGAACAGTTCTGGGTTATTGGAGGTATTTCTGCACATTTGTTTGCTGTCTTCCAGGGTCTCCTGAAGGTGCTTGCTGGTATTGACACCAGCTTCACTGTCACCTCAAAGGCCTCTGATGAAGAAGGCGATTTTACTGAGCTCTACATGTTCAAGTGGACAACTCTTCTGATCCCACCGACCACTATTTTGATTATCAACCTGGTCGGTGTTGTTGCTGGCATCTCCTACGCGATCAACAGCGGTTACCAGTCATGGGGGCCGCTCTTTGGGAAGCTCTTCTTTGCCTTCTGGGTGATTGTTCACTTGTATCCCTTCCTCAAGGGTCTCATGGGCCGGCAGAACCGCACGCCAACCATTGTTGTCGTCTGGGCCATCCTCCTCGCATCTATCTTCTCCTTGCTGTGGGTTCGTATTGATCCATTCACCACCCGGGTCACTGGCCCGGATACCCAAAAGTGTGGCATCAACTGCTAGGCCTAGGAGAGTGGAAGATATTAGGAACAGAATTGCCACCCACTCTGTTGTAAGTTATTAGCGGGCGACTCTATTTGTACTTTACCAGCTGATCTTGCTTGTCAGAAGGTTACTTATGTATGAATGTGTAGTACCTTGGTATTCCTCTGTTCATAAGTTAGTAGTACTATTTTGCTGAAAAGCGCCTGACAATATCTAGGAATTGTGTACCTTAATAAGCTGATTTAGTACATTCAATCAAAACCTCATCTGGGACTATCAAATCAACATTAATGCTCAAGTATCAACTGCTGTTGCTTTGTATAAAATAATGAACAGTGCTTCAATGTTTTCTCTCTCAATACAAGTTATACAAATCTTGAAGCAAACGAAGAGATAAGTAATCACTATTTACCATTCATTCGTACTTTAATATTTATGCAAGTGTCAAAAGGAAAAGCATTGAAGCATACACTGGTGGGAACAATGCAATGCAGGTTCCTGATAGAAACCCCAAGTGTGTCTGAGCTATGTATGCATGAGTACGACTAGTTCTTTCTGAGGCTCTCTTTACAACCTTTATACATGTTAATAAACTTGTCAATTCCAATTCGCCCCTTAGTTCTTGGCAGTGCAGGGCTGTGGAACAACAGTTCCAGATTTTCTCCATCTTGCGTTCTGGCAGGTGCTCTCTATGTCGCCCTTCCCACCCATCATTTTTAGGTCGATGTCCTGCAAGACGATGTCCTTGCACGGGACTTTCTTGCTGCAGTTCAGCTTAATGGCATCCTTGGAAACGGTTGTCCCTCTGATATTCTTGAAGACCACATTACTGACCTCCACTGCTGATCCCTGCGACATGATAATTTTCATACAATGTGTCATACGCAATTACTTGCTGATTGGTGATCAGTACACACTTGTGTCAAGTAAAAGATTGATAGTGAGACGGACAGTGTTCTCATACCTGTGTCTTGCATGGCTTAGCCGAGTCGCAGTAGCTCTGATCAATGATTATTGGGTTCTTGACTTTATCCATGATCATGTTTTGGAATATGATATCCGTTGCGTACCCGCTTCCTCCCTGCATGGATATATACTTTCAGCAAAAGAAAGGGAGGAGATATATATATAAACATTAGAGTTGCATTTTTTTTCCTAGACCAATTTAGGATCCATCGCACAACTGAAACTTGCAGTCAGTCACCTGCCATGTCTTGATGCGAGCTCCATTGGTGGTGCCGTACAACTGCACCGTGTCTATGTGAATACCAGAGACCTCGGCTCTGGAGTTGTCATCTCCCAAGCTCCCAATGCTGATCCCATGCCCCGGGCCACACACGACCCTGGTCACACGCAGATCACGAGTCCCATTCTCGATCGAAATGCAGTCGTCCCCTGCAAAACAAAATCCGGCAAAAACGACCCCAAAACTTGGCAAAGATTGAAGCACAGAACGGCATTTCATATACAGATTTGATGTGTGGACTCGTCATTTTTTTACCGGTCTTGATCATGCAGGCCGTGACTTGCACGCCCTTGCTGCGGGTGACGTGGATGCCGTCGGTGTTTGGGCTCGTGCCGGGCGCCGTGATCGACAGGCGGGCCAGCTGCACGCCGGTGCAGTCCTCGACCGACACGTGGATCTGTTGGCTGTTCACTATCTTCAGATCCCCCACTCTCAGATTAGTGCACAAGTGGAACGTCAAAGCCTGTCAAATTCATAAATATATAGCAAACACGTTCATATGTAAGCTACATTGAAATTTGAACGGAGAGAAAAAGATCTGCGTGTATGTAGGATGTAGCACACGTACCGTTGGAGCCTCCTTGCATGGCTGTAAGAGAAAAAGGAAAGGTCAGTCGAACTAGGTTGGAACGCTTTCCAATTGACATAACAAAATTAACGTACATAGCAAAAGGTCAATGTCCATGCATCGTGCAAACGTATGATTGGTATATATCCATCATCACCGCATTAAGAAAATGGCGCCGATTAATTGGTTAATTAGCCTCTCCTTAAGCTGATCGTGCAAAAACTTAATTTCTTCGGTGTACTGCACAGTACACCGTCATATATCAATTCTTGACGAGCGTGTACGTACGTACAATCATCGAAGTAAGCACCGCACTTACGAGAGCTCTGTTGAACTTGCACGAGTTCTGCCACCAGATCTCGCCGTTGCCGTTGATGGTGCCGCCGCCGTTGACGGTGAGGCCGCTGACGGCTCGGAGCACGATCCAGTGCCTCCTGTTCTTCTCGCTCCAGTCCGACCGGTTTGGAGAAGCCACCAGGGCGCCCTTCACCTGAATATGTACACATAGGTTTGATTTCAGCAAGTTGGAGACACACATTGCATTATTAGCAGGTAACTTCCATCAAGAAATGCAATCCGTAGTTGTGCAATGCCAGAGTTAACGGAGTGCTTTATCTATCTCTCTCTCTCACCATGAAGACGATGCTGGATTTGCATGGGCCGGAGAGAGTGAGGAACTTGAGCAGGTAGCTCTTGCCCTTGGGAACGAGCAGAACGGCCGGCCGTGAAGAGGAGCAGGCTGCTTTCCATGCCTTGGCCAATGCCTGCATGCATCAGAAGGTAGAGCAAACTTAGCAACATTTGCAGACTATGAATAATGATGATCAGTGCAAAGCATAACTATGTATGACATTCAGAGAGGCAGTGGGATTTTACCTGTGTGTCATCGTGCTTTCCATCGCCATGGGCGCCGTAGCTGTCGAGGCTGAACACACTCCGCGTGGACGCCAGGGACCTGCCCCTAAGTGTGGCGGCTGATGCACCATCAGAGCTGTTCAACGAGCTCGCACTGTACATAGCAGGCGTGCTCTCGATCCCATTGGCCGAGCTGCCATTGCTGCTCATGGCTGCAGCCTCCAGCACATGAGCACTGAACAGCACGAGCAGGAGAGGCGCCATGAACAACAACAAGAGCTTAGTCGCACTCAAGGCCATTATATTCGCGAAGGAAATGGATGGTTATGATCAGTTATCACGTCAGACCGAATACAAGAGCAGGATGGGAACTGTGCTGCAGTTCTTGTTGGTTGGTGTTTAATTGGACGGATCGAATGATCGATGGATGTGAGTGATGGAGACGAAGGAGCAGTGCTCATGAGCTAGGCGTATTTATATACATGCGCTAGCTACCTGAGAGGACATAGACTTGGCCATTCGGGAGGCCGGCCGGGGTTGCGTTGCATGTGGAGGAGGCGGCAGAGTTAGGTGTTTGGTAGATATGTTTTGGAGTGTGCAAAACTGAAACGCATCGTCACCATCATATCCATACGCAGGAAGCTTAAGCTAGAACCCATAGATTCTTCAGGTATGGCAAGGAGATAAATGTGCCTGAATCTTATCGTCGTTCCATTCCTTGCAGGTTTTGCACGGCAAAAGTCAAGCTCGAATGGAGTATGGATTGTTCCATGCATGTTATGTTTCTTTTTTCCCTCTCCATCTGTTGATTCGTTGATCTACACGTACGCGCGTGCTACCCTGTACAACTTGACATGGCGCTAGCTAGAAACTAACTTGTGCGTTTATACAGTACTTAGCCATGCGATTAATGGCCTCCTTTGGTTTCTGTCGGCAATCCATCGATCACTTCTTCCAGAACACGAAAAGTGGAAGTAATTAATCAAGCACGAAACCAAGCTAGTCGACGTCGTTACTGCTGCCGCCGTACCAGCGGCCGGCTAGCTGTTCGTTCGATCGATCATCGGCGCACGGGAGGCTGACCTGTGGGGTCGACAAACCCATCGATTAATCTACTGTTAGCGACACGTGGCACGCGAAGCCATGATGAAGCCAGAGATGGACGAGTTGTAGTAGTACGTACGTAGTACAAACCACTCCATTAATTACTAGCTAGTTCGGCTAATTAATCAGAGAGACGCTAACTAATCATCTCGGCTAATTAATCAGAGAGACGCCAACTAATCTACTCAGATAAATAATGCCGTGAGGATGCGAGTTAATTGTAAAACTAAAACGTGCCATATATAGGAGTACAACGTTTTGCCAACAAGGGCAAGCCTTGGCACGGCAAGTGACCCAGAGTTTGGCGAAACAGTCTCCATCTATCGATCTACGTTAAGATGCGTGCACGATAGAATAAAAAGAGGCTAGCTAGCTAGTGTACGTCAGTATACTACTATGTATCGCTTAATTAATGGTGCATGCATGTATGCACACGTACGCGCGTAATGCGTTTATATATATATCATCAGTTCAGGCCTAACAGGCTAACACTTGAGTTAGATTCGCTTAATTTGTGCGTACCGTGTCGATGCTAATGCTGACGTTTTCCTTTATTAATTGGTGCGACAAGAAGCAACTAGCTAGCTATACGGAGAAATTGGTATATATGACCAGTAAGCAACGGGCCAGATTTAATTAGGTGATATATAATGTAGTACAAGAGTCAAGAGTACAAGTGTTTGGTTGAGAAGGTCTCCATCTAGGGGTAGTCATTTTAACTCTAAAATCATATCAATAGACAAGGAAAAAAACAATGCATGCATTCATTGAAGATTATGTTGTCCTGTTTATGAAAATGTGAATATGATGGGCTAGAGAATATGTTTGCAATCTAATAACTAAATTGGACTAAACTAAATTTGGATCCCCAATCGGTCCTCATGAAAAAAATTCCCCGTCCCCGCTATCCCCGACGGGGGAATAATTTTCCCCGTTTCCATCCCCACGGGGGACAATTTCTTCCCATACCCATCCCCTAATAGAGGAATTCCCCGCCGGGGATCGGGAACGGGTCCCCATTGCCATCCCTACTCCATCTAGTGTAGACCTTCTAGTGTAGGCAACGAAGAGATTGGTTTAATTTGTTGCTTTCTTGTCTGCGTAGACGTTAGTGTGCAGCTAGCACATTTATGACGGAGTCGAATCCTCTAAAGGTAAAATGCAAAAATACAATAAATCAAATCAAGTTTTTTTTTTTGCAGCTACACCTAATGATGCTGCTTCAAGATTTATCCAGTTTATTTTTTAGGATATTCCATGCAAGGACTACTGTACTCTGTAGTCTGTCTGTACTACTCTTAGGGTATGTTTGTTTCAGCTGGGGATTGTAGAAAGCAGTTTTTAAAATCCGGAAAGGTAACAAACAGCAAACTTTTAATCTAGATTGTTACAATCTGGAAGCTAGATTGTAGCAATCCTACAATCCACTTTTCCTCAGTTTTCCCCAGCTTTTATTTCGCAAAAGACCACAATACCCATCCAACTTCAACCAAAATTACCCACCATTACCCCCAACTGTTCACATCCAAGCCAACGTCACTTTCCAAAATTTCTTCCGCGGAGCGGCGTTTCACATCCATGCACACACGATACACAACCGAGCCTGTGCACGTCGGTGTAAACGTAAACATCCATTCAACAAAGAAAGCAAGCTCACATATTCACAACTTGCCATTTCCCCCCTCGTGCTTCCATCTCCAGTATGTCATTTTGGTATTCTACACACAGGTAGATACACATAGCAAGTCGAGCAGAGTAAAGTACAAACATGCAACAGGAAAGAGTACTGGCAATGGTGAATTAGGAGATGAAGATGAAGATATGAATGCCTTTCGTGATAACCTTGTTAATGTTTTGTTTTGCTATGAGAGAGTAGTTTATGTGTAGGAAAATATTTTGTATGGATAAGAGTCAAAGCTTGTATGAATGATATATTTTTTGCTATTAAATTATATATTTTTGTATTTTATAAATAAGCTACAAGTACAAAAAAATGAAAATAAGGCAACAAAACAGGTCGAGGGTACTATAGACTTTTGTCAAGCAGAAACAGCAATCCAAACACACTATAATATGGGTTACCAAACAGCCATGAGCTTTTCAACCTCCAGCTTTTTAACAATCCAGCTTTTACAATCCAGCTTTTAAAAGCTGCTTTCCACAATCCCCAGCTGAAACAAACAGGCCCTTAATTTAGTTGCAGAGACATGCATGGAACAATAGATCGCGTCACGCCCGTGCTGACTACTCCACATTGAACCTTGTGGATTGCGTCACCGATATGATGCTACCTTATGGATAAAATGCACGTGTAAAACAAGTTTTGGATCTGATTTGTTTTAGCTTTTAATTCTGGATTCTAGCTCTAAAAGCAGAATAAAAAGTAAACAGCTTGATTCTATAGTTTGATTTTCACAATTCAGCCTATCCACATACACTAGAATCCACAATCCACTTTATATGTGCTTTTGGATTCTAACTTTTAGAGAATCAGACGGTGATGTGATTAGTATTAAGGCTATGCGTCGAACAGCGATGCGAAATTTGGATGCTGAACGAGAAGTCAAGACGATGGCACCTCCAATGGAGAGATCATATTCGCCTTTGACTCCTTTATCTTTCGACAAAGGTATGTCTCATGAGCCTAAATCTTTGTCTTTTGTAGTATTGTCAGATGAGAACTGTGCTGCAAAATTAGATAGTTTAGGATTTAGGATGGTAAAGAATGATCTTGGTGGGAATTTCTCAATTAAAGCGTTAAAGAGAATGGAAATTGATAGGCTAAAATTGTCTCAATCAGCTAGGAAAAAGGGTAGTTCCTGCGCTAAACTAGTGAGCAGGGAGGGTATTTCCTGTGAATCAACTGATGACGAAATCACTATGGGTGATAGTGATTTATTCACGCAGTTAGCCAAGGATGCTTCAGACATAGACCTAGAGATGGAGGATCTAGATATGAAAATTTGCGATCTAATAGCCTCATCTCGTAAGTCTCGCAGGCATCGTAAATTAAAAGAAAAGAAAAGGATTATATGAAAGGCTTATTCGGAATAGCAGAGGTCTATTAGACTTGGCTAAATTTTGTTACATTTCAGAGGTTGCTAGAGATAACAAATTGGACTTTATTGCTGTGATGGAAACTGGAAAGCAAGACATGTCAAGTTCGAGGTTGGCACGGCTCTCAGGAGGTGCTGATTTCACTTGGCATTGTCTACCCCCTAAAGGTAGATCAGGGTGGATTATCTTAGGGGTGAATATGATATGTTTTCATCTGTTAGGGGTTGAGGAAGGTGAATTTTGCATCAAATTCAACTTATGCAATAAGGTAGATAAATTTAAATGGACTTTAATGGCAGTATATGGTCCAGCCCAGGATGACTGTAAAGTAGCGTTTTTGGCTGAATTAGTGCGAATTTGCCAACAGAACCATCTACCTACTCTTATTGGAGGAGATTTTAATATTATGAGGAAAAGTTCGGAAAAGAATAATACAAGATTTAGAGATCGCTGGCCTTTTTTATTCAATGTGGTTATTGATAGCCTGGATCTGAGAGATATCGATCTTACGGGCCGTCAGTTTACCTAAGCAAATTCGTTATCTAATCCAACGTATGAGAAGTTAGATAGGGTTCTGATGACTTCCGAATGGGAGTTTAAATTTCCTCATGTTTCGGTTCAAGCGTTGGATAGAAGTATTTCGGATCATACCCCTTTACTGATTGACACTGGCGAGTCGACTTTTTCGGTTTTGCTAAGCAGTTGATTTGAACTTTGTTGGTTAACGAGAGATGATTTCCATGGCAAGGTAGTGGAAATCTGGAGTAAGCCGATTCTGAGGAATAATTCCGTCCAACGTTGGAATCGAAAATTGGGGCTTTGCGTAATTATCTTGAGGGTTGGGCATGTAAGAGCAATGGGGATTATAAGAAAAAAAATGCGAGTTCGAGCAATAATCAATGAGTTGGACGTTGTCACGAGTTTCGGGGTTATCCGAGATGGAGCGAAGCGAACCTTGGGTGGCCAGGAGAACTCGCAAAGTTACTAAGGAGGAAGAAATTAGATATTATCGTGAGCAAAAGTGAAGCACGTCCTATTCGGGGATAATAACACTCGTTATTTTCAATTGATTGCTAATGGCAAACATAGAAAGAAAAGAATTTATTCATTTGGATCATGAGGGGGTAAGATAGAGGGCAGTCAATCTCAAAAATACATCACGAATTCTATAAAGAATTATTTGGGGCTCGGCGAAAGTCAGTTAGACCTTGACGAGGGAGTCAATCGTGATATTCCTCAAGTTTCTCAGGAGGAAAATACTCTTCTTACTGCTCAGTTCAATGAGAAAGAAATTAGAGATGCTGTTTTCCAGATGGAATATAATAAAGCTTGTGGTCCTGATGGTTTTCCAGCTGAGTTTTATCAGACTTTCTGGGATACTATCAAAGGTGATTTATTGATTATGTTTGAGGAGCTTCATGCGGGAGATATTCCTCTTGTTAGTCTGAATTTTGGAATAATCACTCTTATTTCTAAAGTTCAGGAAGCGAATGTTATTCAACAATACAGACCAATCTGTCTCTTAAATGTGAGTTTCAAAATTTTTACTAAGGTTGCGACAAACAGATTGAATATGGTTGCAGATAAGGTGGTGAGACCAACTCAGACTGCTTTTATGCGTGGTTGAAACATTTTAGAAGGGGTTGTCATACTTCATGAAATAATACATGAGATGCATAAGAAACATTTGAATGGAGTCATCTTTAAGATTGATTTCAAGAAAGCATATGATAAAGTTAAATGGCCTTTTCTATTTCAAACTCTACGAATGAAAGGATTCTCATCTAAGTGGATTTCTTGGATCAAGACTTTCATTTCGGGGGGTAGTGTGGCGGTTAACGTAAATGATGAAGTATGTCCATTTTTCCAAACTAGAGAAGGCCTTCGACAAGGTGACCCGTTATCACCCCTGTTGTTTAATATTGTCGCAGACATGTTGGCAGTTTTCATCGGACGAGCTAAGGACAAGGGACTAATAGGTGGAGTAGTGCCTCACTTAGTCGAGGGAGGTTTATCTATTCTACAATATGCGGATGACACAATTTTATTTATGGAACACGATTTGGATAATGCACGCAATTTGAAGTTATTGCTTTGTGCTTTTGAATTAATTTCGGGGCTAAAGGTTAACTTCCATAAAAGTGAGATAATCTGTTTTGGTGAGGCCCAAGGAGCACTAGAGTAGTATATGGATTTGTTTGGATGTAAACAAGGGGAATTTCCTTTGCAATATTTAGGAATTCCTATTCATTATAAAAAATTGCGAAATTCAGATTGGAAAAGGGTAGAAGAGCGTTTCGAAAAGTACCTCAGCAGTTGGAAGGGGAAGCATCTTTCAATTGGAGGTAGGCTAACTCTTATAAATTCAGTACTAAGTAGTCTCCCAATGTATATGATGTCCTTTTTTGAGATACCTAAAGGGGTTCTTAGAAAAATTGATTATTTCAGATCACATTTTTTCTGGCAAGGCGATGAGTGCAAAAGAAAATATCGTCTTGTAAAATGGAATATTGTATGTCAACCCAAAAATCAAGGGGGTCTGGGAATTCTTAATCTCAATGTTATGAACATTGCTCTTTTGAGTAAATGGTTGTTCAAGCTTTTAACAACAAATGGTACTTGGCAACAGCTTCTTAGAAATAAGTACCTAAATACTAAACCGTTAGTACAAGTTGAGTGGAAATCAGGAGACTCACATTTTTGATCTTCTTTGATGAAGGTAAAAGGAGATTTCCTTCGATTTGGTACGTTCACGATTAATAATGGACGCCAAGTACGTTTCTGGGAAGACACTTGGCTTGGGCGCAGTGCCTTAAAAGAACAATACCCTGGGTTATATAGTATTGTAAGAAAGAAATACATTACTATTGCTGAAGTTTTTATGAACGATTACCAACCAAACATAGTCTAGAGACGATCATTGATTGGAGTTAAGTTGATGGCGTGGAATGATTTGCTCTCACGCATCGTTAACTTACAGTTGACACAGAATGATGATGAATTTTGTTGGAATTTGTGTCAATCTAGACAATTCTCAGTGAAGTCACATTATTTGGCGCTAATTAAACGTGATGTCCCTAATTTAAATAGGCGATTATGGAAGTTAAAAGCCCCTTTAAAAATCAAAGTGTTTTTGTGGTATCTTCGAAGGGGGGTTCTTCTGACTAAGGACAACTTGGCAAAACGTAATTGGCAAGGTAGTACAACGTGTTGCTTTTGTCACGAAATGGAGACAATTAGACACCTGTTTTTTCATTGTCGTTTTGCTCGTATGGTGTGGGGTTTTCTGTATCTAACTTTTGGTATTGAAAGACCTACTAGTGCAGCTCATATGTTTGGGAGATGGCTTGACTCTTTTGACAAGGATATCAAAAATATTGTGTTGCTTGGAGCCGCAATCATTTGTTGGTCCCTGTGGTTACACAGAAATGATATTGTGTTTGAAAGAAAATCAAATTCATTCCCTTTGCAGGTTATTTTGGTTACGCACCATTGGCTACGTACATGGGCTGTGCTGCAGAAGTTGGAATTGCGAACTATTTTGGTACAGGCTATGCAACGATTGGTGCAGGTGGCCATGACTTTCTTCTCCCAGGTTTCTAGATGGCGGTCTAATCTGCGGATTAATTATTTTTAGAGAGGGTGTATTGTTTTTGTTTCTGGGTTGTGTTCTTTTTTGTTTCTTGGCTGTGTGCTTCTTGCTAAGCAGAGGCGGAAGAAGTTTCAAGGGCTTGTATCTTCTCGATGTAATGTTTTTGAAATTAATAAAAGCTTCCTTTATCAAAAAAAAAACTTTTAGAGAATCGGCTTTTTTACAACCTAAATCCATAATCAGCTTTTAGAGAATCCAAAGCTGAAATAAACTAACCCTTAGAATCCCAAGCTTAAATGACTTGGAATGTCAAAGGCCGCCCTTTGATAATATTTATTTGAGTCTCTAGCATTTTAAAATTTTAATTTCGCAAGCAATTAACATCATTATGGTACAGTTTAACTTGAACCTCACGCATTTTAATTGCACACACATATGCAGCTAAACATCATTCTCAATATATACCAATGATCAGTCATGTGGAGAAAATTTCAAAATGTATCGAGACAAGTCAGACAACCTCAAATGAACGAAAGCTTCATTATACATGTGAATTACGAAGTACAAGTATATATTTACTCGCACTAAATTAACTGTAGAGATAGCTCATCAGAATTGTAACTCCTCAAATACCCTATTTTCACGGATGACTGAATATGGCACATTATACACTGTCCAAGTGATGCAAAGGACGAAACAGTTTGCAGCATCTGCAGGAAAAGACCAAACAAAGTGTACATACTCTCCGCTAGATCTTGATTTGTTAGGGATAGATGCACATTCTGATACCACTTGTTAGGGCTCATCTGACTCGATAGTGCATTTGACACATGCTGGTACATTGTACATGTTTGTATACACCTGACTCTTGCAGAAATCAGAATGCTTGGTCTACCTATAATGAGGTAAGTTTAGAAACCCAAAAGAATGTACTAATGTCTCAGCTAGGTCGGCCGGCATCAACCGATTTTCTCTTTGTCTGTGTCGTCCGTTGGCCAAATGACCGTCTCCATGAGCCGCTCTCGCATCAGCGCCAAGTTCTCGTCAGATATCTTCTCATACATCTTTGCATGGTCGCATTTCTGATAGTTTTACAGAAGCAGATTTCAGTTCAGAACTTGGCTAATCTCAACAGGTTGTAAAAAAGAGTAATAGGCTACCACAGTAGAAACTGATGCCAATTACCTTGATCCATTTCCCGTACAAGTGAAGCCTAGTTGTCATCACTCTCTCAGCAAGCTCCTGCCCAGTGGCGTATCCAGAAACTTAGAAAGGGGGGGCTAAAATCGAGACCTCTAAACTAATATATAATATATTAATATATATAGTATTTTTTTAGAACATATAACATGACAGAATGATATATATAATATAAAAATACCAACACTTATCTAACAGTCACATATAATATAAATACGTAACATTACAAAGAAAAAAATAGTACCGGTCATTACTTCTTAAGAGTTGATAGTTGATATTTACAGGTTTTTATGTTTTGAAAACATTACAAAATATCTTCCATGTCTATCTTGGAAAATATGTCTCGTTCGATATAGTATACCATGAGATCATTTAACCAGTCATTACTTATCTTATTACGCAAATCTGTCTTGATAATTTTCATTGCCGAGAAAGCCCTTTCAATCAGTATTGTACTTACAGTAAAACTAATACTAATTCAATAAGCCTATAGACTAATGGATAAACAACATGCTTTTTGCTTCAACCATCATCACCGCGAGACTAGCAAGATCATCACAACTTGAAAATTCTTCTCTTCTCAAGTCATCAATGAATAAGTCAAATTGTGCTTCCAAAACCACATGATCATATAATGAGAAATCATCTAAAAAATCTCTGAAAGCCGAAGAAACCTACCATGTTCAAAATTTGCAAATGAATCTCTTGGGTCTAGACAAGTAATGCACCTCAAAAGCTCTATCGAAAATTTACTGAACCGATTGTTTAACTCAGTAGCTTCTCTAAATTTGTAGACGAATTTTTCTTAAATTTATCTAACTTAGGGAGAAAAGGAGGGGGGCGCAGGTGGGGCTCCAGCCCACCTACGCCCCCTCGTGCATACGCCACTGCTCCTGCCTCTCCTGAAACAAAAGGGAATAAAAAGAACTTATTTTTTATGTTTTGCAACAGTATAAGATCTTAATATTGAGTTCGTTCCATAATTACATCAATTGTGGGTGCATTTACCTTCCCAAGAGCACGAAGGAACAATTTGCCATCAGTAGGCGCTTGTTCACAGCAACAAAGCTGACAGGGAAACAAGAACAAATTTATACAACTGTCATAAAGAGAAGTTAATTTCACTAGAATTACATATATACAGATCAGATGATGGATGTCTTACTTGTAGAACCAGCGGTAGTTTGGTGGATTCATTTCGTAGAGCTGATTAAGCACGGTCCTTACGGCTTTGTAGGTGAAGAAATTCATCAGTTGCTGCACAAACACGAACAGGAAATGTTCTTCATTCACCTTGACTCACAAAAATCAACAAAAATAGGCTACCCTGTTTGTTGTTTTCAATAGTTCCTTAGACAAGAACACATCTAAACCCAAGAAAATCGTCTTAGTTAGGAGATGTTCCAACAAGTTGAATGACAAGAGGATATACCCTAGCCTTCAGATCAGCAGCAAATCCTTTAACTTAATTTCTGCGTGTTTCTTTCCACATCTAACAGTTGTAATATAATACTTCTAGTACCAACAACTGAGCTTAATACATGCCATAGAAAAAACAAGACATGGCTAAGTACATATGTACGCAAGAAGTCCAAGATCCAAGGAGCAAGGGGAATACGAAATTAAAGAGCTTAATTACCACGTGGACGTCCTCAAAGCCATCCTCGTACTGCCCCCCGAGGTTGCTGACGATGCCGAGACCCCTCTTGCTCCTGCTCCGGCACTGCCTGAGCCTGACCGAGCACGCCGGCCGGCGGGGCCGCTTCCTCCAGTCCCCGACGAACAAGCTAGTACTGCTCACCCCTCCTGACCCTGAGGCAGCCTCCACAAGCGTCTTCCTCGGCCTTGCCGCCCTGTCGCCCTCCGCTCTCACGTCGACGGTGGTGACCGCGCCGAACGCCGGCATCACCTGAACTCCGGCCATGCTCACGCTGCTGTTCTTCTTCAAGGCAACTAACGGGACAGCAGCAGCTAGTATTTTTCTTGATCAAGCTCAGCTTCAGCCTGGGCTGTGTCAATATGTCATATAACAACCAAGTGGCAGAAGAGGAAGTAAGAGTAGGAGGTGGTGTTGAAATGTTGCTTCGCCTTCCCTTTTCTTCCTCCTCTTCTCATTCTCCCACCCTCTCCTCGAGGCTGGACTGGCTGCAACTATCACCAACCAAATTTTCTGAGGCCCAGGGCGCATGCAGTTTTCAGTTTAGCACCAGGAAATTACCTCGTTTTGGTATTTCAGCCCCGTGTCCAGCACGCGGCGGCGAGCCCTTGGACGCGATGATCCCGGCGAAGACTCTGAAAAGGCCGATTTGGCATTTGCCGAAATTGAAATCATCGTGCGGCCCCACCTGCCATCGACACGCCTGAATGGCGAAGGCTGAAGAGAAGAAAGAGGTTCGCTTCCTGCAGGTTCGGTGAACCTGAAACAGAAGGTTGGAACGGCAACTTGTGAGTTCCAGAACAAGGCCACAGCGTTTCAGGTTGCTGTGCACGCTGATGGGTCTCAGTTCCTGTCCGTGTACAACGTGCAATCCTAGTGTAAAGTAGTATTTCCCAACTAGCGTCGTTTCCTGGGCTATAGCTAGTGTTGTGCTGCATGGTACGCAAACTGTAACGTCTCTTGCACATGCACCCCAAGTATAGAGTTTCTTGTCCGAATAAGCACAGAACCTGGCGTTTCAGGTCAAGGTTTGCATGCAGTAGCGGCACAAGGGCACGTAACATCATGTTCCAGAAAGCAAAAGGAACCGGCAGATCAAATCATCAGCAAACGAGCACATGGCCTGCGCTTCTTGTCACCGACTGCAGAAAATAGATACAGCTCAAGAGCAGAAATGCTTCTTAAAATTTTAGAGAGAAGCAAGAGGCGCCTAAGACAGTATCGAGTTTTAACAAATGTCAGAACCACTACAGTTCAGTGACTTGATCAATAAACCAACTAGTTCCAAACATCTGCCCTGCCTACCATCTCTACGAACTTATAATTCGAGAGAAATACTGACCGGTGACCACTGGGAGCCCAGCAGGCAGCCAATCAGCCAGGTTACCAATCGGGTTATTTTTGCAGAGCAATTGATAGTGAAGAAAATACTACGACAGCAGCAGGTAGCGCCGATCATCAACACATTGAAAACATGGTCTCGAAAAAACCACTTAAAAAAAACACATGCACAATTAACTGAGAAGCTGCCAGCTAAACATTATTTATAGGTACCAATAGTCGTCATCAAAAACTAGCACCACGAATAGGATTGATCCGAGGCATAATTATGTAACATTCACTCATAAAAATAGCAGCATGGTACCATTATCCAAAACTTGACAGCAAATAGAGCACAATCCAAAGATGGCACCCAGTTCTTAACTAGCTACTCCAACAACCTAAGCCTCTATTTTCTCAACAGGTGCCTCAAGCATAAGACCCTTAGTCGGCTTTGCCAAGAAGTCGGTGTACTCTTGGAACGGCGCCTTGACAAACTTGGTCTCCCTCCAGAAGTCAGGAGTGAGGAATCCATAGGTCTTCATCAGGCAGTCAAAGGTTGCCTGCAAACAACAAATTAATCAGCTTGTAATTTGCTACAAGTCAATACAAATCAGAATAGATCAAATGAACAACACTTCGACCTGATAGAAAGTAAACATCAATAGGTTTACAGATAAAGCAAAGCAAACCAATTAGGGTAGAATTGCAGGATTATACATAGTTCATTTTACCACCATTGACTTAAAAAGTAAATCAAAACTTTATGGCGTGTAACAGACAACAAAGCTAGACATCCAAAAAGGTTGCCACAAACAACACAATGGCATTTTGAGCAGCCTATACTAGGAAAGAGGTTCAACCATAAATGTTAAACCTCTTAGAACCTAAGATGTCTTGCACATGGACAGGATCAAAACATGATTCATCCTATCATAGCAAATACACTAAACGAACATACAAACTAGAATTCAGTATTTGCAGGATGGTGTTTCAAAATATTGAAGACCAAACAAATATAACAGCAGTATAAAGTATTGCATGAATGTATAGAGTAGAGCATATGTCAGATTAGAGAGAATCCTTAGACTAGCGTAGCACAACAACTAATATGCAAATCCTTCTGATCCAGTCAGTTTACATATATACTAAATGACTACAAGTGCCATCACTCATATGTACTAAGCATAATAGGTAATGTTGCATAAAGCAAGTACTTCAAACATAGTATACGAGATGCAACAAAACATACAATGTAACATTCCACACCGTTCACACATCATCAATTCTATTTCTATGCCTAATTGCCTACTAGTCATATAGTACCTATGAACAGCGAAAAGGTCTAGTATAGGAGAAGCATGACAAAACATGAACAAGATCAGGGCAAAGATTGTACCTTCACAAAGTTGCCAAGGGTTTTTGTGGATCCACGTGAGGAGGTGAAGACGTCCTCAATGCCAGCGAACTGCAGCACCTTCTTGGGCACGCGCGCGGCGACGATACCGGAACCCCTGGGGGCGGGCACCATGCGCACGGTGACAGACCCGCACTTGCCGGTGACCTTGCAGGGCACGGTGTGCGGCTTGCCGATCTTGTTGCCCCAGTAGCCCCTCCTGACCGGCACAACGGAGAGCTTGGCCAGTATGATGGCGCCGCGGATGGCGGTGGCCACCTCTGTCATGCCCCAGAGAAACAGAAGAACAGAGAGCAATCGGGAGAACCAAAAGCAACGAAAAATCACTAGAAATCACTAAAATGGATAGAACAGGAGAAGAAGTTTGGAATAGTAAAGCAAGAACTCAAAAAGCATATCTGATATATCGTAACAGAATTGGTTACAGCCTGCGCCTTTTATAGCCAGACTCTGCGATCGTTTACCACAACCCAAGAAACGACAAAAGTAACAGTAATCAGTAACTAAACACAGCAGTAAATAATTACTACTTCCTTTGATCACCGTCAGATCATCTCCAAGCGGTATCCATGATTGGAAGGCGTTGGATCTTCTTAATCTCCCTGGCTCAGAAGGAAACATGTGAATTGTCTTCAGACTTGCATTCGGTCTTCTTCTTCAAGGTTCTGACATTCCCTCCCCCTTAAGATCCTTGTCCTCAAGGTTTGAATTGTGGAAAGACTTTGGTAATGAAACTTGCATCCTCCCAAGTTGCAGCTTCCAGAGGTAAATTCACCCATTGTATCTTCCATTGTGCCACTGGTTCATTGTTCCTGGGAACCACTCTCCTTTCTAACACTGCAACCGGCTCCACCAAAACATTTCCATCAGCATCCACCAGAGGTAGTGATTTGCAAGGAATCACCCTGGGTCCAATGTGTTGTTTTAACTGGCTCACGTGAAAAACTGGATGTAACTGACACCCTTCCGGCAATAAAAGCTTATATGCAACTTTTCCAATTTTCTCAAGGACTCTAAAGGGACCATAATATTTGGAATGTAACTTCAGAGTTTTATGGAGTCCTAGGGCGTTGTGTCTGTAAGGCTGGACTTTTAAATACACCATGTCTCCGATATTCAAACTCCTTTCCTGCCTTCGTTTGTCAGCAAAGTATTTCATCCTGGACACAGCCCTCTCCAGATTGGCCTTAATGGTTTCCATTGCAGCTTGCCTTCCTTGCATCACATTTCTGACTTCATCATTGATTGAATCAGGAAGCAAATGTTCTATCACCAGTGGAGGTTTTATACCATATAAGGCTTGGTAAGGGGTCATTTTCAATGATGAATGAAAGCTAGTGTTGTACCACCATTCAGCCTGAGCAAGCCAGGAATGCCACTTCTTTGGATTAGAGAAGGTCATGCATCTCAAATAATTTTCCAAGCATTGGTTAACCCTCTCGGTTTGGCCATCAGTTTCAGGGTGATGTGCACTGCTAAGCCTCAACTTCACTCCCAAAGCCTTGAAGAGTTCTTGCCATAGAGCACTAGTGAAAATCCTGTCCCTGTCTGAAATCATAACCACTGGAAGACCATGGAGTCGATAAATGTTTTCCAGAAAGAGTTGAGCCACCGACTGAACAGTATAAGGATGTTTCAAGGATAGGAAATGCGCATATTTTGTAAATCGATCCACCACCACAAGTATCACATCTCTATTCTCTGATTTTGGGAGTCCTTCAATAAAATCCAAGGTTATATGGACCCAGGCCATGTCAGGAACAGGCAAGGGTTGCAATAGCCCTGGGTATAACTGATTTTCAGATTTGTTCTTTTGACATACCGCACAACACTTAACATATTCAGAGACAGCCAATTTCATGCCTGGCCAATAAAACAAAGATTTAATTCTTTGATAAGTAGCCTTCTCTCCAGAATGTCCTCCTAATGCTGAATTATGGAAGGACTCCAATAACTGCAGCCGAAGGTTAGTATTAGCTCCTACATATATTTTCCCCTTATATCTGATGACTCCATTGTTCAGTGTATATGGCGGAATACCAGCTGCATCCACTCGCAGTTTAGTCTCTAGCTCCTTGCACTTTTCATCTTCAACATAACTTTGAACCACCTCAGTTATCCACTGCGGCACTGCCATTGAAATAGCCAAAACGTTTTCTGAATGTGGCACTCTAGACAGAGCATCAGCCGCTCGGTTCTCTCTGCCTTTTTTGTATTCGATCCGGTAATCAAACCCGAAAAGTTTCATCAATAGCCTATGCTGCACTCCTTCCATCAATCTCTGTTCAGAGATGTATTTCAAACTTTGTTGATCAGTTCTGATTATTAATGTTGAGCCAATCAGGTAATGCTTCCATTTTTTGAGAGCTTCCAAAATTGCCGAAGCTTCTTTATCATAAGTGGACATTGCCGCAGCCTTAGGACCAATTGCTTTACTCATGTATGAAATTGGTCTTCCTCCTTGCATTAATACAGCTCCTAATCCTCCTCCACTAGCGTCAGCTTCCAGTACAAAGGGTTGAGAGTAATTGGGCAGCGCTAGAACCGGTGCATTGGTGAGAACTTCTTTAATCCTTAAGAAAGATGTCTGCTGTTCCTCTCCCCACTGAAAAGAGTTTTTCTTAAGAGAATTAAACATGGGTTTGCAGATAATCCCGAAGTCTTTGATAAACCGCCTATAATACCCAGCAAGTCCAAGAAATCCCCTGAGCTGTGTTACATTCACAGGTTGCGGCCAATTTTGAACAGCCAAGATCTTGTCAGGGGTAGTGGCCACTCCCTGTGCACTAATTACATGACCCAAATACTCCACCTGAGTTTGCCCAAACACAAATTTACTTCTTCTAGCATAAAGCTTGTTCTTCCTCAACCTTTCCAGTACTTCCTGTAAATGCTTCCTGTGTTCTTCCATTGAAATGCTATAAATGAGGATGTCATCAAAGAACACTAAAGCATATTTTCTCAAAATTCCTGCTAATACTTCATTCATCAAAGCTTGAAATGTAGCCGGAGCATTGGTTAGGCCGAAGGGCATGACAACATATTCATAGTGTCCCGTATGAGTGCTGAACGCTGTTTTGGCAATGTCATCAGGATGCATTCTGATTTGATGATAGCCCGACCTCAAATCAATCTTGGAAAAACATTTGGCTCCATGCAACTCATCAAGAAGATCCTCAATTACAGGAATGGGGTACTTATTCTTCACCGTATTTGCGTTAAGTTGTCGATAATCGATGCACAACCGCCAAGTTCCATCCTTTTTCTTGACTAGTATAGCTGGTGAGGAAAAAGGGCTCACGCTAGGCCTGATAGTTTGGGACTTTAACAGCTCTTCAATTAACCCCTCTACTGCATTCTTCTTGTAATATGGTAACCGGTATGGCCTGATGTTCACTGGCTTAGAATTGGGAACCAAAGGAATGGTATGATCACATTGGCGAATTGGTGGTAATTCAGAAGGTTCCTCAAATACATCTGCACACCATTTCAGCACCTCCCCAATTTCAGCTGGTATCTTTAATTGTTCATCTTTATCATTATCTATCATTGCCCTTGCATATATGACCGCTCCCATAACTCCTTGATCCATCCACTTTTTCAACTTCTGATTGCTGATTATACAATCTCTTTTGGGATAAGTTTCATCAACAAAGGTCACCTTCTTCTGCCCATTCTTGTTAATATGGAATGTTCTAGTCTTTAAGTCTAGACTAATTGGGCTATGTTGATATATCCAATCAGCACCAAAAATGACATCATATCCCTTTAAGGACAGGATCCGAAAGTCTGAAACAAACTCCTCACCTTGAATAACATACATGCAATCCACACACCTGGAATCACATTCCAATTTCATACCATTTGCCACTGCTACTTTTTCACTGTCACAGCTAACTATAGTTTGGTTTGATTTTACTGCCATTGATGGTGTCATGAAGGTGGCTGTACTTCCACTATCCACTAATGCAATTGCTCTTATCTTCCCAATCTGCATAATCAAGGTAAATGTGGATGCTCCAGAGATGGTACCAGACACTGCATGCATGGATACCTGTAATTCCTCTTCATCTTCTTTCTTGTGCACAGGACTGCTTGGTGGTGTACTGAATTCCACTTCCAAGTTTTCCTCCGCTTCTTCATCTTCAATTGTGATTAGTTGCAATTGCTTCTGAAACTTGCAGACTTTCCCATGGCCTGGCACCCACGGCTCTTGGCATCTAAAACACTTTCCCCCAGACCATTTACTACTTCCTATTCCAGTTCCTTTACCACTCATTTCTTTTCTAAAGGAAGTCTGATTACTTTTTTGATTTGCAACTCCAGTCTGAGGAACTTTTCCTTGACTAGTTGGGTTCCAACTAGAATATTTCTTGTAGCTCATGCTATTTTCATAATTCCTAGCATGGGCATAAGCCTCCACAAGAGTTTTCGGATATAAGGACTTCAAGGGAATTTTAATATGATTCTTCAACCCAGACACAAAATAATCCAGAAAATATTCTTCAGTCAGACTCGGGTTACTCCTTCTTACTAAGCTCATCAGGTTTTCAAATTTGTCGATGTACACCTCTACTGTTCCTTCCTGGTTCAAACCCCTGAAACTCTCAGCCACTTCCACTCGGGTCTCGGCAGCAAACCTTTTACACAGCATATCACAAAACTGTGGCCAGTTCAAATAACGAGTGTTAATCTGATTACAAGTTATCCATTGATCCGCTCTGCCTGTTAAATACACCTCCGCAATAGCTACCTTTTGTTCCTCAGGAGTTCTTCCCAACTCAAAACATTTTTCAGCTTTTCTTATCCAAGCTTCTGGATTTTCTCCATCAAATTTAGGAAACTCCACCTTTGGCCCTTTGCTAAAGCCACTATTATGCTGATTGTTTCTTTCATCACTATGAAATGTTCCCCATTCAGGTGCTCTTGGCCGAGGATAATTAAAAAGGGAATCATGTCTGGTATAAGGAGCAAACCCAGGAGGTGGACTTGTATAATTATATGTGTTTCTATAATTTGGCACATGAGGTGGGTTGGATGTTGTGAATTGTGGCGCAAAAGAACCAGTAACCATTTGAGGTGGAAATACACTCACACCAAATGTCCCCCCAACAGAGTTTTCAATACCCAACACAGGTGCTTGTGTCAGTGCTGAATAATGAGTATTGGAATGATTAATACTGAAAGGAATCACAGGAATGTCTGAATGAATGTTACCCATTGATGTATGTGGAGCGAAGGACTGCCCAGTTCCAGGAGTTCCAAACATCTGAATTGACGCATTTGTTTGTCTTGCCGCAGCTCTGCTAGGCTGCCCTTTCTCCCCTTCCATATTAGCCATATTGCTAGCAACTTCACTAGAACCATTTTTCTCCATCAATACCTTCAGCATATCCACAACCTGATCAATCTTGGTTGTGTTTCCAAACAATTGCCTTTGAAATTGATCCATCTGTTCTTGCACAGAAGTTGAACTTTCAGCCATCTGTTGCTGTAAGAAAACCAAATCCTTCTTCATTTCTTCCAGATCACCCATGGATGCATAGCCGGTATCTTCTTCTGGTACTTTACTTCCTTTTGGCATCTTGAGACTCAAATACTTCCTCCAGATCAGGGATTTTACTGGGAGTAAACAGACCCCTCCCAAACCAATTCGGATTCAAAGTTTAAGATCACCCAATCAACTCAGGAATGAAATCCACGGATGCTCAGGAATTTTACAAGGAACTCGTTCCTAAACCCTTGCTTCCAGATCGCAACACAGGCCAAGGATTGGTCTGCTCTGATACCAAAAATGTCATGCCCCAGAGAAACAGAAGAACAGAGAGCAATCGGGAGAACCAAAAGCAACGAAAAATCACTAGAAATCACTAAAATGGATAGAACAGGAGAAGAAGTTTGGAATAGTAAAGCAAGAACTCAAAAAGCATATCTGATATATCGTAACAGAATTGGTTACAGCCTGCGCCTTTTATAGCCAGACTCTGCGATCGTTTACCACAACCCAAGAAACGACAAAAGTAACAGTAATCAGTAACTAAACACAGCAGTAAATAATTACTACTTCCTTTGATCACCGTCAGATCATCTCCAAGCGGTATCCATGATTGGAAGGCGTTGGATCTTCTTAATCTCCCTGGCTCAGAAGGAAACATGTGAATTGTCTTCAGACTTGCATTCGGTCTTCTTCTTCAAGGTTCTGACAACCTCCTTGGCGCATTTGACTCCCAGCCCGACGTGGCCGTCGCCGTCGCCGACGACGACGAAGGCCTTGAAGCGCGTTCGCTGCCCGGCGCGGGTCTGCTTCTGCACGGGCGTGATCTTCATCACCTCGTCCTTGAGCCCCGGCACGAGCGTCTCCACGATCTGGTGCTCCTTGACGGGTAGCGAGTGGAGGTAGATCTGCTCGATCTTGCTGAACTTGCCCTCCTTCACGAGGCGGCCGAGCTTGGTGACGGGAACCCACTTCTCCTCCTCCTGGCGCGCGCCGCCGCGGCGGCTACCGCGGCGCCCGCCACGGTCGCCCCGCCCGCCGCGCCCGAAGCCGCGCCCGAACCCGCCGCGCTCGCCTCCGCGCTCCGCCATGGTAAGGTGGTGGTGGGGATTCGGTGGGCTCGGGCGGGGGAGGGAGAGACGAAGGTTTGGGGGCTGTGGCGGCGCGAAGAGTGGAAGAGCAAGACTGGCCGGAGAAGGTAGGGATTTTGGGAGAGCACATGCACCGGAGGGGTGAGCCCAGTATACAGTTGGATAGGACCATGAATTGCCTTTCAGTATTAATGGCCCATGAAGGCCCATCAAATCAAGTGTACTATTATCGTCTTTTGTTTTTTTATTAGTATTTTACGGCCCAGCAAAAACCTTTTCTCGGTTCTATTGGATCCTCACGGCAGTAAGAGCATGCTATGCTATAATATGTAGGGGTGAAAATAGGATAGGAAATATCCGCCCGATTCGATCTCGAATCTGTTTAAAATCCGTACCGATGTTATTCATATCCGTATCCGGAAAATCCGATGTAATATGGGTTAGAATATAGGAAGAGCAATATCCGATCCGTATCCGAAAAATCTCATGTAATATGGGTTAGGATATGGGAAGAGCAATATCCGACCCGATATCCGATAAATATCCGACCCGATATCCGGATAAAATCAGTTATTCTTCCATTAATTTGGTTCATTATTGGATAGATAGAATAGTTGTTTGATCTCGGCACTAAAAAACACTACTTTGTTATTAGCGTGAACTTCAACAAATCTATCAACAAACAAATAGAGTGATGATATAATGCTTTTACCTAAATTGATTTGTTCAACTTATTTGATAAACTTCTTTTCTATTCAAATTATTGGAATTAGTTGAGTCACTAAATTGTACCTCTAACTATACTACTATCCTCGTTGAAATAATTATGACTTGAAGCTAATGTTGTAAGGTTAATGCTTCATTCGTTCTTTTACGTACACAATTATGTACTATACTACTATCCAATTATGATATCGATCCCGGCAGAATCATCGGTGTATCCGCCCAGATCCAAATCCGAATAATCCGAATTCAGATCCGTATCCGGGACATCCGTATCCGACTCCGAATCCCGAAAAAAAATATGGGTTAGGATACGGGACGAGAAATATCCGCCCGTATCCGATCCGATTTCACCCCTAATAATAACTAGTCCTTTATGTGGGTTTTTTTTTTTGGCACGATTGGTCATAAAACACGCTGATGGGACCAGCCACTGGTTGGCAATTTGAATATACTAAGTTGAGCCGTGTCGCGACGAAAAAATCTGGTACGAGTTTTTTGCAAATCGAATTTACGGAACCACGAGCCTCTTTTTTCAAAATAACCGGTGAAAAGATCTATTTATGATACAATTTTTTTTAAAATCCTTCGGATCGAAAGAACCAGGTTTTTTTTTTCAAAATAACCAGTGGAAGGACCTCCGTTGATGAACCTATGGGTTGCTATAAACCCTCGACGAATCCGCATTTTTTTAGGAAACCGCGTGGAGGAACCTAAACGTAATTTCGAAATTTTTCAGGCCTACTTTACTAAAACACTGACAAAAGGATCTAAACGCGATTTCTAATTCGGCTATAAACCTTCGACGAATCTGTGTTATTTTAGAAAACCGCGTGGAATGACCTAAATGTAATTTCAATATTTTTGGGTCTATTCTACCAAAAAAACCGCCGAAAGGACCTAAACACGATTTCCAATTTTTCCGAAGGACCTAAACACGAGCACGGACAGCTAGCATGGCTGAGGAGCCAGAGACTCCAGACGCTATTATATAGTGAATATTATATTGCTAATAACCATTGTTTGAGAGGTGCTAGCTGAATGCTCATATTTCCTCGAAAGACGGCGGGAGGAGAGCTGAATGCTAATGCTATATATATATATATATATATATATATATATATATATATATATATATATATATATATATTCTAAAATTCTGCTGTAACAAACTAAAGTGTTTTTCTTTATTATATACAAAATGTAAAACTAAATTAAATTCGAGTATCCGCGAGCTGCAATACCACGAGAACCCAAACTGTAGGACTAGGACTAACCCAGAGCAAAAGCCGTACACTCTGTAACAAAACGAGCTTCATACTCCTCGAGTCCTCGTCCTCTCTCCACGCAATCCGATGCAACAACACTCGCGTTGTTGTGCATGCGTGCGTTATTCTTTGAAAGAAAGGTACAGATGCTTTGCCGTCCACACGATCTATGACTCGTATACTAGGAAAAAGCTCACTGGCATAGGAAAAAATAAAAAACAACAGATTTTTATGGATGTGACTGCTATTTGTTAGATCATTTGGTGTTATCATAATGATACTATGTTTTATAAGAAACGATATGCTTCTTTTATGCAGGTGTCTTCAGAGAAACCTATTGGCTATGGTTCTGGGCGCTGCTGCAGTATGAGGAAGCAAGGGAGACTATTCGTTCCGTGTGCTTACGATTGGAGGTTGTTGCAATAGAGCTTTTTGCCAAGAACGGATAGAATAATAATAGTAGACTTTGTTATCCTTAATTTTTTTATCATTTATGTAATGTTTGCTCCCCATTAGATCAGCTGGATAGCTGAAAACTTTGTAATAAAACCGGACTATGTGTTTATGCAGAGGCCGGAGACAATTCCATTTTCTAAAAAAAAAGATACAAGCAACAACTTCTCTGAAGAATAAATCCTGACTTGTGTAGCAAAGATAGACCTTTGCAGCAGCGTAGTTCTGTACTTCTGTGGAAAAGCAGCTTATCCTTTGTATCTTGCAAGTTGCAACCATTTCATAGGCACAGCTCGATATTTTAGCATATTAAGCGTGGAAGTTAAGAGGAGATCTCCACCACAATATTCAACATGTAAGTCAGATGATAAACACTCCTACCCCTACCACCATATGTTCCAATGTCTGCGTTCTTAACATCCGAAGAGAGATCGCTCAAATCTAGCATACTAAGCATCAAGAGCTGTTGAATCCTGAACAGGAATCTTAGCTAAAAATTATGATCCGGTTAAACTTAAAATCATTGAACGAAACAGGTAACTGGAAACCTAATCCGCGTTATCTGTCCAATATTTGGAGTGCGTCCTGAAATTTTTTTGAAGTGGAAGGCAGGAGCTCTGCCATGCATTTATAGAGGGGAGCGAAAATAACAACAGTCAAGGTATATATACAAAGGTTTTAGAAATTAGAAAAATAGAAAATAAAGATTAGGGGTTGGAAGAAGGAGGGGTTGGGGGGGGGGGGGTAGGAAGGTGGCAACATAATACAAGCCAACCAAAGACCAACAAAAATTCCAGGAGTTAAGCGGTCATTGAGTTTGTTGGTGGACAGGTGTAGCACGTGCGAATGCCACTTTGCGGTTGGATACATCTTGTACAACGACACTAGCCAGCTGGTTCGGAGAGCGGAAAGATCTACTGAAAATTCTGTTGCTCCTTTATTTCCAAAGGTTCCAAAAGACATACAACACTATTCCATCCACTTCCTTTCTTCGCTGCCTGTCGGTAGACGCCCTGAGTACCTGCCACCATTTGTCTATGTGCGTCCTGAAATTCGCACATAGTAATTTGGCAATAAAACAACTCTAGCATCAAACTCCCCCATTAAGCATCATCATAGTACAGAAGAACATAAGGTTGCTAGCAACTTAACAGAAAGGAGGAGAAGATGACGGCTTCGCAGCAATATAAAGTCCCCCAGGCTGCAGATACGGCCGAAGGTAATCACAACCATTGAAGCCCGAGATGAATTGTTGAAATTGTCAAGGGCTGATCTGCTCTTTGGCTCTTCCCCTGTGAAGCAGCTAGCAACAACATGTATGTAGTGTTTAATTAATCATGATCATGTAATTATGTAATTTATGCAGCAAATCAATGGCCTGTTAGATCAAATCAATTTTTTTAGAAACAACAAATGAAGGATGACAAGTTCTACAACGACCAAAACTCTGAAAGAATGCATCCATCTTCTAATACCAAGACTTTTGCCTTGAACACCGATTAGCATCTAATTTGACATTGTTGCCGCAGTAACTACATGTGTTCAACATGATACAATCCAGCAAAAAAAAAATACCTCGTTCACAAGCGTCTTTATCTGGTGAATCTCATGGAAACTATTGTAACATTCACAAAGATGTTTATTTTTATTCTGAATGAGAGATATCTAACAGTGCGACAGGAGATGTTGTGCTACAAGAGTTCACTTCTGACGATAAATAGTGACTTGAGCTTGGCCGCTTGGGCGTGGACAGGCAATCGGAGTAAAGGATGACAGCCATGGTTGCAAGGCCCTTTTGTAAACAGTTGGAAACAATATTTTAGTACAAATACCATTTTACTTAATTTTGATGCTTCCTTTGTTAACGAAATATTGTACACTGTACGAGATAGTGATGCTGCGCTTAACAATAGCATATTTTAGGTTTAGCACCAGGCAAGCTGCACATGAGCACTGCGTGCATACAGTGCATCAAACAGAACCATATCTAAACAAGGCCATCACAATTGGCAATCAGACCTGGACACAAACCATAGTCCATTTTTCCTTGCCGGTGCAGTACTATCTTCAATTAAACTAAGAGTAAATTTCACAAAATTGCATGCCTCTTGTACAAACTATGAGTAAATTTCATAAAACTGCATGTTTCACTCACGCGTGAGGCTGCTATGTGACCACACACTGTCAGACCCGTTATAAGGAACGATCAATTCTAAAACCTATAGTTTTGTGATACAAATTCTCCTGAAATCTGTAGTTTTGTGAAATAGAAGATAAAACATATAGTTTTTTGATAATTTATAAAAAAAAACCCCATAATTTTGAGAAAAATACTCATTAAACTAATCCAAAATAGCCAAGCATGTGAACTATGCTAGTAGGTAAAGCAACAAGACCTAGTGAAAAGCATCATATCCCTAAGGGCAAACAAATTTAAAAAGCAGGACCTTACTAAGAAGATGCATTTGATAACAAAAATATGGATTAGTTCAACATAACCCGAATGACCTAGAAAACTGGAGCAACCAGAAAATAACAAAACAAAGGTAATTAACACAATGAGCAGAACTTTTTTGGATAATGCAGGCAAGCACATATTACGACAGATTAACCACACTGATCATCAACTACATGCTGTGACCATTCTCCTGCATGCATAGTTTTCACACTGTTACATGATCTGATCAAGTAACGGCAGCTAATTGAAACAACCCAAACTTTTATTAGTGCAAAAAGGGATCATAAACAAATTAATAATGTGTTTCATTAAAAAAAATATTCAACAAAGACTGATCATCAATCAAGAAATGACGCATATAATTAAATCATGTCACAAGAGTAATCAACATTTTATTAATTCACTAATGTCATACAGACTTGAAACATCGCAACCTATGTTTCACATACCAAACCGTCAAAAAGACATTTCTACTCTCGCCGACATTACTGGAATCTGCGTGTATCCGCTCAGCAGAGGAACACCAAATTGAAAAACTTGTAGCAGAAATTTGTTCCCAAGAAACTTGGGAAGCACAGCAAGCACCCACGCAAATTCAGATGCACATCTAGCAGAAGTTTGGCTCAAAGAAGAGAGGTTACTTAGAGGCAACATATCCTGTGCACACAGGTTTCCCGTGTACACACCGTGCACACCAACTAGTAAAAGTTACAAAAAATTCTGAAAAAAATTGTAGATGTACTTCATAGATTGCTCTACCTATATATGAAGTTTCAAAATTAAATTCATTATATATTAAGAGTTACAAAAAAGAGAAAATTCTGACAAATTTGAACTCTTTAAATTTGTCAGAATTTTCTCTTTTTTGTAACTCTTGATATATAATGAATTTGAACCTACAATTTTATATATAGGTAGAGTAATCTATGAAGTACATCTACAATTTTTTTCAGAATTTTTCGTGACTTTTGTTAGTTGGTGTGCACGGTATGTACACGGGAAAACCTGTGTGCACAGGATATGTTGCCTTACTTAGAAGTACAGAAAAACATCCACGCGAATTCAGATGTACATTGATCCTCGTGCTTCAGGACCAATTGCGCCATTTTAATCACAGAGATAGCTAAGTAAACTCCACACAGGTTTAGATCACAGCACATGACAACTTCAACCTGAAGCATTGTTTCACAATTCACACTACATGATCAGAGATTCAGAGTTCTCGCAAATCCACCATTACCAAATTACTAATAAGAACCGATAGCAAATCATCATCACACAATCCATCTGATCTAAGAGCCAGATCCCAATCATTACGGCTTGATGGGCTGGACCTTGATTTGATCCAGCACGGGGCCGCAGAGCGAGACGCCATCGCTGACCTTGGTGTGGTAATAGGAGCTGTAGAAGGTGACCCTGGTCCTGACGCCGCTGGCCACGATCCTGAAGCTCGCCGGCTTGAACCCACCCTTGCCAGCGGACTCGAACGGCACCTTCTGCGTCACGTTCCCGGCGAAGGCCTCCACCAGCATTGACCCGTGGCAGCCGTTCTTGGCGTCGCCGACGACGAACGACACGTTGTAGGCGCGGTTGGCGACCGTGCGGATGACCTGCGCGATCGCGCTCTCGCGCCCCGCCACGAGCTCCACGGCGTACTGGCCGGAAGGGACCGAGAAGTGGGCCGCGTCGATGAAGCGCACGGCCTTGAGGGACTCGATGATCCAGCCGGGGAGGGGCGACGTCGTGTCCTTCTGCTTCGGAGGAAGGAGCACGCCGACCGTGGAATTCTTGAACACCCGCGGCCCGATCTCGAAGCCGTCGTTTTTTATCAGATTATCTGCAGCAATGCATCATTCTTTATGGCATTATCTGCGGCGTCGTTCTTGAAAGGTGCTACGCTTCGTGAAGGGATACTCACCTTTGGTCGGGTACGGCGTCGGGAGCTCCTTGATGGCGACGGCGTCGAGCAGCGGCCCGCACGCCGCGTCCTCCTGCACGCCGGGGTTGCTGAACGTGACCTGCGCGATGGGGGAGGAGGCGCGGAAGCCCCACGCCCAGGTGTCGGCTGTGTCGCCGCTGTAGAGCGTGCGGACGGGCACGTCGGCGGGCGCGGAGAGCGACGGCGCCACGGCGACACGCAGCGCCTCGTCCTGCGCGCACGTGCGCGTGGCCGCGAACGTGAGCGCGTATAGGGAGCCCGGTCGCACGGACACGTTCTGCGCCGCAGAGGCGCGGCTGCCGAGGCGGAGCGCGTGCACGCCGTGCGGCACCGCGAAGAACATGCCGCCGGGCTGCGGTCCGGCGGAGACGTACTCGACGTGCCCGCGCAGCGTCCACCCCGGCAGCGAGTGACGGCCCACGATGAGGGTCTTGTTCAGCTTCGTCGGCGCCGTCTCGAAGTTGCCATTGATGAGCAGACCTGGGTCACCATGCAAACATCAAAAGACCACTTCTTTTCTTGCGTGGTGTACTGATTCGTGCACTAGATAGCTTCACATGTCCCCAAGAAAAGATTGTTGCTAACACTTCACCACTCACCAATTAAAATGATGTGACAAACGTACGTTCTAATCTGGCGAAAGAATCACACCATTTTCGGAAGAACGCAGCAACGAAAAGGCCAAATCCCAAATGTAAACTGGATGATGGATAAACAAAGGAAAAAGAAGGTGATGCCAAAAAATTTGGAGAACGGCTTGCGCATTCCTGTCTTGGCACAGACAGCTCGATAGCTTTGAGGTGTCTTGCTAGCAAGAATGAAGTAACAGACCCCCCAAAAAAAAAACCTCAAAACAAAAAAAGAGCAACAATTTTTGTCCATTATCTTCTTTCTTCTTTGGGCTATCAAACCTAGACCATTTTCTGAGTGTACCGCACTTGCATTTGCGAGAAAAGGAGATACAAAAAACCAATAAAATGGAGGAGACAAGACACAAAAGAATGGGAGAACAAAGCGAGATTGTTACCTTCAGCATCTTGGGCTTGACGAGGTGCAGGGGCAGGCGCCGGGGCAGTGACGGCAAATGTAGGAACAACGGAGGAGGAGATGGAGAGGAACAGCAGCAGCGGCACACCCCATGGAAGCTCCATTGGTTGCTATGTTCACTGAGCTCAGCTCTCTTGGTTTTTCTCTGGCTTCTTGCAAGGAGAGGGAGCTGTGCCCGCATTTTTCACTGAGGAGAGTGGGATAACTGCATAGAGAACCTCCAAAGTTTGGATATTGAAAATACACCCCGAAGTCACAAACCGTAGGAATTGAGGGCCTGTGTTTTAGATTACGGATTACGTACAATCATAAGCCCTCCAGCGAAATCTACAATCCACTTCATATGTTATTCGTTAGGACTTTTGGCCCTGCACTTTTGGACGTTGTTGAAAAGAACTGGGGAAAAGTACCCATGAATGATGAATGCTAAGGAACATGTGGTTACTGTAGTCCGATGGAGTTTGTCCTAAATCCTAATGCAGTGCCTACTTGTCTAGAAATCTTCAAAAGAAGTGTTAGTCTGTAAATCTTAGGAAGTAGGGTGGCCAGAACGTAATTATGAACGATTAAATATTGGCCTTCACTACCGAAGGGAATGAATGTACGAGACCCACACCAATGGCTCCTAGTACCGGCAGTAGTATAGCTAGGAATGGCAGGTCACATGTACATCAAGGCAAGCTAGTATACCGCACAATTACTGCCATAACTGTATGTACTTGATCTGTGATGGAATAATCTGCTTGAAGAGACACTCAACTTCTTGTGATTTCATTTGCTTGATCGATTCGGTTAGTGGTGAACGGTGAGACTCGAACCATGACACTTCATTTAACAAGAATTCAGATAGGAGTACTATCGTGTCGAACTCGAAACCATGCAGGGTTTTCACTTTTTGGTCGAAAACCGCAAAAATCGAATTTCATAGTAATTGAAAGAGAGTTAAAAAAAAAGCGAAAAGCGTGTCTCGTTCGGTTTACCGTCCAAGTTTAAATTTAAATCAAAAATTTTAAAAAAATATCAAAAAAATTTCTAAAATTAGTATCAATAGCTTTATGATCTTTGGTGTGAATATTTATTGAAAAATTTATAATGACTATTTTTTGCATTTTATGCATGATTTTTTCTCTTTCCTCTAACCTATCATGGAAACTTCTTGAAAAATATGCATTAGCAAGAGGTTTTCTCTCCTCCTTTTCGTTAGAATTTCACTCCTATGGGTTTGATCAGATTTCAAATTTGTTTCGATTTTCAAACCATCGGTCGGTTTTCATCGAAAACCATTTGAAATTCTCTTGTCTTTATTTCAATAAAATTAGTTAGCTACTGTTCAAATTCAAAAACGTAAAAAATATTCAAAAATTTCCTAAAATTAGTTTATGACCTCTGGTGTGAATACTTAGTGAAAAATTTTATAACATTTTTTGCAATTTTTTTTCTATTTTTTTAATTTTTTAACCTGTTGTTGTTTTTCTCGAAATTCGCCGATTTTCAAGTGGTTTTCGACCTTTTTGTTTGAATTTCGGTCCGCGGTTTGATCATATTTTAAATTCGTTTGACTCTCGTAAAAATTTTTTGGAAATTGGTTTTTACAAATTTTAATACCGTTAGCATTACCGTAAAATCTAAGGTTGAAACGGTATTATTAATTGCGGGCTACGCTTGCACGCTGATCGTTCGATACATACCAAGCGCGAAACTAAAGATGAGACCTGTATTCCAGTAAAGATGGATACATGGACGTAAAATCAATATAATTCAAGTGGTGCAGTACAGACGTGTATGTACATGGATTCGTATCCTGTGCATTGACGGAGCAGTTAATCGCATCAAGCAAGACGACGAGTAGTACTCGAGTGGTACGCGCGCTACAGTAGCGCTTTGGATGCGCATCTTCCGCCTCGAGGAAGACAGGGTAGGCGAGGCGGGCATACGGAGGGCCGTGCGCCCGTGCGTGGGCGTCCTATCGACCAGACGACCAGCGTGAGAGATTGGGATGACTCAGGGTATTCTCAACCTCCAGTTGAGTTGTCAGCAAAAATCGATGTGGCGTAGAGTTAGGAAGGAGAGAAGAAACGTGAATGCAAGGAAGCGGGTAAGCCTTGGATACCAAGACTCAAGAAACTAGCAAAATCGGGGTTGGACATTTACGCGTTTACCAAAAGTTGTATTTGTGGTGCATGCATTGGTTTATTGCTTTCTCATGCATTGCTTTATTGCTCTCTCCTCCTCTGAACTACTCATGGAAACCATGGGTTGGGAAACTATGCATTGGTTTATTGCTCTCTCTCTCCTCTGACATTACTCATGGACCACCATAGGTTGGGATTGCCTCGAGAAGGCTATCAATTTTCTAATTTATAATATTTTTAAAAAAATTTGGTTTTTTAAGAATGTAACATTAAAAATAGCTCTATTTTTAACCTACAAGCGATCTATCTTAAGCTTGGCGAGCTATTAAAGCTACGGAGCTTTTAAACCACGGTAGGTGCTTCATCTTGACACGTGTTATTTTTTTACTTTAATAATCGTAAATAAAATTATTTTTAAATTACTTTTGAAGGGAGTCATGTTTGTAAAAGGTTGTTTTTGTTTCTTAGAACATCCAAATTTTAGATCTTTAGATCAAAGTATCAAACCTTCCATCAAAACATAATCCCAACTCTCTTTACGGCTTACAGATCTCAAAATAGATCCAACACTTCATAATTTAGATGTTTTTTATCAAAAATATATCCGGATGATATTTATCAAAAATCAAAGAAATAAATTATTAGGAGACCCGTAAAACGATGATTTTTTTTCGGATGACAGGGTAATGGGCGGTGGCATCGGTAAGATGGAATCATGCAAAGGGCGACACGCAGGAACAGGACAGGGGGTCACGCTGCCCGCGGCAGGATAGTGTCGGCGTCTCTTCCAACCCTGCACGCTCAGGTCGACTGCTCTCTCTCTCTCTCTCTGCTGACGCGGGAACGCAGGCCGGTCACGCCGGTGTCCCCACCCATCGGCACCTCCCCGTCACGGCCACCATCCCACCACTCAGTTCGTCACCTTTCCTCCAAGGCCGAGGCCATTTACGCGTTCTACCCAACGCTTCTACCAAAGCCAAACCCTATCCCAGCTCTAGAGCTTCACTCCTTTCGGTCTCAACACGGACAATAATTTTCTCAGGAGGGAAATAAAAAGCTCCGTACTATAGGTTTGACTGGGGATGTCTACTTTGTTGTGTGCGGTAAAGGATTAGTGGCAGCTTAGTCGGTTAATACACGATACTTGTTTTTAAAACTGCCCTGTAAGGCTGTAACTCTGTAAGTGAACCGGTCCCACGCCTGTGTTACAGTTCATGACTTGTACATCAGCACTTATATCAGTGCCGACTTATGTCTGATGTTGCAACAAATAATGAAAAGTAGGCGATACGTACCATGAAACGTAATTATCAAATGTGATCCCAACATAGTAATAATTGCTTATACTATTAAACATGATCCTAAAACAGTAAAATAAAATCATGTTTCTCTCACACATATCAAGCGAAATATATATGTACAAACAAGTATTCAGTAGGGAACTACACCTACCATTCTCCTGATGTAAGGATTTCCTTGATACTAGATATGTAACGGGCCCGTGCGTAGACTTGGGCAGAAGGAATTGTTGAGATAGATGGAGGTTCTAATGGGGAGAAGGACTTTTTCAGGAATACCCAAAAAAACAAAAAGTGCTCTTATTTAACAAAAGATCTCTCTGTTTTTATAAAAAACTATTCATTTAACAGGTTTTGAAAATACATAAACTTATTTTGTTTAACGGTAGCTCAGGCATACTCTCAAGTAGGGGTGCAATCGGCTCGGATTCGGTCGGATATCGCTCTTTCCATATCCTAAACCATATTTTTTTGTCGGAATCGGATTCGGATAGTCTGGATCTGGATCTGGCACGGATAACATCGGTTCGGATTCGAATCGAATCTGAGGCGGAATCGATCTGATGTCGAATAATTTTTTGTCGGATAACGCGTAAAAGCAGATCATATAAAGCACACATATAGCGATTAACTTGACCGTTTATCGGGTAATTCAATAAAGTTGCAAAAGTATATTAAATTTGAGGTACACATATGATAAGTTTTGAAATATAATAATGGAAACTGTGAGCCTAACCACAAAAGGGGTCTCACAATAACTTGTCTTGCAATAACATCATATAAATAATATTGAATGGTGCTCCAGGAGCTATGTTCATTCCTAGTAAGATAGACACAAAGTATACACATTCCGATATTTGATCAAATTGGCAACACAAACATTCATAGATGACCATGAGAAAACTATGTCATGCAACTAGCCAGACAATAATTCTGATGTCACAAAAATAAACAGCTGCAGTTAGCATAAACAAGATAGATACATCACCTTGATTGAATGCTTTGCTGACCTAACAATTATCTCAGCAGAAAACAAGTCCCATAAATGTGGTAAATGTTTGATCATGTCTGCAATCTGAGAAACGAATTATATTATGAACAAGGCACATAACAAGGCACCTATCAGATTAACTCAAAGAGACGGATCACGACCCAGTGCTCCTTCATATCCACCACACTCATCTCCCCCAAATCCTTACCGAGCCTCCTCATCTCGTTGCTCAAGACAACGTGCAGCATTTCCTGGCAATAGTTCACCTCCTACACAACAACAGGAAGCTAACAAATCGTCAAATCATGAGCTAGGCTGCGGCGGCGACCAATCAAATGCTTCCAATCGTTCCAAGCTGCGTACCTCGGTGCCATTGTGGCCGTCGAACACGTAAGCAGATGTCTTGGCGGCCGAACTTATCGGCGGCGTTGTCGACGTATTCACCTTGACAGAGCGAACCTACGGACGGTGTTTAGTTCGATAGGGGTGGCTTTGGTAATTGGCTAACCCTAGCAGAGGGAAACCCCAATACCTCTCACACTAACGAATCCTAGTGCCCTTCAATTCGATGAACACACACCAATTTTACCTGTGTTCGAGGCCCCTCCAAGAAGGGTATAATCTTCGTCTCTGCTGATTTTGGATTGAATATTTTGGGCTTGGTTCTGAGAGCTTCTCGATGACCAAATTCTTCATTGAGCCTCTTTTTCCTTTCTCTCTTTTCTCTCCTCCTCTCCTCTCGATCCCCCCCCCCTATGCTCTCAAGTGCCCTTATATGCAGGCTTACACGAGTTAGATAGAGGAGGATGTCATCATGCTTATCTTACATGCATTTACTACGCCTTTATCTATTTTGTTCGTTCCTTCAACCCTAATCAATGCCACGCATGCCCTTCACCGATTCTTCCTGGAATGTGACCCATCTGCCACGGGTAGGTGTGGCGTCGAGGAACAGGCTTGTTGCAGAAATTCCTTGGAATCGGCGTGCACAATCGGGCATGATGTCGCTCGACACGCGATGCGTCGGAGAAGGAGACTTGACGGCCAAGCCACCGCACCACACCTTTTGCTGGCGGCGGGATGAACAAGCGTGCTTTCGCCCGCGCCGGTGGGCCTAAGGCACGGTGGGACGGCGTGCTTTCGCCAACCGCCGCCAAAGCCGCCACATAGATTGGGCGCAGCGCCACGTGATCGCCGGCACGGTGGGCGAGCATGCTCGCCAACCGCCGCCAAAGCCGCCACGTGACTGGCGCCAAAAGCGCCAGGCGTAACGCCCGCACTTCGCCCGCCGCCACGTGAACGGCACCGTTGGGCAGGCGTGCTGTTAACCGCCGCCAAAGCCGCCACGTGATCTGGCGCCGGCGCAGTGTGTAACCGCCACCCGCCGCCCGCGCCACGTGAGCCGGCACTATTGGATGAGGCGTCCGCTAAAAACGCCGCCGAAGCCGCCACGTGATCGGCGCCAGCGGCGTGGCGCCCGCTGCCGCCCGCCAGCACGCCCGTGGTGACGTCTCAGAGGCGGGTGTAAACACCCACACCGCCGCTAGATCGCCACGTGGGCCGCGATGCTTTTTGCGGCGAAGAGGTACCTGGCGTAAAATACGCCGACATACGTGATAGAGGTGAGTAATTTTATCTAATTTTAGTATTATTAGTTAAAACCAATCATCAATAAACCAAAAAAACTTCTCTCAATAGCTCTTAATTGTTAGTTATATAGAGACTTATGGCTTTTGAAAAAATCCAAATAAAAACTTTTAAACATAATTTTTCGGTTTTGATGGTCATGAATAAAATTACTTTTGAAGGGAGTCACGTTTGTAAAAGAATAAATTATTAGGAGACCCGTAAAACGATGATTTTTTTCGGGATGACAGGGTAATGGGCGGTGGCATCGGTAAGATGGAATAATGCAAAGGGCGACACGCAGGAACAGGACAGGGGGTCACGCTGCCCGCGGCAGGATAGTGTCGGCGTCTCTTCCAACCCTGCACGCTCAGGTCGACTGCTCTCTCTCTCTCTCTCTGCTGACGCGGGAACGCAGGCCGGTCACGCCGGTGTCCCCACCCATCGGCACCTCCCGTCACGGCCACCATCCCACCACTCGGTTCGTCGCCTTTCCTCCAAGGCCGAGGACATTTACGCGTTCTACCCAACGCTTCTACCAAAGCCAAACCCTATCCCAGGCTCCCAGCTCTAGAGCTTCACTCCTTTCGGTCTCAACACGGACAATTAATTTTCTCAGGAGGGAAATAAAAAGCTCCGTACTATAGGTTTGACTGGGGATGTCTACTTTGTTGTGTGCGGTAAAGGATTAGTGGCAGCTTAGTCGGTTAATACACGATACTTGCTTTTTAAACTGCCCTGTAAGGCTGTAACTCTGTAAGTGAACCGGTCCCGCGCCTGTGTTACAGTTCATAACTTGTACATCAGCACTTATATCAGTGCCGACTTATGTCTGATGTTGCAACAAATAATGAAAAGTAGGCGATACGTACCATGAAACGTAATTATCAAATGTGATCCCAACATAGTAATAATTGCTTATACTATTAAACATGATCCTAAAACAGTAAAATAAAATCATGTTTCTCTCACACGTATCAAGCGAAATATATATGTACAAACAAGTATTCAGTAGGGAACTACACCTACCGTTCTCCTGATGTAAGGATTTCCTTGATACTAGATGTGTAACGGGCCCGTGCGTAGACGTGGGCAGAAGGAATTGTTGAGATAGATAGAGGTTCTAATGGGGAGAAGGAATTTTCCAGGAATACCCAAAAAAACAAAAAGTGCTCTTTTTTAACAAAAGATCTCTCTGTTTTTTTTTAAAAACTATTCATTTAACAGGTTTTGAAAATACATAAACTTATTTTGTTTAACGGTAGCTCAGCATACTCTCAAGAAGACCCTCTTACAAATTTTTAAAAGCTTACGTAGCTCAATTAAATTAGTGAAGTTGCTTGAAATGCATTAGTAGCATCGTCAGCTTTTTAAAATGCAAAAAATTGATTATGCTTTTGTTTTTTGGTAGTGCAGGCATGCTCTTAGGATCATCCTAAAATTTTTTCAATTATTTGCAAATTTAGTAGCCTAATTAAATCAATAAAGTTGCTTAAATGTATTAATAGCATTGCTAGTTTTTTAAAAAAATCATGTAAGTTTGAGATCATAATCTGATTTTTTATGGTAGCTTCAGCATGTTTCCAGAACCCTTCTCAAAATGTTTTAAGATTTTCCAACATGATATAGCAGCTCAATTAAATCAATGAAGCCGCTTTAAATGCATTAGTAGCATTGTCCTGATTTTGTAAAATATAACATGTTTGATCACGATCCAAAATTTTTAAGGCAACTTAGGCATATTCTCAGAACCCTCCTCATAAATTTTCAAAAAGTTACAAACATAGTAGCTCAACTGAACCAGTGGAGCGGTTTTGAATGTATCAACAAGCTTTGCCAGAATTTTTTAAAAACGCAAAAGTTCAATCAATTAAAAACTACACATGCTCTTCCTATGGCTTCGCTTGCTAATCATCCTCAAGTATCAGCTGAAAACAGAAAAAGTAAACCCACGTTACCAGACCATCGAAGGCCGAAAAGAGGAATTCCGCATCCTAAAATCAATGGAAAGCATAATAAACTTGACCATTTCATTGGTGCTGTTTGCCGCAGCAGTAGCTTCCATCTGGCTGGCTGCTACTTTTAGTCTTTTGATGAGATCATCCATGGTTAGAACCAGCCAACCAGGAAATCGATGGGCATTTGCCGTCCATTTTATTCAATAGCAACTACATAACATGGAGCATAAAAAAGTTAGTTAGAACTTAGTACCCTTCATAGGCATAACATATTTACATCCGATTCAGATGCGAGCATGTAGGCCCCTTCGGAACAGTTTCTGATTATGCAGATTCTGAATTGTAGTCAGCTGTCTGGAGAAAGCGGCTGTCTAAAGAATCTGCTGATTGGAGAATCTGGTCGTTCGGCAATCCTGATTGTCTGTATTGATTATTGATCGGCGTCGGTGACGGATAAGCGGATGAAGGTGGTGGAGGGGCCTAGGGACGATGGCGAAAACTCTTGTGCCTATGACGACTTGTGAGAGACGGAACTTGCAGAATCTGAGTCAGAATCGCAGAATCAGGTGGATAATAGCTTCTGATTCTATCTATAAATCAGATTTTGATTCTTGGAAAAGCTGTCTAGAATCTTACTGTTTAGCGCATAATCCGCTTTTATTTTAATTAGAAACTGTATTTAAACTGAAACGAAGGGGGCCGTAGTTGGCATGACAAAAAAGCTAACATATTCCTACAGTAAAACCATTATATAATCAACCCGATTGATGGACTGCCATAGCAGCCTGCATTCTAAAGTTTTTAGATTTTAGGTTTCACTTAACCAATTGGTCCATATTTTGTTCATGCCGGCAAATGTGATATGACTTTTAAAGTGCATCATCCCTACAGGGATGAGGAAGATGACTGCCATGATACTTGTTTTTTTACAGTTTCATGTTCAAAGAAATTTCAAAAAAATGAAGTTGTAGACAATTCTTCTAACAGAGAAAACTGTGCAAGTGGCACTACCATCTTACTGTAGGTAATTCGGTCTTAAGATTATTAATTCCTTGCCTATATGGTAAAGTTTAGTATATGCTATAATCATGTAAATACTTTTCTGTTTATTGAGAGGTCAACAGCAGTTCATTCGCACAGGATCCAACTATAAGGGAGCTCTTTTGGTGACCCCCCTGCTTTGTGATTCTTCCCAGGCTTTGTGGCTACTTCAGGTCATCCATTGGTAATTTACATCGTTGTGTTATAATCTAGGATTATTACCCTATGCTTTATGCTTAGTTCAAATCAGGTATTAAGATTTTACCATTAAAGAATCATTAAGATTGCACTGGGGTTTTGAAATATCCCAAAAACTTCAAAAATGGTTTCCTTTATTTTATTTGGATTTTCCCTGATTTTCTCGGATTTTATTTCATTTTATTTCGGTTTATTTTGACTTCTTTCCATTTTTGGCCACTCCCCCATCCTTTATCGCTTTCCATTTCGGATTCGCGCCTTCACCCCCGGCCCGATTTCCCCTTCGCGCTCGGTCCAAAAATCCTCTCCATGCCGCCCATTTCCCTCGCTCACCGGCCGCCTTCCTTCCTTCCGCCACCTTCTCCTTGCGCTTCATCATCGCTCCGTTCCACACACACACTTGACCCGGCCGTTCAAATCGCCCAAACAGTGTTGTCTTCTCCGTTTCGGGAAGCCGCGCTTTTTTCGCCATCCCATCGCCGCGCCCCGTTTTGAGCAGCTGCGTGCCGTCCCGTCGCCATTGCTCCACCCGCGCGTCCCGTCGCCCTTGCCGCGAATCCCGCCCGCGAATCCCGCTCCTCGCCACGCCCAAAGCCTCGCCGAAGCCTCCCTCTCTCTCCCCACCTCCGTGCGCTATAAAAAGCTTCGCGCCGAGCCATTTTCTCCTCGCACTGAGCCGGTAAGCCTCCCGTATGCTTCCCCGCGCCCTCATCTCCATTTTTCCCAAACCCTTTACCTCTCTGGCGCATTGCTTCGCCCGCGCCACGACCATCTTCTTCAGCTCCGATCATTCCCCGCCGCCACGCCCCTTCGGACCATTCCCGAGCCCGTCTTCTCCACCCACGAGTTCACCGTAACCTCTGCCCTCTTTTTCTCTATTTCTCCCGAGCCTCCACTCACCGGTTCGCCATCATCTTCCCCACGTCCGGCATTTTCCCATTGCCGCTCCGCGCTTCGCTTTCTCCCTCGGCGATGGGGTCCTCGATCGGCGCTCCACATCCCTCTGCCCGCCACAGCCCGCGTCGATGCCCTTTATAACGCGCATCAAGGCATCCACTGGTTCGACTTCGCGCCAGTAGTCGCATGGGCAAAATCCACTGTCGCGCCAGTGGTTGGGGCTGTCGCAGGCCATTTGGCCACACGCCTTTTCGATTTAAATTTTGTTTTAAAATCCGAAAATAAATTAAAATACGCCCCAAAATCCAAAATGCCCAAAATCGCGCTTGTCGATTCGAGCCGAGTCAAAAATGATCTCCGTTCAAGTCCAGAAAATTCTAAAAATACCCCTGAACTCTAACCCGACCATTTTCTCTCTGATTTCTTTTCCATTTCTTTTCCTTTGTTCTATTTTATTCGTTTATTTATTGGTTGCGTCTTCTTGCGTTAGATCCGACGTCGGAGCGACCTTTGGAACAAATCTCGGAGCAGGAGCAGACGTTGGAGCTAAACCAGGAGCTGGAACTGTTCGGGGCCAGACACAACATCAACCGTTTCTCGCTAGGTGAATCTCTAACCTCGCAAGGCAAGCCACACTTCTTAAATATGTTGAACCCAATTCCATTACAATAATATGTATATTTCTTGTATTGCATTATTTTCGTTATGTTAAAAACTAGAAAATGTGGTAGTTTCGAATGACATGATTAGATACAACCCAATGTTAAACCTGTTGATACGCCATAATTCCTTTCTAACCTTAGACTATAAAATATTGAACCACCGTAGAATAGCAATAAATATAATTCCACCTTTAGTTAAAGTTGCTTAAAATCTCCGAGAGTTGGCTCGGTGATTTTCAAAAATTGCTACGGTGTGGGGGACAGCGTTGGGCGGACCACGGGAGGTGGATGCTGGCCCAACCCCCAACCGATGACGAAGCCAGGTTGTGGTGTGGTGGTGGTACAGTTGGTACCAATGTTTGTGGTATGTCATTTGGCTGAGTCTTTGGCATTTAAAGACCGATGTCTTGGGCAAAGTAAATAACTTCAGATCCCGCTCAACCACAAGTTGGGTCGGCCAACCCCATTGATTTGGTCCAACATAGCTCAGTACATTGTACTTTCCTTTGGAATACCTATAGGAGGTAGCTGCCATTCAGGGAAGAGAATGGCCCGTGAAGCGACCGGGGTGGAACGGGAATGGGGAAGCCATTCGCCGGTTCTCATAATAGTAGGTGTCCACAGTTTGCCCAGATCTCATCTCCCGCTTTGGTCAGTGGGTCCTGGAGACTGTGGGCCCAAGTAACCTACTGGGTAGGAGCTAAAGAAGGGAAGTTCAACGAAATGCTATGATTATCCCGGCTCGATCGCATGCATTAAAGTTGCATGTTGTTTGCGCATGGCACTAATGGTCGACGATATCTTGTGGGTAAAGTTGAGCACCTCTGCAGAGTGATATCAATGGTATTCGAATACGCCGTGCTTCCGGTTAATGAAGCTGAGTTAATTTAAGGTGATTCCTATAACTGCGCCCCTGTAGTTTTCATAAATGGAATTTGTCGCAATTGTGAACTTTGCAAATGACCCCCCTTGATATATTGTTATTTATGGTTTGTGTTTCAAATGTAAAATAAAAACTGATATTTACAACTTGCACCCACAATACTTAAAACCTGCGCCTGCCTTTGTTTACCATTACATCTAATATTCAGAATTTCCGTGTGGTTTGTTGAGTACGGTTGTGTACTCACCCTTGCTCCTAACCCCCCCTCCTTAGATTTTCAAGAAGACGACGGATTCCGGGAGACCGTAGATGGCGATAATATTTGGTTTTGAAGGCCTTGATCTATCTGCTCAAGCCTTTTCTGTGGGTGTTCTGTAATGTATTCGGTGCCAGCCGCACCTTTTGTAAAACCTTGGCCGTTAGGTCCTTATTTCATCTGTAAAAATACTCGCTTTTGCCTTTATGTCTAGCAATGTACACTTGGTTACCTACAGCTAAAATCTTGGGTAGCTATGAAGGTATTTATACGCACCTCCTGAAAAGGGTGGTCCGTTACATGTTTGATTTGCAATTGGTTTGTTATAATGAATATCCCCTTCATAGCAGTACCGAGCAAGTTATTGCTTGCATTGACCATATGTCCATGGAACTCAAGTGCAACCTATAGAGTAGGGCTGGCAATCGAGCTAGCTCGGTTCGACTCATTTAAGTTAGTTAAAAAAGTGGCTCGGCTCGGCACATTAAGCTAACGAAATAAAAACTCGACTCGGTTTGGCTCGATAAAAAGCTTGAGCAGCATGTGAACAACGCATGAGCCACATAAGTTAAGATAAACTGAGTTAACTTAAGCTACATGAGCTAAGATAATTGATTAGGAGCTAAGCTAAGTCATGTTGTGACCACATGACACACATTAACATATACATGTAATAGGAGGACTACATAAATGAAACCATAACTAGCTATCCAGCACACAAGTAAATCATAGATAAATTAGTGAGAAGCCAATTAACAATCCTAACAATTATATTCTAACCTAACATGGTTACATGGACATACATAATTTAAATATTCATCTAATAAAAGTCTTTTACATCAAAATCATCATTGTGAATATTCGGTTACCGAGCCTTGACGAGCTAATGAGCGGCTCGTGAGTTAACTCAAGCTCAGCTAGTTAAGATAACGAGCTAGAAAGTCGGCTTGGCTTGTTTATTTTACGAGCCGCGAGTTCAAACTACTCACGAGTTTTGAGCTTTTATACCAGCCCTAGCCGCCATGGTGGTCACTTGCAGTGAAATCAGTGGTGTCTCAACGATTCGGACGGCAATGGTAGGGAACAATGTAGCACAGCAGGAAATTAGAATGGCGAGGTTTGCAATCAGGTGTGAGGGAGAAGGGAATAAGGATGCGGTGCTTTGGAATTAGATGTGAGGGGAGTGGGGAGGTGATGTATTGATGAAGGTGGCAAACGACTAGGATAGTGGGATAGGAATTAGATGCTTTCTCACTTTAGATGGGAAGAAGAACGTGGAAGGTGGCAGGTGGTCCGTTGAGCAACACTAGCAAGATGATCATCCTTGAGTGGGTAAACTCCATCTTGCAGCGTTGCGAGCAACTCAAACCTGGCTGCATGATGGCCACCTCCAATCCGCCATTATTCCCCGTCACCTTACCCAAACCTTGAGCCTCTTCTTGTTTAGCTACTCCAATCAAGGCCTCTACTTTTGGGGTCTTGGCCTCTGCCATCATCGCCTTGTCATCATCTATGTCCTCTGCCTCCTCTAGCTCCAGGATACCCTCCTGCAGTCCCACTCCCTCATTGTGAGCATCACCTCATCGCTGATGGCTACAGCCGTGATCACCTAATCTGCCCCATAGAATGAGTTAAAAGAAGTCTCATCCATCTTCGCCATCTATGCGCCACTATAATCCGTCGCCAGTAACATCCCCTTGGCCCTCCGGCTACTGCTGAGGCAACGGTGTGGGTAGCAAGGGAGCAGCGATGCTAGTTGGGGGACCCGGTCGACGAGGCGGTCGGGTTGGGGAGCATAATGAGTATAGGCACCGGAGCGGTGTGTGTGCGCAATGAAGACCTCAAGCACGTTAGCGATGGAGCACAACGCCTTGTGTATGCCACATGTGCCCCTACCAACGCAAACATTCGATTGGGCACCGCCTTGATGAGGTGTTTCTGGACATGACACACCAACAAAGGGTCCCCATCGGCGTCACCGCCACCAAATTCGAGTGGAGGATGCTCGCCGGCACCAGACCCAGATGTAGGAGGTAGGTGGATGCAAGGATGGTGGAGGTAGGTGGCCAAGTGATGCAGCTATAGGGACGGAGGTGGTGGTGGAAGGTGGGGGACAACGGTGGGAGGCGGCGATGGGGACGATGCATGGAGACAAGCAGGAGGTGCAGGTAGAATCAATTAGGGTAGGTGTGGATTGGCTTTTATGGGGATGACGATGTGATGCTGATTCGACTGGTAGGTTTTTACCAGAGTCCAATGGTTAGTTGCGATTGGCAAGAGGGAGTAGTGGGGTGCACATGCGTCGTTTTTTTTGTGGTTGGGTTTTCAAACGGACGTGGCACGCTACGTCAATGAAAAGCAGTAGGACTAAGGCCTTGTTTGTTTTAGCTTTTGATTTTGGATTCTGGTCCCAAAAGCAGAATAAAAAACGAATAGCCTGATTTTAGAATCTGATTCTCACAATCCAGCTCACCCATATACACTAGAAGCTACAATCCATTTCATACGTGCTTTTGGATTCCAGCTTTTGAAGAATCAGCTTCTTTACAACCACAATTCAGAATCAGCTTTTAGAGAATCAAAAACTAAAACAAACAGGTCCTAAGACAAACTCCTCTTTTATATTAGTAGAGATATGGTATTTCAACTATTAAAAATATTATATTTTAATAAATTTTCGAATTAAATTTAGTGTCATGTAAATTCATACTAGATCAATGCCCGTGCGTTGTTATGAAAAATAAAATTGGTAACGAAACATAAAAGATCAAGCAATAAAAGAAAATTGTGCTACAAGATCAAACATCTATTTCTCCCAATTACGAAAATTTTTATGTTTTTTTCTTGATGCAATTAAAACCAAATATATTATATGTAGCATTATATATTACCAATCTAAAAATCAATCAATCTTTTTATCTCTTTTTGCAATTTATATTATCAGATCGCGTTCCTCTTCTTCTCGCCATGCCCGCAATTTGTACAACATATATATAGTACAAAAGAAATGATTGACCGGTATTAATTGCTATCAATAATCGGGATTTTGCTATAATAATCACCATATTTAGAGAGATATGGTGGTTATAAATCGAGAAATAATAATTAGCTATAATGACACGCCATTATTGGGGATATCATCGGAGAGGGGTTAGGAAGAACGACGGACCGCTGCAACCAACTGCAAATTTATATTAGTAGAGATGTACTGGTATATAACCTTGGTATTAGGGATGGCAATTGTCAGTCACGGGTTTTACAAAACCCGAAAAAAAAACCCGAATCGAATACAGGCCAACTCGAATAACCTTTCGTAGAAATCTATACGAATCCGAACCCGACGGATATCCGAAACCCGATGCATTGCGAAACCACAAAAAATCACATCACAAAGACTCAAAGAGGCAGAGGTCGAAATTCCTTCTTCCAAATGCCATTTCTACCTCAAGTTCGAGTGCCCATTTCTACAACAAAGAAGAACACAACAATGACTTCACATTCATCACACAACAAAGAAGCAAGCACTCAACAAATAACTAGATTAGTGTTGTAGAAGCAAGTATCGAGCAACATACCTCGATGAGGCTGCCAGGCTTGTACTTCTTGGCCACGTCGAGGTTGTCGTAGATGAGGTTTGAATCCGTGGACTTGCTGCCTCCGAAGTGTGTGTTGAACTTGAACACGAAGATGCGCTTCGGATCCTTCACCTCGTACATCTTGGATGCCTCTCCTTGACTCGCCACACACAAAACCCGAGACCCTAAGATCCAAAGACCCATGGAGATCGAGATCTCACCTTGGAGACGTTGGGCCGGAGAGATGGGAGGTAGGAGAAGGCCAGTCGATGGGCGATGGTGGCTGCGGCTGGAGAAGTGGAGAATGGAGATGGTCAGGCGAGTTGGAACTTGGATCTGGGGAGAAGCATAGCCGCCGAAGGAAATGTGGAAACGGGGATTGGGGACCAGGGTCTAGGGCATCACATTGGTGACTCAGCCGATTAAAAAATTTCGGATACCCGACGGGTACCCGTGGGTGATTTTATAAACCCGAACCCGACCCGAATCAATTCGGGTACCCGACCCGACATACCCACGGATAAAAAATAGGATCCGAATCCAAACCCGACGGGTACGGGACCCGCGGGTTTGATTGCCACCCCTACTTGGTATGGAACTTGACGACTGACATTCCATCGACCACACAACAGAAGAGCGGCAAAACTCGTATCGTATGCTAACTGTACCGGCAACTGGATGCCGCGCGGCTGTAGGAAATGTTTCCATGCCTGCGCGCGCGTACGCACGACGTGCCGTGCGGCGCGAAGAAAATGCTGCCGGGCAGCGGCGTTATTGTTCAGTTCCTCGGCCCACGATACACCGCATGATCCGTCTAGGACTCTCCTACCCAACTCCAACTACACGAGCCCATTTCCAAAGCAACGACGTCACAGTGACCCAACCGAAAAGGATTCAGGAAGACCAAAGCGCTAGGAGCCAGTCAAGGAGCCCGGACCGAAAATCAGAAGGGGCCAAAGGCTGGATGGTACATGAATTAGGCTACCGAGACGTGGCTAATTTCAAGCAATCAAGCCTAATCACTGAAAGTAGCAGTATTACTATGAAATTGCACAACTATTGGTGTGTGCGGGTGATCAAAGTTCGATTCTCACTAACTACAGCTTAGGTGTATTATTTGTGTAGATTTAAACCCATAACCAATGATCAAATTGTGCACGGTGCGCACATTTCTCTCTTGAATCTTATCTCTCTATCGTTGTGCTTTCTATGTATAAAAGTTTAGAAAAAAATGAAAAAGAGACATAAGTGAGGATGTATTTTATAATCCGTAAAATTTTAAGATCAAACTCGATCGTATTTTTAAAAAGTATGGAGTTGACAAACAACCACAATGGACAGCGATAAACAGTGAGAACAGTTATTGATGTAGAATAAAAAATTTTCCCATAAACTTCTTGTCACGCCAGATCGCTGTTCACCGGCCACCGGATTGCCGCCTGCTGAAGCGTCGCCTGGACGGTCGCCCTCATCGGCCATCACGGACTGCGGCCGCCACTTGACCTCGCTCGCTCCGACCACCGCTTTCGTTTTCAGTTTGCCCCGCCGAATCGGACATCTCGTGTGATGTGCTGTGGCTATGGGCCAGGCTAACAATTACGCCTTGGGCTTCCATGGGTTTCAAAGAAAAAGGGTATGCCTTTTTTTCTTTAAGTAAGTTTCACAAAATTATAGTTTTTTATAAATTATAAAAATACAGGTTTTGGCTCATATTTGATAAAACTATAGATTTAAAGAAAGCTTGTGTCATAGAACTACATACTTTAGAATTGATCATTTTTTGTAACATATCTGGCAGCAATGTAGCCTTACGCATCCCTATCTTCCGTTTCAATCGTGAGACTGTTGCGTGAGTCCACATTATCACCTATTACTAGAAACGATTGATTGTAAAACCTGTAGTTTTGTGATACAAGTTCTCATTAAATCTATAGTTTTACGAAATAAAGGCTAAAACAGTTAGTTTTTTAATAGTTTGTACAATAAATCTATAATTTTGTGAAATTTACTTTTTTTTCTAAACTTAGTCCGGATTAAGAGCAAAAAATAAGTTTTTACAAAAGGCCAAGCCAAGAAGAAAAGGCCGGTGAAGGACTCACCGACAAATGCCTACGGGGGAACTTGGCTTGGATCTCACGAATGCCAACTGAAGGTATGGAGACAAAATCCCCAGAGGCCAGAGCTAAATACGGATGAAGCCACGTGCCGCCCGTTAACCCGTTAGCCTCCGAGGTCCCCTATCCGGATCACGCAATCACACCCGCGAACCAAATTCACCTCCGCTCTCTGCTCCCGTTTCTCTAGCCTCCTTGCGCACTGTGCCTAGGGCTACCAGGAGGCGACCGGACCGCAGCCTCCGTCCGCTCGCCGCTGCCGGAGACGGCCTCTTCCGGCCGCGCGGGCGCGGCCGAGGCGCCCTTGCCGTTGGTATGCTCCTGCGCCGCCACCGCCGAATCGCGCGTGGACTCGCCAACTAGGAGGTGGCCCTCTCATGCCCTTCTCTCCTTGCCACAAATTACGGCCCGTACTGCGCTGCTTTTCGCCTCCGTGTTACAGACTTTGCGGATCCCTTAACCAGATTGGTAGATTTGTGCTTGTTGATGCGCCCAACTGCGTGTAGTCATTCTGGTTCTGGCAAACGTGGGAAGTGTCTTGGAGCTCCGATTTGTAGAGAATTGCGACGAATTCCTCGGGTTTTATTGCTAGGGTTGAAGAATTGTGCGCTTATCTGGGTTTTTCCCTGTGATAATTTTGTAGATGAGTTTTCCCTTCTGCATCTGTGATAACTGTGGGAGCTTTCGTGGACGTACTTGATTGAGTGGTTCGAATATTGGATCTGCATGTGTTTTGGATACTAGAGTTTTAGTGTTGCGGAGTCTAAATGTTTGGAAAAAAATCCATTGTGTTGCATGTGAGCAGGTGTGAATGCTTGCATGAATGGACCAGCTTGTGAAGCTGGGTGCCGCACAATATAGGCTAAATATATGTGTCGGACAGTTTCAATTTTTGGATCCCTTTATCTAGGGTTTAAGGTTGGCTGAGAAGAAGAGTTGAATAGTAAGTTCCTCTGCAATGCGCCTTTGATAAATAGACAGAGATACTTCCATGGACTGATTATTCTGTGAAATGAGATATTTGAAATGCTAGATGGTTGTGTTTATGCGGTGTAGGTTGTGTGGTCCAGTTTTATATTTCATGTTCTTTGCAGTGTAGTGAATTCTTGTTTTCTGTGCTTGACTAGCCATAGCAGTACTGACTTGGTTTGTTTACTCTGTGAATTTCAAGCATGGTATAGATTCCTGTATGGATGAGTTTGTAAAATCTACGAAAAGAATCTATCCTGAATTCTGGATAGCTTCATCACACACTTCAATTTTATTGTATGTAGAGTAGAACTTCAATTGTAGTATACAAGCTGCATGTGTTGATAGAGTTTCTATTTGTTATCTACATGATGTTGGTGTTTAGGGAAACAAGTGGTGCGATGTTTATTGGTTGGTCTAGGTTCTTGAGGGCTTTATTGATAAGCTAGTTGTTTTCTGCACCAGATGTTCAAATTTTACATGTATTTATGGATTATGGCTGTTCTGCCTTGCCACACACTATTCTACATTTATGTACGGTTGTGAAGAGGTTTGCCCTCAGACAAACCTTTTTTGAAGTGGCATACCACATATCACACACCAGATGTACCGTGATTCTGTTGACTGTTTCAACCATATCACTTCACTAGAAAATGTTAACTCCAATTTTTTTTCTGTATGTTTTATGTGTGTACTTTTACTATGTATCTTCATGAAGAGGGAGTCTAATATCCTCCGCTTTTCATGTCCTCATTCGATATTTGACTTCTCTACTTTTTGCATTACCTCTTTGTTTCTTAAGCTCCTGTCTGAGATCCAGAACCCAATACCTGTTTATTAATATTAAGTTGAGGACTTATTGTTTATTGTTTTTAACTCTAGGTGGTGTCGTAGACATGGCTTTTAGAAAGCACCAACCTTCTGGTAATGCAGCCTCTTTTAGTATGGTGCCCCTGGATTTTCCAAGCCAGGCACTTGAGAAGGTTAATTCTGTTATTCCAGTTATGTCAGCAGATGTTCCATCCGAGGCTGATGTTCATATTGATATGAGGGAAGTTTACTTTCTCATTATGCATTTTTTATCACATGGTCCATTTAAGCGGACCTTTGGAGAACTGTGCAATGAACTCCTGGAGCATCAGCTGCTACCTAGAAGATACCATGCTTGGTATTCACGTGGTGGTATTCATTGTGGTGAAGAAAATGATGATGGCATATCACTCCCTTTGGGTTACCTAAAGTTAGTTGAGAGGTACAAATATATTACTCTATTGTCTGATCAATTTGCTTCTGTTATAGTTCATTATCAATCATAATCATTTTCTCTGCTACTAAGCATTTATGGAAGTGAGAAACTCTCTCCAGTTGATTCTGCAAGTAGTGGAGAACTGGAGATGCTTCCTAGTTGCTAATAATGGAATTAGAAAACAATTGAAAATATTCTGTATATACTAGAGATAAATCCATTTGTTTTCTCTTTTGGAGCCCAATGTTTTTCAGTTTTGTTGTGGCTAATCTAGAACTGATAAAACTTTATCATTATCAAATCACAGTTGTTTTCGTAAAGATGGCAGCATATAATATCTATCATAATGGGTAAACAGACATATATAAAATGATCCCTTGACTTGGCAGAACAGTTGTCTTCTATCTGCTTTTATTTTTTCTTAATGCTCAAATGAGATTGAGGATTTGGCTTACTAGTTTTGTGCTACTTATTTTGTAGATACCCCCACATCGGTAAAGACCACTTGGTAAAGCTTTTAAAGCAACTGATTGTTAGTTCCTGCCACCCACACAGCTTGATTGGAGGGGGTTCTCCAAATGCTGCTGATGTGCCAACACTTCTTGGCTCCAACTCCTTTTCCCTTCTTGCTTGTATGTATATTATGTTCTTCTAGGCTTTAATGTACTTTCTTTTGTTCCCTGTTTCTCGAGCTATTTATAATATCATTTGTAGATGCAACTTTGTATTTGCAGTTTTGATAGTTCGATTTATGTTATGTCTATTCTTCTGGGTTATTATTGCAATGTGCTGATGCAATTTTGGATCCTTCAGCTGACAGGGGAAGGCAAGATAAGGATACTCCCAGTCTGTCGAGTTACCTCCGTTGGCCGCATATACAGGCTGATCAAGTTCATGGTTTAAGTTTGAGAGAGATTGGTGGTTTTACTAAGCATCGTCGAGCTCCGTCTGTACGTGCATCATGCTATGCCATTGCGAAGCCATCTACCCTTGTTGAAAAGATGCAGATTATAAAGAGATCGAGGGGACATCAAAATGCTGTGTATTGTGGTCTGTTGAACTTTCTCATTTTCTGAATTAAATCATGCTTAAGAAAACTAATTGAATATTTGGAGTTCTGTGGATATGTCTGTTCATGCTTGTTGTTCCACATCATTGTTAAGGCCTATTGTAATGTTTTGAGAAGTTCCTATAGGGGATTTACACTTGTCAGGGTTCATTCAGCAAATATTTAGTGATATTAGCTTGACAATTTACTAAATGTGTGCCACTTATTCTGTTCTTAAAGACCTTTTTTTTGGTCCCTATCTTCATCAAATGTAGCTGCTGCCTTGTTGTCCTTTGGTTGATTTTTTCCAAATCATCATAGTTCGCTATCTGTACATTTTCTCATTTATCTGATGTATTATTTTTCACACTGTTCCTGTTTCTGCAGCTACTTTTGATCGTACAGGACGATATGTTATTACTGGTTCTGATGATCGCCTCGTTAAAATTTGGGCGATGGAAACAGCATTTTGTCTGGTGAGCTGTCGAGGTCATGAAGTAAGTTTTGCTTACTGTAACATATAAATATTTAACCTTTCAGTAAATAACCCCCTTGTTTCTTTTTCATATTCCAATTCAAGGGTGATATCACTGACCTCGCGGTGAGTTCCAATAATGCTGTGGTGGCATCTTCATCCAATGATTTCATTATTAGAGTTGTAAGTTGGTTTTTTTTTTGTATTTTCTCAGAAACTATGGTAACAATCTTTCTTCCTTTTACTGTTAATGACTGCGGTTACTAATGCAGTGGCGTATTCCTGATGGCCTGCCAATCTCAGTGCTGAAGGGGCATACAGGGGCTGTAACCGCTATTGCATTTAGTCCAAGGCCAGGTGCTGCTTTCCAGCTGTTGTCGTGAGTGATCTTTTCTTTTCTTATGTATCCCAATAGTATAGTATTTAACCTTTACCATTATTTTGGCTCGTGATTCTACATAAAAACTGGATGGCAGCTGCTGTACAAATGGAAAAACAGCATGAACTTGGTACCAGCCTATGGTATAACAATCATGTTCAATCTGCTTTGGTTTCACTGAAGCTGATGCTTGTCTGGAGAAATTTAAAGCTAGGTTTGTCCAAGTTAGAGGAACTGAACCAGTATGGGAAAAAAATGTTGGATGTTTTTGTTTATTTTCACTCTATTCTCTATGTGCACTAAACTAATAAAGTACACACTAGAAGGGAAGTGGTCAAACATGTTCCAATGAGCCATTTACCATATTGCATGCGATATATAATGTAAAACAACATCTGGTATGTGAAAGCTGATCAATTTATTTCAAAGCATGTGAGTAAGCTTTTAATTATCAATTATGTGACCCTACATTCTTTATGCTCTGAGAGCAAGTAAAGTTACTAAACTTATGTGAGTTATGTACTTATGTCACTGCTTCAGTGGATACTTATGCCATTTCCTCAAATAAAAGATTGGTACACTAGTGACATACCATGTATTTTTTTGTGCAACCATTTGTTTGACGTTGTAGATCCTTGCAATGTGTACTGATTTTCATATCATGTTTAATTGTTTGTACATGTCAGGTGTATAAAAAATGTGTTTGTTTCTTTTATATTCTTGTGATACAACTTCTGTATGCACTTTTACATTTATTATAGGGTTTTTGCTTGCTATTTTCAGTTCTGTGCTTTCCCTAACCTGTCACATCATATTGACGAGCAGATCATCAGATGATGGGACATGCAGGATTTGGGATGCCAGGCACTCTCAACAATCTCCACGAATATATATACCAAAACCTCCAGATGTTGCCCCTGGTTAGTTCATTGAAGCATGTCTATTGCGTTTGTGTGGGCAATGCCTACATTTATCTAATCCCATCCATGTGCTGTTGATGCCAGGGAAGAGTGGTGATGCATCTTCCAGTGCTCTTCAAGTTCAACCAACAAATCACCAAATCTTATGTTGTGCATTCAATGCTAATGGAACCGTGTTTGTTACTGGCAGCTCAGACACATTTGCAAGGGTATGTTTTTCATGTTATCTACTTTCACTTGTGAACTTCTGATTTACAATCAAAAGGTGAATTGCCCTTTTTCATCAGGTCTGGAATGCTTGCAAGAGTTCTTCTGAGGAACATGACCAACCGAATCATGAGATGGATCTGTTATCTGGCCATGAAAATGATGTAAACTATGTGCAGTTTAGTGGATGTGCAGTAGCTTCTAGATCCTTTTCATCTGACACCAGTCACACTACTAAGGAAGAAAATAACCTTAAGCTAAGAAATTCCTGGTCAGTATTTTGTTTGTATTTATGGTTTGGTTACTCCATTTACATGTTCTGATGCAGTTTTTTGAGCTTCTTCAGTTGTTATCATCAATTCATCATCACCTCCTGTCCAACTGGTGATTATTTTTGGTTCGACAGGTCTACATTAACTATATTTGCCTCTTTTTGCTAGGTTCACGCATAACATTGTTACCTGCTCCCGTGATGGCAGTGCGATTATATGGGTTCCACGATCTCGGAGATCACATGTAAGCTAATGGGACCTAGAATTCTGCAATTTTTCTCCTGAAAAATATTGTTTGAAAAATATTTATATGCCGTTTTGCATGACTGCCTGTTTTCATTTACTGCTACAATACTATGAATTGCCTCCTGAATAGTTTCCCATCTTATTTTCTGATTCAATACAACAACAAAGCCTTTTTTTTCTGATTCAATCATGATATATAGGCCCTGTTTGGTAGAACTCCAGGTCCCGCTCCACTTAGATTTGAAAGTTGTAGGCTAAAATAAAGTGAATTAAGTTTATATTTTTGGTCTAAAATGTAAATAAGATGACTTATCTAAACACTCTTAATGTACCCTAGCTCCAGCTCTACGGATCTGGTGAAGTTAGAATACCCAGCTCCACCAGATACATGAATCTGATGGAGCTGGAACTATACCAAACACACCCATATTTTCCATTGTTCTGTGTGTTGAATTACTAGAGGGTGTTTAGTAAGGGCTGGTATATAAACTAAGGGGGTGTTTGGCACAGCTCTAGCTCCACCAAAATCCGTGGAGTTGGTGGAGCAGGATATTCCTAGCTCTAGAAATTTATGGAACTGGAGCTGTGGATACATTAAAAGTATTTAGGTGGGTCATCTTGTTTACATTTTAGACTAAAAATATAAAATTAGCCTACAAGCTCTAGATCTAGAGTGGAACTGGGATCTAGAGCTCTGCCAAACATGGCCTAAATGCCGTTGCCGCCAGCTGTAATCATGTACCCTGTATAAGGGTTAAGGCAGATTTACTGGCTGACAGAATGACTGTTCCCCTGGGCGGTTGTCTACACCCTCCTGCCTAGCCCGCCTAGGCGCTAGGCTACACCCTCCTGCCTAGCCCGCCTAGGCGGCCACCTAGCTTGCCTGGGCGGCGATTAGGCGCTAGGTGCCGGTGTGCTACCTGCCAAGTGCCAAGTGCCTAGGGGAACACTGCCGGCTGGTTAGCAGTACAAGCACATGCACTGGTAGAATTGTAGCTGATCTTTAGTGCTCTAGTTTTATGTTATAGTTCATTCAAATAACTTTCTTCATAACATATTCCCTGCATTTACCCAGGGAAAGGTTGGACGCTGGACACGTGCATACCATCTCAAGGTTCCTCCACCTCCAATGGCTCCTCAACCACCTCGTGGCGGACCACGTCAAAGATACCAGCCAACTCCTCGTGGTGTCAATATGATTGTTTGGAGTTTGGACAACCGCTTTGTGCTTGCTGCTATCATGGGTATTTTTGGTCTATTGCTTCATATATTTTCACTTTGATCATATTGATATGACCCCTTGCTAATTTTTATTTCATACATATTTGCATGTATTTCCATTTGAGTTGTTTGATTGTCATCTTAGGATTCCTAGCGTTCAGTATCGTCAAGTTAATTATTTCATAGTTGCTTAATTAAAAACAGGAAGGTCCAAATGTCCAAGAAAGCCACAGACACGAGTAAATAATGGCCTATTTGTGTGTGTGTGTGTTGGGGGGCTCTCAGCTTATTAGCGCCTTTTGGCATAAGCTAGAAGCTATATATAACTTGCAAAAGCTAAAAGCTGGGTTGGACCTGCTTTTGCAGCTTATTGCTGAGGGAAATTAACTATTTGTTAAACGGTCTCTTATAAAAACTAACGATGCTGCTTTTTAGAAAAGCTATAGCTCTCCCAAACAAGCCCAATATCTTGTGCAAACCAACAACTAGGTGCAATCATGAAAAGTTGAAAACCATTTGGATCTGGGCACTTAATCAACATGAAGAATTTTCATGTTGATTTTAAGCTCAAACCAAAGGGTTTTGCATGATTTCACGTTGCTATTTAGAAAATGAAGATCTAAGATGTTTACGTATCAGTAAGGCCCTTTTAACTAGTCTGATCTTTGACCATTTTCCCAACAATGTTAAGAGTGGATTGATCTTCGTGCTTGCAGTCATTCCAGAATCAGTAGTTACTTATGGTGATTAGATTTACCCTGCATCCCATCTAGGGGCAAGACTACTTTGTCTGGAACCTTCATTATCTAAAACTATTGGCAACTGATGCAATTGTTTCCACCATGTTCAACTGTAGCTTTGCCTAAGGTCAAAATTTTGTGATTGCTGTAGCTATTACTCGAAGCATTGAGTCATGGTTACGGATAACCTGCATTTCTTTGTTGCTGTAGTTGATCAAAATTGTTATATTACCTAATGGGTTGAAGCCTCTACGGCTCTACTCCACTGTCCATGTTTAGAGCATCTGCCTATAGATGGCTTAGGAGCAACAGTCATTTGTGTTGTTACATAATATATTTATTATTCTTTGTTTTCATTTGTATTCATCTCCCTTAAATATGGCTTATGTTCTGCAGATTGCAGAATTTGTGTTTGGAATGCTTCTGATGGGAGCTTGGTACATTCATTGATTGGCCATAAGGAATCAGTAAGCATGCCTTGCACTCTACAACAACCAAGCCTTTTGTCCCAACAAGTTGGAGTAGGTTAGGAATGAAACCCAATCAAAGTCAAAAGACCCCTAATGAGTTAAACATAAATTCTCTTGTGGTTAATGAGTTATTATTGCAGATTGACACCTAGTAGTGCATGGTATTTTCATAACGGATAGGTGCATATGTGTGAACTTCGTTGCTGATAACTCATTAGTTAGCATGTTATTCATCATGTTGCTAATGAAAGAACAATGAAGTAACTCTTTATATTTTCTTCATGAGTGCCGGTAAAGAGCTTGGATTAAAGACGACAAAACATAAATGGAACAGAAAAACATGGAAATGGTAGCTTTGGAGATGTTAAACTTAAAAGTGGTTGTTTTTTTTAAAGAATGTGACAGGATGAGTTGCAACTTGCAAATTCTTTAGTTTTGCAATTGAAGACTTAAACTCTTTTTCTCCTAATTCTTAAATAACTGAAATCGCTATTTTGTTGTTTTATGTGCAATGTCTTCTGTTGACTAGTATCAACAGTATCAGTCTTGAGCTTAATGGTGTTTTGATTTATATTTAACCAGTGCATTTCACATCCATTACGTTATCCACTAGTGACACTAATTTATGCTTTTAGCACCAAGTATGTTCCTACAGATTGATCTATGTTATACTTTTATTATATCTCATATCAATAACCAATATTCTGTTGCCATGATGTAATAATGTAAAGTTTGTTGTTTGACCCATGTCATTGTTGAACTTGATTTTTGAAATGAGCATTTTAAATCTAGAAATGGGTCCGCCGGTGTAGCCCCATCAAAATTGCATAAATTTCCTGTCCATCTTTAATTTTTTCATGTATTAAACTACTTCAATGAATTAAACACATGTCACGCTGTTCGGTTGCAATGTCATGATGTCCATAATTCATCTGTACTTTGTTATTCAACTTCAGTTTTCTCAAAATATATGACCCTTGCATAAAGAAACGTTCTCCTATTAAATTTGATCAACTTCATTCTCAACAGACATTTGTTCTTGATGTGCATCCATTCAACCCCCGCATAGCTATGAGCGCTGGGTATGATGGCAAGACGATCATCTGGGATGTAAGTTCCTAACTGTATCTCTGTAGTTTCTCACTATCTTCAATCCTGAAAAATATTGTTTCTGTATCCAGATATGGGAAGGAAAACCTGTACAGATCTACGAAACTGGGCATTTTAAGCTAGTTGATGGGAAGTTCTCTCCGTAAGTGTCACTGCAGAATTTCTTCACAATCTCATTTTCTTCTTTTGAAATCCTTTGTACCCGTTGAACTCATTTGCATTTACTAGGTAGCTTTAGCATCTCATTATGTTAGGAAGATCTTGAGGTTCAGTATAAAACTCTTGTTGGTAGCTGTTCATTCTCATCAACTTTCTTAACACTCAGAAATATCCCTTCTGAAGGCTGTGATCCTTTAGCTATCATATATGCCTTTTTTAATGATCTTATTAAAAATCAAGATCGTCTTCCTGTGAAATGTTAACATGTAATGAACACGGGTACAGCTAGTCCATAACAACACTGGCTTTTTTGGTTGGTATGATTGGTTCCCCAAGGTTTAAATGCATCTTCAATGAAACTTGGGACTAAAACCACCACTAGCAGCCTGAACATGGCCAAATTGGGCCAATGTGTTATGTTTATGTACCTTGAGTTGTTTCTTTTCTTTTTCCGTACCTATCTACTGACATTTGACCCTGAACTAACCTTTGACCTTGTCATATTTTAGTCATGTACCTTTAGTTATTCAAAGAGCATGATTTCATACTCAAAGCTCAATCTGGGGTGGGCCTGTGGCTTGACACGGTGCCCACGTTTTGTGGACTGCATACTCAAGTTGAAAACAAGGGCTGAGAGAAATGGAGCAGATTAGAGAAGAGAGAGCAAGTGCATACCTGGTCTTGGATGGCTTGATCTGGAGAGGAAGGAGTGGTGGATGGCGATGGCGAATTGGAGGCGAAGGGATCCCTTAAGGCCTTGAGGGAGGGAAGCCCTCTAGGGGAAGCTTTGGCTGTAGCAGCCGATGAACGTCAGCAGCAGCTAGGGTTCCATTGCATCTATCAATCTCTGCCACGGTCTCACTCCCACAAACTCATAGTCACACACTCACTTAACCTAGTTAACATCCAACCATGGCAAGCACCCAGAATCTCGCTGTGGATGCCCATAATTTCTGGGTGCTTGTCTAATTCACCAAGGCGAGGCACACATCCATGGCATCCACTCTTAGGCACTTTTCCACTTAGGTGACGATTTAGGTGATGCAGGTGATGCCATAATAGCCATGCTGGTAGGAGTGTAGCTGATCTTGTGTGTTGTAGTTTTATAGTTCCATTCAAACTATACTGCACCACTGCTGAATTTGGTTATTTCTGTGGATTGTTGGAATGTTGTTGTTAACATAGAAACATCAAGATGATGTGAAATTGAAAATTTAAACCATTGATCAGTTACCTTTAGATTGCTGATGAAGCTGAATTAGTTATGTATCTGTCATGTAATCTTGTTGTTATGCTGGATGGACATTCAGGGATGGGACATCACTTATTCTCTCCGATGAAATTGGGCAAATATTCATTATTGGTACAGGGCAGGGAGAGTCCCAGAAGGATGCAAAATATGATCAGGTATACCAATTGATACTGAATTATCAAGTTAATGGGGGAATACCTAGTGCAAGCTAATGGTTGGGCGCAATCATGCAAACTGACACTGTCCCAGTGATTATGTGAACTGTTGGATCAGACATGGTTAGATTGGACATGTCAATTCAGTTCGATCATTTATAATTTCCTAATCTGTTAGGGCCTTACGGGTTGTTCACAGAATTAGCCATCCATGTTGCTCTTTAGCCCCCCTCCAACCACCACCAAAAAAAACAAAAACAAAAAAAAAAAACACCCAACCCTCCCTAAACAAGCTCATCCAGTAGCTCAAGTTAAGAGCTTGCATGGCTGTATCCACATATTTTTCCACTAGATACTCCTGTTTGGAGAAATATCCCACCTTTTATGCATTCAGTGATGTTCACTACCCTTTTTTTTTCCAATAGTTCTTCCTTGGGGATTATCGGCCACTTATCCAAGATACAATTGGAAATGTTATTGATCAGGTTCGTTCAAAGTTATGAGTAATCTGCTCTTTGCTTTTGCACTAGCTGATTGATTTCTTTTATAAATGTATAATGTTTGTTCAGTTTGTGTGACTAATTGCTACCATTCAGAGTTATCATGTAATCTGTTTCTAAAATGGAAAATTATATTTATTATGTTCGGAAGATCTGATAGACGAATGGTGTTGTCATCAATATCATGTATTGGTTTCAAGAAAATTCCTAGACTTATGCTTTCTTCATAGTATACATTTTACGGTTTTAATATTAGTCTGTTTGTGAGTGCCAACTAGCTTATAAAGAATACCACATCCTACCTCCATTACAATCTACTTCTGAAGTGTTGCTATCTCAGCAGTTAAGCAAGATAGATTATGAAGCTGACAAATATTGTTTTCTTGGGAAGTTGAAAAAACACGTACAAGTTGAGGACCACACTGCTGATTGGAGGAAAGTTTGATCTTGGTGGCAATCTTGGAATTTTACAAAATTGAAGTTCTGTTGTTGTCTACTAGGATATATTTACAAGTTGAAAGTATCCTGTATCATCATCATCTCATACTTAGACAATGCGTTTTCCGAGTAGCTGTAATGTATTGATATATTTCATTGTATCAAGCACTTGTTTGGTGGAACAATTTCAGTAGAGGTCATACAAAGGGTTCAATTTACTGTTGGTAACAGGACAGTTTTTAAGATTTTAGATTTTTAGCGCTCTTTTGAAATGAAACTTGATAAAATACAAAAAGACAGTTGCCCAGAGGCTACTGGACACCATGTTGGGTTGGTATTTCCCAAATAGGGAAATTGAACCCTGGTCATCCTTACCTGTGTGAAGCTGTTTTTTCTGCGTTCACGAGCGCATCATGAACTACGCAGGTTTTATTTATGCTGCTTTTGCTTCATGTATCCAGGAAACACATCTTGCACCTTATAGGAGAAATATTCAAGACCTTTTGTGCGACTCTGGTACGAAACTTCTCTGTCAATTCTTCGTCTAGCAATTTTACTAGTCACCTGCAAGCTTATAACTGTTATTTGCTAATTGCAGGTATGATACCATATCCAGAGCCCTTTCAGAGCATGTACCAGAAACGCCGGTTAGGTACCCTGGGTATTGAGTGGCGACCTCCCGCTGTGAATTTTGCCGTTGGCCCCACTTACAATGCAACCACTGGTGAATACCAAACCATCCCAGTTATTGATCCAGATAGGTGGGAACCACTTCCAGAGATTACGGACTTCATTGAGCTTGAACCAGAAAATGACGTTATATCTGATGATACTGATTCTGAGTACAACGGCATGGATGAGTATTCTAGTGAAGGGGAAAAGGAGATTTTGAGTGCTGATTCCTCTGGTGCTTCATACTCAAGTGCAGAGATTGATGGTGATAACCTTAATAATGCTGCTCATCTCCGCAGATCGAGAAGAAAGAAGAAAATATCTGATGTAAGGGTCAATATCATCCTATCTTCCTTTATGTTGCCTTATAGCCTTTTGACTTCATTTTTCCTTTTATTACATCTTCTACAGGCTGATCCTGTTACTTCATCTGGTCGGCGAGTTAAGAAAAGAAATTTGGGTGAGCATGATGTGGCTACTGTGTCAAGGCCACATAGAGGTAGAAAGTCTAGGAATGGTCGTTCAAGCAAAAGGAAAAGATCCCCTAAATCTAGGGGATTGCGACCTCAAAGACGTGCTGCTCGCAATGCACTCAGTTTTCTCTCGAAGATAGGTGCTTCAACAGAGGAGGATGAAGATGACTCAGGGAGCATTTTATCAGACAGTGAATTCAACACGGAAAGCACTGAAGCTGAACAGTCAGCACGGAATGACCAGCTAAGGCTTGGTAGAGAGAGTAACCAATATGACTCTGAAGATGTTACGCAACCTCCTCAGTTCACTGAAACTCAGGGAAATTCTGGAAATAATAGAAAATTGGTCCTGAGGATACCACGCCGTGATTTAAAAATTCAGTTTCCTTCAGAAAGCGGAAAAGCAAGCTGTTCCACTCAGGATAAAGCAGCAGTGTCACTTCCTCCAGCCAATCATGAAACAGTTGGGCTGGAACTAACTTTTGAGCCTGGGCGTTCCTCTGCTTGCAAGGCTGAACTAACAACAGATGGAGTGCAAACCGAGACCTCTGATCTACATGATGTTTCTGCTGTACACAGTAACAACACAATCAAGTGGGGTGAGGTTAAGGTTCGATCTTCAAAGCGTTGCAAGTTCGGTGACTCTTCAGCTGGAGACATGTGGCCCACTTCAAATATTGCTGTTTCACAGGATGTTGAGTCAGGCAGTCAGAAGTTGCCTCATGAATATCATGGTGGCATCCAGCAAATAGTTGAGCAGAATGCACAAGAAAATCAACCTGCAATAAATCTCGATAACATCGTGGAAAGCCATGGTACTGATGATTATAGTGGAGATAATTTGCTGGATAAAGAAAGGGTAATTAGCAACAATAATACTCATGCAGACGAAGAAAATAACAGCGAACACAGCCAACTAGTTCACAGTACTTCTCAGCCTATATCCTTTAAACTGAAGTTCAGGTCAAGAAGCTTTGCAGATGGAGCAAATTCATCAGACAAAACTACTGCAGTAGGGAATAACATGAACTCTGAGCATGATAAAGTCTCCATGCAGCATGATGAGGATTCTGCCATCAATCAACATAGGAGCAGTGATTTCCTTAATGTGTCTAGAAGTTTTCAGGAATGCACAGATAAAAGCACTGGTTTGCATGATTCAAAAAAGTTGCACTTGGATTCTGCAAAGAGATATAGTGCAGTGTACAAAAGGTCAAAGCCAAATAAGCACAGGAAAACTTTGGATCCAGATGCATATGGAAATGAGGATAGCACTTCCGTTTCCAATGATGATGGTGGGTATCAACCTCCAGACTACAGTCCTGTTACACCTGGTAGTGGAAGTTTGCGAAGAAGCACAAGGAGGTCATATGCATACACTGATGATGGAAGAACAAGGGATGCTATCTCTCAAGTGAAAAATTGTTATAGTTCCCACGAAGCATCAACTAGTGGGAGACGAATTGTTACAGATGTGCGCGACGTAATGTGGGGATCGCCATTGAAGACTGTTGGTTTAAGGTCTGCTAGGAACAAAAGAGAGAATTGCAACTTTCCTGATACACATCTATTGCAGAAAAGGCACCATGGATCCTTGAAGTATTCATGGCTGATGTTGCTAGAGCATGAAGATAGCTATCGTTATATTCCTCAACTTGGCGATGAGGTTTTCTACCTGCGGCAGGTAATGTTATTTTTCGTATTTTTTAGATTCTGTATAGGAAGTATGGGGATGACTACGGTATAAACAACTTTTAGCTGCAAAAAATGTCTTTTTTTTTTCACGTTTATGGTGGAAAAAGTGTATTTAAAGTGAATGAAATACACATACATTTACCATAGTCACTCCTAAAAAATGTATTTATATAGTATTTCTTATGATTATTCTTTGTGTGCTTGCTATTTTTGCAGGGCCACGAAGAATATCTTGGAGCGCGATCATCAGATAATTGTCCATGGAATCGGATCAAAGGCCTTAAAGCTGTAGAGCTTTGCAAAATTCGGGGTCTTGATTACACTACTTTCAGAGGCTCTGGTGAAAGCTGCTGTAAATTAACTATTGAATTCATTGATGACACTTCAAGTGGATTTGGTGAAACATTTATAATCACATTGCCTGAGCTAGTTAACTTTCCAGATTTTCTTGTGGAAAGAACACGGTTTGAAGCTGCTATTGAGCGGAACTGGACCACCAGAGATAAATGCAAAGTTTGGTGGAGGAATGAGGGAGAGGAAGGAGGAAGCTGGTGGGAGGGACGGATATTGGTGGTAAAACCTAAATCCCCTGAGTTTCCTGAGAGTCCATGGGAGAAATATGTCATACAGTATAAGAATGATGGTTCTGATCACCCGCATAGCCCCTGGGAACTCCATGATGCTGGTAACCCATGGGTTCCGTGGAAACACCCGCATATTGATATCAGTATCAGGGATAAATTGTTATCAGCAGTGGCTAGCTTACAGGAAATGTCTCACAGAAATCAGGTGAAATTAATTGATTTTCAATATTTACACTCTTTTGGTACCCGTTTGTTGTTGTTTGATCTTTTACGATCTTTCTTTTTGGGTCTTCAGGATCGGTATGGTGTTTTGAAGTTGGATAGCGTTGCAGAAAAATCAGATTTCATAAACAGGTAATTGTTGTATTAACTCTTGCATTTGCTGCTGATATTGTGTTTGTGTGTTTTTTTATTTATCAACAAAAGTGAGTGATTACTACTGTGAAATAATCCTTGCTCATAAGGACTCCCAAGTGTATCATGGACAATTGAATTTGTAGATAATAAATTGCACTAAATATTGTGGAAAATATGAACAGTCTCTTGTTAAAAAACTACCTTTTTAGGTTGGCAAGTCTGATAGTAAGCATCAAACATAAATTCGATGATTGATACCTTACTGTCATCAAAGTTAAATTGATGCTGGTTTGACATCAGAAGGTGCTGGCTGTACCTTTACAAGGCCCATTTTCCCGTTTGAATTATGAGGCAATATTTATTAAAGTACAGATTGTTTTTTTTTTGGGGAAATAGGGTTGGTAAGTATCCAACAAATGTCTGCATATTCTGTTTTCTTGAGATGGTGTGTTTGCATCTAATTGTTTTGTTATTTTTCATTTATATATGTTCATAGGAGTGATTATCTACAGTATTTGGAGACCATGTGCATATATGTTTATTTTATATCTGACCTTAATAGTACCAGCCCTGGAAGTCTTGGTTGCATTATACTCCCTCTGTTTCGCAATACCCATTATGTTGGGATGTGTTGTTTAACAGTGTTTGTCCATCGGAGAAATTAAGTGTGTAGTTGTTGTAATATGTCCAGTTTCTACCTCTATTTTAATGTTCTGAAAGGGATTGAATAGTTGTAGTATGTCGTTTACTCAGGTATGTATGGTCCAATGTCATTCACTATATCTTACCTAGACCTGGTGCCTCCTTGATGGTTGGCATCTACAAATATTGCAAAACGGGGTATATTGGGTGCTTTACATTTATGATCTATTTAGTGGTAACATTCATCTTAAAAGGATTTTTCTCTGCACAACTGTTGCTCTAGGTTTCCTGTCCAGTTTTCCATTGAGGTGATGAAGAGAAGACTAGAGAACGATTACTACAGAACTCTGGAAGCTGTCCAACATGATGCCACTGTGATGCTTGCAAATGCGCAGTCATATTTTTCAAAGAGCGCTGAGATGACTAAAAAGATTCGCAAGCTATCCGAATGGATCGAACGTACCTTTTCATCACTGTAGGGGACTGTGTTAGCAGAATTTGCCTCTCAGCCACGGAGATGTTTCTACGTGGTGTTACAGAGGCATAATTTTGTTCGAGGAATGAACCCAAGTAGTTTTCAGGTTGGAGAGAATTTCTGGTGTAAGGCCAACAGCTTAAAACTATTTGATCCCTTGCGTGCTAATGCAAATCGATCTAACCCCCTGACCGTTTGATCTTTTGTCGTCGTCAAGACAAGTCGATTTATCCTATTGGACAAAAATAATTCTTGAGGGCCTTGTTAGAGGAGATGCTAGTGTGTAAAGCTGGTAGAGGAAATGCCCTACCAGATTATTGGTTGTTTATAGACCACAGTACATCGTCCTCTATAAAAAAGAATGGAAAAAATGTGTATCACCGTCAGTGTGCAGTCCAATTTGAGACAACATTGAATTGAATCCTGGTCATGAGTTAGCTAGTGGTAATTGTTTCTGCGTGCTTGCTGGGTTTTCAACCGAGTATTGCAGCCGGTTAAAGCGATTATCAGTGTTCTTTATTGAAGGGGTTCTTAAAAGGAGCGCGGAAGGGCAATTCGTTCTACCACTAGAGATGGCAACGGGTCGGTCAGGTGTGGGTTTTATAAAACTTGATCTGACTTGAAACCCGACCCGAACTCGAATATTATATCAGGTAAAAATCTATACCCGAATCCGGTGGGCATCCGAAATCCGACAGGTACCCGATGGATTTGTGCAATACAAGTGGCAATAGGTTGGGTTAGGTGTGGGTTTTGCAAAACTCGACCTGACCTGACAAGGAATCCGAACCTAAAATCCCGAGCCGAACCCGACGGGTATCTGAAATCCGACACCAAACCCAGTGAGTACCCAGAACTCGACGGGTACCAGATGGGTATATGTGACATTTTGGGTACCCGATGGGTACCCGCGAGTGAAAATTAAAACCCGAACCGACCCGATCGGATGCAAAGCCCGCGGTACCCAAATCTATGAGTACAATTGCCACCGCTATCTACCGCGCGCGTACCTAAGCCGTGCCATGCGGTGCCGACGAAGAAAGCGCCGCCGGGCCGCGGCACCTGCTCGAGCGGCCGCGCGATGCTATTTATTGTTCAGCTTGCTCAGCCCACCACCAGATCTTGTGCATCTTCCTTGGCCTACGATGCATGTGCTCCTCTTGGATCGATCTAGTCTCTTTTGAAAGGAAATGGCGGGAGCTCTGCCTTGCATTAAAGGAAGAAAGTCATGAGTCAAAGAGAAATTAATTTATAGAACAGATTAACAATCTCGGGGGCGAATATGAAGCAACGGAAAGGCGGCGAAAAAGCAAAACTCCTAGTCCGCCAAAAGTCGAGCCTTGTGTGCCGAATCCTTGGAGCCGCTTTTAGCCGAACGCACCTAAAGCGATGCAAAGAAATGCAGGCCCATCTATGGATGCTGGATACTTACACCGCTCTTCGACTACGAATATCATCAATCAAGCCGGGCGACGGCGTAGTCGACAGATCTGTCTTGGTTATTGAAAATCCTGCCGTTCCTCTCCTTCCAGAGGTTCCACGCAACATACATAAAGATATCGTCACTTTGTCTGCGATATTGATGGTGATCTTGGCACGTCTTGATCTCCACTAGGTCGCTATGTGCGGGTCGTACCATAGATGGTCGGATGGCGACAAAGCCTATGCTCATCGCAGAGGAAAACCTTTCTCCATACATTTTTGGCGAAGAGCAAAGCGAATGAGATGTCTGGTCGACTCGGCTCTAGACCGCACATCGCACGTAGCGAGGTATCGCGCCATCCTCGGAGAGCCGATCTATCACCGTGAGAATCCTATCCCGTAGGAATAGCCAAGTGAAAATCGCATTTCGCCCCGATACGCTTGCCAAATCATCTTGTGGTTGGGGAGTGCGGGTGGTGCCATGAATCGCGCTCTGTAAGTTGCCCCCGCTGTAGTGTAGTTGCCATGTTGCGTCCATTTCCACGAGATCTTTCCTCGCGTGCTCGGTAAGAGGTTAACCTGTGAAAGTGCCTGCCATAGCTGCACAAACTCCTGGATCTGCACGGACGAGGATATCCGCCGCAAGGGTCGTAGCCAATTCCTGGATAGAAGCTCATCCTTGACCGATCGCCCCTTTCTCCGGACAAGACGATAGCAATTTGGCGCTAAATCTCGCGGCGAAACCCCATGGAGCCAGTTGGAGTCCCAAAAATTCGCAGTTTCACCATTCCCTAAGGAGATCTTTGTGCTAGCATGGAAAAAACTACGATCAGATTCATCACAAGGAACCGCTATCCCTACCCACGGCCTGTTGCGTTCTGTCCAGGCATACCACAGCCAACGGAGACGAAGCGCTCGCCCGAAGGAAGAGAGATCTTTAATTCCGAGCCCTCCCAAGGCCTTAGGTTTGCAAACCGACTTCCAATTAACTAGGCAGTGCCCTCCAGCGCAGTCCTGTTCGCCTCTCCAGATGAAACTTCTGCGAATTCTGTCAATTTTCTTTGTGGCCCAGGCAGGGAGCGAGAACACAGTCAAGTGGTAAACCGCAAGAGACGTGAGCACGGAGTTTGTTAGCACCATCCTGCCCGCCCTGGAGAGAAGTTTTCCTTTCCATCCTGCTAGCCGCTTTCTCACTTTGTCAATGAGAGGTTGCAGGTCGGACCGTCTCAGCCTGGTAGGACGAAGAGGCAAACCTAGATACCTGTAAAGGAAAGATTTGGATAACGCTGGGAAATCCTGCAAGACAGCCGCCATGTCTATTGAGCCACGTCTGATGGCGTAGACCTCGCTCTTATGGATGTTTGTGTGTAGCCCTGTCGCCCCACCAAATAAGTTTAGAAGCTCCTGCATTAAAGATAGCTCCTCTCGGATTGGCCTGACGAAGACGACAACATCATTGGCATAGAGGGATGTCCTCATCCTGGGAGGCGAAGCGGGCAACTGCGAGAATAAATTGTTGACCGTCGCCTTGGAAAAGAGAGCCCTCAGCGGCTCCATGGCAAGAATGAAAAGCATGGGTGAGAGGGTCTCTCCTGCAACCCTCTTCTATCTTGAATCGGTGGACCGTACACCATTAAGAAGAACTCGGAGGAAGAGAAGCTAGAACTGCTGAAATCCATCCACGCCAATGGGAGCTGAAACCTAGATGTCGCTAACAACTCCGGAGGAACTCCCACCGACGAGTCAAAGGCCTTAGCAATGTCCAACTTTATCAGAAGAGATGGAATCCTTTCCTATGCATGAGAGACAAGATTCTTCACAAATAAGAAATTGTCATGGATAGATCTGTTTTTTATGAAAGCTGATTGATTGGTAGGCACCAGCTGGCTGAGGAGCGGCGCAAGCCTAGCCGCTAAGATCTTGGAGAAAATTTTGCCCACGCTATGGATGAGGCTGATAGGCCTGTAATCTGCCGTAGACATCGCGTCCTGCTTCTTTGGCAATAGGACAATGCTGGCGGAATTGAGAAGACAAAGATTCCGAGCATTGAGGCAGTAAATCTGCATCATGGCCTCCATGAGATCATTTTTGACCGTCTCCCAGCAACTCCTATAGAAAAGGCCGGAGAAGCCATCCGGTCCTGGAGCTTTCTCTGGAGGCATTGAAAACACCGCATCCCTCACCTCTGCCAACTGGAAAGGCAGGTCTAAACTGCTCAAGTCATGCCGAGGAATGCCCAACATCTCCCAATTGAGAGAGTGCGCCCTGTTCCTTTTGGTGCCCAGAAGATTGAGGAAGAAGTCATGAATCTCATCCTGCTTGCTTTGATGGTCATGAACCATGCCTGCGGGGGTTGAAATGATCTGGATGTGGTTCTTCCGTCTACGCGCATTTGCTTTGAGATGGAAGAATTTTGTGTTTGCATCTCCTTCGCGAATGTAAGAAATTCTCGCACGCTGTCTAATTCTAGCTCTTTGAATGGCCGCTATACCTAGCAACCTGAGCCGGAGCTTAGCCCGAAGTTCTCTTTCGTCTGCGGCCAACTGTCTCTCCTCTTGCGCCTTATCAAGCTGCAGGATAACCTCTCCAGCAATGGAGAATTGCAGCCGAAGGTCCCCTATGATTTGGCGGCTCCACCCCCTAAGAGCCCGAGCCATTCTTGTGAGCTTAATGTGAAGCCTTCGAAGAGCATCATGAGTGCTCGTCACCCTATACCACGCCTGGCTTACAACATGTTGAAAACTAGGCATTGTAGTCCAGAAGCTTTCAAACCTAAAAGCAGATGATCTGGCGGCCGCTAACTGTCCCAGGAGGAGCAAGGGACAGTGATCCGAAACCAAGGAAGACAAAGCCTGCAACCTGCACTGCGGAAATAGCATGTCCCAGTCACTAGACGCGAACATGCGATCATCCTCGAGTGAGTTGGATTTTCCCTGTCATTGGACCAGGTGAATCTCCTTCCAAACAGGGGAAGTTCCCTAAGCTCTGCGTCGTGAATGATCTAGTCTCTTGACTCTCTTGAGTTGATGCTAATGCTGTTGAATTGGACTACTCCCAACCATGCAAGCGCCCATGTCCAAAGCAACTACTTCTCAATGACCCAGCTGAAAAGGATTCCTGAAGACCAAAGCTCCAAAAGCAAACGAAATAAAACCTCCCAAATGTCATCTCAGTCATGTGGAATTTTAAAAATTAAATGAGCAATGTTTCTATGTTTGCCTCTCAATACAAGTTGACGAGATCTTGTGCATCTTCCTTGGCCTGATGCATGTGCTCCTCTTGGATCGATCTAGTCTCTTTTTGAAAGGAAATGGCGGTGCTACTTGCATTAAGGAAGAAAGTCATAAGTCTGACCGGAAATTAATTTATGAAAGCGATTAACAATCTCTGCAGGCAGATATGAAGCAACGGAAGGCGTGCGAAACCAAAACTCCTAGTCCGCTAAAGTCGAGCCTTGTGTCAGATGTCTTGGAGAGCAGCCCTTTTAGACGAAACGCACCTAAGCGATCACGAAATGCAGGCCCATCTATGGATCTGGGATACTTCTGCGCTCTTCGACTACGAATATCATCAGCCATGGCGGTCGGCGAAAGTCGCAGTCTGTCTTGGTTATTGAAAATCCTGCCGTTCTCTCCTTCGGAGGTTCCACGCAACATACATAAAGATCTTCAGTCCGCTGTGTCTGCGATATTGATGGTGATCTTGGCGCGTCTTGATCTCCACTAAATCATGCTATGCATTTGTACCATAGATGGTCGGATGGCGACAAAGCCTATGCTCATCGCGAGAGAAAACCTTTCTCCATACATTTTGCGAAGAGCAGCGAGAATGAGATGTCTGGTGACTCTGGCTCTAGACCGCATTATCGCCTGAAGCGAGGTATCGGCCATCCTCGGAGAGCCGATCTATCGGTTGAGAATCCTATCTGTAGGAATAGCCAAGTGAAAAATCTGCATTTAACTTGAGCCGCATACGGGCCAAATCATCTTGTGGTTGGGGTGCAGGTGGTGCAGGATGAAGCTGCATACATCGTATCCTGCAGTGTAGTTGCCATGTTCGTCCATTTCCACGAGATCTTTGTCTGCGTGCACTCGTAAGAGGTTAACTTGAAAGTGCACGCCATAGTGCACAAACTCACGGATCTGCAGCAGACGAGGATATCGCCGCAAAGTCGTAGCCAATTCTGGATAAAGCTCATCCTTGACCGATCGCCCTTTCTCCGGACAAGACGATAGCAATTTGGCGCTAAATCTCGCGGCGAAACCCCATGGAGCCAGTTGGAGTCCCAAAAATTGAAGCCACCATTCCCTAAGGAGATCTTTGTGCTAGCATGGAAAAAACTACGATCAGATTCATCACAAGGAACCGCTATCCCTACCCACGGCACTGCTGCGTTCTCGTCGAGCATACCACGTACCAGCGGAGCGGGTTCGCTCGAAGGAAGAGAGATCTTTAATTCGAAGCCCTCCCAAGGCCTTAGGTTTGCAAACCGACTTCAATTAACTAAGCGATGCCCTCCAATAGCGATCTGTTAGCCTCTCAGATGAAACTTGAATTCTGTCAATTTTCTTTGTGGCCCGAGGCGGAGCGAGAACAGTCAAGTGGTAAACCGCAAGAGCGTGAGCACGGAGTTTGTTAGCACCATCACCGCATACGAGAGAAGTTTTCCTTTCCATCTGCTAGCCGCTTTCTCACTTTGTCAATGAGAGGTTGCGGGTCGGACAAAATCTCGACTGGTAGGGCGAAGAGGCAAACCTAGATACTGTAAAGGAAAGATTTGAATATATTTGGGAAATCTGCAGGCAGTAGCCATGTCTATTGAGCCACGTCGATGGCGTAGACCTCGCTCTTATGGATGTTTGTGTGTAGCCATGCCGCCCCACCAAATAAGTTTAGAAGCTCTGCATTAAAGATAGCTCCTCTCGGATTGGCACGACAAGACGCACAACATCATTGGCATAGAGGATGTCCTCATCACGGGGCCTTGACGAACATCTGCGAATAAATTGTTGGCCGTCGCCTTGGAAAAGAAGCCCTCAGCTGACTCCATGGCAAGAATGAAAGCATGGGTGAGAGGGGTCTCTGCCCATGACCCCTCTTCTATCTTTGAATCGGTGGACCGGTACACCATTAAGAAGAACTCGGAGGAAGAGGCTAGAGCTACTTGAAATCCATCCATGCCAATGGGAGCTGAAACCTAGATGTATAACAACTCCGGGAGGAACTCCCGGTGGTTTGAGTCAAAGGCCTTAGCAATGTCCAACTTTATCGAAGAGATGGAATCCTTTCCTATCAGGATGAGAGACAAGATTCTTCACAAATAAGAAATTGTCATGGATAGATCATTTTTTATGAAAGCTGATTGATTGGTAGGCACCGGTGGTGAGGAGAGCGCAAGCCTAGCTAGCTAAGATCTTGGAGAAAATTTTGCCACGCTATGGATGAGGCCGATAGGCCTGTGTCTACTGCAATGAACATCGCGTCTGCTTCTTTGGCAATAGGACAATCTTTGGCGGAATTGAGAAGACAAAGATTAGAGCATTGAGGCGATGAAATCTGCATCATGGCCTCCATGAGATCATTTTTGACCGTCTCAAAGAATCCTATAGAAAAGGCCGGAGAAGCCATCCGGTCTGGAGCTCTCTGGAGGCATTGAAAACACCGCATCCTCACCTCGCTTAGCTGGAAAGCAGGTCTAAGCTGCTCAAGTCATCTTGAGGAATGCCCAACATCTCCCAATTGAGAGACTCTCTTGAGTTGATGCTAATGCTGTTGAATTGGACTACTCCCAACCATGCAAGCGCCCATGTCCAAAGCAACTACTTCTCAATGACCCAGCTGAAAAGGATTCCTGAAGACCAAAGCTCCAAAAGCAAACGAAATAAAACCTCCCAAATGTCATCTCAGTCATGTGGAATTTTAAAAATTAAATGAGCAATGTTTCTATGTTTCCCTCTCAATACAAGTTGGACAAATCTTGAAGCAAGCGAAGAGGTAAATAATGACCATCTACTCTTCATTTATACTTTTATATCTTTACAACTTTAAAAAGAAAGGCATAGAAGCACATCTCAAATTAAATATCCTGTTACTTGGAGTTGCCATTCTACTATTTCCTTGCAACAAAAGGTGCCAGGAGCTGTAGTTAATATATACTTGGCACACTTTATTCTACCTTGGCTTGAAATGATCTTGATTCACATGTTTATTGTGATCAGAAATCACACCCCTGGTGCCATTTTTGCGTAATGGACTCATTACCTTCCTAAACGGAATCATAGCTTTAGCTGATAGACATCACAAACAGTACGCTCTCTTGCTAGTTCAAGTACAAAATGTGCATGGATACATCAAAGTCAAAAACGAAAGAACAAAACAGAGACGAAGCTAACGCTCGCCGAGAGTACATTGTCTGAACAATCCACATCAGAAATCAAATAAAACAGGAACCAAAAATCAACACTCCACACATCATCATGGCAAAAGAATCCATCAAGGGTAGATGCATGCGCACGACAGCTACAAAGCTTTGATTTACTGTAGCATCGCCATGGATGCGACCACGGCCAATGCCACGGGGAGGACGGCGGGGAAGCCCGCATAAACGCCGGCGCCGTTGGCGTTAGGCGCGGGCGCGGTCGTCGCGGCGGACGAGCCATCCGTCGACGCCGCACCTGGCGGCGTCGAGGCGCTGCCGGGCTCGCTGACGCCTGGGGACGCCGCGGCGGGCGCGGACGCTGTGGGCGCCGTGGAAGGGGCGTCAGAGGACGGCGTCCGCTGCTTGAGCACGCGGATGTTGACCTTCTGTCCGGCGGCGCAGTGGCCTGGCACGCCGCAGATGAAGAAGCGGTGGCCGGGGCTCTTGATGGTGATCTTATCGTCGCCGGAGGTGTGCGTGGCGATCGGCGACGAGTTGGTGCAGCTGTCGTAGTCGGCCTTCTTCACCTCCAGCACGTTGTGGATGCCCTGCGGGTACTGGAACTCTGCAGGCAAACCATGCAAATCGGCGCCATGGTCACCACAAGAACAGAAGCAATACAAATGTGTTCGCTTTTTTCGTCATCTTTTCGCGCCAAATGAAATGATCACGCAAAGCACCAAGAAAAAGCTGCAGAAACGAAAACTAAACGTGCAACATAAGGTATTTCTATCAGTAAAAGGATGAAGCGTATAGAACACGCACACTTCTTTTGACACCAAAGCAAGTTGTGAACAAAACATGCTTCTATACTACTCATAATAGAAAGTGCCAAAGTGTTTCACTTTACAACTAATCAGAAGTTTACAATATATAGTGTACTGGCAGATGCTAAATGTAGCTAGTCATTTGGTAACAATGTGATAATGCATAATCATTCCCCTGGACCTGGAGTTTTAGAACAATCATATAAACATAGCCCCTAATTATTTTCAAGAATATTTTTTCAAAAGGAAAATCCATATAACACTCTAAACTTTGCTTAAAAGTCTGTTCAACACCCCAAGTTTTGAAATCGGTTATCTAGCACTCTAAACTTTTCAATCCCATTCATTTAACACTCTAAGCTGGTTTTGTAGAAGAAAAGTCTATATAACACTATGAATTTTGCTCAAAAGTTTGTTCGACACACCAAACTTTTAGCATCCCGAACTTTCCAATCCCGTTTGTTTAACACCCCAAAACTAGTTAAAAGATTAGGGCGTTAAATGAATGAGATTAGGAAGTTCGGGGTACTAAATAACTGGTTTTAAAGTTTGGGATGTCGGACTTATTTTTGAGCAAAATTCAAGATGTTATATAGATTTTCTCCTTTACAAAACCAGTTTAGGGTGTTAAAACGAACGAGATTAGAAAGTTTGGAGTGCTAGATAACGGTTTCAAAGTTTAAAGTGTTGTAGGACTTTTGAGCAAAATTCAATGTGTTATATGGACTTTTTCCTTATAAAAAAATACATTCATCGACGCACTATCAGATCTGCATCAACTGAAAAAAAAAACAACCTCAAATTATAGACTGAAATGCAGCTAGCATGCTGGATCAGGCACAGCACAATGCAGTACAGACACCATTTCTTACTCTTCTCTGCTAAAAGTTCAGGCAGTACACTGATAGATCTAGCAGCCAATGAGCACAATAAATGGGACAGCCTCATGTGCCATGGTTTAGTTATTGTGGACACCAAGCCACCAACCCTACTATTTCTTGAGTTCAGAACTCCGGTGGTCCATGAGAAAAATTTATGGATAATGCTAATACTGCGCACAAACTGCACGAAGCCTCCGTGAACCGCCTTTAAGATACTACACAAAACTTGCAGATATGTACTACACATTGTGCAGTAAAATCAAAGAAAAATGGAGATAAAATGACCTATTTTTACCCAAAGTTCGTTGTCCATGCCATGGTTAAAGGAATTGTCTTATGTAAACGCAAGACAAAAGAGATTGAAGATGCGTTGTAACAAGTCATTAGCACTCAATCTTCGTACTAAGTAATGGAAGGGAAGAACAGATAACGCCAAATCAAAATATACATCACTTAATTTTTTTTCCCTTGAACAATACATCACTTAAAAACCTAAAGGGAAGCACTGACCAGTATTGGATCTATAGCAAGAAACGAGAGAGTGTTTTTGTTACTACTAAGACAGCCTAAAAGTACTTAGAATTAGAGAGAGAAGACAGAACTTGCCTATCATGTCTCCAGGCTTGAAAGTCTTCTTCACAGCCCAGTCAGTGTAGTTGACATTGCCGAGGATAGTCCACCCCGAGGTGTCGCCGACCTTGTAGACGATCGCCGACGAGGTCGCCGCCATTGCGAACCCAAGCGTCAGCACCAGCACGCTCCTCACGCCCATGGCCATTGCTGCACGTACGACCTCTCCTGTCCTGGCTCACACCCTCTGGTTGTCTGAAAGCTAGCAAAATGAGAAGGAAGAGACGCTATGAGGGCAGAGCTAGCAGACGAAGAGAATTTAGTAGCTCACTTTGCTTCCGCCAATGTGGTACCGAGGAGCAGCATTTATAGTGTCTCGCTCATTTTCTGTATTGACCATTTTGCCCCTGTACAGGTTTGAATGATCTATCTGTCGTTATTCTTTCTTGGAGCTGCGAGGGTTCTGAACTTTTGTTGTTCTTTGCCGCTCTCTTGTTCCTTGAGTAAAGCAAACTCAAAAGCTGGCCGTGAATCCAAGTCTTGATCATGAGGTTGTTCGTAGGTCTGTGATGCCATGAGTGAGTGGGCTCTGCTGGTACGTGCTTTCCAGTTCCTTGGAGATCTTTTTCTTTTTAGGGAAGCAAGCAATTGCAAGCATGCGTGTGTGCGCTGTAGTTGATCCAATCTGTTGGTGTAGGCAGATCTTTCTGAACTTCTTCTCCTTCTTTTTGTTTTCTTTCAGATGTGATGTATCTATATTCGGAGAAAATTGGAATAATGGGGCCTGCACTTACGTACGATTGTATTTTTGTTTATGCATGGAAACGATCCAAAGTGACATAGATTTGCAGAACAGGCTCTACAAGATTCAAAATCAGTGGTATTTTAATCACCATCGTGAGTGTCAGACTGTCAGAGGCTTTACAAGACTATTGGAAATAATTAACTAGCAGCAACATACAGCACTACGCATGCAAGTGTAAACAGCAAGACACAACGCACCATCACCGAACGTGCATATGCATCTGAGGCATGATTAACACATCATGATAATCAAATAATCATCACTGAAACCTATAGCGAAATTACTCATCCAGCCAGCAACTGCTTTTTTTCCCTCTCCATCCGGACGAGATCAGGAGGGCGCTGCTCCAATGTCCTCCTCCCATCTAAGTAACTGTTGGCATATATAGTCCCGTAAGTTGCGGGAAGAGAAGAATCACAATTTGAAGTGTGAGGGAGCTCACCAATAGGTTACTGGGTTTTGATAAACTTCATCCGGATGTTTTCGTATCAAAAATCAACCAAATTATGAACCGTTGGATTATGCTGTGATTAGTGCAGTTAAGTAGGACTGATTATGATTTGCTGTGATTAGTGCAGTTAAGTGGGCCTGATGTTGCTGTGATTAGTGCAGTTAAGTGGGCCTGATTAGTGCAGAACTTAAGCCTTTTGATCTAACGGTTGGGTTAATCAATCCAATGGTCCAAAATTTGGATGTTTTGTTACACAAAAACATCTAGGTTATATATTAGCCTTTTGGAAGGAGGAGCCAAGCATCGCTTTGTTGTTGTTGTTGTTGCTGCTGGCTGCTGGCTGCTGCTGCTCTTAGCGCTAGCCTATCTCGTTTAACGGTGGCGCTCTGTACCGCGACAGGCTCTCCTTCGACTCTGGAGTGCCACGCATGCGTGGAGTAACCAGAGTGCATTAGCATCAAAGTGCACTAGAACAGAAAGATTACCGCGGGTAACAGGAAGTATGCTTCGAGAGACTTTTACCAGTCTCGAGAGGTAACAAAATATACGTTGAGTTACCACTAAAATTTAAAAGGCAAAGGTACAAAGAGTTTAATGGTAATTTGGTTGTATAGCTCATGGTATCTAGTAAGGATGTTAATAACTCTAATGCATCGAATGGTTTCATTGACATTGTGTACTGTGTATACCTCCTTAATTTTGTTTTATCGGGTTTACTGTATGTAAGTTGGATGATAAATTGCCCTGTTTATAACCTCCCATTAGGGCTGAGCAGACAATATAGATAGTTAGAAACCCAAGTACCCGATGGGAAAAAAACATATATGCTTTGGTTTGCTTTTGTACTGTATCACGGTCGGTTTTCATTTCAGTCGTCTCGTTTTTATGCTAGTGCTAGATAGATGAACTGATCATCGATTAGATTTTGCACACAATACATTACACGCAACAGAAACTAATTAACCAAAACAAAGGATGTATATATATGCACTCTTCATGCATGATACTTGTTTATAGTAGTCAATATATATGTGATTTTTGGAAGATCATATCTTACCCAAAACCTAACAAACGTGTAGAAACATCGAATTCGATCATGTAAACAACTTTCAAATACAGCAACAACATCACCGAAACATGTACATATAAGATATAACCCCACGCGTCATCATCATTAGAACTCGACGATTAAAATTACATCATCATCGCCACCCACCAATATCTACCGATCGATCGATGAACTAACACATATGATTATCACTTATTGGATGTCGAAGACGTTCTTGCCAGTGAACTTGACCTCGATGGGGCTGGCGTTCTTTCCGATGCTGCGGAAGTTCTGGCCAACGCCCTCCCTGCCGGGGTTGACCTTCTCGGGGTAGACGCCGTCCTTGGGGTGGAGGTACTGCACCTCGCCGTTGGGAAAGACGCGGTAGAACTGGTAGGTGATCTTGTACTTGGAGCGCAGCCGCGTGCCGAGCGCGAGGCACTGCTCCTTGCGCGCCAGCTTCAGCAGGTTGGGCCCCTCCCGCATGATGGCGGCGCCGCCGGTGGGCATCTCGAACACCTGCTCCTTAGGGGACGTCCACGTGATCACGTAGAACTCCTCCACCTGCGCCTTCCGGAGCAGCCCGCCCGTGCTGCCGCCGAAGATGGGCGACGGCGTGTTGGGGTCCAGCTGCGGCGGCACGAACCCCTTGGGCGCCTCGGCTGCCGGCGCGGCGGCCGCGGGCTCCTCGGCGGCGGCGGCCTTGAGGGCGGCAGGGCCGCGGGAGCTGGAGGGGAGCGAGAGGGAGGAGCCGAGCTGGCGGGGCTTGGACGGCGACCAGGCGGCCAGGAGGTGGCGGGTGGCGGCGGAGGCTTGGGTGGCCATGGCCATGGCGTTTCTTGGCAGCAAGCTGTAGGAGAGGAGTGCAAGATCGTCGAGCGAGCTCGAGTGCTGTGGCGCGATAAGCGATGACCGGCTTGGCTAAGACTGAGGTAACGTTACGGGTTTGGGTGGGGAAGTGGATAAGGGGATATGAGGCCGGCCAATGGGGAGCGCGGATTTTGATACGTCGGGAGGCGGCGCGTCCACACAAGCGCGCCGCGCGCGGCCTCGCCGTCGCATGAGGCGATCGAGTGCATGCGCGCGGTGGGATCGATATATGGACGAGCCCAGCGCGCGCGTAGGCCCCGCCGGTAAAGCTACTCGCCGTGCGTCTGCATGCCGGCCGGCCGAGTGTAACGGCGGGCGGCTCCTGTCCTGTCTAGCTAGCTGTACGTGCGGCTCGCGCGCGCCAGGGATTACGGAAACACAGAAGATCTACTTACGTGCGCATGCAAGCCCAGATTGACGGACGCCGACGCGTAATATATTGAAAATCAAGATCGCATCGTACCTTAATTAGGATGTCCGCTGCTCACATGTACATGGAGCACCTCTTGGCATCTTAGACCTTGTTTCTACTCAGTACAAAGGACGTTAATTTTGCACCAATAGTGAATTGGGAGGCAAAATAACCTCTCTCCGTAGCTAAGGCCAGCCGCGACATATGTTGTGTGAATGCATCATGCATGCACGCGTGATTTCTTCTGTACTGCTCCCTCCATTTCCTTATGTATATATATAGTATGTGCTTTAATATATCTATCTATTAAAGGAATCTTGAGTGTAATTATCGTAATTTTTCTTCTCTCCATTCATACTTAAATGATTTGAAAGAATTAATATATTTATCTACGAAAGGGAATCTTAAATGTAGTTATTATATATATATTTTTTTTCCTCTCTATATTCCTACTTAAATGATGTGAAAGAGATTGAGTGGTTGTGTTCATTTAACAGAGATATAGATGGTTATTTCTCATCAAGTATTTCTTAATTAAACTCGGTACTTCTTTAGTCTATCAGGTATATGAAGAGAGTGGTAACATACTATGGCCCTGTTTGGTACAACTCGTACTCCTAGCTTCTTGCTTGGATCATATGAATTTGCATCAAACGTGCGCCTAGCTTCCTAACGAGTATGTTCTACTTCTCATGAGGAGCAACCCAAAAATAAAGTAGCAATGAGGAGCGACTTTTGGGCTACTCCCCGCAAGGAGCTGGACACCAATTACCAAAATGGCCATGAAATTCAAGGGTATTTACCCACCAAATGCCACTCCATAAAAACCCCAAATCGGCCTTAATCATTCGGCTCTCTCCCCTCATTTCTCTGGTCCTCCACTGAGCACCCCTCTAGCCCCTCTCTCGCCTGTCGCTGTAGCAAGGCAAACCCTAATGCCACCACCCTGGGACCCCCTCACCACTACCAGGAGCCCATCGCAGTTGTCTTGGAATACTCTACCATGGGTTTAATACTGCCTACAAGTTATCCAAACCCTAGTTCATTGCCATCGATCTAGCTCCCACCTTTAGCCCCATATCCCCGCCCTACCGACCGAGAGACCCAGGCCAATGGTCTCAAAAGCCCGTCCTCGTGCCACAGCCCCAAATCCAGCCCCTGTCACTGGCTCCAAATACCATCATCGCTGACTGTCCTATAGCACTCAATGACCAAGATGCTCAACCATTATCAGTGACCTCGTCCATTGCCATCAAGGTTAAAGCCCACCGGTCGCCTTACCCTTGGCTTCCATCCTCAATTGCTCATCCCATTTTTTTTCATGGACCGATGAATAAATGCTTTGTAGGATCGGTTCGATTGCCTACATGATGAAAATACACCCTTTTATTTTGGGTTGTTCTGGTTGCTTAGTTTGTCTGAAACTTCGGCCGGACTACTGGGTTTGGCCACTGGTGGCCATCGCCTAGCGGCAAAGTAGGTTTGCTTGTGCTAGTTATACATCAACTGGATTCAACCCTGGTTGAAGGAATCTCTGATTCTTCGGTGTGGATTTGATCTTTAGTTTTGGGCAAAAAAAGATCTTTCTAGGAGGGCCAATTTTTTTAGATCATTTGGGGATAATTGTAGTTCAGGTAAATATGGCAGAGGTAGGAATTGTTCTATCCATGCTTCTGGTGGATTGAGCTGCTAGTTTGCTACTAGCTTCATTCCTGAATAGATGATATTTTAGGGCATGTACAATGAGGTCACTTCAGCTTACTCTTAACATGTCCACGTCAGTTTTGTCTTATGTGGAAGAGTAAGAAAAAAGTAGAGAGAAGAGAGCTAGCTCTTAGTTAGGGCAAGTACAATAACAAAGCTAATTGCTTACCCCATCTCACATCCATGTCATCTAGAGTAAGCACTAAAACCAACTTGTACAATAGCTATCTCTAAAATTTGGCTTTAAATGCTGTGCATTAACTACCTATTCTTTTTTGTACATAACTAATCTATCTTTACTCTCGTGCAATACTTACTACTAAATAAGAGTCAGCTCTCTTCTTTTTTCTCACTCTTCCATATAAGATAAAAGTCGATGTGGACATGCTAAAAGTAAGCTAAGGTGGTTTTATTGTACATGCCCTTAATAGTAAGCATTGCGCAGGAGTATAGGTAGATTAGTTATGTACAAGATAGAGAGATAGCTAATGCACATCATCTAGAGCTAACTTTTAGAGATAGCTATTGTGCAAACTAGCTTTAATGCTTACTCTAAATGACATAGATAGAAAATAGAGTAAGCAAATGGCTTTGTTAGGGCAGTCCCAATGCATATAGTTTCTATAACTTCTATGTCATCTAGACACTACATGTAGAAACTATGCTCTCAATGGATAGTTTCTTCAAAATAAACTCTCATCCAATCTCCTCTTTTCTCTTATTTTCTCACCCAATCCCCTTTTTCCCTTTCTTGGTACTTGTGTAGAAATGGTTTCCTGCATGAGAAATGGTTTCCTTCTCTTTCATCATTAACTCTACCTCCACATCACCATTTTGCTTACATGGCAACCTAATTAATGCTATGAAACTATCCTAGTCATCCCATTGGGATTGCCCTTAGGGCAGTCCCAACCCTCCACCTCAGCTAGTGTCCATAGAATTAATTATGATGCCAACTAAGCAAAAATCTGATGTGGCATAGGAATTAAAGAAGGGAGAGAAGGAAAAACGAAGAAACCGTGTCTCATGCTAGAAACTGGGTCGGGGCGAACACCAAGATGCAAGAAACTAGCAAAATTTGCATTGGACGTTTCTGCGCGCTGACCAAGGTGTGTTTGTGGTGCATGCATTGGTTTATTGATCTCTCTCTCCTCTAGACACTACTCATAGAAACCATGTGTTGGGAAACTATGCATTGGCTTATTGCTCTTTCTCTCCTCTAGACACTGCTCATGGAAACCATGGGTTGGGACTGCCCTTATGATACTTGCCCTTAGGCTTTTGCACTTCAGCCAAGGCGAGTGCACAAAAGACCAAATCACCTTCTTTTATTAAGCCATTTATTACTATTGGATAGTGTGTATTACTCTAGTCTATAGCATTAAATGATCTTGGAAATAACCAAGAGGGGGTATATAATGAAAAGAGAGTAAAAAGTCACCTCGAAATTGTAGAATGATATGATTTAGAAATAAAATTTGAAAGCTAGAATGACATGTATTCAGAAATAGAGAGGGTACATATATAACAGATGAGATTGTCACTGATTGCCTATATGAACACTGAACTGATTGCTAGCTGCTTGCAATTGACTAGCTTTACTAGCATCAATCATATAACATATTGATGTTTACTGTGAATCAAAACCTGAATATATGAACACTGATTGTCACTGATTGCCTATATGAACACTGAACTGATTGCTAGCTGCTTGCAATTGACTAGCTTTACTAGCATCAATCATATAACATATTGATGTTTACTGTGAATCAAAACCTGAATATATATGCACGTATAGCACTTTTCATGTCATGTTCCCAACTGGCATCAACAACGAGGTGCTATGATTGTATCAAGAATAGTTGCCTAGCCGTTGTGATTGTGAGAGAGAAATTGTAATTCTAAATGGATGTGTCTTTTTTAGCCATTTTGATATTGTACCTAGGAGTAGAAGCAAGCATATCTCCATGTCTAAATGTTGATCAATGTATGAATTGATGAATCCATGAATGAATGATGACTTGTGATTGCTTGTACATGATTTAACGAGGATTCAACTATTGGTATGAAATGCATTTGTCTCGTACTCTTGTTACATTAATATGGTATCACATTCGAATCATGTTCATGTTCCCAACTGGCATCAACAGCGAGGTGCTATGGTTGTATCAAGAATAGTTGCCTAGCCGTTGTGATTGTGAGAGAGAAATTGTAATTCTAAATGGATGTGTTTTTTTTTGCCATTCTGATATTGTACCTGGGAGCAGAAGCAAGCATATCTCCATGTCTAAATGTTGATCAATGTATGAATTGATGAATCCATGAATGAATGATGACTTGTGATTGCTTGTACATGATTTAACGAGGATTCAACTATTGGTATGAAATGCATTTGTCTCGTACTCTTGTTACATTAATATGGTATCACATTCGAATAGACTATTGGCCGGTACTAAAACAATTGTGCAAAAATTTGTATACAAGTAGAAAGGAGTAAGAAATAATAGACTTGTGTTAAAACCAGGCGTGGCATAAAGGTTAAAAATTTCTACAAAATTTCACGAAATCTCAGTGAGATCTTAAATTTCGGCTAGGGACGAGATTTTAAATCCTAATGAGATAAAAAAGTTAAAAAAAAATTCAAATTGCTACAATAATTTTAAAAAACCGATGAGATTTCTGCAAATCTCGCCAAAATCTTAGTTTTTTTATCAGATTTGGCCCAATAACCTTAAGAATGTCATCTTCCATGAAAATTTGTTGAAAAATTGAATTTTTGAGATATTTTATATTTTTAATAGAAACACTGTCAGTTTTTTTTAAAATGTAAATTATTGATAATTCTTTTTAAAATTTGTGCTACCATATTTAGAAGTCTAGGATCATACATAATATTTTTTAAATAATTAAACTTCATGTGTTATCTTTAAAAATAAAAATAGAATGAACATAATTGAGATAGTAACTTTGTCGAATTTTATAAATTTTCTTGAGTGTGATTCAAAATTTTTATGATAACTTAAGAATTTATTGATAACTCTTATATAAAATTTTAAAAATTAATCTTTTTGTTTGCTCAATCAAATCTATGGCATGATTGAACTTCATTTGTTATCTCTCAAAAATAAAAAACAGAGGGAACATAAATGGTATAGTACTCTTATAAGAATTTTATTAATTTAATGGGTTGTGATCATAATCCAAATTTTTTATGAGTGCTTAATCATTGCATTATAACCCTTCTATAAAAATTTCAAAAATACTAAACCTTATTTGATTGCTCAAGCAAATCTATGTATCGATCATAAGGCTTTTATCAGGACATTAGCATTGTCAGAATTTTTGAAAATTACTTATACTTGATCATCATCTAAATATTTTATAAAAATATTAATGATGCATCAGTACCATCAAAAATTTTTTATAACGTGGTTTGAATCCTTTTTCATTCGGTTGAATTTTATCGGTAAGGCTTTTATCAGGACAGTAGCACTGTTAGAAGTTTTAAAAATTTCTAAAGCTTGATAATCATTTGAAAATTTCGTAAAAATATTGCTAATGTGTCAGAACTATGTATTAAAATTTTCAAAATTTTATAATATGGTTTGTTTTATTTTTCATTCAGTTCAAATTTACTGGGCAGCCTTTTATCGGGACAATACCATTGTCAAATTATTAAAAAATTTCTAAGGCTTGATCATCATCTGAAATTTTTATGCAAATATAAGTGATGTGTCAGGGCCATCTAAAAAATTTCAAAATTTTCAATATGTTTTGCACCATTTTTCGCTCGGTTTGATTTTACCGAAATCTCGGTATTTCTCGGCAAAATTTCGGTATTTCTCAGCAATCTTGGTTGAAAAAAAAACGATTTGAATTTGAATTTTTGTATTTCACCCAAAACTTGTCCAAAATCTCTAGATCTCGATGAAATTTCAGATTTCGAGCACCTCTGAGTTGTCAACCGAAAACAAGATTTGAAACCTTACATAGCACGGTCTTTTTACTTCCAATCCTTTCTTTCAGGGGGTTTGAGAGCCAACCTTTGACCAAACACTTCTCTCCATTGTAGTATTCAGATTCTCAAAGAAGATGATTATTAAAGAATCAAGAACAGAAGCTAAAAAAAAATAGAATTTAAAACTCTATCAAACATGCTGTATATTCTTACCAGTACTTTAGGAGTACTGTACTGTCACCATTCGGTGAAGAGTCATACAGACAGGTAGTCAAAGGTTGGCAGCTGGCAATGAAGGAGCGCGTGTTCTCCCACTAGTTTTAGCAGCAGCGATTTAATTCCTTTTCCTAACATGCACACTGCCTGAACTATCGTATTACAATAACAAGCTAGTGCAAGACTGCAAGGGACGTTGCTACCACTATGTACTTATACAGTACTGAACTACTGATCGAGCAACCTGCCTGCTAGTTAAGCCTGTGACATCTCTTAAGCTATCCGTCTATGGATATGTACAGGAGTATATATCAACTGTTTATAAAACTGTTTTATATAGAATTTTAAGTGATATGGAGGATAGCGAAAAATATTATTTATTATTTAACAGACGATTTTATAGATAGCTTTGTATTGTATGTACTATTATATAGACAATTTATTAATTATGTAAGAGACATTAAAGACAACTATATCAATAATTTATTGTATGAGTTATATGCTACCTCTAACCTAAAGATGTTGTCTTTAGTATGTGTACTAATGGCACAAAGAAATATTAGAAGTGATCACTTTTTTAGTCCTCCTCATCATCGGAATTGCAAATCTAACTTCCTCCCCATAGAAATTACAAATCAAGCCTCCTTAAATGAGCTTCCACGCTCCCTACCACGGAATCTGGCATGCCGAGTTTTGGGAGCGTGGGAGCATGAGCTCTCGCAGCCGGTTAATGCGGTAGCACGCTATGCTACAGGAGCTGGGTGTAGAAGCAGCTGGTGAGCATGAGGAGTTTATGGTCAGGCGCAAGAGACGTCCGGTGGTGGCCGATGAGCACGGGAGGCCGTTTTCCGCAATAGGAGATCACGTAAGCATATTCAGAGAGTTAGATTTGTTATTACAATGGATATAAGGCTAGATTTACGATTACTGATTAAAAACAAGCAACAGAAGCGATCACTTACGAAATATTAATATGCGAAATCCAACTCGATAGCAGTGGGTGCGCGGACGGGCCAGTTAGAGCATCTCTAATGGTGCTAGCTATAAGAAATGTCCATATCATCTATAGATAGCATATAGACAACATCTCCAATAGATTAGTTATAGCATTGTCTATAAAATTAAATACTGGCCCACATGTAATAGGTAATAAGTGCATTGAAATCAGTTATAGCCTGGCTATACATGAGTAGCCAGTCTATATCTCTCTCCTTATTTTTTTCCCTTTCACCTAAGTAAAATGCTAAGATAACACCCTTATAGCTAGCTGAAATGCACCATTAGAGATGCCCTTAGGGCGTTGGGGGGCGTTGACCCAGCTGCTCGGGAAAAGAGTAGGAAACGTGTCTTCTTTTCTTGTTGGAATTGGTGAGCTGAAGCAAAACTTGGGGGCTGGGGCAGATCGGATCGGAGGCACGCGTGCAGCGTAGCGGGATCCACCTAACTTAACCCACCACCACCAGCACAGGTCCTTGCTGCCCTGATGCCTCCTTCCTCGAGTGGTTGGTTACAGGCCGGGCTCGACCTTTGCCACGGACTGTTTGGCCCGGTTCTTTATGGGCCGCAAATCACAAGGCCGGTTCGCCATATATGCTGTTAAACTACGGAGCATGGATACCCCTATTCCCCAACATCCATGGTGCTATCTATATATTTCTTCTTCCCTCGTTGCAAATGTGCAGTACCTTCCTATCCTCTTCCCCACCGGCTCGTCCGATATTAGAAGTAGAGTCACGCTACAGCTGCTTTAGCGCATGGCTTATCCCAGCTTCTTTACAGGTTTGCACACAGATCCTTTACAAGCTTAGTGCAGGAGGTTTCGTTGATTGTTCACACCAAGCTAGATATTGAAGGGTGATCTCACTATACTCTGAAAATTAGTCTACAGATGCAATCCTTTCTATAGCTTCATTTTGTAGGGTTATGCTGCCTAGCTCCTCGCATCATCGTGCGTTAACGGCTAAACCCCTCTTTATAAAAACTACCATATAATATCATACTACTATATACCTACAGATGCGAAAGAAGTTCATCAACTTATACATATGTCGCAAAAAGAAATTAAAGGCACTAGTCACAACTACGACTAGAATCAACATAGCTATGACAATCAAATTATTCATAAATGCATAGATTGGGACAAAAATCACTACCAACATGTTACATGGACACATGGTTACTTGAACCTTTACAATGTTCGAAACAACAATACATCTTCCTGTGTAATAATACATGGGAAGATAATCTGATCGCTCCAAATACGAGTCATTGAGTGTGAGCGCGCTCGTAATTTCTCCGTGAGAACATGTCCAAATTATTTCAGATTTCTCATAGCATAATTATTAAAGGTTATATTATTAGTAGCTACTTTCCACAAGGGGAAACGGCCCCGCAACACCCACCTAGGGCGCGAAAGCCAAACCGGAGATAGAAAAACCCTCTCCCCCTTCTGAACCGCACATCTCAAATCCTAGGGCCAACGGCTTCCCAGGGCAAAGAGCAGCAATCCATATAGAGGAGGACAGTAGTTGCCTTCCTCACCTTCGTTGGCTCTCTCCAAGTAAACGCAGCCCAGGAAGCAACAGCCTAGTCCCCCAAGAGCTACTCCTGTACTCCAAAACTGAGTGACTTTCCTCCCCAATTTCTGTGAGATCTTTCCGAGTAAATCAGCGGTGGAGCAGCAAATCTGTAAGCATTCTCTTCCTCCTCTCCGTCCGTCTCTGCTTTCCGGGGAGTTTTGGTGTCTTCTGGACTCAGATGGAGTCTGTTCCTCATATAAATCTGGATCCTAGTGCTAAATCGTGTTGGCATATTCGAAGGGTGTTGTTTCGTGTGCTCCCTTTAGGGATTTGTTTCCCGATCTGGTTTTGGTCGCTGGGTTGTGCTTTGGAGTTGGGCGGTATGTTTCTGCTTTCCCCCCTTTTCGATTTTTATTTTCCTGCTGTATGAGGCGCTTAACATGGAAAGGAACCATTTTTTCCTAGTTTTTATGCAACTTTGGAACCAGATTTTTGTTTTCATGCGCGTCTGATTTGTTTGTAGCATTCTTGTCGTACAAAAAGGTTAATTTTTTGGGTTACAATGGAGTAGTTTTCCATCTGCTAGTTCTACTGGATGTTTTGTCTAGTTTTTTATGTAACTTTGTAGCCAGATTTTTGTTTCATGCGCGTCTGATTTATTTGTAGCATTCTTGCCGTAGAAAAAGGTTAGTTCTTTGGGTTATAGTGGAGTAGTTTTCCAGCTGCTAGTTCTACTGGATGTTTTGTTTTCCCTTTCTAGATCGATGGAAAGAGTGGGATTTCGCCCATATTCAGAGTTTTTAGGCAAAGTAGATGCGTTCAGTTAGGGTTTTCTCTTTTGATTTCCCCCCTAGTAGAGGACGCTAGATGTTTGGATGTAGATGAAGAGCCTTTGTTTTGTGTTTTGGGGCAAAATTTCTTTCTCATGAGGGTTAGAATGTTTGCCCTGCGCTTTTCACTAAAATTACTAGAATTTTTAGTTCAAAGTCTTCCTTTGTTCTCTTTCGTTTCGTTTTCTACCATCCTTGTAGTACTAGCTTGAGAGGATTTATTGGAAAACAATGAATATCCAGCTACCCTATCTTTTCTGCCGATAGCACTTTTTCATAAGTACATTCTGATATGTAGTCTTGGATTTAGTAGCTGACGTCTTCCGGGCTTCCGGCTCTCTCAGGATACAGATGGATCAGGAGGTTAAGGACTCAAGACCCTCAAGGTCTCCCAGCGACCCAAATCTGTTCTTGCAATGGGGCAGGCGGAAGCGGCTTCGCTGTGTGAAGACGCGTGACGACGGTTCGTCATCACCAGCACGGACCGAAGTTGTTAGACGTGCTATACCCCGAGTGAGTCGACCCCTTCTTGGAGGTGATATCGCACCATTTCGTTCACCACGCCGCCCTAGCACCCTTCACCGAAGGTAATTTCAGTATGCACAGACCCCATTCGCATTGCAGTGTAAAATATCAACAAATGCTCTCATTAGGTCTCTCAACATAATGTTTGTCCGCAGGAAATCTGAGCCACTGGTGAGTGAGAACAGGCAGTCGATATCGCTCTCACCAGAGAAGGACCGGTATTACTCCACTAGGGGTTCCCCATTTCCTTTTGAGGGGAATGGATTTGATTTTGGTGGTGGAATGGAAGAGAAGGGCACCACCGCGCTGCCAAGGTTCTTCATCTCATTGTCAAATAAGGAGAAGGAGGAGGATTTTATGGCGATGAAGGGTTGCAAGCTCCCACAGAGGCCAAAGAAGAGGCCGAAGTTGATGCAGAAGTGCTTGCTTGTAATTTCAGCTTCACAGAGTCAACTGCAAAGTTTTGTTCTTTTGATAGATGCGATCATGTTCAATTTTTAACCCTCCTGTTTTCTGTGTCATTGTTGTGTGTTTCTATAGATGGTGAGTCCGGGAGCATGGTTGTCAGATTTGTCGCATGAGAGGTATGAAGTTAGAGAGAAGAAGTGTTCCAGAAAGGTAACCTAGATTTCATTTGTTTTCCTTTGTTGCAAGTAATATATATTGTAGCTTTTAGTTTGAATTTAAGTCTATAGGTCTGGAAGGTCTATTATTTCCGGTTGCTAATGTGAGCAATATCTGCAGAGGGCTAGAGGCTTGAAGGCTCTATGCATGGAGAGTGATTCAGAATAGAGAGGTGGAAGGGGATAAAATTTTTAACTTCTGCTAGAGTCAGAAATCTCTAGTTAGGTAGCAATGCTGGTTCTTTAACTAGACAAACCTCAGCATCTAATTCAGTTGGGGATCAATGGTTGTTCCACTCTCCTTATTCACCCTTGTTGTATTTCCGTCCCTTTTCGTTTGTTATTCTAAAGAAATTGTCATCTGGAACCATGCATATTGACCAAAAGATTAAATTAGATCATTCCTGATCTAGTGAGTTTGTAGTTCGGGCCTTGAGGGCGCCTGTTTGGTTATTTGGTTGGTACTAAAAGATAATGAAAACAAGAAACAGCTTGAGACCCCAATGACAATGAGAGGATGCAATAGTCCGCTTTTGAAAACGATGAAGTTTGGAGGTTTGAGTATGATTTTCATTTGTTCTATCAATAAGATCAATTTGGAGGTAAATTTGTAGTCACTCAATTGCTGATTTTGCAATACTAGAGTCGAGGTGGATCAGTTGAGGCTGCAGGAGCATGTCCTGGACATGATCCTGAATTCCTGGCGCAGTGGTTCCTTGCTGTCAGCGAGGAACTTTCCATCCTCGCGTAAGGTGGTTGAGCGGTTGGATAGTTGTGTTATTTGTTAGCTCCATTGATTGATGATGTAAAGTCTCTCTCCCTCTCTCTGGTGATGTAAAGTTTCTGGCAGTATTGCTTGGTTTATTGCGGTTGTTCTAATCAAGAAAAAACCGCAGAAGCAGTGTAAATTTAGGCCTAGCTGGGCTCTTGCTATCAATCAATCAATGTTACATGCTGTCTGCATGGTGCAACTCTGTTTAAGCTGACCTTGTGTTAGCAGCACTGGGTTCACAATATCGATATCGTGACAATCGATCATATTGAGATTTTTGAAAATTGAAAAAAAAATCAGTTGAAATCGGTAGACAATCGAAGGGTTTTGAAATCAAACTTTTTTGACGATTTTTTTTAAAAATGATTTTCACCGATAATCACTCGATATTTCTCGATAATCGACCTCAATGATTATGTGAACTTATGTTCTTCAATAGTCGATATTCGCTTGATATTCATCGAAAATCAAGCAGTATTTGCCTATTATCGTGATATTTATGTCATATAAATTTTTTTTGATTTTTTTTAATTTAACCGGTTTACCGACTGATATTACATACCGTAGTACCAGTTCGATATAATCGTGATATTTGACGATATTGCGAACCCAACCGCAGTTCGTGAGGACAAAGACTCCGTTCACCGTGTAGAAGACACGTCATCTCATCGGACCTACACGTGTGAGGGCATCTCAACTCTCATCTTGGGCCGCACGGGTTGGGCTGCTTGCCTACCCAAGCGCCACAAGAGGCACGCGGCCTCTACCTCTGTGAAATGTCCTGTCCCACCGGGCGTCGACTACTCCACCTAATTAGGCTCCTTCGTTTCAGTTTCTGTATAGTCTTTATTTTTTTTAAAAAAGCAGATTATCTATCGTATGGAAGGATTCTGAACAGTTTCTCCTATAATCAGAAATTATCCTCTATATAGAATTAGAATCTAGTTGAAAACTTGATTTTTGTTGATACTTGCTGGTCTATTCCAGAATCTAGAAGTCACAGTTGGCCTAACTAAATTCTTCCACAATCAGAAACAACTTCTCTTATAATCCAAAATCCATAATTCAGAAGCCAAAACGAAGGAAGCCTTACTGGGTTCTGCGAGTGCGAGGCGGACGGCAGAGCATCGAACGAGGGAAGCGCATCCCAGGCCCACATGCAGAGGCAGTAATGCACCCTCTGGAGAGGATCTACGAGCCCGCACGAACTTCCAGTTGTTGTTTCACAAGTTCCGGCTTCGCAGCCTTCCATTTCCACGGCCAAGCGAAGGTGTCCCGTCCCCGTCATGGTAAAAGCGCAAACAACGTCTCGGCTCCTGGCCGCACCTCCACTCCTGGGCTGGGCGCTTGCGCGGCTCGCGGACGTGGTGTTGGTTCCGCCGCAGCGCACGAACAGACTCGGGCTCCGACGGTCAAAGCCATGCTCGGCCGTGTGCGCTTACATGTACAGTGCGGTGAACTGTGGCCCGCCCACGACTAGGCTGTAGAAAAAAAGGGGGCTCTCGCTCGCTCTAGATTTGATTCCAGCTCTTCTTAAACTTGATATTGAGCTCACGAGCTTCAACGAGTCATGTTTAAATATCTTGTTACAGCTTTGAATCGTTGACAGTTAACAAACTTGCTTGAGTTTAGATCGAACCGAGTTTAAATCTAAATTTAAAAGCCTAGACAACGACTCGGGCTCGCCGAACTCAAACCGTTTACCGCCCACGAGAGGGGAGGAGCGCCGCGTGCGGCGCGGGCGTGCCGTTCGTTCGCAAGTTGGGCTGGGCCGGCCACCGCGGCTGCTGCCTGGCCTGCCACCTTCTTGACTTACGAGCGAGTTACCGTTCGCAGGAACGAAATCTGCATGAACGCCGCCAACCGCGGCTCAAACATTTGGACGGGGCTAGCATACAGTACTCGTCCAGTCGTCCTAGACAACACAACATGATCCTGAGTTCCTGACCAAAAACAGGTCGCTACAAAAGACTATCTAGTGGTACGATACTACGATCAATGAGTTTTCTTCTCTTTTCACAGGAGACAAGAGAGTTCATTTCTCCTCGATCTAAACCGATCCGAGTTCCCAACGTATGGCGCCATGCGCGCAGCGCGCGGCCTCGTTCATCACTGTGTTGTGCTCAGGAGATTTTCTCAAATCTCCACTGTATGTGCAGGCATCATCTTGGGTATTGGCTCCAGGGAAAGACGGGCACTGTTGTCTGTTGGGCATGTGAGCACCTCCAGTCTGTGTCTGCGTCTCTGCGAGCGCATCATCTCAAATCTGACTGCCTGACCCTGAGTCGACGGTGACTCGTCACTTCTTCCGGTGTTCCTTTCCTCTAGACAACTGACTCTCACCACCTACGGTAAATTTTCACTGTTTTGGACCCTTCGCTCTCTCTTTTTTTTTCAAAAATAGCACACTCTTGATTTTTTTTGGGGGCAAAAATGACCTCCTTTCCTAACGCGGAAAAACTAAGACGTGACACTTGAAACCTTGCATGCCAGAGGACCGCGAAAGGTGCCTTGCTGCCCGTGCGTGGCGTGGGAGGCGGGTGTGCACCAAGCACGGAAGCCGGTGAGTTACGACGGTCTAGAGGTGCGGCAACGGGCTTGCCATTGAGCGGGAACGCGGTACGAGGTGTGGCATGCGCGGGAGGTGGGGCGTCGTGTGCTAGACGCGTGGTTGTCGTGGATTGGGACCACGGGAGGTCGTTTTTCGTGCTACCGTACCATGGAAGTGCCTTGTATGGTGCTATAGCGCGAAAGTTACCTTCTGAGATGCTTTAGCATGGAGGAGGCTACTTTTGCAAAAAAAAATTTGGAAAAGAGCTATTTTTGGGGGGAAAAAGTGGAGGGAAAAGGCCAGATGAGTGAATAGATTGCATAATTACCATTAGTTGATAGATCACAAGATTGCATAATTATGGAACAAAACAAATGAGTTGATACACTTTCCCAAAGTACAAACCCTAAACCGTCTGTGACACTTTCCCAAAGTACACAGACGGTTCTTAAATAGAACCGTCGGTTATGATAAAGAACCGTCTGTGGCATATGATATATCACATACAGTTTCTTATATGGAATTGTCTGTGATAGTAGTTTTTTATTGCTAAATATTTTTTATTTATTGGCTAGTCTCAGAAAATGCTAGCCATACCCTCTTAAACAAGCAGATTACAGAGATTATCACAAGCAAATTACACATCACTTAGATCACATATGACAAATTACATAACCACTTCACAAATAAACTCAAATGTTATATTAACCAACATAACACAGATTGCATCACCATTTCGGAAATCAATCGAAATATTATATTAACCAATGGAATACACAATTAGAATTGACAAATTCACACAAGTTTCACGAATTAACCAATAGAATGCTCAAGTTTCACAAATTAGGCATCGTGAAATGTGTCGTTTGGAGCTATGACCTCATTCATTAAGAAGCTAGAGAGGTATTCTCGAATTGTCTCTAAATGGGTCTTCTTCAACGTAGTTGCAATGCTGATCTTCTTTGTACTGATGAGAGTTTGCATGTTATGGCAAACGTAATGGATCTTACATAAAAAAGAACAAAATAGATCTTCAATTCTCTCTTTACCTAGCTAGCAGCTAGCTACATATTTAGAATAACACCATTAGAACCAATTACTATTTTAGAACACATGCAAAGAACAAATGGATCTACACCAACCCATTTGGGTTCTAACTATAATCTCACACCAAGAAAAAGGATCTACTATCACTCTTTCAAATCCACAGATATTGCATAATCGCCTCATCACACCTCATCAAAAATAGCTCGGAAAACTTAAGATGGTTTTTGGCTAGAATGATCAAATGGTACCACTTTTATATCACAAAATCTTTATATAGTTGGACAATAATTGGTCAAAGATTTCAAAGTTTGAATCTTGAAATGCGTGCGTGCCTTATATTTTGGAAAGGAGGGAGTATTTATTTCATGTTCATCAGGTTTTGAAATAAAACCGTCAGTGATAAGTGTCATAGTCATCACTGACGTTTTTTTTAATATAAGTGATGTTGTCCTCATCACTAACCCTTATAGTCAAAAACAATCAATGATGAGTTCGATTATTATCACTAACGGTTTATAGCTACAAGAGTCAGTGACGAGGATCTAATATAAGTTTTTCTATAGCAATGAGCATCTCCACGTACAAACTTGCATACATTTGAGCCGTGGTTGTTCTGCCCCAAACTGTCTCTGAATCTGATCCGGGCCTGTCAAACAGTATGGGTTCTCTCTTCCACCACACAAAGCCATACAGAAGAGATGAACAGAGAAAAACAATTCAAACCTCTTATAGCCGTGGGGTCAATTGATTACAGGCAGTCAAATGATGTTAAGAATGGTAACGCTAATAAGAATGGCCACAACCAATTTGTTCATCTGATGGTAGTAATAAAGAATGGCCAGGGCTTTTACACAAGTTAGCTTCAGGACAAGTCTGTTGATGACAGTGAGATCATCAATCGAGTGTGGACCACACATCCTTCTTCATCTGCAATTTACAATACTATAACTGACATTCGAACTCCCCATGAAAAATAACCCCGATATTCACGATATGCTTTGATACTTGATGGCTGGGGCTGGCCAATACAATAATCTTTTTATGGGACAAGGAAATACAAGAATCTTAGTAGAACAAACTAAAATTCCCTAAGCCTCTGGCAGCTCTTGTTCTTTTGATATGCTCTAGCTAGAACAACATGGACATGCAGTTTACTTTGTACTTTACCAGTCAACCGTTTACCCATTGATGGCACACAAGCTGCTAAACTAAACTGAATAGCTCCCAATCCTCCTTGCAATACGCCAGTGACATCCAAAGGAGAAAAGGTGACACGAAAAAGAAAGCATGGCCCTATGGCCCCCTTAGTTAGCCCAAGAGAGAAACTCCATAACCAGAAAGACAAGTAAATCTACCATATAGGAGAAAGGAGGTAGGCCACAGGTCCACCACCACATGCCATGCTTCTCTTCAGAAGCCTGACATAGAGAGAGAAAAAAGAAAGAAAGAAAGCTCAAGAGAAAAATTAGAAAGCAACACTGGGACCCATTCACATGACACACACTATCTAGGGCTAAAAAACTGATGCAGATGGTGTATTACACTTGAATGGTTACACTTGCGCAGGGTGTTTTTAGTTATGGGCAGTTTGAGCTCCTGCCAGGGCCTCCATAGTAGAAGTATGTGCCCCAGTCACCATTGTTACCATTCTGCACATCATAGCAATTTGATTGTTCGGTGAATGTGCCCACCCCCTTTGGGGCTTTCAGGTTGTTGGTGCTGTCTACAAGCTGTATGTTCTTGAAGTAGCTCGCCTTGCTGAACCCTTCCTCTGGAAAGTGCCCGCTGCCCATCTGCGTCGATGTGTGCACGCCGTCGGGCTGCGAGTTTACCACCTCCCCACCCCACTCGATCATCGATGCACTGTCGGCAAGGTAGGAGAAGAGGAAGGATGGCCAGTAGCCAAGAACATAATCCTTGCCAAACTGCATCCACCAGTTCCCTTCTTTCGGATCCTGCTCACATAACATATACAGCAGAAATCGTTAGTTAGAAGCCATGCACTAGAGAATGTGATGCATCAATATTAAAAAATCACTAACATTGAGATATCACACATCTAGACTTCACTAACAGAGAAGAGGCTCCCGTTTCTACCATAGAAAAACCATGCAATGCATTTCATGTTATACTAAGCAAACCAGTGCACTCATTACCCGTGCTCAATGGAAATGAAAAACACTTCACTTTCTATCAGGCACTTTGAATACCACTTGCTTGTTGAGGCAAAAAGCAGCAATGGTTCTTTCTTTTGAAAAACACAACTAGAGTAATCATTAGGGATAAGAAAGGTTGTTGAGAAAAAAGTAGCATGACCACAGGATGAGGAGGAAACTAATTTTCAAAGCCCCAGAGTTCAGTCAAGGAGCACGAGTAAGAAGAGCACAGCAGCCAGTAGGCAAAGATTCTCTGGCATGCATGTTTGTGAAAGTCCTGATCGAACTAGGCATGGGCGCATGGCATGTGTTGAGTTTTTGCTAGTTTTATTACTTGCTCACCTTCCAGATCAGTATGCTGATATCATATTGGGAGCCAGAGTAGCTTGAGGTGGGAAAGATGCTGGCTCCCATGGCAATCTCACTGTTAATCTGAACGAAACCTGCACACAGTATGTTGTAGCACCCTGTTGCTTGGTATGCATCACTCTGCAGATCGCCAAATAGCAAGACAATGAAGGAAACAACATCAGCACAACTATTATAGTTGAGCTATACAAGCACACCTAATAAATTGCATGGTTGATTTTTATACGGGAGTGTGCAAAACTTACAGTCCAGTACGTGAACAGCCTTGTGTTGTTGTCCCCGTAGAGGTCCGGGCTAACCTGATGAATGAATCAGAGAGAGGGAAAAAAAGAGCATTAGCGATTCAGAGCTCGTGACACCACGCGCTGCGTCGCAACCGCAGAAACAGAGCAATCAACCGCAAAAACGGTGCTGCATTTATTCGACATTGACTACGAATGTGATATTCAGCTCATGAGCCAAGTGGTTCTTTCCCTACCTGCCAGCCAGCCTCGATGCTGTTGAGATCCTCGCCGAAGGATCCCCCCAAGATCCAGAGCTGGGACAAGCTGAACTCGTTCGGCTGCTCGATCCTGGGCTCCCAGACATTGATGGTCGCCTTCGCACCGTAGTACTTGTCGCCTTGAACGTACGCTATCGCATGCTGAAATTCACAACAGCAGTTATGAACTATGGCTAGTAGCACGGCACATCATGGCACATTAGTACCGTTTTTCTCCCGTCCACCTCAACACGAGATAGATAATGCGTGCACGTACTTGATGGCCGCCCTCGTTGAGCATGTTGGGATCGATGGAGATCGGGTTGGCCACCGTGTGCCGCTTCTTGCCGTACCGCCGCATCGAGCTCGCCCGGAGCAGGTCGTCCTTCTTCGTTCTCCGGATTGGCACGGTGTCCTGCGGGCACCTGCCGTTCTGATGCCACAGCTGAAGCATGGGCTTCTCGCCGCCGCTGCTGGAGGCCACATCGCTCTTGGATTCGTCGTACAGGCCATCCGGGTGATAGTTCGGCCTCATCTGCAGAAGTAAAAAATGTACATCGCCTTGAGTCCAACTGAACAGAAATCCAGCAAAACCATTATTTCTGTAGTTACAGTAGCAACTTACCTGGATAGTGTGGTTCTTGAGGAAAGGGTGATCGAATGCTGGCTGGTGTGAGATGTGCACGCAGTCTATGATGTCCCCATCTGGGCTCTGGTCGATTTGCAATTTGCAAACAACAGGAACAGTTGTATTTGTGTAAGAATTGGAACAAAGCGCTATCGCAAAAAGGACTACTTTGGTATCGCCCAAAGCTAAGCAAGAAAGAACTTCACCCAAGAAGGAAAGTCGCAATCTTTCGTGCAAAATTTGCTTGAGTTTGCCTAACGTAGCCAAAAGAAAGGTGAATACTTTGGAACCAATTGTAAAGCGAGAAAGTGGATTGCCTCAAGAACAACCACAAAAGAAGCACAAAAAAGCCGTCTTTTTTGAATGAGATTAAAACTTCCAACGATTAGCCAAGAACGACACCTACCACCTTGCTCAAATCCATCCCAAACGCAGGTAAAAAAAAAACTTTGACCAGGAAGAACGCCCCCACAAAAAGTTCGTTTTTTCAATCAAGCAATCAAATCTCCTCAAGGAGAACACCAAAGCAACCAGCTCGACGCACCTCGATGCTCTTCACCGCCGGCTTGTTGAGCCGCTTCAGGTGCCGGTGCATCCTCGTCGCCGGCGACCTGGCCGCCGCCGCCGCAGTGGCGCACGAGAGGCAAATCGCCGCCACCAGTAGGCACGCGACGGCGCGCGCGGTGGCCATGGGCGGCGCCTCGTCACACCTCCACCGCTCTTCCGACTCCCCTCCCGCTCCTCCGGAGAAATCGCACGAACCCCCCCCACCCCCACCCCCCACCCTCTTTACCAAAAGGCCCCCTCGCCGGTAACCCTGCGGCCGGCACCGAGGGCCGATTTGAGAATTTTGAAACAATGCGGGTGCGGGGTGGGCGTAATGGCTGCTCCTCCACTTCTTCTTGGTTGCCTCGGAGTCGACCGCTAGTGCTACAAGTGGGCAGTGGAGTGAGGCCGGCACTACTGGGAAGAGAGAGAGAGAGAGCAGTCTCGCTCTCGCTGCAACTTTGCCGTTTCGGAGCTTTACTTTTGGATTTGTGGACCAAAATGCCCCTGCATGATTCGAAAATTATTAAGGACACCGGGCATACAACGTCCAGCACGGGACCAACAGCCACTGGTATGTGGGTCCAAGGAGATGGTTCAAGAGTTTTATACTATGGTGTATAATTTTCGTGAAGTACAGAGTAGTCACAGGTTTAGTGAAAAATATGACGCATAATTTTTGCTAAATATCGGTGCATATATAGATGAAATGTTTTACTGAATGAACGGTAGAAGGGTGGCCTTTTAACCTCTCGGTGGAAGTGTCAGAACATATAAAGCTATGGTAGAAAAATGATCTTAGTACCTTTTTATAATTGATTTGAAAAGATGGAACACTGTACTTTATATAATAATGAATAAATGCATGCGCGAAAGAAAAATAAATGAAAATAGAATAAAAAATTGTCATCAAATTTACGTACACCCTACATTTATCGAACATACTTAAAAAATTACATGACTTCTTACCTATAAAAATTAAACAAATGACAGGGATTTCAGTTATCCTTAAGATATTACACGATTAGGCAATGTCTACTTAATCTAATAGTTGACCAAAACCTATGACCTATAAAAACGATCAAAAAAACACAATCGAACAGAACTAATTAAATAATTAAAGTCAGGCCAATACGATTGTACAATCCCACCAACTCATACAACATGAACCTAGCTTACTACGAAGCCCTAATTGATGAGGCGATTGGATTCGAACTTCTCACGTGATCTCACAGATTGCTATCTTACCTCAAAGTTGCAATTTGAGATGCTCCAAACATCACCTCACTGTCACCGTTTTTCCTTTCTGGCGGCAGATTTCGTTTTAGGATGAGCCGCTGTTCATGTGTTTTGTACCCACTTTTCTGTGGGGGCTAAGGCGTGCGTATGGTTGGTAATTTTCTTTAGGAAGAATTTTATACAACGTCGTGAGCTTTGGTTAAAAGTCTATCTAATATCTTGAACTATGAAATTAGATATTTAATTTTCTAAATTTGCAACCAGATTGGTTTCGCACAATGATATTGTCTCGTGTGATGCAATAACTAGATAGTTTCATTATATAGGATAACACGCTGACTAAGTTAGATCAATAACAGGTATTGCCTATATGCACATCTCTCTCGATGAACTCTTAATCATGTGTCTGTAGTTGTTGTTTGTCACTCTGTAGCTCCCCCTCTTTATTTCGATTTGAAAGGGAAGCATTTGTTAGTCCCACTTATTATTCATCTACACTTGTCCAACATATATTATTCTACGTAGCAAAACCATTCACACATCATACCACAAGCAATATCATTATACGAAACTGGATCAGGTGTTATTTAAAATTGGATTATAAAGTTCGACGGATCAAATATCTAGTTTCATAGTTCAGTACGCTAGACAGACCTTCATACAAAGTTTGGTGGTGTTACATAGTTTTTTTTCGTTATTAGTTTGTGGTGGGCCCCGCTGGTCCTAACCACTGCGGCACCAGGGCCACCTCGGGCTAGGATTGGAAAAAAACTCGTTAAAATAGCTTTAATTACACTCGTTTATTGATTAAATATTGAAGTAATTTAATTTCAAATGAAATTGGATTTTATTTGACTTAACTCTCTAACTCAATTCTAAAAATACTTTCAATTATAAATAAATTGGTATTAGGTCAAACTACATCAATTTAAAAAAAACAAACTCAAAAAATAAAACTCAGCTCGACTTCCACACCTACCTCGGGCCCTGAAGACACGTTCCGTTCCGTCCCATCCCCGCACCCGCGGCACGTGGGAGCAGCCTCGCGCGCGTGATTTCCGACCGGGGCGCACTCACTGACCCGTGGGCCCGCACATGTGGGACCTACCTGCCATTGGCGCAGGCGCATAGGATGCGTAAGGTTTTCGCTAGCCTTTTGCTTTTGGCGCGTGTGAGCGGCCGCGGCCGTGCGACTGTGCGAGAGACAAGTGGAGCGTGTCGTGATGCTTGCGCACACATGCATCGCCTAAAAACAGGTTTGAGCGTGAAAAAGCTCTCTAAGGCTCAGTTTGTTTAGGCTTAAGCTTGAGCTTATTTGGCTTCTATATCTTTATAAGTCATGGCCAAAACAAGCATATTTTCTAGCAGACGAAGAAGAAGCTTCTAATTCAATTTGCACTCTGTGAGAAAGAAAACGATGCTTCGTGTCTGGAGCTTCTAAAATCCCACTTCCCCAGACTTACAACTTAACTATTATTTACGAAAAATTGCCATCATCATCCAAACAAAGCGTTTCTTGAAATTCGTTTTCTTCAGTGACCAAAAAAGCTCAAGCTCTTAAACAAACTACAGTGATTAGCCTGAGCCTTATAAAAGTAGCACTTCAAACCATGCTTGATACAGTACTAGAGTTCTCTGACTTGATGGGCTTTTTTTATCATGACTTTCATGCAAAAACATTTACATGTCGATCACCAATCAGGATACTAAGTTGTATATATATATTGGAGGGAATTGGTTGATCTTTTTTATGGAAGCGTATCAAGTGAGAACTCAAAGTAGCAAAATTACAAACTCTGAGCTATAATAATCCTATCAGTGCCGGAGTTCGCATTATCCTATCTTATATGGTTGTTGCCCGACGCGCTCTCGGTTTTGTATCGAGTTACAGTAGAAATCAACATTGTAATCGAGTTGCCTAAGAAATCAACATTGTAAAACTAGAGAGACTTTATTTTCTAGACAAACTAAAAGTACAATTACGAGCGGCACGCAAGCTACTTTGCGATTTGTAACGGAGAGGGTCTGCAACACTGCATAAGAAACGCTTCTTATAACCAAGGTTTCAAATTTTATCTTCAGACTATATCTTGGCGAGGACTGAAATATGATATTTCAACAAGATTTAGAAATTTCAGATAAAATCTAAAAAACAAAATTCAAATCTATTTTTTTACCAAGACTTCCAAGATCCCGCCGAGATTCGCTGAGATCTCGATGAATTTTAACCTCCCTTGGAATGGTCTCCAAGGCAGCAAAAAATTTGGAAAAAAAAAATAGCACGCATGGCTAGCCTAGCTCAGTCGGTAGAGCACCTCGGTAAAAGCCGTCCACCACCGTGATTCTATCCAAGGTCGGCAGAGTGAGCGCGCTCTATGCTGAGCAAGTGAGCTCAGCCCCGGTAGACAGCGAGTAATCCCAATCAGCTTTCACAAGTCATAAAGCGCTTAGATGCTCGCTCAGTTGCTGGCGTGGATCGTTACCGAACGGTGCCTTTGAATCACACTCGACGGTACGATCCACTTACCGGCGAATGTTGGTACGATACCGTAAAACAAACTTTGTCCGTACGCTCATCGCTCTGTATTTAACCCGGGCCTGTTCCAGACACTGTTTCGGATGTTTTTCGCTTTGGGCAGCATCGATCGGTGTCAAGACGTGGAAATCAGAGGCGAGTCGGTACTAACAAGGCGGCTATTATAAGTAGTACTTAATTACTAAAAGTAAACAAACCCTGGTAAAAACCTGCACACAGTAATTATAGCGCTCGCGTCGCGCCGGCCGCCACGGGGTTGGTTGGTTGGTTGGTTGGTGATGATGCGTTGTGGAGGCAGTAACAGCGTATGGTCATTGGTCAATGCTGCAGCCCTGGTAATGATGCCTATGATCGGTCGCCCCCTGACCGGATCTTAGATCTCCAATTCTTAGTATAAAAATATCAATGTATCTATAGATAGATATAACAATCTCTCCAATAGATTAGCTATAGTATTATCTATAAAATTAAATATTGACTACATGTAATAGATAATAAGTGCTAGAATCGGTTATAAATTTATACATTAGTAGCCATATCTCTCTCTTATTTTCTCTTCCACCCAAGAAATGGTGAGATGCCCCTTATAAATTTAAAATGGAATTGGAGATACCCTTACAGTCTCGGTTCGGGTAAAATAACATGCTGAACAGAAGGCTACAAAATTTATACAGTAGTAGTACGTGCGGGCCCCACCTGTGCTTTGGGCGGTTGGGCCCACAGTGCGGATCCAGTACAAGCGGTAATAAGAGAGTAAGACTTGCAACTTGCGGTGAACACACACACACACACACTTTTCTGTTTCCAAGCAAACATAGGTTTGGTTTGATAAGCTCAAGATTCATACTAATAAAATCACCTAGCTCATATATTATTTCGATATATATAGAGTGGAGTTTTGATCGAAAAAAAAATATATATAGTGGCGTTTGCTTGATCTACAAGCTGAAGCGCGTGTAAAATAAAAGCGTAGCCATGGCAGCAAAGAGAATCAATCCAGGCGAGAAAGCTATCCATTGCTCTTGTGCTCCACGCTTTCCATGCACAAGCACTCGAAGGAAACCTTTCTTTCCTACTTACTTTCGTGCTTCTATTATTTCCAAACAGGAAAAGGGATTGCCAAAAGCTAGTGATATTCTATACAAATGGTCACTTCCCAAATATAAGAACCGAATCATTGTCCTAGCTCACCACTGCCGCACCAAATGGCAGCTTGTGTGGCACAAAAATGGAGGTCACTGCACACTAGTAACACAACCACCAAGACTAAAGATGGATGGATATCCATGCATGTTCTTAGTTTGTTGACATCAGAGCATCGAGACAGAGACAAAGCAGCCTACATACAAGCTGGAGATAAGGAACTCATCACACGTCAGCATAGGCTGTGACACGCCTGGCATGGCAAGTGGCAATGGCACCAGGGCAGAAGTCATGGCCTCATGGACACAATTCAAAGCCGTTATCACATGGTTTGGCCCCAGTGAGCAAAGCTGGCAGGTTTGTCCAGTTATGCCAAGGCAGCTAAACAGTAAACACACAGGGGCAGGGCATCCTCCTCAGTCTTCCTACCATCATTAATTTTATGCTTAAGATCCATATTCCTGCAGCACATTTAAATAAAGCTGCTTGCGTTCTCGCATGCTCCTACTATAGGAATAGATTTTGGCAGGCAAAGGTCATGCTTTGAATTGTTGATACTGGCTGTTTCAATATGTTTGTCCATAGGTCATCATGTATACAGACAAGGAAGTACTAAATCCAAGAATAGTTAACGAGAAAATGACTATGTATACTATTAAATGATATACCACAGCCACTAAAACTCTTTCAAAGTATTTAAGTAGGTCAGGATAGATAATGAAGAAAATGCAATAATTATACTTTAGATTCTTTTAATGGATAAATATATTGAAATTGATACTCGTGAGACCACGTACAATTATAACGAATCAAATGGAGTAGTTTCTAACAGCTGCCAAGTGCTAACCAGCTATAGTCTGCTTGTCCTACAGAGATGTATTCCATGCAAATCATTGTCAAGCTTACAGAATCGATCTCACTGTATTTATTGTGATACTATGCCGTCCTAATCATTCTCCACGACCGGCCATATTTGAAAAACTAATCACCAACCAAGAACATGGATTGGTCTACAACTCTACAAACTCTACTGCCACAGTTTAAAACTTTAAGCACCTCTCTCCTGAGCAGCAGCATCCAGGGGATTGCATGGCCTATGGGCTGTAATCTCATTTATTTATTTGAGAGCTTTCCTTTGTGTGGTCGAGTTGCCAAATCAGTTCTCACCAAAATGATTAGCCCGTGCCTTGTACCAGGCACCGGCATATATAATGGGTGGTACGTGTTGGACATGGGTCCATTCTATCTATCAGAATGTGTCACATGCATGCATGGTTCACCCGAAAAATTAACCTGCCAGAGTAGAGTAAGGCCTGCAATATATATAGGCTTAAGACATTGTCCACCCCTGTGTCACCGCTGATTCGCTGAACCTTGCAACATCAATATATTTTTTTCCTCAAGATTGCACCAAATAGGTCTCCTGTTACGGCATCCGCAATGGTGCCTAGTCAGCTATCTATAAGAAGTCCATATCAACATCTATCCGATGTGACAAGCAATTAAATGAAGAGAGAGAGCGCTGCTATCTATAGACTTGTAGATTGTCTATTAATTAAATGAAGAAAGAGAGAGCACTCTATTAATTAAAAATAGCTATAGACATCTATATAGATTCACCATTGCAAGGATTTACTATAGCATGGTATATAGATGACATGGATCTTACTATAGAGAGTAATTATGTTTAACCATTGGAGATGCCCTTAATGAGTTCCAGCCTCTAAGGCAATGTTAACTCTCATGCACCGATTCCCACAAATTCAACAAAAAGCTTTAAGCTTGAACACAATGAGATCCCTATTCCCTAGCTCCTTTTCTCATGTCTCTTCAGTCTTCAGACAGAGCTCAGAGAGGTATAATAAGATCGATCCCCCTTGATCATAAATTGTAAAAGATCCTAAGACCAGAACGGCGGAGCCCCTATTGGACAGATATATCGCTTGCCCGTGAAGCGATTAGTTGCCTAGGAGGCTACCTACAGAGCTCTTTTATCAGTGCTCCCCTAGGTTCCAAAGCAGAGATTAATGACACTTGTCCACAAGATCGGAAGTGGCCAACGTCTTAGCAGACACAAACAATAATGGAGCCATGGCTAAAGCCTAAAGGCTGGTGTTACTATGGTACTACTACTAGCCTTTCCATGCCAAGCAGAGGTACATGGGACCCCGCGTATTCACGGTCCATGAGGACACTCATGTGCCGCGGTTGGTCACAGTCGCGCACACACACACACAACGAGGGAGACTCGTCCTCTAATCCGTTTGAGCAGCTAATGAGAAATGTGAAGGCTACATTTCAACTGTAGCAATCAATTGTGGACGAATGAAACAAAAGGACTAGTCCTCTAACATTCGAAATATCAAGTTTAGCAAAATACCATCAAAATCTCTGGGTACACTTTATTACCACGAAAAGATCCCTAGGTTCCTTTTGTTGGATAAGGAATCCAAGCATATGTCTTTGCTTATCGCTTCCAACAAAGAACAACAACACATGTTTCCTAAGAACGTAAAGAGATCCCTTCCAGCAAGAGCAGCAGCACAACCCTTGGCCGCTGGATCTCGCTGACTCGGATCTCCACCTACGAAACTCTGTGCTCTCGGCCTGCCGCCACTGGATCTCGCCGCCCAATCCACGGTCGCCGGATCTCGCCGCTCCGCTGCCACGCTAAGGCATCACGTCTCCGAGGCACAACATCGTCGCCATGCAGAGGAAGGATGAGACGCGTGCTCTATGGGCGAAGCTCAATGCAGATGGAGGCGGAGGAGAGAGAGGGGTTCCATTGCTGTTGTTCGTTGCAGCTACAGCCGCCTTACATTCGAGGCTGGCTGTTGGCCAGAATACCCACCAATGCTGGATAAGGAGGTGGAAGGGAGGGAAAGGATCAAAGGGCAAAATTGTCACAGTAAATGGCAGGACGCCTCAAGTAGACGGAAATGGTAAACAGAGAACGGAGGGAACCCTGGGTGGATGATATTAAAGTGTACCAAGAGAATTCGATGGTATTTTACTAAATATGTGATCTTTCTGGTATACAAACCAATTTTTCCTCTCTTTTTTACTATTGGATACTCCTATCTGGACAGTGATAGATGTACACGCATTATCGTGGAACAGTGCAAGTAATCGAAACAGAACAGTACAAAGAAGCTACGCCATACGCCTTAGCATAGAGATGGAAGCATATGTACCGTTATGGAGTCTGGAGTATATTCAATTCTCTTGACTCTCCCAAGGCTTGAAGCCAATAAAGCTGGTATGCCGGACGCCAGTAGAGCTGAAAAAGGGAAATGAGATGAAATTTCAGTGACCTTGATAATTGCTCAGAGTAAAAAGGTTGAAACGTTTTCACTGTACCAGAACAGAAGCACAGAAATCACATGCAATGGCACAGGATAAGATCCCCTGCGGCCCGTCTCTCTCTCTCTCTCCAGCTCAGCTGCACCACCTTGCCCAAACATATTCTCTGACTAGGGGCGACAAAATTCCATAACAACGAAACAGGTCATTAGATGCGTCATAAAAATTTGACGACTAAACATGACTACGACCAAAACAACAACGTCGAATCATCGCAGAATTAGTGCTTCTGACTAAAACCCACTTCCCTGAAGGAAGCATGATAAAAGTTCTCTGATCACAGAGATTCTCCTTGTCTTCACAAAAACAAAGAATTCCTGAAGAAAAGGCTTCAGAGTTTTACAAGCATATCACCTGTTTTCTTACCAACATTGATGGCGACGGGATAAGTAGTAACAGATCGTAGTATAAAAAGCATGGAGCACACCTTTACTCAGAAACCGACATTGTAGAGAGCACAGCTGTAATCCATCACACAGCAAAAGGTTTCCATTATAACTGAAACATGACAATATGATAGATCCATTTCCTTGTACTGTCCTGTGAGAGAAATATGTCCTAAATACCAGTGTACTTACAAAGAAAGGAGGGAGCTTCGCACCTGCTGTGTCGTCACTCATCAAGTAACAATAGTAAGACCTTACTGTTTCCACATAGGTAGACAACCGTCTTCAATTCACATATGGAATGGCATTTCAACTTTCAAGTACAAAGGTGGCATTTCATCACCACTACTTGGTGATGACTTCCACTATATAATACAATGCAATCATAAACATCGACAATTTCAACCAAATTTTCATCCATCATATATCCTTCTTTTTATATAGCTTCCGACCCATGGGCTTATTAACAATGATCATCCTCAGAATGCTATGTCCTGAGAACTACGAGATTGAAGGGTGAGTGGCTCTGCCTGAAGTACCGCAGGCAAGTGCTCAATTTTTGCACCTGAAGATCCAAGTGCTCTCTCTTCCAGAACCTCATTCCTAAGCAACCTGAAACAGACAAGAATCAGAGATGATGACATACAAGTTTTAAGATTTTTCAATCCTGAGGTGCTTATCCTAAGAAATGCAATGCAACTCTTGAGCATCAGGCATGGATGCCACCAATGCCAGGGTGAAGGAGAAATAATCAAAAGGTCAATGGAAAAGGATCGACTGAGAGAGAAATTGTCACTCTTCTTTTTAGCATCCTTTTGTCTTTTTTCAGTTAAGGAATTGTTTTAGTAGGTTAGTTCCACAAAAAAAGGATAGTAGCTTATTGGGGCTACAGCTTAACTTTAAAGATGAACAAAACACTCCCCCAAAATATCTCCTTGAGACATGACAGTAACATAAACGGCCAACAAATCTTAGGATCAATGGCACAGAAGCCCTTATATGTCACTACTATCTATCATTTAGAAGTTAGAAAACCACCGGAGGCATTACAATCACATGATATCAACTGGTAACTAAGGTAACCCATCCTATGTTCTGAAAGCATCAAACAAATTCTGCTTGCAGTTAAATTGTAAGAACTTATGTTGCATTTTCTTCATGAGTGTCCAAAGATCCATGTTAAGCTTGATTCACATCATGCACCTATAGTCCAAGTGCTTGACTGCTCTCATCAAAAGAAAGCATGTTCTTTTGGCCACATGGTACTCCAGAAACATATGCTTCTTCTTTAAGAAACTAAGACCTTATTTTGGGAAGTCAAGCAGCAAAACTCATTAAGGATAGTGCATCTAAAAGTTACAGCAGAGTGAGCATGCAGGACACCACTTATCATCATCAAGGCAGGTGGCAGAAACAATCAATTATGCAGATGTGTACAATAGTTTCAGAACTATTGTTCTTCTCATCATCACCTTCCTCGTTTCTGTTAAGTGTTAATAAGCTCATTCCTCCATCTATCATTGTCAGTAAGTTGCTCTGTCAGAACTCAGAAGTCAAAACCCCAACCAGCATCTGAATATCATTATCAGGCTAATCCTTCGACGATTCCGCCGGTGTTATTTTTTTTTCTATTTGCATAAGAAATTCAGAATATGCAAAGGACCTAAAGCATCAAAAGCATGATATGCTCCACTATCTATAGATACAAGCATAGCTCTAATAAGAACATAAAAAGAAGCTGTAGATAAGGGAACCATGAAAGAACAAAACATAACATGCGTTGTATGCATGTGTTCTCTCAAGATCGACAATCTCACAGCATTAAGTTTATGATCACTGAGTCAACAAGCTAAGCTACAATGAACTGAGTGTTTTATAGACTACAGAATTACCTTCTGCCCTCAGAGTACGAGGTTCGGTTGGAAACCTACTCGCAAACTCAACTCCAAAATGGGCAACTAAACTACCAGGTTCGTTTCACAGGTGTCAATGACACCTTTTCATCATATAAACTGACTAAAACAGGTGTGCAGCTCAATTACGCCCACGTTCAACTCTGAAATATGTTCAATGCAGGTAGAACATTGAAAATGGACAATAATACTAAAATTCAATGATTTTCCAAGCCAAGCAAGAATGACCGGAATGTCAACATATGATGCTCTACATTATCTGTCGCCAGAAACACCGACGATTAACATCATCTAATTTCAGCGGCTTACAAGTTACACTGTCTCATGACTAGATACTGCAAATTGAGTCATCATATCGCACTTGAACAGTGATCCCTCGCATGTCAGTGAGACATCACGGGTCAAATGATCAATGGCACAAGTAAGTGAGAGCAAATCATCAATTATTCCATGAAATCCACCGGGCTAGAGTAGTCAGAGTTAGACTGCTGATCCTGAATTTATGTTCATTGCTAAGGGAGCTACAGCCTACAGATGATCCAGAGTTAAGACAGTGCAAAGTCCATTTCCACACACTAGGATCACAGCGATACGCCAAGCTAATTTACTATGTAATGAGCAATCAGATATGAAATCGACAACGGTCAGTGAGCAGCCGCATACCTCAATCGACGTGAGGGTGGATGCGATCCCCGACCTCGATGTCGCCGTAGTCATCGTCATCCTCGTTGGACGATGACGAGGAAGAGGAGGAAAGGGAAGGAGAGTAAAGAGGTAGCACTAGCTCCGGAGGCGGTAGGAGGATGCGGCGTGGGTGGTGGTAGCGGCCAGGGGAGGCGAAGCGGATGGCGGTGCGGGCGGGGAGGAAGGGGACGCAGAGGAAGGCGGCGAGGCGCGCGAGGAGGTGGAGCGGCGCGCAGCAGAGGAGCGCGAGGACGCGGTCGGCGGGGAGCGTCTCCGGGTTGCACGCCACGCGCTGCCACGCTGCCGCCGATGCCCGCGCCACCGCCACCACCCACCCCGCCCGCACCGCCATTCCCCAAGCGACCAACCAACTCGAGGCCCCAATTCGCCTTCCCCGTCCGTCGGGTGGCGTGCTCGCGGGGGAAGTCGATGCTGGCACGCTACGAGCGAGCGCGCGTGATCGATCTCGACTCCGCTTCGCCGGCCCTCGCCGGCGGGTTTGGATTTGCTGCCGCTGTGCTTCGCTTCGGTTGTTCGATCGATCGCGGTTGGGTTAGCGTGATCCTAAATTTTTTAATTATATCATGAAAAATATTTATAATAGATAGTAATTTATATAATAATAATTTATATTGTTTACGTGGCCGTCTCTTCAAAGAAGAGGGTTATACTATCTCTTATCCTTCTATCCACCATATTAAAAAAAAATTACGCGGTAAAGCATATTAACAGTTGACATTGTACTAAGAGCATCTCCAGCAGAGCCTCTAAACCAGCCCCTAAACCTTAAAATAGGGAGTTTAGTAAAAATACAGATCCAAAGAGGTCATAATCCAATTTCCTAAAATTAGGAGGCCCTAAATTTGCCTCCCATTTCAATTCTAGGAGCCCCTAAACCAAATTTCCTAAACCTTAAAATAGAAAGTTCTTAAAGATACACCAAGAGATTGAAGACAGGGAAAATACATGAGAGGCTTGAGATGATCTTATTGAGCATTTGTGGACAATTCACAGTAACCGTAGTTTGATTCATTGTTAGGAGTTTCTATTTATCTATTTATCATGTTTTGAAAAATTTAAATTTAAATTTTAAATATCATGTTTTAAATTGTAAATGTTAATATACTTATGTTTTATGTATTACAAATATTTTTGATTGAATTTTAGTGGTGTCAAATGAAGATTATACATAGCGGATATGTCAAAATAGGAGAAAAAGTAAAATAGGGGCTGAGATTTAGGGGATGTTACTGGATTTGTGCTCTGAAAACAAGACCCCCAAAAATAGGGGGAGTCTCTAAATCCAAAATAAGGGTCCTGTTTTAGGGGGCCTTGCTGGAGATGCTCTAATATACAGACTCTAAGTAACACGTGTTTTTTTCTGTGAAATCAGATAAACTTGAAGTCTTGAAGATGGATTGATTGGTTGGGAGTCCGTACGTAATAAAACTAATAGGAGAAAATGTACACATCAATACGCATTTTGAGTGCAGAAAAATGAAGAGGTCTTCAAAGAGATTTAAGACGCGTCACCGATTTGATCCTGTAATCGATAAGATATAAAATTAAACCTGATGTAATGGGAGAAGATCAACAATCAACAATGCGCAACTTTATTGATCAAAATCAGATTAAAGAGGGGATTCTAAATTACAAAGCTACTCCTAATTGATATGAAAAAAATAAAAAGTAGATGCAAGTTGTTTGATCGATTGGATTATGTTTTTGGCTCGCTCTTGATCCCTTTTTATAGTGCATCGGCCGATCGTATACTTGTCCAATGCGTTGTCAACCATGATTCATATCGGCCTTTGTACAGATAAAATTCCATCTTTGAATCAACATCGGTCATAATCTTATCTTTTAACTTATCTTTCTCCTTTTTAATCAATATCGACTAGAAATATTTTTTTATCCTTACCTTAACAAATCTCTTTATCTAAATTAACTAGTAATGTTGCTACTGCTTGCAGCCCAGGCCGACGATTTTAGTCACCCGGTTTAGGATTGAGCTGCCTAGGAAGAAGGAAGGTGTCCAGGCCACAAGCAAGGGATGGTAAATTGGTAACTCTAGGCCTCCAACCAAAAACGACACAGATCATGACTCACCAGTTACCACACCAAGGCCCCTGCTCCTGTGCAACCGAACCGTACGACTCTAATCCTCCACCACCATTCTACCTTCCGTCTTTTGCCGTGCCGCCTCCTTGTCCACCGTCTTCCTCCGTTCCACCCACTACCCGTCATCTTCAACCGCGCCGCACCGCACCACACAGAATCAATAGTAAAATGGCACGAGGCCATCCACCCTCAAAGGTACAGAGCGCATCCCATCAATAGTAACCCATCACTATCGCTTGTGTCATTGCCACATATTTGACGCCTCCTATACTGACACCACCGCTTTATTATGGCGACGATATAAATAGAAATCATATTTACGACCGGATACAAACTATGTTACAGCGAGAGGAATGCACTTTTACTGTATCGACCAATTTATTTGTCGTATTGTTAGAGTTTTACTGCCATAGCTAGATGTGGTCCATGATGGCTATGTGTTGGCGACAATAAAAATGTATACTATATTTACATCCAGATACATTTTAATTTATGGCCAGATGAAAAATAGAACCGCTATATGATGACGGCAGTAAAAATAGATAACACATTTACATTTAGATACAATCACATTTACCACTATATGAAACTGTTTTTGTTGTACTCATAAATTTACTTGATGTGTCATTAAAGTTTACTGCCACATCTAACTGTAGTGCATATGCATACATGCTTGAAAGTGTAAGTCGTTAATACCCATTTTTAAATGCGTCAGCATACTCTTTTTCAAAGTATACGTAGTTCTCGTTCACGAGTGTACACATCCATGTTTAAGCCATATACATACTCCTTTTGTACATGCTCTGTTTATAAGTACACATACTCCATACTCCTTGCTTGAGAGTATATATTATTTTTTTGTATAAGTAGACATATATACTGCTTTTTTATGAGTGTTCATACCCTTTTTTTATAATAAGTGAGCTGACTACAAAGGGGGTATTTTGAACATGTCAAAGTCAGATTGTAGGGACTACGTTGTATTTGGCTCACAGTGGTTAATCCTGTGTTAATATAATACTCACCAGTTTTGGATCCCCTCAATATCTGCAAGTCTTCAACAACATCAGAGATCATAGGCGCACGGCTGTCGTCAGTCGGCGATCGAATGATCCGGTTGCAACTGCGTCGTACGCGGTGGCGATGATGGTGCTGCAAGAAGCGGCTGTCTGGGGCATGGACGTCGTGGATTTCCAGTTCCAATCGGCCGCCGCCAAGATGTTACTGCCCGCCGCAGCAGGTCGCGGCGCATCGTCTTGGTTGTATGCCGTCATGCCGATTTTCATCTGAAGAAACCGGATCGATAGAGAAGACCAAATTAGCAATCAAATAGTGCATCGTTGGATCAAATATGAAGGGGAATTCCTCTCGTCCGGCGACCGGCGGTGCTCGTCCGATGCGTGAACGCCCTTCCAGCTCCAGGTCGATGAGAGTTCGGGATTGCACGAATGTGGGAAGGAGATTATATTGGGGATTGTTCGCAAGAGAATAGGATCGTAAATTCAATCTCGCGGCGGACAAATAGGAACGATGGCAGTGGGGAAACATGAACGACGAGTGTTCTGATGTAAAAGAAAAGAGTAAATTTCGTAAAACTATAAAATTATAAATTTTAATCAAAATTATGTCACAAAATTACAGGTTTTAGAGTGGACAGTTTCTTGTAACTAGTCTGACAGTGTGGGTCCATATAATAGCCACACATACTCTTATTTTCTGTTCCACTCATGCGGAGGGTTGCCATGAGGCCCACGCTCTCAGATCCATTATAAGAAACAACCAATTCTAAGGCATGTATAGTTTTGTGATATAAATTCTTCTAAAATTCATATTTTTATGAAATAAAAGTTAAAACCTGTAGTTTTCTGATAATTCATATAAAAACATGTAGTAGATAATATTTTTCTAGCATACGAAAACCTAGAGTAGAACAAGATGGATACTTGGATATACTGACCAAGAAAAAGAACAGATGAGATTGAAATTCTTTGCATCCTTCAAAGAGGTAAAAAGATATACATGCACACGAGAATTCAGGGACAAGCTAGCTAGCACGGTCCTGCACTAGCCTAATGCATTATCACCGGTTCATGACTTGAACTTAAGGTATACATTTCATTCACCTACGCATAGCGCTCTTTTGATCAACATCTATCGATTTTTGATCAACATCTATCACGAGAACTGCTAGCAATTCATGGAAAAACAAATGCATGTAGCTGAAGCATTGTGACCAAATACTTTCAGTAAGTCTTTCTCGGGTTAAAATGTGCATATATACATTCAGATTTCCTCCTTCCCCTCTGTGGTTGAGGTACGCGCACAACTCGGCACACTACTACAAATATGGCCTTTAGTACCGGTTTATAAGCCCCATCACTACCGGTTTTTGAACCGGTAGTGGTCATCCGGGACTGATGCTAGTGGGCATCAGTACCGGTTCCACCAACCGGTGCTGATAGAACTAGAAATATTTCAAAATATATGGGAGAAGCGGAACTCGAACCCGCAACCTCATGACTCCAGCCTCACCCTTCTAACCAACCCACCCACCATCGCGTACTGATATACATAGAATATGCATTCCTTTTGAACTTTCCTCAAGCGAGGCATCGATGCGGTTAAGTAACTGAACAGATGCGATGCCTCCTCGATACGGTTAGTTTCACGACGGTACTAACCCGGTACTAATCGTGTTACGAACCGGTACTAAAAGCCCATGACAGTCCTGTAGCCAATGAACCGGTACTGAAGCCATCATCAGTACGGGTTCAAATGCAACCGGGACTGATGAGCCGGTATGGAAGGTCTGATCTGTAGTAGTGGCACCAAGGCATGGTTGAATCGTTACAAAGTAGACTCGACATTCTTTCCAACGGTATGGTATGCACCGAAACAGCTCACGTCGGCAACGAATTCGTCGCAAATCGGGCCTCCAGGAGTGAAGGAAGGATGGATATTTGGGACGTGATCACGACGAGAGTCTAAGGCCAGCCAACCACAGGCTTACACCTGTCACCAAACTCGCTCGCTGCGCACTCGGCCTCGTAGAAGCCAAGCCGATCATTCGATCACCAAGCTCCCTCCACCGGCTGCTGTCGTGTGGCTACCCGTATAATTGATTTAGGATAAAGATAATAACTCTATCATTAACTTTAAGATAATTACGCCGATATAGATATATTAGCCAATAAAACATCAATCGCACCTAACATTTTATCAATTAATGCATCGTATTCAGAGTGTTGCGGTAGAACAATAATTAGAGATTGAAATAGAATTTTTTTTACATTCCATTGCCACGCTGGGCTATAAGTCTAGTACAACTAATACATAGGTCCCAAGTAGAACAAAAAGGTAATATTAAAGTACTAATTACTCCAATGATAGACGAAGTCGAAGCATGGTCTACCCAACATCTAAACCCTCCTGGTAGTCCTCATCACAGTAACCCTAATTTTGCAGGTACTCCTCACCTCTTGTCTGTCAGCATGTCCACTGAGATCCGTGTCCCAACTAGACGCTTGACCACTGAAGCAGAACATCAACAAACCATCCTTCCCAACAGCATCTGATTTAGGGTTTTTGATTTAAAAGATATTTCTTCGTGCAGTGATGATATCTAAAAATATTTAAAAATAATTTCATAAATATGATCAAAAGATGTTTGCCTAGATTTTGATAGAAGAAATCGTCCTCGCCTAGTTGTTGCCGGAGATCATTGGTCAGATTTGAATTAATTCCTGAAATTACAAGGAATATATTTTTTCATGTTTCATGGCATCCAATCTGCTCTTAAAATTTTATTATTTAATATATGCATTATGCTTCTTTTAATATTCTAGGATATTTTCAATTTAATGACTTTTATTTAAATGCAGGATAGTTTAGGTTATTTAGTTTATCAGACTTTTAAATAGGTATAATTAATTTAGATGATATGCTAGGTTGAATAGAAATTTCCCTATTTTTTTCCTTTTTCTTTTCTTTTCTTCCCTTCTTTCTTTTCTGACGTGGCCAGTCTCCTCCTTATCCTTTCTTCTTTTTCTTCTTCTTCTTCTCTTGCTCCTTCTCTTTTCTCCTCTTGTTTTCCCCACTCCCTCTTTCTTCTCTTGCTCTTCTCTAGTTCTTCATCCTATCCAGCCGGTTGGGCCATCGCTCTGCCCCTGGTCATCGCCTTAGCCTCCTTTTTTTGGCCCTGCCCCACCTGGGTCATGTTCTCGCCCGACTGGGTTGCCTGGCCTCGCGTCACCTACGCGACCCCATCGCCTCCTCTTGGGCCCAACCCAGCCGGTCTCGTTACCACGCTGCCTTCGCCTCCCACACATTGGGCCGCCGCCTCTCGGCCCGCCCTAGACCGTCGCCGCTCGATTTCCACCTGGCCCGTGCGCCTCTCGCGTCGCCTCTTGTGCTGATGGACTGCTATGCCCACGCTCGAGCTGCTCTCCACGCCCGTTGCATCTGCCACCATCCCGACTGGCCGCGCCCCTCTCCCGAGCTCTCTTCCATGCCGAGCCCCATCTCCATCTTGCCAGGGTTGGGTTAAAACCCCCACTCTTCCCCATTCCCTTTTCTTGCTATACTGATGATTATAGTGTTCGGTGATGTGTTGATGAATATGTATGATTTCTTTTTTGGGTCTATGGTGATTATGGGGTTTGTCGTGGATTTGGTGGTATTGCGACGATATCAAAGGGTTTTCCACACGCTGGGGAGTGCTGGGGAAAACATTGGGCATATTTATCCTCTATACTGAGAGCATTAGCTCAAATTACGGTCTTTAGCCTCTATACTGAATTTTGCTATTGATACTCCTATGTCTGTGCTATGGCCAAATGTGGGTTACCTGCGATGAGAGAGATGAAATGCAAGTTGGAGGTGATGATGTTGGGTGTGTGCTGGCCTTGCTCCTTCTTGCTCATTGGCTTGGTGCTTCTCCTTGGGGTCTTGTGCTTGCCTCGTGGTGCTTGTGGCCAATGCTCCTGGAGATGGTTTGCTTGGGGGTCTTTTGGTCTCCTGCAACTTGGTTGCTTGGGGTTTTTGCTCCTGGAGCTTTGCTCCTTCTTGGTGGTGACTTGTGAGTAGGACTGTTCATTCGGTTTTATCGGTTTATTCGGTTCGGTTTGTACGGTATATTCGGTTAATACGGTATTGCTAGTTCGGTAAATACGGTATTTGTTGTAAATACGGTTCGGTATCGGTAAATCCCAATGTATATCGGTACGGTATCGGTAAATACCATATTTACCAAACTTGACGCAAATTTTTAAAGATTTCTGACTCGTAAGTCGTAACGGGCAATGGGCAAATGGCTAATGCTTTTCTCTGATTCATGCAGATCTCCTGATCGGTGTGAAGTCGATGAACCAAATGGCTAATGCAAATGGCTAATGCAGATCTCGTATACTCGTAAGTCGTTTTCTCTGATTTCACATATGCAAATGGCTAATGCTTTTTGGACGGAAACGACGCGGCCCAGGCGCCCAGCATGTGAAGTCGATGGACCAATCAACCAACCCGTGTCAGGCCCAAATGCAACCAGCATGGGCCCAGCGGCCAACAGGGAGCCATAGCGCTAGCGCCGAAAACTTCGGTAGTTCGGTATTCAGTGTTTAATCGGTTTTTTTACCGATAGAACCGAATGCCGAACGCTGTCCATTTTTGCAAACCGGTACCGAAAACCAGAAACCGGTCAAACCGATTTGACCGGTTCGGTTCGGTTTTTTCAGTTAGGTTTGTTCGGTTCGGTGCTATTATGCACAGTCCTACTTGTGAGTGCTTGGCTTGCTTGTGTCTATGCTCTGGAGGTTTGCTTTGCTTGAGAGAAATGATGAGTGCCTTTGGTTGGCTCTTGGCTGGCTCCTCTTATCTTAGAGTTACTTGGGGAGTGAAGAACCTGGGGAGGCTTTGTCCTCCCTAATATAGGAAATTTACTCTTTTTTTTAACTATACACATTTTATCCTTTTTAGCATGTGATATGTTAGCACTGTTTTTGCAATACTATGGTCATCCGACAAATAAAGGTTTGTAAATTACCAGATGATGAAATCCTAGGCAGCGAGAGGTGCCAACTAGCTCCAAACGGTTTGTTATCTCAATGAGCAATATCCTCATATACGAGTCTGATAGCAACTCTTTCTTTTTAATCTTATGACATTTTAATATATTGCCTCTTAGTTATATATGCATGCATGACCGAAAATTTTCAGGGATTTGAAGTTAAAGGTCACTAGAAGCTTATATTATTTAATGCATTTCAATATTATTGTAATTTTCCTTTTTTTATGTAATGTATTATTCATGCTCACTGAAATGTATACTATTGTATACATATGTTAATGAATGAGATTATAATTGGTCTTTGTTAAATGTTTTAAATATATGCATTATTACTTGATTGATGATCCGTCTTTGTTGAATGTTTTTTATTGAACCTCCTCCCCTTTCCCCCGCGTCAGAGTGCAAGCTCTCCCCTTGCCCACCGTCTTACCGCCGCGCCGGCGTGTTCTTCGATCCGTGCGGTGGCCTCTGCGTTTCTTGCTCCGCGGGCGACGGTTCTAACTCCCGCGCTGGCGGCGTGCGACGGTCGACAGACTCGGATCTCTTCACAGGTTGCGATTGTAACTGATGACGTGCTGCTGCCGATCGAGATGCCGAGTCCATCCATATGTTTGTTGTTCATATCACGGCATCTTAGCAGATCATGACAGAAAGCAACAGAACTTGTAGAAGCAGAGCAATGCAAAGACTGCAATCCCCCCGCAAGTAGCTTTCACTGGTCAAGTACGGCTTAATGCGTATTTAGGGGCCGTCTGATTTGGACTTTGCAGACTGCATAAAACGAATACATGTCGAACAAATATACGCATCAGTTTTTTTTTTTTTGGGGTGTTTGCGCAAAATATAAGTTTTTTCTGAATTCCACTGATTGGAAGATGGTTCACCATTCAATCACTCAGTTTCAGTGCCCTATGGTCGACTCAAGACTCAAAAGACGAGCAGATTGGACAACAGGAACAGGTGTATTGGTATTTGTACTAGTCACACCTTACATAAGTTAACAAATTCTATGACAGGAACATCTTGTACTGAAAAAATTGAGGATATCATCGCTGTGACTGTGAGAGGTGCTTGATCATTGGAGCTATTTTACATGAACTTAATGGATTACCCGTCGAAGCTAACCTACATTCCAGCTAATGTCAGTAATCCAGAAAATAAAGGGCTTTACATTGTGACATGCTAATGCATAATCATAAATATAGCGGCCTAATACTTGGGAACGACTGCTGTGCAATCATGCTTCCCGTGCAATCATCGTACAATCCAACTAAGAAAAGTTTCAAAAAATTCTGAAAAAAATCATGGATGTACATTTCATCTTACCCCATCTACATATAAAATTTCATGATCAAATTCGTCATATGCTAGAAGTTACAAAAAAGACAAATTTAGGGTGCATTTGAACTATTCAAGTTTGTCAGATATTTGTTTTTTTTGTAACTTCTAGCATATGACGAATTTGATCATGAAATTTTATATGTAGATGGGGTAAGATGAGATGTACATCCATGATTTTTTTCAGAATTTTTTAAAACTTTTCTTAGTTGGATTGCACGGGAAGCATGATTGCATAGCAGTTGTTCCCCTAATACTTAGAAAATAAGGATAAAGAAACAGCAGAATCAGAATCATGTATAAGTCATAAATACTTAGAAAATAAGTTGTAAATGCAGACAACGGCTGGGCATAGAAGCTCGGATCAGCAGTTCAGCACAGCATAGCAGATCTCATATATAGCAACACAGCTTTGTAAACAGGGAAAATATCAGGTGCAACCAGACATGCTGGTGCAATCTTGATGCAACCCAACTAACAAAAGTTTCAAAAAATTCTGAAAAAAAATCATGGATGTACATCTCGGCTTACCCCATCTACATATAAAATTTCATGATCAAATTCATCCTGTGCTAAGAGTAATAAAAAAAACAAACTTGATCATGAATAGGAACAGTTCCTGTTCATGATCAATTTTGTTTTTTTTATAACTTCTAGCACAGGACGAATTTGATCATAAAATTTTATATGTAGATGGGGTAAGCTGAGATGTACATCCATGATTTTTTTCAGAATTTTTTGAAACTTTTGTTAGTTGGGTTGCACCAAGGTTACACCAAATGTCTGGTTGCACCAGATATGTTCCCTTGTAAACATGGATAACATGAAGGACGCTCAAATTGTATACAGAACAAAGAGCAAACAACAAACAGTTGCTCAGACGAAGCACAAGAGTGGATGGCTTCATAACAATGGTGGAATAGAAAAGGTTGTTACCGTTAATTAGGGAAAGAACAGAACTACAGGTGATGATGGTCCATGAACCACTACATGAACATGAAAATGGAACTTTCGATCAGGAAGGAAACAGTATCATCCACTGCATTTTATTTCACGCATTGTGATGTGATAAGGAGAAAAACAGCAACACATATCAAGAAAAGACTTCATGGAATGGTTCTCTGGTAAAGGGGAAGGGCTCCCAGCGCTTCACGCTCTGCTCTCTCCCTTTTCACCTGCAGCAAAGGTGGTATCAAACAACTCGGCACAGGTTTGAACAAGACCCAAAAGGAAAATAGCTTCACAGCAGGGTTCACAAAATCGACATAAATCGCATGAAAATCGAGCGTATCGAGCCGGCTTGATATTTGAAACTGAACGGTAAACCGGTGGAGTTCAAATTCAAAAAAATTTTAAAAAATAAAAGTGTTAACAAATTTTGAAAATTTTTGTGTGAGGTCCTGATGCAATGCTAATGATTCTGTAAAATTTTCAGATCATTATCAGACATATGTATGTTTAAAAAAAATTCTGACAATTCTACTGTCTTTTTATATATTGTTCTGTTTCTCATTTTCAAGGGACACTAAATAAAGTCTAATATTTCTGTAAATTTTTGTGTGAGGTCTAGAGGCAATGCTAATGGTTCTGTAAAATTTTCAGATGATGATCAGACCTGTGTATTTTTTAAAAAATTCTAACAGTGCTACTGTCTTTATATGTGCACTTCTATATGTGCACTTCTGTTTTTGATTTTCTTGGGGCACTAAATGAAGTCTAATATTTCTGAAAATTTTATTACATGATCCTTAGGAACTTTATATGATACCATTAAAATTTCAAAGCATGATCAAGCATGTAATTTTTTATAAAAATCTGACAGTGTCTCTATTCCTTTTCATTGATTGTTGTTTTTTATTTTTCAGAAGAACTAAATGATTTAAAAAAAATTGACGTTTCTCTGAGATGTTTTATATATCAATTGGGATTTTTTTTGCAAATTTTTCGATTTTTTACTTTTTAAATTTTCCTTCAGTGTGCTGAAAATCGAATAAAATCGCTCAAAAATTGAAAATCGATAAAATCGCTCGAATTCAAATATTTTGAATTCAAACTTCTTCGATTTCTTCCAATTTTCAAAAATAAAAAATCATTCAAAAATCGAATTTTCGATTTTTCAAACCCTGATTCACAACATAAAACCAATCATCAGCTTTGAGCTCAGAATTTTCTTATGTACAAGTAATTTAGTTGCAATAAATATCACATCAAGTTATCAAACACGTACTCGATTCCCAATGGAGTTGAAAAAGATGCTAGACAGTATCAGTCACACACCTTGCATAAGTTGACCAAAAATTTGCAAATTTTAGGACCAGACTATCTTGTACTCATTTGTCAAAACAATAATAATGATTAATGACAATGCTCAACAAGATAATGGCCAGGAAAAGTAAGGTGTGAGATTGATATTCATGCTGTCATGCACCCTTTGAAGGTCAATATCAAATAAGTAAAGGATATGCATCCACACAAGAAAACTTCAAGATAGCATGGCTTCAAGAACTTGATCAATGGAACTTTTTTTACATGAATTTAATGGATTACCACTTGAACCAAAACTATACATTTTGACCAACGCCAGTGATCCGGAAAATTACAAGGGCTGTAGCGTATATTATGACATGCTAATGGATAATCAAAAGTAGCGTGGCCTAATACTTAGAAGTGGATAAGGATAAATAAACGGCATAATATTGACTGTAGCTTACTTACACATGAAAATATGAAGTGGCTATATGTGCAATGAAAAAGTGAAATGACAAAAGGCCAAACATCAGCAAATAAACTTACCAGAGCCAACATGTCACTCAAATAGCCCCTGAATGGTGTTTGCAGAGCCTGTGCAAAAGAATGTAAATTTTTCTTAAGATCTGTGTAAAGTTAGATTAGAGAATAACAAATGTAATGGTAAGCATTGCTGAAGATGAAAGATGTCTCAATTACAAATTCAGGTTCCATGGTGAGAAGATAATTTCAAGATGCATAGTTAATAACGAGCTGCTCCAATCTATATATATAAAAACAACTGGTGATATCTAAGGCACCTCCTTCGTTTTGAGGGTAATAAAATCCCACAATAATCCTAAAATTCTAGAAATTCCAACATTAATCAGAAGAAAAAGAGAAGGATCTCCGCTACTTATTTTGGTGGGGCCAGATTATAACGGTGCAGATTAATCATATAGAAAAGAGAATGATCTCCGCCACTTATTTTGGTGGGGCCAGATTATAACGGTGCAGATTAATCATATAGAAAAGAGAAGGATCGCCACCACTTATTTTGGTGGGGCCAGATTATAATGGTGCAGATTAATCATATATAAATACTAAAGTTATATAACAAACACAATTGTATTTCAAGTAGAGTTGTACATCAAAGAAAGGATCTTCACCACTTATTTTGGTGGGGTCAGATTATAACAATACAGATTAATTATATATAAATACTAGAGTTATATAACAAATACAATTGTATTTCAAGTGGAGTTGTATATCAAAAAAGGACCTCAACACTTATTTTGGTGGGGCCAGACTATAACGGTGCAGATTAATCATACATAAATACTAGAGTTATATAACAAATGCAATTGTATTTCAATCATTGGAAGTAGAGTTGTATATCAAAGATAAGTTTGCTAGTTCATAGGTTTAATGATTTAATGGCTTCGGATAAATTACTCTGGGACATCTTCAAGGCTGAAGAAAATATAGTAGGTTGAGCATCTATCTAAACGTATACTCCCTCCGGTCACAAATAGTAGTCGTTCTAGACATTGACATGGTCATCAAAACTCAACTTTGACCACTAATTTCTGTTATAATATATTTAAAAAATCTAATAAAATTATAATATTATGAAAGTACGTTTCGAGACAAAATCTGCACATATGATTTTTATGCATCCAATCTAAATATTTAAAAAGAAGTCGATAGCTAAAGTTTCAAAAGTTTGACTGCATGTATTCCAAACCGACAAATTTTTGTGAATTGGAGGGAGTAAATAATAATATAAACTAAAGGTACGTGGAAAGCAGGGAAAAGAACTTTGCAATCCAAAATATTAAACTACATATGAAAAATTCCTCAAAAAAAAAAAAAGACTACAAGGCATACGAACATCTGAAACGATCTAACGAACTCCCTCCTAACTGATGTAAACTAGAAACAGAAAATGACATGGAAAAATACTAATAGGTTTGTCAGCAAGAGCTCCTGGAGTAATCTGACCCACCAGTGCGACAACCTATCCTGCAAGAAACTTCTACAGTCATTTCAAAAGGTTTATCAAACCTAACCATCTTTGTTCTCATTCTAATGCAGTAATGTGCATTGCCAATTTCCTGGATACCACTTCTCTCATCCAAACTTAATTGAAATCGCCCACCCTCTTCAGCACAGTTCACATCCTATGTTGGCTGGTTTCTCAGGAATCAACAACATTGCATTGTAACATAGATCAAACGAATGGAAAATTCACAAACTTAAGCCTTGCAACTCAAATGCGTTACGCCCTTCTTGTTCCCCCATACATTTCACTTGACACACAATCATCGACCACATTACACAGAAATTGCGCCATTGCAGAGGCCCTCAAGAACACAGCCTAGAAAATCCGTACACAACAACCACGCATGCACAAGCCGCACGCATACGAACCGATAGATCCAGAGGAGGGCAGGGGGGAGGAAAGGAGCGGACCTGAAGGTTGTCGGGGAGGTACTGGTGCTTCATGGAGAGGTCCATGGCGCGCTTGAGGCGCTGGATGCGGGCGTCGACCACCTCCCTGGGCAGCCTCGCGAGCGCCTCCTTGATGTCCAGATCATGGTACGGGTCATACAGATCATCGTACCTCAGGCCTTGAATCAGCACGCACACAAAACGAACAGACAAGCACATCGTATTAGGATGATTCATTCACACAAACACCAGATCAATCAAGAAGACGAGAGATATGCAATTATGCAAATGTGATCGACCCCAGGAAGGGGACCGGATCCAAGATCGATCGATTGGTTACCGTATTTCCGGAGGCGCGCGGAGACGGCGTGCATGTGGAGGCGGGCGAGTGGGTTGCGGCGCGGGTTCACCAGCCATTGCGACAGCGCGGATAGCATCGACGACATTGCGGGGGCGGCGCGGCGATCCTCTTCGTTCTGCTGCGGCGACCGCTTCCTCTTCGCCTCCTCGCTTTTGTGGGAGAGAAGCGGCGGTGTGTTGTGGCTTCAGTCTTGGGCCGGCGCCGTAGGGAAGCTTCAGAAAATGGGCCGAGGAAGCAGAAGGCCCATTATTTCTTAGTTCAGTTCTTTTTCTTTTAAGATGTGCTTCCACGCTTTTCTTTTTAACAGTTGCATAAATATTAAAGTATGAACAAATAGTAGATGATGATTACTTACCATTTTATTTGCTTCAAGATTTATGCAACTTGTATTGGGAGGGAAAACATTGAAGCACCGCTCTTTTCTTTTTCTAAAAAGTTCATGTTTTTTAGAGAGATAACATCAGTTCTAAGTTAGGAGGCACAAGAGTTGAATCATGAATTGTTGAATTTTCAAGAATTTGGAGGATTTCAGTTGGTTACTTGGTTTGGACTCTGAAAAGGAGAGCAAATTGCAATGGGTTGTGGAGGTCCTTAAACTTGTCTTTGCTGTGTAGTTCAGGTTTTAAAACTTTTAACACTTCTGTTTTGTAACTTTTCAGGTTCTTTATTAGAACAATTAGGTCCATTAGTTAGTTAGACATTAGAATTGCTCCTTTGCTAATACCTGCTACATTAATTTACTAATTTTGACATTCACGTGTAGTATTCTATTGTACAAATTAGTTCTTAGTTTTTTTTAATGGATGTTCATCAGTTCTTATTTTAGTAGTAATAGCTGCATTTCTGTTCTTTTTCAATGGCACTAAGACACTACCAACACGTGTGCGAAAGACCATGAAATTGACGGGACATAATACAGCCAGTAGTACACAAATCAGCCAATTAATTAAATGTGCAGAGAGGGAAAGAAAAATACATAGTACCAAACTTCATACCATTAGGTGAGGCACCAGAGCATCTATATACAAATGCATGAGCTCAACCTCACTCCCATCAAGCAAAGGCGACATTTCAACCTCACTCACACAGTCACGACTCAACACACAAGGAAAGCATATACTCATCTGCCTCTATTTTTTCCCCCTCCTCTTTTTCTTGATGCCATTGCACTTATGTAGTTCTATACAAAGATAATGGCCGATTAGACGGCAAAATCACACACACTGACAAACCATGGCTGCCATGCATCCTTGCCCTGTCTTCCAAGAACCCTAGAGCTTCAGCTTCGTAGAGCCTGATGGCGGTGCGAGTCGACCAGGATGGACCATAGGACATGCACATCCTCGTCCTGGCAAGATTTGACATCCTGGTACAGGATGTGCATTCCCCTCCCTGCCAAGAAAGCATCAAGCACAACAATGTCAGTGCCTAACAACGCTACAAGGGAAAAAAGTCCATGGCCACTGTCTACAGTACTAAGAAAAGGGTTTTGCAAGTTGCAGCAAGAAGAATGATGTATGCTGAAAAAGAAGAGTTGGGGGGGAAGAACTCACTGTTTTTACGCGCGGAATGCGCGCGAATCCAGAGCTTCCTCAGAGGGGAGAAGAGGGAGTGGAGCCACCCCATGAGGAAGCCTCGCTGAGACCTTTGGCTATGGCCTCATGGGGAGGGTGAAAGGAGGAATGGCGCAGGGTACGTATGCAAAGGAAAAGAAATAGAATGGATGGGTTAGAGAGGAAGTAACCATCAGCTTTGCTTTTGGCACGAGATGAAGCTTAGTGCACTGTATACCCTTCTCCTGCCACATTGTGCTTCCTTGCAACCCAATCATAGTGCTCTCTCACCGATTTGTTCTGGTATCTTGTCCCTTTCCATTTCTTACTCTTCCTACCGCCTTTCTCCATTTCCATTTGAAGAGGCTCTGTCTTAACCCCTAACCTAACCATAAAGAATCATGCAAGGTACATGACAGCGTTAACGTCTATAGCATTCTTCTGTTGATATCTAAGTGCTGAAGACTCTGAAATTTGCGCCTCAAATTTGAGGATCGTTCGGTCAATTTTCTATTACTTGAAGTTGCATTCGTACATGCGTTTTGTTTTGTACAATAATATACTGCTCCGGAGCTCTCCATTTTGTTAGAAATTGGCCCATGAGAGGTCTATTTTCTTTAATCCCAAAGTATGCATGATTTAGTACTATATTACCTAGCCAAATGGAGGGAAGTTAATTTATAACGTGGAGTCCTTGCTACTCCAGGAATAATGTCACATGACATGAGGATGGCACATGATGGACCTTGGCTAAACACACACGTGTACGTATTCGCGTGAAAATCACGTAATTTGCGATGAGCGAACGTGCCGCGTTGTAGAGCATCTCCTGGCACATTAAATCCACCCTTTTGTTTTGCAGAATTGTGAAATTATAACTCTATTCATTCTGTTTAAGTGTGATTTAAACATCTCTTTAAATTCGGTTTAATTGACATAATGCAATTAGTTACTAGTGAGTAATTGCCCACCAAATTCCTGCTTCATTCTTCCCCCTCTCCGGATTGCTATACTATGGTGTTGAGCAGCTAAACCTCACTGGCCTTCCTTCTCGGCATGCACTATGAAGGAGGTGGGTAGTATCTCCAAGTTGTTGTCACAGAGATCACCTATACAAGGTGACAATAAGATTTCTAGACAGCACATCCGTGCAACCACTCTACTTCTTCCTCAACATCGGCTACTTCCATGACCGTGTTTACGATACTTTCTATTTTTTATCAAGTCCAATTGTAAGTTATTAATGTGATCGATCAACTCTGTTAATTTTCAATACTTGAGCATATTCCCAGGTACAATTCATTACCTACTGATTTATGCACATCTAGTCTTTTATTATATTTGTCAAAAAAAATAAAATATAGAATAAAAATATTGTGCATCTTTCCAACACTTCAAAGAAAACAAAATAAACTTGATTACAGCCTTTGGATCCGATTGGGTATTCGATGCACATAAATTAATATTTCAAGAGAAGAAACTGCAATTTGGACTCATCGTTGTTGTGAAATCAGCAATAAAATCTATATAATACAAAATAGAGCACTAAATTGTACTATCATATACTATATGATACTCCAGGTTGCACAAATAAACCCCTCCACAAACAATAGAGCGCATCCAAACCCTATACCGCAACAGTTTATAATATTAGGTTCCTGTACTACAGGGACTTGATTATTTGGATGCATATATTGCGATAGTAGGGGGACTTAGCTGCAGACTTAGCTGTAGACATGCAGCACAGGAACTAATTCTGATAAACTTATAGTACAAGCGTTCACCTTGCAGATTTTAGTATAGCATAGTAGTTCAATGTTCTTAGCTTTTGGAACAAGAAAACGATTGCTGATTTTGGATGGTACAAAACTACAAGTAGTCAAACATTATTTTGCCTACTTTTAGGAGTATCTACCTAGTACCTAGTCGTCACATTAGTACCATAGTATACAAGTAACTTGAAACAATAACAAAGCACTTTTGTATTGATAGGTGATCCTGTATTAATGTAATCGTTGAGCTTTTGCATAGATTATGCGCTATGGCTAGTAGCCATACCTTTTCGCTACTGTCTAATCTGTTGCTGGTATGCCGCCTTGTCAATAAGTATAGACAACCTTGACTAAGATTCTGCCTTCTTCCAGATGCAAAAGGGATGATTGTATTAAAAAATGACATGTTACAACTTACGAGTTATTGATTTGAAGAGTGGGCAAAAACATGTGAAAAATAGGACATGTGAGCAGGCAAATTTATTCATCAGCTAAAATAGTGGATGCACATGTTTTTGCCCACTCTTCAAATCAATAACTCGTATAACCCCTCTATTGCCATGTAACAGGAAATACAATGTAGTAAACTCCTATGTAATACTTCACATAAATTTGCCTTGTCAGTACAATGTAGTAAACTTGTTGATAGGTACCGTGTTACTCTTACCAGATCGAACCATAATTCATTCCCCATGTACTAGATGAAGCTTAAAAAGAAAATATGGTAATCTGAACAATCCATGCATATGGACATCGTAATGGTATGAGCATCCAGCTATCCAAGATCTACTCATTCTACCGCAGCAAGTTCAGAGCTCCACCATTATATTTAAGCCACAACATTTACCACATTGCTTTTTTTTTTTTTTAAATCACTAGTTACAACTTACAAGTATTATATATTTTGCTAGTTTGCTCCACATGAACATGCACAGCCTGGCCTAATTGGACTGATGGTCAACAACTAAAGGTAGAAGACAGTGTGAAACCCTGGTAATGTCTAGTTGAGGAGTGATTGCTATGCTGAGACATATGCCAATCCTGGCCCAGCCCATTTCGCACTCAAGCAAATAGATTTGCAACTTTGAGATTAGTAGTTTAGTACTGTTAGATGTATGACTTCAACAAATGCATTACAGTCGAGAGAATATAAAAAATTTCCAGTTGAGACAGCAAACAACATGTAAACTAGCAAGTTTCTAAACACAAACAGTTTTGAGGCAAAGTGAACAGATAATGTTGGATTGAATTAATCTAGCGGTTTATGAATAAATTCAACCATGTTCCTTTGAAGGCCGTTCCATTCCAGAAGGGACAAGTGTTAGCAACAGAACGACAATGGTTGATGATAAGCTTTACCATAGGACACAAGCGGAATGCAGCACATACATAAGAAATAATTAATGGTTTATAACCATTTTTTAGTTATGTAATGAAAGAGAACAATATATTTTAGAAAACTTACCATTAAAGCTACTCTTTCAGTCTCTCCTCCCCAACTAATGAAAGATAATATGCAGGAGAACCCAAGCAATCAACTTTAAAATAAGTACTAGTCACAAAACTCAACCTCAGTATTGATGTTTTGTATGCAAAATTACAATGAGATAGAGCCATGAAAAGGACTTAAATCACATACAAGTTCTCTTTTAACACAGTGAAAAGCCAGAGATGTTTGGCTCCTTGTTACCATTACGGTCAATGGCCTTCTTGGTTGATAGGATGCCTGTGCAAAATCTGAAATCTGAAGCAGCAGCATGAGTTGTAAACCATGATAAATGTAACAATCAAAGTAATTTAATACTCCTTAATATAAGCTCCATCTTTTCATAGTACGACTCAGACAATGAAAAAATGTCATTTATCTAAACTGCTCCTTACTTCTCAGTTCTCACAAGACATGGTAGTGTTTAAAGAAAAAAAATCTGTACTACGCAGGCATAGAAATATAGAGCCAGCCTGACCTAGAAACTCCGATATAGGGGGTTTCTCTACAACATTTCAAAAACACTTTTTGTAAGTTTAATTTCTCCAGCAAGTAACCAACCAAGAGGGAGATTATATATTACAAATACTGATAGTATTACTAAGTGTTAGTGACAGTTTTTTTGGCTTTGGTATCAAAGGTAATTTCTTTTTTGTTTCTTCCTTTTAGACATTTCAGCGTCCTTTCCTTTTCTAGAGGGAACAAGATACCAGCTATTGCCAAACTCCATGATCACTTTTCCAACGTCTGTACCTGGCCACAGTAAGATTTCTGCAGTACTTCAGTCCTCCCTCCATACCACCATACTTCACTGACTAAGAAAGCTTGGAATAGTTTCTTGTTAAAAACTAGCACTGTAGGGAAAAAAAACATTCCCATATGGTAGCAATCGATAGACAATCACAATCATCGGTTGTGAGGTTTGTCTCAAATGTCAATATCCAAGGAAGCCATATACTTTTGTCTGCATTGACCAGAAATGCAAGCTTGTATAAAGCTCTAAATATTAGGCAACTAACCAAGTTGTAGCTACAATAAATTACTAAGGTGGCGTTTGGTTGGGTGGATAAGGGTGGATGAGGATATAGCTATTTATGGATTTCATCCAATTGTTTAGATAAGTGGATGAATAGAATATGGTCATCCAGTTTTTTATAATATTCTCTCAAAATGTTGGATAGAGCCATAAAAAAAAGCCGGACGGACTCAGTTTGTTGCATGAAGAGGTGTACTCGGTCAAATTGTGGTCAAATTTGTCCAAAAAATTGAATTTGTAAAATTTTTATCCAAAAATTCAAATTTCGGTCAAAATTTGTCTAAAAATTCAAATTTCAGTCAAATTTTATCAAAAGTTTGAATTTTGTCCGAAAATTCAAATTTCGGTCAAATTCTGTCCAAAAATTTCAAACCAAAATTCGGAATCTTGATTATAACTAGCCCATCCATCCAATCAAGCAAAAAATTGGCTCATCCTATCTATTCTTATCCATCCAATCAAACAAAAAATTAGCTCATCTCTATCCACCCAACCAAACAGTCATCTGAATGGCTCCATCCCATCCCGGCTAGATGGCCATATCCCATCCAATCTCATCCAGTCAACCAAACACACCCTGAATAAAGGGACAGGCACTAACACATAGAACACCGTGTCTAAAAGAAAACAAACTGTCAGCAAGTTGAATATGACACCCACAGCTTTCTATATGAATGGTTTCAGTGTTGGTTACATAAATTTTGGTAGGAAGGTTCTATTTGAATTTTGCAGACTAAATTGATGAATTTAAGCTTGATTCAGACAAGTAAAAGCAACGCACCAAAAAACAAGACAACTTTGCAGCTCAATTCCTTCATGTTAAGCAACACAACAAGCTCCACTCAAGTATTTCTAAGTTGGGCTGCACACAGAGTAGAGACATAGAGAGCAAACCCCAAAGAAAACAATCAGGCTCCACTCCGTTGCAGGTCAAGGGTTCTCTAGTTTAAGCAATAGCTCTAGTATTCATATAGCAAAGTTAACCCATGTCTTGCTTGGTTTAATATTACCCAGCCCATTTCAGAGGCCCATGACTTGATCAGCAGTATCAACAAATTCTAATATAGAGCCAATGATGAGTTTTCACGATATTCTGCTGAAAGGGAAGCATCAAACTGAATTATATACACTAATTAAAATTAGGGGGAAACAACACAAAAGAAGATATAATGTAACGTCCCTATCATTAAAGAAAGAAATTGAGGCTAAGAGATTTTAATTTATTATTGATGACTCAGGATAATGCCTTATTTAATATTTCGAACATCAGAGCTGAAGTAGTCCAGCAGTTGGAAAAGCTTTTTAATTTCATTGTTCATCATTGCCACTGTCAATGCAATCTCCTCATCTAAAACATACTTGAACTACACCCTCCTTACTGGTTGGCCATACACTACAGATGATTAAAAATACCAAGAAAAATACTGCAAGAGAACACTAAGAAATTATACACAAAGCAAGTCACAAAATGATCACTTTGGAAGCATCAACCTCACTTAAGGCACAAGGGAAGGAAAGAGTGACAAAAATCACAAGAATATCACAGAATCTTGCCAAACTATTCAAACACAGTGTTTATAAAAGGTGGCAAAACAACCCCAAAAAAAATTGAAGAACATATATTGGAGCCTCCATAACATTCCAAAGAACAGACACTCAATAAAACATCTTGTTAGCACTAAAAAGGAGGCTGATGCAGAAGCAAATTATGATCCTGCAAACACCTACTCAACCTTCCATGCATGTAGGATCAGCGAGAAACCAAGACCTTGCAACTGAGACTGCGAGTATGACCACGGCATCGACTTCTCAGGGGCTTGGCATGTTTGAAACATGAACACTGCATTGCTTGTTGTCGATCCAAAGAGCCAACTGTGGACATCCCAGAACACCTCCACAGGCAAGCCATCGACAAGAATTGTCTGGTTTCCCCTAAACTTCCATGCCAACCTCTTCACCTGCATGACGGGCTTCTTATCAACACGTATCTCAAGACATGGATCCTTGAGGCCGATAGTATCACACTCTATCACAACGTCATGGAACTGGCCATTGTTGCAGAACTGTGCCTTGGCAGAGTAAATCTTCTTGCCGTATATGTGCTCCCTCCTCGCCACAAACGCAGCATTCAACATGGGCCGGTTGGCGCCCGTCTTCCGGTACGCTTCCTTCTTCATGTCGCCGAGCAAGAGCACCAGCTCAAGATCGAACACTACTGCAACATAGAACCCTTCCAGTGGCTCTGACCCTGCACCAAACTTGGCGCCCGACAGGTCCCAGAAGATCTCAATCTTGCCGTCCTCGACGTCGAGGCTCTTGGACCCCTTCTTCTTGGAGAAGAGCCATGGCTTGATGTCTGCCTTGCACAAGCACTGGTTGGACAAGTCGTCCACGCCGATGCTGAGGCCCTGCCCCATGAGACTCTTGCTCCATGTGACCGAGATCACGCAGGCCCGGCCCGAGAACTGCGTCTGGTAGAGGCAGGTCACCAGGTTCTGCGCCGCGCCCTTGCCTGCGCTCGACGACGACGACGATGCGTCCGCGATCTGGACGCCACTCTCCCCGAAGCAGGAAGGGAAGTCCCTCATGCTTGCGCTTTTCAGCGAACACCTGGCGTGCAGCCCACCCAGAGAGCAAAGCGCGAAGCTCCGCTCCTCCACTCACCGCATCAATCAGAAACCGGCGAGCACGACCACCGCAATGCTGGTCAAGAGGAGCAGCAGCTGCGCACAGATCGCTCGTGCAGATATACAGATTGCCACAGAAGATTTCTCGATCCAGCAATGCCACCGCAAGTGCCCGCAAGATCCCACCTTTACTGCAAAAAGCAGCACCAAGAACCGCCCAGAAAGCAAGGGGAGCACAGCGATCGATCCCTCAGCAATATTTCTTCACAAAACCGCCCTCTTACAATGCAATCAAGCGCGCAGATGCGGCAAGATGCCCCCGGCTTTGCGCGAATCCGCGGCAGAGGGATCAATCTTCCACCGAGATTTCTTCAGAATAGGCCCCAAGGTGACACCTTCACCACAGAAGCAGCACCAAGAACAGCAAAGCAAAATGGAAGCTTTTGCCCAGGTGCGGCTTCAGGCAAAACGAACCAAGCAACCATCACAGGATGGAGAAGATGAAGAGATATGGGAGATGAGCAAGTTGGAGAGAGAGTATTAGCAAACAGTGAACTATGCATCAGAAGAGGCTAGGAGAGGAAGGGAGAAGCAAGCAAGAACCAGCAAAGAAGTGGAGAAATGGAAGAGATATGCAGGGGGGGGAGGGGGGTGGGGTGGTGAGGGAAAAGGGAGAAAAGCCTTGGGGGATCGATACAACCATACAAAGATACCACCACACGCGGTGTCAGCCGACTCATGGGGGGCAGCAGAGGGCAGGAGCAGCAGTTGCTGGCTGCATGCTCTCCTCTCGTTTTGTAACTGCTGCCATTGTCATTGCCACTGTTACCACTTGCTGTTTTTTCATTCTAGGGTGGGAGTGGTTTGTATACTACTACTATGTTTGCAAGCTTCTTGAGAATTTGCTTTTGAAAAATAGCTTCTTGAAGATTCAAATCATACTATTGAAACAAAAGCAGGAAGAATTCAGTTAAAGCATCCTCTAGGGATAAAATTATGATTTTTTTTTGTCTACCTCCATACATAGGATTGGTCTTTTTTACTATCATGGGCTCAACATGCTCAAAGGGAGGTGAGCAATTTCTATGTCAGAGACTGTTAGGGATAGATGCACAACAAAATAACTAAAGACAAAAATTAATGTGGAAAAACTCTTACGGGAAAAATCATGAGAAACAATCTACTATAATGCTTCAAGATTACAAGTATAGGGGGTTGACTTATATAACTAAAAGTCCTAGTTATAAACGATTTGAACTAACAACATATTTAGATAGAACTAAAAAATATAGCAAATTAAGATATTGAGTTATCTCCATTAGAGAACTGTCACATATGAAGTATTTTTCCTGCTGCCAGTAACTGTGCTCTGGGGTGCAGATGTTGCGCAGAATTTGTGCCGCTGAGGCTATGGGCGGTAGCGGTACATCTTCTCTGCTGAGGTGCTGAGCATTTGATCTACTAGTCTCGTGCCTTCGCCATGAGAACACCAGCTCTTTTTATGTTTTTTTCTTGCTTGGCAGGACCGGTTCACATGAATTACAGTGGAAATTGACTGGAGTATGTGCCCTGCTACAGGTACTCCAGTGTTTAATTACTCCATGGGAGCCCATCTCTTCCTGTTGCCTGGTGTTACGTTAAAAATGTGTATAAGTATAACAATTATAGTTTTAGTGACACGTTAAAAAGATTGTAGTTGTTCACTTGAATGTAATTATTGTAAAATGTGTATTCTGGCTCTAATTCTTTGCAGGCGATGATGTCCTTTTTTTTTTGGAAAAAGATAAAGACGAATGGATCATTGCTAGCTCACTAGTTCTTTGTTTATTTGCCATGCTTAGCTTCGTTGCAGGTATTCAAGTGGAAATGGAGGTTTTTTAAAAAATTATTTGGATGGCACATGCTTTCTCAATTATTGCCTTCATATACCAATTGTCTATACAACACTCAAAATGTTATATTGCATGATTGAGAATGCATAAACACAAACTTTCATTGTAAAAAATGGAAGAAGTTCAGTTATGAGGAGAAAGGAATTGACTTTAGGTGCGCTGAAGCAAGCAGTTCAGGTAGTACCACTAGGAGTTTTTATACTACTACCATGTCTGCGTGTGGAAGTAAAGAATGTATGGGTAATACAAACAGATTAAAAAAAACTCCTACCCCATGCAGCATGCATGCCAAGTTGTGAGATAACTGAAATCAATGGGGCCAACGGTTTTCTTGGATCCGGGCCCCTCTCATCTGTTAACTGCATGCCCACGAGGCCACATTTATTCAGCTGCAGGAGATGATAGAGTCAGCTTGGACTGGTATCTTTAAGTTACTCCCTCGTTCATTTTTGTAAGATGTATTTTGATTTATATAAATATTAAGATTATATTAAAATTGAGAAATGTATAAGAGAAAATGACTTAGATATCTTTACTTAATTATTTTGGAAGATGAAAAATATACTTTATGTGGGTAGTAATGAATAAATGCATGTGGTTGAGAGATAATAAATAGGGATATAAAAGGAAAACCTTATTAAATTTACATGCAAACTTTATATCTATAAACAAGATCATTCAAAAAAATAAGCCTTATAAAAGTGAACGGAGGGAGTATTTTTTAAATTGAAAAATAACGATAACTTTTTATTGGATATTGTTTGCAAATAGCTAATTCTCTTCATAATAAGCTACAAAAGCACATCCAGCGCTAATTTTGGTTTTGCTAGTTAAATTTGGCATTTAGCTTAGCTTATGCCAAAAGCCATTTAAAAGTTGGCATGTTTAGATAGGCATATTGACTTTTCAAAAGTTAAAGCTGACTTTAAAGCCTCAAACAGGGCCATAAGCTCATCTTCCATTGCTTCATCTCCAAACATAGGAACTTTTGACATATTTTTAAGAGAAATTTTATGGTGCATTATTGATAGTATATAGTGGATAGTAAAAAACATGTCTAATTGTTGATTTGTTAAGAGTATTTTCACTACTCTACTACCAGATAAAGTATAAATAAATTCTAACTAATATTGAATTTTGTGTACCGTAAAAGAGCTCATTTTTAAAGATGAATTATGACACATTTTTATCTCATTTGGAAATAATATTATAGATTTTCCTATATTAGAGCTGACAGGTTCATAGGATGTTGTTCTAGTGTTTTAAATCTCATCCTATTTTTCAGATGATTCACTTGAAATTGTTAGAAGTACAGTTGAACAACAAACCTTCCTCTTGTATTTATTTGACTGGCCCATTTTGCGTATCGATTTTTGGACAACTCATCGGAAAGGAAGGTCCAGTAGTACATACTTCAAATTTTAAACTCCAAATCATACTTCCTACTTTGTTTTTTAGTGAAATTCGTGGGATCTTTAAAGTGAAAAGTGTGAGCACTTCTTTATGTTGCACCCACTTCACTTGAACTAAAGCAATACTGTTACTCATGTGGAGTAGCACACTAACACCTGACAAAGGGTACAAACTTGGCTGTTCATGAAGAAATTTTTTTTGTTTAGGGCCCCATCTCAATTACTCACCTAGAGCCAACTAACGTAATGGTAGGTATTGGTGGTGTTCAGTACTGGTGCCCAATTCTTTTTTCCTGACAGGATGCTAATTTGGAGTTACAGACTCAAACTTGAAGGTACATTTTTTTTTAGAGTCAAAGTTGAAAGTACTTGCAGAATATTTTGTAAGCTAGCAAATAGGTGGAATTTGACCTGGCCTTTACTAGTCCTGTACTAGTACTACTACTATCAGATACCAGAAATAGAAAAAGGTTTCGTTTCAAAAAAAAAAAAGAATGGAAAAGGTGAAGAATTGACAATCTCACTATTTCTGTGTGGAGAGAGAGATTCAGTTCCACTCTTCCTCTCCATTTTATTACCTCAAAATTGCAGTGTAATTTATTATCTGTTTCTGTTGGATCCAAGTTCCTCCTTGAAGATCTTTGCACACACACAACATTGTGCTTGTGTGTGCTTTGCTGTTACGAGGTTGTTACCTTACCCGGCATTATAAAATGCAAAGATTGAGATCATGGCACATCATGTTAATCTTGGAATGCGCTGTTCCAAGTAGAATATTGTCCATTCTGGTTGTCACTTTGCTTTCTGACCTGCTGGCAATGTTGGCATACTATCATGTCCATGCATGCCAAGCTTTGCTTGCTTGCACAGCCCAGAAAATCTGTTTGCAGCTGCGCATTGCAGATACTGGTATCCAGAAAAGTTAGGGAGAGAGGATACTTTGGTGATGGCAGGAAGATTGTGTGCTTATGTATGTTCTTTTAGTTTGATATTTGACCCTTGAAATAATAGAAAGAACGATTATTTATGACAATATGACCATCACTGTCTAACAATCTTAATTTTAGAGCTTTTCTGCACTACCATGGTAGTATATAGCGGTAGTAGAAATTAAATCGACCTGATTTGTCGAGGCATTTTGGTCTTTGGCTTGGTATCGAGCAGAAAATGCCATTTTGCTCAATTACCATTATACCTCCACGAACATTGTGTTGAGCTTATGTATTATTTACCATTATACCCTCCACGGGTTATACTACCCATACTACACATGGTAGTATAGTCAAATTTAATCAATCTCAATCTTTGGATCTAAAGAAATGGCCATCATTCTAACAATCTTAATTGTAAAGAGCTCTAATTTTATCCCCAAAAGCGAAGGAACAAAAAATCATATTGAAATTCTTAGCTATCCCCTCCCCCACCCCACCAAGAGAAATTTTTTCTTCTCGAGAGAGGATTATTAGGTATTTTCTGAGGACCGAAGGTATAAAATAATTATGCATGTTCCTTCTGTCATTTAGAAAGATTTTTTTCCTTTTGTAAGCAAAATAGGCTTCGCTTCCGATTCGGTGTCAATAATCACAAGAGAAGGGCCAAGGTCATGACTTTACAGCTTACTGTCAAAAGCCTATCAGCCAGGGATAAAAGATGCAGGCACAAGTAATAATGACTTTGTTATGGTTTTTTTTTCTGAGAGGAACTTTGTTATGATACTGACAGTGCACTCCTAGTAGCTGTAAGGAGTACCAGATTTTGCTAATTAAGAATGCAATTATTTAGGCTAAACAAATACAGCAGATCATATCTAAAAAAGGTCAGTTAACTCAATTAGTCCTTTTTGCGAGAAAATTGATTATATACCATCGAGTAACCCCTGCTGCTGTCCCAACGGTGGCAAAGAATGGAACAACGTTCAGTGCACCAAAAGAATATTTATGCGCGTCTGAATGTTTTTTGGTGTCGCTTACTTCTTCGGTTTCTTTTTTTCCCCCCCAGAAGCCACAATGCCCAGCTGTTCTTCAGAATGGTTTGGACTGAAACAATTTCACCCCCAAAAAAATCGCAGGTAAGAGCATCTCCAAGAGTGCCCTAAATCTATTCCCAAAACTTGATTTAGGGTTTAATTAGAAAAAAAATAACTCCAACAGTTCCCAATCTCTCCTCCCCAAATTTTCGCACACCCTAAACCTGACCCGTTGTCCTCAACTTTCCGCGCAGCCACCGCGCTCCCAATCCTCCCTTCGCGCCACTCCTGCGGCGAAATCGCTCGCCTTCGGCAGTCTGGCGGGGAGGCGCCGGGCAGCCACTCATCCGGCTCGGCACCGACGCCACCGAGCACTGTTCGCCAGGGCCGTCCCTTCCTCCTCTCGACGGCCAGCAGCGCGTCGCATCGTCACCTTCCCCCATGGCGCCGCCTCGGCGCACCACCACCACCACCACCCTCACCACTTCGGCGCGGGCGTGCCGGCGACCATGGGTTTCGAGCAGCACGGATGGGGATGATGGCGCCGTCGTCGCCGCCGACGATCCGAGTTCGGATCCCGGCGGCGGTGGCGTCGGGCGCCATGGAGGACCATTCGACGCGGCGACCATCGAACTCGACATCGGCGGCGACGGGCATCGGATGGCGGACGGCCTCGTCCTCGGTACATAAATTCGTTTGCTTCTGTTCCTCTCGCTCTCGCCACCGTCGTTCGTCCCAAGATCAGCATAGAAATCCAGCAAGGTTCATCGCATCATAGAGCCCGTTGGTGATAAGGATGAATGTGCGTGCGAAAATGATTACTCACCTTCCACTTGACATGGAATATAATGACGCAATTGAATAGGAGGATATTCTGCGCTATATAGCAGATTGAACAACTTTATCTGCATTTCGTGGAAATTCAGCACATTTGTCACATATGTTCTCGGGAACTACTTCATTGCAGGTTTTGGTTATTGGAGGTGGTGATGGTGGTGTGCTCGAGAGATATCGAGACATGATTCAGAGTCTATTGATATATGTGAAATTGATCACCGGTTATTGATGTAAAAAAATTCCTTTGACCTTTTGTAGGAGTGTAATCATGTGACTAAACTTTGCGATATGAATCTTAATGTAGGTTTGTAAGGATTTCTTCCCAGATTTATCTGTTGGATTTAAAGATCCTCGCGTTCAACTTCATGTTGGTGATGGTATGTTGATAATCCCATGAGGCCATAACTACATCATTGCTTGCTGATAACTACTGAATGTTCCTGTTTGCAACTTTAGATGTAGCTTTTAGTTCTTAATTTTGTGAATTTGAGAATTGTTTTGTTTTCCCTCCACTTTGTGGAGTTCTTAAGAAATGCTCTGAAGGGACATATGATGCTATTATTGTTGATTCATCGGATCCAATGGTACTGTTCTTATCTGCTCCTCTTGGCATTATCTATTGCAGGACCTGCTCAGAACTTGTGGAAAGCCCTTTTTGAGACAATTTCTAGAGACACGAGGCTGTTGGTGTTCTTTGTAACCAAGCCTAGCGATTACCTCGGAGACACCCAAGCATGAGGATCGCAGGATGCTTAGCGGTGGCGGAAGAAATTTAACAACGGCACTGCGTCTTTAATCCTTCGGATGCGTGGCGGCGCAGACGTTGATCAAAACGAAAAAGAAGTCCGCTTCTCTGGCGAGCGCAAGCAATGGCGCGACAGAAAGATAAACAAAACCGGATTATTGGGAGTGAAAAAATAGGAGTTTGTTGGAGTATGGCTTTTTTTAGCCCAAAACTTTTAGGTAGCTCCCAATCCAGATTATTGGGAGTAAAATTATTGGAAACTGTTGGAGATGCTCTAACAACACAAACCGCCCAAAACTACTATGGCATTTCTGAATCCTAAACAAGGCCTTAAACAACCTCATTCATAATGTGGCTCCCACATAAGCTGGGGGAATTTGGATCGATGCCAGAACCTGAGCCCAAATGGATCGTTATACAGGTGGTGGACAAGACTGCGAACCCACTTTGACAAAGAAAGAAGACGAGATCTAGATGGTCTTCTCATTTACTTCTGGTGGAATCTCTGGCTAGAGAGAAACCGACGAATTTTTCAGGGGGTGCACAGCACGCCAGAGCAAGTGGCCACTATGATCAAGGACGCGGTCCAAACCCATGGATACGCACTGTCGAGGAGGTCGACGGGTTAGCTTGGTGTCTTATTATAATCGATTTGTCATTATGTTTATTCTAGTAGTTTTCCACTTATAGTAGTTAGTGGTGCTTGTCTCTAAGGTTTTTTCAAGTCTGGTTTTCCTAAAAAAGCAGGACCCATTTTCCTATCCTTCTCTGATACAATGCGGCGTATTCCGTCTTTGCTTTTTCGAAAAATGTGGCTCCCACATGATCAGATCAGTGGGAGCGGCACTACCACCACTCACGATGAGGGCACCAGTTCGTGGGCCAGCAGGCGACACCACGCTGCCCCTACAGGCACTCACGGCCACACACGCACACGGCGTGAAAAGTTTTAACTCATTGTGCCACAACACAGTATAATCCTGGGGTGGGGATGGAGGAGCATGCATGCAGGAGGGCTGGAGCTTTGCTTGATCTGCACTTATCCCCTCTTCACTTTTGATTGAAGGCTGTGGCTTTTTGTTAGGCTGGAGATTATATGTAGCCGCGTAGCATCGCGTAAAGTAATGAGCTCCCAGCTCAGGGGACAAAATGCTTGCCCCTGTCATATCTTGTCAGAATCCCAATGCGAGACACTTGCTTGTGCCAGACTTAACCTCGTAGTCGTAGAGATGCTTAATTAGACGACCAGCTTGGCAGCTTTAGCTCGTGCGCTTATATAAGCGGAAGTTAGGCTTTTGTCCAATACGATTAAACCCCTAAGCTAAAGCGTACGGGACAGTAAGGTCCTGTTTATTTAAGCTTAAGCTTTCGTTTAAAACTTTAAAAAGCGAGAGCCTCAGAACTTATAGGTTGAGGCCTGAGCGTATTAAACTTGTTTTAATTTACGTGGATGCGATGGTTTTACTAATGCGCATACGTTTATTGTTGCAACTAAACGCGCATGCGATAGCTTGTGAAAACCAACCGAGTGATGGAAAAAAAGAGTTGCAAATAAAGCAGTGACGCGAGTTTGCAGCACTATCATGGGGCATGGGAAAAACCTGCGCTTTTCAAGCATCTAGCAGAGGAGCCTTTCGGCTGGACTGCTTGGTCTGTGCCCTTTACATGGCTTCCCTCTTCACTCCTATCAATCCTATCACCGTAGAGACGATGGTCTCTCCCATGGACGGATGACTCGCATTCAAGTGCCAAAATTTGCTCCAATCCTGGTGCATATCGCGGTGCCTTTTCGAGTTAATCACTATTTCCAGCCTCGTGTATCTCTTTTCCAAATCTAGTCCTCCTGTTTATGCATTGCATAAATTTGATCCTTTTCCTTATCGTGGAAGACGCGACACCTGCCCATTATTGCGTTCGGAGAACTCAAAAGGTGGCCGCGCCACGGTAAGGTTGACAAGCGTAGGAGTAGCTCGCTGCCGCACCTCGTTAGCGTGAAAGCCATCCTACCATGGTGGACCATGTTTCTTTGCAGTCAGCTAAACCCCGTAGTGTAAGCCATCTCCCGCTCCTCGAGCGCACAGCAAGAGACTAGTGTCATCTATCGCCGGAAGGGGAACAAATTTAAATTTGTAACCATATGTGAGAAAGACTAGATGTGTAAAAAAGAGCTATGAATAGCTAAATAAGCGGTGATTTCTGCCTTTTTCTTCCTCTTTCGCCGTGTTGCATGATTGAGGGGTTGTCTGTTGGGATCTTGGATCATTTTTGGCGAGTTCCACAGGCCGATTCGCCAATCTTGCAGTGTTGTATTTCATACGAATGTTCCGTTTCGATTGAGCAGTGGCTGTGATGAGTCCTCAGTTAATTTGGATATATGCCAAGTGTAGGGGATCTAGGACCAATTCGCCAGCATTGCGTTTCATGCGGATGCTTCATTTTGACTTGGTAGCAGTTGTTTCTCCCCTCTTGGATTAGTTAAGAGTTGTAAGAATGGTTGGTTGTCAGTAACTGGTGTGCAAATCAGGTGCAATTTTAACTAGTAAAATGTTCGGCGGTTCTAATGTGGGTTTCTTTAGCGAAATTGTGGTTCCCCAACGAGCTTGCATACAAAACTATTACTCCATAGATCATCGTTGCGTGGGCAGAGGATCCGGATAGGATTAGGTGACCAAATCTGTGTACCAATTCCAATCCCCATGACGTTAAGACCAGAACAAATGCATGCAGATTGTGCTGTCTAGGTAAAGCTTAACCAACAACAAGCAAATCAATTGGGTATATGGAGCTTCCCTTTCGATTGGATCACTAGAAAAGGATTATTGTAATTTATATACGGACAGGCACACGTGGAGGCTGCCATTGGTCCGGTCCTTTCGCTGCTGCACGCTTTGGGTTGGATTTGTCTTTCTCCCATGGAAGCGAACGACGCATGGAGGATTCCTTGTTCTTACGTGCGTGTCGCGCTGCATGGTGAAAGGAGAAGCCTCGCTAACTGCTGCTGCTTGATGGTTTGGTGCGATGGACTCTTGAATTATTAGTGCTTTTTTTGTCTCTTTTGTTGATGATCTTTTGTAAGATAAAGTATGATGTTTGCATTTGTTCTTGTCTTTGGGCGTGGTTTACAACTCCGAAATCCCAATCGATCGCTACCGAAAACAGTGGATTAGCGATTTCTCGTTCGGTTTTCGGTTGGGCCCATGATCTAGGCTTCTAGGGGTTTGAAACTTTGAATTGATTGGGAGAATGGACGGTCAGATCATATATAGGTGGAGTTGGACTAAGACTGGAACTGACACTATTCCTACATCTTTGTCAAAAGTTGTACTCATTCTAACCGGAATGTAAAGGATTCAAGTAGCATGCATTGCTCGGCCCAGCATGCATAATGTCAGTAACTCCTGAACTGCAGTGTAACAGTTCATTCATTGAGCCGGCAGGGCAATCGCATGCAAGAGAATCTAAGTGTCTAACAGTTCATTCATTGAGCCGGCAGGGCAACCGCATGCTGAGCTGCGCTGAGCTGAAAATGGAGATGCACTGGATGGAAGCTAGCTGGTCAGTTCAGACCAGACCAGCTTAGCTGTCTCCTGTCTGACCTGATCTGGACCTGGTGGCTTTGGTGCACTGCTGGTGATTTGTCGGTTGTCATTTTGGTCTTATTCCGGGTTGCGTCGATCTTTTTTGTGATTAGTAATAGTTGCGATCTGCATTTAACAATGTTGCAATGCGCGCGAAAAAAATTGTGCGAGCTCGGTTACTTGGCAGTACGTCACGAGGGCCACTGTTGCAAGTGGACATTATATTGCTGTCGAGGGAGGCTCGAACGCCATCGAGAGCTAGAGATTCGGAATTTGCCAAGATTCAGAAATGTTGCCATCAGATGCCGTGCAGATTCGTGTCTTGTGCCCGCTGCTGCTGCTGGAAGTTTGTCACTGATCAGTCCACTGGACCATCCGAATTTGTCAATTTGGCAGTTGTTCTCTCTTGCCTCCTTGGCAAGCAGAACAACATTCTCTCTCTTACTCACTCTTAGCAGGAAGCAATCTCTGATTACTGACCAGTACTACCCAGTAGTTTTTTTTTTTTTTGAAACTGTAGTACCCAGGAGTTAGATTTGCAATTTTGCAGCAAAATGCCATTTGCATCTTGTTCTTGGTTTGGAACTTTGGGTGCAATGGTACTGGGGCTGGAAATAATGGCAGAATTGGAAGCCCGCCATGCGTGAGGCTATGGGGATTGGAACCGACCGGAATTGCTTCAGTTTTTGCGTCTCTGATCGAACTATGCGATGGAAGTCAAGCCCAATTTGCAAAATGGGCCAGCCCAGACGAGCCCTCCAAATCCAATCTCCGTAGTGTCAGCATCTGCAAACAACGGTGTCAAACTCGTCTTCCTGGATCGGTCCCCGGCCATTGTTGTCATATAACACTGCTCCGAGATGGCCTCTTCTGATCATCTGATATGAATGCAAGATTTTTCTCACCCCCACCCCCACCCCACCCCCACCAGACGTTTAATTTAATTTGACATTTTCTTGGAATATGGATTATCAGTTTCAAGGTGTTGTGTTGTGTAGTACTAATCGACAAATCAATAGTCTCTCTCTCTCTCTCTCTCTCATATGCCGACCAGATTATGTGAACAGTCAGGCACCGCAGGCGCCAAAAGAAGGAATATTGAAGCAAATCTTCTGCATACTAGTTTCCTTATAATTGAGCAACACAAATATTCACATCTAGTAGGGAATGTACAGGAGACAGGTGCAAGATGCTAGTACACTTGCAGGCCACTGGGCACTGACAAATATAGAGAAGGAATCTACATGGTAATCGTAGAACACTGCATCTATCTAATACTTTGATCATGCATAGAAGGATTCTAAAAGTTTCTAACACATCAAAACCTGTCATAGTAGCCACCAAATGATATGCTTGCCCTTGTGGGTGCACCTCCCATGACTGACGACATGGCCTGGTTCAATCTGGAGGCCTGCTGCACAACCTGCTGAATTCTCTGCAGATCAAACAAGCACAATAAATCGTCAGAAACTGTGGTCCATTTGCCCCAGTTCTTTAGTGCTTTAGCCTAATCTACTCCAAAATTCCATTATGGAATCAAGTCAACAAATCAAAAGTTAATACATATTTTTTAAAAAAATTGGACAGGGTGATGTAAAGTTGCGGACCTCACCCACTGGCATATTTTTGCACCCAAGTATAAGTGAATTTTAAGTAAGCTAGTTGATAGAACATGCCCTTAGGAAAGAGCCACCAACCTCATCATCAGCACATACATGGAACTGGATCTTCTGATTATGCTGCTTGTTCTGCTGCTGCCGCCTACCGCCAAGCAGGAAGATGCAGAAGGTGGCAGCTGCAACCCCAAATGAGCACAATGCCCCAACACCATTCACTCCCAGTTTCCCCACACTGAAACCAATGCACTCCAATCCTCTGCTGTCTTTCTTCACACCTTCTTTCCCTTCAACAGATAGATCAGTTGCAGCTCGAACCATCACCTCGTCCTCATAATCTTCCTTCGCACCAGCAGGGCACTTGATCATCTCTTCCTCCTCTCCTGCACCAGAGATCAGTATCTCAGTCACCTTAGGCATGAACTCCCCTCGCTTCAACTCGGTCTGCACGACATCGATGTCCTTGAATTCGATGGCAGGATCCTGTGCGCAGGCATCCTGTGATGGTGGCAGCAGAAGTGGGTTCTTGGCCTCTTCATCTAGGTTGCAATCATAGGGAGAAGGGTGAGATGTGTAGGTGAAGTGGTCCATGTTGACCATGACCAACTTGGTGCCAAACAAGAGCTGATCCTTACCACCAACAGTGCCATAGACAGTGCTGCACTCCTCCATGAAAAAGGAGCTCTTGTGGTTAGGCAGGAGCTCCCATTCATCCAGGTTGATTGCATCCATGGAAGCCCCTGTGCTCATGGCAGGTAACTAGTGCAAGAACAAGCTTGGATCTGGGAGCTATATGGTTGCTCACTTGCTTGCAACTATGATACTTATGGAATGGTCAGGAATGGATGCTCCCCAAGAATCAATACAGGTGGTGGTTTGGAAGGATACTTTCTTCTTCTTTTTTTTCTTTTTTTTTTCTGGAGGGGAACAACCGGAGGTTAAAGCACTTCAAGGAGTTTGTGTGTAGTGCTGGCAAAAAAAAAAGATCGTTAAGGCTCGAATCAAATTTTCTTTAATTACAGTAGTTAATTAGTTTAAAAATAAAATTGGCTCATTTCGAGCTAAAAAAGTTAATGAGGCTCAGCTCAATAGTAGCTTGTTAGCTTGAATTTGAAATAACCACTTAAATGGTAAATAAAATGATTTTATCTTAAACCATATCAATTTTGAAAGAAGCTCGATAATACCTCGCTAAATTTGATAGCCAGCCCTATTTGTGTGTGTGGAGGAGGCTTAGCCTCCCTGCTAAGAGACAAAGGTGAAAATGTTCTCTGGGGCCTACCAGTGGGGACTTCTTCGTTCCTACTCAATTCTTTTCAAGTTTCTGCAAGATTAGTAGACTGAAAAGATGAACTGTTCGGAGCAAATCCATAATTAGAAAGTAATTACGTAAGGAGATAGTACAAGAGTGAACAGGAGATACAAATAATAGAGAACAGCTTTAGGATGTAGTGTCGGTGCGGAACTGTGGATTAGTCTCGAGTTGGCTGGAGCACTTACATAAGGCATGGAATACGTGGAGCACTTACATTAAGGCATAAGCACTACCTTATTTAGGGTGTGTTTGGTAGAGTTTCAGCTCTATCAGATCCGTAAATCTGGTGAAGTTCGATATTCTTAGTTCTATCAGATCTATAGAGCTGAAACTGTGAGTACATTAAGGGCATATTTGGTAGAGCTCCAGATTCCAGCTTCTCCTGAAATCTGAAACTTGTAGGCTAAAATAAAGTGAATTAAGTTTATATTTTTGGTCTAAAATGTAAACAAGATGATCTAGCTAAACACTCTTAATGTACTCACAGTTTCAGTTTCGTGAATCTGGTAAAGCTAAAATTTTCAGCTTCACCAGATTCTCAGAATCTGAAGAAGCTGAATCTCTACCAAACAAGCTCTAAGAGTATTTAGATGGATCATCTTGTTTACATTTTAGACCAAAAATATAAACTTAATTCACTTTGTTTTAGTCTACAAGTTTCAGATCTCAGGTGAAGTTAGAATCTGGAGTTCTACCGAACAGCCCTTAATAATCTTACTAGACGGCATAACAAACTTTTATTAAATCCGTCTTGTCGATTGCTGTCAAGGATTAGGTTGCCACCAAATCCGAAAAGGCTTTCGACGTCCATCTTTTCAATCAAGTTATGCAGAATGTTTTCAGCATATTATATGCAAGTCAAATTCACAGAAAACTGCTAGTAAAAGTGACATAAATATAGAGAGGGTCAAAGCCTTTACACCGTAGATGATAAACAAAGAAGCTGATAAACAAAACCGACAGGAGCTGATAAAGAAGGATAAGAGGCACACACAAGTTAAACACGACAGGCATACGAGAACGAGACGCGTGTTAAGAAGCTTCTGCAGAAATTTAACTCTGAAAAGTTGAGATGCGATCCAAGATAGCGATGGATAATCATATAGGCGCAGAACTATGCACAGGCCAATGTAAACTGGGAGAAAACCTGAAATAGATCTTCAGAGTGAATAACCAAATTCACTTAAAAGAGAACCTTTCAGATTCGGCATTGTTTTGTTTCTTTCAAACAGCATGATGTGTATAACAAATCAAGACATTTTTACAAATCTAAGCGTGATTCAGCAGCCCAAGCTTTAAGCTGGTGCAGACAACGACAATGTGAAGCCAAGTCCTTCGATGGAGATTTACACTGTAAATTACCAATACAGTACCAACAACAACAGAAAGACAACCTGAAAACTACTCAAATGTTCACCACACATCACAAATTTACTGTAGTTAATTGACACAAAGATTAGGCATTTCATCAGCAATGCAAAAGGTATTCCTAATATACAACAAGATGAGGTCATCAAAATTTACATGCCTGAGGCTTCCCACATGCCTGAATGCACGGAAGGGCGAAGCATATCATACATAGCAGGATAGGGTAGCAAGATTAAATAATTTTGAATCATATGAGCAGATATATTACCAAATAACATCTCCAAAAAGGCTAGGCTTGCCTTGAGGAGGACGGTTCACGCAATGAAACAGAAGTAAATGAGGAAGCCCAAGCTCGAGCATTGCTCGCCCCTTTCCTTAGATCCCTTGTCTTATTGCTCAGTCTAAGCTTGCTCCAAAGCCTTTTAATATCAAGCACAGTCAATACTCGTTCCATGAGTTGTCTTGATCCCCTACAGATCCCTAAGTTTAAGTTCCGAACACAAACAACCAAGAAGGCTCTCAGATGGGAGATGACAATGGGGATGAAGTCTGCTACGACCCTCAGGATGACAAATAGCACTGCAAACAACACAAAGGGCTCATCTTTTGCCAATATACGCAGAGACCAGTCTCCTGACATGACTGATCGCAAACTTCCAGTGCTCTCTTGCTGATCAACATCAAAATATGCAACTGGATCGAGGCCTGCAGCAGGAAAATTGTCCTTCACAAAAGTGCTTCGAAGTAAAAAAAAACAGCCCAAAAATATAACCATCAATAGCTGTGGTGTGCAGCATATCCCTGTTTAAAATTTATTGGACAATGGAATCCAATCCATATTATCATGGCAGTTTCTTAGGAACATGCCCAATTGCCCATAAATAATTACAATGTGCTGCTCATCGACATTCACAACCATCAATCACTTGAAGGTTTCAAAGAGTAGAACATTATAGTAAGACGCCAATCCCAGTGTACAGGGCCAAGAGTATCATGAGGCTCATAGTGTCATTCATGGGTGCATCTAATTCCCCACTAGGTAACCGTGTAGTTTCCAATGTAAAGGAGCACTCAACCAATTCAAAGCAAATATATAAGTAAAAATAATCTGAACTTGCAATGAAGGGAATCCAAGGCTAAACTCTTAATTCTGAGTTTTGCTGAAGTTTCTAATGCGACATTTGAAACAAGCTGTGACCATTCAATAAATTATGTCTGCAAGTAACAGAAAAGTGTAATGATTGTACCTGCAGTTTCTTTGTAGAAAGCCACCAGAGAGCTGAGATCTTTTGGACCCCGGTACCGAACCATTGCAGTCTCATTGACCAGAACAATGGCTGGGAAGCCATGAACACCATATCTTGAAAACAAACTACAGTAAGTAGAAGCAGTATGATGAGCACTAATCCACTGGTCAAATGACATGTTATAAAAAAAATGGACAGGATGCCTCGTTTAAAGGGATAGCCACAAAAAAAAAAAAAAAAAAAGTTCAACATTCACATACCTAGGCACCACAGAAGATTCTTCAACAGCAAAGTGATGGATATGAGGAAACATAGTGCCAAGAGCTTCAAATATTGGCCGAAATTTGTTCGAGAAAGGACACCATGCAGCATAGAAGAGAATGGAGTACGAAGCACCTCTATAGCGAAGGTTCAACACTTTATCAACAGCTTCTCCACTAACCTTCAGTAGGAGGCACATATTTATAAGTTATTATCATATAGTCAGAAGAAACCAGAATTTTGCAAGATTCACAATATGAACTATCAGCATTCTTTACAGTACCAGGGTTTTCACTTATCATTGCTAGACAATTAATGAAGACAGACTCTTCAGTTAAGCAAGTCAATAGTGATTGACATTAAAATTGGGAGGGGTTCTGCAGAAAAATAGCATGTTCAGCATGCATTGCACCATTTTATCACAAAGTACTTATATCTATTATATCTATTATAATTCTAGGTTGGAAAAACATCATGACCAATGTTGTTAAGGCATCACCTAGGCATCCAGGCGCCGGCGGCTGCCCACCATGGCTCATCGCCTTGCCTAGCCGGGGAAAGGCAGTCGCCTGGACGTTCCAGGCATCACCCTAGGCATCCAGGCGTCAACAGGCGGACGATTGGGCGAGGATTGGGCGGCGCCAAGCTCGCATAAGGGGTGGGGACAGTCGGGATGAAGACTAAGTTGAGGAGCAGAGCTAACCCTAGCATGGAGAGGAGAGGAGACGGGAGCTCCGCCGCCGTGCCACCATCTCCGTCGCCTCCATCGCCGGTGCCTGTAGATCCGGTAAGATCTGAATCCTCGCCTCCACCATCTCCTTGTCCGTCGCCTGCCCTATAGGCCCTCAACCGCTGGTTGCGGAGCGTCGCTGCTGCCCTCCACCGCCGGCTCCTCTGCAGCAGCCACCGCTGCAGCAACGACGCAGAGCGGCGGCGGCGGTTGCAGAGGAGCCGGTGGTGGAGGGCCTAGAGGGGAGGCAAGACAAGGAGCCGCTGCCGCCGCCCATATGCTGCTGTTGCTTGCTGCTTTTGTTATTGCTGGCTGCTGCCGCCTTTGCTGCTACTTGATAAGGCTTTGCTGTTGCTGCTGCTGGTGGCTAGTGATATACTGATATTGCTGACATTTATTGGTCGCCTAATCGTTGCCTAGGTGTCCAGGCGCTCGGCTGGCGCCTCACCTCGCCTTGACAACCATGATCATGACACTATTTCCCACTTCAGTACCAAAAGTACCCAAAATCATTTACAGATTTACCCAATCTTCTTAAGGATCATGTTAAATTTTTCCTAGACTGATTGCTAACCATTTTTTTTATATATGTTGGATACAGATGAAAAATTAAGATTCACCAGCACCAAGCAAATACACGTCACATGGGAATATATTAGTAGCTGTTATTGCATTGCATATGGACACTATTCAAGACAATTTTTAACTCGTTGGTTGGTTTGCACAATAGTATGTTGAACCTGAAATTCCGTCTAGACCAGTGTTACATGGACATGGACACAGGAGCCGGAATCTGACTTGGATTCGGGTGTCTGATTCGGCAAAAAAAATTTGGATACGGGAAATGCTACTTGGAATTAGACACGGGTGCCGAAATCTGACTTGTATTCGAGGTGTCCGATTCGGCAAATTTTTTGAACACGGGCGCCCGAGTAACATTGGTCTGGACACCAACAACAAGTCCACAAGATGTCTTTCACACATGTTGAAGAAGCACCAACCTATTTTATTTCTTTATAAAATACAAACACTGCAGAACACAACAAGTTAACAACGTTTTCAGCTACATATTTAACATTTTGCAACCTTTGGGGCCATCCAGAGTCAACCAGAATAGTGTCTGAGAAAGCCTAATTTTGTGGGTTATGGTGGATGAACTCCTAACTCTCCTAATGCCATTATCTCAACAATCGCTTCCTCTCACAAAGAAATACCCCAATTCTGAGCAGCTGCATTCTACCTACAGAGTGCAATTTGCGTTATTGCCACTACTGTTGTTGCTCTCTCTTCACATTTCATTTATCTCCCAAGTCCCAACAACTCGCTCTGTCTAAGCATAACAGGCATGATTACTTTTTATTATAACTCCTCTGTATAAACTCATTGTATCCTCTTCGAAAGAAACCAGATGCTTCAAAAATTAAACACAAATAATCTATGTTGACTTTTGAATTTTACCTGACCCCCAAAGTACCTCTTGCCCAAGAAGGTGCTATTCGATTCACAACACGCTTGCCTTAACATATGGATCCTACTGCTGACATCTCGACACCATGGCACCTACCCATTTTGCATCTCCATCATTCTCCTTCGCTGCGCCGATCATGTTTTGTTGGCCTTCCTTAATTTCCCCTTGTTCGCACCCGTTTATCGGCTGATTGTACGCACCAACGTATTTCTACACACATCGTCGTGCGAATATTGCTCGCTACAAATTCCCCCGCTCTCTTTCCCAATCCACCTCTAACATCGCGCCCCGCTTTGCACCCAAAATCGCACGCCTCACTGGTGATCCACAAACACGCTACGTCTTGGTCGCATTGACATGTGAATATTTCCACAGGAGGAAGAAGCCACGCGGAATCTCGAGGATAGTAGGAGGACGGGTTGGATTGGGCGACTAGGCGGCGGAGGGGGAGGAACGAAGGAGGGAACCTACCTCGAGAGGCTGGGAGGACTCGATCCGGACGTGGGGGCAGCGCTGTCCGAGCGCGTCGAGGAACGGCGGGTCCCCCCGCTCGCAGGTGGGCTCCGGACCCGCACCAGGAGACCCCGCGGCGGCGCCGGCGGCGAAGAGGAGGAGCACGGCGGCGGCGAGGCAGCGCATCATAGCCTCCCTCTATTCTTTTTTCTTGGATTTTTTTCGCCCCGTGTGTAGCGTGGCCTGTGGTAGATCAGATTTGTTTTTCTTTTCGAACTTATTTAGGTGGGGCGCCGCGTGGCTACTGGCCACTGGTTAGTAGTTGTGGTAGGGTACGTGTGCTGTGCCGGTTCGGTTCATCGGCGTGCAGAACAGCGTATGTTTGGTTTTACTTGGCTGGGCAGTTGGGCACAAGTAGACCTGACCGATTGGTTGCGTCCTTTTTTTTTGTTGCTCTCGACACGGCCGCCCAAGTTCGATCTAAAGCACGACACGTCATAATTAATAGGTTATGTCAGACTTAAAAACTCAACGCAATGAGCGGTCCGATAAGGTACAAATGCTCCCCTTTTATAAAAAGAAACATCTCATCTACAATTCTGTATACATCAAATTACCTTGCCATATCAGTCTAATCCATCAACAAATACTCACTCTTCTCTTTCGTAAAAAAGAAACATCCCATTTACAATCCAGTCTACATCAAATTACCTTGCCACAGCAGTCTAACCCATCAACAAATACTATCTCTTCCCTTAGCTCCTCCCCACGCCCCGTCATCTCCCCTCTCTACTCTCTCCTTCTTTCGCATATGGTCTTGAGGAACAGCACCACTAGCTTCGCTAACTATCTCGAGGAAAAAAACAACAACGATCGGATAGGAAGAAGGCAACGATGAAGCTGAATTTTAACGATCCTTATCACCTCGGCACCGTCAAATATGACCTTCCCACATCACGTCACCACTGTCCTTGGCCACCTCTAGCCGAGTTGTACTTCGCCCTCGCAACCATGGTAATAGGTGCCTCCGCTCATCCTCACTCATTTCCTCTCCTCTGCAACAGTCCAAATTAACCAGGCCTATTCCAGTACGACACAAAAGTGACATGGTGTATCAATAGGTTGTGCTTGACCTCGCTGATAATGAGACTAGTCTAGCGTGACACAGCCGCCCAATTGAGCTGTGGTGACACGATATGATCTAGACCCACGATCCAACGAGCCCGTGCCCTTGGTCTAGGCAAAGTGACCGAGTGTATGACATGTACACAGTTGTCATTCGTTTCGGTCCGCTAAACGGCAAAAGCTGTGAGTATAAGTCCTACTAGGAAGGTAAGCGCGGCGCACGCCGCGCGCGTGAGCGGAAAACGATTCCTTTTTTTTGAGAAAAAACAGATCGAGATGTATTTTTCTATTTTTTTGGAGAGTCTTTCAGTTTTTTCTTGGGAAAATGGAACAAGATGTTTTTTTTAATCATCGTAGGATCTTTATACTTTTTTTTTAAAACGACGCAAAAATAAACAAAGGCGTAGCTTATAAATCTTCGAATCTTTTTTTTTGTGGTGGCACTCGGACACTCTCTAAGGTCCTGCAACCTCTCAACTTTAATACATAGTATATATTTTCTCGGGAAAGACGGAGAAAGGATCTTCTTTTGTCGAATTTAACACTCTATACGTTCAACCGTCAATAATACATGCATCGAAAAATACTATAGATCGAATTGAAAAAAACTATAAAGATACAACCGTACACATATTTCTCACTCCGGAAAATAGCAGAAGCCGAGTTACGGGGGAAAAATAGAGAGATAGAGCTGTAGAAATATCTCTTTCGACGAATTATTTGGGAAATATTTGAGACCGAGGTGGAAAACTAAGATGGGAAAATAGTCTAGAGGAAAAAGGGCGAAAAATTATTAGAGATGACAACCTTGTTTTGTCGAGCCTAACACTCTACGCGTTCACCGAGTAATAATATATGTTGTAAAAAATATCAGAGATCGAGATGTAAAATCGCATTGGGAAAAAGGTCTAGAGATAGAGCTGCCCACATATTTCTGGTGGCGAAAACATTTTTTCCGGGAAAAACGGAGAAAGGACCTAGACGTAAGGAGCAAGGGCCTGTTTGTTACGTTTTTGGACCTGTCCGCTATCCTGAAAAATTAGAAAAGGGCTTGTTCGCGATTTGAATTTAACGAGAGTTTTTTTCCGTAAAATGGCGCACGAGGGACCCAAACGCGATTAAAAAAATATTTTGCTCTCACAAAAAATCACGAAGGACCTATTCATAATTTACAGGGACCTATCCGTAATTTGAAGAAACGGAGGGGGTTTTTCGCAAAATCACCAAGGGGATGACGTGGCGCGCCCTCCATCCAGGATTTCTTCCAACTATATGTAGGTGATGATATGATTTTTTTAAAAAAAAAAACAAATCTGATTCCACTTCCCTACGGCGCTAAGGCTTTGTTTGGGTGCAAGTGAAGATATTTACTAGGAAATAAAACCACGGGTGAGATTTTCTTGGTCACATGAGACCCTCGTGGAATTCAATCTCTAGCATTTGAGAGTTGTAGGGGGAAATCCCATCCTAATGCATAAAAATTGAAAGCAAAAAATTTGGAAGCAAGGTAAGGTTCAGCAGATGTAGAATATAGCAAGCATGATCGTATTATAGGGAGCAAAATAATTGGGGAAAAAATCAGGGAAGGATACGAGGCAGCTCATGGTGAACATGGAGAGGAAGAAACCATCGTAGCTGCACACAAGCAATCGGCACAAAATCAAGAGCGGAGTGATTTCAAAGGAAAGCGCATAGCAGAGACACAAACAGACAGAGAAGCCATGAGAAATCGACACCCTGCATTACCATGATCAAATCTAGTCCTGATCGGAGTCGGAGGAGCTCAACGGCGGCGGCATCCGCATCGGCCTCCGCCCTAGGGCTTTGGCTTCTTCCTCTGATAGTGGATACCTCCTTATAAAAGGCACGCCAGCACCCATACCGGAGATGGCACAGGAGGCAGAGGTAGCATCGTAGCAAGGCGGCGGCGGCATCGTAGCAATGCAGTGGCGTTCGATGGTTCAACACGATGAGACAGCAAATAATTTCACGCGTTCGATGCTGCATTCTACAATTAGCATTTAGCAGGAAGGCTTTCTAGCTTCCCCATGGTCCGAAAATGCATGCAAAAATAACTCCTGGTGAACATTTTATAACATGGTGGTTAGGGCAGCTCCAACAGCTTCCCGTTCCTCTTCCCCTTCCTGAGAAAATAGAGAATAACTTTGTCTTCAGTAGCACCAAAACCGCCTCCAACAGATTACCTATATCGATCTCTATTTTTAGGGATAAGAGAGATCTTGAAATCTCAGATTCTCTCCCTTCCCTATCCCGATCCCAATCGCATGGAGGCAGCAGGCGATCCTCCCGCCTTCGCGAGGACCGTCGGGAGGCGGCGCTCGTCATGAGACCGCCGCCCGCTTCGCCTCGTCGATTCTTCATTGCCGTCTCTGCCAGATCCGTCGGCGTCTCCCGCCAATACTCGCCCCAACTCTCGCCCTCCATTACCTCCCGACCTCACGGCCCATCTTGCGGCGATGGCGTCAAGACCAGCGGCGGCCAGAGGCGTCGGCCATGGTGCACGCGGACCAAGAATCGTAAGAGACCCTATACCTCTCTGTGCCCGTAATCCATTCAACCCCCAAGTATAATGGCAGTAGCATACTAGCGTCTGATGTCGAACGCTAGATGTATTCGTGGATCTACTTGGTCGCACATTTTAGTCCAGAACCTGAGATCCCGTCATGTACTTTGACCTAGAACCTTGTGTATCATGTTCTTCACGAGATTGGGAGTTTTACTATCTGTTAGGCCTATTAACCCGTGGGATTGTAGAATGGTAGTTCTCTTTTGGTAGAGTAAATGCTTAGTTTTGGTCGATTGGGTTATTCTGTTGCTTCTTATCACCGTTGTAGAGGAGATCTCGAAACCATAATTCTCGGGTTTGATCCTACAATGGTGGGTGTTAAATGCTTTTAGTTGGGAAGATAAAGAACATTCAAATATCACCCTTTGAATATTAGAAGTTAATTTGATGATTTGCTTGGTAGGAGGTTGGATCATGAAAGCTTTCGTCCATGTTCAAAAACTCTTAGCTATCGACTTATATGAATCTCTAGTCGATTGTGGTTGTTGAATGCTTGTGTTTAGATGCTCATAATGTGTTGGTGCATGTGTTTCTTAATTTCAAAATGTTAATGTGATGCGATGGTAAAACTTTCAAGAAACCAAGGCGTCCATATGAGAAGGGCGTCTTGATCTTGAGCTTAAGTGGTAGGTGAGTACGGCTTGAGGTCAAAACACCAATATTGAAAATGCCCTTTTCATTCTCGAAGTGCCCCTAAATCTTGGTAAACTTTTTCCTAAACAACAATTGTGCTATGCCCTTTTTCCTATCTTTGAAATATGATTTTGAACAATAATTGCTCTTGGTTGTAGGTTCATGTCATTTGTCTTCCGTGCTTAACCTTGTCTCGGTTTGCTAGATGATTGTTTATATTAGCATTGCCTTCTCAAATTTAGGCATTCTTAATTACTTCTCTAAACATATGATATATCTCACTTCTTGTTTTTATTTGTCATAAAAAAATACATTGGTCATTCCGCCAACATGTAGAGGTTGGTTATATGAGGCATTGATAAAGTTTTCAAACCTACAATGTTCATATACATGAGCGATTATGTTCTGCTTTTGTTACGTCCCTTTTTTATTTGTGTTGCTTTTCCCGATGCAAATGTTGTACTGCAGGAATGCGGCTCCATAAGAAATGTGGTGCCCGAATCCTCTTCAAGTTGATGACTGGAGAGGAGATGGCGTCCTTCGTCGATCTCGAAATTCTTGAAAAAGATATTATAGTGCATCTATATGTAAATTTGTTTACTAATGACATGGTTTGTCTGCAAATGTGCTGGTAGCTTATTATTGTAGGTTAAGAATATGCACTTCATTAGGTTTTGTTGCATTTACCAACATGGAAAATAGAAACTGTCGCTCTTGGCAACCAACGTGCATTTTCTCCTTGGAGTTCGTTTTGGAGCGGTCTTGATTGATTGAAAGGAAGGTGGTAGTTTACATGAAGTTGGGGATGTATTACCTATTATGATGAAGCCTTTCTCCCAGCATACATACATATTTCAGTCTGGTTAGATGGTTAACTGCATTAAGATGGTCTATGAATAAAATGAAGATCAAAAGGATTAAAGATCTATTGCCAATTTAGAAAGTGAACATTCAGAAAACAGCAAGGTTTGGAAGTGCAAATGGCTATGTATATATAGCCTAAAAATATAGTCTTTACAATAAATTTTAAATTTTACATTCCCGCAATTAAAAATAACCGGTCAAATTTTTCCCGATAAAAAATAAACATGGCTCATATGGCGGTTATGAAATATCATTATAATATAGGAGGGAGAAAATAGAGAGTGAGATTTGGGGAATGCTGTTGGAGAGGGAAGAGATATAGGGAAGGAATCTTTTTAGGGAATTCTGTATATGAGGATATAGGGATCCAGATTTAGGGAATGCTGTTGGAGATGGCCTTATATCCGTAGCCTGGTTCTCCAAATGCTTTTTTCAATTATGGATTCTATTCTCTTTGCTGAAGCACATAACGATGCTTACATTAACTCGGGACTGTCTTCATATGTTGTAGGTGAAACTTGGAAATGTAATACAGAGAAGATGCGTGTTTTCACATTTCTTTTGTTTCATTTTTTTTCCTTCAAGTATTGTGGATTATTACTTATCCATCCCGTTGGTCAACCTTAAAATGAAGGTCGCATTTGTTAGGTACAGTCAACTTCTATTTGTGTTCTGCATTCTATTGTCACCTGTGTTTGTTACAATAACAAGCACTCTTTCCATTCCTGATTTACTTCTGTTTTGTTCAGGTGATAAAAGCACAACATTCACATCAAGGAAGAGGAGGAGCCACAATTCAGGTCATTTATTTCGTTTCATTCTTTTAATCTGCCGCGTCACTTGTCACTGCTTACTTCAGTACTTCACTATCATAATAAAGTAACAACAGCATCAGCATCAACAGCCGAGCTTTTATCTTAGGCCATGGTTCCGATACATGCGCTATCTTCCATGCTCTCCTACCTAACGCCAACTCTTTGGATACATTCCAATCCCTTAAATCTCTTTTAATTGCTTTCCATATCAATCTTGATTGACCTCTACCGCTTCTTATGTTTTTAAGACAGCTTAAAATTCCACTACGCACTGCTGCCTCAGGAGGCTTTCGTTGGAGATGTTCAATCCATCTTAAACGATGTTGGACAAGCTTTTTTTCGATTGATGCTACTCCAACCCTATCACATATATCATCATCGCGGATTTGATCTCACTTTGTATGACCATAGATCCACTGCAATATCTATATATCTGCTACGCTCATCTTATGTACATGTTGTCTTTTTGTCACTCAACATTTTGCTCTATATATCGTCGCAGGTCTGATCGCCATCCTATAAAACCTCTCCTTTAACTTTTAAGGGATGTTTCTATCACATAGGTTACCATATGCTTGGTGCTATTTGATATCATCTAGACCCTTTAATTTTTATCTCATATTTATTTATATGATTTTGACGTTGATGACTGAGTCAATAATCTTTAAACTATGAAGAATGTTGGATGAAGTATCAAAGAAGTTAACTAAACGGTCAAGATTAAGGATCTTTATTGCTAGTTCTGGCTTGGGAGATGATTCAAGCTAAGTAGTTAGGTCTTATTTTTATTTGGTTGTACTATAAAGGGGGATTGTGCACAAGTTAGAATTTTGGTTCATACGGCTAAGACTAGAATAGACTGCTTGGAGTTAAAATTATTTAGTCATTCTGTTCCTTGCATCAATTCTTCTCCATATACAAAGTCTAAGTATCTCCCCGGACTAAACTTCATTGCTTATTTCTCAAGTCTGGCGCAACCTTAGCCAAAACTCATTTTCGTCGGACCATTCCATTTTTAGTCCAGCGCCAAACACATACTCAGACAGAATCCTAACCGGGAGCATTCCATTTACGCCGGACCCTTTATTTCTTAAGTCTAAGGTAAAAGAATTCTTTGTTTAAAGCAAACCGAGCGCACACCATTCACGCCGAACCAAATTTCGCTAACACAAAATTCAGTCCGGCACAAAAGCAATCCTCTCGGTTAAACTCATATATCATTTCAAAAAGTCCATTGCTATTAATTCCAGTAAAATCCTTTTATGGCGAGCCAAATTTTTCGGTCCGGCGCGCATGTCAATTTCACATCTTTTTGTCGAACCAAAACAACCAAACATTCTGTGTACTATGGACCAAAAGTTTTAGTCCGGGACAAATATCCTTGATTGGTCCAGAGTATTAGGATCAGTATCGAAGATTAGTCTTTAGCAAATGTGTTAAGCTAATTTTTGATAGTCTGACACGTTTCAACAGCTCTGCGGTAACACATTTCAACGGCTCTGCGGTAGGTGTAACGGCTATTCAGCCCAAATGCCTATATAAGCATTTCCTAAGCTATCTACCATAAAACTTTTTGATCTTCTTGATATTTTAGCAAACTTAGAGCATTCATTCCACCAAGAAGACTGTGCTTCATCTTTGAACTCAAAACCTTAACACTTTCTGAGTGTTTAGCTCCAAGTTAAGTCTAATTGTGTTGTGCTGAGTGAACCAAAAGACAGGGCTAGTGTGTAGTTTATTACTTTTGGATCTTAGTGATCCTAGACGGCTTGGAGGCAGTGTAGGTGCGACCCATCCAAAGGTGCTTGTGGAAGGCCACCTTAGTTTGTGAGAGGTTTGGAACTCACCTCACCGAAGTGGTGAAAGAGTTACTCGAGTGGAGACCAAAGCTACCGCGACTAGCTTTGGAGGAGCTATACTTCGAGAGAAGTGATCTAACATGGAGTAGGAGAGTGGCTCCGAACCACGGAATAAATATCTGTGTCTCCTGTGCTTATTCTTGTTTTTGTGTTACTTTCTGCTGTTCTTTATTGCTTGTGCTCTTCATTCTATTATCTTGTATTTGTTAGCTACTTACTTAAGCAAGATAACCATTCTGTAATTAAGTCTAAAAATTTGAAAAGTTGCCTATTCACCCCCCTCTAGGCCAACTTGTTCCTTCACTATTTCACCACCCCGCTCGTATTATGTGGCTCACATCTTTATCAATCTCATCATCACTCTGTAGCATCGATCCTAAATATCGAAATATTTCCTTCCTAGGCATTACTTTTCCATCCAAACTAACATATCCATCATTTATCATAGTATCGCTGAAAGCACATCTCACATACTCAGCTTTAGTCCTACTAAGTCTAAAGCCCTTCGATTCTAAAGTCTTCTTCCACAACTCTAATTTTCTATCAACATCTACCCTACTCTCGTCAATTAGCACCACATCATTAGCAAAAAAAGCATACACCAAAGAATCTTTCCTTACTGTCCCATGTGACTTTGTCCATCATTAGGGCAAAGATGTAGGGACTCAGTGCTGCCCCTGATATAGCCTTATGTTAATATGAAAGTCATTGGTATAGCTATCACATGCTCTGACATTAGTTACAATATAGTTGTACATATCCTTGATTAGTGTAACGTATTTTGTTGGGACTTTTTTCTTTTCAAGTGCCCACCATATGACCTTTCTTAGCACACTATCATAAACTTCTTTCAAGTCGATAAACAACATGTGTAAATCCTTCTTTTCCTCCCTATGCCTCTCCATCAACTATCGTGTCAAGAAGATCGCTCCGTGGTCGACCTTCTAGACATACTCTTTCTGATCATAAATAGTTATTTTGGACATAAGTATAGTTAAATTTTCAAAACTTTGACTATCAATATCTTTTTAAATATTTAAATTGGATATGAAAATAATATGTGTAGATTTGTCTCAAAAGTGCTTTAATAATATTGTAATGTTATTAGGTTTTCTACATGTATTATAATAGAAATTAATGGTCAAAACTGAGTTTTGGAGATCGTGTCGATGTCTAAAACGACAACTATTGTTTCCGAATGGAGTAAAACATTACGTGCTTGAATCAAATTCTGTGAACACAGCTATAACTTCTATAGCTGCCAAATTAACCATTATTTCCACTATTTATGTAGCTATGATAGTTTCACTATATTATATATGTCAATTCTCTTTATATTTTTAAGCATTAATTTTGTTTTGTTCCTAATCTTCTTATTTTATCATATTTGTTATACTTAAATTGAATTAATTTGGCTCCCATAAATAATAAATATTAGTTAAAATACAAATCTATCTCCAAAATATACATAATTATATAGATTATTTTCTGTTATATGTTGTACAACTAATATACAACAATGATAACATATACTGCAAATTTAAATATAGTTATTATATATAAATTGTCGGTATCATGTACTTGAAATAATAAAAAAATATGCATATTATAGTTAATTAATGACATGTAGCGTAGCTTCCATGATAGTCCGCTATAGCCGCAGTAGCCTTTTCATATCTCTTGCCGCGACGGGCGAGAATTGCAATGTAAATCAATCACCATACGCACAGTAAGCGTCCGTATGCAACTGCAGTCAATTTGAATCATTCCACAGCGGCGAATCCAGGGGTTACATAGAAGGACAAGGTTCACATGCAATTGAATGTGAACTGCAAGTTGAACAATCCCTATTGAATCATCTCATGGAAAAGCAACGACCAAGATCCTTCATGGTACCTAACAAAACAACGAAGCGAAGTTATGTAGCATCACACTATAGCAAGTTACTGTAGCATATAGATTTGGGAGATCTAGGCTATTGATTCGCTGAATCAGACGGTTCTATTGAACGAGGACTGATTAACTTGCAGTCCTCATTCAAACTGTATGTTATCCCTGTTTTATATAGAAGATAGCCGGATTTCTAGCCTCTGCATGCAAAATTATTGAAGTAGGACAAAGCAACGACGAATAATTAAGTTAAACAGCATAAAGTTCATTTTTAGCTTACTATGGTATAATCCAGCGATGTGGTTCCTTCTCATTGACTAGCGAGAGCTGTCTCTGCCTATCCCACAAACAAGATACAGTGTGGAATGTTGATGTCATGACGGGAAGTCTTTACTTTTCTGGTGTTTGGTATATATTTTTTAAAAAAAATCTAATCTTTTTCTAAATAAATTTGTAAAAAATAATTTATTCTTGATCGAGAAAAGCACAGAAGGTGACATATGTTACCTCCCGCTCACCTGTATACATCAAGATGCTTGCAGTGCTGTAGGGTGGGGCCTACTGGCCTGCTGTGCCATGGGACCACAACAGGTTCCTTGTGAACTTCTTCCTCCATAGAAATGTGCCATTCTATTTGATCATTGTACTTAATTACCTAATTAAATTGACTACCTATCAAGGCGTAGATGCTTGATAGGTACCTCTCAAGCCATTGGCCTTTGGCAGCTGTACTGCTGAGTTTTGACTATACAGTAGCTCCAAGCCGCTATACTTGCCTTGGCATCGACAGGAAGTCGTGATACGAGAGCAACACAAATAATATGTATAGTCTATCACTGTTGCCATAGTTAAAAATAAAATAAATTTTGCAAATTCGTTCGTCCAACAGTTTACAAATAAAAAAGTGAGGAATTCCTCGATGGGTGTAGTGTCGGCTTCAGCTGCACATTGCACCTGACCACCCGATCCAGTTCCTCAGCTGCTCAGCGCAGCAGACGAGCTGAGAAGTGAGAACTACCGCACAGGATGCACGCGCCGCACCACACCTCCTACCAACCCAGCCAGACCACCAGAAAAAGTTAAGACTTTTTTCTTTTTCCACCCGCTCGGCTCGCCTCGACTTCGTCAGCCCCTCCTCATCAGATTTAACGATTTATCCAAACGCGCGGATAGAAATATTACTACTCGTCGCTCACAGGCACAGACGGGGAGGCGGACTGAGAGAGGAGCAGGACGCGAGACGGCCAGGCATGGCGGCGGTCGCGAGGGGGAGCGTGTGGGAGATCCGGGCGCGCGACGTGGAGGCGGCCGGGCTCGATGCCGCCGACGCGGGCCCCTTCCTCGCCGCGCTCCGCTCCGCCGCCGCCTCGGCAGCTGATGACGCGGCCGCCGTGTGGGCGTCGGTGGCGTCGGCGGGGGTGCTGCGGCCGGAACACCCGCACGCGCTCCACCGGCTCGTCTACTACTCCGTCTACGCCAGCTGGGACCGCGCCGCGCGGGGCCCACCGCCCTACTGGTTCCCGTCGCCGTAAGTCACCCACCGATGAGGCGATCACCTATCCATCCATTTATGGAAAAACTTTTTAGTAGCTTCCATTACAGAGTTGTCATCAAATCGTGTAGTGGAAGGAAGTACGATGTGATGCTGACGGGAGCAGTTAATGACTAATGAGAGTGGCCGCTGGTGCTAGTGTAACGGCCCATGCAATTGCAAAGTTCAAGCCTCTAGCTAGTTCCACCAAAAACAATCAAGCAGACAATACCATCCAACTTAGTTTTTAGTCTAACAGCATCAGTAAGATAGTAAATTTCTTGATAGGTTCATTTCTTTAATGACACAAAGTGTTTCGACTTTCTACTGTTACAGGATTGACTGTAAGCAAACAAATATTGGGAGAGTGATGGAAGCATATGGACCCAAGCTGTTAGGATCATCTTATAAGGACCCAATTTCAAGCTTTGACCTCTTCTACAGGTTTTCTTTAGAGCATCAGGAGGTCAGTTACTATAAAGTAAATTGCGACTTCGCATTGTGATTTGTGAGCGAAAAAATAGAATAAAAAATTCAATTTTGTCTTGTTTCTTCGTAATCCTTAATGTAGTGTGGATATCCCAACATAATTTCTGAATGTAGTTCTTTATTTGTGGCCAACAATGTGATCCTAGCAGCCTGTATGATCCTTTATTAGGTCTACTGGTCAGTGGTGCTAAAGGAGCTCTCAGTCAAGTTCCAACAACAACCAAAGTCAATTCTAGATGCATCAGATAAATCAAAGAAAGGAGGAACATGGTTCCAAGGTGCAGTGCTTAACATTGCCGAATGCTGTCTGCTCCCTTGGCCTTCCCAAAACAGGACAGATGACAATACAGCTATTGTTTGGAGGGATGAGGGCCTTGATGATTATCCAGTGAATCGTATGTCATTGAAGGAGCTGCGCGGTCAAGTGATGTATGTAACTTTTATCAAACTAAGAGTAGGAAGCAATACAAAAACATTTTGAATTTGGTTGTGACTTATTCTGCTTTGTCATTATTATGGTTTTGTTGCTTTTGTATTTCAGGATTGTTGCAAATGCCCTTGATACCATGTTTCGAAAAGGGGATCGAATCGCAATAGACATGCCAATGACATGCAATGCAGTCATCATATATTTGGCAATCATCCTTGGTGGCTTTGTTGTTGTGTCAATAGCAGACAGTTTTGCACCTCAGGAAATTGGAACTCGCATGGCTGTCTCAAAAGCAAAGGCAATTTTTACTCAGGTGAGACCATAGAAAGTATTTCAATATGCATCCATTAGTGCTATAGTAGGTCTTATTCTAAATTTCACAAGTTTTCAGGATTTCATAGTAAGAGGAGGGAAGAAAGTTCCACTTTACAGGTATGATTGGTCAGTTCATTTATTTAAGATTTGTGTTCCGATAACTTAATTTGCTCAAGTTTTCCAAAAATAAAAAAATAGTTAATTTACCCATATATTTTGCGCCTAATATGCGAATTTTGCCGCTTGCAACTTGGTAGGATTTAATCCTGTGAAAACAATATCTTGCATTGATTTTACAATATAGTTTTTACTTATTCATTTGCTTGCATGAACTTACTGCACTATCACAGAATAATTTTCAGCACTCATCTAAATAGCTCATAATAATTCTGGTCTTCAGCCGTGTCATGGAAGGGACTTCATCTAAAGCTATTGTAATTCCTGCAACTGGAGGATGTCTTGGAGTTACACTAAGGAATGGTGATATGTCCTGGAAAGATTTTATTTCTTGCGCTGCTGGAAGGTATGCAATAAGATTGGCCCCCCCGTTGTCACACAGAAATAAATGATTGTCTGAGTTTAGATGGTTTCTTTTCATGAAAACCTTAATATGTACATTGCAAAATAAAGGTGATGTCTTGATATGACCAACGTGACAACAATGTCTTGGATTTGTAGGTCATCCATTTACTCTCCGGTTTATCAATCTGCAGACACCCTAACTAATATACTTTTTTCTTCAGGAACAACTGGTATATATTATCCTGAGTTCCTGATGCTTTTTCCTTTTCTGTTTCTCTGGTTGCACCATTTCTCTTGTTCACAACTTCACACATGATCTTTGGCTGTTTCATTTGCTTCCCGTGCAGGAGAGCCAAAAGCCATACCATGGACACAACTTTCTCCCATAAGATCCGCAGCTGATGCATGGGCACATTTGGATGTTCGCCCACAGGACATAGGTTGTTGGCCTACAAATCTGGGCTGGGTTATGGGCCCTATAATCTTGTACTCGTGCTTTCTAAGTGGTGCAACTTTGGCTTTATATCACGGTTCTCCACTTGGACGTGGTTTCTGCAAATTTGTACAGGTGCATATGGAGTAATTTTCACTCTTACTTAGTTTGAACTTCTAAAGAAGATTTATCCATGCGTCTTGCATATGTTGTAGATGTAAGCGTTGAGCTTCTTTACATATCCATTACTTCCCTTGAGGCCTTTTCTAGATGGACCATGATTCTAGTTCGAAATCCCGGCCCACCGAAAAGTCTGCATAATACATAATTGTATTAGAAGATAAATATAAAGTGGTCCTACTCATGCACTTCACAGTAATGCCCCTTGAAATATTTGCAGGATGCTGGTGTGAATTTATTAGGAACCGTCCCTAGCTTGGTGAAGTCATGGAAAGCTGGGAATTTTACAAAAGGGCTTGACTGGACCAAAATCAGGTGAATTTCTACTTACACTATCAAAAGGCATTCAGCTTCATCACAAGCTGGTCGAAAGAAAGTTACAGTATTATAATTTCAGGGTACTTGCCACAACAGGGGAGGCTTCTGATATTGATGATGATCTATGGCTATCTTCACATGCCTCATACAAGCCCATTGTTGAATGCTGTGGGGGTACGGAGCTGGCATCCTCATACATTCAAGGGAGTCTTTTACGGCCGCAAGCTTTTGGAGCTTTTAGTGGTGCGTCCATGTCCACTGGGTTAGTTATACTTGATGAACAGGGAAATCCATATGTAAGTATTGTCCATTGAAATTTCCTAGTTTGGTAATTGTGTTCGAGGCATAACCATTTGAGTTGGATATGATAGCCTGATGATCTACCTTGTGCTGGAGAAGTGGGTCTCTTCCCTGTATATTTTGGTGCTACTGATCGGCTTCTCAATGCTGACCACAATAAGGTTTACTTTGATGGAATGCCCATGTACAAAGGAAGGGTATGGACTTGCTTATCTCAGTTACCCATTTAGGCAGCTATATGAACAGTGCATAATTAGCAATAAAGGCCATGTGGATGCTTAGCTTTGGCCATTTACCTAAACCGTGTGACAAAATTTGCAATGAAGATATTCACCGTTAGCAGTAGTCTACTTGTAAAACTTTGTAAAATCAATGATGTTCTCCAAGTTTAACAGTGGAACCACTACCTAGAAGGAGAGAAGCAAATATGTGATCTATGAAACTTTCTCTGGTGCTTGGAAAACTATGTAATATATGTTGACTTGTTGAGTTACTTATCTAACCTTCCGACTAATCTTTAAGTTAATAGCTGGCCCACAGTCTAACTACATTTGTATAGGTACCTTTAATTGTGGATCATCGGATTGAAACTAATAAACGGCTCACGTGCCTTCCAAACAACGGAGAAAAATCTCGTGATCTAGACATATCCTTGTACTCTGGCATCAGTTGTTTAATGTTCCTTTCTTTGCTGAACCAAATGAACCCAATTACATCCTACTAGAAATTATAACTAGAATGGTGGAACCTTAAATTTTGTAATGGTACTGCAGCAACTCCGACGGCACGGAGATATAATCCAGAGGACAGTAGGTTGTTACTACATCGTACAGGGCAGAGCAGATGACACCATGAATCTTGGAGGAATTAAGGTTAGACCCTCCCCCTTTCGATGTTTTCAATCCTTATTATCATCCTTGCATTTCATGAAACCAAATCGATACTGCTCCCGTTTGAACAGACAAGTTCAGTGGAGATCGAACGGATATGTAACAGAGCCGACGAGGGTCTGCTAGAAACAGCAGCGGTTAGCATCAAACCTGCCGGTGGGGGACCAGAACAACTGGCTATCTTGGCAGTGCTAAAAGATAGATCAGCACCATATGATGCAAATATTCTAAAAAGCAAGTTCCAGAGAGCCATCCAGAAGAACCTCAATCCTCTTTTCAAGGTAAGAGCTTCTCTTTTCTGATTTTCGGTTCACACGATCGAATGCACACACGTATAATGAGAGAGTTGGGATCGTTTGTTCACCATGACAGGTGAGCTATGTCAAAGTCGTTCCCGAGTTCCCGAGAACTGCTTCAAACAAGCTGCTGAGAAGGGTCCTGAGGGATCAGCTGAAGCAAGAACTCTTAAATCGCAGCAAGCTATGACTTATAAGGGGCCTGAGGGAGTATTTCATCACTAAATAGAAAATGTTTCTAAATGTCTCTTCACATGCCATATATTTTTGAACTCTGGGTGTGTTCCGTAAGCAGCGGCTTGAATAAAATTGGCATTGTCCATTGGCAGAGCTTCAGAATACTCATTGTTGTATTGTATTGTGTTCAGCTCATAACTAACAAGGCGATGGGGAGTACTGGATTTTTTGGGCACAATTTTACCCTTTTTACGCTCCATTGTGAAGTGATTACTGTTTTGGGCCCCCTCTCTTTTTTTTTTCCTTAAAAAATGGCTCCCTCCAATTTTTTTTTTCAAATCTAGTCTGCTACCCACCGTGGAAGGCATCTTCCGCTCTCCCGTACCGCGGCATGCCTCCTCCCACCATGCTTGGCGCTAGTTTCCACGCCGTCGGCCTCCTGCGTTCTTAGGGTATGGCAGGCGATAGGTGTTGCCTATCACGTCTCTCGCAGTTGAGGAGAGGGTTAAATTTACAAAAAAAATTTGGTAGAGAGCTATTTTGAAAAAAAAAGAAGAGGGGCTAAAACAGTGATCATTTCCTCCGCTGTTACTTTTGAAGGGGGAACAATGACGGAGAGTAGACTGGAGAACACTAACAAATATCAATGTCTGGGATGTAAAAGAATCCAAAGAGCCTGTGGTGTTGTCGTTGTTAAATAAAATGGTTTTGTTGGTAAAAAAATGAACATGATGTCTTGTGCTACCTACCATCTGTTAAGTGTGTGTGTATATAGATTCTAGTGTTTTGGCCCATAAAATCCATGAGATCCATTTACCTCATATATATATATATATATGTCTTCTAAATAATCAATAAAATGCATAGTTGTGAATAATCTAATATAGTACCAGAGCATCTCAACCCAAACCCTAACCCTAGCTCGATCAGCCACCGTCACCGTTGCTGAGCCTACTGTCGGCGAGCTCCGGCTGTTGTTGCCACTTGCCAGCCATCTCTACCTCACTCATGTCGTCTGCAATGTTGTGATGCATTGGATGTGCTCTTCCCTGTCATCGCCGGTGGCCTCATTCTCAAAGCGAGCCCTCCCAGTAACGTTGGACTTGGATCTCTTCGATCCAGTCATCATTAGGTCATCCCGAGCCTAGATCGATCCATCACCACCATCGTCTTCCTTACCGGATTCGTTAGGATCAGTGTCAAGACTCGATCAAAATTGATGTGAGTAAATCAAGATTTCAAAAAACTTTGGATAAGATTGAGGCGAAGAGAAAGCTAAATTAGGGTTCCTAAGCTACCAAAAAGCTATAGAATATACTTTGATCGATCCTTGTTCCATTTTACTCATCAGCATGGCTTATATACCTAGTTTTTTTACATCGATCGATCGAAATAGTCAGCAGGTAAAAGTCCCGAAAGTAAAAACAACAGCCGACAGTGCTTTTAAATGTAAGACAAAGTTTTGACAGTTGTAGTACTAATTACTCTTTTACTAAACAGCTAATTGGATGTTGGATCTTTATTTCTTTTTTACACCTTGAATCACCATCCTTGATCTCCACTTCAGTGAGGTTGTCCAAGCGTTCTCTTCACTGTAGACTTTCCTCTGCTCTTCTTCTCTGCTGAGATGACAAAATTCGACTCATTGTTTGGAGGTGGTTCATCTCTGTTGATCACTAACATCAAGCTTGATGGGCAAACCTATAGGGCTTGGTATTTTTCAATCAAGACCGCCTTGAGGGGTTATGGTACCATTCGAAGAAGGCAGATGCAGAGGCAATAAAGGTTTGACAAAAAGATGATGATAAAGCCATGAATGGTATGGTTTTGAGTGTTGATCTCCCTGAGGATGTGTCTCGAGTATCATACTTCACCTGTGGACATACTCTGAGAAGTTCTACTTTTAGTTCAATGGTGCTCTTCGCTTCATCCTACTCAGGTATCTTCATAATATTCAATAGCAGGATATGTCTGTGGAGGAGTACTATTTTGCTTTCAGAAGTATCACTGGACGTTTGGAGTCGATGACTCCCAAGGCTGCTTCTCAATGTCAGTCATGTGTTGCCAAGGATGAGTATGTTTAGACGACCCTTATGTATCAGTTTGTGATTAGGCTTCGATTAGAGTTTGAGCCTGTTCACACCCTTTTGCTTAACTGTCCTACTCCATTGAGTCTCACCGAGGCACTCTCCTCTTTGATTGCTGAGGAGACTCGTCTCCGCTCACTCACGCCTATTTCAGTATCCTCACCACACACTGTGCTGGGTCTTCCGTAAGGCCATTCTCAGTGCATAGTTTCATTTTCCAGCTTCCAAGAGTACCACATCAGATTTTGTCTAGGTAACTGTGTATCTCAGATTTCATCTAGATGAAACTCTCTCACCTCCCATGAAACTCTCTCTATCTCTCTTTTCATAATTATCTTGCCATATCACCAAACATGATGATGTATCATGTCATTTAATGAGAATGAAACTCCCACTGAGAATAGCCTAAAGATCCAGATCTTCTAGAGTCACATCCACAGGAGTGATTGTTCGGTCATCGTGCTGCTGACAGGTGCTTCATATTACATCCAGACCAACATGCTAATTATCATGCTAGGCCTCCATTTGGTCATCATGTGGAGCACCTATTGGGGCAATCACTGTTGACACACCTACTATAACTACTGGCTCAGTGTCTGTTATGGCCTCTGCAACAGCACCATCTACCTCTAGTGCCACTCATCCTTGGGTTATGGACTCAGGTGCCTCATTTCATATTACATCTAATAGCGCTCAACCGATTGTCTGCAGATCGGTGATTGATGGTGCATATGTTCATACTATTGATGGTACACGATGCTTTGTTACCCATCAAAGCATATTCTCTACACTCTGCTTCTCTTTTCCTAATGTGCCCTTTGTCCTTCAATTACCTATGTATCTTCTTTCTATTTGTCTAGTTACTAATATGAGTTGTTTCATTTGATTTAATGATTTTTCTTGCTTTATACAGGAGAGCAGAAGAGTGATAAGTTCTGGCCATCACTGTAGAGGCTCTCCTAGTCTCTACGTCTTGGACTCCCTACATCTTCCTTCCTCTAACTTATTGAAGGTCCCAATGTCTTTGTTGGTGTACTTTGCACCGGGGTACCCTCTCCGCCGTAGAAGTAATAGGCCCAAGAAGTGGCCTGGCCCAGTTTAGAGCCCGCGTGGCCCTCTGGTGAGCAGTCTGGCGATCACGCCCTGCTCGCTGGGCGAGCGGCCCGCGTGATGCCCTAGCGGGCAGCCGGGCGAAAGCACGCTCGCTCACGGGCGAGAAGCCCGCGTGGCCCCCTGGCGATCACGCCCTGCTCGCTGGCCGGGCGGCCCGCGTGGCGACCTGACGAGTGGGCGGGTGTTCAGGCCCCCCTTGTCAGGCCACGAAGGCCATCAAAAGAATGAGGGGAAGGCTTCGCCTCGAAATTTCCCTCCCCTGGCACCCCGTGTCAGGGTCATTAATTGTAAAGGATTCAGCTTTCGACATGACAACGGCTCATCCCTCTGATGCCTCTTAGCAACCCGTCGTAGGGGCGTCCTGTCCCGAGCGGACCGGGCGAGGCCTCTAACCGACATTAAATGAGGTTTGAAGGACAAGGCCACGGAGGCGTGTTTAATAAATGCGTCATGGGTCGACGTGGAAGCTGGAATGATGGATGTAACTAATGTGTTGTAGATAAGTATAGCGCCACCTTCTCTCTTGCCCAAGGTGGCCCGTCTATATAAGGGTACTCTGGTGCATGAAGAAGGAGGCCGGACGGCTAGAGCAGAAAGCATAGAGAAGCAGACACTGAAGAACACCCTTGTAAACGCTTCCCCATTTTCTCAACAAAGAACCAGCAGGACGTAGGGCTATTACCCACACCGGGGGCCTGAACCTGAGTAAACCGTCGTGTCCACCAGCTTGCTGATGCCCGAAATTCATCGTCGAGAGACATTAGGGTTTCCAGCCACGAAGATGCCCTCTACCGAACCAAAATTTTCATCTAGGGAGTAGACACCCCTGTTAGCGGAATCTTGTCAGGCGAAATATACTGACAGTCTTCATCTACCATTTATTGTGCCCTTCACCTAGGGCTGTAAACGAGCCAAGCTCGAGCGAGCCTAGCCTTCCAGGCTTGATCTTGGTAGAAGCTCGAGCCAAGCTCGAATGAGCTCGAGTTGGGATCCGAGCTCAGAGCTGAGCTCGAGCTCGACTTGGCACAAGCTCGAATAGGCTGATCAAACTCGGCTCGATTAAGCTCGGCAACAAGTAAACATAGACAAGCAGGAATCCACCGTGATCAACCAGGAATCAAAGCAAATGAACTACGCAATCTTTGGCTATAATATTCTTGAAAGAATCTTAGGCTATATCAAGACAACAAAACCGCAGATAGTCAAATCAGCGATGTGGAGGATGCTAGCGTGGCCGAACAGGGGAAATCACCAGACCTAGACCTCAAATCAAACGGATGAAGCACCCACAAAGAATGAGCAAGCGATACCTTGGAGTGGTCATGCGTGAGGATGTGCAGAGCCAAAGTGCCGACGACATTCTTCGCAATAGAGGAGAAGGGCATCGGAGCAGAGGCCAGAGAAGAAGCGGTGTGCCTCTGTGACATGGCTCCCGCAGTCTCGCTATGTGTTGGCCTAGAGCCCTTCCTTCGAACCCCTAACACCCTCTTCTACGCATGAGCCGCCACCACTGGGTCGACGGGGAAGCTGCTTGCCTGCTTGATCCAAGGCAATAGGGAGATTGATTTAGGGCTTGGCAACTTTGGGGAGGAAGGGGAATCGGCATTCGAGGGAATGGGGAATCTGGGACTTGGTCTGGAGTCATAGCAGAGTCAAAGGGAGTGGTGGGACTCTGGGAGTTGGGACCTTTTGAGCTTGGGGAACGACTGAACGGGGCATGGGTCACGGGATTCATGGCCCATAGCACAAGCCCAAGGGTGTCACCCAGGAGATCGACGAGCCTATACAAATAGTTCGAGTTTGACTCGTCATGCTCGTGAGCTTGAAGATAGGCTCTAGCTTGGTTCATTTGGGGCTCGAGTCGAGCTCAAATCGAGCTTAGAATGAGCCGAGCTTGAATAGCTTGTGAGCCTCGAGCTTTTTTTACTGCCCTACCTTCACCAAATGGCATCATTGACTTGGTCATCTTTGTGGAGCTCGTCTAACCACTCTAGTTTGCCTAGGTTCCTTAGGTCATGACTGTTTATTCTAGTTTTTATTATACTGATTGTAAGCTGGGGAAGCAGCTATAGCTTCCATATTCTACTAGTGCCTCTAAGTCATGTTGTCCTTTTGATTTGGTGCATTCAGATGTCTGGCCATTTCCTTTTTCTTCGAAGGGTGGCCATAGTTAGTATGTCATATTTATTGAAGATCACTCTCATATACTTGGTTCTATTTTATGAAATATCGTTTTAAGTTGATTTCTATTTATCAGTTTTTTGCTAAGACGGTTCATATTCAGTTCTCTTTTGCTATTCGTGTATTTCACTCTGATTCTGGAGGAGAATACCTTTCATCAGCTTTTCGTTAGTTTATTTCTTCTGAGGGCACTTTACCTCAACTCTTTGGTGCTAGTGGTCATGCTAAGAATGATATTCTTGAGCACAAATGTTGTCACATTATCAAGACTATTCGTACTCTTCTCATTGCTTTGTTCCCTCCCACTTTTGGGAGGAGCTGTCTCTATGGTGGTATATCCCATCAACTGTTACCTTTCTTCCAAGCTTTAGGGCAAGTGTCTTGGTGAGATCCTGTTTGGAGCTCCTCATTATGATCACATTCATGTCTTTGGATGTACCTACTATGTCTTGCTTGCTCCTTGCGCGCATAAAGCTTAGTGCCCAATCAACTGAGTGTGTTATAGTCCTGAGTATAAGGGCTATCGTTGCTATGTTCTTTCAGCACATCATGTTCGCATCTCATGTGATGTGACTTTTGCTGAGGATCGACCCTTCTTTTACCGTCTTTTACTCATCCCTCCTCTTCTTTCACAGAGTCCACTTTTTGTGTCCACCTCCCATTCCTTTACCAGACTTGCCTTCTTTAGTTTAGCCTCTTGGTCCACCTTCTCCACCAATTCCTCCGTCTAGTGTGTCTCATCCACCAGCTTCACCTTCTCCACTAGTTCCACCTGCTAGTGTGTCTTATCTACCAGCTTCAGCAATTTTTGGCACTTGCACTTTTCTCTTTCACTATAGTTGTCAAACAAGAGTTCCTTCTGATCCTTAGCCTTCCATTCCTTCTGGTCTTTAGTTCTCTACTCCTTCACTTGATTCTCCAGCCAATACCACAAAATCTTTGATGATCCCTCTACTACGCTATGATATATTCTATGTGATCGCTCTTCTATTTAGGCTCTAGAGAGATTTGGTTTTCCTCGTGCTGGTGCAGTATCTTAGCCAAGTACTTATTAAGAGACAGCCAGTAGACTTGAGTGGCTGTTGATTATGATTGAGGAGCTTACATGCATTTGGGACCTTGTTCCGCTACCATCTAGAGCTGATCCTATAACTTATAAGTGGGTGTACAAGGCAAAGGTCAAGTCAAATGGTTCAGTGGAGCGATACAAGGCTTGTCTTATTTCCAAAGGTTTTTAGTAGGCTTATGGTTGAGATTATGATGAGACTTCCACTCATATTGCTCATATAACTACAGTTCACACTCTTATTATTGTTGCAGCGATACGATCATGGACTATATCTCAAATGGATGTTAAGAGTGCATTTCTCCATGGTGATCTACATGAGTAGGTCTATATGCAATCACCTTAGGTACTGATGCTCTTACAAGTTATGTTTGTCATCTTCGTCATGCTCTACATGGTCTCCTCATGCTTGGTTTGAGCATTTCAATTATGTGATCTGAGCTACTGGTTTCTCTCCAAATGAGCATGACTCTGCCCTATTCATTCACACTTCTCAACGGGGGCATTCTCTACTTCTGTTGTATATAGATGATACGATGATTAGAGGAGATGACATGGACTATGTGACATTCATTAAGAAGAAATTGAGTGAATAGTTTGTGATGTCAAATTTGGAACCACTGAGCTACTTTCTAGGGATTGAGGTCCATTTTGATGGTGATGGCTACTACCTTTCTCAGCATAACTGATGCGGATCAAACCTCAAGGTGAGGTTGAATCCGTAGATGGCCTGATCTTTTATGGTGGAATAGTAAGAATACGCCAAGATAACTAGCATGGCTTACGATCTGATGAACAGATGCAACTCATACCAAGATAAATGCCTCTAACCATGCACACCACAATGCACAACCTAGGACAAGTAGCTCTCACAGTCAAGTGAGTAAACTCTCATACGTGACGAGAATCCCCATGCCAAGTGAAATTCCAGATCGGAACTCACAAACCAGGGGATTTTCACAAGATCTCATGAAACTCGATAACAGAGATTCACCCCTAACGGTGCATGGCCAAAACACACACGTGTTCTTTATTCATAAAAATCAACTCTACTTTACCAGGATATGTAGCATGCCTTTTTATAGGCTACAAGGACTCATGACTTAAATCCTAAAACTCACGCGCATAAAGTCATACTCACACACATGTTAAAAGAGATAAAAATAAACAACTAAATAATCTTTTGATCTGGAGGTGGCTCGCAATGGCTCCTATTGTACCTTTTCTTGCACGAATGAACAATTCCTTCTTATTTTATTGGCATAGTTTTTGGTGGTAGCTAATGACGCATCAATCAAAATGTTCATGATCTACTTGTTGGGTCTATTACGACTAATACTCACACTAATACTACACCAATGGAGCTTCACCTGCAGCTTCGTCCTAAAGATGGTGTACCACTAACAGATCCTTCCTGCTATCATCAGCTTATTGGAACTCTTGTTTATCTCAGTATCACCAAACCAGACATTGCTCATAGTGTTCATGTGCTTTAGCCAATTTATCAGAGCTCTCACCTCAATCCACTATGGTCACCTTCTTCGTGTGTTGAGATACTTACAGGGGGCTGCATCCAGATGTTTGTTCTATACCAGTTCGAGTCAGCTCCAACTCCACGCTTATTCTGACTCCGCTTGGGGGAGTGATCCTATTTATTGTCATTCTATCACTGGCTGTTGCATCTCTGTTGTTACTTCAATCATTGCCTAGAAGTCAAAGAAGGAGATTGCGGTGTCACGCTCTCGTGCAGAGGTTGAGCTTTGGGCCATTGCCAGTACCACCTCAGAGATTGTTTGGCTTCGATGGCTTTTGGCAAATCTTGGTGTTCTGTGTGATGACCCTACATCTCTGTTTTGTGATAATACAAGCACTATTCAGATTGCAAGTGATCCAAACAATTATGAATTAACAAAGCACATTGGTATGGATGCATCGTTCAAAAGGTCTCCTTGACAGCAATTGACCATTGATCTCCAGTATGTACCCTTAGAGCTTTAAGTTGCAGATTTCTTCACTAAGGTCCAAACTCACAAACAACATTAGCTTCATCTACTCAAACTCAGTGCCCGGTATCCTCTTGATTCACCTTTAGTTTGAAGGGGGAAGGAAGGGTACCTTAAGTGTATGTATATATAGACTAGTTTTTTTGGCCCATGTAGCCTATGAGGCCCATCTACCTAAGGTGTATATATATCTCTAGGGCTGTAAACGAGCCGAACTAGAGCGAGCCTGGCCCTCCAGGCTCGAGCTCGGTAAGGCTCGGCTCGAGCTCGAGTTTGGGTTCGAGCCTGGACTCAGGCTCGAGCTCGGCTCGGTCCAGGCTCGAGCTCGGCTCGACTAAGCTCGATGTAGCTCGCGAGCCTCGAGCTTTTTTTACAGTCCTATATATCTCCTAAACAATATATTTGGACCTTAATATATTTGGCTTCTGGAATATCTAGTCCTGTAAGCATTGATAATATGTTTAAAAGCTGGTTAGGGGGTTTTGGTACGAACGTTAGAAACCTCGCTCTTCTTGGTGCTGCCGCTACGTGCTGGTCTATATGGTTATGCAGGAATGATTGCGTTTTTCAAAAGAAAACCAACCCTTTTCCTTTGCAGGTTATTTTTGCTATTACCCACTGGCTACGTACGTGGGCTGTATTGCAGAAGGAGGAGGTGCGGAGTACTTTGGTGGAGGCTACTCAGCGTTTGGTACGGGTGGTCATGGACTTCTACTCCCGGGCGCATGGGTGGCGGTTTAGTCTTCAGATTGCTAGCTACTAATGTGTGCGTTTCTCTTTTTTTCCTAGTTTGGTTGTGTGCTTTTTGTTAAGCAGAGGCCGGAAGTAATTTCAGAGGATTGTATCTTCTCGATGTAATTTTCTTGAAATTAATAAAAACTTCCATTTTCCAAAAATATCTCCTAAACAATCAATAAAATGCAGAGTTATGAATAATCTAATATCATCCATGTAGTTTTGATATTTGCACTTGTGTTTTAAAGTACGTAGAAAATTGTTTCTCTTAGTTCTAAGAAAGCAAACTACATTCGCATGCACGTATCATTATAACGTTCAAAATCTGAGTAATAATATTTCCTCCCATTTTTTTTCTGTGTAAGTGTCTTCAAGCCAAGAAGTCTGTGACAATATAATATGAAATGACATCTGCACACCCAATTATTCTTGTGGTTTTTGCAAACTTAACATGCAATTGTCCGAACCCGTTATGCATCATGATTGAAAGACAAAGTCATACTCATATTTTTGGTCAAGAAATAGTCGTGCTCATATTACAAAACAAAATTCCATATCCTGACTTTATGCACACCCTGCCTAGAATAATTTCTACTACTAGACGGCTAATTTGACTAGTGCGAAGCTCAGCAATACGAACCAAATTTTCCTGCGTGCCAAAGCTGAAGGAGTCAAGCTAGAATCACTGTACACCTCTGTTTTCTTACGTAGAACAGCTATTTTCCCATTCATATAATCATATTGGTGTGCTAAACAGAACTAAAAGAATTCCAAGTCAGCTGACACATCAATGAGATCACCACCCCAATCTCCCTGACCACAATGAGATCACCACCGCATTATCGCTGACCACAGGTATTCAATTACAAAATCAGATGCGTCTTCTGTTGTATAATATTTCTTATTTTCTTCGCAGTTTGGAGAATGGTTTTACCTTAATTATAAGTGAGTCTACCACATATTGAATCCATTTCATAAAGTGGCAATCTTTGCGGTGGCAAATAATCGATTTTTCTAATATATTAAGGACGTGTTTGGAGCGCAGGAACTTCAAATGAAACAATCCTATTACTGCTGGAATTCCGAGAGATTTACATGTTCCAAACAGTGCCTAAACCTATCTGATTTACACAAATTGAACCTGTAGTTCTAAGCGACGGCATCATGTTGTAAGTGCAAACTAATATGATATTATCCTATTCCATTATGCTTCCTCAAGTTCATTGGCATAATCAGCAACGTGGTAATTGAAGAAAGAAATAATTATTCCAAGTCTTCGGTCTCAGCTCGGTCATCCATGCTCTCGGGTTTTCCACGCAAATAAAAGAAGAAAATTTGGCGTGTCATCATGATTTTCTTGGTCGACAGTTCTGCTTCGTATCCTTTTAATTATTTTGGGAAGATGGTACTGAAGTCTGAACAGCCAACTGCTAATTGGCGTGTCATCAGAGGTTCAGAAGTTTCTTTGTTGACAGTACTACTTCATATCCTTCTAATTCTATTGGGAAGCAAGTCAAGCAACAATGTAGCCTTGATAATGTTGGCTTGTTTAATGTGGCATGGAATGATTCCTGACATGCAAACGTCACTAATCTAATCCTCATTATAAATCCTTCAAAAAATTCTTAACGAATGGGTTAAGCACTCATTAAACTCGTAATTTCCTACCCGGCAAATTTTACGCATCAACTCACTCACATCAAGGCATCAGCTAGTGTTCTCTAACCAGTAAGGCACTTAACGCCCAGTAGTGAAACTAGAAATAACTAACATGGGATGATGACCAAAGCACAAGAATTCAATATCTACTATAATTAATCACGTAGAAGGTTACTCAAACTACATAACAACTAAGATACAGAGTAAATTTCACAAAACTATAGTTTTTTTACAAATTATTAGAAAACTGCAGATTTTAACTTCTATTTCACAAAATTACATAATTTAGGAAATCTTATATCACAAAACTACAGATTTGAAACTAACCATTTCTTATAACAAGTCTGATTGTCTGGACCCACATGGCAGCCTTACACGCGAGTGAAACGGGAAATTAGGGTGTGTGAGGCTGACATGTGGGTCTACACTGTTAGACTCGTTGCAAGAAACAACCAATTTTAAAATCTATAGTTTTGTGAAACAAATTCTTCTAAAGTTTGTAGTCTTGTGATATAGAAGCTAAAATATGTAGTTTTCAAATAGTTTGTAAAAAAAATCTATAATTTTATGAAATTTATTCTAAGATATATAATGGAGTCATCGTCCTCTTTCAGTCCTACCTTCGCCGGAACCGATTATTCAAGTGATATGAAGAGCTTATATGGTGGTCCGTACCTCTATTATTTAAAATAATCTAACGATGGTTGGTGCCAGCTTCGTTCACACTGAACTCGCTCAGAAAGTTTTGCGCCGATAGGTAGGACTACATGCTGAAAACATCTTTAACAAAGAAAACTGACTTAAACACAACAATAATATTATCCTAACTAATTAACTTAACCACCTCTTACAACATCTCTAACGAAAACGAAGCACAATGCAAGTCACAAAGAAACTGGACATAAGTGGTTGCAGAGCATGACCGCAGAAGTGAAATACCTAAGCAGAGCTTGGCCAAATACAACAGCGTAGTCAATGGCATAGAGTAGATCGAGTCCGATGATATCGACTTGATGTACTAGTGTAACAGGTTTTTATCCGTATAAAAACACATGTATTCAACTAGTATTTAAAGAATATACATGTAAGACTGTTTATAACGCTGGAATTTCCCAGTTCGAGAAGAAATAGAAAAAAAAAACAAAAATAAAAAACGAAAGTGCCAAACCAGGATCAAGGGCGAGAATTAGAACCTTCCAAAGTCAAAAATCAAAGCCCCGGGAATAAGCAAAACCAAGGAACCCACCCACTATAAAAGCACGAGAAAGAGAGAACGTGGTGGTCCGGTCCAGAGTGGGGGGCGGCCGGCAAACCGCAACGAAGGAAGCCACCATCGCCTACCGTCGCTGTCCAGTCCCCTCCTCCTCCTCCACCACCCAAGCGACCCCGTCCTCCTCGGCCTGCACCCTCCGGTGCCCTCCACTTATACAAGAATCCCGTGCGCCTGCGCTGCCCTGCGAGTGTCTCTCGCTTTCTCTCTCGTGGGGATCTTGTGTGGTCAAGAACGAGAGGTCCAAGAACTAGGCGGCTGCGCCGGTGGTTGTACGGATCATAGGAGATATGGAGGCGGTTACGGTTGCCGGTAGCGCCGGGCTGACCAAGTGGCAGGCGGCGTCGCTTTCGGCTGTGGCGGGGTGGGTGTGGGCGGCGTCGTTCTTCGACCTCACGCGCCGGGCGCGCGCGCTGGTGCAGCCGTGGGTCACCCGCCGCGTTCTCGCCGAGACGCCGGCCATCCTCAGGTTCCAGGTTCGTTCTTGCGCCGTTTCACGTTATGGTTGTTTGCAACTTGTAACCAACGAAAACAAAAGGTTGAAAGGAAGCAAGCAAATTTACTGCATTCGCGGTTCTTTTGTTATGAAACGTGGAATTATTACCCATCCTAGTACGCAGTTGATGTTCTTTTTGTTGGGATTGATGTTTGTAGGATTTGCTATTTTGTACAAAGAATCAGGACGTTTATATTCTTTGAGACGGAGGAAAGAAGGTGATTGGACCAAGTAACTTGAGATGAATTTGACTTAGAAATACCTGTAGTGAATACGCAAGAAACAAAGATAAATTGCAAATATCCAAATATCTCTTGAATAAAAACATTGATATCTTTGTTGTATGGATTTACTTGGCTTAGATTTCTAAGTTGTGCCTCCTTGTATGTTCCTGATTTTTTTTCTTTTTTGTCTGTTGAATTATCGCAGAGGTTGCATCACAAGTTTCTCGACAATTTCTTCTCTGTGCTGTCATGCGTTGTCTCTGTCCCTTTCTACACAGGATTTCTCCCTCTCCTCTTCTGGGTATGCCTTATGTCTTGTGGCACATTGATCAGTTCTTTTTATTCCGTTTCTGTAATTCCAGGTGGGATTAATTGTGAATCGTTCTTGTTTTCATGGATATTGTAGAGTGGACACTGCAAACTGGCTAGGCAGATGACTCTCCTCATGGCTTTCTGCGATTACCTTGGCAACTCTGTGAAGGTTATCATCTATTTCTCACGCAATGGGTGGGAGTTAATTTTTGTGGTCCGATTGGTTTAGCTGTTGACACTATGGATATTTGTGAATATAGGATATAGTGTCAGCTCCCCGGCCTAGCTCGCCTCCTGTGAGAAGAGTCACAAGTACCGAAGATGAGAAGGAAAATGCCATGGAATATGGATTGCCTTCATCGCACGCTCTCAATACTGTTTGTTTGATGGGGTATAATCCTATTCTAATTGTTTTGTTTTGTTTTTTTGAAGATGTGTATTGCAATGTATTTATTGGGTTTGCTTGGATGAGGGAAGTTCAAAAGGATTTTATGGCTAATTCTGCTTCCGGTAAATGCAGATATTTGTTGCATTATGTCCTCACATATGGACCGCGTGACGGTGTTCTGATTGCCGCGGGTTTATCTCTAGCTTTCTTGCTTGTTATTCTAGTTGGCATTGGTGAGTCTTTCATTTCTTTATGTGACTGTCTCTTAAGAGTTAACAAAAGATATTGATGATGTGATTTACTTGAAATTGATAGCACGGATATACTTGGGCATGCACAGCTTGATCGATGTTATCGCTGGAATCTGTTTTGGCTTTGTTATCCTTGCTTTCTGGTTGGTTGTCCATGATCATGTTGATGCCTTTGTTGTCTCCGGGCAAAACGGTATGTGTATATGCCGTAGCACTTGCTACTGTGAGTCTGGTGATATGTAAAATGTGATATTCAAAGGCGAAAGAGTATTCTCATATTTCTTTTCTTCTGCAGTTACATCCTTCTGGGCAAGCCTTTCTCTATTGCTGTGCTTTGCATATCCAAAGCCAGAGTTCCCAACTCCTAGTTTTGAATACCATACAGCATTCAACGGTGTGGCTTTCGGAATTGTAAGAACTCTCTGTTTTTGACTCGTGGTTGCTTAATCCAAAGTTTTATTGCTTCTAAACTTTGCTTATGTCATTCTGGATTCTGGTCACATTGAAGATATTATCTACAACGGACTTAGACTTGTAAACCAAAATAATTTAAGATGAAGCAATACGGCATGCACTCTTGCTTGTTCTTTATAAGACCTTTCTCGAACTTCTGTTTATAACATCTCTAGTTTTACTTTAATTTGCCAGTGGAATTACAATTATCTCTCGGATTTGAACTGTGGTTCATAATGTTGGTTGTTGACTAAATATGTGTCCTATCCAATTTGAAGAACTTCTTAGCAACAAATCTTTATCCTACGTTTATTCAGTTATTGATACACCCTGTTTACTGGTGCGAATTTTATGGTCTACATGAAGCTCTGACATTGTTTTTTTTTTACGCGCCTGATTCAGGTCTATGGCATCCAACAGACCTACTTCCATTTCCACAACCCTGACGTTCCCCTCATCTTCAGCCCAGAACTACCCCTTGTTGCATTTGTTGGGAGGGTCGTCGTTGGGATCCCAACCATCCTAGTCGTGAAATTCTGCAGCAAAGCGCTCTCCAAATGGCTCCTGCCTGTGATGTGCAACACCCTGGGCATTCCTATTGTATCATCGTGCTATGTTCCAGCGCTGAAGGCGTCCGACAGCAGCAAGAACGCCAAGCAGGCCGGTTATCTCCAGAAGGTCTTCTCCCTCTTCCCCCAGAAGGCATACGACGTGGACACCGGCATAAGGTTTGTTCAGTACGCCAGCCTTGCATGGACAGTGGTCGACTTGGTGCCAGCCATTTTCATCCATTTAAATCTGTAGCCAACCCAACAAGCTACCATTTTGTTTTTTTTTCCCTTTGAGGAGGCGCCTAATGGGCTATTCCTGCTCATAAGACACCGTCTTGTGAGGCTGTAAATTCAATGATCTCTAGAGTTTTTTTTTTTTTTTTTTTGTTTGTATGTTTTACTAGCACGTCTTCCATGGATGGTGCTTCTGTAGAGGTGTTTGTCAAAAGTAGTAATGATGACGTATTCACGTGTTAGTACATTTGTGCTTTCAACTGCTATTGAACTCGAAACTTAATAACCACAAAGAACTTAATAACCACAAAGAACGTTGACGCGACTTGCATGTTGCATGTTCCCCTTGTATGTGTTATTTGACTCAATTTGCCACCTCTGTACATCATTAAGGATGAAGTGTCACCTAAAAAGAAAAAGAAAAAAAAAAAGAAAAACAAGTGAAGATGTACTACTGGAAGAAAAGGGAATGCAGGTATTTCCCGAGTCTTTCTTGCCTGGATGCATGACTTGAGCACTTTTGATTCCCGAATTTTATTGGCTGCTGCATTTATCCTTTGATACTCTATGTTAGCCCAATTGAACACGCTCGAGACATGTACTCGCCCCGTCCAATCACAGGCAAAGTTTTTCAGACAGCGATTTATCACGTGACCGGCAGCGCGTTGTGCAGAATTGACTGCTGCAGCGATCAAATGTTGGCGAAAGCGACGAACGAGTGCGGACAGGCAACTAATCTGGACGTGCCTCCGGCTGTCGCTTGCCACCAACTTCGTGCTTCTGCTGTCCCAGACATGACACGTTCTGTGGGTGTGGGCACGGTGCCATAGCCTTCCTAGAATCCAGATACCATTCGAGTGCTCGGAGCCAGAGAACACTACAAAAAAATACGGAGTTGTCCAAGGTTCAATTAGCTGTAGTCCAGGACTCCAGAGCTCCGCTAAGTAGGCTTTACAACGTTACACAACGCACAAGGGAGAAACTAAAAATCCACTAACCAGACCATAACTGTCCTAGCCACAGGTACAACCACTGTTTCCTTTCATCGAACCACAGAGGCTTCATGGGGTAAAAATCTTCGCATCTTTATGGAAAACAAAAACGGCGTTTAAAAATGCTTGTCGCAAAAGAATGCTAGTTCTTAAGTAAATCTATACGGCAAATCACGATGTGCTCAGAAAGACCTAACGGCTCAACAGAGAACCATACAACTACATTGTTCATCTCTACAAGAATCATGAAAAATAAAATAAGGTGAAGTATGTAAAAGAAGGGGGAACAAAATGAATACAGCGGGGATAGTTTCCTCTGTCATAATACAAATTGCTGCTTGATGCTTCAACTCACCACTGCAGCCCCCAAGCCAAGCATCAACCAATTAGAGATAAGTGAGAACACAACGAATCCTTCTAGGTATACACTTTAATCACGATGAAGCAAGGCAGCTCGCAATAGCCAAAGGCGCCATGGCAAAAATAGTAAGAATAACACACAGGAGATTCGAGCAAAAAATATCTGCAACCAGGAAACTCCACCTAGCTATCAAACCTTTGCTGCAGAGATCTTCACCACTTTCGCATCACAGGAAATAGTCAGGCGTTCTACGAGTTACGTCTGGCTCTCCCCTTCTTGGGGCCGGCTCAAACTGCAGAATGACACATCATAATTCATAAGGTACAACAGAAAATAAGCGTGGAACTAGATAGCAAAGGTGTTAACAAAAAAGTGAAACCAACTCGTAGCATGGGTGTTGCCAAAAGCTGAGCATGATTCAAACTGACGATCAAGACATATCAACATGAGAAAATATCCAATTTTTGACAGCAGTAAAGACAATCAGTCCAGCACCATGTTTAGAGCTTATATCAATTCTCAAATTTTGTTAGCCTATGTGAACAATATTTTCATATCAATCCAATAATTAAAAGTGCTAGTCCAAATAAAGTAACCCTCATATGTTACAGAAATATCAAATATGTGATTTGGAAAATAATTTACTGATCTTGCATGTGGTGATCCATGTCCTCAGTGTGAACCAGAGTTCATCATTTCGATTACTTATGTCACTTGGGCTATGTGAGCAGACATTTTTTTAATTTTTTTTCAGTTGTCAAAGTTCTTCATCTTTAGAAATAATAATGAAATCTGCGAGAACAAATGAACAAATGTTACAAAGAGTCAAAGAGAAGGTTACCTGGATGAAAGTATGTTCCCTACAATCATCAACTTCTAAGATGGATGCCATGTTTCCGCAGCGATAGCAATAATTAGGTGCACTAAATATGGTGACCACCTTTTGCTCCTGTTCAATGCCATAAAGTGTTAATAAAATATAGTACGGAAACCACAGACAAGTATGGAGTTCAGGAGTAGATTCGTACATGAGCCCAATTGAATCCTTCCATGACCAATTGGTGAGCTCTAGCAATAAGTTTTAAATTATTGGTATGGTTGAACTGCTCTGATATATCCTGAAATGATAGAATTGGCAATGTCAGTGGAAACAGATGCATCCCTTAATATGGTGAGGACAAAAAAAAAGTTTTGTACAAAAAAATACCTGTCCGAAGGTATATCCAGCACCTCGAGGAGAAATACCCCAACCACATCGATCATCTGGATCAGACCACAGAAGATCACACATGGGCCCTTCATGAGGAACTTCTTGGACTCGGTCAAAGTTACGTATGTTATCAAGTGTCTCAATGGATGGTGATAATCCACCGTGCAAGCAAAATATCTCTGACTCGACCTATGAAAAGAATGAACAGCTTGCATGTAAATTTCACTAGATAAAGTGAAAAGGAACTTCACATATTAAGTCACCCTATAAATGAAAATGACACAATAGTGCAAAACACACCAATGCGGTCAAGGGGAAGTAGTCAAACAGATCTGTAAAGGTTTTCCACACATTTGCATTTCCGTACCTGTAATAAACGCAGGAAAGTGATTCTCATAATTCAATTCACTAAAAAGAACACGACATGGCAGCTTTATTTTGGACAGGACAAGTGAAACAATAGGTTTCATAACCTCTCACAAAAATTAGATGACTGGCACAATACAAGCATGAAAAAAGTTTAAACTAATAATTGAATGTTCAAATATTGCCTAAATACTTTTGTATGCATGCTTAATCACAATGTTAGATTATCAACATAAAATGGCAATTCCAAACAACAGAGTAATCTAAAATTGCATACCAACTTAAGGTTAAATTTTGGCTCGTATTAGATTCATCTTAGGGCTTAGCAACAACAGTTGAAAGTTGTAACCATTTATGTGTAGGATGAAGACATCCTTTAATGGTAGTTCAGCCAAGCTGAGGTGTAATGCCTAGGCATGTTATAAGCGAATTAAACTAACAACTTTCCAGGATGTACTAGTCTTCAAGGACAAAGGACTGAATTGAAGTAAATTAGTTCCTAGGTCATCTTGCTATTTTGTTAATACGTGCATTTATCAGAATAAGAATCAAGAAAATATTGTTTAGACTTTAGAGCAGAACCATATGTACTACATACAAAAAAATACCTACTTCCTTAAGCACTCATCGTAGAATCCATAAACTTGAGTGATCTGCAAATGATTGACAAATTGTTCAGTCCAATTGTCATAGTGTACAAAAGGATAACAGACAATGAAGTGATGTAACAGAAAACACTAGAAACTTCATATTATGTATCAGAAAAATAACAAGAAAACTAAAAAAATCTGTGAAAAATCTACATACCTGTCGGCTTTCATGGTTTCCTCTGAGAATGGTGATTCGCTGAGGATAACGAACTTTTAAAGCCACCAAAAGCTGTTTGCTTTCAAGGATTACATTAGTACCAAGAGCTACTAAAGTTACAAAATATTAGAAAGTTAAATGTGTCCACCCAAAAAGCAAATTTGCTAAGCTACAAACAAATATTGCACATAAACAACAATATTTTTTTTGGTGGTGCAAGCATAAAGCTATGTTCATGCTTATACTACTCTTACCGTGACAGTTTCGACCGAATAGTAGCCACGATCTACATAATCTCCCATAAATAAGTAGTTTGTATCTGGGCACTGGTAAAGGCAGAAAGCGTTACAATATTGAAGTTAACACTTGTTCTTGATGACTCAAAAAGATGGAACAAAGAAAGATTAACAATAAAAAGCAACTGATACCTTTCCACCAATTCGGAACAGCTCTGCAAGGTCATGAAACTGCCCGTGAATATCACCACATATTGTAACGGGGCTCTTAACAGGCTGCAAGAATGCCAAAGAGATCACCAAAGTTAAAATACCAACAAAACAAGAACCCAGTTGTGAATCTAGCATATTAAAGGCAGATAATCACCTGAAGGAATCATTGTATATTTAAAATTTTCACACAATCCACAAGTCTAACTTCAGTTTGTATGGCCATTATATATACACTGGTTGCCACACAAGATACACAGCAAACAAAAGTAAATTTTGTCATGAATTATGATAGTGTTCTATATGTCTATTCAATCCAATACCCGTGAAAGCCTGTAATCCAGGGAAAAGTTTTGCGTGAACCTATGTTATTACGGCGTCGCCTAGGCGTCCCGGCGACAGGAGGGGGACACATGGGCTGGCTGCCTCAATTGGAAGGAGTTAGGCAACCGCCTAGTCATCTGGGCGTTCGCAAAGCGATGAGGCATGCGCCGAGCGTGATAGCTGATGAGGATAAGTGAGATGCTTCCGAACCTAAGGCTCCTCGATGTCTCTTGGCGGCCACCTTGGTTGTCCCCGCCTCGTCGCCCGCTCCGGCCCACCCACAGCACACCGTGTCGTGCCGCCAGACAGTCTTCCGCGATGCATTAGCTTCCCGCCTCTAGTGGATGGCTTGGTGGCGGCGAGGAGCACCAGATCCGGCGAGAATCCGCGGATCGGCGAAGGAGCCAACTGAAGGTTGCCAGATCCGGTGGCATCCGGGCGGATACCGGCATGGGGAGAGAAGGGAAGGAGAGGGTGAGCCGGAGAAGGCGCCGAAGCCAGGAGGGAGAGGAGAGTTGACGACGGCACACAGGGGGCAGGCAAGGAGCTTGGTGGCGGTGTGGAGAGGGAGAGGCGATGCTCAGCGTGGAGATGAGCGTGGCTGGAATGGGGGGAGAGAGAGACCAAGGGAGGGGGGAGGATTAGGAAAAAAGTGGTGGCCAATGGGCCGGCCAAGTGAGCTGAGGAGTGGGCCGAGGAGTTTGAAGATGAAGTTCAAGTTCATCTCTAATTTTCTTTCATATGAGGTATATTTAGTTAATTTCATGACATATGAGATATTATTTATTATTTTCATCGTCTAATCACCTCCTAGGCGTCCAGGCGGTCCGGGCTCGCCTCGCCTAGCCGGACTGCCATGACAACTATGGCGTGAACTCTACTGAGATGTTCAACCACCATCACCATCAAAAGACAAAGCTGCACGGTCCGGGCTCGCCTCGCCTAGCCGGACTGCCATGACAACTATGGCGTGAACTCTACTGAGATGTTCAACCACCATCACCATCAAAAGACAAAACGTGCAGCTGGATTCATTGATTCAAACTTCAACTTGTCCCTACAGTACGATTGAAAGCCTGATACAGTCTCATACATTATTTGTGTTGTTCCAGAGATGGTCTTAGTTTATCTTGAAAAAGCATTAGACGATTGATTTAGAACTCTTCAGATCTGACAGTAGCCAAGCAAATAGCCAATTAGGTACTTGGTTTGCAATGATGTGGGAATTAACATTTATATGAGCACACAGCACAGTAAAAATCAACTATACTGAAGTAGCTAAAATTTAACATTTAATTAACACATACATCAGCCAGTGGCAAATCAGTCTAAATCCATGAAGTTATGATCAGGTGCTTAAACAGTTTGAGTACCACTGACCAATTTGGTTATAACTTACCAACTTACATAGCTATGCATGATGTGTCCTTTGCGCAATAAGGAACATAGTTCCAAACAAGTGGTGGATATCACAAGGGCCTAAAGAAAATAAAATAAGTATAATTGCATTAGAACTGTCCATGCGCAGCACAGCCAAGTTTTCCCAGGCTTGGTCAGGCTGGGCACACTCTGGTCCGAGCCTTTGAGCCTGTTGGAAGTTTTGGGCCAGGCCCAGGCTTTACTTAGGACAGCCTTGTAGGCCAGGCCATGCCCAGTGTATGTTCTATATACAGGATATAAAATCTATAAATGATACAGCCCAGCAACCTTAGCCCACTATCCTTCATTGTGGTATTCAGGTCTTGTCCTAGCAGCAGGTGCAATATCTACCCCATCCCCATTTATCGTAAACGCGCAAAAACCTAGGGAGTGAGAGGCAGATGCCATGCCCAACCTGGGGCATGCTATCTTTGAGCTGCCGGAGTTGAGGAGTTCAAGATGCTTTCATTCTTCCAAAACCCATGTATTCAGTAAAGGTACGCACATCACTATAGTGTGTATATTTTCCCATCTCTATCTCAAAGATTCGGATGCTTGATTCTAAGAAGACTATTCAGTTGGACAACCTATGATAATACACTGGCAAGAGTATGCCTCACAATCGAGTACGAGAAATACCTTGATATCCAAGAAACTTCAAGAACAAGGGAGATATTCAAAGCAAAAAGGAGAGGATTAAATGAAAACAAGGATGAAAGGGCAAGGCGATGGGCCACGATGGTCCAATCGAGGTGTGGAAATACTCGAGGGATAGATATTCAAAGTTATACTAATTATCTTAATATTAGAGAGAGTTATAGAGCATTAAACAATCTGTCTAACCAAGCTCAACCATAATGCTGAAGAGTGGAGGAGAAGTATATTAGTACCAATCTTCAAGAACAAGGGAGATATTCAAAGTTATACTAATTACGAGGATTAAAACCGGATGAGCCAGTTACTCGTTTGAGAAGAATGACGCGTATCACCATGAACCAATTTGGGTTCATGCCTGTGAAAATCGACCATTGAAGCATTGTTCTTAATAAGACAAGTTATGGAGCGGTATAGGGAGCGGAAGAAGGGCCTACACATGGTTTTCGTCGACTTGGAGAAGGCTTATGATAAGATACCAAGGAATGTTATGTGGTGGGCTTTGGAAAAGCATAAAGTCCCAACAAAGTATGTTACCCTCATCAAGGACATGTACAACAATGTTGTGAATAGTGTTCGAACAACTGATGGTGACACAGATGACTTCCCGATTAAAATAGGACTACATCAAGGGTCAGCTCTGAGCCCTTACCTCTTCGCCTTGGTGATGGATGAGGTCACGAGAGATATTCAAGGAGATATCCTGTGATGTATGCTTTTTGCTGACGATGTAATTCTAGTGGATGAAAGCCGGGCGGGAGTAAATAGGAAACTAGAGTTGTGGCGGCAGACCCTAGAGTCGAAAGGTTTTAGACTTAGCAGGACTAAAACCAAGTATATGAGATGTGACTTCGGTACTACTAGACATGAAGAGGGAGATATGAGTTTGGAAGGTCAGGTAGTGCCCAAGAAGGATACCTTTCGATACTTGGGATCGATGCTACAGAGAGATGGGGATATTGATGAAGATGTTAGCCATAGAATTAAAGCGGGATGGATGAAATGGCGTCAAGCATCTGGCGTTCTCTATGACAAGAGGGTACCACAGAAGCTAAAAGGCAAGTTCTATAGGACGGCTATTAGACCTGCGATGTTGTATGGTGCAGAATGTTGGCCTACTAAAAGGCAGCATGTTTAGCAATTAAGTGTCGCAGAGATGTGTATACTGCGTTGGATTTGTAGTCATACAAGATTGAACTGAGTTCGAAACGACGAGATACGTGATCGGCTAGGGGTAGCTCCAATTGAAGAAAAGCTTGTACAACACCGGTTGAGATGGTTTAGACATGTACAACGGAGACCTCCGGAGGCACCAGTGCATAGCGGCATCATAAGACGCGATAATAATGTGAAGAGAGGTATGGGCCGGCCAAACTTGACTTGGGAGGAGGCAATCAAAAGGGATTTAAAAGGATGGAATATATCGAAAGAGTTGGCTTTGGATAGAAGTGTGTGGAAAGCAGCTATCCACGTGCCTGAACCTTGATTAGGCTTTATGCCACGTTTTAGTATAGTTTTAGGCTTTGTTCTACTTCCCCATCTCTCTCTTCTTCCCTTTGTTAGCGGATCGTTTTGGGTTTCAACTCTAGCCTACCCCAACTTGCTTAGGACTAAAACGCTTTGTTGTTGTTGCTGCTGCTGCTGCTGCTGCTGCTGTTTTGGGGAACTTGTGCTTAATATAAAGGGTAGAAAATCGATTGTGTATTCTTGCTATGTACTGGAACTTTTTCTGGTTAGTGCTATTCGAATTTAGTGATTTTAATATTGCTATACAATTAGCCAGGCTCCATACCTATAACAATGTTGCCATACTGGGCTTCTGGCCTTGAAACTGCTAATATATTGGTCTTATGGCTGAGCTCATTTTAGCACTTGAGGCCAGGCTCAAAGTAGTCCCAGTTCGGTATGGGGTTTGAACAGGTCGAAATAGCATGTGCCTGCTTCCATTTGTGTAAAATATGATTTGTCTGCATGGAGTATTTTTTTCTCAACAAAGGTGAAAAACAAGCTACTGAAAAATATTTAACCATTTTTAAGCATATGCATGTGTCCAGCAAAACAAGGATAAGAACAAAGTATCTGGCAAAACTCATCTGTCACTATTACTAACAATCATAAAAAAGGTTTGGACATATATTTTTTCCTAGCCAAGTAGCCATCACTATTGCTAATCTATCATATATTACTATAGTGACTGTTAAAATGAAAACTATTCCCAATGCACCGTGACCTATAAAACTTTTCACGCAGAAAAAAGTGTTTTTTAGCATTTACAGTGCACCAGTCATCACTCATCTTCCTCGTGACTCACGAGTATGTAACTATATTGTATTCATTAGCAGCAGTCATCTCAGTCTCTCTGTGTTAGTGTGTTACAACCTATCCTTTTCTCCTTATTCTAAAATGATTATATGTTAGTAATCAAAAGTGATAATGTGCTGCTGTACCAACAGTGATAAGCAAGTATGCTTAATGCTTTTCAGTTGCACACTGGGAACGAATAGCTAGACCAACTTCCACAATAGGGAGCATATAGGTATTTTGTCCCCATGAGGTGCAGATTTTTGCACATCTCCTCAGAAAATTACTGGCACTCTATTCATTAATTTTATCTTGTCATCTCATCAATTTGACCAACCTATTCAAGTTATTTAAAGTTTCTGGTTATAATAAAATTTGAGCTTAGATAAATGCATCTAGCAATCTCAGCAAAGATCCATGACAACAATAAGAGCCTAACAAGTAATGGTTCTTGCAATCTCAACATGAAGCATTTATTCTTGTCAAACCGTGTTTCATAGACTCCATTACTTGGCTGGCCAAGAAATATCATCACAAACGACTATCCGAGAAAAAAGTTGGGAGATATAGACAAAATAAATTCAGGAAGTTTTTGCTTGGAAAGCATTTTAGCAAATGAGCTCACCAAGGACCTTATAAACCTCTTTTCTATGGGGCCGAATACATCTCAACAGATGGTGCCACTACAGTAGTACAGTCCACAGTTGGAAAGACCAGTATTGTACAGATAACCTTATCATATATGTGATAAGATATTCTTGTCTTGTTCATTCATTCAATTAGCATGCAATCGACAAAATACCTTGTCGCTTTCTCTTGAACCGTTAACACCAAAACGGTTAACATCAATTGCAAAGAACAAGACCAGGCCCAAACAAGATGTTCTGGCTCATCCTAAAAAATGATTCAAGTCAAGGCAGAATCTTAGAGATATAAAACAGCATACCTGAACGTTGCGCTCCTCCATTAATATCTCCTTAGCCTTGTCGCAGAGTGCTCTAACCTGAACGATAAATACTCCAGACTCAGAAAAAATTAAGGTTAACCTATTAATTGTAAAAGTAATCTAAGAAAGGTATCAATTAGGGCGAAGGTATCTAACAGTTCAGAGGAGCCATAGGATAGGACCCCAAACATTCTCCCAGCGCGACTCCTCTACTTTTACCCCAAAACATCGATCGACCAGAGGCCAAAATTCTGCAATTCCCAAGGATCACAGAGAAACCGGATGACGTCGGTGTTTCAGTTCATGCAGACATATTAATATATAATTTTGCCAAAGCTGGAGGGACCCTTGAGCAGCAATTAATTCTGCGTTTCGTCATATCGCCGCACCAAAATCTGCAGAACGCAAACCTTATTCCACATCGAAGAGCAACACCCACCTTCGCTCACAATCACAAGCCCAGCTCGTAACAACCCAACAACCGCAGAACCAACAAAACAACAGCCACTGCAACCCAGTTACGCGTAAGTAACCACGAAATGGAGCCGAGCACAGTCCCAGCCCCGATCTCCCCCCGAAACCCGCCCTGCGCCCGGCAATTCCGCCAGATCTGGCGAAACCCACCCACCCCCAACAGTGACAAGAGAGAGACGGGAGGGCGGCGGCGGAGGGGCCGTTACCTCGGGCTCGGGGAGGGGCTTGCACTGCATGAGCCGCTCGATCTGGTCGTCGAGGCCGCCATGGGGGCTGCTCATCTTCGCCGGGACGCGTCCAACCCTAGATCTCGCCGCCGCGCGCGCGTGGGGAAGAGAGGACGAGAGGTGGGGAGCAAATGGTCTGAAAAGTTGGAACGGACGGTGGTTATATAATTGAGATTTGGAGCTAGTTTAGCGGCTAGCCTGTGGAGAGGAGCGCTCGTGGTGGTGGCGAGGTCCAGCGAGTAATGGTGAGGAATGGTTGTCCGGGTGGTCCAGTCATCATAAGTTGTCAACTTGGTTCGATCGATTTACGGTATTTGATATGATATAGTAAAATTTTAATTTTTGGATACAATTTTTTTAAAAAAAAATCATTAAACCAAATACTGAAATAGAAAAAATGCATGTATAATTAGATAAAGTAATAGTTAAATGTGTATAAAATATAGTTTCACATTAAAATAATATCACTAGATTTGTCAATATAATGGTCAAATGTGTATAGTAATTTTTAATAACTTATAATTTGATAGAGTAATGGTCAAATGTGCGTATTAGAAACCATATCGATGTCCAAAACAATATGTAAAAAGAACAATTTACGCTAATTTGGTAAATATAGTATTTACCAATACTAAACCGAAATATTATGGTATTTGCTAATACCGAACCGAAGTTCTGTTTAGTATATTTAGTATCGTATTTCAAAAAAAAACATATTTACCAAACTGTATTTACCAATCATAGCGTATGCAAAACCCTAGGTCCGATCTAGTTAGGGCAAAATATGGGCAAAGTGATCACTTTTCTAGCCCTGATACTTCATTTTTTCTTAAATCTACCCCCTCCCAAGCAGAATTACAAAACTAACCCCCTCCCCTACTACAGAATGCGCGGTAGGCGATACCTGTCATGCCTTGGGAGCTTGAGAAATGGCTGCAGCTGGCGTCCTGGAGCGTCTGGCGAATGCAAGTGACGCAGATGATGACGGCAAGTGTGGCGGTGGCCTACAAGCACAGGAGCAATGTGCTACCACAACAACCGGTGTGGGGAGCCAAGCGAGCTTGGTGGCGGGCTCGAGAGGTGGCCTAGCACAGCAGGTGGTCTCTTGCAGTAAAGGAGCGTGAGACGTGGGTTCCGTAGTGGGAATAAGGCTAGATTTATAATTTCGTTCGGAATAGGCTAAATTTAGAGGGAAAAAGATAAGAGAGACTAGAAAAATAATTATTTCAATGTGGGCAGGCCATAATTGAAATGGATCGTGGGAAAAGGCTAGTGTTATCTTAGTTTTAAATTTTAATGAGGTAAAGAACCTCTTTTAGGTCTTATTTGGCATATAGTTGGTGTTTTAAGTTCCTACTGATATTTGATTATTTCCTATTAAATTCATGTGACATTTCTATTAAATTTCCGCATTCCAAATTGGCCTTAGGTAAGTAAGACAAGTGTTGACCTTATTTAGGGTGTGTTTGGTAGGGGTCAACTTCATCAGATCCATGGATCTGGTGGAGTTAGGTATTTCTAACTCCACCAAATCCGTAGAGCTAGAACTGTGAGTACATTAAGGGTCTGTTTGGTAGAGCTTCAGATCCCAGATTTACTTGAGATTTGAAACTTATAGGCTAAAATAAAGTAAATTAAGTTTAGATTTTTGTCTAAAATGTAAATAAGATGATCCATCTAAACATTCTTAATGTACTCACAACTCCAGCTCCACGGATCTAGTGGAGTTAGGAATACCCAGCTCCACCAGATCCACGAATCTGGTGGAGCTAGAGCTCTACCAAACACACCCTAAGAGTGTTTAGATAGATCATCTTGTTTACATTTTAAACCAAAAATATAAGCTTAATTCACCTTATTTTAGCCTACAAGTTTCAGATATCAAGTAAAGTTGGGATCTAGAGCTCTACCAAACAGGCCCTTACTAACAAACTTAGCTCCACGAAGAAACTCTCCATAATGTATACCTTATATTAAAGGGGAGAGGAATATCGGTCAACAGTCGCTGTCACGTTGTAAGATCGAGAATGCCGACTAGAGGGAGGTGAATAGGCAACTATAAAATTTTCTTCTGTGATTAATTAAAATCTCGCCTAAGAACTCTTTTGTCAAAACCTAAATGATAATCGATGCGGAAGTGATAAACTAAAGTTTTGACAATTAAAGTCTAAGACAACTAAGCTCACTAAGTGCACTAACTATATATGTCTTTAATAATAATTTGTAATCCTAAATATAAGCAATCAATCAATTCTATGAATATAAATTGCTTGAATATAAATAAAGAATAGAATACAAATCACAAGAGACACACCGATATTTTACCATGGTGTTCGGATACTTGCTGGTCTCCCCTAACCCACATTGAGGCAATCCAAACCACTTTGGACCGGCTCCACAAATTGAGCACCCGTCTCGATTCCAGTAGTGATAGCTTTTCCTCCTCTGGGTAGGCGAGTGAAAGCATCTAGGCCCCTAACTCGATTTGGTTTTGGTAATTAATGACAACCATGGTTAAAAGGACTAACTTTTTCTATTTGAATATATTGAAAATAGGTTGGTCCAAAATTCAAAGAACATAAAAGCATGAAATGGATGAAGAAGAGAAGTAAGCATCGATGAAAAGGCGACCAAGGTATCAAGATTAAGGATTCATAAATTTGTTTTAGCCTTTTTGTTGATCTCGATGTTGGAGACAAATCGGGTTGCTAGGAATAGTCGCCGTACTATAAAGGGGGATTTGATTAGTAGCTTGAATTCTAAAAGGTGCATCTAAATGGCTCAATAATCTTAATAGTTCACTTTTGCATCAAAATTTTCTCTTGAAATCGTGCCTTCTGTGTTAAAGCGGCACTACCAGAGATCTAATGCGGTACTACCGAGTTGTGCGGCAGTACCGGCCATATAGCGTCGATAGCTTTTTAACAGAAGGCATATCTTTCATGTCTCCAGAAAGTCGGCACTACCGGTGCATTCGTGCGGTACTACCGGTTTGAGCGACGGTACCGCACATTAAGTGTCGGTAGCTTTTCAACAAAGAAACTGTTTTGCCGAAATAAGTATGGCACTACCTTATATTTGGTTCTACTAATGAGGATTTTTTCAAAGAATTTGGTGATATGATATCTAGAGAATTTGAGATATCCATGATTGGAGAATTAAGCTTTTTTCTTGGACTTCAAATCAAGCAACTCAAAAATTAGACATTCGTGTGCCAAACAATATATATTAAGGATCTTCTCAAGAGGTTTGATATGGAAGACACGAAGCCTATAAAGACTCCAATGGCATCCAATGAGCATCTCAATCTAAATGAGGGAGGTAAATCTGTAGACTTAAAGCTTTATCGCTCTATAATTGGTAGTTTACTTTATCTTACCGTATTTAGGCCCGATATCATGTTTAGTATTTGCATGTGTGCAAGTTTTCAAGCATCTCCTAAAAAGTGTTATTTAGTGGCCGTTAAGAGAATTCGAAGATATTTAAAGTATTTATCAAATATTGGGTTATGGTATCCCAAAGGTGCTAAATTTGATTTAATTGGATATTCGGATTCGGATTATGCGGGTTGCAAAGTGGATAGAAAGAGTACCTCTGGGAGTTGCCAATTTTTAGGTAGATCCCTAGTTTCATGGTTTTTTAAGAAACAAAACTCTGTAGCCCTATCCACCGCTGAAGCTGAATATATTTTTATTGGTAGTTGTCGTGCTCAATTATTATAGATGAGGCAAACTTTAATGGATTATGGAATAAATTTCAAAAATGTGCCTCTACTATGTGATAATGAAAGTATATTAAAAATAGCCAACAATCCGGTCCAACACTCAATAACCAAATATATAGATATCTGCCATCATTTCCTAAGAGATCATGTGAGTAAAGGTGATATTGTGATTAGTCGCATTAGAACCGAAAATCAATTAGCGGATATCCTCACCAAGCCCTTAGTTGAAATCCGGTTTTGTAAATTGAGGAATGAATTAAATGTCATAGACATCTCTAATGTTGCTTGATTGCGTGCAAAATAATTGAATTTTATTGAATCTTTTTTGTTTGTTCGGTTTCTTGAAGAGTACGACATTTAGAGGGAGTGTTATACCTTCTCCGTGTATACCACATCTCTACTAATGTGAAAATATCAAACAAGTGTTTACTACTCTTTAAAACAAATGTTAATGAGTATAAAAGTCAAAAGATATTTAAATGTATCATATGTTGTTATTTTCTTATTAAATTGCTCAAAATAGTATCTCTAGATACTTGACTCATCTCCTCTACTTTTTTATTTATATACTCATGTAAAAATAATTATCATTTTATAAATAAATTAAAATATAATAGTAGTAATAACTCTTATTTTTGTTAAAAAGAAAATTTTTAAACCTACAATTTGATCTATATTGATCTATCTAAAGCACAAATCAAGTCATGGCCATTAGAACTAGAATATTAATATTTCTAGACTTCTAAAAGGTAATTTTGACTCGAACAACTCAATCCTAAATATCACATCATTCGTTTGGATTTATGTCTTTCAAAATCATTTCAATATTTCAAAAGCCTTATTTGAATAAAAATCATTTGAATCTTGTGCTTCTTGGAAATTCTCTCGGTTGGAAATTCTCTCGGTTGGAAATGCTCAAATATGTCTTTCATTAAGTCATGAGATCGTATAAGCTATTTTCCAACCTTTTAATTGTTTCTCCCTGCAAAGTTAGTGGAGGTCGGCACTACCGGCTAGTTTGGCAGCAGTACCGACTTTTTCGGCACTACCAACCTCCCTAAGCAGTAGTGCCGCTTGTGTCGTGAAACGGGCAGTTGATCGGAAGTTAAAGCGTTAAAAGGGCATTTCTTCTCCTCTTCTCTATTCTCTCTCCGACTCTCCCTTATGTTCTCAGGGTCTCCATTTCTCTCTCTCTCTCTCCCACTCAAACCCTAATTCCAAGTCTCCTTCAAAGATTGCAAAATCTTGACTTTTTCTTCACTTCAATCTCGTGCTTAAGCATCTCTCCCTCAAGAGGTATTCTCGTTCCTCCATCTTTCCTTTTCCTTCTTCATCATTTGTGCTTTTAGGGTTTGTTTGAAAATCTTGAATATATATGAATCATTGCTCAAATCTCATGTTAAAACTTAGTGGATCATGTTAAATAGAAATCATTACTTGCTATTTAATCTCTTAATCCCTGAGAAACATAAAGATTTGCAAAATGGGGACTCGGGGGGCTACCGTTTCTTGCGTTGGCAGCGCATGGCCGGCACTACCGGCCTTCCTAAGCGGTAGTGCCGCCCATGTACAGCAAGCACAAGAAATGTAGCCCTAGAGCTTTCTCTTTTTTTATTCATGTATATTTATCTCTCAATTCCTAACAAAATTCTTCCTTAACCATTCTCTCACTCCAAAATTTGTATGTGTGCCCCAGAATATGCCTCGAATAAGAAATCCTTCAATTGGGGTTGGTTCCTGTGGCGGTCAAAGGCGTGGCCGTGTCAGGAAATCTACGCGTGGTCATGGAGTTCCCATGCCTGACATAGATAGTGGCAGTGATGATGACTCCTTCACCATTGCCATGAGGTCTTCTGCGGCCACTAGAAAAATCTCAGCCATCACATCCTGATCCATAAAAGGAAAGGGTCCTGCAGATGAGCCTCAAGAAGAAGTGTATGAAAATGAGGAAGAAGAGGATCAGATAGGGGAGGAAGAAAGTGATGATGATGATGAGGAGGAGCTTCCTCAAGTAGGGAGGTACAAGAGTGATCCTTCCCAAATTAAGAGTGACAAGTATTTCATTCTCAGGGGAGAAAATCAGTATCTCTTGCCTTGCGACGCAACCGACCCTAAATTCCATTCCCTTTTCAACAATAAGTTTATGAGCAGATTTATTCAGATAAGGAATTTGCAAATCAGAGGTGGGTCAGTTGGAGTCATATTAGGGATCAACCGGACTTTGCAGGCATCCCTGGACTTTTTGGAGGAGCTGGCTTATATCACTTTCTTGGAGGAAGGACTGATTACAATGAAAAGCTTATTACGCAGTTCTACGCCACTCTGTTCATTCCTAAAACCTTTGACTCCCTCACTTGGAGGACAAATTCCTGAGTGTATACAGCTACAAAAGAAGATTTTGAGCATACCTTAGGGATCTTCCATAGTGGATTTCCTCAAATTCATGATGATCCTATCCTAAGTCTAAGTGCAGTCGTCGACTTTTATGATCGGCCCCGTGTAGTCAAGCCTAGAAAGCTCGCAGGGCTTCGCCTCCAGCCTAGCATGGTGAATAAGATCATAAAGATCACAATCCACCCAAAGAGCGGGAACTTTGATGACATAAGGGGCTATGCATGGAATTTGAGTGCTAAAATCATGTCAAAAGCAGAAGTTTGATATAGTAAATTTCATTATGAAGGAAATGGAGCAGTCAGCTAGAGAAAGGGTAGGACGATCTATTTTGCTCCCTACATTATGGCCCTGATTAGGAGGATAGTAAGGTATAATGGTCCTACTCCCACTCTTCACAAACCTTATAATCCTTGAGTTGCCCCTCCTCAAGTCCTGCATCACATTGCCCAGCAACAGTTTCAACAATAGCAAGAAAGAGAACAAACTCAAGCTCAAGAACAAGCAACTCAAGCAAATCCAGCACCCGATTCTTTTCTTGCTGGCCTTGAGAGCCTTCAATCTGACATGATGGGTCAATTTGCCCTTGTGTTGTCGTCAGGGAGCGCATGGATGGCATTCGTACGACAGTTGATCAGATTCGCGACGAGCTTCTTCCTGTCACTTTTCGTTGTTATGGTCATGGCCGAGGTCACAAGAAGCTGCTCCTCCTCCTCCTCTCCCTGCTTGATCACTCTTTTGGTATTTGATGACAAAGGGGGAGAAGAAGTGATGAAATGAAGATTAGGAGTGGTGATCTTCGAGGACTAGTTTAGTATTTTAGACGTTTATGTATATCTTATGTAAGCTAATGAACCTCGCTATAGTTTGTTGCTATCTTTTGGTTGTGGTTGTTGAACTATTATCTTTTGTTGCTTATTGAATGCGTGTACTTTGCTTATGAATTTAAAATGCTTATACATGTTGTGATTATTCATATCTATCGTAAGCTCATTTTATAATGAACATGCTTATTGCTTGCATTGATATCCTTGGATTCAATTTACAGTCGAAACTCCGCCAAAAATTTCAAAAAAAAACTTACATTTGTGCACTTATTTAAAATCAATATCCGAGCACATGTGTAGGGGGGGTTTTCTATTGTTGTTCTTAATAATATTTTGTGCCTAATACACTCTTCATCTCCAATGGCAAAATATTGTTAAAATAAAACCCTTATGTATGCAACTATGTTATTGCTAGTTGCTTACCCAAAATTGAAACTCTTTTCAATTTATACATGAGGATTATCATCAATTACCAAAAAGGGAAGATTGAAAGCATTTAGGCCCCTAACTCGATTTGGTTTTGATAATTAATGACAATCATGGTTAAAGGACTAATTTTTCTATTTGGGTATATCGAAAATAGGTTGGTCTAAAATTCGAAGAACATAAAAGCATGAAATGGATGAAGAAGAGAAGTAAGCATCGATGAAAAGGTGACCAAGGTATAAAGATTAAGGATTCATAAATTTGTTTTAGCCTTTTTGCCGATCTCGGTGTTGAAGACAAATCGGGTTGCTAGGAATAGTCATTGTACAATAAAGGAGGATTTGATTAGTAGCTTGAATTCTAAAAAGTGCATATAAATGGCTCAATAATCTTGATAGTTCACTTTTGCATAAATTTTTCTCTTAAAATTGTGCCTTGTGTTAAAGCGGTACTACCGAAGATATAATGCGGTACTACCAAGTTTTGCGGTAGTATCGGCCATATAGCGTTGATAGCTTTTTAACAGAAGGTATATCTTTAACGTCTCTAGAAAGTTAGAACTACCGGTGCATTCGTGCGGTACTTCCGATTTGAGCGGCAATACCGCACATTAAGTGTCGGTAGCTTTTTAATAGAGAAGTTGTTTTGCTGAAATAAGTATGCGGCACTACAGGCCTTTATAAGCGGTAGTGCCAGTCTTGAAGCCAATTTGATGCAACGGTTAGATCACAGTGCATTTAATGCCCTAATTAGCCGTTGGAGCCAAAGTCGGCACTACCGGCCCTTAGAGGGCGGTAGTGCCAGACTAGCCGAGTTTTCTGAAATTTTTTGTGTAACAGCTAGTTTTAGTTGTGAGGGGTTATAAATACCCCCACCTGCATTAAAGCTGGTTAGTGACTTCATTGAACTCATTCTATGCCCAAGCAAGCCTCTCCACTCAAAAGTACATTCAATTCTTGATCTTTGAGTTTTGGGAGAAAAATTTGAGTGCATTGCATTAGTTGAGCCATTTGGAAGCACCCAAGAGCCTCAAGCAAATGTCAAGTCTATTACTCTTGGAGGTTATCGCCTCCTAGACGGTTTCGATACGAGTGATATCAGTGACCTTCTCGAGGAAGTTTGTGAGAAGACCCGATCGGTTGTGAAGACAAGGAGCTTGCCTACCCGGAGTGGGGAAGAGCTATCACGAGTGATCGAGGAAGGCTCAGGCGGGTGGAGCTGGTTTGAAGGATTTCAAGTCACCTCAACGTGGATTAGCGGAGATCGGCAAGTCTCCGAGACCACGGGATAAAATTCTTGTATCTTCCTTTTTACGATTTGCATTTACATTTTTGTGTTAAAATTATTCTTCTTATTGTCAAGTATAATATTTGTGTTTAGGATATCTCATAGTATCACTTTAGATTTTTGTAAATCTACCCTAAAATTAATGTGTATTAGATTAGGGGTGTAGCTTTGTTTCAGATTTTGAGCACTTCACTTAAGTATGAAGGGTATTTCGAATGCTACTATATCAACAGTCTCTTGATATACCATCTAGGATTAATAGCCAAACAGAGAGAAGATTAAAGAAGAAAGACATAAAAGCTATTTTTTGTATGAGAAACAAGTTGGAATAAACCAAAGGAAGGTACAACAAAAATATACATTGAAAAGATAAGAATTACATCTAACTATATTATGTACCTTATATAATATTTATTTGATGTTTTCTATGTATTTGTGTTAAGGTGAAAATGAGAGGGTAATATCCAAATGATACAAACGGGCCGGATCGGCGAGAGGATACGGGCCGGATCCGAAAGGGCCACCGTCATGGAGAGGAAAGGCGAGGAGGCTTGCCGTTGCGGGCCAAGTCAGAAAAGGGCAGATATTTTGGGTGCCCTCTCGGCTTCTCGTATAACTCCTCCCCTAGTTGCACTCTTCCTCCTCTCGGCATCTGCAGCTTTTGCTCCGTCCCTTCGCTTCCTCCCCTTGCCTTTTCGCCTCGCCTCCCTGGCTCCCTGCTCCTCGCTTCTCTAGGGTTTCTCGCGACACCCGCCGATTCGCTTCCTCCCCGCCTCGCCTCCTCCCCTCGCCCGCAGCAGGTCAGCCCCCTGACCGCCCGCCCGGTCTCGATCTGGGCGCTTCGCCTCCTTCCGCTCTCGATATGCTCGATCCAATCCGCGGTTTTTTTTCCAGAAAAAAAAGTTCCCCTCGTTTTTCTTTTTCGTGAGTACGCTCGATGATAGCCGTGTCGTTAGTGCTGCTTGTTATTTTTTTATCTTTCTAATTTTAGTTGTCTCAGTGGGTTCGTTAGTGAGTTGCTGGTGCTTTAGTAGATTTGCTAGATTCATTGGGTTTTTGAGGGGGTACTGCGGTGGATTTTGCTGAATTACGAGGAAATCTTATCCACGGTTTAATGTAAGATGCTGCTGGGGTTGATCCTATCGGAATGGTGTGGTTGGCTTCCTTGTCTCGGGGCTTTGATTTAGAAGTTTATTTGGACTAACCCACTTTGCATGCTGCTTTTCTCTAAGTGGCTAAGATGGCCGCGGCAATTTGGTGCGACTGCTGCGCTTTGGCCATGTTTTTGGGTTGTATTCCTAGATTTAGGTGCTGTCTTAGATGAGATGTAGTTCTATTTATTAGTGTATTCAGCTCCTTTTGTTCGTCTGGGTAACTTGATTTATGGTACCACTGTGCTGAGATACTGGTTTAGTTTTGATTTCAAGGACTTGCCAGATTTTGCTGCTAGGTAGGAAGTAGTAACTTGTGTATTTGATCAAATGCTACTTTTGGCTAGGCATGCTGTAGTTGCCGGTGTTCTTGATTAAATTTGGGAGAGTTGTCTTAACACACCACCAAACCTAATCAAATTTGCATACATTTCTGTGGCAACGTTGTGTTATTTTTGCCCTGGGTTTTAAGCTTAAATTTAGTTTGTATACGATGTTTCTATGTTAATGATTTTGTCTGCATTATATATGTGTTGGTATGGTCATACTTTGATCCAGTTAAACAATTGGTTCACTTGAATTTGCCTGTTGCTTATCAAAGTGTGAACAATTCTTAGCTTATATTCCTTTTGGCTGCATGCTGTGGTGATTGGAAACTAGTGTACGGTCACTGAAATACATGTTGCGCTTCACATTTGTGTTGTACTAACTTGAATTGTATTTCTGATATTTCTAGGTTTTAGCGATCATCATTAGAGTCTTCATTAAAGGTTTTGTGCAAAATTATGCGATCTTCATGGGCTGATTCAGTTGCGAACGCCGAGGAATCGGCGCCCGCGACTGTTGCTGCTTCTGCCCCTGTTGCTAATCACCAGAACTCGCGCCCCACTCGCAGCGCATACATCCCTCCTCATCTCCGTGGCCGCTCACCAGGTCCTCCCTCCGAGAACCAAGCACCATCTCCAGCACCAGCACCAGCACCAGCTGGCATACAGTCCTCAACTGCTGTTCAGCCTTCTGGTTACGCAGCTATTGTTGGTGGCTCTCGCTGGGCTGGCCCTGGTGGTGGTGGTGGGAATAGCGGTGTAGGTGGTGTCCGCCAGGGTGGTGGCGGTAGCCGTGGTAGCGGTGGCGAAGGTGGTTGGAACTCCCGTCCTGGATGGGACCGCAGAGGTCATGAACCTAACCCTTTTGCTAATACTGAGGCCACAGAGGTTGACTTTGAGAGTCAGGTGAACTCAGGCATCAACTTTGATGCCTATGAGGACATTCCTGTGGAGACGAGTGGCCATGACGTGCCTCCACCAGTCAACACCTTTGCAGAGATTGATTTGGGTGATGCGCTGAATGAGAACATACGGAGATGCAAGTATGTGAAGCCTACACCAGTGCAGCGGCATGCCATTCCAATCTCCATTGCAGGGAGGGATCTCATGGCCTGTGCTCAGACAGGGTCTGGAAAGACGGCTGCTTTTTGTTTCCCGATCATTAGTGGAATCATGAAGTCAAGGCCACCACAGAGGCCAAGAGGTTCAAGGACTGCGTATCCTATTGCACTTATATTATCACCTACTCGTGAGCTATCAGTCCAAGTATGTCACTGATCTGGTTTTATTTGGGATGTTTTTTTTTTGTTTGGGTTTCTTCTGACATTTTTCTTGCCTCAGATTCATGAAGAAGCAAGGAAATTTGCGTACCAGACTGGGGTTAGGGTGGTTGTTGCATATGGTGGAGCACCAATACATCAGCAGGTGTGTGTGTGTGTTTTAGCATTATGGTTTTCTTTTGCTATGATGATTAGTGATTACATAGATGGTAGTCTAGTTTCTGGTGTATCTTACAGTGTTTAATGTACTGTATTGTGCTTATTGGCCAAATCAAGTTTTCTTTCCACATCTTGTAACCTTGTCTAGTGTATAACAATAGGTCACCAGGGTTTTGGCATATGATATTAGCCTTTCTTTAGAGAAGGCACACTATATTAGGTTATGATGATACACCCATCCATTGGTACTATCAATTCATAGCAATGTAGAGTATTTTAAACATGGATGCTAATTTGTTATGATGAAATAGAAATTTAAGTATTTAACAGCTCTCTCTCTCTGTGTGTGTGTGCTGCGCGCGCGCATGTGTGCCCATGTGCTGAAATGTGGGAGACAAACTATTCAATTTATGTGTTGCGTTATGTGAAGAATTTTGTATAGCATGGAACTTGCCACCTACACTGGACTAGACTGTACCACAACTGACTCAATACTAATAGCATAAGTTTTTCAGAGAGGAATCTCATGTGTTCAACTTTCTGTAGAAAACATAGATATTACATTAGTTGGACGTTTCAATTATTTTGGTCTTGAATAGTGGTTATGAGTGCTTCAATTATTTAGGTCCTGAACAATGGCTATGCATCCATGTAGATTGTCAAATAGTGATAAAATGTGATGAGAACAAAATTTCCATGCATTTTATGTTGTGTTTTTAGTTGTAGTCATAATACAAATTTGCAATGTTCTAAATAAAGGCCGTTAAAACAGTACAGGTTTTTTGCTTTAACGGCCGTTAATGTTTAACAGGCCCATTTTATCAGACTGTTTATTTGGGTAAAGTTACAAGATTGCCATATGACATGAAACATTATGACAGACTTGAGATGAATTCTAGTTTTGCTTTTCATTGTTGTTCATTCATTTAATTATGGTTCTTTAATTACATTCACATCATGTCATCTTTTTTCTTTATGTCATGTTGTGGACAATTGTTGATAGCTTGGTAGTTCTATTTTGTATGCATGAAAGAAGATGAATTAGATGCTTATTTTGTTACTGCAAACACGTATATATTTCACTGAATTTTAAATACTAAAACCTTTTAAAAGGCCACTTCTCATATAAACACTAAAAGGTGGAGTGACCGTTCCGTTAACATTTACCGTTATTTAGAACATTGCAAATTTGATTATTATATTACTTATAAGATTAATTAAACTCACACAGAACTTAAATGGACATATGAAAGGACTTTTTGACATCGAATGTTTTAATCAACTCAAATTTATTTCAAATGCAGTTGCTTGTTTTATGTCTTTGGGATGTAACGGATGGTGTTGGCCATTTTGTGTTTGTCTCTCACAACAATCTTTGCAAGTTGATATGCACAGCTATTGAACGTATGCCTTTATCTGTTATTGCAGTTGAGGGACTTAGAAAGGGGTGTTGAAATCCTTGTGGCAACTCCTGGTCGTTTGATGGATCTGCTGGAGAGGGCTAGAGTATCACTGCAAATGGTGAAGTTCTTAGCTCTTGATGAAGCTGATCGAATGCTTGATATGGGTTTCGAGCCACAGATACGTAAAATTGTTGAGCAGATGGACATGCCCCCTCGTGGTGTAAGACAGACAATGCTGTTTAGTGCTACTTTTCCAAAGGAGATACAAGTATGCCTTCTCTTTTCGACTCCCCACTTTAATAATATATGTTCAAATGCCATAGGCCTACTCATTACTATTTTGTTGGCAATCTAGCAATTTAGCTGAGGTAGTGGGGAATTCGTATGCAATGTCCATTTGCTGTGATCTTGTATGACAGAATTACCAGTTTTCAACATATGGTGTCATGTTCTTAAGTCACAATTTATCTTTATGGCATTGTAAATTGTTTGTTTTTATTGGACCTCTATTCCATATCCAAAATTATTAGATATTTGATTCTTCTATTATACTGTATGAAATGGTTGGAAAAATTGTAGGAATTAAAATTTATGTTTACTAATTGTATTTAAATCTGAATAACAATAAGAATTGTTTACTTGCACAATCAACAGTTTTGCATGTGATATGAAGATATGATACTTGGTGAATCAATATGCAAATATTTGGTTGGCTCTTACTTGACATGAAAAAAATTGGTTGGTGGTTGTAGCATGTGATAATGATCTATACTGTTTCTCATGCTGAAAATGTCATATTTTTTTTTTTGGCAGCGTCTGGCTTCAGATTTCCTTGCAGACTACATCTTCCTTGCTGTTGGAAGAGTTGGTTCAAGTACTGATTTGATTGCTCAAAGGGTAGAGTTTGTTCTTGAAGCAGATAAAAGAAGTTACCTCATGGACCTTCTTCATGCGCAGAAAGCTAATGGTGCTCATGGGAAGGTACTATGCATTAAGAGTTCTTTATTTTTACCCTACCAGTTCATGGACCTTTCACTAGACTAAAGCTGCTGTAAGGAAGGTTTATAAATAGTGGTTTTCAGCTGAAAATTTGACTTAATTCTGAACTCGTTGTCATAATTTCTAGGAATATTTTTTACCCACTTAAAATGTCAATTAATTTTGAACTCAGTGTCATAATTTCTACCAATATTGGTCCACCCACTTGTGTTTTTGTCTTGTTTGCAGCAAGCTCTTACTTTGGTCTTTGTGGAAACAAAGAGGGGAGCTGATGCTCTGGAGAACTGGCTGTATACTAATGGGTTCCCTGCAACAAGTATTCATGGAGATCGTACCCAACAGGTACGTCCGAGCTGTGGCTTAACATTATATGTTAGTTAGACTTTTTGTAAGCAAATCCTGTAGACATTTTGTTATTGTCTGAAGTATCCATGCATACATATTTGTTACTGTCTGAACTATCCTTTCATATCATAATTGTATTTTGGAAAGGAAGTAAGAACATGACTGCTCCAAAAACAAATGCAATTTTATCCGAATGCGGTACTTGGAAGCGATGAATTATCCTTTTCGAAATAATTCAATGATACCACTATCTGATATGCTTGCACATGAGCGATCAATATTTCTGCCCCATCCAGGTTGTGCAGGCTTTTGTCCGTATGCCTTATGGTTATAGAGATACACACGTCTTCTTGATGTCATATAGGTCTGATTGAATATCACATTGTATCTTTCTGCTTGATTGGTCTTATTCAGGAGAGAGAGTATGCACTGCGATCCTTCAAGAGTGGAGCAACTCCCATTCTTGTAGCAACTGATGTGGCTGCTCGTGGGCTTGACATACCGCATGTTGCCCATGTCATCAATTTTGACCTCCCAAATGACATAGATGACTATGTTCATCGAATTGGGAGAACAGGACGAGCTGGGAAGTCGGGTTTGGCGACTGCATTTTTCAACGAGGGCAATTTATCATTGGCAAGGCCATTATGTGAACTAATGCAGGAAGCTAATCAGGAGGTTCCTCAATGGCTTGAGCGTTATGCTGCCCGTTCCTCATTTGGAGGTGGTGGGGGCAGAAACCGCCGATCAGGCGGTGCTCGATTTGGTGGCCGTGACTTCCGGCGGGACCACAGGGGTGGCGGTGGAGGCTACGGTGGTGGGTATGGTGGGGGCGGCGGCTATGGAGGTGGTGGTGGATATGGTGGCAGCTATGGTGGTGGCCAAGGCGCAACTAGTTCCTGGGAGTGATACTAATTCCCGGCTTATTCTATTAACTGAAAACAGATATGGGATTTGTAGTCACCCTGGTGGGTATGGTGCTGAAAAATGCGCCCTTTTACCTTATGGTTGTCATTGCACTTCTGTTTCCCCTGTAATGGGTGTTTTTTTTCTTACTGGCATTTAGTCTGGATGGGCTAATTCTCCTGTTCTTTTGCCACTGACTATTTCTTGCTGTAGTTTTGGATTGTGTATTTATTGGGTGGCTGGAGGTTATTGTTGCGTTTCTGAATGCTTTTTATAATAGCGATAGTGATGGTCGGAATGGGTGTTTTTCTGCTTGTTTCCTTTATGTTTTACCTTCAGAAAGATTATGTAATTGGAATACGATATTGAGGTTGCTTAAAATATAGCTCGTATAATGCCCGGCATAGTGTAACGATTGCTTTAAGAAATGAGTACGTCTACCTGACGGTAAGACATCCAATACTCGGTCATCCTTCATGCCACCTCCGATCTCCTCCCTCCACCTCTGATGCCTTCTGTCGTTGGTGTATTGTTCGTAGTTTCGCTTGTCTACATCTCTGCCCCCACCTCCCCTCGTGGATAGTGGTGAGATTGCTCTGAACCCGTCTGCGACGGTAGAGGGAGAGGCACCGGCGGTGTCATAGCCGGAGCAGGAGCCAGGAGGTACCGGCCATCCAGACTTCAGTGGCGGAGGTTTTTGGATTTTTTTAATACGTATTTTAAAAATAAAATTACAGAAAATGTCAAAAATAATTACATACACATACCTCGGTCGATAATTCATTTTGTATTAAAAATGTATTATTTTAAAAAATCGAGATTTCTGAGGGAGAGACTAGTGAGATTGAGTAGAGCTCTTTTTTTCGATCGAACGGCTAGATGGTATAACGTCAGGTTGGCTGATGGACCTTATTTCAGTTATCGATCCCGTCTTATTCGTTGCATAGTGTCACAAGATGGAATAGCAAGAGGTGACACCGACACGATGGACTCTGGAATTCTCGAGACTTATTACAGTGATACGGTTGAAGCCGTAGGAATAAGAAGTAAATAAACCCTGAACACATGAAGCCCAACATAGCACAAATACACAATCGAACCTCGATCTCTGCTGATATAGTTCATCGGTGAGAATTTTCCCTGGGCTAGCAATCTGATGGTCACAGCATCGCAGAAACGCTCGTTCGTCGTCACGCATCTTTGTATCGTCTCAGGTGATCAACAAGCTCGTCGATGTACCGCTCCTGCCGCCCCTCATCCGCGACGACCTCTTGTAGCTTCTTGGCGTTTCTCGCGAACAACTTCCCTTCGTCCTCCACCATGACGCGCCGCACAGCCGCCGCGACGCCGTCTCTGTCGAACGAGCCATCGCTCTCGTCCCTCGCCACCTCCACGCCGATACCCTTCTCCGCCATCGCCTGCGCGTTCAGGCCCTGGTCGACCACGAACGGCAGCATCACCAGCGGGTGCCCGAACACGAAGCTCTCGATGATGGAGCCCCACCCGCAGTGCGTCAGGAACGCGCCCACCGCGCCGTGCGCGAGCACCTCCACCTGCGGCACCCACCCCATCCACACCACGCCGCGCCCCCGCGTCCGCTCCTCGAACCCGTCGGGCAGCATGCCGCCGGAGGTTTCGGAGCTGAACATGCCGGCCGGCTTCCGGAGTGCCCACAGGAACCGCGCCCCGGCGAGCTCCAGCCCGAGTGCGAGCTCGTGCAAGTTCTTGGCAGTCAGCGGCGCCTCGCTCCCCAGAGCCACGTAGATGACAGACTTCGGAGACTGGTCATCGAGCCATTGCAGGACCTCGGAGCGGCCCGCGGCCCCGTCGCTGGCGAGGTCCTGCGACGGCGGGAGGAGGCCGGAGGGGACAGCGGGCTTCCGGAAGAGGTCGGCGAGGAAGTCGAACAGCCGGGGCTCGACCTCGTGGCAGCTGCGGTGGATGATGAGGCGGCAGCGCTCCTCGGTTTGCCAGAAGCGTTCGACGTCGGACATGCCGGTCGCGTTGGGCCAGAATGCGGCGGCGATCCACTCGGCCTCGTGGCGGCGGTAGGCGATGGTGGAAGGGAAGGGGATCCACTTGGGTGGGACGGTGAAGTCCTCCGTCGCCGTGCGGGGGTACCTGGTGTTCGCCCACCGCGGCCCGACGAAGGCGTTCATGGCGACCGGGATGATCTGGAACATGGCGCATGGCACCTGCAAGTGCGCGCGCGCGCTGGGCGTAATTGGTGAGTACACGACAACGCAAAACAAAACTGGGAATACAAAAACGTGCATGCATTAGTGTAAACACGCACGTGATTTTTTTTTCTTACGAGCCATTTGATTTTATTAGTTGAGAGGGGCTTCTACGCTTATCTAATGACCTGCATATTTCATACATAGTGTCCACGAAATCATTGCTTATCTCGTCCTATTTTTTTTTTTCAAATCTAATTCCTACATATGCATTTGCAAATCGGTCCTCTCTCCTACCGCAAAAGACGTGACCAATGACACTTGTCTTCTGTCGCATCCGAGGAGTGCGGGAGGTGGCAAGCACCGTAGCAGCACGAGCTAGCACAAGAGGAGACGTTGTTGCGCACACCTGAGGTGTGCGGGAGGAGCTGTGGCCTGTGGGCCATACACACCCGTGCACTTGGCACACAACCCCTCCCGTGCTTATTCACGCTGCCACGACGCCAACAATCTCTTGTGTTTCTCAGGTGCGACAGGTGACAAGTGTGGTTTGCCACGCTTTTCATGGTGAGAGGAGGATTAATTTTGTAAATACATCTGGAGCACTAAAATTGCCTAAAAAAAGGAAAAGTAGAAAGGGTACATGAAACTAGATAAATGATGTTTTTCCTGTCTACGGATAATGCATCTTTAGCTGAAAAATAAAGGGCTTGCACAGGAAAGATGGATCCAGCGACATGGAATTTTCGTACCTATTGTGTTTGACCAGAGGCGGAGCCACAGGGGGGGCGTGATGGGGCCTGGGCCCCCTGTCGGCCCATGAAGACATGAAGTGTATCATATATAATTAGTGTATTATGTATATGTACTGATATACAAGCCAAACGCCGGCGGCCGACGTCACGTCTTCTCGCATGCTGTGAATGAAACACCTAGTCAAAGATCGCCTTCTCCCATGCCTTCTCACAGTGGAGATCGATCAGGCCAGCCGGTTTACGACGACGTGCACGATGAACCTTTGTCCCTACTCCCTTGAGATGTTATCTAGTTTTCTCCATGTTCATCACAGGGATATGTATATGTGATATATCATGAACAGTTCATGCCTTTTGCTAATTATTGATTGATTAATTATTAGCTATTTAGTTTAGTTATCGACGACGAGTTGTTCAAGACACTGTATGCTTGGAATAGTTTCAGGAAACAACTGCATTCAAGGGGTTTATTACGAGAACTAGAAAGAAATCCCGTTAGCAAAATTGCTGAACAACTTGTTCAGATCATGTGATTGTGAATTTGTGATTGATCTACATAATTGCTAGGACGTCCAATTTTTCTAGACATTTTTGGTCTTTGAATAGTACTATTCGTCTAATCCTTAAGGCAGTGGAGTACTGTGTGCTAAGTGTTAACAATAAGTATCAGGCGGTGACGGTCGGAGACACCGCTTCGCCTGCGCCTGCTAGTCTACGCCGCCATTGCCGCCACCACTGACAAGGTATTATTCATTATTATATATTTTCTGTTGTACTAATCTATAATAGGTATTAGGTAATCTATTAATTATCAATGATCAGGGCATCAAGCTACATGATTTAATGTCTATAATTTTGATTTTTAGATGAAGAGATATTTTATGTCTTTTCAGAACATGAGGACTCGCAAATATTAACTATTGCTTCTTGTGAAATAATAAGTGGTACGTTCTTTAAATCCTTATAAGTTACAAGCAGGGGCGGAGCCAGGATTTTAGGTTAGGGGGGGCCACGTGGAGCAACTAAAAATTATCGTAGTATCCATAAAAAAATATCATAGCAATATCGATGCATTTAAATTTAAAAATAGCATAACCACATGTCTACATAAGAAAAATATGACATATTTTTTTAGATTAAGAAACTTACATCTCTATTAACTTAAATTTAGTTCTCGACTACCTAGAAGATCATACAAGTCAATAAGTTTATCTCGAACTAATTTTCATTGTTAGTTCTTTTTCAATGTAAATTATCATACAATGTCGAAGAAAGTCATCTCCTATTTTATTTGAATCGGGTCTTGACAAGTTTCATAACTGAAAATACTAGCTCTGTAGTTCTTTGTTGACCTAAGAGTTATAACCAATCGTAATGACCTATCAACCATTGAATAATGGAAAGTTTTACTGTTTTATATAATCCATTTGTTAAGTTAGTAAGAGAAATTAAGCATTGCATACATCAAGTTGAGAAAAATAAAATCTTTACCTATTGAAAATGGACTAGATCTTTATTTCTTGTTTGCTAATGCTAGCTACTATTAATTAATATCTACTAAACTTTATTTTGATTAGGGGCAGCCCCTGCCTTCTTGGCGCCGCCACAGTTCTGAAGTGTTACATATTGTCTTTACTATATATTAAACTTTGAATATCAATCATTAGTAGAGATTCAATATTTTTATGTCCTTTTTTAGAAATTTCTGGCTCAGCCACTGTGTTTGACCAATTGTAGCAGAAGTATGTACCTTGTGCTCGTCGGCGATGGGCGGGAGCCAGTTGTAGCAGAAGTCATTGATGATCCAGTCGGGCTTCCTCCCGCCGTCGCAGGCGCCGGCGAGGAAGTCGGCAAAGGGGGCGGCGAGGCCATCGATGGCCATCTTGACGAGCTCGAGCTTCTCCGGCGGCACGTCGGCCGTGGACTCGGCGTCCTCCTGCAGGCCGTCTACCGTCGGCAGCGGCAGCGACACGAACCGGAGGCGATTGGACAGCTCCGCCGGCACGGGCGGGAGCCTGGCGAGGTTTCTCGGCGTGGAGACGAAGGCAACGACGTGGCCCCTCGCCGCCAGCCGCTTGGACAGCTCGAGGTACGGGATCATGTGCCCGAACGCTAGCCACGGGAACACCACCACGTCGAGGCTGCCAGCGCCGGCTGCTTCCATGGTGAGGTGAACGGAGACGATGGAGTTTACCTGCTCGGTCGACCGGCTTCAATGGAGCCTGTGAGCTAGCTAGCTAGCTAGACCGATGGGGAGTTTCATTAGGTGAAAGGAGGACAAAGAACACGAAAAAACCGTGCACATTACGCCAATGAAGATCAATGTCAGACGTACATAGCAATGTCGGGACTGTTGGGTACGAAAATTAATCATGTGGCCCAGATTGCCAAGGCGACAATTTTACGAGCGGGTTGCTGGAAGCCATGCTTTCTCTGGTCCAGTACTCTCTTTCCTGTGATTGGTAATAGCTTAGATGTTCCTATACCTCGAGTCAGACGAATCCTCGGAAACTTATTTTCTAGCTCTCTAAAATTCGTTTGCGATAAATTTAGTCTTTTTCATTTAAATTTATAGAACTAGCTCACTTGCTGAGTTTAAAAGGTGCGACAAACAATATGACTCACCTATCGTACCGGAAAAGTTCAAAGCCATGCTCTGCTTGTCAAAGTACCTTATGGTACTAATCGATTATGTGGTGCATCGCGCTAAAAAAAATTATGTGATGCATCGTGCTACAAAAATAAAATTTTATTTTATGTGAGTGCTTTTTTTGACCAACTGACAAATTATGATCGAGCTTGTTATATAGTTTGAAAAGTACTCACATAATTATTATGATCGAGCATGTTATATAGTTTGAAAAGTACTCACCTATTGTACCGGAAGAGCTCAGCAGCTTGCACAACAGGCAGCCATGCATGTTCCACTTTGTTTGGTGTGGAATGAATCAGCAAACACCTTCCACGCTTGCTTATCGTGGGAGTGATCTGTCCACAGAAGCCAACAGGGAGGCCCTTTCGTGCTTGGTTGCTACAAAAATATAGGAGATTAATTAGTGGATTTGATTAATTAGCGATTTAATTAAATAATTAATTAAGAAATATGATTAAATTAGTGGATTGATTCTTGCCGTGGAAGGTGAGCGCGTCAGGAATCTTGGCGCGATAGGATTCGTACCAAGTTCCTCCAAAACTGAAGATGATAGGTGGGATCAAATTTACAAATAATTTCAAAAAGGAGCTATATTTGGAGAAAAAAACTTTCACAAGGTGGCTAAAAAGCAAAAAAAAATCAAATCCTCTGTCGTTTTACCAGCATCCTTTCGCATAATCTACAGCTGTTTTGATCGACTGACTGATTCATATGGTCGGAAAGGGTGAGAATTTGTAACATCTGGTAAGATATTTGCAAGTAGGGATGGCGCTTTACCCATGGGTTTGGTACCAGGTACACGACCGATTGGTTGGTGCGGGTCCAAATCTGGACCTATGGGTATTTTTGTTCGGGTCTGGGTCCGGGTCCGAGTCTGGATCCGGGTCTGAATATAGACCCGTGGGTATATTAGACCCGACCCGAAATTACTATCATTCACAACTGAACTCACAAGATCCAAGTCAATTCAGCCTGCCATCCGGCCCAGGCCCATTCTCAACTAACCCTAGCGCTGGCCGCTGGCTATTCCTCAATCCTCACGCACTGCGCAATCACGGGACTCCACGTCTCCACGGCGCTAGCTATTCTCATTTCTCAATCTCACGCGACTCATGACTCCACGGCTCCCATCCTCCACGCCAGCCACCACAAACCCTAGCGGCTTAGCCGCCTCCTCGGCCTCGATACCTCGGGCGACCGTGACCGGTGACTCCATCGCGCCACGCCTTTGCCGGTTGCCCATCGGCCACGGCTGCCTTGGGTTGATCGAGGTCGTTGTGAGTACCGAGCAAGCCTTAGTGAAGCTTTGTTAACATAATTTTCGCTAATACATCTTTTAGTTCCAAGCTCCAGCACATACATCTTTTAGTTCCAAGCTCACTTATGTTACTTGCTTCTGATATGTAGTTTTCGCTGTTTATTTGTGTGGTAGGATGCTATTTCACAGTACTACCGGTTCATTTGGAATCTGTTCTATGCTGAATATATCTTCTTCCCGTTAATATAGAAAGGTAACTTTTCTGATTAGCATTCTGCCATGTTTTGTGAAGTCTTGTTGGGATTTGGGAAACTTGAAAATTCGGGTCCTGGGTACCCATTCGGGTCCGGGTACCCGTCGGGTCCGGGTCTGAGTCCGAGTTTGGACCCGTGACTGATTTCGGGTCCGGATCCGGGTCCAAATTTCGGGTCTCGGGTCCGGATCCACAGAGGCTGGACCCGGAGGTACCCGGACCCGTTGCCATCCCTACTGCGAAGTCTGATCCGATGATACAAATACCATTTCCATATTGACTTGCCATTATTTATGACCCCTGCGCGGCACGAGATAACGACGTGCGCGCGGCGCCGGCGCAGCGTCTCGGCAGTCTCCATGCGCGGCAACTGACAGGGAGGGTGTAACACGTTGGCTCCCCCGTGCATTGTTCGAGAGCGTTTGCGAATGCTCAGGGCCGTACATGATATTTCGGGAGCTTTATGCTGAATTTAAAATTAAGTTATAGTACTTTTTTGTCCTTACAGTACATAGATCATGTGATGCATCGCGCTAAAAAAAATAAATTTCATCTATGATCTTTACTTGGAAAGCACCACACTTTTAATATTAAAACATAATCTTCAATTATCCTTGTAATTAGTTTTTTCAAATTAAACCAATTCAACGGCTATCGTTAAGTCTTTCTTAATTCATTATAGACAGCGAGTAGAACTTCAACTTCAATATATAAAAGCTATTTTTTTTGCATGTGCAATTGTCATGAAATTATCAACAAAATTCTATATACAACAATTGTATTATGGAAATAATTTAGCCGTTTCAAAAACTTTAAAATATCAATTAGGACTAAATTTTTTCAGTAAAAATTTAAAAAAAGAAACGAAGAGAATAAAAAGAACTAATAATCTATGTCGACGATTCGGGAACCGGTCCCCCGCCGAGCTTACTTGTTGAATGAGGGATCAACCTAAGGCCCTTTTTCGGCGGGGTATAGTGTCAGAGGTCCTACTAAGCTGCTGTGTCGAGGTAACCAAAGCGATCAACGAGCAAGGGATCTCTTTTTCTATCCGGTTCGGGCCTCTCGCGGGGGAGATAATAGCCCTACGTCCAGTGGTTACACTGATGTGTGAAGATGGGTTACAAGTTGAAAGTGCATCTAGGCCCCTCAAAGAGTTTTGGTGATTTATGGCAACACAATTACGTATACTAACGATGCGAACGAGATTCTATGCAGTTATCAATGAGATATCATTGTTGGAAAGGCGATTGGTGGTCCCCACCATGTTTAAATTTGAAAAAGGCGGCATCAAGACTTTGGTTGAATTTCTTTTATTTTATTGAGTCTAAGGATAGCCGTACTATAAAGGGGGATATGACGGAAAATCGCTTCTAGGATATGCTTGTGCTCATAGGATGAAAATTGCATCTCAAAAGAATTTTTTAAACAGTGCATTTCCTATTAAAGGGTACTCCTGGCCGAGGTGGTGAGCACGGAGTATCCGGGCATTTAGTCCGGACACTCCGGGGAAAATGTCCGGAGTATCCGGGGATTAAATCCGGATACTCGAGCTAGGGTCCTCGGTTGCCTCTTCTCTCAGTAAGTCCGAGTATCCGGACATTTAGTCCGGACACTCAGGAAATTGTCCGGAGTATCCAAGATAATGTCCGGATGTCTTGCTAGAAAACTTATAACGGTTGGATTTTGGGAGAGCTATTTAAGCCCTCACTCCAAATCTAACAGTTGCCCTTCATTCATTCTGACATTCAAGTCTCAAACTCACTCTCTCACTCTCTTGAGCCCTAGCCTCTTCTCCCCACTTAAATCTTTGATTTGGTTTAAATCTTTGGGGAGAAAAGAGGATTTAAGTGCTTTGAGCTTGCTTTGTTGATTCTTGAGCACAAGTTCATCCTCCAAGTTGATTTAGCGGCGTATTTGTTACTCTTGGAGTTTGAAGGGCTCCTAGGCGGCAAGGAGTCACCGGAGCCTCCAATCCTTCGTGTGGAGAGCCTCGATTAGTTTGTGAAGGCAAGCCTCGCCTCCGAAAGGAAAGGGCAAGAAGTGAAGACCGGCGAGTGCTTCGTGCAACACCGGAGGAAAGGGGTCAAGAGGGACCGGGCTTTGTGCCTCCTCAGCGGAGGCGTGGATTCCTTCAAGAATCCGAACTTGATAAAATCGTTGTCTTTGTGTTCTTCATTTGCTTGAGCTAGGGTTTGTAGTTCTTGGATCTTTTGGTGCCCGATCTACTTCATCTTAGTGGTTGGCTCTAGATCTATATTTTTCTAAGGTACACGAGACCATTTAGAACATTTGTATTCAGCTAGATTGTTGAAAATTTGCAAGGATTTAAAATTCTCATTTCGAGGTCACTTGTCCGGACACTCCGGACATTTACTCCGGACTATCCGGACATTAACTCCGGACTATCCGGTCAATTAACTCGGACAGTCCGGACTTGACCCTCGGGTGATTTTATTTAATTGCAAATTTTAATTACGCCTATTCACCCCCTCTCTAGGCGACATATCGGTCCTTTCAATTGGTATCAGAGCCAAATCTCCTTAGTTTGGCTTAACCGCTTGGAGAATCAATATGTCGCAAACAGGGAAGTCTGTCGAGGATCTTACCCGCACCTCGGGTACGGGGGACGATCTTCGGATGGGTATTCCACTTAATTACAATTCCCTCAGCTCTTCATCATATGTCTCCGTGCCCTCCTGATTGGCGCCTCATTTCGACGGCACTCACTATGCGGCATGGAAACATAAGATGAAGATGCACTGAGATCGCTTCACCCTTCTATCGGGAAGATTGTGCGAGCAGTTTCAAGCCTAATGATCCGAGAACCTTACTCCGAAGAAGACAAAGATCAACATTTCAATGATTTGGCAGTCAATGCCTTATTCAACGCCTTAAGTGATTCCGAGTTCAACCGAGTTGATGGACTCGAAGAAGCAAAGGCTATTTGGGATAGACTCCTAGTCAGTCATGAAGGAGTGTCAAGCGTCCGAGAATCGAAGATAGAGCTCATTATTGGCGAGCTAAGCCGGTTCACCTTGGAAGATGGTGAATCATACACTAAGATGTTTGACCGCCTGATGGTGCTCGTAAATCAAGCAAAGGGTCTTGGGTGCACTGATCTTTCTGACAAGGCCGTGGTGAAGATAATACTCCGCGTGATCACTCCCACCAACCGCAACCTTGTTCAGTTGATCCGAGACCGGCCCAACTTCGAAACTTTGACACCTCATGATGTCATTGGCCGGCTCATGATGGACGAGATGATAGTGAAGGAAGCTGAGGTTGTGGAAGAACTCAAGTCTGGGAAGAAAAAGGGCATCGCTCTAAAAGCTGTCAAAGTTATGCGTCAAGTAGAAGAAAGCACAAGCGAAGATGAAGAGTCATGTGGTCCATTGACAAATGAGATATGGCTCTATTTGTGCGAAGATTCAACAAATTCTTCAAGAAGAAGAATTTCAAGCAAGCAGGTCAATCAAAGAACTATGGAAGAAAATCAAAGGGGAGACATTCTACTCGAAGATGCTATGAATGTGGTGAAACCGGGCACTTCATTGCCGAGTGCCCGCATAAGGAGAGCAAAGATGAGAAGCCTCACAAGAAAGACAAATACCGGGGCAAAGACAAGGAAAAGAGTAAGAAATTCAAGCACTACAAGCACAAGGGACAAGCGCATATTGGAGAAGAGTGGGATTCAAACTCCGATTCCGACTCAAGCTCCGAGTCCGACGAGGAAGGAGGAATTGCCTCCGTCGCCATCGCCGTGCCTACCACCTCAACAACGCCGAAGAGCCTCTTCGACAACTTGAGCGACGATGACGACAACGCTCCAATGTGCCTTATGGCTAAGGGGCACAAGGTATCATCAAAAGACTCTACTCCCTCCATTGCTAATGAATGTCTAGATGAGCACGATAGCGATAGTGATGATGATGATCTTAACACTGTACTTAAATCTATGAAAAGTTTTGACATTCATAAATTAAACTTACTCTTAAAAGATATTGAAAAACTGGAGGAAGTAATTGAACAAAAGGAAGCTACTCTCGAGGCTCAAGAGGATTTGCTCATCCTCGAAAAAGAAAAGAATCGCGAGCTAGAGAAGAGCTTATCTTTTGAAAAAGAGAAAAATGAGAAACTAGTTGAGAACTCAAAAATAATCAAATCCGAGGTGACTAGTCTCGAGATCACCAATGCTTCACTCGAAGAGGAACTTGCTAAGGCAAAGGACGCTTGCAAGGCTCTTGAGTTGAAGCTTGTTGATCTCAAGAATAGCCCTCCGATTACCTCATCCATTAGTTCTAATTCTTCTTTACCCTCGACTAGCAATGGTTGTGCTAGATGCTTCAATGTAGATGTTAATGCTTGTGCCACTAACCTTGAGACATTGCAAGTATTAGCATATGAGAATGAGAAGCTCAAGGGATTGCTTGAAGATGGACTTCAAAAGTCTTACAAGGCAAGTAAGGGACTAGAGGAGTTCCTAGGTAAGCGTCAAGGTAATATCATGAAGCATGGGCTTGGATATACTCCTCCCAAAGGGAAAAAGAGCAATATTATGATTGCTCCGTTAAACAAGCCCATCCAATTCGTTAAGAGCAAGGAAAACTCTAAGTACAAAACTCATTCTACTTTCTTTGCCTCATATGTACTTAAGAGAACTAACCATGGTCGTGTAGTTGCATGCCCCATTGGAGGTAAATCCAAAAGTACCTCTAATGTGCGATCTATTTGGGTTCCCAAATCACTTGTCACTAACGTGCGTGGACCTAAACAAGTTTGGGTACCAAAGAGCAAAAACTAAAGTTCATTTTGTAGGCCTACATCTCCGGTGGAACAAAATTTGGATCTTGGATAGCGGATGTCGCATCATATGACCGGAGAAAGGGCAATGTTAGCGCGTTTGGAAGCAAATGGATCAAATAGTGAGAGCATCATCTTTGGCGACAACGGAAAAGGTGAAGTGGTAGGTTTAGGTAAAATCTTAATTACCAATGATTTTCACATAAACAATGTTTTACTTGTCGAGTCGCTAAGCTATAATTTGTTGTCCGTTGCTCAATTATGTGAAGCGGGCTACAATTGTGTGTTTAGCGATAAGGGTGTGGATGTCGTTAAGAGGGTTGATGGTTCAATAGCCGTTAAGGGTCGTTTAAAGGGAAATCTCTATCTCATAGACTTCAATACCGATAGAGTTAACCTTGAAACATGCTTAATGGCTAAATCGAGTATGGGTTGGCTATGGCATCGCCGGCTTGCCCATGTTGGTATGAGAACCTCCACAAACTCATAAAGGGAAACCACATCCTCGGACTAACGAATATTGTGTTTGAGAAAGATAGGGTGTGTAGCGCATGTCAAGCCGGGAAACAAGTTGGAGCCCCTCATCCCGCAAAGAATGTGATGACCACCACAAGACCGTTGGAGATGCTACACATGGATTTGTTCGGCCCGATCGCCTACATAAGCATCGGAGGTAACAAGTATGGTCTAGTAATTGTTGATGATTTTTCTCGCTTCACTTGGGTATTTTTCTTGCATGATAAAAGCGAAGCCCAAGGAAGCTTGAAGAAATTCATGAGAAGGGCTCAAAATGAGTTCGACGTGAAGATCAAGAAAATTCGGAGCGACAACGGCACCGAATTCAAGAATACCGGTGTTGAAGAGTTCCTCGATGAAGAGGGCATAAAGCATGAGTTCTCGGCTCCCTACTCCCCTCAACAGAATGGGGTAGCCGAGAGGAAGAATCGAACACTCATCGAGATGGCGCGCACGATGCTTGACGAGTACAAAGTCTCCGACATATTTTGGGCGGAGGCCGTCAACACCGCGTGCCACAGCTCCAACCGACTATATCTTCACAAGTTGTTAAAGAAGACGGCGTATGAGCTCCTCACCGGGAAGAAGCCCAATGTGTCCTATTTCCGAGTATTTGGGAGTAAATGTTTCATCCTCAACAAAAGAGCTAAGTCTTCTAAATTTGCTCCTAAAGTTGATGAAGGATTTTTACTTGGCTATGGATCAAATGCTTACGCATATCGGGTATTCAATAACACCACCGGTGTAGTTGAAATCTCGCGTGACGTAACATTTGATGAATCTAACGGTTCTCAAGTAGAACAAGTTAATTGTGATGAAATTAATAGGAAAGAACCTCCATGCGAAGCAATCAAGAAATTGGCTATTGGGGAGGTAAAACCGGTGGAGCAGGATGCAATCCCGAGCACCCCAACCCGGAGTGTCCGGGATAATGTCCGGAGTATCCGGACAAAAACTCCGGAGCATCCGGACTTAACCCGGACATTCCGGACATCAGTGCTCCAAATGTTGATCCTCCCTCTTCCATTCAAGCTCAAGATGGTTCCAACACTTCTCAAGATGACGGAGGTCCTATTCAACGTATAAATGCAACAACTCCTCATCCGAGAGTTCATCAAAGCATACAACGCGATCACCCGGTCGACAACATACTTGGAGACATTAACAAGGGAGTATCCACTAGATCTCGACTTGCAAATTTTTGTGAATTTTACTCCTTTGTGTCTTCTCTTGAACCACTAAAGGTAGAAGAAGCACTCCAAGATCCGGATTGGGTGATGGCGATGCAAGAGGAGTTGAACAACTTCGAACGGAACCAAGTGTGGAAGCTTGTCGAAAGGCCCAAGCAAAACGTGATTGGAACCAAATGGGTCTTCGGAACAAGCAAGACGAGAACGGAATAGTGACTAGAAACAAAGCACGGTTGGTTGCTCAAGGCTTCACGCAAGTCGAAGGTTTGGATTTCGATGAAACATACGCTCCTGTAGCTAGGCTTGAATCTATTAGAATATTACTTGCCTTTGCTACTCACCATGATTTCAAGTTATACCAAATGGACGTGAAGAGCGCCTTCCTGAATGGACCTCTCTCCGAAATGGTCTACGTTGAGCAACCGCCGGTTTGAAGACCGGATCATCCGGACCACGTCTACTTCCTACACAAGGCTCTTTATGGACTTAAACAAGCACCAAGAGCGTGGTTCGAGTGTCTTCGAGATTTCCTTCTCGGTCAAGGTTTTGTAGTCGGAAAGGCCGACCCTACACTCTTTACTAAACACATTGATGATGATTTATTTGTGTGCCAAATATATGTCGATGACATTATATTTGGATCTACTAATGAACATTTATGCAAGGATTTTAGCAGGATAATGACTAAAAGATTTGAGATGTCCATGATGGGCGAGTTAAAGTTCTTCCTCGGATTTCAAGTCAGACAACTCAAGGAAGGAACTTTTATATGCCAAACGAAGTATATCAAGGACATGCTCAAGAAGTTCGGCATGGAGAACGCCAAGCCAATCAAGACACCGATGCAAGCTAACGGGCATCTAGACCTCGACAAAGAAGGTAAACTGGTCATCCAAAAGGTATATCGCTCGATGATCGGCTCCTTACTCTATCTTTGTGCATCTAGGCCCGATATCATGCTTAGTGTGTGCATGTGTGCACGTTTTCAAGCCGCTCCTAAAGAGTGCCACATGGTGGCCGTAAAGAGAATCTTGAGGTATTTAGTGCACACTCCTCATTTAGACTTTGGTATCCCAAAGGGTCATCTTTTGAACTAGTTGGCTATTCCGATGCGGATTATGCCGGATGTAAGGTGGATAGGAAGAGTACTTCGGGGACATGTCAATTCTTGGGTAGGTCCCTTGTCTCTTGGTCCTCTAAGAAACAAAACTCCGTAGCCCTATCCACAGCGGAAGCCGAATACATAGCCGCCGGGAGTTGTTGTGCGCAATTGCTTTGGATGAGACAAACCCTAAACGACTATGGCCTAACCTATAACCATGTTCCACTTTTGTGTGACAATGAGAGCGCCATAAAAATCGCCAACAACCCCGTCCAACATTCCCGTACCAAACATATCGATATCCGCCATCATTTCCTAAGAGACCATTCCACAAAAGGCGATATCGATATCCAACATGTGAGCACAAATGACCAATTAGCCGATATATTTACCAAGCCACTTGATGAGAAGAGATTTTGTGAATTGAGAAGTGGGCTAAATATTCTTGATTCTCGCAATTTGGTTTGAGAAGTGCATGCCATTGATTGATGCTTGGAAAATGTTTTAGAAAAATTTATTTGGTCTTTTTCTTTGACCTTTTTGTGTTGGTCGAAATCTTTAATCTTCGGATCTAGCCTAATGTCATGTGACTATGGATTGTTTGATTATGTGTTCGCTAGTCACATATGTTCAAAGGGCATTAAGAACCTCTTTTCTCATTGCTCCAGGCCTTTCTCCCTATCCATTCCTTGAAAATTCCTTATCCGATCCTGAACTGTCAGCCCGGACAGTCCGGACTAATTGTCCGGAGTGTCCGGACTTAAGTTGCCATGGGTATTTAAGCCCGTGCGGGGGTCCTCCTTTCTCTCTCTTTTGCCATTTCCTTCAACCGACTCCTCCTCAAAACTTGCCCTAGCCGCCGCCCTCATTCTCCCTTTCTTCTCCGGCGTGTTCCTCACCTTCCGGAGCCTCCGGATCGTCCTCGGAGGTTGGGGGAAGGATCTCCTCTCGGCATTTCTTCGTTTGATTGTTCATTCTTGCGGTATGACTTCGTTTTGCCCTAACTCTCTTTGATTCCTTGAAATGCCTAGGGTTAGGGCCCCCTTATTGAAGTACATTCATCCCGTTGGTTGTTCCTTGCAATGTGCTCTTAGAGATTACACATAGTTTACAAGTTAGGTTTTTGGGTTAAATTCTGTACACCCCGGACTCTCCGGACTATTTTATCCGGAGTATCCGGACTATACCCCGGACACTCCGGAATAAATCCCCGGAGTATCCGGAGTAATTGTCCGGACAGTCCGGACAAAATGTCCGGAGTATCCGAGCTGTACCTCTCGGCCCAAAAATTTAAATTGTAGAACTTGTCTTCTCTCGAACCCTTTGTCACTCGAATCTTTGTCTCCTATCAGATGTCTACTTCCCAGGGAGGTTCCGGGGCCGGCAAGCGTCCCGTCGACTCTCCTCCCTCATCGCCGTTGCCTAGTCCTTCCAAGAGGCACCGGCGGACTGTCAAGAAGATTTCACAAGGCCGTGCAAACCTCCTCACCGCGCCTCCGGCTGCTCCATCTCCTGCTCCTCCTCAAGTTGATCCCGAGGAGCATCCCGCCGACGAGCATCCCGCGGACGCTCATGCAAGGCTTCGAGAGCAGAAGAAGAAGCATCATCAAGCATCTCGTGAAGCCATTGGTCCGTTGGAGAAATATAAGCCCGAGTGGAGGTACACTGGTCAGATGATGCCACTTCGTGTGGTTGACTATCGGGTGGGGTCCGGAAAGGGCAAGGCTATTGTTGCGCAAAGGAACAAGGATCCACTTGAATTTCATCAAGACCAGTACGTTGACAAGAGATTCTGGAACAGGTTTCACTCTGATTTCTATGAGTCGGTTCTTCTTCCCATGGAGCACCACATAGCCGAAGATGAAGAGGGTTGGTGGCTCTACATGTCTGAAGCTCAGAATCCTGTGTTTGATGAAGTCATCCAGATCTGTGAGCGTCATAAGGTAAAGGATGTTATGAGCTTTATGTACCCATGGAATGATGAGATTATCATGCAGTTTTATGCCACGCTGTACTTTGATAAGAAGCATGATGCTATTTGGTGGATGACTGATCACCTTTGGTATGTGGCCACCAAGAGGACGTTTGCCAGGGTGTTGCATCTAAGGTCTGCCGATGGTGATGCCAAGCTGCATGACAAGAAAGTGTTATCTCCTGAGCAGCTTGAGGATTTATATGACCCAGCTCAGCATTTTGTCGTTGGCACTATCAAGGGTCTTAAGCCAGTGCCAGCTGTCCTCCTCAGGTTGCTTCGGGTCACCCTTTGGCCCAAGGAGGGGGATGCTTGACCATCGGTTCTTATGTTGAATCGCTATTTCATATGGTTGGCGCACTCATGGCTTTGACATTATGGACTTCATCACGGAGGCCATCGCTACAACTCCTTGAGCAACTCCAGCAATGCGGTATCGCCTTTCATCATGGCGATTGAGCATGTCACCGGCCTCGACTTTGTGAAGGATGTGGAGCATGTGTCCTACAAGGTGCGTCCTCGGTCGGCCTCATCTGCTCCTGCGGCTCCTGCGGGCGTCGAGGTCGTCCTCCTGTGACTAGGTCGTTTGCTCATACGCTCCTCCACCGGCTCCGGCTTGGCGGCTCTCGGCCGCTCGATTTCTCCCACGGAGAAGGTTCTCCTCGCACTAGCCGCGACACTATCAAAAGAATGCTTAAGTGCACATTACGCCTTTGCCAAGATGTGTGCGATCAAGTCAAGGAGACCCGTCGTGAGCTTCGTGAGCACCGTCGTGAGTTCGCGCCTACCGTCGTCGGCGGTGAGATCTTCTAGCCGATGGCGAGTCGAGAGTCAACTCATGTATCTGCGATGGATTCCGCTACCGGCGACTCTTGACCTTCCTCGTCTTGCACCTCAAGGCGGTGTTAGTGGCGGCAACGGCGGCGGCGAGAAGAGGACTATGAGCCTTGAGCGACGAGTGATCTTGTGCCGTACTCTCTTTCTTTTTGGTGTCTTGATGCCAAAGGGGGAGAGAGAGTTGATTTGTTTATCCTTCGGTTGTGCTTGCTTTGGTTCTTAGTTTATTTATTTCGTCTTGTGCTTTTGGTTAAGATTGTCTTCGTGAACTGGTTGTGATGTCGAACTATCTTGCTTATTGTTACATTTGCTGAATATCTGATATTTCCTTTCCGTTATGCACTTGTGTGATATCATGTCATATCTACTTACTTGTGCAAAATTACTTATTGATTATCATGTCATATCTATCATAAGCAACAATTTAGGGGGAGCTCTTGCACCTTTTCTCTTAAATATGTGCATTTCATTCTCTACTCTCATTTCTCTAATGCACGTATTTAGGGGGAGCTCCACCCTCCAAGTATTTGGCCTTACAAATACTATATCATTTCAAACTTTTATCCAAATTCAATTGTGTTGTCATCAATTCACCAAAAAGGGGGAGATTGAAAGTGCATCTAGGCCCCTCAAAGAGTTTTGGTGATTTATGGCAACACAATTACATATACTAACGATCTTGACGAGATTCTATCGATTATCAATGAGATATCATTGTTGGAAAAGCGATTGGTGGTCCCCACCATGTTTAAATTTGAAAAAGCGGCATCAAGACTTTGGTTGAATTTCTTTTATTTTATTGAGTCTAAGGATAGCCGTACTATAAAGGGGATCTGACGGAAAATCGCTTCTAGGATATGCTTGTGCTCATAGGATGAAAATTGCATCTCAAAAGAATTTTTTAAGCATTGCATTTCCTATTAAAGGGTACTCTGGCGAGGTGGTGAGCAGGAGTATCCGGCATTTAGTCCGGACACTCAGGAAAATGTCCGAGTATCAGGGATTAAATCCGGATACTCGAGCTAGGGTCTCGGTTGCCTCTTCTCTGGTAAGTCCGAGATATCCGGACATTTAGTCCGGACACTCAGGGGAAATTGTCCGGAGTATCCGAAGATAATGTCCGGACTGTCCTGTGAAAACTTGTAACGGTTGGATTTTGGGAGAGCTATTTAAGCCCTCACTCCAAATCTAACCGTTGCCCACTTCATTCATTGCAGCATTCAAGTCTCAAACTCACTCTCTCACTCTCTTGAGCCCTAGCCTCTTCTCCCCACTTAAATCTTTGATTTGGTTTGAATCTTTGGGGAGAAAAGAGGGGATTTAAGTGCTTTGAGCTTGCTTTGTTGATTCTTGAGCACAAGTTCATCCTCCAAGTTGATTTAGCGGCGTATTTGTTACTCTTGGAGTTTGAAGGGCTCCTAGACGGCAAGGAGTCACCGGAGCCTCCAATCCTTCGTGTGGAAGAGCCTCGGTCGTTTGTGAAGGCAAGCCTCGCCTCCGAAAGGAAAGGGGCAAGAAGTGAAGACCGCGAGTGCTTCGTGCAACACCGGAGGAAAGGGGTCAAGAGGGACCGGGCTTTGTGCCTCCTCAGCGGAGCGTAGGATTCCTTCAAGAATCCGAACCGGTAAAAATCGTTGTCTTTGTGTTCTTCATTTGCTTGAGCTAGGGTTTGTAGTTCTTGGATCTTTTGGTGCCCGATCTACTTCATCTTAGTGGTTGGCTCTAGATCTATATTTTTCTAAGGTACACGAGACCATTTAGAACATTTGTATTCACTAGATTGTTGAAAATTTGCAAGGATTTAAAATTCTCATTTCGAGGTCACTTGTCCGGACACTCAGGACATTTACTCCGGACTATCCGGACATTAACTCCGGACTATCCGGTCAATTAACTCGGACAGTCCGGACTTGACCCTCGGGTGATTTTATTTAATTGCAAATTTTAATTACGCCTATTCACCCCCCCTCTAGGCGACATATCGGTCCTTTCACAAGTGCTGCGTACAAGTGGAGATAAGATGTGTGAATGAGCGAACCCCTTCTCCTTCGTGCGAGGAGGTATTTATTGGGGAACGCAGGCGACAAAGCATTAATTACAGGCGTTCCTTCGTTGAGACGTGGGCGTCGTTGTTCGCGCCTCCGCCGGGCGCAACGCGACGATGGGTGCGATAGGCGCAAGTGGCGACGCGAGACATGAGCGTCAGATCTCTGTCTTGCAGAACCTTCGAAATCCGCCACGATTAACGCCGCTACCCTCGTGAGACCGTGCTCGGCTTTTAGGCGGCTTCGAGGTACCTTCACCGACCGGTCGCGGTCGAGGTCCCCCGAGCAAGCATGCTCGAGGGCGAGCATGGCGGTTGATGGATGGCAGCCCGAAGGTCGGGCGGCCCGAAGACCTTTCTAGGGGGGCGAGGCCCGAGCGAGGACATGCCCGAGGCCGCCGAGGTGCGACGGTCGTCTATGGAGGATATCCAACCTCCGACAATCTATTAGTTATTGATCTTATTAATACAAAGATTAATAAACAGTAATATTCCCTGTGCGCCCATCCAGGCCTTCGTCTGTTGTCGGGGCGAGAAAGGAAGCGAACACGAGCGAGCATGCTTGTGCCGCCATCGTTTCATTTGTGTTGCTGTTCTTCGGTGTCACTGAACGCCATGGATACATTCAGCAGCATGGACGCTATCCTGCCACCAACATCTAAGAGAGATAGACAAGAGAGGGGAGAGAGACTGAGAGACAGTGCAAGAAGCTGCTCTCTCTCTCACCCGTTTCTCAATCTCTCTTGCATGTCTCCCTCACTCTCTTTCTCGTCCATTGCCCTCTCTCGTTCGTATTAAACATATTTTCCTCGTTTTTTTGTAACTATTCATAAATAAATAAATTTTAGTTCTTTTTTCCATAATATTTATATCCACTATCTCAACTTTATACGTCTCTGACTCTTTTCTTCTCGTCGCAATAGTATAAGTGGGCCGAGTCTAGACTAACACGATACGAAGCAAACACGAAACACAAATGAACCGTGTCTGAGCTCGCTAAAAACGAGCCGGACAAGCTCTACATGACACAGCAGACCGTTACAATCTAATAAGATTCTAACACGAAACACGATAAACATCGTCTTAGACCGACATGATAGGACGCCCACCACTAGATTCACATGCATGCGTCTGCGGCCCTGTGGCCTGTGCTATGAATTATGGCTGGCGCCACTTGATTTGACTGTACTTACTTTTGTAAACAGCGTCGATCCCGTGATGTCGTAAGTTTGCGTTTTGTTTCACCGGGAAAAACAATAAATAGTGACGAACAACTTGAGTACGATGGAGGGGATATATCCGGTGGTGTAATCACCATGCAATCTAACTAAGAAAAATTTTAAAAAATTCTGAAAAAAATCATAGATGTACATCTCATCTTACCCCATCTACATATAAAATTTTTTGAAACTTATCTTAGTTGGATTGCACAGTGATTGCATCACTTCCCTGATTGCACTGGATATGCCCCCATAATGCTGTGATATACTACTGGTACGAATGTATGTTTCCCACTTTAAAAAAAGTGAAATTTTACGATGCAGTGTACTTATATTAGTATATGGCAGATACTAGAAATTAGATCTAACAATTAATTTATTAAAAGTATTACTACGTTTTACTACCAAAACTAGTATAGATAAAAGGAATTAAATACTAGCTAGTCTGATCAATTAAATTGAAAAGAATAAACGGTCTACGTTAATTTTAGTGCACCATAAAGAGTTCTTAAAAAGAGCATGTGAATTAATTTCACGGTGATTTTCACACTTTCGTTGTCATGTCAGATCAAACAAGGCATTATATTTTGAAACACAGACCGACCATTTGGTTGCTCTTGATTTGGAAGCACGTCGACCTTCCGCTGGATGGCAACCGGCGTCCACAATATCGATATCGCGATAATCCATCATATCGAGATTTTTGAAAATAATAAAAATCAGATAAAAATTTGGTAGATATCAAAGTGTTTCAAAACCAAACTTTTTGAAGAAAAAAAGTCAAAAAAAATTAATTTTCACCGATAATCACTCGATATGCCTCGATAATCGACTGACCAAGTGAACTTCTTCGGCGGTTGATTTTTTTAGCGATTTTTTTGCTTGATATTCATCGAAAATTGAGTGGTAGTCAGCGATTATTGCGATATTTACGTCGCATAAATTTTTTAGATTTTTTAAAATTTAATCAATTTACCGACCATTATTATATCTTGTACCAGATCGATACGGTCGTTAATCGCGATATTCAAATCCTGCTGGCAACTACAAGGATGATAATAAGATGTTGGCATGTGTCTTTTATAATAATAATAAGAAGAAGAAGAAGAAGAAAGAAGAAGAGGTCATTGACAGGACTAATTCCGCAAGTTTTACAGACGTTTGAGTTCCGACTTCCGACATGGTCGAGCTGCCTAATTAACTGCAAGAGATTTTTTTTGCAAAACGTACACTAAACCATCGTTTGATAGAAAAAATAGAGAGAGAATAGTATTGCTTCAATAATTTGTAGACTGCACATTAGTTTTCATTTTTGAAGTTCTATGCAGAAAACTTACACGGTATCGTCAGCATTCAATACGAACGAACCATGTCGCCGCCTCGCCAGTAGAATGATTAGTAAAAAAAATTGCACAAAGTAGCACGGCAAATGTTCTTACATTACATAGGTAAGGCACAAATTAACAAAACCATATGCAGTTAGCATCATTGTAAAACAAAGTACCATCATACACGGTACAACCAATCATGCATGAAACCACTCAACGCAGTGTGCCAGACTGCCAGCTAGCTGCTAAGTAAATAAACACAAGTTAGGATAGATATTACAACTTTAGCTATTTTCAAACAGTATTGTGAAAAATAGTATACACTCGACGGATGGACTCAGTATCGCTAAGCGATTAATCGCAGTTCCATCAATTAATTAGAATTTAACGGATGATTATGCGTTCTTATTAATATATTTATTTGTATTTATAATTAATTTGAAATATTTTATTTACTCAAAGTGTCGGTGTTTCGTATAACCAGCAAGTAAATTTGTAAGTATAGGGCGCGTTCCTCTCCTTGAATGGTTAGACTAAAGGAGTCCAAGATGTATATCTTGGTTGGTAGAATATCCTACTTCCAGTTCGTGGTGGTGGTTTCGTATTGCTCGGGGTGCAGTGGATTACACGGGATTACAAGCGAGGGCTAAGAACAGGCCCTTAGCGCTCGTCCGAGTGGAGGAGCTCGGGAGTGTTCGTCTAGGTCAGATGGCTCGTGTGCGAACGCGAAAACGAATGCCAATGCTCATGCGAATGCCCTTCCCTGAGGGTCCTGCCTCCCTTTATATAGACGGAGGGGGCAGGTTACACGGGAGTTTGGAAAAGAAAAGTAGGGGTATGCTACGCCCGGGAGTCCCGGTCTTCGGTTTTGATGACTGACAAGTTCCTGTTGTCCCACGCCGGGTTGGTAGACACAACGGGTAGCGTTTTGTCGGGAAGGTGCACACCTGCCCTCTGCACGCCTGTCAGATGCTAACGCCGTCATGCTACGCTTCTGGCGTTGCCTCGGGACGGAGCGCGTCTCTCCACTGCGCGGGACGGAGTGAAGGGACGGATGCTTGACTTTGGCGGCCCCCTGTCCTCCTTGGGAAGGAGCCACCTGCTCTAGCATGGCCGTCATGTCCATGGGGCAGGTGACCAGCTTGAGGTCGACCGGCGACGTGGCGGAGGTCGCTGAATTGGAGGTCGTTCGGGCTTCAACCTGAGGTCAAGTCGAACTCATGAGGCGTCCGACCAGGCTGGTCGGAGCTGCGGGGAGCGTCCGACCTGAGGCAGGTCAGGCGCCTGGCGGGCCTGAATGAGGCCGAGGGTCCTTTGTGGGCCCACGAGGCCTAGAGCTGGGCCCAAGACGGATCATCTGGTGTTTCAGCTAATATTCAGTGATAATCCCATCTGTGAGGGACGGAGACTTTGGTAATACCCTCTCCAGCACTCTTCATCGCTGCCAATCTTGCCGCCATGTCCGCACGACTGAGAGAGAGACGATTTTGAAATAGATCTATACCTTGCTGTGGGGTACCCCCTGGTATAAGTATTCTTCACAAAGTTATTGTAAATTATCAGTCTACAAAACATGTTTTACATTTCATTGTTTATATTTCATCCAAAACATACATATTATGAACACTGTGATACAATATTATAAACTAATTTATCTTATTTAGTGAATAAAAATAAACTATTTTCGTGATTAAACAGGAAAAACAGATAATTAATAAAAAAATGACCGATTAATCGGATTATGCGGTCAATCGTTTAGCTATGTTAATTGCACTCTGATTAAATTATTCGTGACAGCTTAGTTATTGTCACCGATTAATCGGCTAACTAATTGGTCAAGTTGGCTGTTTATCACAGCACAGCTTTCTAACAACTTCAAACGATATACCAGAGGAGAAAACTAAAGAACAAGAGAACTGAGATTACTAGGGTATCATGGTAGCATAATATGCAGCCATACGCCCATAACCATCCGCAGTTGCGCACTCAGCACTTCCGACTGTTGCCCCCCACTTGGAGCAACAAAACCTAGATAACCACAAGTTCAATCATAAAACAGAAGACGTGTAGGACTTTGCACTTTATACATTACTCACCAGCATAGGGCTGTACCTTCTCCGAATCATATCCCCTGCAGAATCAAGACAATCATTCAAGATGAAGATACCAGCAGCAAAGTACAACTCTAAATTATTCAATAAACTTTCTCTTTAACAAACTGGATTACTTGCAGGTTTTCTTTGTCAAGAATTCAAAAGAACGGTATACCGTTACCTTCTAAACCAACGCTATAGCGATTGGTTGTTGGAACCATCCCTTTCTTGTGCGCACGAGATTTGTCATTGAGCTCTCTGCCCCAATCCTTGTCGCCGTGGCTCCTCCTGAACTCACCACTGATGGTTTCACCATGCTCCCCTTCCCCTGGTTATAGAGGGAGACTGGGGTGGCGATGGTGGCGGAGGGAGGCACGGCAAAGCAGCGGCATATTGAATATAAGGTTGGGTGGAGTGGCTAGCGGGGAAGGTTGAATCAGCAGCGTGGCGAGACGGCAAGCTTGTCATCATTCACAGGGGAAGACAGGGTGAGGGTGGAGGCGACGGAGGAGGTGCGTGAAGCTACGATCGGTGCTATGGAAGAGAGAGGGAGGAGGTGTGAAGTGGAGGAAGAGAGGAGGGAGTGGCTGGGGATGGGAGGGCCGGTGGCCTAAGGGACAAGCTAGAGGATCAGCGACAAAGGTAGAGGGAGAGCGAATAGATGTGAATGGTTAGATGCTATATTGTTCGGTGTAGTAGCTCTTTTTTTTATTGTAGCCACATGTTTACGTGTCAGCGTCAACATTTGGATCATTATTGTCAATCTGAACATATAGACCAAACATCGATCGTATCAATAAACTCTCAAACATAAAAGCAAACATGTAACAAGGAAAGGTGAAAAGGTTGCCTAATCCTTGCAGTTTACTCTAAAATCTGAATAAATCTGTATCTATCATTTGGAACAATTTTTTTAAAAATCCAGAATAAATAAATTGAAAGTTTTATACAAAAACATCAATAAGGTTTCAACTAGGCACGTTATCATCTTGAAGTGAAGCTACCTAGTTAAGAATTTCCGAGTTCAAAACTTACTTCTCAATGATCCATAATCAACAGGACTGCTTAATGTTTATGCACAACTAACAAGTTTAAAAAAAAGTTTATGTATTAACCAAATGTCCAAATGCAATGGCATTGATGGATAGAAATCTATGGTACTACAAAAGGAATATGACAAAATATTGGAATGTTTTATTAGCTGTATGGTAGACTCCATATTTGTTTGGATCAATACTCCACAGCATACCTTCAAAACTACTCTCTCCGTTCATCAACAGATGTCATTCTAAGACATTGCACTTTCACTAAGTCATTCATATAAAAGACTGCATTACCCTCTTTCATTAGATCACCTAGGGTGTGTTTGGTTGCTTGTACTAAGTAGTACATATATGGGATGGTTTGAGAAAAATATTATCTATATGTTTGGTTGTTTGAATGGAACCATCCCACTCTGGACAGTGTGATACAAATTTGAAGAATATTCTCTATAGATGCCGAATCATTCCATCCATCTAAAACAATGAAACCAAATGGTACAGAACCATTCCATTCTATTCAACCTCATCCTACCAACCAAACACACCATTATTGCTTTTTGAATGATATATCTTGCTCTAGTCCATAGTGGTAAATAGCATTATAAATAGTTAAAAGATAGGGGTATACAAGAAAGAGAGGGTGAAAAATCACCTCAAAATTATAGAATGACATATATTTGAAAATAAAATTTAAAAGATAAAATGATATGTACTAATGAACAGAAGGAGCGGCACGAAGAGAACTCATGTAAAGCAGTATAGACGTCTGACATGGATTTTGTCTCATCAATTACTCGTGCAGTGAGACTTGGGAGAGAGGGGGAGACCATGTTAAATTCCCAATCAGGTGAGAAAGTTGATCAATGAAATTAAAGTCACTTAGCCAAAAAGCGTACATCCTCCGTTTAGAAATATAAGTTCTACAAGTTAAATAATCTTATTTATAAATATAAGACTTATATATATAGATTTAATGAGGTTTTTCTCACTATACTCCTATTTATTCTCTCAATTATGTGTATTTATTTATAACCACCACACACAAAATATTATCTCTCATCTTCTAAAACAATTAATCTAAGTCGTTTTCATTTATACATTTCTCAATTTCATTTTAATTTTTATGTAAAGTCAAAATATGTCGTATATTTATGAATGGAGGGAGTAATAAGATAAACAAAATACTCCTTCGACTTCTTCCCTTAAATCAATTCTGAATTAATTCCAACAGAAGAGAGCAGCTCAGGCATCCTCCATTCCGAGGTCCCGCGATGGCTCGACGACCAACCTCCCAAGCCTGTCATCTACGTTGCGCTGGGAAGCGAGGCGCCGCTAACGGTACAGAACCTGCGTGAGCTCGCGCTCGGGCTGGAACTCGCCGGGGTGCGCTTCCTATGGGCACTCCGGAAGCCCGCCGGCATGTTCGGACCCGACGCCAGCGTGGACGAACTGTTACCGGTCGAGTTCAAGGAGCGGACGCGGGGGCACGGTGTCGTGTGGACGAGGTAGATGCCGCAAGTGAGGGGTGCTCGTGCACGGCGCGGTGGGCATGTTCTTGACGCACTGCGGGTGGGGCTCCACGATCGAGAGCATGAAGTTGGCTCGCCCGCTGGTGATGCTGCCGTCCATCGTCGACCAGGGCCTCGTCGTGCGGGCGATGGCAGAGAGGGAGATCGGAGTGGAGCTGGTGAGGAACAATAGCGACGGCTCATTCGACCGAGACGACGTCGCGACGGCGGTGCGGCGCGTCATGGTGGAGGACGAGGGCAAGGCGCCGTTTGTAAGCAACGCCAAGAAGCTAAAGGAAGTCCTTGGGGATCAACAACGGCAGGAGCAGTACATCGACGAGGTGGCGGAGTGCCTGAGTCGACGGTACAAAGACGGCAACTGTTAGGGTGAAGTTATGTGAAGTCAATTGAGTGACATCCGATTGCCAACAATTAATGGTGCTGTGGAGGTGCGAGAACGTTCCTGCCACACGCATGGCTTTTCCCTGGCGTCTGAGACACCAAAGTAAGGTCACGCACTTTGGCGAGCACATAGTTGTATCTATCTATGCTTGGGTGCATCAGTGCATGCCCGTGGAAGCGCAGCCTTCCCCATTTTGTATGGAGAAAAAAACGGGATAAGCTACGACAAGTTCGCCATGTACGCCTAGGTAGCTCGGTGACAATGCGAGGTGTTTTTTTCAAAAGAAAATGCAACAAAACAACGCGGCGAGGCAGGGGACCAAGAAGCTGCCTGGACCCCGGCCTGAAACGTTCGCAAAACCACCGGCCGGCCCACATTGCCATGCAACGAGACGGGCTAGCTTGCCAACGTCCGAGCCCCCGGCCGCGGAGGACGTCTCCAGTCTCCACTGTCCGTGCGTGCCTCGGATGGGCGTGGGCGGTGCCGGTGGGCCTCGCTCCAGCTCATTCGGGTGGGGTTCATTGGGCACGCGGCTGAGAGGCACCGTGGTCCGTGCCACCTCCTCAGACTCTGGATATAGTTCTTTCATACAAGTTGTATGAATTTTAAAACAATCAAAAATGATAAAGTAATCACTATCTAGCTTATTCATACTTTAATATTTATATATTTTTTAAATAGTAATGTATATGAGCATCTCTCTTTGCCTTCCTGCCTGCATCGGACTTCTTTTACAAACAGCTAAACCAGGATTTCATTACTAGAGAAATAACGGAAAGGGTAACGCACCCATAGTTCAGTCCTGCCCTTATTACAGATTAATCACAACGTTTCCACCTCCCATTCCCCGGAAGTGCAGCTAGCAACCTTTTGAAAGAACAGAGGAGGGAACAGAGAAGAATTAAAAACATAACATCCCCAGCGACACTAAAGCGAGATTATGCCTAGGCTAGTTAAAGATCTTGAGCTCTCTTGTCGTCTCTGGAAACATCTCTTCTTCACACAACGATGTCGCCTTCTCTTAAGGCTTCTCCCTGCAGAATCCCGCATGCATTCTTAAAGACTTCTCCCTGCAGCATCTCTGCTCCAGCAACGATGTTTTCCTTCTATCCATGTCTTTGAAGACCTGCCCAGAATCTTAGGGATGCACAAATGTAGCAAATAATCTCAATTGGAGATCTGATCAATTTTTGTGGGTCAAAGCATGCTTTATTTTGTCAGTTTTCAATATTGCCCAACACACAGCCGACAGCCCCATAATACAAAGATTTATGTTACCAGAGAGGTACCGCCCACGGGATACACCACAGATATTGGTCCTCACAATAATTCCTATGTCAAACTTACGACCAGCGTCTACTTTTGGGTCTGTTAGAAAAACACAAAGCTCACGAGCTACTTGACTTGGCTGTTATGAACTTGGCTTGAGCTTAGCTCATAAAATAAATAAGTTGAGCCGAGCCACTTTCCTAGCTCGGTACCTTAACGAACCGAGTTCGAGCTAACTCACGAGCCGCTCGTTAGCTCGTTAAGACTCGATCGGTGACTAAATTTATCTAACTCAAATTTCAAGTTACTTGAATAGTGAAGTGTAAATTTCCATAGATTTCCGGATGTTACAAGCATGGCAAAGAATTTCTTGACTATACCGATTGACACTTTATCTTTAGAGCCAACTCTTAGTGCTAAAGTCCTAGATGATTATAGGAGTTATTTGCTTCAACTAATGGTTGACATTCTAGTTTATGCTTCTAGTTGGATAAGAAGTGCCTGCAATGTCATAAGAAATCCTTTGGCTATGGTATAGTGTTCTATACTAATAGCTTTATTTCATCTTGATTCTTTGTTAGTTATCTAAATCTATCCTAATTATATTATTGTACTTGTTTACATGTAGTAGAAGATGAGTTTGATGTTGAACGCATTTCTTTAGCTAATATAGGGGTGGGAGGTAATTGTATATCAAACAAGGTTAATTCTTCAATTTTAAATTTTGGTGGGGATTATTGTGAAATATGATTGGAAAATTTAATTTGGAGAAGTGAACTTGGGCTGGCCCATTTCTTTTTCGGTCCACTTCGACCAGCCTATTAGGGTATTGGTGAATAGGGGAGATGAGAGGAAGTCTAGGGCTTCCTGATCTATTTGGTAGGAGAAGTAGCTGCAGGAAGGTGCTTGCTGTTTGTGCGGCGCAGGCGTGGCAGTTGCAGTGTGAGCTCAAGAATGGCAGCCGGGATCTCCATCTCTTCCCCTATTATAAGTGGCCGAGTCTCTTCTCAAAAGATAGATCTCTCTCATATTTCACTACTTTTCTTGATTCCCAATCTTGACTCCTGTTGTTTTGATTTGTGGCTTCTTGCGAGCACTGGTTGTTTGGCTAGATCCTGAGACTTGGCTCCTGGGCATTTGATTTGGTACTTGGGTGATTTGAGCATCGGTACCTTGTGTCCAGTGTTTGGCTGAGTGGATCCTGTGTTTGTGCTCCTTTGCGGGCTGCTCTGTCTGTTGTTGTGCAGGGAGATCATTTTGTGTTTTCTGCACTGTGATCTGGCTCTTGGCACTAGACATCTGGGAGTAATTGATTTTGGAGGGATTGATCTTGTGCAGTATCGATTGAGGCTCGACTCCATTCTTGGTGTGTTCCAAGCACGGAAGGGGCTCTGTATCTCCGAATCCAGGCCGGCTTCACCGCGGCACTAGCGGCGGCAATTGGATTTCTGGGACAGTGAATTTTATCGTGCCTAGCCCGTTCTTCTGAACAACTTCGAGTGCTGTTTTGTTGTAAGTTCTCTTTGGTTCTGCACTTGGTTCTTGCTAGCTGAAGAAGAGGTATTGCTCTGTGATGATTCTAGGGTTATCAATGATATAGACAATTATTCTGTGAATAAGGTCTTAAATTGATAGACTTACATGCTTTAGAAGTACCGATTTACTCACTGTCAATTTGTAGTTCTTGTTCAGTTTGCTTCCTGTGATTAGTATATTCAATAGCTTCATTTGTTCAGACTAGCTGTTTTTCGGTAGGGGTAATGTCACTTTTGTTCAGCTAGACTGTAGCATTGAATCTTATCGATATATTGTCGTTAGTTTCTGTGAGACTCTATTTGTTAGTTCCTTGTAGTCACTTTTGTTCGACTAGCTTGCAGTCCTGAATCTTATTGATATATTGTTATTAGGTTCAATAAGTTTTTATCTGTTAGTTCATATGTTGCTACTGTTTCTCTGATCAAATGCATACCTTGTTGATCGATTGGCATATTTGATATATACCGATATGAATATATAACTGAACTTAACTTAGATTAAGAACTTTAATTACAGTGAACATTATAATCAATTCTTGTTGTGCATGATAAGGTGGTAAGGATTTGAGGTCTTATTTACTAGAGTATTTGTTTTGTCCATTTGTGATTGAGGTGAAAGTTCTAATCTTCATTCGAACCCTAAAAATCTTAGAGCAATCATATATATTACATCCCTTCGGCAATAGTAGACATGATTCACCTCCGGAATGCCATAATCTACATAACTTATGTCATGTTCTCAATTATGTCAGAATGGCCAATTTTGAATCATGTATATGTAATCATATTGATATTTGGGTTAAACATGAAGATCTTCTCTTATACTCGCATCTTTTTCAACTATATCCAATCAAAATATCAAACGGTAAACAACGCTATTTACTCGTAATAAGTAGTACAACCAACCATCCATCTAGGCAGCTTCAAGCATCACGATCGATATGCCACTGTCATTTCCGGAACTTGGACTTGAGGAGCTTGATGATCTCGCCGTCCACCTGGAAGCTCTTGGCCAGCACGGCGTCGGGTATCTCCGGGTCGGCCCCGAACAGCGCCAGCGCGGCGGCCACGACGCCGGGTAGCTGGCTGTTGAACACCGTCCGCGGCCGGGCGCGCTGGTGCGGCGTTATCTGAAGTGCACCATCCGCGGGGATCACGGCTCTCCTCTCCCGACCACCTTGAGTAGAACTTCCCGCCGTCTTGACGAACCCGACGAGCATCTCGGCCGTGACGGCGCGGCACGAGCTCGGCGGCGCGCGGGTGGCTGTGCAGCGGGTTGACACCGCCCGGTGCGAGGTCCACGCGGTTCATGGACAAGCCGAGGGTGTTGAGCCCCGGGAAGGCCTCCACGTTGCCCGGCGTCAAGCTGGACCCGAACGGGTTGTCCGTGTTGCCGGCGCGCGAGAGCCCGGCGAAGAAGAAGTCGTCAGAGACGACCGCGGACGACGGCTTGCACGGGAAGCCCGGGTAGGTGGAGGCCCGCTCAGCGCCCGCCGACGGGACGGCCACGCAGAAGTCCTGTACCGGCTCGGGGTCGGCGCCGCAGGTGGACAAGAGCACGGCGACCGTCGCCGATAGGAGGAGCAGCAGCACCGACTTCGATGGCCTCGACATGGCTCTGGTCTGGAGCACTCCGTTGGCGATGGCGAGCGTAACGAGATTGGCGTTTCTGGAGAAATGCTGTGATGGCTATATAACTAACTAAAGTGTGGACGGGAGAAATGAGCTTGAAGGGTTCAAAAGTTCACTAGTGAAATCTTCTCTGACCAGTACCGAGACATAGACAGGCCTTGGGCAATTTTTCCACGCATTATCGGTTAGTTGTGGTTGGTGTCTTGGTTGACAATCTAGCTAGATTCTTTTTGGGTGAACGGTTTCAGATTCTGGTGCTTTGTGAAGTTGCATTCCTGGTTGTCCGATCCTGATCCAAGGGCTTCATGGCCGGTGGAGATAGGTCGTATAATCATCGCCATCGATGACGGACTATGGTGTGTTTTGTGATTTGGAGGAGGAGACCCAGTCAGTCGGGAGAAATCTTTCTTCTCCAATAGGTAGTGAAGAAGAAAAGTAGGTGCATGGGGAAGGAGCCGCGTAGTTGCACGGCTCGCGCGCGCTTCTGCCGTCGTCTCGTCGACCTTGTCCGCGGGCGTCACGCCGTGGGCACGTCTACAATTCTCCACGGCTAGCCGTAGTGGAGTAGTGCATGAGCATGACTGCGTCCAAGACATGTTGCCGAGAGGATCTCTCGATTTCAGCGCGGAATTAGCCAATCAGGATAGAAACCGTAAGGCCTGTTTGGTAGAACTTTAAAACTTATAGACTAAAATAAAGTAAATTAATTTTATATTTTTAGTCTAAAATGTAAACAAAATGATCTATCTAAACACTCTTAAAGTTTGTTTGGTTGAGTATACGAGGATGAATGGGATGAGATGGTACAGGATGGATAGGATGATCCTAAATGAGATGATACAAAGAAGATGTTTGATTGCCTGAATAGATTGATACAAGATTTTGTTTGGTTGCTTGGACGGAATGATACATGATGGTACGAGATGATGTTTGGTTAAAGAGATGAGATTGAATTGAGGGATGAGATTAGTTTGAGGGATGATGAAGTGAACAATCCGGTCTTAGTTTGATTGGTTCGGCCAAATTAACCGTACAGGATAGTACAACATCTTTTTAGAATATTTCAAGAATATGTATCATCTCATCCTGTACTAAATGATTTTGTTCAGCCAACCAAACGCAAAGACAGAACCATATCCTATACGGAACGGTTCGGTTCACCCTCGTACACCCAACTAAACGCACCTTTAATGTACTCAAAACTTCAGCTCCATAGATCTGACAGAGCTGAAACTCAAACACACCCTTACACTAAGAAATGACTCAATTCGAAGGATTTTCCTAGGCCAGATAACGAACAACTCAGATATACAAGCACAACAAGCTACAGATCGGAAACAAAGCCAGAAGATAAAAAGGACAAAATGCTGAAGAAACAAACTATTGCTTACTCCTATACGAGGACCTGTCTACAAAAGTCTACGCTGGACACTAGGAGCTGCCGTGGGATCTGACCGACGATATAGATTGCGCTGAAACGGACGCCGTCGGGCTGTTCATCTCCCTCTCCACATTGGCAGCTCGAGCTTTTCCACTGATCCTACTAATAGTGTCATGAGCAACGTCGATGAACCAATCGTCGCTTGGAAGCACGCTGCAGAGAATAAGCGAGTACGTTAGCTTCAGTCTAAAGGCCAGCAGCCTTAGCAAAGAACCAGGAAGAACTACTATCCTAGTAAAATAGTCAGAAATTCTTCGGAATAGCGCCATAGGTTCCACTTGTACTTACCTCCCAACCAGGTTTTGGTATGGGAGGAATCTATAATTCAACTACAATTGTAACAAAAATGAAGCAAAACTGCAAAATGCATGTGGGCACATGCTTGCCTACACAGTGCAACACTGCATAAATATTAGCAGTTTCTACTAAATTTAGCTGGATTGAAAAGAATTTATTAACCACTGGAAGGATGAATGGAAGTCTGATAAATACTGAAATACCTATCAGGGTTCATTCCAGTAGCAGAAAAGGCTGCCATGGCTCTATCAATGATATCCAATATGACTTGATGTACATGTCGAGATAAGAAACGGCCTTGCCCGAAAAGGATGACAAATTGCATGTCCAGGTAGAGCTGCAAAGGAAGGTAAAAGTAAGAACAACAAATCATTAATTGGTGGCATAAAAGAGAAAAAGGAGCTCACCTGCTGAAGTCCAAGGGGACCCAAAGCCCTTGGTCCCTCTTCAATCTCTTCCCAAAAGCTCTGGTCCTCTGAGAGCCACGATACGACGGCTGTTTCTGTAAGTCGCATCATTAACAATGTAGAAAACCTTTCCCTACCAACAAACATATCAGAAGCAATGCTCGCCATCCTGTTTAGTTTTGCATATAATTCCTGCAATGAACTGCAGTTCAGATACTGCAAAAGACAAGAATTTCTAGGGAAATTTGCAAGGAGCAGCATGAATGCTCTAGTTCCACGACTTGTCATTTACACTGTAGATTACTGAAACATCTGTTTGAAAAAATACTGGGTCTTCTATCCAATTCCAAACTTGTCCACATGGTTAGCATTTCGCTAAGTGATCAAGTGCACAATTCTTTTCTACAGAAGATACCTTTTAGAACAAAAGGATAAGACAGCCCACTGCCTTAACGTATTCTTGCCAACAATTCATCAGAAACCAAAAATGATATCTAGTTTTATAACTGTTAAACACGACTGGTTTCACAATTTGGTTGATTATACTAACGTAAGGCTAATCACAAAATAACACAAGCAGCAACTAGGAAAATATTTGCAAGATGGATGCAAAGTTTTTACCATATAAGCATAACTAAAATCCTGCAAACAAGAAAGAAAGTACAACTAGAGCATGGATTCGTAAATGCAGATCGGATTATTCACTCTACAACCATCATCGAGAGCCAGATTGCCATTAAAATCCAATCACGAATCAACATTTTGTAGAACATAGAAGAACCCAACATGATGACACTTGCCATAATGGACCTCATTTTTCAAACAAACATTAACAATTAGGTTTATCCAGCAAGTTGTCAAGGGTGAAAAACTTGTACTTACCTGAAAGATTAGAGATGGGACCCATTCTGGCTCTTCAACAGTATTATCCATATTGATGTACATTTCTGCGCTCAGATGGGTGTCACCTTCTTCCGTGAATATAAGATCATGAGCATGCTGCTTGTAGAAGCTGTCTCTAAGTTTGTCCACCATACGGTGCAGCTTCCTTTTCCATTCTCGTTGTTCTGCTGCGCGATTTTTCTTGTCTGAACCTCTTTTACGAATATCATCCATGCTTGCCTGGTTCACAGATGACAGCTTCATAGCTGCTCTAGGTAGCAACTCTTCAGCTAGTAAGGATGCATTAGCTAACAATGCTAATTGCTGCTCCTCTGTCTCTGCCGTTCGAACGATCTTATTTCCTAACCCTTCCAAATTCGCTTCATCGTCCATTGAGCCTGGTAGAGCACTTATGAGCAGAATGACATATGAATTGAATATTTTCAGAAGCCCATCCATTGTAGAACCACCTAACTGCAATCTAAGCAGTGGCCCAACATCCTCAAAGAAATCCTGCATGCCAAAATACCATTAATGGATACTACATGTATTGACCCCGAAAATAAAAAGAAAAGACATCACATATATTGCAAAGGAAAATGTAGAAAAACCATTTGTTAGTATCTCTCAAAGAAAAAAAAATAATTAGTTGACATTTGCTTAAAGTGGCCTCTCCAGAAGTTCACACCCTACAGAGTCAAAAGTAGACCTAGAAATTCTCAAATTAATTGGGAACAGGAGAGAAAAAAGGGAGACCCCAATTACAATTGGTTGAAACATTTGTCAAGAAACAGAACATTACCTGAACCATTGAATTGAACCTATGAGCACTGCTTGAGAGCTTCGGCTGGAGTGCCAAATGACCAGCAGATGATCTAGCAAATGCCCGTACACCAGTTGGAGGATAGGTGAGTACCCAGTCATCAGCTGCAGCTAAAGCAGCAGTACTCTCTTCAATTCTCCTCAAATTGGAATTTAATGCTTGCTCAACAAAGGGTCGGAATTGTTTCATCAGAACTGCTGAAAGCGACAGACCTCGAGCTTCCAGCAAGGAAGAATGACCAAGCGCTATCTGAACGCATTCGGCAGCAGCTCTTAAGCCCCCAGCAGCTGCACAAGGGGCCAAAGCATGCCTCTTTACATGTAGCGCAAATGATATTGCATGTTTAGTAGCCCATGTAACTAGTTCGGATGCATAAGATGATTCATCACCAAAGACTTCTACAAAGTCACTGAGAGCCTGAGCTATAATAGAAAAAACTTGCTGTGCAAGAGATGCGGTGTACGCCCCACCATATGATGTGCTAGACGGATGTATAGTTTGCATGTTGCATTGAAGCCTTTGGTTATGTGCGTTGAGTAGCAAACTATGAGCACGAGGTCCATCACCAAGTCTCTTGAGAGCAGAGGCCGCAGCACGAAGTTCAATGCCACGAGTAGAAGACTGGCAACCAGCTTCAGCAAGTTGATCTGCCAACTTTTGACGATTATCAGAGATAGACCTCTTCAAAGTCAGAATGTCAGATGTGGTAATAGTCTGTTTTTGTTTTGCATCAGCAGCAATTCGTTCAGCTTCATCCAAGGCATCCAATGCTTCATCCACCCTTCTCTCGGCTAGTAGAACATCAAGCATGTCAGGGAAATCTGTACACCATTTCTGCATTTCTGAAGGCTCCTGGTCTTCAACACTGGATATATCCTCTTCTCCATAACCTTCAGGCCTCGTAGTCAAGGAATCAATCTGAACCCCTTCGGACAAACCATGAATTAGAGCTGATTGTGTATTTAGCAGATTTCCGATAGATATCAGCTCCCCTTCAAGGTCTGATATCTCCTTTGATGTTCTGATAATCAGGAGATTAGTTTCCAAACATTGTACTCCAAAGTCATGAATTGGATAGAAGAGAGGAAGAACACATGAAGTAACAAAAAGAATACTAACTTGAAAAGGTCCTAATATGAAAAACATAATTGTGATTTTGCATCTCACTAAATTCACGGTTTGTGCATAGGAAGTCACCATAAGGGAACAATAAGCTTAAAACAACACTACTGTAGCATCCACTCAGAACAATAGAAGAATTGCTACTAAGAAATTTGCTGCCACCTTTTCGTTCTCAAATATTTGTTGGATTGTGGTTCTTACCAAATACTAATTCAAAATTAGTGACAATAGTTAGTCCAAGAAGTGTTGCTGCTTGTATGGACTGCGCAGCACTTGAGAGACCAAAGTATTATTAGAGAAACATGCTAGTGCGCACACCATTTTAGAGAAACAAAAATAAGAAAGGGGGATTTATCAGACACAACACTTTGTGTTAAACAATTGCTTTCACACCTGATGAATGCAGCATAATTCGCATAAACACTTCTACGCATCTCTTCAGCAGAAGCCTTCTTTAGATCTTGCAGATAAGAACACAAGTGCCTTACTTCCTATCATAAACTTTGAACGTCAGTCGTGTTTGATTTTTTTCCAAGCATTTCGTGCATTTTATCACAGTAATGCTTCAAGTATAATATGCTTCAAAAATACCATGCACAAAGAAAACACCAACATTTGAAAGATTGAGCTTGCACAAAAAGTGCATGTGCATGACATGGTGCAATTGCAAAAATATGGGGATCCTAAACCATAATATACTCCCAATTTAACCTACTTAAGTATAATTCATATATTGTTAGGGCTGCAGATAGGGTTTATACCCGCCGCCGTATTTAGCAAGCATAGAATCAGTTGTTAGGGAGTCCTTAATCTTACCTTCCTATCTTTAGAGTTTCTATCTTTATACTTTCTATGTTGGGGACATATCAAGTGCAATCAGGACTTTGGTGCAATCACCGTGCAATCCAACTAATAAAAGTTTCAAAAAATTCTGAAAAAAATCATGGATGTACATCTCATCTTACCCCATCTACATATAAAATTTCATGATCAAATTCATCCTATACTTGAAGTTACAAAAAAGACAAATTTGGGGTGCATTTGAACTATTCAAGTTTGTCAGAAATTTGTCTTTTTTATTACTCTTAATATAGGACGAATTTGATCATGAAATTTTATATGTAGATGGAGTAAGATGAGATGTACATCCATTTCATTTTTTTCAGAATTTTGAAACTTTTCTTAGTTAGATTGCACGTGATTGCACCAAAGTCTGATCAGACCGATATGTCCCTTCTATGTTTATCCTTTGGTTTGAGGAGTCCAATTGTAAAACCCTAGAGGGTATCATAATAAATAGAGAGGAGGGGCAGAGAGAGCCCTCATGCTTTTGATTGCCAAATTAATTCCCCTAGCAGGCGCTGCCACCGACAACTGGCCGGTGGCTCCGCACAACCATTACCACTAAAATAGGTCGACGTCGATTCCCGGCGTCGTCCTCCACCGATCATCGTTCAGGCTTGAGACCCGGTACGCGATTGTTCAAAAGGAACATCCATATCAATTGGTATCAGAGCCGAACGATCCAATCATGCCTCAGCAGGATGATCAGATTTCTGGGGTCGAGAAGGGCTTGTCCGATCTGCGTACCGAATTGCGCATCACCATGGAGCAGAAGGAGGAAGCCGCGGAAAAGAGATTTTCAGCGCTGGAGAAGAAACTGGAGGATCTAATCAGGGTACTCGGAAAGCAATCTGTGGGGGAATCACAGGTGGGAACTGAGGGAAGCGGCGCGCGGGATCAGAAACGTCGCTTTGTTCCGCATGAAGAAGAGGATAGCAAGGGGGAGGAGGAAAACCTGGTGCTGGCTCGAGGAGGTCACCACGACCGCCATGAGTGCCGCTGGGCTCTGCAGGCGCCAAGGTATGAGCTTCCAATCTACGACGGCTCCGAAGACCCTTTGTGGTGGCTTAAGCAGTGCGAACGCTTTGGGAAGCTTTACCAGATTCCAGAGTCGGAATTCGTCAGGATGGCTGGCCTCCACCTGAGGGGAGAGGCGCAGGAAGTGCTCGATAATTGGGAATTGGAAGACAAGGCAATCCGGTGGGAGGAATTTTACAATACTTTTTTGCAGCGATTCTCTCGGTATTCATCGTCAGGACCCCTCGGGGACCTCTCAAATCTGAGGTAGGGCGATGGAAGGGTGGAAGAGTAGGCGCGCGAGTTCCAGCGGCTCCTCGGCCGTACGTCGGGGTTGAAGAAGAGCGATCAGATTGAGCTGTTCACTGCATGCTTGGCGGCGATGTTGTCGGCCGAAGTTCGCCGCGATCGGCCCCGCGACCTCGCAGACGCGGTCGGGCTCGCTCGGGAGGCGGAACGGCATGAAGACTTATGGATCGCGAAGGCGGCGCAATCTGTCCCCATCACGGTCGGCCGGTGTTGACGTGGAGCTCAGGGACCAGCGTGGCAGCAGGCTCAAGCGGGCTGGTGGGGGGCACGGGAAGACCACCGCTTCCGCCCCTTCCAGCTGCGCCGCCAACAGCCGCGATCCCAACGCCCTTGTCGTGCACATCAACAGCAGGAGGGCGCACAGCTCCGGCAGGCTCTCAGGCCTCATCCGCGGGATCATCCCCATATCGGCGCCGCCTGACTCCAGATGAGATGGCTGAACGGAGGGCGAAGGGTCTTTGTTTCAACTGTGATGAGGCTTTCTCCAGGGGGCATCAATGCAATCGGCTTTTCTTGTGTGAGGTCGTCAATGAGGATGAGGGAGAGGAGCTCGTGGAGGAAGGAGAAGAGCCGGCCGCTCTATTGGCTATGGCAGTGCGAGGGCCAAAAGGGGGGAAGACGATGCAGGTCAATTTATCCATGGGGGGCTGTCGGCTGGTGGGTTTGATCGATAGTGGCAGCACGCACAACTTTTTGAGCAGCCACGCCTCAACACTCGTGGGGGCGTCTCAGGATCCGGGTGGATCCCAAAGGGTGCGCGTGGCCAACAGTGATGAGCTTCCGTGCTTAGGCCGAATCGCCCAGGGAGTTTTCTCAGTTGATTCTCACAAATTTTGCGCCCCGTTTTTAGTCATTCCTCTCCAAGGATTCGATGTGGTGCTCGGAGTGCAATGGCTTCAGACCCTGGGGGACATCCAGTGGAATTTTGACAAGCTTCGTATGACTTTTGGTGCGGCAGGACAACAAATCACCTTACAGGGACGTGTTACAGCGGCAGACATTCTGGTCCATCAACTCACGGCCACCGTGGACGACGAGGTGGAGACTCTTTTGGCTGCATTTAGCGACCTCTTCCAGGAGCCGCGGGATTGTGATCATCGCATCGTGTTGATGGAAGGTATGGATCCGGTGGTCGTTCGACCCTATCGATACCCATATCGACAGAAGGATGAGATTGAGAAGCAGTGCGCTGAGATGCTCGCGCAAGGGCTTATTCGGCCTAGCAGATCACCATTCTCCTCTCCGGTGTTGCTAGTAAAGAAGGAGGATGGCACATGGCGCTTTTGTGTTGACTACAGAGCACTCAACGCAAAGACCATCAAGGATAAGTTCCCGATTCCAATCGTAGAGGAGCTTCTTGATGAGCTGCACGGCGCCCAATTCTTCTCCAAGCTTGATTTGCGTTCGGGGTACCACCAGATCCGGATGCGTGAAGAAGACATTGAGAAAACGGCTTTTTGAACGCACCATGGTCATTATGAATCTCTAGTGATGGCTTTTGGACTTTGCAATGCGCCATCCACATTCCAGGCGCTTATGAATGAGGTTCTTGCGGAATTTCTTCGGAAGTTTGTCTTGGTTTTCTTCGACGATATCCTCATCTACAGCGCGACCCGGGAGGAGCACCTTCTTCATATGCGGTCAGTTCTTGAGAAGCTTCGCCAACATAAATTGTATCTAAAAAGGAAAAAGTGCTCATTCGTATGTCAGGAGGTCAAATATTTGGGCCATATCATTACGGCGGAGGGCGTCGCGGCAAATCCCGCCAAGGTGCAGGATGTGGCCCAGTGGCGTACACCCACCTCGGTCACAGCAGTTAGAAGCTTCCTGGGGCTCGCAGGGTATTATCGTCGGTTTATCAGTCACTACGCTGCTATTGTTGAGCCATTGACGTCCTTGCTCCGTCAAAGAACCTTCGAGTGGACGCCCGAGGTTGCCGCGGCATTCCAGCGCCTCAAGGAAGCCCTGCTTTCAGCGCCAGTCTTGCGTTTACCAGATTTTGACACTCCTTTTGTGGTGGAATGCGATGCATCAAGTCTCGGGGTGGGTGCAGTGTTGCAGCAGGAGGGCCATCCGGTCACGTTCTATAGCCGGCGTCTTGCTGATCGTCATGTCAAATTGGCGGCATACGAGCGTGAGCTCATCGGTCTCTCCAAGGCTATTCGGCATTAGCGGCCGAATTTATGGGGCCGGCCGTTTATTGTTCGGACAGATCACGCCAGTCTCAAGTACTTATTGGAACAGGCACTGGTGACTCCCCCGCAACAACACTGGTTGAGTAAGTTGATGGGATTTGATTTCACTATCGAGTACCGTCCGGGGCGTTCGAATCAGGCCGCGGATGCCCTTTCCCGCACATTTGACAACCCCGTTGCCTGTAGCGCCATCTCAATGCCACTCGGATCAGTTTGGGAAGCATGGCATACCGCACTGCGGGCCGATCCGGAGATCCAGCGACGATGCACGGATCTGGAGGGAACCGATTCACCATCACCTTGGTCAGTCAAGGAGGGCTTACTATATTATTCAGGTCGGTTGGTCATTCCGGCTACTTCTCCGTTATGCACTTCAGTTGTTGCCGCTTTCCATGATATGACACATGAAGGAGTTCACAAGACTGTCCATCGTATCAAGCAACACTTCTTCTGGGAGGGCCTTCGGCGGACAGTTGAGGACTTTATTCGCCGTTGTCAGATTTGTCAAGCTCATAAGGCCAGCACCCTCACGCCAGCAGGTCTCCTTCAACCGTTGCCCATTCCCCAGTAGATTTGGGCCGATGTCTCCATGGATTTCATTGTTGCTCTTCCCAAGTCTGAGGGCAAAACAGCTATTTTGGTGGTGGTGGACCGTCTGTCCAAGTATGGTCACTTTATGGCTATACGTCGTCCTACTTCAGCTCCGGTAATTGCGGACATCTTCTTTGACCAGGTGGTTCGCTTGCATGGCATGCCAAAATCAATTGTCTCCGACAGGGATCCAGTGTTCACTAGTGCATTTTGGCAGAGTCTTTTTAAACGTTGTGGCACTTGTCTCCTCACTTCATCGGCATACCATCCTCAAACAGATGGTCAGACAGAGGTTGTTAACCGCATAATTGAGATGTATTTGCGTTGTTTGGCTGATGATAATCCATCCACTTGGGTTAGGTGGTTGCCATAGGCGGAGTTTTGTTACAATTCCTCTTATCATTCGGCTCTTCGGCTCACTCATTTTGAGTTGGTATATGGCAGACTCCCTCCAAGCCTACTTCCATATTCCGAGGGCACTACTTCGATAGATGCTGTGGATTGTCAGTTGGTTGATCGTGATGCTTTATTGGCTCAAGCTCGTCAACATCTTCTTAATGCTCAGAATCGCATGAAGCAGTATTATGATGCGCATCACAGGGAGCTGGAGTTCTCGATTGGGTCATGGGTGTGGCTTCGTCTTCAACGTCACCGCTAATTATCTCTTCAACCTACGCCTCCCCACAAGCTTTTCCCTCGTTTTTTTGGTCCTTACAAGGTGGTCGGTCGTGTGGGAGCGGTGGCATATCGTCTGGAGCTTCCTGCGTCAGCTCGCATACATGATGTGTTTCATGTCTCCCTGTTGAAACCATTTCAGGGCAACCCTCCGGATGCGCCACCACCTTTGCCTTTGGACATGTCTTCTTCGGTTGATGCCTTGACGATCCAAATTTACAGTCTTCGCGGCAGACATTTGTCGAGGTGCCGCCAGTTCTTGGTTCATTGGATGGGACAACCTAAGAGGAGGCCACTTGGATGGATGCTATTACTCTTCGTCGCACCTATCCTGATTTCAAGCTTGAGGACAAGCTTGGTGTCGAGGGGATCTTGTTAGAGTCTGCAGATAGGGTTTATACCCTGCCGTATTTAGCAAGCATAGAATCGGTTGTTAGGAGTCCTTAATCTTACCTTCCTATCTTTAGAGTTTCTATCTTTATACTTTCTATGTTTATCCTTTGGTTTGAGGAGTCCAATTGTAAAACCCTAGAGTGTATCATAATAAATAGAGAGGAGGGGCAGAGAGAGCCCTCATACTTTTGATTGCCAAATTAATCCCCTAGCAAAGGCCGCCATCGACAATCGGCCGGTGGCTCCGCACAGCCATTACCGTTAAAATAGGTCGACGTCGATTCCCGGCGTCATCCTCCACCGATCATCGTTCAGGCTTGAGACCCGGTACGCGATTGTTCGAAAAGGAACATCCGTATCATATATACAACGGAGAATTATCCGTACATTAGTCAAATAACAGAGTTCTCAATTAAAAACCTAATGTTTCCTAAAATTCAAGATTGTTCATTAAATTGGTGGGAGTTGAGCTCCCTCTGCTAAAAAGTAAACCCAGTTAAGTGAACAGAGAATTAAAAACTGCCAATTGTTTTAGAGGCCTACCCACTAACTGAAAAAAAATCTCCAACTTACAAATGAATCGATCAATTTTGCATGTGAGTATCTATTTACTCAATAAGTCCCGTAATAAGTGCCCAAATACACAGCAAAATGAGACATAGCATCATCTTTCTACCACCAAATTTAACACGGTAACCTCTTGAAAACCAAGAGCAAAAGTGACCTCTAATCCAAAACAATATCTACAAGACTTCAGACTAAGTGCCTTTCAGAAGTCAGAACACATCATCTATTTAAAGGTCTCTGTTTATCTCATACAACAAATGTCAGCTTTCTAAAAGACGATACCAAAAAAAAAACTCTTAGAAAAGTGGCAGGATTCAAAAGTTTCACTTGAACTTGCACATGATCCGTTTCATCATCAGGGCCACCATAATTGTGTATGAACTCGCTTTATTTTCCATTTTTAGAAAGACATAATCACAAACATTTCTAAATCTATATGTGCCAGCAGATAACACAGAGGTGACATCTCTCTGCTTCAGTGCTTCCGCCAATCTCCAGCAAATTGCACAATATCCAAACCTATCATCCAAACTTATTTTATCTCATTTCGTCTATGCAGTGCAATCATAATTATGTCATAAACTTGCATCGGGGACAGAAAAATATATGTTTTCTTCACACCACAGGAACAAACTTTTCCATAACCAGCACCGGACTATGAAACATATCAAAACCAAACTAAGAGGTGTTAATTTGACACCACCACTATACCATATCTAATCCCATGCAGCAACCATTTCCGCTAAAATTCAAACAAATCAAGCCCAATTTTACGTCTCCATAGCACAAATGCATTGGAAAACTCCAAACCCCGCGTAGCTCACACCTCTCGATCACAAAACGAGACCTTTCCACCACAACCCGAAGCTAATTTCCGAAGGTATCGATCCCTTACCTTCTCGTTCATGGTCTGGCACTTGGACTGCACGTAGGCGTCAGGGTCGAAGTTGTCGGTCTTGAAGATCTTGAGCTTGTCAGCGAGCTGCACTCCACCGTCTCCACCCCCGGCGCCGGCCGCCGGGTTCACCAGGAACACGCCGGAGTGGCCGGCCGGGCGCGACCTCGACGACTTTGCGGACGCCATCGCCGCAGAAAACCCTAGCGGGAGCAAACTCCCCCCTCTCCCCTCCCCCCGCGAGATCCAGAAGCTTCTAGAAGTGGATTTGCAGCTTGACTGGGGTGGCTCGGTTTGCGCTCTCGGTCATTTTGGCGTCTCCTTTGGGGTGTTTTGGTTTTCTTTTTCCCCAAACTTATATTAGGTGGGAATAATGGACAGTTGCGTTGGACCGTTGCCAAAGATAGAAAAGGTACACCTAGGACCGGTTATGGACTTATGGAGCTTAAATATCGAGCTTTTTTATTTAAATCGATGTAGTTCAACGTAAAATAATTTTATTTATTATTTAAGTGGTTATTTTAAATTTAAGCTAACAAGCTACTATCGAGCAAGTCTTGTCAGTCTTTTTCGCTCATTTCAATTTTAAACTCATTAATTAGTATAATCAAAGTAATTTTGATTCAACCCTACCCTGCTTATTAGACACGAGAAAATTGACTATATGCTACAAAGTTAGCGGATACTTATAATATGCCACATAGTTGAACGACATTAATAAAATGCCACAAAGTTAGATGGAAACTAGTTTCTTTGCCACACTTACCACTTTACATTATTTTCTTTTCTTTTCTAATTTTTCTCTACAGGAAATGACTCAAATGCCCATCGGCTCATTCGATGCCTCTCCTGGTTCGCTCACTCGTTTGCTTTGCCTACCTTAGTTCGCTCGCTTGCTGCACACAACTGTTGTTTCATGCTGCTGTCTCCGGCTGCACCTTGATGCTGCACGTGCTACGGCTGCAGCTGCAACTCTCCATGCAACATTCCACATCTAGCTTAGGAAACGACATGCAAAGGGGCGAGGACGTGATGGGGAGCGAGGAAACAAACTGGGTCTGACCTCGCTAGAGCTCAACCACCACTGGCCGGAGCCGTCCCAGAGCATACTCGCCCCGCGCCAACTGTCTTCACGAGAGGACAAAGCAAACAGGTGAGCGAGTCGTGCGTTCATGAGGATAATTAGTGAGTCGTGCGTTCATAAGGAGAAATAGGTAGAGGCATTTGAGTCATTTTCTATTAAAAAATCAGAAAAAAAAGAGAATGATGGAAAATGGCAAATTAATTATCTAGTCTTCATCTAACTTTGTGGCATTTTACTACGTGATATATTATCAAGTATCCACCAACTTTACAGCATATAGCTAATTTTCTCTTGTTTGAATGATTTGGAGCATTTTTCCTTTATTAAGAGAGAGGGAGGGGCATTACAGCATGTACATCTTTCGAACTCTGTAACACAGTATCAAGGATACTTCTATTACAAACCCTACAGGACTGCGGGTTTCTTGCGCAAAAAAACCAAGGGGAAACTAAACCCGAAACCATACTTTGCAACATCAATTGGTGATGAGACACACAGCTAAACAACAACCAATCTCTGCTTCATCACATTCAAAGCCCAGGCTGGAAAGCAGACCAGCACAGGGAGGAGGTAGCTGGGACTCGTCAATGCTGTTGCGGAGTAGGCCAGACCAGATCGAGTACGTAAGCTTGTCTTTCGCTGAAAGCTCTTTATCTGAATATCTGACACATACCTCCCTGCCTTTCTATCGTGCAAGGGCGGAAACCGAGACGAGCAGCGCGGAGACGAGGTAGAAGACGAGCGTGCAGCGCTGCCCCTCCGAGGCGCCCGTCGCCGCCGCCGTGCTCGCGCTCTTCCCGCCCGCGCTTCCTGCAACACGCAGCCAGCACGCACGTACGTAAGAGAAAAGACAAGTGCTGTTCCAGTGTCCAAAGATTCAGAGTACATTATGTCAATGTCGTACACTGTAAAAATAAAATCATCACTTTACATAAAGTTGCAGGCAATAAAAAAATTATACTACAAGATCAAATATCTATTTCTCTCGATTATAAAAGCTTTTATGGTTTCTTCTCCGGTACGAATTAAAACCAAATATATTATACGTAGCAATATATTACCAATCTCAAAAATCAATAAATTATTTTTATCCCTTTTTGCAATTTATAGTACCAGCTCGCGTTCCTCTTCCTCTCGCTATGTCTACAGCGCACGCTGTGGAGTCCGCCTTCCTCGCCGTCCACTTCGTCACGCATGCCATGGCCACGTGATCAGTCGCCTCGGAGAAAGGGGACACCGCTGCCACCCAATCTTTGTACCTCCGAGTCCGACGGTTCATTGCTTCTTCCCAGATGACCTCTCGCTTTTGCGGCCTACTGTCTCCATGCCTCTGGCGATCTAGCCATCATCGGCTTCAATGACCATGATGTTGGAGCCCATAAAGGTGAACGAAAACACCGGCCGAGGCGCCTGCCACGCCGTCTTGCCGCCGCCGTTCGTTCTCTCTCGCGATGTTCGATTGGATTAACTGTTTATCTCCAAGGGTATACCAATGACTCTCTATCGCCGACGACGCCCCACCGGTGTCGCCGACAACCGCACCGTTGTCAGACGCTTTGTTCACGTCAATGGCGTGCTGGGTCACGACACCCGTGGGCGTCGTGTTCGGCTATGCTTCGCGCGTAGCATTACCGACCGCGGTGCTCGGCTTTCTGCGCCTCGCGGCCATGTACGTCGGCCCGTCATTTATTATCAGTTTGTCGAGTTCATTCGCTGCGACGGCACGACATCGGAGATCTTGAACGAATTCTTTTGATTGATTCTGCGAAAACTATACAGCATATATAGAGTACAAAAGAAATGATTGGCCAGTTATTAATTATCAGCAATAATCAGGGATTTTGCTATAATAATCAGTCATATTTAGAGAGATATGGTTGGCTGTAAATCAGGAAAGAATAATTAGTTATAATGACCGGTCATTATTTAAGATATGGCTGGGGATAGGAAGAACGGACCGCTGCCACCAACTGCAAATTTATATTAGTTGAGATAGTGTGCTTGTTCACTGTACATGGTCAGATTTTCTGTGTTTTCGCTTGTTCGGCGCTTGACACGCAGGCGTTGCACCAGACTTTGGGTTCACATTTCTCATGTCACTAGCTCAGCTTCAATGCCCAGTACTATTGTTGCAGCGTTGCCTATAGCTTTTCCCAACATAGCTGCACGTCAGGATAGCGTACGTACGTACGTGGACGCTAACTTGTCGACACATCCCGGTCGTATACGCAAACAGAGAATGTTTATAATTTAAAGCTAGATTTTTACTTAAATCGTTTGAAAGTAGTTTGTTTGTATACACGATAGGTGTAGACAATTTTACATTGACTTCAGTGTTATTAATCTAAAAAAAATCAACCTTCAATTAAAAAAAAGCGTCGCTGTATCTTTTCCCAACGTCAGGACAGCATACGTACGTACCTGGGCGCTCGCGTGTCGATCGACACATCCCGGCCGTACTTGCAAACAGAGAAAGTATTCTGCTTTCTCGCTCGATTTGTAGTTTGTCTATGGTTATAGTTCAAAGCATGTTTTTTTAAAAGTTTAAACAGTTTAAAAGTAATTTGTTTTATATATGATAAATATAGATGATTTTATCTCAGTTTTAGTGGTATTAATTAAAATAAATCTAAAACGCAACTTTTAGATGGTTTTAGGCTTTTAGTTATATAGTGACTTATGACTTTCGTAAAAGCTTGGTTAAAAACTATTTATTTGTTTAGCCTTTAACTTTTTAACTTTTAAGATAGATAAATAGTTCAAATAAATAGGATCCAATTGCTCGAGTTTCTTATTTTCTCATGTGATTTTTCTACAGCTACTGTAACAAAGGCGAATTTCTCATGTGACACAGTATGTAATGCACTAAATGAAGAAAATGAGCTCGATAAAAAAAAAAGCTTAATTAGTTACCGGCGGCGGCCGCAGGTGCGGTGCCGTTCTTGGATTCGTGCTCCCTCGCGTAATCCTTGAAGATCTGCGCTTCCTTGGAGTCGGGCGACATGTTCAGTATCTCTGCAGGGTGCCATCCAAAAACAACAGACATGTAAGCTGTCAATCATGGCGGCAACCAAGACATGGTATACTTGATGAGCAACGAGAAGAGGACATGAAATGAAATTCCTGAGTTAAAGAAGGTTGTGGTAAGTTTCGTGTTGGTACTACTACCAGTCGTAATAACTCAGAAAAATTATGGCCATACTTCTCTCCCACTATCTGAATTTTCCCACAGATAGTTTTGATATAGGCAAACAAATTAATTACCAAAATGAGGCCAAATTGTCACGACCGTCAGTTCTTCAGACCTCGGTAGTACTGAGCTAGAGCTGCTCTAATTTGTAGGGCAGAGACGACTTTTAGTTAGTTCACACGCACACAGCGCAGTCAGTGCATGCCCTCTACCTGTAAGTGGGAGGTGACAGTACATAACGTACTTAAGTACGGTGTGCTAACGCAACACAAGCTAGCTAGCTCCAGGGTCAATTTGGATGTGCCTCTGCTGGTGCGAGCATGTCTGGTCCAGGTCCAGTGTTCAATTCATCAGAGAGATATGTAGTTCTGTACTACCCGACCAACGTACTGATCAGTGATGTACGCACGGCCATGCGCAGATCTGACGCACAGAGCGATCGGGTGATGACATGCATGACACGAACGTGCGTTCGTGATTGCCAACACATCGATGGATCGGTCGATGTGGCGTGTGATGAATCGATGCGCATGCATGAACTGATGAATGGGATCAGAGCTGAGGTACGTACGTGGGCAGTCCGAGAAGGTCGCGGGGATTGAGCAGATGGAGGGGAGGTCCATGGCGCGGGTGACGTTGATCTTGAAGCCCAGCGCCGGCTCGTCTCGGTCCTTGACGAGCACGCAGAGGCACTTCTTGCTGGCGCCCAGCACCTGCTTCAGCCCCGCGCAGCAGTCCGGCGTCGGCGCCCGCGCCGTCGCCTTCTCCTGCACGAACGTCAGGCACGTCGCCAGCCCCATCAGCCGGTCAGCGCACTCCGCCCGGTCCGCCGCGAAGTCAGCCGCCGCAAACCCAACCACCACCGCCGCCGCCACCGCCACCATCGCCGCCTCCCGCGCACCACTGCCACGGGCTGCAAACGCCATAGCTAGCTACAACCAATCGACCGCGAGCTATTCCGATTTAAGTTTGTGCGCGAGTCACTCGATCGTGTACGTACTTGATCTGTAGCGGCTGGGAGTTCACTGGAGTAGATAGTGATCGGTCGGCTTGGGATATATAGTGCTGGATCGATCGAGAAGAGCGGCTTGTACGGTGCGATTGACTGATTAATTGGAGTTGGTTGGGGAGTTGGCCGGCCGGCTAGCTAGATTGCCTGCCTGCGCTGCTCGTGGAGTACTGCGCTGTACGTGCTGGATCAAGAGGTGGTGGCGGGTCTTAACACCATGCAAAGTTGCGAGTTCCAAGCAGGTCGAGCGGCCATGTCGCGTGCTCGTGGAGAGTACGTTGTTTTGTTGCCTGGGGCGGCGTGGCGATCGGCACTAGTCTACGACCAGCTAAGCATTAAAGCTAGCTGTGGCATTACTGCACAGGTTAAGCAGAAACATCAAAATCATTAGGACTTAATTCGGTTCTGACTTCTGATCAAGCATCATCCGGATTTCTGGCCAGATCGTCCTCGCTGGCTAGCTTACCTTGCGATAGCTTTCGCATAGTGACTTAAAACGGTGAAGATAGGATTGAACTTTTTGAGCCGGATTTGGTTGTTCAAGTTCGATGCCTGCGTACATGCAGTAATATCCGATGCTGATCCTATTGTCGAGTTTTAGTAATGGCGTACTGCTGAACAGGACAACCATCTCGATCGATCAGATGGTCACTGTACATAGAGGTTCTGGAACTACTTGACTGGAAGCATGAATGCATGCAGGACGACTACCCATAGGAAGAAACACGGACCTAGTGGGGTATACAGGAGCATATTTGTCCATACCATTGCGGAGTTTATATAGGTTTAGCATTTAAAATGGTATATTTGATATTTCAATATTGATTTATACCGATGTACTGTTTTGTAGTTTAATATACTATTATATATTTATAGGTAGCACATTTGGTGAAAACCATCCTTACCATGAAAACCACACGTAAAAGTTTTAAAAATTCTCAAAAAATTACCATATATAGGGAGGTGAGCTTCTACAATCTTACAAAATTTGAAGATGAAACTCAATCGCATTTGAGAGATATGAAAAAGACAAATTCAACCTAAATAGTAATTTTTTTACTGTTTAGCGAAAAAGACAAATTCAGCCTAAATAGTAATTTTTTTACTGTTTAGCACTATTTATTTTGCTGTTTGTCTTTTTCATATCTCTCAAATGCGATTGAGTTTCATCTTCAAATTTTGCATGATTGTAGAAGTTCACCTCCCCTACATATGGTAAATTTTTGAGAATTTTTCAAAACTTTTACGTGTAGTTTTCATGGAGTTTTCACAGTAAGGTTGGTTTTCACCAAATCCTGCAAACTTTGAAGATGAAACTCAATCGCATTTGAAAGTTATGAAAAAGACAAACATCAAAATAAATAGTGCTAAACAGTAAAAATTACTATTTAGGCTTAATTTATCTTTACCTATATGTATGTTTAATTATATGTATGCCAAATTTTACCTATAATGTTACTCTAAATACATAGTAGTAGAATCAAATATAACATATAGTTTAATGAGTTTAATAGATGGGATTATCAATTCCGCTGATATGGTTGGTGCGTATTGACCGATATTGAAACTAGTACGACTAGTATGACCAATATCGAAGTCGGTATGGAACACATGTCTAATCTATACTGTTTTACAAGGTAAAATAGTATATACGGAATATACCAACCGCTACTGAAACAGTATTGATAAATTTATATAGTATTATTATTACTTTTGGTGTTGATGCATGAACTCAACAATAATACAACAAAATCAAAGAACAATGTTATAGCAGTTGGTGACTTAAGATATCCACAGCGCAGAGTAGCTATATAAAGCGATAAGAAGTACTATAAAGTTTACTCCCCCCCCCCAAACTGTGTAGCATTTCCTTTTGTCCCTTCTCTCCCTCCCATTACGCTCACAATTAGGACAATGAAATTCATATTTTTATGAGTAAATTTCATAAAATTATAGATTTCTTATATAAACTATTAAAACTACAAGTATTAGTATCTATTTCAGAGAACTCTATATTTTAGAAACATTTATTTAACAAAACTACGTGTCGTAGCATATACCACAATTTATTACCGCTCTAACATATAGTGATCATATGTCAGCCACATAACCCTTTGTCATGTTTGGTTTTGACTAAGTTGGATCGTGTGACTGCCATATGAGATCTATATGTGTCAGCGGTAACAAATTACAGTAGATGTTACAACATGTAGTTTTGTGAAACAAATATTCTTAAAATTTAGAGTTGATCAAAATAGATGATAAACCCAATAATTTTATGAAAATTACTCATGTTTTATAGCCTTGATATATCAACGTGATGATCGAGATACCAATACTAGCCTTGTACCGAGTCCATGGAAAAATTTCCTGGTACCGATAGCTTCAACGTGGTGATCGAGATACCGGACAGTCTCTCTCACCGACCCGGGCAGTGTCTGAAACACACGCTAAAGATGCTGAGTGCACATTATTCATGTCCAACTGAAGCAATAAATAACAGAACTTGATCAAATACTAATGTAAGGACAAAAATATCTTCTAGTACTCCCCTACTTGCTAGCTTAACTAGTTGTACCAATGGCCAATGCATACGAATAGTGTTAATTTGACTGCTCAACTGTTTTACCGGCCGAAGATGCGCAATCGTGTGGGCATGCAACAGTTCTCTCTCGACCAATTAAATCCTGTAGCACAGCAAGTACACTACATTATCAGTTGATTAGTACTCCTACATCTAACTCCTTGCTCCCTCCGTTCTAAAATATAAGGCATGCACGCATTTCAAAATTCAAATTTTGAAATCTTTGATCAATGATTTGTCTAACTATATAAAAATTTTGTGATATAAAAGTGATACCATTGAATTCATATTTAAAAGTACTTTGTAATGATAGTGATTATGTTTGTATGAATGATATTGGATAAGAGAAATCAAAGGTCAAAGTATAGTTTAGGAGACCGTGCCAAGTCAAACCACGCCTTATATTTTGGAATGGAGGGAGTATATTAATGGCATCCATCCATCCGGTTAGGCTTAGCTTCTGTTTGTTTAGGTTTAAACTTTTTGGCTTATAATTTAAAGTCAGCTTTGTAGCTTAAAAGCTAATGGTTTTTGTACGTAATAGAGATGGGTAATTTTATCTAACTTTAGTATTATTAGTCTAAAACCAACCATCAATAAGCCAAAAAAGTCTCTCTCTAGTGGTTTTTGGTTTTTAGTTATATGGAGACTTATGGCTTTTGAATTGCCCAGATAAAAAGTTACTCGTTTGTTTAGATTTTAATTTTTTAGCTTTTAAACCAATAAAAAAAGCTCAAACAAGCAGAACCTAATCGGCCGCTACGCTGCTCCTACGTTTCAGGGAATGCATGCGCAGCGTGCTACTCGTGACGTATACTACAGCCGAACATGGCTAGCTTGCAAGCTCACCCAATACAGGCATACACGCTCTTGCTTCTCCACGATTCAATTCGATCGTGATGTGATGCGTGCGGATCTATTTTCCGGTTGAACTTTCCTGCAAATTAAAACTGCAACTTGCTCCAGCCCGTTACCCCCTTCGTCCAAATTTACAAATCATATTTCTCTCTTAACATATAAATTAACAAGATATTAAATATGACTAGTACTATTCTAATTATTATCTCTCTGCACTATTTTAAATATATGCATGTAGAGGTAAAGCTGGATATTTATTAAAGGTATATATAGATAGAATATCACACTAATTTTATATTGAAACATGAAATACGTCTTATATTTATAGATAAGGGCATTAAAAAAGTATGCCGTATATGTTTTTGTTTGAGGGAGTATTTTCTCAGCACGTGCTAGAACGTGCTACCAACGCTAGAGTTTTATATAGTGTGTTGCGTTGAGAAGGATGCTCTAACCTCTCTGATGATCGAGCTACATTGTTCAACGAGATAACGATGTTAGAAAGTTGATCTCAATACATCATGGGTCTTTCATTTCAAATGGAACTTAATGCAAGAGACGAATAAAAATATAATAAATATATTTAGCTGGTTAGTTGGAACATGCAAGTGGTTACATACTGTTTTGAGTATATATCGACATTCAACATGCATGAAAGTTTTCTTGACTTGATGATTGCCCAATATGATCGACATTACCTCAAAGTTGATCTTGACAGACTCATCATCGGAATCATCGATGTGTACACGTTTTGAAAGGGAGAAACTCGATCAGCAGTGATGCATGAGCACGGAGTAGTGATAATTAACTGAGCATATGCATACGCATATGCTTATGCTATGCAGTTGGTTATACAGCCCAATCGATCGACCGAACACTCCACAGTGTCCACACCATATACTCTTTCCATCTGAAAGAGATCGAGATCGAGACTAATTAATGGCAGTACTGCCATTAAATGTAGCCCGCAGTTATCCTACCACATGCTGGTAATTATTCAACTCATCATGGCCAAGGTGGTTGCATAGCTCAATCAAATTAACGAGACCGGCCTCCTCAGTCTCAAGCCACTAAGAGTATGTACAATCGTACACATCAGCAGTCTATAAGTTATCTTTAAGCTATGCCACATTAGATCTGAGCTTACGTGGATGAGAGAGAAGAAATAAAAAGACAAGAGTTGACATCAGCTATTTATAGGTGATATGGCAATAATTAGAGACAGCTGCTATCTTAACCATGGGTTGACATTAGCTGTCCATAAGAGTTGCCATGTCACCTATTTATTGATGTGGATGAAAGAGAAAGAAGCTGTCTATACATTTGCAGTCAACTGTAGCACGGGAACCAAGCTGGTTGTGTGTATAGATGAATTGATTGTAGCACGGGAACCAAAAAAATGATTGTCTGTACCATTATATAAGGTTGTCTATAGGTAACATGTCAATTTGTTATAGACAGTAACTGTCTATAGTATTGTGCATGCCCTAATGGGAACTGCACTGAAAGTGAGAACGCAAGCGGCCATGAACGTGCAGTAGCTAGCCAGTAAATTAAGCCCATTGCCTCAGTACACTGGACATGCATCTAGAGGAGGAGCTTCCTCGCCGGCGACGAACAGTGGATCGGAGAAGAAGCTTGCGATGGTTGGTGTAAGCCAAGCTAGCTAGCTAGGTGCACGAGGGTTGGCAGTTCGTACGTCCTACCAATCTGAATTCATTTTTAGCTGTATAATATTGCTAGCGCTCGTTACTGTCCTTGATCTGAGCACCACGTTGCGCTTGTGGCCGGAAGCGGTTCCACGCGGGCCGCACCGTCGTCGATTGCGGGGGAGATGAGAATGAGACGACGATGAGACGAAGATGGGATTGGATTAGGTCATTGGATGCACGCCGCGTCGTTGTGAGGGTGGTTCGTGGTTGGCGCGGCGTTGCATTGGTGTAGTAGTACATGCCAATTTAAATCATATTTTGCATCAGCTGGGAGATGGTGATCGATTTGGGGTGTTCATGTTTTTGGGCTTCCCGTTCAGGTCAGACACACTGACACATTGGGTTCAAAAAACCGTTTAAAATTCGTTAAAAAATAAAGTGCTAAGAAATCAAAACATTTAAAAAAATCACAAAAATCGAAAACCGGTGTTCCTTAGAGCCGATTTTTTAGTGATTTTCACTTGATTTCATCGAAAATCAAGCGGTTTTCACCGATTTTCGACTGTTTATATCGCATAAAATTTTTCAAAATTTTTATTTTTTTTGAATTAAATCAGTTTACCGATCTGTTTTAAATCTCGACTATCTGTTGGTTTTTCCAACCACACCTGTACGCATTCTTTTCTCCTTCAGTGCAGCTAGTGACAGTACCAAACTGATCGATGCTGGCAATAATGTAATTGTCTCTCCTTGGATGTCGTTGGAAGAAAAGTTAGGCATCATCTCCTTAAAAGGATTCCTGGTCGATGTTCTTCACATGAATACATGATAGTATCTTGTGAGCGATAGTGTGTTTGCACGACAGTTTTTCCATCCGGGTCATCTTTGGACAGGCTGATCAGTGATCACACCATTTTTTTTTCAGATGTTTGTTTATTCTGAGAGTGGTAGTGCATTACAGCTCGTGTCACCAGCTGCCGATTGAATGATAAGAAATTGTGTGAGAGGTGCTTCCATACTTTTCTTTTTAACGATTGCACAAATATTAAAGTATGAATAAAGAGTAGATGGTGATTACTTACCCTTTTGTTTGCTTTAAAATTTGTACACCTTGTACTAGGAGAGAAAGCATTGAAGCACTACTCCGTTATATGGCTTTTACAGCCTGCTTGTGTTTGCAGGACAGCTGGAGGAGCCATAAGCTTTGGATTAAATGGTCATGGATGATGCGTAGCCATGTTCTTGCATGTACTTTGCCACACGTCGATCAAACATAATGTCGCTGCAAGTCTACAGCTGCAAGAAAACACAGGATATGTAACTTGGAAGGTACCAGTATTATCTCAGAAGAATAAAATAAGCATGGAACAAACAACATCTGATGCTCATCGGTGAGCCAATGAAACAGGATTGAAATGAATATATCCAGCATTAAACTCTAGGATACAACAATCACCATCAGATGCTTCATGCTTGTACCAGCTGCATCTGATAGAAGGAAAAAGAAAAGGAGATAACAAGATGAATGTACACTACCCTACTCTGCAGAATTGAACATTCATATCGTGCAGCACATTTCGTCTATCATGAGAGCTTAGCTGCATCAGTATCACTCAATTCTGTAGCTTCATAGCTAAGTAGCTTGTGTAGCGACAGAAAATGTGGTGCCAGTGATGCCAACACAATGCAAAGTAGTACTGCAATTCCCACCCACCAGGCAAAATGCGGGATCCCAAGCATAAGTTAATCGCAGACTGCACAAAAATCGAAAGCACCCTTCTGATCAAAAGCGTTATTTAGGTGCTCGTATCAAAGCAAATAGTACAAGAGCCAGGTGTTGATAACCAGAAGCAAAGAAAGGCCTAATTTGACATATTCAAAGAGTGAGAATGAAACTGGTTTAAAGGAAGCTCTTTCTATCCAATCTTCTGAAGTCATTCATAAATAGGGCAGTAAATAATTTATAGAAAGAAATCACTGACTATGTGCAACTCGTTGGTCCACCAGACAGGGGCTGCATAAGCCTACTATGTGCAACTCGTTGGTCCACCAGACAGGGGCTGCATAAGCCTACTATGTGCTACTCGTTGGTCCACGACCAGACAGGGGCTGCATAAGCCTACTGAGTGATGCTAATCACATGGCCTCAGAGTAATTAAGATACCCTTTTCTAATTCATGAATCTGAAAGTTCAGTGGGAACCTACAACAAAGGTCTGTGTACAGTACCACTGAGCAAGAATGCCTTAGAATTATAGGTTATGTTCGATTTTCAATCTATGGTCAACGAAACATCATTTCCAACTGAAGTAAGTTCACTCCCCTTCTTACTTATAACGGAATGAAACAGAATCATCAGTTACGATTGCTTACCAACGAAGCATAAATTTGTGTAATTGTAACAATGCAATTTGGATGTGACAGGATCTATCAACTCTGATAGTAGCAACTGGAACAAATTGCTCTTATGATTGCTGAACACAAGAAACAACTGAATGCTTTTGGTCTCTTTTCTGAAATGGGATAGAATAAATTCATACCAAACTAACTAGAACAGCACAATGTTCACTATCATTTTCATTCAAAAAGTTTTGTCGTTGCTTGACCATGGTAACTGCAGATGACTTATTTTTATATAATTTAAAAGTTTTATCTGTAGATCATCCCCTTCACCCAAATCATCAATCGCAGCACATTAGTATTTTAGGCTAACTAGTACAAATTGGTAAATTATTTTGTTGGGTGGAATGTATTTCAAATTTCAAGTAATGCATCAAGTCTATTAGGATTGACCTTTACACCCCCAAAGCTATCTTTCACTTCCTAGATGAAGCGGGAAACGACGTGCATTGAGCACTGAGCAGCCAATATTCAAATACATGATGTTGCTAAAAGCAAAGATTCATTCTATGTGAGTGCACAGAAATGACCAAACTACAAACCACATCAACCTAACGGTAGCTCAGAATGGTGAATATAAAACTAAAATTTCTGTCCGGGTTGGACTAATCTGATATGAATATCAGAGAGGAAAAGAGAAATGTAAAGAAACACTACTAGCATACCAATGTTGAACAGGCCAAGCTTTCTCTCCGGTATATATGGCTTTCCAACCGTGAAATTTCAGAAAATGACACTCAATTCGTGCACCTCTTCGGCTCTGTGTGTGACATGTGGGTCCATCTGACTCACTGACAGTAGGCCAGGGTGGTGTTAAATACCGAAAAAACGAATTTTAAAGGTGTCAAGAACTGAAATCTCTCTTTACAACCACACCCTCAGGCTCCACCGTGACAAGAATATAAACCTAAAATCGATCATATATAGCCATTATAAATCATCCCATCAAGGAGCGCCACTCTGAGTATGCAGCCAAGCAACAATTCTAGCTAAGAAGTTAGCGAATACCAACCGGCTTACTGCTGTCAGCCTTGAAAATTATCTTCTCCGTGTTGAGCAACCTCCTGTTCTTGCTCCCCAAATCCTCCGCGCTATCAGGATCGTCCACGAGCCGAATCGAAAAGCTCGACGGTATCTACATCCGCAAGCACCGAATTCAAGAACAAGAAGCCGCAATGGTGAAACGACTATTCCTTATTCTCTCTCCTTTTCTTCTCAACCAATGGGGGTCAGGTCGTACGGAGGCCAGGTAGGAGATCTTGGCTTCGTACCACGCGGACGGCCGCAGCCCGGCGAGCCTGTAGATCCGCCGGCCGTGGCGCAGCGGCACGGCCTCACCCACCAGCTCCTCGCCCACGCTAAGAGCCCTTGCCTCCAGGCTGCAGGGGAGAAACACACGAACCGGTTGGCAAACAGTACGGGGAAGCGGTGCGGATCGACACAGTGAAAGGGGCGGACGTACGCGCGGAGGAGAGCAGCAGCAGCAGCAGCAGCAAGCGGATGGATGCAGTAGCGGCATGGAGAAGGAAGCGGAAGCGGCGGAGATGCGTCGAGGCCTCGCGGGCTCGCCGCGGCAGAGAGGCAAAAGGAGTTGGTTCGTCGGTGGACATTTCATGGGCCTGCAAGATGGCTGTTGGGCTGAGTGGGCTGCAAGGTACATAGAATGCCCCCTACTATGGGCCAATCTAAGTACGGCCTTTAGTCGTAAGGCCTATTTTTTTTAGACGGTCCTAATTGGGATAGACGAAGACGCGCAGTGGAGTTCGGAGTTTTGACTGCAAGTCTGCAACAACCTCCTCATCGTCGTCGTCAGAAGAAGAAAAGCTACACTGAAATGCAGCTGGACGATTTTTAAACCAACCAATATTCTTTGTTTGTTTTTATTTTGATTCTGAATTCTAACCCTAAAAGCAGAATAAAAAATAAACAACCCGATTTTAGGAATTGATTCTCACAATCCAACCCACCTATATACACTAGAATTTATAATCCACTTCATATGCGCTTTTGGATTTCAGTTTTTGGAGAATTAGCTTCTTTATAATCATAATCCAGAATCAATTTTTAGAGAATTCATAACAAAAACAAACAAACAAATAAACCCTAGATGATCTAAACAGTATGTTCCGCCATACTGAATACCGATACGGTAATTTACATTTTACAGTAGACATATTGTGTTGACAGTAGACTTTGCCTTCTGTTGTTGATCAAATGATCCAAATTGCTACTGAAAAGAAAAACACCGTACCTCCTGCAGCCAATTAGAGACACGCAAAACTGCACTGCAGCACATTAGAAGAACGCTAGTTGCAGTGCAAAGGCGCAAGCAAACGATTGGAACTGTCACCACTCACCAGCACTAGCGGGGGAGCGGAGACTAGACTAGACGAAGACTTGGACGACGGGGTGGACCGCAATTGCGTCCCTTTTGCTGCTGAAAGTGAAAAGTAGGAGCTTTTCGGAAGGGACAGAAATAGGTTTCAAATTTTGTTTTTGTTGACATTTCGAAGATAGGTGAAATTTGAAATTTTGAACAAAATCTGGTTAAAATTCGGCTGAAATTGTGGAAATCTCGGTAAAATTTAACCGAGTGAAAAATAGTCTAAACAATGTTAAAATTTTTGAATTTTTTTTGTGAATTGTCTTGACACATTGCCAATATTCCCATACAAATTGCAAATGATGATCAAGTCTGAGAAATTTTTTAAAATTATGATAGTGCTACTGCCTTGATAAAAAGCTGACCAGTAAATTTCAAGCAAACGAAAAATAATGCAAACCATGTTAGAAAATTTTAATTTTTTTTGTGGACGGTCTTGATATATCAATAATATTCTAATGAAATTTTTATATGATGATCAAGCATAAGAAATTTTGAAAAATTTGGACAGTACTACTAAAAGCTGACCAGCAAATTTCAACCGAATAAAAAAGGTTTAAGCCATGTTAGTTAGCAAGCCGGCAAACCGCGGGTAGGATGGTAGCGATATGCACCTTAGCAGGTTAGGCGAGTGTGTTGGAAATTACCGATCAATTGCATTAATTAATCATTATATAATCATACTTGCTAAATTA